>JASDDO010000026.1:72168299-73559300 GCA_030015575.1 Agapanthus africanus
CTCATATCGACACGACTTATCGAGCTACTGGGGTCTGACGTTTATCACCCCTAGACGAGATATGCGATATATCAGACGACGAGACCGGACTGTACGGGAGTGTTACTGTTTGGATTCACAGGAGAATGTACAGGCTTGCTTGTTGATCTTCTGAGCGCTCAATACCTGGGTGGCTGTTACGTTTAGCTGACCGCTTGTGGGTGTTTGATATGATCATCACCTAATACCGGCGTATTGACGATTCTTTAGAGTCCTACACAGAGGTTTCTTGGCTCAGGCAAAACGGAGTAGGAGCACATATGTGATATGTTCGGGACCGAGGATAATGCGGTATGTGATACCGTTTTGGATTCTCGCGATATGAGATATCGGCCGGGTATATGTAATATAGCCGGGTCATCGTATTAGTCGGTTATATGCGATATAGCCGGATTGTCGGATCAAGTGTTGATTCGATAATTTAATGTATAATAATATATATGATATATTAAATTACATTAATTAATATTAGCTCACTAAAAGATTCATTTTCTCACGGAATAATACATTGATATATATGCGATATATGTTAATTGTATTATTTTCTATTGTTACAAAATATATTGTATATGTGATATATAATATTGTAACATGTTAGGGTTACAAATTTAACAATGGTTTAGGGTTTAAACTTGGTTAGGGTTTGGATTAGGGTTAGCTTTTGCATGAAGCTTCATGAAGCTTTGACTTTGTGGTTGCTTGATATTTTGTGAAGATATTATGTTAACCCAATCCAAACCATTAACTCTAGTTAACTCTCTACAAGGGTTAACTCTTTCATGCTTAACCCTTGGTTAGATTTGTAACCACTACAATAATTCATTGTTCATCAGAAAAGGAAAATGATTATTCATTCTTCTTCTTGCTTGAGTTCCTTCTTGAAAAAGCTTTCTAGTTTTGCTTTTGTGATGAAAGTGAGTGAGAAAAAGATAATAAATGAGAGCTAAAATCCTACTTCATCATCCTCATCTATCCTTGCCATTTAGATGAGGGTGTTCACATCATTTCATGAGTGATAGCTTGTGTTAACGAAACTTCAAAGTAGATCATCTATGTTATCGAAGATCGGAAGCAAGACTGCATCTTTCTCTTCGTGGAGCCTCTCGAGAGTCCAGAACACGATGATCGCAGCGAAGGGACCTCAACACGGAGTTTAAGAAGTGAAGGACCGGATCTACAAAGATTGTAATCCCTCTCACTTAGTGTTAAAGAGTTTAACATTCTTGTTTTCGCCTAAACTCTAATATAAAGATCCGGCTTTGGGTTGTTCGGCACGGCTAATTTTTTAAATCGGGCATGGTTGATGCCTCGTAGACCCTTGTGTGTGTGCCTAGCAACCCTACAGTGGTATCAGAGCCAAGCTAGAGCTTTAGGCGAATTGTAAGCGAAGTTTAAAGTCCGATCGAAACACGAAACCCTAATTTGAACCCTTCTCTGGACATTTTCTGAAAATGTGATTTTTTCCAAATTAAAAAAAAATCAGCAGGGAATTCTATGGACACGTGTGCAAAACGACACAATGAATCGCTCAAAGCGCCGCGGAACCGCGGCCAAACTAGGGTATTGGCGGCGGTTCCGCGGCCGTATCTGGGGATTAATTGTTAGTTTTTGCACAGTAATAACAGTTGGTACTTGCTAATTCTTCTGGGAATTTTTATATTTCGCTCAAGTGTTGAGTTTTCTGGGTTGTATTGGGGAATTAATGATTCGATCGGATATTTTAACTTTGTTTTGTTTTTCCGGATGATTTTAGAACGTGTTAAAAAGTTCGACCGGATATCAATAACTCACTTTTTCCCGACCCGGAAAATTTCCAAGTGTTGGATTTTTCCGTTGTTTAAGAACGTTCTAAGTCGTGTAAGTAACGCGATGGACCCTCTAGAAGACAACAAACCTTAACTCGATTATGTGACCGTCTTGAACTGCCTCTAAATCTTAGGGTTTGTGGCAGTACAGCATGCCACATGTGAGGCGTTGGCTTGACCCTTCTACGGCTGGACCATCGGTACTGTGGCATGTGATGGATATTTTTGAACTCCGCTCAAGTGTTGAGCTATTGGGGAAATCTTGGGTGTTTGATTATTCGATCGGAAAGTTTAACATTGTCTATTTATCTGGAATGTGATACAATATTTGGAATCCACAAAAAGTTATGAGATAACTAATTTGAATATTATAAACATAGCAGTTTAGTCTCAAATGATCGGTTGCCACGGGATTTTGATGTGATCAAAAGTCCGTCGCAATCACGTAGCCTACGCGGATACTCGCCAGGTAAACTTAACAGACAACCATGCCCCATAGCCCCGACCAAGTGACTGTAGGAGAACCCCGTTGCCAAAAGCATCCGTTCGGGTGCTCGCGGCAGCGGTGTTCCGCCTTAGTGCACTTCGTCGACGGCATCCGGGGGTGCGGCCGTCTACTAAAGTTTGCGACGAGCATTCGATCAGGATGTCGGGAATCTTGTTGAATTGCCCGACTTGATATTGAAAAGAGTTTTCGATAATGAGACTAAAATGCGGAGTTTATAATTGTTAGGCATGAGATGTCTAAGGAATTCATTTGGTTAGGCATGCAATGTCTAAGGAGGTTGCGGATTCCAACTGTTGTAGTTTTACACTTTATTTTCTGTGACCGTAAGCGTAGTATGTGGTGTATCGCCGGCTTTGTTACTATAGATCAACGACAATTGGGATACGCATACTTGCTTACGTTGATGATATGAGATATTATGTGTTGCTGTGATATGTTATATTGGATCGTCGCGTTCTGAATAGCCGGGGGTTTTATGTGAGATGAGAGTTTTTTTTTCAATCATGTAAAATTCATTTGTATGTAATATTCTTTTATTGGGGCACTTCCGAGCTGAGGATGATGTCACCATTGTATATTATTTACTTTTCCGCATTAGGTAGACCCAGGGCGGGGAGCACAAGTAACCGGATTCTAGGGTCCAGTGGGAGACCATCTCGAGGAGTCGAGACCAGGTCTCCTAACCCTAGAATTGGCAGTGTTGCTTGCCGCTTTCGTAGGGGTCTAGGGATGTGGGTTTGGCTATTCATCGCGACCGTGGAATCCGTGTTTTATACAGGCTCGTATTAAAACACGGACGTCCTAGTATATCCAATATTTCATATATGTTTCTTCTGCTGCAATGTTCTGTGATGAGATCATATTACTGCCTGAGACGAATGTTTATATTATATATATGAGATATATGTTATATTGCAGATTTCGTTTCAAATGTGATGCTTGTGAAGAAAAATAAAATGGGACTTCATTAATGAGATTTATAAAACTAAAAGAAACCTAAAGATGTTGTAGAAACTTGTTTAAAAACTGGTAGCTCTAGTTTTTGCTTTGCATAGCGGTGTTCCATGTAGAACATCCAGCACCTTATTCGATAAGGAAAGAGCCGAGATCCCTTCACCGGGAGTGACCTCTTTAATGAAACTAGCAGATGCTACAAACTCGGTTTGTCTTTTGATTGCTTCTATAGTTCTTGCTTTACATAGTGATATTTGTGAAATATCCTACACCTTATTCGATGAGGAAAGGGCCGACGATCCCTTCACCAGGAGTGACCCCTTTAGCAAAACTAGAAAAGCCTAAAAAACACTCCATTTAAAATCACTCGATTCTACAACGATATCAAGTCCATTACGCAAAGGGTTTTCTTAAAAACCTGTCGTAGCCCTCCGTCATTTCAGATAAGTACTAGTTAGTATTCGTGCTACGTTTGTTGACTATGTTAAGGCGTAGTGTGCGGTAGCTGATTAGTGCTAATCTGTATAAGCATATGATGTGATTGGATTAGGGTAACCGTGCGACTTTGTTGACTATGTTAAGGGTCGTGCGGGTGGGTTTAATTCAATCGGGAAATGACGGGTTGAACTTGACTAGCACTTATGATTTGTTGACTATGTTAAGGTCATATAGCTGCTAGGGGTAAAATATTATTGGGAGTTTCAAGTGTTGAAATTTGCAATGAGATTGCATACCTTCTATGAGATAGTTGGATCCCGATACCCGCTGCGAGTAAGAGTTACTCCTGGGAGAGTTTTACACATTACAATTAACCGATCAAGTAGGTGTCTAGAAAGGTGTTAACGGGGTTACATCTCTGGGAAAACGAGGTTTACTTTAATTAGGTCCGTGCGAAAGCACGGGGGACCTCCCTCAAAGTACCGACACTGGCCTGGCTGAAAGATTGGCGAACTTGTAGCGTGTAATTAATCCCGGCTAGTCTTTCCTTTTAGGGTTTGAAGGAAGATTTAACTAAAACAGTGGGAGACATCCTGATTAGATATATTAGATAACCAATCTAATCTTGCAAGAGCATACGCTGAGTGTTTTCTTCTCTCTCTCTCCAGGTAGCGACCATATCATGCCTTAATCAAGATAATAAAACGGATGTATTGACCGAACCCGCTTGTTATACTGGGATGGGGAACGTTGGTCCCGCTCCAACTTATAATTGTTATAAGACAGAGCAGGAAATTGGGGATTACCAAAATTCCCGTGCCACCGAAACGAAGAGAGTGCATATTGATGCATCATCTTCGGGTATGTTCACTACAGAGAACTGTTTCTCAGTATCCTTTACGTCCTGGGTATGAGATACCGGATCAGGATCCCGCATATATAATCTGTTACATGGGCTACAGATAGGTAGAGAACTGAGAACGGGTGATAAGTTTCATGAGATAGAAACGGTGCAAGTGTTGCAACCAAATCTGTTGGTCACTATCACCCTGTATTACCAGAATACATTGATTCTAAACGAATGTTATTAGATACCGAACCTGATATACAAAATCATATCAGTCTCTTTATTAGTAAAGAAAGGATATAATTTTGTAATGTTGGATAATGTTTTGAACATTTCCTATATCAAGAGTTGATCGGTTCAGGCACGTTATCTAAAAGCATTGATGTTCTAAATCAAACTACAGTTCTTAGTATACAGAACGCACACAAGAGGAAGAGTTCAGAAATGAACGAATCCTTCTTGAGGCGTTGTAGACTAGGTCATATCAATGCGACCCGACTAGCTAAGTTACATATAGATGCCTATTTAAATCTGTTTGAATTTACATCTTGTGAAACTTGCCGGTCATGTCACAAAGATAAGATGACCACAGCTCTGTTTATTGGAAACAGAGAAAGAGTTAGTGAACTCTTGGGATTGATACATATTGATGTATGAAAGTCCCCTGTCTACATATGCCAGGACCGGTTCTTTGTACTTCATTACATTCTCTGATGATCTCTCAAGATTCAGACATATGTTCCTGTTGAAACACAAGTCCAAACCTTTTGAGATATTCACAGAATATAAGTTAGAAGTAGAGAACCAAAAACGGGTATAAGTATTATGTCCTTTGATGTGATCAGGGAGGAGAATACTTGAGCACGGAATTCCTGGATTATTCTAAAGGAGAATGAGAATCTCTCTCAGAATTACTCCTCTGAATACACCATAGCACGATGGTATATCGGGGCGGAGCAATAACACCCTATGTGATATGGTGTGCTCTATGATGAGTACTACTGAGTTTCCTATTTCCTTTTGGGAGTTATGCACTTTAGAAGCTGCATACCTATTGAATAGGGTTCAAATCAAATCAGTTGCCTACTACTTCATATGTGATATGGAAAGGGAAGAGCCCATATCTTAAGTTTGTTAAGATTTGGGGTTGTCCGGCCTATGTCTAAAAGCAAAATCCGGACAAGCTCGAAGCAAAGTCAGTTCTATGGAAGTTTGTTGGATATCCCAAGCATTCGCAAGGGAATATCTTCTACCAAACCGAGGAACAAAAGTGTTTTGTTTCTCAGCATGCCACCTTTGTGAAAGGGAATTTCTTGTGAAGAAATTAGTGGTCATGAGGTAGAACTGGAAGGAGTTCCAGCTATACAAACTGCAGCTGATGATTTGGTAGAACCAAAGGATTTAATAGCATCCAACGAACCTCAGCCTCTCCGCCGATCTAGTAGGGTTCCTCACCCACCTGAGAGATACTTTGGTTTCTCTATGACAGTGGGAGCGAGGATTGCTGTAAGTCTACGGTAGCGCCCCGGCCGTCTACAGACGCCAAATGCGGAACAAAAACTTTTTAACTGGCGTTATCGTATACTTTAACCCGGATCTTCCATTATTGCTAAACTAACAAACTGTAAAGAGAGTAGAAAGGTTATACCGAACGATCTGAGTCCTTCGTTCTTTAACCATCATCCCACGCTCCGTTGCGGCGGCTCCGATCTCGTCGATCTCCGATCGCTCGTCCAGGTGGCACCACATCGACGATTCTTTAAACGGGCTCCCGCCTCTGATTCGAGGCAACTCGGTCGTCAAGTTTGCTAAAAGAGACGACCAAGAATGATGTAGAGAATGAATAGATTACTTTGTCTCACTTTGTCCAAAGCCGTGGACGATCGGTAAATGAAGTTGGCATTTTTTGGGTGATGGAATGAAAGAGGATATGAAATTTCCATGCACCATAAACCATAGTCTTTTTACCAAAAATGAAATCAATCTCTCTCTCTCTCTCTCTCTCACAATGGTGGCCGGCCACTTTAAGTAGAAGGAGGAGAGTGAGTGTAGGAGCAAAGGAGGTGAGTGTAAGCAAAAAGATCTAAAGCAAATATCCTTAAGTAAACAAGAAACATTAAAGCTTAAAGCATGAGTCATTATAACACATCATCAAGTCTTTAATGCACCATTTAATGTCAAGATGACTCATTAGCCACCTCATCACTTCTAGAACCTTCTAGAAGCATCCACACTCATCTCAAGAAAAGACAAATCCGTCTTTAACCGAATGTTAAAAGACGGCTGATAGAAAACTGGAAACTGGCAACTTCCAAAAGTGATCCAGAAACGAATTTCAGGATAACCCCGTAACTGTATAAATATACCCGCATTTGTATTACGACCGAATACAAATGCAACTGAGACAAAGATATTATATCTACTCAATACAATACTCGGATCCGACTTAAACTAAAGCCGACCAGTATCATCTGCCCGAAAAATAACACGTGCGTAAACGCACGTGTATTTTCCGAACCCTGCCATAAAATCATACGGCCTCTACAACGTTTCGCCCGAACTTGGGAAACTGTCTGTGGGGGACTCTAATGACTCGTCAGTACCCTGGCAGTGGGTTTAACCACAAACCGTCAGCGGTACTAGCTATGCGTAACGGCTGCCCATGGACTGACCTCAAGGGAGGCTGATGAGCGAACTCATCAGAAACCCTACCGAGCCTAACAGTGACAATGTATATACAGTTCGGTCCGTTCGTCAATGAGTATCGCATATCTGCCTAGGGGGCTAGTAACGTCAGACCCCCAATAGCAGTATAAGTCGTGTCGGAGTGTAGCCCAATAACACTCTGAGATACTACTGGAGTACCTACCAGTAAATCTCCTGCCATGGACATGGGCTTTGTGTAATGGCTCTCCTAGACACAGCACGATCTCGCCCCCAATACCGGGAGAGACGAATCCCCTGCCGATCCGCTCACGTGCCTCCATATGGCTCGGGACTGTACCCAAAAACTACCTGTTTGCACGACTCCTTTGAGCCGTGGTAGGGTAGAAATCAAAGCACAGTGGGAACTCACACGAGACAAATGACGACCTCAGGTCGATGAACTAACCTGTACACATGTCACCAGGGAACTGCTATCTGACGATATGTATAATACCAACTAGCAGGTTCCCGGCGTGTCCTTTCCGGTGTACTCATAACCCAATGAGCACATGTATACATCTTAGGTGATCCAACTGACACCAGTGGCTTGTGAGACCGGCCACCGTCCCTCGTCGGGGTCTCGACTGTATACACTAGTCTACTCCGGAGTATCGATGCACTGTCTCGAAACTCCCACGACTAGGGACCACAATTAAGGATATGCGTATAAACCACCCAACTCTCACGTATATGATCGCCATCATACTGTTGGCGGTAAAGCAAGATCCTAAGGGCTCTATCAAAGTGTAACATGTAATCAGTCACCTGAATATGTACACGACTGATAAAGGCAAACCAGATACCATACTATCATCTCGAGTAAGACTGTCCTACCGGTATAGGTCCTCCGCAATCATTGCAATCACGTACCTGCGATCCAATAATTGACTCTGAGGGCACTATCTCCAACAATCTCCCACTTGCACTTAAGGCTAATTATTGCGATGTCGACTACTCACAGACCGTGTGAAACCGAACATCCAACTCCTCTACTAATCAGTTTCACAAAGCCCGTTTGTAAAACTATTGTGTTCGAGAAATAGCCTCAGTGAGTGGATCCGCCTAGATGTTTCTTTCTATATCTCTCTTAATCTCAAATTCGCGGAGAAAGCCATCTCCCGAATTGAGTAATACCTGTCTTAGAATATGTCTGGATATCTGATGGGACCTAGTTCATAAATGAACTCCAAATCCAAACTTCTTAGACTTTATCGATCACTGAACCTAATCAGTATCCTGCACCAAGCCTCCCACAGTATCCTCTTGGACCACCTGTCCATAATACTGTCCCTCGTCAGAGGGAAAACTATAACTCTGACAATCACTCTGTCAACCATGTCACCTTTGAAGCCTGGAATGATAATCGTCTCCCAAAGGAGGCTGCCGTCATCAAATCCGTAGAACATGTACTTATGTTCTAAAACTGCTTCCTTATGTTTCTCCAGGATTGGATTAATACAAACTTATTGCATCTAGTGCAAAAACAACATTTGGTGTGGTACTTGACATCTCATGATTGACTCAATTGCCTAAGCAAGTGATCTACCAATCATGCACATCCCTCTCCCCTTCTGTCTGTAAGACATCTTTAGAGAGGTGACTCCATCACCTGCAGGTACACCACCATGCCAGGAGTCATCTATTCTAAAAACCATTAGAATACTGTCAAAGTACCCACATTGGGAAAGTACCCAAATCCAGATCTAAAACCATAGATCTTGAAACCATAATGTCAAATATTATATCCATATCCTGTCTGGAGAAACAACTATGTGACGACCACAGTACAACCGATCGTAGTATAGGAATTTTACTTCCTACTCTGTGTATGTCATCCAGATACCATGACATCACACCCTACTACCTTCTTAACAGATCCTTCCCCTATCCTGATTGAAGTCAAACCCATGACTGTCACATCAAAATTAGATGATCTATCTCCGCTATAACTGCTCAAGTCTATAAATAGACATAAGCTACTTGCCCACTATACTTCTGCTGCACCCACTGACTACGACAACCCTCCTACCGGGTCTCATAGCCTGGAACATCAGTAGTGTCAAGTCTGGGTAGATAAGAACCTCTCTGTCACCGTCTTTGAGGCTACCGAAATACCTCTCGGGTGTCTGAGGTTACCCACCATATCTGCGGAGTGGCTAATGGAATGTCAAACCTGATTGAATATATAGGTCCTATTAAATTTTCCGTAATCGTTTGCGGTTCTGGAATCACTTCCAGTTCTACCATACTCCCACTACTGTTTTCTGAAAAAGTCCATTTTACTAAAACTGTGGCGAGTCAAGAACAATATCACTATTGATCTTCCAAATGGTAGAATATCAACCCTCGTCATAGCCAGGGTCAACCCACAAACAGCCATTACAGAAACGTGCCCTGAGTTATCCAGAATCTGGTTTTAAGCATAAGCTGGACAACTCCTCGTACCTTAACATCGTTAAGGTATGAACTATTCTATATCCAATATAGAAACTTTGGCACTTATTTAATTGGAACCATATTCTAATCATGCAACTGTCTCCAGTGCATATCACCTTAATGGAAAGAGGCTAATCAGCATTACTCAACTTAGAAATCCATCCAATTATGAGTAACCTGAAAGAGAAACGCGTTTCTCAAAATCATCACTATCATCTGAATACCAATCACAAGAATCTACATCTTCGATCTCTTTGAAGAATCCCGATACTTGTGATACATGGTTCTCTACTTTACTCTTATACCCACAACTTCTCAAAACTTAGACCTTGTATTTCTACGAAACACTTGTCTAAAAACTAGAGAAGTCATAAGTAAACAGAACATAGTACGAGGACCTACCCCTTTGTCCAGATGGACACTTGGACAACATACAATACTCTGTATAAGTCCGCTGAGTTAAAACAACTCAAAACCTGTGCGTCGTAAGTTGAAAACTGTACCCTGGCGATTTCCTCAAATATCACTAATTACAACGAATTCCGATATAATGAGGATAATCACCTAATTCCCAATAACTTACTCCCACTCATCATCTGTAAAACCATACAGATATGAGAATGAAACCTGGTAAATACATACCCTTGGAGTAAGTATCTAATTGGGAAAACAGTTTTCTTTTAACAATGCACTGAAACATGAAAATGTTTCGTAGGGGTATCCTGGTATTCATAGTAATGCCTCTTCCATAATCTAATTCATGACTTCAACCGTATATTTTATTGCCATCTCTCTAAATCCCTTCATTTGTCTTTAGTCGTTACCTTCTGTACACCATTTTTAGGCTAAATGGTTTTCTTCCTTCCCTACCGTTCGGCACCAGTCTTTGGTTTGGAAGAAGACTATCCAGTAAGCATAATATGTGTACCCTCCTAAACCAAGGAGTACTCGCAACTGAGAGAAGGTGATGATAAAAGACAACTGAATAATACCTTATTCTTTTTAAAGGTGAAATAGAAGTGGCGATGAAGTACGCGGTTTGGTCGTGAATGATAAAAGTCGCAACTTACTTTGCCCTCTTTCTAATCCCTTTATTTTGTCTTTACATATTACCTTCTGCACACCCTACTTAGGCTAATTGGTTTTCTTTATTCCCTACCTTTCGGCACCTGCCTATGGTTTGGAATAAGACTATCCAATAAGCGTAATAGGTGTACTCTCCTAAACCAAGGAGTCCTCGCAACCTGAGAGAAGGTGATAATAAAAGACAACTGAATAAACCAATTCTATTTCTCCTGAACCTGGATCCATCCTCGAAGAAGTCCCTTCGAGTTCGAATATAACCATATGATGGATCTATCCAATGGAAGTGGATGTCCGTAGTAATACGGATGTTCTGAGAAATAGAAAGGCTAAAAGAAGGAGTGGCAATGACTTATGCAACTCAGACAATCCAAAAGCCAGTATTTTAAGAAGGTTCGGTCAACTTGGTCACTGAGTCATAGTCTAGGGTCGGTCAAAGGTCGCTGCCAAAGAGAGAGAGAAAAGAAACACTCTGCGTGCACTCTAACCTAGATCAGAATGGTTATCACTTTATCTAATCCGGAAACCTCCCACTGTCCTGTCAAATTCTCCTCCAAACCTAAAAGAAGAATTAATCGGGATCACCCGAAGAGTAAACCAACTCATCAGTGGAAATCGGGATCCAACTCTCATCGCATGATAACGTGATGGAATGCATCCTACATTACTCATACTCCAGAAGGTATGCGCATACTTGGCAAGTTTCAGTTTCTTTAGAAACTCCCGATATGATTTTTTCCCCATGCTCTTATAAC
This sequence comes from Agapanthus africanus, assembly GCA_030015575.1. Lineage (NCBI taxonomy): Eukaryota > Viridiplantae > Streptophyta > Magnoliopsida > Asparagales > Amaryllidaceae > Agapanthus > Agapanthus africanus. Next base: position 72,179,871 of record JASDDO010000026.1, read on the forward strand.
CTTGGCGTTAGGTCAAAATGTCATAAGTCACATGCAAAGTTCTACCCGTCACTATCTTGTTAATTTTAACCCACCCGCACATACCCTTGGCGTTAAGTCAAAATGGCAGAACGGCTGTCCCAAACCAACTCATCTATCTATGCAACAATTGAATACCCAGCAGCTACCAAACACTATACCTTGGGGTTAGGTCAAAATACATAGCTTGAATACTACTGAATACCCAAAAGAAGTGACGGAGGGCTACGGCTGGTTTTTGGCGAAAAACCTTTAACGTAGTGAACTTGATATTGCTGAAGGAACCTGATAGCTTTTTTTTTTAAAATATAGTGGCGAAAACCTTTTGCTAAAGAGGTCACTCCCGGTGAAGGAATCTCGGCTCTTTCCTCGTGGAATGAGGTGCAGGATATTCCACTGAATACCGCGGTGCAAAGCAACTTGTAATCGACTATAGTGAAGTTATTACCCTGACGCAAACTTCTACCCAAGGGATCAGTCCCGGTGAAGGGATATCGGCCCTTGCCCCGTCGAATGAGGTGCAGGATATTCTACTGAATACCGCTATGCAAAACAAAAGGAAACGTCTTTGCAATAACACTTTTTAAATTTGTTCCAACAACTGCAAACAGGTTTGTTTTACTTTGCATTGATCAGAATCAACGCAGTCCCATCAATCAATCACACCGGAAAAGAACGAAAATAATATGTACGTATATGCCATCTGCATTCGTCACTGGGTCCCGCCATCACCCGTTAGGTTACTTAACTAACGACAGAGCGGGGACTGGACTAGCGCAGGTGTAAAACATATACAACATCTAATAGTATATAAACCAATATACAATAATCGCTCCAGGCGTGATAATATGCAACATTACAGAAAAGTAATAAGCATCACAGAACAATACAGATAATCTGGGATCCCCGGGTTTCACAGAGCCGTTGCTGAAACCCGACGTTCCCCTGTCGTGTGGATAGCCTGTGCAATGAAACCTAGACCCCTACAGGTGCGGCAAGTTACCTGCCAAAACCTGAAGCGAGGCAGCCCCCTACAGCAAAGTGAATGGACCACCCTGCACTTCACGGAATCCGGTAACTTGAGCACCCCTCCTTGGGTCAACCTGTACCCCCTACGAGTGTGGCGAATAGTCTGTCAATTCTAGAGTGAGGCCTTTCTGCCTCTCAAAGCCATGAGATGCGGACCCGTTGCCCCCCAGAACCCGGCTATCCGTGCACTCCGTCGCGGGGCAAAACCTAGTACAGTAATGAAAAATAGTACAACAGGTACATCGACCGCAACCTGGTCGTGCCCCAAAAGAATATTATACAACAGGCAGTGACGGCAGTCCACATGTTGGACGCTCGCCCCGCAATATCAAATGTACAAATAAACTCAAACTGTACTACCATTGCACACTGCTATCCACCACGACAAATCCGCAACATCACAACACAACACAGAACATCAACGCGAATGTCACGTTCGCAAACCCGTCTAAAAGAACTATAGCAATCAGACGCGGTTTACCGATCAAATGACATTCCCGGTCGGAGATATAATGTAACCACTGTAAACTAACATGTTTAAATTTCGATCGACTAAATATCACGAAGTGGGCCCCACGAACATCTGTTGAACAGTAACAAAATCTGGGCCCAAAAGATATATACCAAAAACCCCAAATTCCAACATAGAAGCTACTGTGCAAATTTGGGGCCACGATCTCACTGAATGGCCGCGGAAGCGCGGTCAAACCATAGGTTTGACCGCGGTTTTGTCGAATCACGTGCCCAAATTTGTACGGTGTTCTTCTAAAACCATGCACAACTTTCTGTGATATGTAGAATAATTTTAGGACTCCATTTAAAATCGACAGAAACTGTGAACTTGAATTTTGCAGTTTTTGATTTCCGGTTCGATCGATATTTTAAACGCGTTAGCACAAGTTAGTATAGCATAATGGTGAGGCTCTGATACCACTGTAAGTCTACGGTAGCGCCCCGGCCGTCTACAGACGCCAAATGCGGAACAAAAACTTTTTAACTGGCGCTATCGTATACTTTAACCCGGATCTTCCATTATTGCTAAACTAACAAACTGTAAAGAGAGTAGAAAGGTTATACCGAACGATCCGAGTCCTTCGTTCTTTAACCATCATCCCACGCTCCATTGCGGCTGCTCCGATCTCGTCGATCTCCGATCTGCTCGTCCAGGTGGCACCACATCGACGATTCTTTAAACGGGCTCCCGCCTCTGACTCGTCGTCAAGTTTGCTAAAAGAGACGACCAAGAATGATGTAGAGAATGAATAGATTACTTTGTCTCACTTCGTCCAAAGCCGTGGACGATCGGTAAATGAAGTTGGCATTTTTTTGGGTGATGGAATGAAAGAGGCTATGAAATTTCCATGCACCATAAACCATAGTCTTTTTACCAAAAATGAAATCAATCTCTCTCTCTCTCTCTCTCACAATGGTGGCCGGCCACTTTAAGTAGAAGGAGGAGAGTGAGTGTAGGAGCAAAGGAGGTGAGTGTAAGCAAAAAGATCTAAAGCAAATATCCTTAAGTAAACAAGAAACATTAAAGCTTAAAGCATGAGTCATTATAACACATCATCAAGTCTTTAATGCACCATTTAATGTCAAGATGACTCATTAGCCACCTCATCACTTCTAGAACCTTCTAGAAGCATCCACACTCATCTCAAGAAAAGACAAATCCGTCTTTAACCGAATGTTAAAAGACGGCTAATAGAAAACTGGAAACTGGCAACTTCCAAAAGTGATCCTGAAACGAATTTCAGGATAACCCCGTAACTGTATAAATATACCCGCATTTGTATTACGACCGAATACAAATGCAACTGAGACAAAGATATTATATCTACTCAATATAATACTCGGATCCGGCTTAAACCAAAGCCGACCAGTATCATTTGCCCGAAAAATAACACGTGCGTAAACGCACATGCATTTTCCGAACCCTGCCATAAAACCATACGGCCTCTACAACGTTTTGCCCGAACTTGGGAAACTGTCTGTGGGGGACTCTAATGACTCGTCAGTACCCTGGCAGTGGGTTTAACCATAAACCGTCAGCGGCACTAGCTATGCGTAACGGCTGCCCATGGGCTGACCTCAAGGGAGGCTGATGAGCGAACTCATCAGAAACCCTACCGAGCCTAACAGTGACAATGTATATACAGTCCGGTCCGTTCGTCAATGAGTATCGCATATCTGCCTAGGGGGCTAGTAACGTCAGACCCCCAATAGCAGTATAAGTCGTGTCGGAGTGTAGCCCAATAACACCCTGAGATACTACTGGAGTACCTACCAGTAAATCTCCTGCCAGGGCCGTGGGCTTTGTGTAATGGCTCTTCTAGACACAGCACGATCTTGCCCCCAATACCGGGAGAGACGAATCCCTTGCCGATCCGCTCACGTGCCTCCATATGGCTCGGGACCGTACCCAAAAACTACCTGTTTGCACGACTCCTTTGAGCCGTGGTAGGGTAGAAATCAAAGCACAGTGGGAACTCACACGAGACAAATGACGACCTCAGGTCGATGAACTAACCTGTACACATGTCACCAGGGAACTGCTATCTGACGATATGTATAATACCAACTAGCAGGTTCCCAGCGAGTCCTGTCCGGTGTACTCATAACCCAATGAGCACCTGTATACATCTTAGGTGATCCAACTGACACCAGTGGCTTGTGAGACCGGCCACCGCCCCTCGTCGGGGTCTCGACTGTATACACTAGTCTACTCCAGAGTATCGATGCCCTGTCTCGAAACTCCCACGACTAGGGACCACAATTAAGGATATGCGTATAAACCACCCAACTCTCACGTATACGACCGCCATCATACTGTTGGCGGTAAAGCAAGATCCTAAGGGCTCTATCAAAGTGTAACATGTAATCAGTCACCTGAACATGTACACGACTGATAAAGGCAAACCAGATAGCATACTATCATCTCGAGTAAGACTGTCCTACCGGTATAGTTCATCCGCAATCATTGTAATCACGTACCTGCGATCCAATAATTGACTCTGAGGGCACTATCTCCAACAATTGCATCATGAGATGATGACCCAACTAGTTTCGAGCTGGTCATCAGGAGTGGGACTCTGTAAGAATGGCTGGATGCTTAGCGATCTGAGATGGAATCCTTATACACCAACAAAGTAGGACTTTGGTTGCTTTATCTAAAGGGTTAAATCCCCATCAGGAGCAAGTATATCTTGAGAAGATTACTTGGTGTACATGGAAAAGTTGAGACTTTCAAAGCTATGCTTAAGTCCATCCAGATCCTACTTGCCACGGCTACATACCATGACTACGATATCTGGTGGTTGGGTGTCATGACTGCTTTTCTAAATGATGATTTGGAAGAGAGCATCTATAAGTACACAGCCAGAGGGCTTCGTAGACAGTGGGAGCAGCGGAAACGTGTGCAAGATGTTTTATGTGATAAAGCAGGCATCGCGGAGTTGGAACGTCTGTTTTAATGTGGTAGTCAAAGAGTTTGACTTCATCAAAATGGTAGATGAACCTTGTATATACAAAAAGGTAGTAGGGAGTATGGTGGTGATCCTCGTAGAGTACGTAGATGACATACTCTTGATAGGAAAAGAGTTTCCTATGCTACGCTCGGTCAATCTCCGCTTATCACAAGGATTCTCAATATAGGATCAAAGTGATACCTCCTAAATCCTGCGTTTTGAATCTATGAGATAGATGTAATTAGATGTTAGTATTCTCACTAGTTGTAGTGAGAAGGTATCAATCGATCCTGGGGAGAATCACTGGAAAGGTTTCAGGGTGATAAGGACGACTGAATATCAGTCGCAGGCTTTGTCTTTACCCTCAGTGGAGGGACGGTATGTTGGAAGAGTTCCAAGCTAGATACCGTGACATACTAGACGATTAAAGGCAAGATACATCGTTACCAAAGATGCTACCAAAGAGGCAGTCTGGATATATATAAGTTCATGAGATGAACTTCGTTCCTACCATTGTGTGACAATGGAGTTGTGGTTTTAGCCAAGGAACTACCATCCTATCAGAAATCCAGATATAATTCTTAGGCAGTATCACCTGATCATGGAGATGGTTGATCTCCAGGGAGATCGAGGTTAGGAGAGTAGACACAGAGGACAACAGCGCGGATCCACTCACGAAGGCATTTTTCCCAGTAGAGACCTTTATGGGATGGTTGAGTATGAGATTCTTCGACCACAGCTAATTGTTGGGTATGTGATACCACAACAGATGGCCCTAGTGCAAGTGGGAGATTGTTAGTTATATGTATACCCTAGAGGCCATTACTGTACATACGATGTATATTGTAGTGGATGATAGGACATATATAGAGAGGACTTTCTTGCTCGACATGATAGTATGCTGTCTGGTTGTACTTTATCTTAACATGTACTCTGATTGTCTCTATGTTACATGTTGATAAAACCCTTAGGATATGTACTCGACTACTGGGACTATGATGAGATCGTACTAGTGGGGCCATGGTAGTCGACGAGTACATCCTATAACTGTTCCTAGTCGAGAGTGTATCGAGACAGGGCATTGATACACCAGAGTAGACTAGCGTATACGCATCTTGACCCATATGATGGGCCATGGATGATCCCATATCCATCGGTGTTTGACATCAAGGATGGTGTACGGGTTCTCAGTGGAGACTGGGTACACTGGACGGACTTGCCGAGAACTCCCAGATGGTATTATACCTTACGTCAGATGGCAGTTCTCCGGTGACACTGGTACAGAGTAGTCTGTTGACCCGAGATCGTCATAGAGTCTTATGTGATTCCCACTGTGCTTTGATTTCCATCATACCACGTCCAAGAGGGCGTGCAAAAAGGTGGCTTTTGGGGACAGTCCCGAATCACATGGAGGCAATGAGCGATGGGAGGGGATTCGTCTCTCCCGGTATAGGGAGTTGATGTTGCGCTGTGTTCGATTGGCTATAACCGAAAATCTATGGCCAGGGTTGCTGAGATTTACTGGTAAGTGTTATCAGTAGTTTCTCAAACTGTTATAGACCTCATATCGACACGACTTATCGAGCTACTGGGGTCTGACGTTCACCATCCCTAAGAGAGATATGCGACATATCAGACGACGAGACCGGACTGTACGGGAGTGTTATTGTTTGGATTCACAGGAGAATGTACATACTTGCTTGTTGATCTTTTGAGCGCTCAATACCTGGGTGGCTGTTACGTTTAGCTGACCGCTTGCAGCTTGTGGGTGTTTGATATGATCATCACCTACTACCGGCGTATTGACGATTCTTTAGAGTCCTCCACAGAGGTTTCTTGGCTCAGGAAAAATAGAGTAGGAGCACATATGTGATATGTGCGGGACCGAGGATAATGCAGTATGTGATACCGTATTGGATTCTCGCGATATGAGATATCGGCCGGGTATATGTGATATAGCCGGGTCATCGTATTAGTCGGTTATATGCGATATAGCCGGATTGTCGGATCAAGTGTTGATTCGATAATTTAATGTATAATAATATATATGATATATTAAATTACATTAACTAATATTAGCTCACTAAAAGATTCATTTTCTCACGGGATAATACATTGATATATATGCGATATATGTTAATTGTATTATTTTCTATTGTTACAAAATATATTGTATATGTGATATATAATATTGTAACATGTTAGGGTTACAAATTTAAAAATGGTTTAGGGTTTAAACTTGGTTAGGGTTTGGATTAGGGTTAGCTTTTGCATGAAGCTTCATGAAGCTTTGACTTTGTGGTTGCTTGATATTTTGTGAAGATATTATGTTAACCCAATCCAAACCATTAACTCTAGTTAACTCTCTACAAGGGTTAACTCTTTCATGCTTAACCCTTGGTTAGATTTGTAACCACTACAATAATTCATTGTTCATCAGAAAAGGAAAATGATTATTCATTCTTCTTCTTGCTTGAGTTCCTTCTTGAAAAAGCTTTCTAGTTTTGCTTTTGTGATGAAAGTGAGTGAGAAAAAGATAATAAATGAGAGCTAAAATCCTACTTCATCATCCTCATCTATCCTTGCCATTTAGATGAGAGTGTTCACATCATTTCATGAGTGATAGCTTGTGTTAACGAAACTTCAAAGTAGATCATCTATGTTATCGAAGATCGGAAGCAAGACTGCATCTTTCTCTTCATGGAGCCTCTCGAGAGTCCAGAACACGATGATCGCAGCGCAGGGACCTCAACACGGAGCTTAAGAAGTGAAGGACCGGATCTACAAAGGTTGTAATCCCTCTCACTTAGTGTTAAAGAGTTTAACATTCTTGTTTTCGCCTAAACTCTAGTATAAAGATCCGGCTTTGGATTGTTCGGCACGGCTAATTTTTTAAATCGGGCATGGTTGATACCTCGTAGACCCTTGTGCATATGCCTAGCAACCCTACACTATTCAGTTGTCTTTTCATTTTACCTTCTCTCAGGTTGCGAGTGCTCCTTGGTTTAGGAGACAGTACACCTATTACGCAAATTGGATAGTCTTCTTCCAAACCATAGGCAGGTGCCGACCGGTAGGGAATGAAGAAAACCAATTAGCCTAACGATGGTGTACAGAAGGTATTAAGTAAAGACATATCAAGGGATTGGTAAGAGGGCAAAGTAAATTGCGACTGCTATTCACGACCAAACCAAGTATTTCTTCGCCAATCCTAAATCACCTTTGTATTTCTCCGAGACACTTCGTATCACTATGAAGATCCACAGTTTATTGGATACTCCATCGTATGGTTATATACGAACTCGAAAGGAACTTGTTCCAGTTCGGGGATGGATTCTGCTTCAGGAGAAATAGGAATAAGGTTTATTCGGTTGTCTTTTATCTTCACCTTCTCTCGCATTGCGAGTGCTCCTAGGATTAGGACAGTACACCCATTATGCTTATTGGATAGTCTTCTTCCAAACCATAGGCTGGTGCCGAACGGTAGGGAAGGAAGAAAACCATTTAGCCTAAGAGGGTGTGCAGAAGGTAATGACTAAAGACATATAAAGGGATTTGGAAAAATGGCAAAAAATTACACGGTTACAGTTGTGAATCTGGATAATGGAAGATGCATTACTAGGAATACCGGTATACCCCATCGAAACATTTCAATGTTTCAGTTTCACTGTGTGCTGTTAAAGGAAAACTGATTTCCCAATCAGACCTTGCTCCAGGGTATGTATTTACCAGGTATGATTCTCACATCTGTATGGTTTTACAGATGATGAGTGGGAGTAAGTTATTGGGAATTAGGTGATTGTCCTCATTATATCGGAATTCGTTGTAATTGGTGATATTTGAGGAAATCACCTGGGCTGTTTGCCGGTCGGTAAATATTTGGTTTTGAATATCCGCTGTCATGCACCAATTTCAAATTGATATATCTGTACGTCTATTTTTATAGAGTGAGATATACTTTTTTGAAATTATGTCGATGACATTTACCTATATCAATGGATGGTTAGGTAAGGAGTATTAAACAGCGGTGTAATTCTTCTTAACCATAAGTACAGTTTTCAACCTACGACACACAGGGATTGAGTTATCAGACTCAAGGGACTTATACAGAGTATTGTATGTTGTCCAGCGTCCATGAGGACAGAGGGGATGGTCCTCATACTATATTCGGTTTACTTATGACTTCTCTAGTTTTTAGACAGGTGTTTCGTAGAAACACAGGGTCCAAGTTTTGAGAAGTTATAGGTATATGGATAAAGTAGAGAACCAGGTATTGCAAGTATCGGGATTCTTCAAGTTGATCGAAGATGTAGATACTTGAGTATGGTATTCAGTTGATAGTAGTGATTAAGAGAACTTGCTTCTCTTTCAGGTTACTCATAATTGGAAGCATTCCTAAGTTGAGTAACGCTGATCGGCCTCCTTCCATTTAGTTGACATGCACTGGAGACAGCTGCATGATTTGAATCTGGTTCAATTAAATCAGTGCCTCTGGTTCTATATTGGATATAGAAAAGTTCATATCTTAACGATGTTAAGGTACGGGGAGTTGTCCGGCTTATGCTTAAAACCAGACTCTGGATAACTCAAGGCACATTTCTGTAATGGCTGTTTGTGGGTTGACCCAGGCTATGACGAGGGTTGACTTTCTACCATCTGGAAGATCAATAGTGATATTATTCTAGACTCGCCACAGTTTTAATAAAAATGGATTTTTTCAGAAAACAGTAGTGGGAGTATAGTAGAACTGGAAGTGATTCCAGAACCACAAACGATTACTGAAGATTTGATAGGAACCTAAAGATTCAATCTGGTTTGACATTCCATTGGCCACTCCGCAGATAAGGTGGGTAACTTCAGGCACCCGAGAGGTACTCCGGTAGCCTCAAGGACGGTGACAGGGAAGTTCTTGTTTACCCAGACTTGCCATTGCTGTTGTTACAAACTGTGAGACCCGGCGGGAGGATGAGTATAGCGTCATTCTAAACTAGCTTTAGAAGTGTACGTGTATATGACTCTGCCAGAGGGTTGTCGTAGTCAGTAGGAGCAGCAGAAGCATTGATAGACAAGTGGCTTATGTCTATTTATAGACTAAAGCAGACATAGCGGAGATAGATCATCTATTTCTGATGTGACAGTCATAGGTTTGACTTCATCAGAATAGGGGATGGATCTGTTGAGAAGGTAGTAGGGTGTGATGTCCTGGTATTTGGATGACATACACAGAGTAGGAAGTGATATTCCTATACTACGATCGGTTATACTTTGGTCGTCACACAGTGGTTTCTCCACATTGGACTTGGATATTATATCAGACATTCTGGTTACTGGATCTATGGTTTTAGATCTAGATTTGGGTAGTTTCCCAATCAGGGTACTTAGACGGCATTCTATAGGTGCTTTAGAATGGACGACTTCTGGCATGGTGGTGTACCTGCAGGTGATGGAGTCACCCTCTCTAAAGGTGTCTTACAGACTAAAGGGGAGAGGGATGTGCATGATTGGCAGATCACTTGCTTAGGCAATTGAGTCAATCATGAGATGTCAAGTACCACACCAGATGTTGTTTTCGCAGTAGATGCAATAAGTTGATATTGATCCAATCCTGAAGAGAAGGTCGGAAGCAGTTTTAGAACATAAGTGGATATTCTAGGGATATGATAACGACAGCCTCATTCGGGAGACAGTTATCATTCCAGGCTTCCAAGGTGACCTGGACGACAAGGAGGTTGTCAGAGTTATAGTTTTCCTTCTGACGAGGGGCGGTATTTTAGACAGATGGTCCAAGGAAATACTGAGGGAGGCATGGCGCAGGATACTGATTAAGTTCAGTTGACGATACAGTCTAAGAAGTTTGGATTTGGAGTTCATTTATGAGCTAGGTCCCATCAGACATCCAGACACATTCTAAGACAGGTATTGCTCATTTCGGGAGATAGCTTTCTCCGCGAACTTGAGATATAGAGAGACATAGAAAGAAACATCATGGCGGATCCACTCACTGAGGCTATTCCTCGAACGCAATAGTTTCACAAACGGGATTTGTGAGACTGACTAGTAGAGGAGTTGGGTGTTCGGTATCACACGGGCTGTGAGTATGCGACATCGTAATAATTAGCCTTAAGTGCAAGTCGGAGATTGTTGGAGATAGTGCCCTCAGAATCAATTATTGGATCACTGCACGTGATTGCAATGATTGAAGGGGGACCTGTCCCAGTAGGACAGTCTTACTCAAGATGATAGTATGCTATCTGGTTTATCTTTATCATCGTGTACTGCTTTAGGTGACCTTATAGGTCACTATTGCGCGTTGATAGAGCCTCTAGGATTCTTGCTTGACTGCCAGCAGTATGAAGGCGATCATATACGTGGGAGCTGGTAGTCTATAAGCACATCCTTAAAAGGTCCCTAGTCGTGGGAGTTTCGAGACAGGGCATCGGTACTCCAGAGTAGACTAGTGTATACAGTCGAGACCCCGACGAGGGGCGGTGGCCGGTCTCACAAGCCACTGGTGTCAGTTGGTTCACCTAAGATGTATACAGGTGCTCATTGGGTTATGAGTACACCGGACAGGACTCGCCGGGAGCATGCTAGTTGGTCTTATACCTGACGTCAGATAGCAGTTCCCTGGTAACATGTGTACAGGTTAGTTCATCGACCTGAGATCGTCATTTGTCTCGTGTGAGTTCCCACTGTACTTTGATTACTACCCTACCACGCTCAAAGGAGACATGCAAACAGGTTTTAGTTGGGTACAGTCCCGAGCCACATGGAGGCAGTGAGCGGATCTGCAGGGGTTCGTCTCTCCCGATATTGGGGTGAGGTCGCGATGTGTCTAGGAGAGCCATTACACGAAGTCCTTGGCCAAGGCAGGATATTTACTGGTAGGTATTCCAGTAGTATCTCAGGGTGTTCTGGGCTACACTCCGACACGACTTGTACCGCTTTTGGGGGTCTGACTTTTACCAACCCCCTAGGCCCGCCATGCGATGCTCATAGACGAATGGACCGGGCTGTACGGATATTGTCACTGACAGGCTCAGTAGGGTGTCAGGATGGGTTCGCTCATCGACGTCCCTTTTGGTCAATACCTGGTAGCCCGTCACGTATAGGCTAATACCTCTGACGTGCTAGTGGTTAAATTCACAGCCAAAGTATTGATGAGTCTTTAGAGTCCCCCACAGACCAGTTTCTCAAGTTTCGGGCGAATCGCTGTAGAGGCCGTATGGAGATATGGCAGGGTTCGATCAGATATGTGCGGTATTGCACGGATCAGGATCGGACGGTTAATACTAGCGGGCTTTGGTTTAAGCCGGATCCTAGTATTGTACAGTGTAGATTTGTCTCATTGCATTTGTATTTCGGTCGGAATACAAATGCGGGTATGTATATACAGTAGCGAGGTTTTCCTGTAATTTATTACGGGATCAGTTTTATGAAGTTTCCAGTTTGTTTTCCGGTTTCGGCCATTTTCCTTTGTATCTTTCTTTGGCCGAAAAATGGTGGAGGAGGGCTTATTTGCAATTGTGCAAATTAGCATTGTGGAGGGTGTTCTTTGCATTTTGTTGTGTCATGATGGTTGCACCATCCCTTGACTTTCTTGACTTCATCATTGCTTGACTTTGGGTTCATGATGGTTGATTTGGAGTGAGGTTTTGGTTGTAATGATTCTTGATGACCATCACCCTTTTCTCTCTCTTTGATTATTATTGGCTTCCCCCTTTTTTGTTAAGCTCTCTCCTCTCATTTTCTCCCCTTCACCAAGTTTGGCCGGCCACGCTCTAAGGGGAGGGGCTGAAATTTTTGGGTAGGGGATTTTGGTTCTCTTCATGTTTGCAAAATCCCCAAGTTGATCCACAAAAATTCCACACTTCATTTCCTCCACCAATAAGGCAACTTCATAACCCCAAATGAGACATAGCACTACACTACATTCTACAGCAAATCTTGGGCACGTCGACTCGCCAATTTCGTGTCTGAGTTGCCTCGGTCCAGAGGTGGGAGCCCGTAAAAGAAGCCGGCGACGTGGTGCCCTTCCGGCGAGGAGATGAAAACCGGAGATTCCGCGGGAAGATCGGGACGACGACGAGAAGACCGAAGGACACGGATCGCTCGGTATATCTCTCTACCCGTTCTTTAGTTAGCTAGGACTATGTTAATGGCCCGATCCGAGTTTATAGTGCGCGGTGGTGCCGGTTCAAAAAAGTTAAAGAAAATTATCGTTTCCGCATTCCGGCGTCGGATTGACGGCCGGGGCGCCGCCGTGCACTTACATTTCTTAGGGCATAGATCTAAGCTCTAAAAAGGAGAATTAAATTCTCAGAAGAAGAAAGAAGAGAAGAAGATGAACAACAGTCATCTCAAGGGCCAAAGACCCTACCTATAGGCAGGGGAAGCCGATTCAACTTCCAAGAAGATCCAACGGTGGAAAAGCTGCCACCGCTGCACTCACGTGTAAGCCACGTGAGCGCAACGGTGGGGGGGGAATTTGTTTCCCCCAATAATAAAAGAGAAAGGCTCTGTTCAAAATTTGAAAAGAGGCAGCGCCTCATGTGCCTTGCACGAGAGCGCCAGCGCCGAGAGTTAAAAACTCTGAGGCAGCGCCTCACGTGCCTTGCACGAGGGCGCCAATGCCCAAGAGTTAACACTCTGAGGCAGCGCCTCACGTGCTTTGCATGAGGGCGCTAGCGCCGGGTGTTAAAAACTCTGAGGCAACGCCTCACGTGCCTTGCACGAGGGCGCCGACGCCAGAACTAAAAGTTCTCTGCCATTGGATCAAAGATCCAACGGGGATGACAAATCATCGAAATATAGAATTGAATTCTGTTGAGGAAATATTTCCTCAAAATCTTTCTAAACGGGAAAGATTACCCTTTGTAAAACAGAGCACCATTGGATTAAAAAAATCCAATGGTGATTAAAAAATCACCAAGCTACAGAATAAGCTCTGTATGGGAAAATATTTCCCAATCTTATTAAAAATAAAAGAAATATTTTCTGTAAAACAGGAGTCCTTAGATCAAAGATCCGACGATGGATAAAATTCCCAGATCAATTAAGGACCTCTCAATGAGGGATTTCTTCAACTAAATCAACAGACTTACCTCTATTATATAAATGACCATAGACTTCAAGTCTTGCACAGAAGGAACCCTCCCAAAAAAACTTTAAGTTCAAAAGGAAGAGTAGGCAAAAAAGAAAGTTTTAAGAGAGAAGAAAGAAAAAGAACTTTCTTCGAGGTAAATAAAAGGAGTAGAGATCAAGCATCTCATCTGCATATCTAAGGGTTTAACCCTCATAAAAGAACGTAGTTCTTTCCCCTGGATCAGAGATCCATGAGACAAGTCTCCCACAAATGAGAATTTAATTCTCGTGGGGATGAATTTGTTCTTGGGAATCGAAGATCCAGGGGAGAACAGAGAATTGAACTCTTCAGAAAAATGCACAAAGAAAGAAACAACGCCAAGTGCCTCATGTGCCCCTCACATGGGCACTGCTCAAATAAAGAGTGCTTAGCACTCAATGGTTGGCGCTCAGCGCCAAGCGCCTCACGTGCTTCTCACGTGGGCGCAGCTCAAATAAAGAGTGGTTAGCTCAATGGTTGGCGCTCGGCGCCAAGCGCCTCACGTGGGCGCTGCTTAACATAAAGTGCTCTGCACTCATCAAACAGCGCCCAGCGCCCAGCGCCTAGCGCCTCACGTGCTCCACACGTGGGCGCCATAAAGAGTGTTTAACACTCCATAAAAAAAATAAAAGAACAAAGAAAAGGAAGGAAAAATAAAGCAAAGCATTATTTGCACAGAAAAGGGACTGAGCCCAAGCAAGTGTTTAACACTTTATTCAAAGATTGAGTGGGCTGAGTCCAAGTTGACCAAATCCCCAATTCAGATCAACCGAGCCCATGTGCTCATCATGTTCCAAATTGGTCTTAGTCCCAAACACAACTACAGATCTCCCAACTGACATTGGTTTAAGGGTACATCTCCTCACACCTCTGATACATGTCGTTGTAATTCTCCAGCGTCTTCAGAGAGGTGGTGGGTCTCGATAACCAACAACTATTTGATGCACTCCCAAATTGACAATACCTCCCGCTATGGACCGAAACGTTCTTAAACTAACAACGGACCGTAATATCCCTAAACTAACAACGGACCGAAACGTCCTTAAACTAAAGCAATAAAGCCCAAATGCTCTTTTGTTGGGTCTGAATGATTCCAAAACCCTGTTGAGTAGAGCTCTAAAATTAGATTAACGTATCCTCAAAAAATATTTAAGTTGATCTTAATCCCACACAAGATTAACGATCCTTAAATCAAACCAAATCCAAATCTAAGAATATACAGATTTGGACTAATCCACGCCTTACGGGCGACAACACAAATTAGTCACCGTATACAATCTACGGGCAACCAAAAAATAAAACAAACACATACGACACGAAGTGAACTTCCGGAGCAGGAGAAAGTGGTTATCGCTACGCGGTAACGTAATTAACTGCAGGGGCTTGCGCCTGTAGGAAAGAGCGTCCCCACAATCAAAAACCCCTCACAAACGAGGGGGAATCTGACGAAGTCTGCGACAGCGGCCGTGTCCGTCCATACCTCCGATACACGGTGCCATAAATCAACTTGGCATCCTCGGAGAGGTGGACGGATAAATCCAAATAGCATATTCCCCCAAATTCAGGCAAGACGACCTACACGGTTCCGTCTCCCGTTTTCGGCGGTAAACAGCAGTTTATGGGAGAATCGGCTGGTATCGGATGTTCCGCGAGAAAGTCGGCAATGACTTGTCTTTTCACCGCCTTGAGGGGTCGATATGTTATCGAGAATTCCATCAGCAGGAGGGTCCATTTCACAAGCCTTTCCGTCAGTATGGCTTTTGACATCAAATACTTAATAGGATCCACCTTTGATATGAGATGGACTTCATGCGCCAAGGCATAATGTCTGAGCTTCGTTATTGCGAAAATCAACGCTAAGCAGTGCTTTTCGATCGGGGAGTAGTTGCTTTCTTCCCCCAGGAGAACTCGACTTAGATAGTAAAGAGCTCTCTCTTTTTCTTGATCATTCTCATGTGCCCACAACACGTCTAGAGAACCCTCAAGGGCTGTTGTATATATGATAAGGGGTTTTCCCTTAACCGGAGGGGCTAATTCCGGCGGATTTTACAGGTATTGTTTGATTTCGTCCAATTCGTTTTGGCATTTCTGATCTCAGACGAACGGGGTCTCCTTATTCATCAGATGGCTATAGGGCGACATTTTCCGGAGAGGTTGGCAATGAACCGCCGGACATATGTGAGCTTTCCTTGGAGAGATTGTAGTTGTTTGAGGGTTCTTGGCGAGGGCATTTCTATAATTGCATTGAACTTTGAGGGATCAATTTCGATATCTCAGTGGCGGATGATGAAGCCTAGGAATTTTCCTGACGAGACTCCAAACGCGCACTTTAAAGGGTTCGTCTTCGGATTATATTTCGGAATACACTCGAACACGATCCTTAGATGCTCCCAGTGAGCCTTGTGAGATTTGCTTTTGACCACGAGGCCATCGATATAGCATTCGACGAACTTGTGTATAAGGTTATCGAATATCTTCGTTATGGCCCTTTAATATGTGACTCAGGCATTACCTTGTAGCAAAATATGTCCAACGGTGTCCAGAAGACGGTATGCTTCCGGTCTTCAGGATCTATCTTTATTTAGCTGTATACTGAAGATCTATCCATAAAGAAGAAGACTTCATGGGTGGATGTGTTATCAATCATTAGCTCAGTAATGGGCACTGGAAAGTCATCTTTGGGGCATGCCTTGTTGAGATCCCGAAAGTCCATGCAGATTCAAACCGTCCCATTTTTCTTCATCACCGGAACGATGTTAGCGATCCAGTCGGGATATTGGACTTCCTAGATGAAGCCGAGGCCGATCAATTTCTTGACTTCGACGTTGATACTCATCTCAAGTTCAAGCCGCATCCTTCTCGGTGCCTGCTTGACTAGCTTTATATCTTGCGATATGACTAGTTTGTGTACCGCTACACTCGGATCTAAACCCGGCATTTCAGAGTAATTCCAAGCGAAGCAGTCTTTATACTGCATAAGCACATCTTTTAATATGGCTACTTGCTTTTTGGATAGTAGCTCGCTGATGAACGTCAGTCTCGGATCATCCTCCGTTCCTAAGTCGATTTTCCTTAGGTTGTCAATGATGGTATGTATCCCATCCTCCAGCTCTTTTAGCGCTGGTGGAAATTCTAAGATCTCCTCGTCACCGTCTTTGTTTGTGAAGCATCTGAAGAGTTCAATGGTATTCTCGTCATCTCTTTCTGTTATCATGTTACAGATACGAGTCCGCTTCCGTTTCTTCGGTCGGGCAGGTCCCAATTTGATGACATAAGTCTTCTTAGGTTCGTGCTTTTGTAGCAGGACTACTTTCCGGCTATCAGACATCATGAACCTGCCTTGTCGATATTAGTCTTCCACCAAATTCTTGAACGTGAAAAGGTCTTCGAGTGGGTGATCTATTTCTCGGTGATAAAAGTAATAATCCGGATGATTGACTTCATTTATCTATCCAGGGTGCCGCAACTCCGGAAGCATCATTATCTGGTGCTTCATGACAAGGCTGAAAATCATTCCTGTCTTGGCTCGAGGGAACGAATACTTCTGACCCATCTTCTTTATGATGAATGAGCTCCAACCAAACTTTTCTCGATTAAACGGCGTTTTGGACCTGTTTTTTTGTCCTTGAACGTTGCTTGCGATCGTCGCCTTATTCTTGTTTCCGCTTCGGGATTTTCCTTCTTCATGAGAGTACATAGTTAGCTGTGGATGGAGAGTATCATGATTTACTTCTTCCACTGATTGTTCACTGAGACGCTGCATCTTGTCCTTTTCATATATGGCCATTTCACGACTGTGGTTGTCTCGGCTCACTTGACAAGCTTTCTTTATTATCCTGTCAATTCGCTCTTCAAGTGACAGACTTGGAGTTCTTCGAGTGAGGTTTTCCTTTCGTTCGGTGACATAGCTACTTGGAGAAACATTTTCTTCTTCATTCGAGTTATTTATGGTGTGGAAGATGTAGATTTGCTCCCGCTGTTTGGACCGAACATATCCCAACCCAATTGTATCCATTTTCCCGTTGGGTTTCGTTCGTTGAGTCCCGGGGATATCCCAAATCCTTTTATAGAATTGGGCTTCCCGAACAGTTTGTTCGAGAGGTATATCTTGGTGCTTCAATAACTTCTTTAATCCCTCCGCATAATATCTTAGCATATCGACGGGCTGGAACTTGTCAAGATTTGGATCGGCTCCATACCATATTTCCTTTTCTACCTTTGTTTCCTTAGATTTATAAAAGAGGATCGCCTTTTCATTTCTTCGCTTAGGAGGCACGTACAAAGTTTCAAACTCTTGCACGCTATATGTATTGAGCGCATCAAGTTCTTTATAATGTCAAGGTGGAGCCATCATAATATGCAGACTCTGATCCGCTTCGGCAAGAGTCTGCGTTGATGGGCGAATGGAGAACACCGTATTAGTCTCGTCTTCGGAGTCACTGCCAAAGACCAGGATAATGGTCAAAAGCCCGGTTTTATTGTTCTCCCTCCGAGGCTCTCCCGAGTAGACTATTTGTTCATCTTCTTCAGTATCACTTTCGAAGACTGGGATGGTGGCCATGAATTTTTGCTTATTTTCCGGCTTGTGGAACCTTTCAGTATCCTCGAAATATGGATGAAAGCATTTTGCATCTTCATACTTTTGCACCTCGTTTACCGAGAAAGGATTGAGTTCTCCCGTGACGGTGTACTCCAGGCCATCTTTGAAATACTTCTTACATTGATATTGTGCAGAAAGGATGACGTTGTACTCGTGTAGTCAAGGCCTGCCGAGTAGAGGATTATAACAGGTCTTGGTATCAATGAATGGAATTCGATGTCAGTGACGAGCTGCCCGAAGCGGAGCGTCAATATTACGGACCCAAGCATCCGCGACGACTGCGAGTCGAACCCCGAGATAGTTATCTTGTCCCAAGAAAAGTGTTGGACATTCATACATATCTCCTTTAGCATCCTCACATTGAGGAGGTTGACAGAGGATCCGTTATCGATAAGGATTTTCCATATTTTGATGTCATGACAGTACTCGGTAACATACAGCGGTCGATTGTGCTCGTATGTACCAAGGAGTAGATCTTTCTCGCTGATAGTAATATCGGCCGTGTGGACCTTTGCAAGTGCATCCTTCATTTTCTCTTCCGTGAGAAAAACTTGGAACTGATCAGGTTCTTGTAAGACTTTGATCAAGGAGTCTCGTGCCTCTTTGGATAAGAGAAGAGCATCCAATATACTCAATTGTGAGGGTATTTTCCTTAAATGCATAAGGACGTTATAGTCCACCTTGGTTTTCTTAGGTAGGTCCTTTGCTGCGAGCTCTTTGGCCACCTCTTCATCAAGGGCGATCTCTACGGGTATTTTCCCCTTCCCTTTATCTTTTTTATTCGAACCCTTGTTTGCGGGTCCGAGGTTCTTTTCAGGAAAAATGCAGTTGTGCAACTGGATATTCTCGCAATCATTTTCCTCCTCTCTTTTTTCTAAGGCGGAGCTTTCAAAGAAAGGGTTGAGGGGCATTTCATCTTCAGAATCGCTCCCGAACGTGAGAACTCGAGATTTCCCCCCTTTGAACCAGTACCAACCATATGACGGCTGCCAGTTGCTTTTTTGTGCACTGCCGTCTGGCAACTCTCATATCGACGAGCGTGAGCCTCGCGCTTTCCTTTCTTGAAGTGTTTTCTATGGGCAACATATCTTTGCCACCATTTCTTGAAGGCGTTGCATTCCTCGATGGGATGAGCGATCCTTCAGTGATACGAGCAGTATTTTGGGTGTCCCTCTCTACCGTCGAAGTACGGAACCCCGGGAGTGTACATAATGAGGGGTGTCAGCTTCATCCCCATGGATAGGGCCTTGGCAAACCTTTTCTCAGCTTTGTTCCTACTCTTATTTTTTGCAGGCATGCTTCGGTTTGGTCGGAGAGTTTTATGACTCGTTCTCGCGCGCAGCTTCTTTGTTCAAACACTGTCGTTTGGCGATTTCATATATAACCATCCCGCGTTCCTGATCATCTTTACTCTTTTGAAAAGTTTCTTTCAGCAGCCTTTCAATCGGGTCTTCTTCCGGCAGTTTTGGGATATTTAATGTCGATTCTGCCCCAAGTTCGTCCATGTCGCTTTTCGACGCTGGCGGAGCTTCTTCATCATATAAGGATGAATGGGAGACCGTATGGTATCTTGCTACACGTTCTTTCATTTCCTCCAATGAGTCATTTTTCTCATCATCGCTACTGCCTTTGTCCTCTAGAATATGCTTGAGGAATTCTTCGAGCGTGACTGGTGTCCGCATTTTCTGGTTGTATTCTTCCAGTGCATCTATATACTTCTGGAGGTCTGTACATCTGTCAACATTTTCAGGAAGCTACACATGCTTCTTAGTCTTATTTTTTTTCTTAGAAGATTTCGAATGCTTGACTTGGGGGCTTTTCCCCTTGTCGACTTGGGGGATTTTCCCCTTCTTCAATTGGGTAGCTTACTACCCGGTGATAGGAGCAGTAGTTAGGGTTGCTGACATCACCAGCTTGTGCAGGTCACCGTGGTTCTGGTAATATTATCAGATTGTTTCGCATAGCCAACTCGAACAATCTCCTCATCTTATTGTAAGGGAATGAGTATGTACGTCCCATCCTTTCTTCTAAGGCCGGACGTGTATGGTTGTTGTTTTTGCGGGCGGCTACTTTCAGATTGCTCGGTTGTTGCTGTGAATTGGCAACAAAGGCTGCTTTTCCCTTACCCTTATGATTTTGAGGATCTTTGCCCTAAGAGGAAGGACCATGGCCCATCTGATCCATCTGGGCTAGTTTATCAATCAGCGCCTGGAATGTGGTGGGCTTGAAGAAAGTCATAAATTGGGATACGGTCGACTGAGAATCGATAGTCCCAATTAACATCCCCACAGCTGGGGAATCCTCAATGCGCTGTTCTCATTTTGACCATAAGTTCCGCCATCAAATTGCGTATTGGATCCATATTTCTCCTGGCTTGACCTTGGAATTGATCGGCGTAGTGATTGGAGTGCGCTCACTCGCGCTGGCAAACCTTTGAGTGAATAGCAGCTCTATCTTAGAGAAGGTCTTTAAGGAGTCATTTGGGAGGTCCGACTAACATTCAAAAGCCGTCTCTGATAGACTTCCGATGAATTGGCGAAGCAGCAATTTATCATCGCCTCTGGTACATAGAGCCTTGAATTGCGTGATATGTTGATGTGGGTTATCCATTCCTTTGTATATATGGAACTTCGGGATCATATATCCCGGTGGGTATTTCATCTGGTCGTACCACGCCGGATATGGTCGACCAGTTTTGACGAGCTGATTTGCAGCTTCGTTGGCATGATTAGTCTTGATTTGTTAGGCGATATAGTCATCCAATGCTACCTTCGAGATTGTTTCCTCCTTGGCCATTGATGGGGCCTGAGGAGGATTTGACGTTTCCCCTTTGTTGTCTTCGATGACCACCGGTGGTTCTTCAGCCAGTGGTTCTGGTTGGATCATCATTCCAACCATGTCTTGAAATAGAAGAGCTATCTGCTTTATATTAGCAGCCTGCTCTGCCGCTTCCCTGTCCTTCTTTTCAAGAACCCATCGCAAAAACTCGGTATCGATTTCCTTTTCTTGGCGCTCTTCCATTTCTTTATCCGGACTTTCTTTAGGTCCGGTAAGCGCTGCCATCTTGGCAAGAATATCTCGGAGCTTCTCTTGTTGCTCCTAAGCTTTCGTCGGTGACCGAGATTGCGGTTTATGACTAACGGAAGCATGACTCTCATCCTTATTATCAGTCATATAGATTGTGTGTATGGTTATGCCCACAGACTTAGGGCATTTGGAGCTCTCGCCTTTGGATTTTGCTTCCGGGGTTAGAAATTTCTCCAGCCTTGGTCTTTTGTGAGAGGCCGTAGGAGGAGGAATCGTTATGACATGCACCACTTTTCGAGAAGTCCCCCGTTGTATGGCAGAGGAATGATCATTCTCCTGTCGAACCTTGGACTTCTCCGGTCGACGAGAATAATTTTCGTCAAGAATGGAGTCCTCGACTTTTCTCCAGACTTTGTGAATCTATGAAGAAAGCCGCTGGTAAGAACGCTCCGGTTTTGACTGTATTGAAGCTGTTAGTTATATGTATGCCCTAGAGGCCATTACTATACATAGGATGTATATTGTAATGGATGCTTGGACATATATAGGGATGACTTTCTTGCTCGATATGATAGTATGCTATCTGGTTACTCTTTACCTTAATGTGTACACTGATTGTCTCTCTGTTACATGTTGGTAAAGCCCTTAGGATGTGTACTTGACTACCTGGACTATGATGCGGATCATACTAGTGGGGATGTGGTAGTCCATAAGTACATCCTTCAAAGTCCCTAGTTGTGGGTGTATCGAGACGAGGCATCGATATACCAGAGTAGACTAGCGTGTACCTTCTCGACCCATATAGATGGGCGATGGATGATCCCATATCCATTGGTGTTTGACATCAGAGATGATATACGGGTGCTCAGTGGAGACTGGGTATACTGGACGGACTCACCGAGAAATCCCAGATGGTATTATACCTTACGTTAGATGGTAGTTCTCTGGTGACACTGGTACAGGTTAGTCTGTATACCCGAGATCGTCATAGAGTCTTGTGTGATTCCCACCGTGCTTTGATTTCCACCTTACTACGTCCAAGAGGGCGTGCAAAACGGTGGTTTTTGGGTACAGTCCCAAATCACATGGAGGCAATGAGCGATAGGAGGGGTTTCGTCTCTCCCGGTATAGGGAGTTGATGTTACGCAGTGCTCGATTGGCTATAACAGGAAGTCCTTGGCCAAGGCTGCTTTAGGGATTTACTGGTAAGTGTTACCAGTAGTTTCTTGACCCGTTATGAGCCTCATATCGACACGACTTATCGAGTTATTGCGGTCTGACGTTTACCACCCCTAGACGAGATATGCGACATATCAGAAAAACAGACCGGACTGTACGGTAGTGTTACTGGATGGATTCACAGGAGTGTGAGCGGGCTTGCTCGTTGATCTTCCGATCGCTCAATACCCGGGTGGCCGTTACGTTTAGCAGACCGCTTGCGGCTTGTGGGTGTTTGATATGATCATCACCTACTGCCGGCGTATTGACGAGTCTTTAGAGTCCTACACAGGGGTTTCCTGGCTCAAGCGAAACGAAATAGGAGCGCAAATGAGATATGTGCGGGACCGAGAATAATACCAGTATGTGATACTGTATTCTATTCTCGCGATATGTGACATTGATCGGTTGTATGCGATATAGCCGGGTTATCAGATCAAGTGTTGATTCGATAAGTTGTTACTATTGATATTAGTCGGTTATATGCAATATGACCGGATCGTAAAATCAAGTGTTGATTTAATGATTTAATGTATAATTATATATTTGATATATTACTTTACATTAACTAGTATTGGTTCACTTAAGATTGATTTTCTCACTTGAATGTGCACATTGTTTATATGTGATATATGCAAGCGTACATGTTTGTATCATGCTTGATGATACAAACAAGTTGTGTGTATGAGACTTGAACCAAATCAAGGTTAAATTAGGGTTTACTATTTTCCTAACAAATAACAAAAGAGTAAGACTTTGGTCAAAGTTATCAAGCTTCATGAAGCTTGATAAACATTGACAAAGTCAACTCTTTTGTCATTTGTTCAAGATATTAGTTAACGCAACCCTTAACCTAATGCTTTGGTTAATTCTCTACATGAGTTAAGCATGAGGGCTTAACTCAACCATGGTGCCATTATTTATTGGATAAGTTTCATTTGGATAATGATTCATATAATTCTTTTCTTCTTCTTCTCCTTCATCAAGCTCACAAAAGCTTGCTAGCTCCAATGGTGCCATGAGAAAAAGAGTGAGAAATCCAATTCTAAAGTGAACCCACTTCCTATTTCTTCATCCTCTACTACTTGCCATGTAGTATAGGGTGTTCTCTTCACAAAGTTTTTGACCAAGTGAAGGAATAGCTTGAGTTTGAGTCTCCCCGACTTAGATCATCTTCGGCCTCGAAGTCAATGACCTAGCCCGATCATTTCTCCGACGAAACCATCGCTAGAGTCCGGGATCCGATGATCGCAGCGGAGGGACGTCAACACGGAGCTTTAGAAGTGGAGGACCAGATCTACAAAGGTTGTATTTCCATTCACTTAGTAGCAAAGTAGTTTGCTTGCTTGTACTTTCGCCTAATCTCTAGTTAACGATCTTCATTAGGGTTTCTCGGCACATAAAAATTTGAATTTGGCATGGTAGATGCCTTGTGGAACCTCTTGAGTGTGCCTAGGAACCCTACAGTGGTATCAGAGCCTAGCTAGAGCATTAGGCGATGTGTTTACGGAGTTAAAACCTCGATCGAAACCCGAAACGCAAAATCAACCCACTCTCTGGAAATTTTTTGAAATCTGGGATTTTTCTGTATTAAAAATATCTAAAAAATTCAGCAAGCTTTTCTAAGAATTACCATGAAAAACGAGCCCCTAAGTCCTCCACATGGCCGCGGAACTGCAGCAATAACCTACCTTTGGCGGCGGTTCCGCGGCAGAGTAATGGAATTAGCAACGGGTTTTTGCACAGTAATTCTTACCTCTGTTGTTTATATTTTCTGGGTATTTTTAACAGTGACTCAAGTGTTGAGTATTTTTGGGGTTTATTTTGTATTCGATGATTCGATCGGAATATTTAATTTCGTAATGTTTTCCGGATATTTTTAGAACATGTTAAAAAGTTCGACCGGATATAAATACCCACTTTTTCCCTTGTCGGGAAATTTCCAAGTGTTGAATTTTTCCGTAGTTTGAGAACGTTCTAAGTAGTGCAAGTAACGCGATGGACCCTCTAGAAGACAACAAACCTTAACTCGATTATGTGACCGTCTTGAACTGCCCTTTGAACCTTAGGGTTTGGGGCAGTACGGCGTGCCACATGTGAGACGTTGGCTTGACCCTTCTACGGCTGGACCGTTGGTACTGTGGCATGAAGTGAATGTTTTTTAAACTTATTTCATGTGTTGAGCTGTTTCGGGAAAACTTGGGTGTTTGATTGTTAGATTGGAAAGTTTAACATTTTCTATTTATCTGGAATGTGATACAATATTTGGAATTCACAAGTAGTTATGAGATAACTAATTTGGATGTTATGAACATAGCAGTTAGTCTCAATTGATCAGTTGCCACGAAATTTTGATGTGATCAAAAGTCCGTCGCAATCACGTAGCGTACGCGGATACTCGCCGGGTAAACTTAATAGACAGCCATGCCCCAAAGCCCCGACCAAGTGACTGTAGGAGATCCTCATAGCCAAAAGCATCCGTTCGGGTGCTCGCGGCAACGGTGTTCCGCCTTAGTGCACTTCGTCGACGGCATCTAGGGGTGCGGCCGTCTACTAAAGTTTGCGACGAGCATTCGATCAGTTTATCGGGAATCTTGTTGAATTGCCCGACTAGATATTGAAAAGTGTTTTCGATATAGAGACTAAAATGCGGAGTTTATAAATGTTAGGCATGCGATGTCTAAGGAAGTTGCGGATTCCAACTGTTGTAGTTTTACACTTTCTTTTCTGTGACCGTAAGTGTGATATGTGATATCACCGGTTTTCGTTGCTATATGTCAACGACAATTGGGATGCGCATATTTACTTACGTTGATGACATGTGATGTTATGTGTTGCTGGATATGTTATATTGGATCGTCGTGTTTGAATAGCCAGGGTTTTTTATGTGAGATGCGTGTTTTTCATTTTCATTCATGTAAAAACTTGTATGTAATATTCTTTTATTGGGGCACTTCTAGGTTGCGGAAGATGTCACCATTGTATATTATTTACTTTTCCGCACTAGGATAGACCCAAGGAGGAGAGCACAAGTAACCGGGTTCTGGAGTCCAGTGGGAGACCAACTCGAGGAGTCGAGTCCGGGTCTCCTAACTCTAGAATTGGTAGGGTTGCTTGTCGCTCTCGTAGGGGTCTAGGGGTGTGGGTTTGGCTATTCATCGCGACCGTGGAATCCGTGTTTTATACAGGCTCGTATTGAAAACACGGATGTCCTAGTATATCCAATGTTTCATATGTTTCTTCTGCTGCGATATCTGTGATGTGATCATTTGATATGTGATGATAGATACTGTATATGATATATATGATATATTATATAGACGTTACTTATGTTTTGCACTCGCGCTAGCCCTGCCCCGCTCTGTCGTTAGTTACCTAACCTAACGGTGCACGAGGGGACATCGAGGCGAATGAGGATGGCATAAGTGTACGTCGTATTTATCTGTGATGTTTAGGTGATTTAAATGATGGGACTTCATTAATATGATTAATGAAAGAAAAAAAAACCTAAAAGATGTTGTAGAATCGAATTTTCAAAAACAGGTAGCTACAGTTCTTGCTTTTCATCGCGGTGTTCCTTGTAGAACATCCTGCACCTTATTCGATAAGGAAAGGGCCGAGATCCCTTCACCGGGAGTGACCCCTTTAGCAATAACTGGCAGATGCTACACCCCTCGGTTTGTCTTTTGATTGCTCCTATAGTTCTTGCTTTGCACAGCGGTATATATGATATATCCTGCACCTTATTCGATGAGGAAAGGGCCGACGATCCCTTCACCGGGAGTGACCCCTTTAGCAAAACTAGAAAAGCCTCAAAAACACTCCATTTAAAATCACTCAATTACAATGATATCAAGTTCATTACGCAAAAGGTTTTCTTAAAAACCTGTCATAGCCCTCCGTCATTTCAGATAAGTACTACTTAGTATTCGTGCTGCGGTAGTTTGGCATTCGTCAAGGCGTAGTGTATGGTAGCTAACTAGTATTTATCTGCTTATGCATATGATGCAGATTGGATTAGGGTATTCGTACGGCGTTGTTTGGCATTCGTCAAGGGCCGTGCGGGTGGGTTTAATTCAATCAAGAAATGTACGGGTTGAACTTGACTAGTGGACTATGGGTTGTTTGGCATTCGTCAAGATCATAGAACACTAGGGGTAAAATATTATCGGGGATTTCAAGTGTTGAAATTTGCAATGAGATTGCATACCTTCTATGAGATAGTTGGATCCCGATACCCACTGCGAGTAATTGTTACTCCTGGAAGAATTTTACACATTACAATTAGCTGATCAAGTAGGTGTCTAGAAAGGTGTCAACGGGGTTACGCCTCTGGGAAAACGAGGTTTACATTAATTAGGTTCGTGCGAAAGCACGGGGGACCTCCCTCAAAGTACTGACACTGGCCTGGCTGAAAGATTGGCGAACTTGTAGCGTGTAATTAATCCCAGCTTGTCTTTCCTTTTAGGGTTTGAAGGAAGATTTGATAAAAACAGTGGGAACCATCCTGATTAGATAAAATAATAACCAATCTGATCTTGCAAGAGCGCACGCAGAGTGTTTTCTTCTCTCTCTCTCCAGGTAGCGACCATGTCACGCCTTAATCAAGATAATAATACGGATGTATTGACCGAACCCGCTTGTTATACTGAGCTGGAGAACGTTGGTCCCGCTCCAACTTATAATTGTTATAAGACAGAGCAGGAAATTGGGGAATACCAGAATTCCCGTGCCGCCAAAACGAAGAGAGTGCATGTTGATGCATCATCTTCGGGTGTGTTCATTACAGAGAACTGTTTCTCAGTATCCTTTACGTCCTGGGTATGTGATACCAGATCAGGATCCCGCATATGTAATTTGTTACATGGGCTACAGAAAGGTAGAGAACTTGGAACGGGTGCTAAGTTTTATGAGGCAGAAAACGGTGCAAGTGTTGCAGCCAAGTTTGTTGGTCACTGTCGCCCTGTATTACCAGAATACATTGATTCTGAACAGATGTTATTAGATACCGAACCTGATATACAAAATCATATCAGTCTCTTTATTTAGATAAAAAAGGATATAATTTTGTATTGTTGGATAATGTTTTGAACATTTCCTAAATCAAGAGTTGATCGGTTCAGGCACGTTATCTAAAAGCATTAACGTTCTAAATCAAACTACAGTTCTTAGTATACAGAACACACACAAGAGGAAGAGTTCAGAAATGAATGAATCCTTCTTGAAGAATTGTAGACTAGGTCATATCAATGCGACCCAACTAGCTAAAGTTACATTAAGATGCATATTTAAATTAGTTTGAATTTACATCTTGTGAAACTTGCCAGTCATGTCACAGAGATAAGATGACCATAGCTCTGTTTATTGGAAACAGAGAAAGAGTTAGTAAACTCTTGGGATTGATACATAGTGATGTATGTAAGGTCCCCTGTCTACACATACCAGGAGCGGTTCTTTGTACTTCATTACATTATCTGATAATCTCTCAAGATTAAGACATATGTTCTTGTTGAAACACAAGTCCGAAATTTTTAAGATATTCACAGAATATAAGTTAGAAGTAGAGAACCAAAATACGGGTATAAGTATTATGTCCTTTGATGTGATCAAGGAGGAGAATACTTGAGCACGGGATTCCTGGACTATTCTAAGAATGAGATTCTTTCTCAGCATTACTCCTCCGTATACACCACAGCACGTCGGTGTATCGGGGCGGAGCAATCACACCCTATATGATATGGTGCGCTTTATGATGAGTATTACTGAGTTTCCTATTTCCTTTTAGGGAGTTATGCATTTATGAAGTTGCATACCTATTGAATAGGGTTCCGATCAGATCAGATGCCTACCATTTCATATGAGATATGGAAAGGGAAGAGCCCATCTCTTAAGTCAGTTAAGATTTGAGGTTGTCCGGCCTATGTCTAAAAGGCAAAATCCGGACAAGCTCTAGGCAAAGTCAGGACTGTATAAGTTTGTTGGATATCCCAAGCATACGCAAGGGAATATCTTCTACCAAACCGAGGAACAAAAGATATTTTGTTACTCAGCATGCCACCTTTGTGAAAGGGAATTTCTTATGAAGAAATTAGAGGACATGAGGTAGAACTGGAAAGAGTTCCAGCTATACAAACTGCAGCTGATGATTTGGTAGAACCAAAAGATTTAATAGCAACCAACGAACCTCAGCCTCTCCGCCGATCTAGTAGGTTTCCTCACCCACCTGAGAGATACTCCGGTTTCTCTAAGACAGTGGGAGCGAGAATTGCATCATGGGATGATGACCTAACTAGTTTCGAGCTGGCCATCAGGAGTGGGACTCTATAAGAATGGCTGAATGTTTATCGATCTAAGATGGAATCCTTTTACACCAACAAAGTATGGACTTTGGTTGCTTTATCTGAAGGGTTAAATCCCCATCAGGAGCAAGTATATCTTGAGAAGATTACTTGGTGTACATGGAAAAGTTGAGACTTTCAAAACTAGACTTGTTAAAAGTTTGCATATTGACCAGCAATGGATTGTGATGAAACCTTTTCTAAGTACCTATGCTTAAGTCCATCCAGATCCTACTTGCCACGGCTACATACCATGACTACGATATTTGGCGGTTGGGTGTCATGAATGCTTTTCTAAATAAAGATTTAGAAGAGGTAGTCCATAAGTACACAGCCAGAGGGCTTCGTAGACAGTGGGAGCAGCGGAAACGTGTGCAAGATGTTTTATATGATAAAGCAGGCATCGCGGAGTTGGAACGTCTGTTTTGATGTGGTAGTCAAAGAGTTTGACTTCATCAAAATGGTAGATGAACCTTGTATATACAAAAAGGAAGTAGGGAGTATGGTGGTGATCCTCGTAGAGTACGTGGATAACATACTCTTGATAGGGAAGGAGTTTCATATGCTACGCTCGGTCAATCTCCGCTTATCACAAGGATTCTCCATACAGGATCAAAGTGATACCTACTAAATCCTGGGTTTTGGATCTATGAGATAGATCTAATTGGATGTTAAGATACTCACTAGTTGTAGTGAGAAGGTATCAATTGATCCTGAGGAGAATCACTGGAAAGGTTCCAGGGTGATAAGGATGACCGAATGTCAGTCACAGGCATTGTCTTTACCCTCAATGGAGGGACGGTATGTTGGAAGAGTTCCAAGCTAGATACCATGACATACTAGACGATTAAAGGCAAGATACATCGTTACCAAAGATGCTACCAAAGAGGAAGTCTGGGTGTATATTAGTTCATGAGATGAACTCCGTTCCTCCCATTGTGTGACAATGGAGTTGTGGCTTATGCCAAGGAACGCCCGTCCCATCAGTAATCCAGACATATTCTTAGGCAGTATCACCTGATCGTGGAGATGGTTGATCTCCAGGGGATCGAGATTAGGAGAGTAGACTCAGAGGACAACACGGCGGATCCACTCACAAAGGCCTTTTTCCCAGAGAGAGACTTTTATGGGATGGTTGAGTATGAGATACTACAACCACTGCTATCAGATGGCCCTAGTGCAAGTAGGAGATTGTTAGTTATATGTATGCCCTAGAGGCCATTACTATACATAGGATGTATATTGTAGTGGATGCTTGGACATATATAGGGATGACTTTCTTGCTCGATATGATAGTATGCTATCTGGTTACTCTTTACCTTAACGTGTACACTGATTGTCTCTCTGTTACATGTTGGTAAAGCCCTTAGGATGTGTACTTGACTACCTGGACTATGATGCGGATCATACTAGTGGGGACGTGGTAGTCCATAAGTACATCCTTCAAAGTCCCTAGTCGTGGGTGTATCGAGACGGAGCATCGATATACCAGAGTAGACTAGCGTGTACCTTCTCGACCCATATAGATGGGCGATGGATGATCCCATATCCATTGGTGTTTGACATCAGAGATGATATACGGGTGCTCAGTGGAGACTGGGTATACTGGACGGACTCGCCGAGAACTCCCAGATGGTATTATACCTTACGTCAGATGGCAGTTCTCTGGTGACACTAGTACAGGTTAGTCTGTATACCCGAGATCGTCATAGAGTCTTGTGTGATTCCCACCGTGCTTTGATTTCCACCTTACCACGTCCAAGAGGGCGTGCAAAACGGTGGTTTTTGGGTACAGTCCCGAATCACATGGAGGCAATGAGCGATAGGAGGGGTTTCGTCTCTCCCGGTATAGGGAGTTGATGTTGCGCAGTGCTCGATTGGCTATAACAGGAAGTCCTTGGCCAAGGCTGCTTTAGGGATTTACTGGTAAGTGTTACCAGTAGTTTCTCGACCCATTATGAGTCTCATATCAACACGACTTATCGAGTTATTGGGGTCTGACGTTTACCACCCCTAGACGAGATATGCGACATATCAGACGAACAGACCGGACTGTACGGTAGTGTTACTGGATGGATTCACAGGAGTGTGAGTGGGCTTGCTCATTGATCTTCTGATCGCTCAATACCCGGGTGGCCGTTACGTTTAGCAGACCGCTTGCGGCTTGTGGGTGTTTGATATGATCATCACCTACTGCCGGCGTATTGACGAGTCTTTAGAGTCCTACACAGGGGTTTCCTGGCTCAAGCGAAACGAAATAGGAGCGCATATGAGATATGTGCGGGACCGAGAATAATACCAGTATGTGATACTGTATTCTATTCTCGCGATATGTGACATTGATCGGTTTTATGCGATATAGCCGGGTTATCGGATCAAGTGTTGATTCGATAAGTTGTTACTATTGATATTAGTCGGTTATATGCAATATGACCGGATCGTTAAATCAAGTGTTGATTTAATGATTTAATGTATAATTATATATTTGATATATTACTTTACATTAACTAGTATTGGTTCACTTAAGATTGATTTTCTCACTTGAATGTGTACATTGTTTATATGTGATATATGCAAGCGTACATGTTTGTATCATGCTTGATGATATAAACAAGTTGTGTGTATGAGACTTGAACCAAATCAAGGTTAAATTAGGGTTTACTATTTTCCTAACAGATAACAAAAGAGTAAGACTTTGGTCAAAGTTATCAAGCTTCATGAAGCTTGATAAACATTGACAAAGTCAACTCTTTTGTCATTTGTTCAAGATATTAGTTAACCCAACCCTTAACCTAATGCTTTGGTTAATTCTCTACATGAGTTAAGCATGAGGGCTTAACTCAACTATGGTGCCATTATTTATTGGATAAGTTTCATTTGGATAATGATTCATATAATTCTTTTCTTCTTCTTCTCCTTCATCAAGCTCACAAAAGCTTGCTAGCTCCAATGGTGCCATGAGAAAAAGAGTGAGAAATCCAATTCTAAAGTGAACCCACTTCCTATTTCTTCATCCTCTACTACTTGCCATGCAGTATAGGATGTTCTCTTCACAAAGTTTTTGACCAAGTGAAGGAATAGCTTGAGTTTGAGTCTCCCCGACGTAGATCATCTTCGGCCTCGAAGTCAATGACCTAGCCCGATCATTTCTCCGACGAAACCATCGCTAGAGTCCGGGATCCGATGATCGCAGCGGAGGGACGTCAATACGGAGCTTTAGAAGTGGAGGACCGGATCTACAAAGGTTGTATTTCCATTCACTTAGTAGCAAAGTAGTTTGCTTGCTTGTAGTTTCGCCTAATCTCTAGTTAACGATCTTCATTAGGGTTTCCCGGCACATAAAAATTTGAATTTGGCATGGTAGATGCCTTGTGGAACCTCTTGAGTGTGCCTAGGAACCCTACAGAAGCTTCTGCAGGGAGCGGCGTTTTCTTCAATACCGCGGTAGGTGAATTTTTGTGAACCCTTCTTAGCGGTTCGAAACTATTCTCGGTTGGAACAACAGCATCAATAGCCACCATAGGAGCTGGCAGGGTAAGTCCGGAAGGGGAACTACCCCCGTCTTGTCTTACTCAGCGTCAATGGCGACGTTGAGCATGTCTTGCAATGGGAACCACCTCAGCATCAGAGATTTCCTTGACATGCCCCCTGCGTTGTCTGGGGGTTTCGTCCGGTGTCAGCCTGTGAAAGACCGATGTCCTTGGTTGAGCTGAAGAAGAGGTGGCCAGTCTGTTGAAAATAGACTGCCCTGTGGGTGAAGCGCTCCTATTTGCTTCATGCGGAGCAGGATCGGGAATGACCAGCTACTTCGGGACGACCCTCTTAGGGATCATGGGCTTCTTTACGGAGCCCATTGAGCTTTTCTTTAGCCTGTTGAAGACTGAAACTTTAGGGTTTGCCGGCTTGTCTATGAGGCCCGCCATGGTGGGTAGCCGATCAAAGACCGATTTACGTAGAGCTTCTTCTTTAGGCGTTGAGGCGCCGAAGTTCAAAGATGGGAGCATGGTCCTAAAGAACAGTCCGATGGTCGCTTGAGAGACATGCTCTGCCGGCGTGGAGAAAATCGTAGCCGCATTAGGCCCGTAAGTGACTCCCCCAGATGGGGCAAAATTAGCATAAGAGTTGCATTTAGTGTAGGTGAACGCCATTGAATTTGCATGGAAGTGAAACACCAAATTTTAGTACCTCAAATTCTAAAGGCAACCGTAAATATAGCGAACCACGATTTTATTCGCGAAACATGACACACGACACACAAACTGTGGAGTGGAAAGAGAAAGAGGTCCCACCGGACATGCCAGAATCTATTTACCTTCGGAGACCGGACTGAGACGTGGAGATGTCTAGTCTGAATTTGGAGACAGATGCTATTTGGAATATATCTGTCCACCCTTCCGAAAATACCAAGTTGATTTATTACACCGTATATCGGAGGTTTGGATAGATGCGACCGATGTGGCATGACTTGTCAGATTCCCCCTCTTTAAGGGGTTTTTGATTGTGAGGATGCTCTTCCCTACAGGCGCAAGCCCCTGCAGTCAATTACGCTATCGCATTGCGATAACAACTTTCACCTACTCCAGGCAGATCACTTCGTGTCGTGTTATATTGTTTATTTTGGGGTTACCCATGGATTGTATATAGAGACTAGTTTATGTCGTCGTCCATAGGGCGCGGATTAGTCCAAATCTGTATATACATAATAAATTTAGGGTCAAACTTAGGACGCAGAT
This sequence comes from Agapanthus africanus, assembly GCA_030015575.1. Lineage (NCBI taxonomy): Eukaryota > Viridiplantae > Streptophyta > Magnoliopsida > Asparagales > Amaryllidaceae > Agapanthus > Agapanthus africanus. The sequence continues at coordinate 72,213,425 of JASDDO010000026.1, forward strand.
ATCATATAAATGAGGTCCATCAGTTCGAAATATATCATCTAAGGAGCGTCAGTCGTCTTTGAGGCTAAGATCAACTCAGGAATATAGTTAATGACTGTTAATCCCGTTTGGATTAAGATCAACTTAACAAGTATGGATTAAGAATCTTTAGTCATCTATGAAACTAAGATCACTTAGGTTTATTGATATTTTGATCAATATATTGCATATGAGAAACCAAAAACTTCATCACTTAAACCAAGTTTAATTAAGTGATCAAATAATGATTTATTATACAAGTGCGTAAGTATATGTGTCGCACAAGTCCGTTTATTCCATTGGTAAAGGGTGCACACATGCATTACACGTGGTTACATACTATTTTATTTCAAAAAATGTTACGTACGTGTGTATCACGTGACGCATCTGTTATGGATTTAGAGTTATGTATGTGCGCATGTGTGTATGTATTTATCAAGTCAACGTGTATTGCACGTGACGCTCGCACATCTATGGGCCATTATCAACAAGTGCGCGCACATGAATATCACGTGGTGTGCATGCCTTTTTGGGTAATATCCAGCAAGTGCGCACACATGGGTAGCACGTAATGCGCACATCTCCCGGAGATTATTTTTCTGTGGGCAGCAATTTTCAAACTAAGTGCGCATTATTTGGGTACGCACTTGTTTCGATCAGAAAGCGAAAGCTTTCACAGAGAAGTAATTGTTTACCGCCGGAGACTGGACTGAAACGCGGAGGCGTCTAACCTGAATCTGGGGGCAGATGCTATTTGGAATATATTCGTCCACCTCTCCGAAGATGCCAAGTTGATGTATGGCACCGTATATCGGAGGTTTGGACAAATGCGACCAATGTAGCAACTTATCAGATTCCCCCTCTTTGAGGGGTTTTTGATTGAGGGGACGCACTTTCCTGCAGGCGCAAGCCCCTGCAGTTAATTACGCTATCACATTATGATAACAACTTTCACCTGTTCTAGGCAGATCATTTCGTGTCGTGGTATATTGTTTATTTTGGGGTTGCCCGTGGATTGTATACGGAGACTAGTTTATGTCGTCGCCCGTAGGGCGTCGATTAGTCCAAATCCGTATATATATTATAAATTTAGGGTCGAATTTAGGACGCAGGTCTCGTGTAAACGAGGTCCATCAGTTCGAAATATATCATCTGAGGATCGTTAAACGTCTTTGAGGCTAAAATCAACTCAGGAATATAGTTAAGGCTTGTTAATCTTGTTTTGGATTAAGATCAACTTAACAAATATGGATTAAGAATCTCTAGTCATCTTTAAGACTAAGAGCACTTAGCTGTATTGATATTTTGATCAATATATTGCATATGAGAAACTAAAAACTTCATCACTTAATTCAATTTTGATTAAGTGATCAAATAATGATCTGTTGTACAAGTGCGCAAGTATATGTGACGCATATGCCTGTTTATTTCAATTGAAAAGGGTGTGCACGTGTGTTGCATGTGATTACGCACTGTTTTGTTTCAAAAATGTTACGCACGTGTGTATCACGTGACACATGTGTTATGGGTTCAAAGTTATATATGTGCGCATATATGTATGTATGTATGTATGTATTTAACAAGTCAACAAGCATTGCACGTGACGCTTGCACATCCATGGACCATTTTCAATAAGTGCACGCATGTAGGTATCACATGATGCGCATGCCTTTATGGGCAATATCTAACAAGTGCGCACATGTGGGCAACACGTGATACGCACATCTCCCGGGGATTGTTTTTCCGTGGGCAGCACTTTTTTTAACTAAGTGCGCACTATTTGGGCGCGCACTTGTTTCAATCAGAAAGCAAAATATTTCACAGAGAAACAATGGATTCTGTTTCTTTTTATCTATGTTCTCTTCCTCCTTCTTTTATTTTCAAAGAAGTAAAAACTGGGATCTTTATCTTTTCCAAGTCATTTATATGGGTTTTTTTGGTGCACATCTTATTTTTTTGGATCTTAGGATTTGTCTCTCGCAAAAGTATATACCTTATGAACGAGAGACGAACCCTAAGATCATTTGATTTTTTATGGTGAATCAATGGATTCAAAAATAAGTAAAAGCTTCTGTATAAAAGCAAAAGCTTTTTTAATGAAGGAACAGGGAAGTTTTTTCTCTTTATTTCTACCTTGCGCACTTGTTCGCGGATGAAGAAGAAGACTTGGAATTTTTCTCAAGCTTATGAGGGAGATTTCCAGACTCTAATTTTTTCATATAAGGCTCTTATTTATACGAGAGATGAAATTAGGGTTTGTTTGATTTATTTTGATTTTATTTCGACTTCAATATGATTTTAAATCGACTTAAAAGATTTAATTGATTCTTATTAATCGAAGGTGATATGCGCACCGTTGGATGTTTGATCCACAGATTTTTTTGTTAAGGTATTTAACTAAAATAATATTTTCTGTTAATTAAGGATCGGATGTCTTGTATTCTTGTTTTAGGAAGATCCCGAATTTATTTAGTTTGTTACTGTTGGGACCTTTTTTGGTTAAGTGAGCAATGCGCACATGCGTTGCACGTGTATATGGAAAATATACGCGCACTTGTCGTATGTACACGTGTTTTGTACGTGCCCGTGGCTAGCATGTGCGCACGTACTTTGCATGCACACATCGCACTTAATGACTTTTGTCAAGTGCGAGTGTCACTGATGCGTACCTCTGTTGCTCATGTGTCATCCATTAACCTTATACACACACATATATAAGTGCATATGCCTTCATTGTTATCTCTCCATTAGGTGCGCACTTCTTATGATGCGCGAACTAGCGACCCATGATTTTCAGTGCTGTCAACCTCTTTTTCAGCACTTTCTTTGGTCAAAACTTATGAATTGTTCCCATTTTAATGACATGCAACATTTTCTATGCCAAGACTTGAATACTTCTCCTTATAAATTGGAGAAGTAACTCTTTTTTCTTTCACACTCATAGAGAAAGGAACATAGCTTGCAATCGCCCGCATACTCTTCGACAGCCATGGGAGGTACCCATTGAAGAAATCATTCCCCGTTTTGCTGCACGCTTAGTGAACCCTAGTCTCACAGACGCTCGGTGTGACACAATGATGTATGAGCTTATGGCCCGTAGGGGATCTCTTTTTCCCGCCAGCTCTATATGGCTTCGCATGATCTTTCTCGCCGTTCTCGACAACGTTCTTCCTCATCTGGCAGAGATGACTTTAGCGATGCTCGACACGGCAGAGGACAAGGTCGACTGCTTTCAGGAGGCAGGTCTGATCACAAAGTTTTTAAGGGACCGCTCCGTCCACATGTTGAATCAGATACGGGCTCGGCGGGCTGTCATATTTTCTTTTGCCTATAAGCACGGCATTGATAGGTGGGAAGCGACTTTTCGCAAGAATCATCGTTTTGACATGGTAGAGAAAACCGAGAGAGAGTTGGAGAATTTTGTATATTGTTTCACTAATCCCTGTAGTCCGGATCCCGTGTTTGGTGATCTTTTTCCTATGAAATAAAATGTTTATTTAAATGCATGTTTTTATTGTTGTCTAATGAATATTTCACCTCTTCCACTGACTGCTCGTTTAAACATATGCGCACCTTGCATGTGTGTACATGCTTTGCACGTGCATATGGCAAGCGTAAGCGCACGTGCTTTGCGCGTGCACTTCACACTTAGGAATTCTGTTAAGTACGAATGTTAATGATGCACGCGTATACTGCGTACGTGTCATGCATTAACCTTCACACTTGCACATGCCTTTAGATTTATTCTTCCCTCAAGTGCGCGCTTGATTTGGATGCGCACTTAAATAGGTGCGAACAACAATGACTTCTGTTTCTTTTATTATATATTCTTTTCCTTCTTCTTTTATTTTCAAAGGAATAAAAACTGAGATCTTTATCTTTTCCTAGTCATTTATATGTGTTTTATGGTGCGCATCTTACTTTCTTGGATTCTAGAATCAATCTCTCGCAAAAAATATATATTTTATAAATGAGGGACAATACCTAGGATCATCTGATCTTTTATGGTGAATCAATGGATTCAAAAAGAAGTAAAGGATTCTGTATAAAAACAAAAGCTTTTTTCTAATGGAGGAACAGAGAAGTTTTTCTCCTTATTTCTACCTTGGGCACTTGTTCGCGGGGGAAGAAGAAGACTTGGAATTTTTCTCAAGCTTATGAGGGGTTTCCTCTCTCTGATTTCTTCATATGAGGCTCTTATTTATATGATAGAAGAAATTATGGTTTGTTTGATTTGTTTTGATTTTATATTGATTTTCAATATGATTTTAGATTGATTTAATTGATTTATATCAATTAAGGGTGACATGCGCACCGTTGAATCTTTAATCCACAGATCTGTCTGTTAAGGTTTTTGACCAACAGAATATTTTCCTGTTAATTAAGGATCAGTTGCCTATTAATCAAGATTTATTCCTGTTTCAGGAAGATCCCAAATTTATTTGGTTTGTTATTATTGGGATGTTTTTTGGTTAAGTGCGCAATGCGCACGTGCGTTGCATGTGCATGTGGAAAACATACGCGCACTTGTCATATGAGCATCCGCTTTGCACACGCCCGTGGCTAGCATGTGCACACGTGCTTTGCATGCGCACATCGCACTTAATAACTTTTGTCAAGTGTGAGTGTCACTGATGCGTACATGTGTTGCTCATGCGTCTCCCAGAACCTTATACACGCACATATATAAGTGTGCATGCTTTCATTGTTTTCTTTCCATCAAGTGTGCACTTATACAAATGTACACTTAAACAGGTGTGAACACCACTCATGGGCTTTAGGATTTTTGGTTTTCAATTTTTCTATCTGCGTCTTGAAGGTGTAATCCGTATAAGACTTTGCACACTTATGAAATCATTTTTTAATGGCACTTGATCCTCTACAAGCCAACAACATGTTAGCATGCATGTGCCTTATACTAAACCTGTGTTCAACTCCTAGGACAACTTCTTCAATTGCCTTGATAAGGCCCTATAAATGGAAAAAAATTCAACCATACTATTTTCAGTTACATGAACAAAAACTATAGCCACACAACATAAAAATTTTATCTTAAGAACTCAACCATACTACTTACCTTTTGCCTATCTGATATAAAAACCCACCCATTCCCTTTTTGTAGTCCAACTGATGCTAAAATGCATTCAATAAAAAAATTTCAAACATTCTTCGTCTCAGACTTCACTACAGCAATTGCTAATGCGAACATCTTATTAATTGCATCTCTATATTATGATGAATGAATTGACTACAATAAGTAGAAGATACTAGTTTATGTTGCTTAAACTGAGTTTGATAATTAAGATATATAACTTATCTTCCAATTGCACTTAATAGAAAGCTTTTCTGCACATTAAGATGACAACCATCAAGACCTATGAATGGTCTGCAACCAGCCTTGAAGCCACGTATTTGAGCAGAATACGATATGTATATCCTATTAAAGATAAGAGGAGAATTAGGAAAAGGATAATCAACTTGAACCTTCACATAACTTCCTAGATTCTTAACAAGGATCATGTTTGCATAATCCCTAATTTTCCAATACTGATCTTGATGACAACCCTTAAATCTTCTCTTCACAGCTTACTTAACTTTATATAGTTGTCCCACACTCACATCCAACATGTAATCTCTCTTCAATTTTTTTGCATTGACTTTACATCTCAATTTGGGTTCTCCCTCAAATCATACTCATACTCCTTTGATATCCACTCAGTAGATGCATGCTTATTCTTCCAAGTTCTTGCACATGTGTGCTCTTTGTTCAGCTTCTTCACTTGGAAAGATTTTCTCTCTGGAGCTCAAGAAGCATGAATTCTCCACATACATTTCTCTTTTACTCTCTTTGAACAAACACCTGTTACCCTATCACCTTCATTCTTCATATAATTCGCTTCAAAACCTCTGAGGAGTGCATCTTTCTGAAGTGCCAATCTAAATTCAGCCGCATTTGCAAACTGATCCCCCTATGTCAACTCTATGTGATAAGTATGCTCCTCCATATCAAACTCTCTAAACCTTGCCTTAGAATTATTGTCATCACCATCAATGACATTACATCTCGCTATCACCATAATTTGACTCCATTTCAACTTCAGCATATCCACCAATATCCAAATCAACATTTGCGTCTGGAATTTCTTCTGATGAACCTGGGCAGGGGCCTTTGCCATGTCTTCCAGTGTGTTTTTGTTTCTGCTGTGTAGACTATGTAGTCTCTGGTATCTGTCTTGCCTCATCAACATGTTTTTTTTTGTTGCCGTGTAAGTTGTGTAGTCTCAGATATCTCTCTTTGCTCATCAGTTCAAGGTTTATAAATACATGATCAGTAGTTGGTTTTTTAAATTTCTGAATCCTAGGTGATCTCCTCATGATAGTTGTTGTTGATTTACTAACATAAGATCAAAATTAAAGTTATAGATTAGAAAGAAAACTTTAAAATATAAATTTAGCAAAAAAATTCTTAATTTACCATTAACAAAACATAATGAATGCTTACTTTCTTTCTGTAGTTGGAGGTGGTGTAGACTTTGTTGCATGAGCAACTTTCTGTGTAGACTTTGTTGCATTGGTTCTCACTACAGGTGGGGTCGTGATGCCTTTAGATTTCCTTACACAAGATGGAAATACATAATTGGCAGCAAATATTTAATTCAATTAAGACACACTACTTAAAACACAACATATTACTTACTTTTGTTTTTGTTTAGAGGGAGGTGTCACAACAGCAGCTCTTCTTGACCAAGTTTCAGATTGTCTAACACATGTTTCAGATTTCCTGAAACAAGTATCAGGTTGTGTATCACTAGTTTATAATTTCATAGCGCAAGTTCAATTTTCAGAAATAATCACACAACATTAACACTTACTTTTGTTATTCTATATAGAAAGTTATCACAACAGTATCTTTCTTAGCAATTGTTGCAGATTTCCTAGCACATCTATATAATGGAAAATGTTTCAGATTTTCTAGAACAAATTTCAAATTTCAATTAACACATACTAAATAATAAACTTGTGATGAACACTTACTTTTTTTTAATCTTTAGAGGGTGTTGTCACAGTTGCAGATTCTCTAGTAACTGTTTAGATTTCCTAACACAAGTATAGATTTGAATAAGTTTCATATTTCTTAACACAAGATGGTATTTTTCAATTAACATATACTAATTAATCACATAACAAGACACTTTTGTTTATCTTTAGATGGTTTTGTCGCAGCAGCAGATTCCCTAGTCACAGCATCTGATTATAGGTCTGCTATACTCTCTACTAGATGGTTTAAAGTATAGCGGAAGCAATAATTTAAAAACTAGTTTTTAAGAGATCTATAGCAAGTACACATAGAATCAAGACCAATGAATACAACTTACAACAACAAATGAGAGAAATATCTACAAGTTTGCGAACTACAAGCTTTGTAGCTCGTTAGCCTCCACACCGTTGAACTCCGGGTAGGCTCCTCGACTTCAGGATCGAGCTTGAAAGTAGACTTCTTTGTCAAAAATGATCCGCATAGAGATTTCTCCAACACAAGCTCCAACTTCACAAACTAGGTGTATGTGAAGAAACTAATAACACCAATTTGCTAGATTAGTGATAAAAGTAGATGCAGAAATATTTTGCTCACTAATTTCTTCTCCTTTTCTTTTTCTTCTCACTAAAATGAAAACACAAGAGAGAGGAAGAGGATGTGAGAATGAGATAATGTTATCATTCTAAGAAAAGAAGTCTTTATCTTTATCTAAAAAGATAAGATAAAGTATTATCTAAAGCTTTCCACCATCTTCTTTTCCTTATAACTCATATATTCTTTTTCTTTAATAAATCAAAGAAACTAATATATATCCTCATCTCATCTCCATGTGAGTTTCATACACACATGTTTCATGTATCAACATACATGACAAAATACTATTTGTATCATATACAAATAATATATAAAGAGAAGAAGAAAATAAAAGTAAGCATGATATATATATATATATATATATATATATATATAATTATTAAATCAACACTTGATTTAATAATCCGGTTATATCAATATATATACCGGCTAATATCATAAAACGCCCAATTGTAATACGTGTATCAAATACACATGTTTAATCAAGCCCCTGAACGTATCCATATACGTACTCTATATCGTTTCTCCTGAGCTGGGAAACCTCTGTGTGAGACTCTAAAGACTCGACAATACGTTGGCAGTAGGTCATAATCATATCCATAGCCCACAAGCATGTCAACGGTACTGGCTGCACGTAACAACTGCCCAGGTATTGAGCAAAAGGAAGATCGATAAGCAAGCTCATTCGAAATCCTATAGAGCCTATCAGTAACAGTCACCGTACAGTCCGGTCTCTTCGTCTGACAGTGTTGCATACCGGTCTAAGAGGTGAAAATCGTCAAACTCTAATAACCCAATAAGTCATGCCGATTAAGAACTCATAACCATCTGAGAAGCTACTGATAACACTTATCAGTAAATCTCATCTGCCTTGGCCAAGGACTTATGGTTATAGTCGATCTGGCACAGCACGACCTTGACTCTCTATATCGGGAGAAACGAAATCCCTTTGATCGCTCACTGCTTTCATATGCTTCGAGACTGTACCCAACTAAAACCTGTTTACACGACTTAGTAGAGCCGTGGTAGGGTAGTACTCAAAGTACGGTGAGAACACACATAAGACACTATGATGATCTCAGGTCTACAGATTACCATGTACTCATGTCACAAGAGAACTGCTATCTGACGATAGGTACAATACGATATAGGAGTTCTCAACTGAGTCAGTCCAGTGAAACTCATTTATCCAATGAGCATCTGTATATAATCTTCAGTGTCAAACACTAATGACTATGAGATCAACCATCGCCCTGGTTAGAGTTAAGAAACGTATACACTAGTCTACTCTGGAATATCGATGTCCAGTCTCGATATTCTCATGATTAGGGACATTTAAGGATGTGCTTATGGACTATCCATGCCCGCTAGTATAATCCCTATCATAATCTTGATAGTCAAGTAAAGATCTTACGGGCTTTATCATTATGTATTAGCGATATGTGATAACGAGTAAAACATATTCACATGAATGATAAAGACAAATCAGATAGCATACTATCATCTCGAGTAAGATTGTTCTCTCCGTATAGGTCATCCTTCAATTACAATAATTGCCTTGAGGGTATCTATTTAATCACATACTAATTAATCACATAACAAGACACTTACTTTTGTTTATCTTTAGATGGTGTTGTCGCAGCAGCAGATTCCCTATCCACAACATCGTATTTCCTAGCAGAAATTTATAATTGAAGAATAGGACAACATTATTGAATTCCAATTAACAAATACTAATTAATGTAATAAAACGACACTTACTTTTATTTTTCTTTAGAATTTGGTGTCACAGCAGCAGATTTTTTTTCATATGGTATGTCATGGCAGCAGATTCCCTCTATCAAATAAAAATATAGAATTATTATTTAGGGTTTAGGCTAAAACAGTATTCAACCTATAACCATACATATAAATATACTTGCTGATACTTATTTCAGTGTTTCTGTTTCTGTAAAGACCGGGGTTGTGTGAGTGGGCTCTACTGGAGCCAAAATAATAGTCATTGTTTCCATATGGTCAGCTTCTTCAGATATATGACATTCAAGTACTTTGTGTACTAAATATAGGTGCACATATCCAAGAACACCTAATACTTTCACCATTAATCTCAGGTCCATGCTTTTTTGAGCTCATACAATCGTTGACTCTTTGCATACTACACAATATTGTACGTATCTTTCTCATAACCCAGATCTTCGATACGCCTAACAATCTCAGAAAAGCTTAACCTATCCACATCAACAAAAACTTTATCTACACTACCCCTTTGTCTACAAAATCACTTGGATCAAATACATCCCGATGATGAAAAATTATATTCACCATTTAATCAGCTATATCAACCCATATTACTATATCAGTATTCATGTATTGCATAGATAAAGATTATTTTACTCCAAAAAAATAACTATTATCAGACTATTGCACATGTGAAACCCTATGTCAAGTCTCATCAACACTTTAAGTACCCTAACATGCAAACATTTGATAGGATTGACAACTTATGTTTAAGATTTCACATTTACTTAAAAAAGTGAGAAACAATCTTAAAAATAAGGGTTGTTACTGTTCCTACAGGAGGAATTCAATACTTGGAACATACTATATATAGCAATGAAGAGCACTTCAATAACAACATACGACAAGTGAAGAAAGTAAAATCACAAGTGAAGAAAGCAAACCAAAAGAGTTTAAGTTTTTGTTCTGTCTACCAATAGAAGAATTAGAGAAGATACAAAGAATATCTCTACATTTGTAATGAAGTTTCTAAATGGTTACTAAAGGGTGAAAGATATAGGGGTGGAATAACTCAAAATTTCTAAACGGTTACTAACGTGATTTCTTAATTTCTGAACTCCATTCCCGTGTACATCTTCACCCACTACACTCGTCAATGAAGGCATTATAGTATGCCGTAGAAGTTAGAGGGATGAAACATGCCTGTAGGAACACGCTCTTCCGCCTCTCTCAGAGCTACATTTAATCCAACAACAAGAACTGTGTAGCATCGAGCTCTTTAATGTTATTGTATAACATATATGTAGTGTAGCATTAAATTTGTAATACTGTAGCAGTATTCCAATACCGATACAGTGTTTGTGTATTATTGCAATTTTAAAAAAAAATATTTCAATTGAAAATCAGTCAATTTTGAAGAATGATTACCGGGTTTTTTCAAACATAACTTCAACCAAGAACATATTATTGCCTAAAGGAACCCAAAATTGAGACGGATACACATGAAATTCTAGAAACAAAGTTCAAAAGACTAAATTGATAGCAAAAATCCCAATGTACAAAGTAAATCCGAAAGAAAATTGTGATCTAGAGTTTAAAATTAGGAAAATACCTCGGTTCTTCTGTGGATCTCAGCTGCCGTGTCGTTCTGGGTATCGATGAACGATTTGTCTCCGGATCTAAGCTCCCAGTGTCGATGTGTGTTGATCTATGTCGATGAAGGATTTTGCTTCAAAGGAGATCGATCTCAGCTCCCCGTCGATGTTGGATTAAGTTTGGGTTTTCTTTTTATTAAAAAAAATAGATCCGGTGTTATTTTGGGGAAGGGAGAGGGGTAATATGGTCATTTCACGCCAAGGGGGTTGGGGGTAACGATTGAAAACTATAAGGGTATTTTAACTAACGGCCGAACCACATGGGATATCTGGATTTACCCCGAACCACGAGTGGGTTTCTGTTAAATAAGCCATATTTTTTTTTCAAAACCTATCATTTAAATACATAGGTTCCAGACATGTTATGACTGTTTAAATTTTTGTTTACCATAATATTTTATTAAATATTTCTTAAATCTAAGTTTTAGGGTATTGCTGTTATTGATTTTGTAAGATCTTATCTTAAAATAACAAAATTTTCACCATTATGCAAAACTTTATTTGAATTAAATATGAGGGTCGTCCTTTGTGTAATAATAGTAGGGATAAGTTTAGATAAGGAGTTTTCTAAACTCGAAAATGAAAGCAGAACACACCATGGTTAGAATTTGGGGATTACCTTATGTTTAGATAAGTTGCGACACTCTGGTTATCTAAAGTAAATTCCATTATCGAATTAGGCCGTAATTACATATCAGGAACCTTTACGACAATTTTATATATTTTCCATGCTATTATTAGTTCCTGACCACAATCAGATATACTTCTGCTATTATTAGATCCCGGCCACAATCAAGATAAGATATATTTCTATAGACATGGCCTAATTCAGTCGCCCTGTCATATTTTCTGTGAAAGAAATGCTGGGAGCACCGATGTGTGGTTGGGTTTTACGAGACTACGTTTCCTAATGCTTCACCAGAATCGGTTGTGCCAAGAAAAAAAATCCAATGGCCCTTTAGGGCCTGTTTGGTTCTAGGATTTAGAAATTTGGATTCCAAAACAGTACGGTTGAAAATTTCTGGATTTGGTAATTTGTTGTTTGGTTGGTTTTGGATTTCTAGTGTTGGATTTGTAGATCCTTATAATCTTTGTTTGGTTGGTGAAAAGAAAGTGGGATTTGGATTTGAGAATTTTAGAGAGAGATAGATAGAGAGAGAATTATTAAATCAATAAAATACACGAATCCCATTTAAAAGTATAATGAACAGTGTCAAAACCTTGCAAATCCTTAAAAAATTTTAGGATTCAAGAATGCCTGTACGGGCCCTCCCTAAATAAAAGAATCCAGGGAATCCAAACCCCAAAGAAACACAAAATTATGGAATTCTATAGCCAAATTATCGTAATTCCACATCCAAACGGGCACTCAGGCTTTTACGTCTATTACAACAAAAGCAACCCCTAAAAACCCAAATTGCAAGAAAGGCCCCCCAAATTGGCCATGGACGAAGCTCAAGAAATTCTTCTATGCTCTCTCCAGAGCTCTGGGATCTCTCTCCATTCAAACATCTCTTCAGCTAAAGGCCTAACAACAGAGGCTCTCGTCTCCATTTGCTCCCAATTTTTGCTTCTGATCGATGATTCATTCTCTTCCTTTCCCACCTCACTTCCTTCGTCAATGGTGGATCGATTCAAGATTTGTGAGGATTTGGCTTCTGCAATCAAAGCTCTGGGCTTTAGAGAAACTCTCAGCTTTCATCAGGTTCCTTTTATTTTATTTATTTTTTTAAATGTTGTAAATCGCCTTTTTATAAAAATAATTATTGAATTTAAGCAGTAGATGACTCATGAGTTTCAAAATGCTAAAAAATTGTCATTGATTCCTTGCCTTTGTTTACTTGATGAGCATGCGTAAGGTTGTGTTAGTTTTGCATGTCTCTGGCAGAAAAATATACTGTAATATTTTAATTCCTTTCTGAAAGTTTCACCATTTTAACGTGTTTTTTAATTGTATTTTGGCCACAAGCAAACATAATATATCAATTCATGAGGATTTATTGAAATTATCTGCCAAAAACGTCAACTTGCAACATTACACTTTGTGTCTGATTCGCAAAACATAGGTTAGGAAACGCAATTAAGCGTGCATAAGACATTGGTCCCGTGGGTTTATACACGACTATCCTTGAAGAGTGATTCTTCTGTGTAAAAGTAGTCTAATTTTTTTTTAATTATGGTTCAGTCAAATATATCATCGATTGTTTTAGCTTTATCCGCCTTTCTCTAAGAAATGTTAACTTTATGCTACATTGGTTGGTTCTTTACCCGCATATGAATAAATTATGTTGATAATATCCACTAAGAATAGAATTCTTGTGCTTCAAAATGTTGGTTCTGATCCTTCCATGCGCGTGAGCGTCGTTTCAGTCTTAAAATTGAAACATTTTTTTATATATTTAGATATACATCTTTTATTTATACCATAATTACTTCCATTGTACTTTGTGCATCAGGTTTCACTGATTATTTTGGTAGATAACTTTAGACTGGTAAACCATAAATTATGCATTAGTTCCATCTTAAATTATCTTCTTATACATATCCTTCTGATTTTGGTTATGATTTTCATAATTGTCTTTTTTGGATGCATGATTTTCATTGGTTTCCTCAGTATTTTTCATAACTGTCACATCAACTTTCTTACTAGCGGAAACGTGTGTTGATTCTGGCAGTTCCTATATCCATCAGATGAGGACTCGTATAAGTTGCTGAGGTTTCTTGTTCTGAAGCTGTCTGAATTATCCAAAGGCAGAGAAGGTGGTGATAATGATGCAAACAAATTTCATTTGGCCCATAAAGATTCTTCAGGCGATATTGTTGAAGCTACATCAAATCAACAAAATCAGCAGGCTAATGAAATTGGGGAGAGTCGATGGGATCAGGCCAGTCAATCTGAAATGACATCTTATGAGAAAGAAAAGTCTCGTTGCCTGGAAGTCGTGGAAAGCCATTCAGAAGAATCTCCAAACCATAAAGAAGTCTTATGCTTTGATGGTGTAAATGATAGTGAGATGGAAGAAAAGTTTGTTGCTGAACCAGAAGAAAAGTTGGATTCCCTGCAAATCCAACTGTCCAAGGTAACATTTTTTTATGACGATATAAGAGCAGGGTATAAACCCGTCTCACTAATCTTCCAAGGTAACATCTTAAAGAAGTTGTTTATTATAATAGTATTCTTTTTAGCTGACCAATGGCATATGATATAGTCACATACTAACGTCGATCAGCTCATCTCTCTTTACTTGCAATACTATACCAGCATATCTCTGTGATAATCAAATGGAGAAGTTCTAGCTTATAATTTTCAGTGTCATCTGCATACATGCAGTTCGGTATCGTAAAGTTTCTTGCAAACACCTGACAGCAGGAGTTGAATAGCTATCTAACACTGAGTCCTTGACTGTTCTTAACTTCTTATGCAAATGTAATTGCAGACTGCAATAATGGTAGGTGTTTCATCGTGAGCATGTCCGGTTTTTACTTCTCTTTCTGAACGACTCCTTAGATAATTATTTTTACTGGTCTGTCCAAGATGGCTGCGGTGCCGTCATGCACTTGTTGGTCAATGGTATATCATAGTCACGTTGTTTGGTTCCTTGCATACACCTGAAACTGCATGCTTTTGGGTTATCTTATCAATTCGCATGCATCGTTTACAAATCTTCCATATTCTAATTGTATAGCCATTTGAACTTTGTCCTTGATAATTTTGATGAGGATCTTTTACCTTGCCATGAGGTCTTTATTCTGCATGATGGAAATGTTCTGTGATCGTATGTACAGATTTTCTTTATTGGGATTCTGATACCCCTCATTTTCTGTTGCTTACAGTTAAGAGACACAAAAGATAATTTGCAAAGTGAAGAGAAGATGCTGATAGAGGAAAAACATGTCAAGGCCTTGGAAATTCAAAAACTGGAACATGAATACGAGATATTGAAAGAAGCTGTGGACATGGCATTTGATGATGAACATTCTACTGGATATTTTGCCAGTCGGCTTGATAAACAGGTTGAATTAAAGAGACACAATATCAGGGAACTGGAATTACAATGGTAGGATATGCGACTTTCTTTCATAAATAGAACTTTTATCCTTTCTTTAATGCTTAGAAATTAACCAAAACATCGGAAGGCATATAACTTAGTGATTCTAATTTGTCATTCCCTCTTTTAATTATTGCATGGTGTTGCACCGTTTTGATCATGATTGCTGATATCGAATGTTTTGTTCTCTAATTGGCATGACAGGAGAAACCATTCTAACTTTTGATATTAAAAGGAATGTTTAATATTCTTGTTGTTAAAGGGAGCTAATGTAAGTGATGCCTTCCTTTTCGAATACAGCTTTACTTGTACAACCCTCAAGGGAACTGTTGCTTATAGTTTAATTTATTTATTTACCAGTACAGCTCTTCTGTTCTATAACCACTTACAAAGCTTACAAACTGTAGAATGTTACAACACAAAACAACTGTTGGTCCACCAGTAACAAGATTTTTGGTGAAGTGGTTACTAACACGTTTTCATCTCTCTTCTACTTGTAAAGCAACATGTGTCCACATGGGGGACGGTCTTGGGTGTTTCAACATTAATTGATCCTTTTTCCAATTCCCACTAATTAAGCATAGCCATTTTGGTGAACCAGTTACCACCATTGTTTAATTTAAAATCAAACCTGAAGAATCCCATTATAATACTGACATGGTCAACTAAACCAGTATGTGTTGTTAAGTGGCCTTGTAACCTGCATTAAACCGCATAACATGTTAATCTCTTCATTCACAAAAAGAAGTGACAAAACTCAAAATTTGAAGCACTTCAGTGGTGCATGTATGTGTTATTCATATACCATTATTTCAACATTGGAGATGTTACATGGAATCCTGAATCCATTATCTTTTGCTTTCTTTACATGCTTTTATTGATCATGCTGACTTAAAGGTTACTCAATTGCAATTTATTTTTAATCTAGTTCTCACTATGATTATCGTCAACATAGGCTAAATCCTGCCATGTTTATCTTTTAACTCGTACGCAAAGTGTCAGTATTTATACGTATGTGCACGGAAGGAAAATCCTGTAATAACACATGAATTTTTCTTACTTCCATGCATATTTCTAATGCTAGTACAATTCTGAAGAGTTTTATTATACATGTTGCAGGAATTGCCCCAACCTAATGCCTGAAGATGAAAAGACGACTTTTGGGCTATCTTCAGATAATCTAATATCTGGAGTGCAAGAAAAGCTAGAACAATTAAAAGAAATTGAGCAGAAAACAGATAAAACTTTATCTGAAATGAACAGGCGGTACAATTCATATATGGATGCTGTATTCAGACTATTTTTGTATGATTATGCAATACTCAAACGAAATAAGGGGAAAAAATAAAGCTTGTTATTCCTTCAAAACTTATAAGTATTGCATGTTTTACAAATAAAAGAGTAGAGATTAGGAATTTTCTACGTTGCATGATTTAATAGTAACCAAAGAAAAGAGAACACAAGATTTAAGATGTAAAATAGCTTCAAGTGTAGTCAAAAACTGTACTGACCTTTAAGTATCGCATCAGTAAATAAATCAGTTGCATGGTACCATAGTTTTAAGGGTATATTTTAGTAATATGTAAACATAAACGAGTGGCCTCTCGAGCATCATAATATCTAAAATTCGAAATATGAGGATTGCACTATTTTCGTGTGCATTTAGTTAGGTCATTCCTCGACTTTGTTTTATGTAACAGTTCAATTCTATATGATTTTATTCCGGTCTATCATAGTTGAGCTAGAAGCTTATCACCGTCATCATCTAAGCGTAGGCTATCTATGAAACAAGTGTGCCAAGAAATATTTGTCAAAGTCTTACAAAGTTGACCTTATACCACCCTTTTCTGCTCGGTCAAATTCTTGAGAAAGGAAATTATGGACAATAGAGAGCCTTGCCATGATCATAAATGGTCTTCCAAATTCGCATAGGCTAATGAAAAGTCTCAGAGAAGTGGAAAGATGATAGATTTGCAATAGGAAAATATATTGAAGGCTTAAGGCACAAATAAAGCGAAGGGTCTAAAAGAATACTTCACCAGTTTCACACCTTCCAGAAGAAAAATATAAGGCCTAGAAACAATGGTATGAGGAAAGACTTCCATTCCATTGTCATTAATTCCCTTTTTTCCCTCGTCCAGTGGTCATAGTAATTGCTTTGTTATATGAGCAAAGATTTCCACTTTGCTTAGGATGCTTCTCATCTTCTTTACACTTTCACATTGTTCTAGTGTTGTGTACTCAAAATCGTCATTTGGATGAATGCTATCAACCATAACTATTTGTTTAAAGATAGTTGATAAAATTAAGTCTCTTCAAACTTTTTGATCTTCATGGTTGGACATGCATGTGGCGTTTTCGTTGTTTAGTACATGTGAGTGGATGAATTAGAGTGGAGAGGGGAGTCCCACAGAACACCGACCAATGATGCGTGCATGTTAATTTATTCCATTGAAGAAGATGGGAGTTTCCATATTTACTTTGGGATTCAAAATAAGTTCCTTTGTAGTATTTTCAAATTTAGCAAATTTTGATTACTGAGAATGTGTTGTTACTTTGGCAGTATATCTGCTCTTTTTTCTCCCTTTGTTTTGATTGCTTTCTGTTTCTATCAGAGAATTGGAATACTCGGAACTTCTTACAGAGCTCCGGAAGCTGCCAAAACTACCTCCAAGAAAATCTTATATTCAACGGATAACAGAAATCACAAAAAACAGCTGGAAGCAAGATGCTGATATTGATAGAATCCTGAAAGAAACTCGAGAACTTCAGTTGGAGAGTAATTCTATACGAGAACGCCTTGATAGAACTTATATGGTGGTTGATGAAACTGTATTCAGGTATTATTAAGACCTAAACCCTAGAGTTTTGAGCATGATATTTCTTCATTACGAAGTACATATTTATTTTCATCTTCCTTAAACAGCATGATATCTCTTATTCTAACAGAACTGTAAGTTTTGACACAATTGATGGCACGTAATGCAAATTATAATATGCTATTTAGCATAGTTAAATGAATTAAATAGCCTTTATAACATTAGATGGTCGATAAACCGATAATTCTGTTAAATTAGGTATTAGGATGTTGCAACTCCCTTAGAGCCAACTCTTGGCCAGACATCATGTACTGCAACTATATTTGCTGGCTTTCACCTTAACCTTTGTATTGCACCAAAGTTGGACTTTTATACGTGTCTTGTGTATGATTCGTTAACAAGTCATGTGGTAATCTTTTTTAGTTTCACTAGGATGAATTAAGGCCCTTGCCATTATCATTATTTACTTCTTTCTTCTATTTTGGGGGATTTTTTTTGTTGAAAATTTGCAATTTATACGCCGATTATTTGCAGGGAAGCTAAAAAGGATGCAATGGGGAGGCAGGTATATAGGCTTCTAACAAGCATGCATGATAGCTTTGAACAGATATCTGAAAAGATTCTTGCCACTGATAGAGCTCGAAGAGAAGCAGCTGAACAACAAGCAAAACTCACATCCCTTTCCTCCCGTAGCATTGACATCCATAAACTCCAATCAGATCTCGACTCACTTCGGAAGGAGAATGAGCTGTTAGAGCAGCAACTTCGCCGAGATTAACAGTTTGTACTTTTCTATCAGTTTGCTAGTCTTGATCAAAGCAGAGGTCTGAAATTTGCCAATACGGTTGGTTAATTTGTGTTTAAGTTTATAGCAAGCAAGTAAAAAATATGATGTTGGTTTCGAACTTTATCATCGAGAAGAGACTCCATTTCTTTGTATGGTCTCTTTCATTTCTCTAGGTTTGTATGCTCTAGTTGTATATGATTAGTTGAGCCAAATAGTATAAAGTTATGAGATATAATATTTCCTAAAATAGTTCAATATTACCAAAAG
Organism: Agapanthus africanus; assembly: GCA_030015575.1. Lineage (NCBI taxonomy): Eukaryota > Viridiplantae > Streptophyta > Magnoliopsida > Asparagales > Amaryllidaceae > Agapanthus > Agapanthus africanus. The sequence continues at coordinate 72,232,390 of JASDDO010000026.1, forward strand.
GCCGTTTAACCTATATCGGTTAAGAATGTGGCCCAAAGCAGGAGAATTTTTTAGGTATAAATATTTATATCTCCCTCTTATCCTTCTAATTTACATACAAGCCCTTAAAATTTAATATAAGTTGCAACCCTTGAACACCTAATTGCTATGAATAACGTAGTTTTCATTGCTTCAAACTTGCATACATATTTTTCCTAAATTTGTATTACAGAAAAGTTTATTTCAATTTCAATGCTAGAGTTTTTGTTTACGTGCATAGCCCGTGCCAAAGTTCTAGTATCCAACTGACTTTAGCTAATCCAAATAATTCAGGGAGGTTTTCAGGCGAACAGGCTTTGTTTCCATTCAGGATATTTTCCCCAAACATATGCAGGCTGCAGGTTTAATAGTAAAACTAATTTTATAGATTCTAGACTCGTGCAGAATTTGTACTGATTTTATAAGGATACAAGATGTTCAGTCTACTCGATCAATTGAAAACTAATTATAAACTAAAAAACCTTTCTCAATAACCTGTGCATTCAACTTGTCCTCAAATTACCAATGGCTCCCGATCCTCTAGAAAAGGTTGCTCCAACCGATATTGAATTAATCGATCATCTACAAAGAAGATCTATGACGAAACTTGCGTCCACCAAGCGATCATCGAACATGTTGACTTACTTCACTACGAACTCCGACAATTAAGCAAACCTCCTCGATATTTTCTTTTTTGCAATGTTCTTGATATGCAAATTGCATTTTTGTTGGATAAAATGGTATACCTTTTGTTCTTTGTTCTTCGTGATCTCTCTTTTGTTTTCTAAACTTCTGTTGTTGTTTGATTGGAATTCATAGGAATGAAATACAAACATAAGCTTAAGAAACAGGAGCTTCTTTATTTTATTTCATTTATTTTTTTTACTGTTAGGACTTTTTTGGGTCTTTCAAACGAGCAAAGAACAAGATTGGGATGCTAATCCCCAAACCACACCAAAAGGGTGAAGAAGGATGGAATAACTCTGGGTAGTGTTGACTCCCTTCAGTATTATGTTGGAAATCAGCATGTATCCTTTATAACTGAAGAGATAGCTTTTGAATACCAGTTGGATGATATGTATGGATCTTTTAAACTGTTTTAGGGGTTATTAATTTATACATTATTGTAATCTTTCTTAAAGATTACTAATTATCTTGTAGGGAAATGTAAAGGTACTGATTATATTGCCAAGGAAAATGAAAAAAAAAAATCACCATCGGACAATAACATTGCTGAAATTGTGAGGAAAAAGAATGAAGATCAGCCGTTTTCGATGCATTTTAGTCATGAGATAAGTGATTTCTATCAGAAAGAACCAGAATTTTTGTTCGGTAAGCTTCTTTGATTTCAAATTTTTATTAACATGTATGTTTATTTATATGTTGTAGTTTATGTGTTGGCGCTGAAGGATTTTTTTAATCAGAGGAAGGAATCTTGACTTTTTCTAAATCAAACTATGCTTGAATTTGAATTAAGGTCGGCCCCCTCTTCTTGTTTCTTGTTTCTCGTTTTGTCCTCCCTTAATGATGTATATTAAACATTGAGCATATATGCTTAAAATTTTATCTTTTCCCCCATCTGAATGGAATTTTGACAATTCACATCAATTAATCCTTTTTAGTTGTGGAGCTTGAATTATAAGAGAAGATAATAATTAGAATGTCATGCTCTAGGTTTAGCTTCTATAGATGGCATTTCTTGGGTACAGGGGTGTTTTCTGCTAATAAACTACTACTTGAGGCGGTATAAGTGTTATCTGGGTTAAGCTACATGGTTGTTTTGTGCAATTAATTAATTTACCCTGCCTTTTAATATGCTTAACCAAATGCCAATTGTTAGTACTGTGTCATTAATTACAGTCAGCAGCCTCTCAGATCTAGGCTGGGCTTGTAAAATAACAAGTCTGAAATGCTACCTGTTTGCAATGTGATCATGTCAGTCCCACATTGTGGTATTTTACTTTTTTGGGAAGCATATATTCAATGCTTGCCCACTTGCAAGTAATTTCAACAAAAGGCTAGTTACTGGGTTTCTTTATATATACTCTGGTCTTCGGTGATCAACATCATTGCAACTACAAGCTTCCATCCATTTTCGTAGCAGGCTTAATTTTAATACCAGTTTCTCCTGGTTTCTATTTGCCGGATCATCTGTTTTGAGTTTATCCTCGACGACTTCAGTTTGCCAATTTCTTTGTTTTGTGTGAAGAATCTAGACATAGAAGCTGGCAGACCAAAGTTAAGCGGAAGGATGTTGACAACTCAAGGCTGTAGAAGAACTTGAAGATTCTCAATCTACTAGAAGGATTAGAAACTGCATGTTTCTTGGACTTTTCTCCTTGGTGACTCGTAGTCTGCAGGTGTCAAGGTGAAATATGCCGCCTAAATAAACTAGAGTGTCCTTACCTTTACTTTGTCACGACCTGAAAATGGCACGTGACCGGCACTTATCACGTGACGTCATTCTAACGTCACCGCGACCTAAATAAGCCAAAAACCAAGATCTAAAACCTTTTAAAAGAAATAATGGAGGTGAAGTTTTCGAAAGGGTATACTAAATGATATAAGGTGTAGTTTAAAAGATTGTTTGTATTAAAGTATACGCAAGTTTATTTTATAATTAAGTTTGAAAACAATTTCATCGTTTAAAAATTGGGCAGCATCTCCTTTCTAAATTTTGAATAAAAACATTTACAAAGATATATAATATCTAAAAGCATCCCTAACAGGAGCTAGCTTCCACGCTCAATGGCGGAGCAACCGCACAATTAATATACGACGTCCACGACGAAGATCAACACAAGAAATAGGCAATATATATATATATATATATATATATATATATATATATATATATATAGAGAGAGAGAGAGAGAGAGAGAGAGAGAGAGAGAGAGAGAATAATGGAGGAAAAAGGTCCTAGGAGGCTTTTTGCGTTAGGCGGCGGCATAAAGTATGCCTTTCACCATTTTATTCGACTATCGGAATCTTCAACTTGATATCCATCTTTAATTTGTCAATACACCAAATTTCATATGACTGCAACACCATTTCACTGTTGATTTATTGGATGCAAAATTAACGGTTTACCGACAATAGAACATTTTACATTGCTAAATCAACGGTGAAATGGTGTTGTAGCCATATAAAATTTAGTGTATCAACAAATTAGAAGATGAATATCAAGTTGGAATGTGCCGATCGTCGAATAAAATGGTGGAGGCCGTACTTTTTGCCGCCACCTAACGCAAAAGGCCTCATAGGGCCTCTTTCCTCCATTATTCTCATATATATATATATATATATATATATATATATAGCATCATGAAGTTTACTCACTGTGAAATCAACATCCAAAGAATAATAACTAGTCTCGACTCGATATAATACCATGAATATACAAGTTTTGGTGTGATGGAGAGACTAGATACAAGAAAATATACATAAAAAGGCCGTTACTACATATCGTAACCTACCTAGCAAAAGCAATGCAATTACCCAAAAGATGTACTGACGAGCCGCTAAGTACCCGGTGCAGCATCGAGGGGCAAGAAGCCCGCATAGAAAGGCGAGGTGAGCCTAGCGAAGATGAATATCGATCGGTGATAGTATTGGATACGGCAGCTATCCAGAAGATACCGACCGGTACGAGAAAGAAAGAGATAAGACTGCTCCAAGGGATAGTGCCTAGGACACACGTGAGATTTACGTGTCGATGATTGGCACGGTTTTATGATGTGTTTCCATTTGCACGATCATGATACGCTTGATATATATATATATATATATATATATATATATATATATATATATATATATATATATATATATATAATGGAGGAAAGGTGCCATACTCCTATGGCGTAGGAAAAATGCACCTTCCATGATTTTTTTCGACGATCGGCATACATTACCTCCATCTTTATCATCTAAGATGTGGATACACCAAATTTCATGTGATTATACCATTTTTGCACCGTTAATTTAGTTGGTGCAAAGTTAATGGTTTACCGACAATAGAACTTTTTACATTGCTAATTCAACGGTAAAAAGGTGATGAAATCACATGAAATTTGGTGTATGCACATCTTAGATGATAACGATGATGGATGCCGATCATCGGAAAAAATGGTGGAGGTTGTATTTATTCGACGCCATAGGAGGAAATACCCTCCTAAGGCCTCTTTCCTCCATTATTCTCACATATATATATATATACACACACACATATATATCATGGAGGAAAGAGACCTTAGGAGGCTTTTTGCGTGTGGCGGCGGCACAAATCACGTTCTCTACTATTTTATTTGACGATCGGCATTGGCCATCTTGATCTTCATCGTCTAATATGTCTATACACCAAATTTCATGTAATTCCAACACATTTTCATCGTTGATTTAGTGAGTGCAAAATTAACGGTTTACCGACAATAGAACTTTTTACATTGCTAAATCAACGGTGAAATGGTATTGTAGTCATATGAAATTTGGTGTATTGACAAATTCGAGGATGGAGATCAAGTTGGAAGGTGCCGATCGTCAAATAAAATGGTGGAGGACGTAAATTTTGCCGCCACCTAACGCAAAAAGCCTCCTAGGGCCTCTCTCTCTCTCTCTCTCTATATATATATATATATATATATAGATGATTATTTCTACTCATTGAGTTAGCAACTCACCCCGATGTGCCATAGTTTCATGCAGGATAGACTACACACTTCCTAAGAGTCTTAAAAAAATATTTGGTACTTGTTTCTACAGAGTAGTTTCAGCGGTAAAGTTTCGAATCAAGTGTTGTCTGGCCTTGTTAGTTTGGATGTGATAGATTTATCCAGTGAAACCCTCGTATTGTTCCTCACAGTTCAATCATGAACAATTTAGATCACTTTTAAGGACAATCAAAATCACTTGGTATCGATGCAAATTTAGAGTCAGATCTCGACAGTAGACACGCTAGCTCTGTTGTATGATTAGGATGCTTATGTTGAGGATATAAGTTGGAGAGGTATCTATTGGGCCATCGAGCAATGAAATCCTTGAACAAGCGGTTATTGAAGAGAAGCATTTATTGTTTCTGAAGTGCCCTGCAGATTGTTTCAGTCGAAGAGTTTGAAATCTTAAAGGAGATCATTTGGAAGAGAGTCGAGCAAAAGGATCTCCGCATATTTCGTTGATTTTTCACATTCGTATCGGGTCGCTGCAATGCATTCAGCATGTGAACTGGATATTGAATCCATCGCTCCCTGAAAGTATATTAAGGCATGCCATTCAGTCACTGAATCAACAATACTGTAGAGATCGTTTAATTTTTTTAAAGGTTTTCATGCCAGTATGGATAATAAGTTTCTTAAGCCATGATTGAAGGCATATAAATGCTCAAGTTTTCCTAAAAAGTGAACAAGCCTACATGTTAGTGCGGGAAAGTTAAAAAAATTTCTTCAATTCTAAAATGGTAAAAACCCAACTATAGACGGTACTAATAACTGATATCAAGTAACCTGATAAATATCTGATCTATACATTACTCAGTGTTTGCTCCAATTGCACGTATCCATCATTAATGTAAATGGTTATGGAATTTCTATATGAAATTCAATATCGATCTTTATTTTCATATATATATTTGTATCCTGATTTGGAAGCAGAATTTCATATCCAAATTTCTTACCGCCTTTATATATGTATCTGATTTTTATCCTAATTTGGGAACAAAATATTGCGTCCAAATTAGATTTGGTTTTGGTGTCCAATTTAGCATCCAATGTCAAATCCAAATTCATATTTTAGTTTAGATTAACCATATTCTAACCGATGTTGATATTTATACTCTGACCCTACTTCTTGTACTTATAAGATGAAGAAGGCATTGACGATGATAGGAAGATGATGCCCGAGAAAAACTGACAGAAGAGTGTGAAGGGCTTATTATGAGGGGCTCTTGTGAAAGATGCTTTTAGATGAAAACATTTGTATTTGATCCAACACTATTCCATAAACTTGTTCGACTATTTTTGTAAACATTTGCCCTGCTTTGATATCAGGGTTTTTACAAGTTCAGCTCTGTTATCTTACTTGCACGTGCCAGACATGCACTCACTTGCACGCGCACATGTATATGAGAATAATGGAGTAAATGCGCCATATCGGAAAATTCTCTCATACATAAAATACTGACAAAATCAATCATGCCTTGTGCTTAATATTTGAAAGAAATTATCTTTCTATATTATCGGCCGTAGTAAGGTTAAGACATAAGTCATACAAAACCAAAAAAATTAGTAATCCAGACATATGGTAAATAACTGTTTGAGGCTAAAATTAGTGCTTAAAATATTTCTAAGCAAATGCACAAATAACAAGAATCCAGCAAAATTAAGGAAACAGCAACCCACTTAAAAATATTGAACACAAGAGATTTCAACCAACTTAGAAAGTACTCAGTTGAGACCAGAATTTGGCGGATTCTAGGTTAAGAGTACTTTATAAACCATAAAAACTAGCACAATCTAGACTAGACTTGAAACGAACCAACGCAGAAGATTCTTATTATTTCGGAACTGTAGGCAACTTCTTATATTCAGAATGGGGTCGAACAGTTAGCCTTGTTGTTTCTTAACTTGGACACCGTCCATACATGTTGTCTTTTTTATAAATCCATGTGCATTCCATCGTAGAAGTACGCGTCTGTAAAATAAATGCAGTTCTCTCTGATTTCAGTATAGGTAGGAGCAGCTGATGACGAAAACACGAACTATGAAACGAGAAACATAGTTTGATCCCCAAGGCCTTCAATCCGTACTCATGTATTTTTAGCGAAGTTCGCTCTGCAAGGCATAAAACGTCGTGTTAAAATTCTTCCTGATGGAGGTCCTTTTCGGGTCTCCGTTAGATGTTGTCTTCCGTTGATCTCCCGGTGGACTTAGATGGTTATCTTCTGTTGCGTATGGGTCTCAATGGGTTTTGGTGGAAGAGGTGGTATGAGGTGTTTGGTGCCGAGTACGTGCAAAGAAGTCCCGGAGTGGTTTGGTACCACCAAGGACTCTCCGACGATCAAGTTAGTGACGAGATCCGAGCAGAGTAACGGCTTAGAAGAGTAAAGAATGCCTTACTTGACCCCTCTGTGATGGGGGTTTATATAGCGGTGGCAACACGCAGCAGCAGGCACGAGAATTTCGCCGGCAGTTACGCTCCCGACGTCACGCCCGCGTAAAGAGCGGATCGCCCATTAATGGGGACCGTGATGGCGTGGAACGTGGGACGTTGCTGGCGGAGAATCTGCGCGTGGAGAGTTTTGCGGAGCGGCGGTTACACCTGTGAGTGGTGGAGTTGGTCGGTCGGAGGGACCGATGAAGACGGCCTCGGCTGGAGAGCTCGGAGCCGAGCAAGAGGGCCGAAGAGTCATGGTCTTGTGGCAGCTCGGGACGAGCTGAGGGGCCGAGAAGGCCAATTTGTACGAGGCCCCGAGGAGGGCCAGCTTGTGCTTGCAGGTCGGGTACAAGGGTGGCCTGATCGGCCTCTGTGGGCCCTTTCTTCTAGGTCTTGGGACATGTCATCCGCCATGTGTCCTGATCTTATCGCAGATCCAATATTGAGCATCATCATTAGCCCCCCACTCTTGTCCCGAACAGCTAGCGGGTCGGGTCGGGAGTGGACTGCCGGGCCGCCCGGGGTAAGCTCCCTCCTAAGATTTCGTCGGGACGCGTCCCCGGGCTGGCAGCTATCTTTTCTGCCAGCGAATTAGGGCGAGATCTCTGCATTTAAGGAAGGTGCGCCGGTTCGTGCATCCTGCCACTGAAGCGACGGTCCGCGTGTTAAGCGTCAATTGGCCGACGCGACGTGTGTAGACCTGTGGCGTCTGATGGGGCACGGTCCAGTGCGGGAACGACAAGTGGAGCAATCGGTCGTCGAGTTTATTTCGATCACCTGATGTCTTTTATTGGGGCTTCGGGTCCGCTGCATGTGATGGGCTCAGTGGCCTCGTTACGAGGGCTACAAATCTGCAGCGTCCGTTGGGCAAGAGGATGCCAGTTGGGAATAACCGAGCAGGGAAGCTGCTCGGTTGATCTTGGCGAGGGCTTTGATCCCTGGCGTTGCGAGTAGGGAAGCTACCGACCAGGGATAGCCGAGCAGGGAAGCCGCTCGGCTGCCTCTGGGAGGACTTTGATCCTTAGCGTTGGAGGGGTTGTAAGAAGCCTGCCAAGGATAACCGGGCAGTGAAGCTGCGCGGTTGCCTTTTGGCGAAGGCTTTGATCCCTGGCGTTACGAGTAGGGAAGCTACCGGCCAGGGATAGCTGAGCAGTGAAGCCGCTCGGCTGCCTCTAAGGAGGACTTTGATCCTTGTCTTTGTTGGGTAGGAAGCTACCCGCTGGGATGCGCCGAGCAGAAAGGGGCTCGGCGGCCTCGTGAAGAGGTCTTCAGATCCTCAGCGTCTGATGGGCAGGAGGACGCCCGCCGGGGATGCGCCGAGCAGAAGGAACTCGGCGGCCTCGAGGTGAGGGCTTGAGATCTTCAGCGTCTAATGGGCAGGAAGATGCCCCCTGGGATGCGCCGAGCAAGAAGGATCTCGACGGTCTCGTGATGAGGGCTTCAGACCCTCAGCGTCTGATGGGCAGGAGGATGCCCGCTGGGGATGCGCCGAGCAGGAAGGATCTCGGCGGCCCCGTGGTGAGGGCTTGAGATCCTCAGCGTCTGATGGGCAGGAGGACGCCCGCTGGGGATGCGCCGAGCAGGAAGGATCTCGACGGCCTCGTGGTCAGGGCTTGAGATCCTCAGCGTCTGATGAGTAGGAGGATGCCCGCCGGGGATGCGCCGAGCGAGAAGGATCTCGGCGGCCTCAGGTGAGGGCTTCGGTCCTCAGCGTGAGAGGGGCTGTGAGAGGCCTGCTGAGGATGGCCGAACAGGGTAGCTGCTTGGTGCTTCTTGGAGAGGGCTTGGATCCCTGGCGTCGTGGGTAGGGACCTACCAGCCGGGGATGACCGAGTAGGGTAGCTGCTCGGCGCCTCTTGGCGAGGGCTTTGATCCTTAGCATTGGAGGGGCTGTAAGAAGCCAACTAAGGATGACCGGGCAGTGAAGCTGCGCGGTTGCCTCTTGGCGAGGGCTTTGATCTCTGGCGTCGTGGGTAGGCAACTACCAGCCTGGGACGACCGAGCGGGGTAGCTGCTCGGATGCCTCTTGCGAGGGCTTCGATCCCTGGCGTCATGGGTAGGGAGCTACCAGCCGGAGTTGACCGAGCAAGGAAGCCGCTCGGTTGCCTCTTGCGAGGGCTTTGATCCTTCAGGACGGGGACTGAGCAGGGTTACTGCCCAGTGCCTCTTGGCGAGAACTTTGATCCCTGTTGGTTGTGGTAGGAAGCTACCAGCCGGGGATAGCCGAGCAAGGACTCGACTGCCTCTGGGAGGACTTTGGTCCTTAGCGCGGGAGGGGCTGTAAGAAGCCTACCAAGGACCCTTGGCCGGGCGGGGTTACCGCCCGGTACCTCTTGGCGAGGGCTTTTGTCCTGAAGGATAGCCGAGCGAGGGATCCTCGGGCTCGACTGCCTCTGGGAGGGATTTCTGATCCCTGGCGTTGCGGTAGGGAAGCTACCCGCCAGGGATAGCCGAGCGAGGGTCGGGATCAACTGCCTCTGGGAGGACTTTCTGATCCCTGGCGTTGCGGTAGGGAAGCTACCCGCCAGGGATAGCCGAGCAAGGGTCGGGCTCGACTGCCTCTGGGAGGACTTTCTGATCCATGGCGTTGCGGTAGGGAAGCTACCCGCCAGGGATAGCCGAGCGAGGGGCGGGCTCGACTACCTCTGGGAGGACTTTCTGATCCCTGGCGTTGCGGTAGGGAAGCTACCGGTCAGGGATAACCGAGCAGGGTAGCTGCTCGACTGATTCTTCATGAGGTTTCGCCCGACTGTCCATTTGCAGGTATGGGGAACAGGAACGGTCGCGGTGAACGTGCGCGTATCACGCGCATCGATTGTGCGGGGAGGCGAAGCGCCAGGGTCGCATCGTTTCGGTTCCGCCAGAGGAGGCTGAATGATCACCCAGCGGACGAGTATTGGCCCGTGAGATCTATGGCCATGGGACGTAGCCTGCCGGTGGTCAGCCGCGCCGACGAGGGCAGAATCTTCTGGAGGCGGGAGAGCGGCGATCTGAGGCCTTGGCCTGGCCGTTTGGACTTTAGTCGGTCTATCGGCCAGTGATTGAATGATAGGTGTTGTGATCAAAATATTTTTTACCGCAATCAAGAACGGCGTCGCTTGGTAGCTAGCCGGTGAGTACGGGTCGGTCCACAGGGATGTTGTGTATTTCCTAATTTTTCTAACGAGTTAATTCCAAACGATGTTGGGATGTTTATCACTAAAAACTAAGTTGATTTAGACTAGGATTAGAATCTTGCTAGGGTTAGGTTTAGGTTAAGTTTGGAAATTTAAGATTTCCCACCGCTTTCAATGCCCTAATTTAGATCTCATTAGGTGTTATGGTAACAATTAATAAAGGGGATTAGGACGATCGGGAAGAAACGATGTTTCTTCCTCTAGGTCCTTGTCCGTCCTTTCTTAATTCTTACCCTAACCTCCATGGAAAATATGCACAACCGGTCTTTTATACTACGGTATCACCGCTACCTCGTGGGTAGGGTGCCGTAGGAAGCGGTGTGTGTATGTATATATGGAGTCCTATTAATTAATATGTGATGGGCAAGAAAAGGGTGAGAGATTTTCATCTCTCAAATATTTCCTATTCCTAACCCTAACAAGTGAGGAACTACTCACTCATTAGGGGATCGATAAAAGACATGTTTTTATTTGAGTTTTCAATTTAAAAAGATTAACTATCTAACTACGGCAGATTAATAAAAAGTTCTAATCTAATTTAAACTAGGGCAGATAATAAATCTATACTAAGGCAGAAAGAAAATTTAGAACTAGGACAATGAAAAGAAATCTACTTACTTTATTGATGCTCTCAAAACATTACAAATGATTCTGAATTTTTTTATCAATGAAAAGAGGCATACCTCAAAAAGAGGTTTAAGATTTCTATTTATAGAGTATAGAAACCTTAGGGTTACAATCGATTCACATCTGCATTTACAAATATACCCTAAGAAGACTAGTCAACGCACCGCCACACCGTCACCAAATTTGCACCGACACGGGCTTCTTATGGCCGCGGAACCGCGAGTAAACCCATGTTTGGCCGCGGATCCGCGGCCATATAGTAGGCTTGTTGGTTTATCTCTTCTGGGCTGCTTCTGGTTGCATTTTTCTTCTTGTTTCTTCACTTGGTTTCTCAGATTGTCTTCTAGTTTTCTTCCAGATTTCCACAGTGAATAATATTGTGGACTTTACCGTTTGCTTCGTGTCGAAGTCTTGAACCTTGCAATACCTTTGTACTTGTGAACTTGTTCATTGATCTTCGTTTATTCTCCAAACTGTAGGCTTGATCAAGATCTTTCCATTTGTTGGTCGTAGTCTCACTTTTGTATCGTCTTTTCATCGTTTTCACTGTTTTTGTTCCGAGAACCTGTAACCTGCAACTATTTAGCAGACATGGATCAAAAACACCTGTTTATTTGTACAATGAATAAGAATGGGGAATATAATAATGCAAAATTATGTTATGAACAAATACCCCCAAACTTATCTTTTGCTCGTTCTCGAGCAAAACTAGTTTTATTCTCGAAAAAGACCTAGCCTCACTTTCGCAGGGAAACGCGATTGCACTGAGCTCGTGCAACAAGCCGTTAAACCTCTAGGTGTCCCTAGTAGGAGGAGTGTTGTCTCCTGAGGGTTTTCAGCGGATACTACCCATAAAATCCTATCAATTCGGCCCATTGACTTTTATTCTCCAATTAGGTTTTCTAACAAGAAACTCTATTATCTTTGACACAGAAATTATCAACCCGTATTTTTCACGCTTTCTTATTGTTTAACTTAAGATTGTATATATTCTATAAATTCACTTATATTTTAGCATCTTTTGAATTTCCTTCTAAGGTTCCATCGCAACTTAGGAATTTTTATCATCTCTACTAAAGATATAAGTCCTATTTTTCATTTCTATCTCTCATCCAAACCCTAATCATATACCCCTACGTGTGTGTATGTGTCAGCCCTACACTTGGAAATTCAATTCAAGCTTTTATACTCTTGTCCATCGTCTAAAGTACTTTTAGTTGGTGAATTTTTTAGATAAAATTGCTCACACATTCTTCATGCGACCGTTAATACTTCTTGAGCTACCAACGACCGATTACAAAATGTGTTTGCACATTAAGACGTAATTCCTAGTCTTGTAACACCTAAGGTTTTAGCAGTGACTCCCAAACCAGTTGGTCTAAGGCACTAGGTGATAAAGCACCCTCGCTAATTTTTTCCATTTATGCAGTCTTAAGTAATTACAAAAACCAGTGTTCATTTTTTTATTCACACTTGTATTTTTATATTATTTCCATTTATACTAAGGACTTTAGACAAGAGCATTTCAAGGTCTTTTCTACTATTCCAAGTTTCAAGGTTCGTGTTTGTGCAATTTGTAGGGTATATATTTTCAGAATTTAGACTTAAGCTTAGGAATTATTTTTCAGACTTATACTTTAATAAAAATATCAATACTCTTCCCTTGTTTTGACTTAGCCCAAGAAGTGAACTCAAAATTTGCCTATTTCTAAATAAACTACAAAAACATATACTTTCTACCCTTAAATTTTAAGAAAGGTTATTTTTAGGGTTTTTAATTCACTAAGTCTAAGGTCTAGTTGTTCCTAACTAGTTAACCTTTTTGTTAAACTCAAGTCAATTATGGCCAAAATTGAATTTTTCAATTTTTATAATTTTTTAAAAATTTTCAAATTTTATGGGTTTTAAAGTAAGTATGCAAATGCAAAAATATACATATAAATGCGAAAGAAGAAAGCTTACCGAGCACACTCCCAAATTTAAACTTGACAGTGTCCTCACTGTCATGTTACACCAAGAGGGTCAAAATGGCCGGCACTTCCCTGTTTATTTTTTTATTTTACAAAAATACTCAAAAAAAAATTTGTTTTTTATTTTTATTTTCATTTTTTTTTATTTTTTATGTTATTTTGTATTTATATATTTACAAATGATACGCACCCCCAAACTTATTTGAAATAAAGTTTTGGCAAGATGATCAAAAATTTGGGGGTAGAATGGAGGAAGATCAGTCAGTGTAAATCGGCTCCTGCAAAAACAGGAGCTTCTCCGACGGGTCCGCAGTGAGGAACGGTTTGATTCGATGTCAGTTTGCTTTAAATAAAGTACCGTCCTCCGGCTTTTCAAGATCTACCGCACCGTGCGGATATACGGTGCATACCAAAAACAGCTCTTTCCACCTAGATTTGAGCTTGCCGGGGTGAAAGTGTAACCGAGTGTCATAAAGCAAAACCTGTTGGCCAGGTTTAAAAGTTTTGCGCATAAAGTGTTTGTCGTGGAACACCTTCGTTCGGTTTTTAACAATTACAGCATTATCATAAGCCTCATCCCGCAGCTCATCTAATTCATTTAATTGCAGCTTTCGATTGCTGTCCGCATCTCCCATCGATAAGTTCAACTCCTTAATCGCCCAAAATGCCTTGTGCTCAATCTCAACTGGGAGGTGACAAGCCTTCCCATAAACAAGTCGATATGGAGACATACCAAGATCGGTCTTGTATGCAGTACGGAATGCCCATAGTGCATCAATAACTTTGTGTAGCCAATTTTTACGGTTGTTAGAAACCGTTTTCTCCAGAATTTGTTTAATTTGCCGATTCGAAACATCGGCTTGCCCACAAGTTTGGGGATGGTATGGTGTTGACAATTTGTGTGTAATGGAATATTTGCGCATTAAGGACTCAAAAGTCCTATTGCAGAAGTGAGATCCATTATCACTTATAATTGCTCGAGGGTGCCCAAACCGAGAAAAGATATTTTCTTTAAGAAATCGAACGACAACCTTATTGTCACTCGTTCGGCTAGGCACAGCCTCGACCCATTTTGACACATAGTTAACAGCCAAAAGAATATACACATTCCCAAAGGAATTGGGAAATGGTCCCATGAAATCTATTCCCCAAACATCAAAAATATCCACAACCAAAATTGGTTAGAGCAGCATTTCGTTTCTTCGCGATATCCGGCCCAAGTGTTGGCACCGGGAGCATGTCTTACAGTATTCATATGCATCCTTAAAAAGTCGTGGCCAGTAGAAACCACACTGCAAGATTTTCTCTGCTGTCTTCTTGGGGCCAAAATGCCCGCCACACGCTTAATCGTGGTAAAAAGACAGCACACTCTTAAACTCATTTTCAAGTACACACCGACGAATGATTTGGTCGGAACAGTATTTAAAAAGATACGGTTCATCCCAGTAAAAATGCTTTACTTGAGACAAGAATCGGAGTTTATCCTGTTTAGACCAATCTTTAGGTATCAGTCCGGTGGCCAAGTAGTTTACTATATCAGCGAACCATGGTTCGCATGACACGGTTAAGAGTTGCTCATCGGGAAAAACATCTTTAATTGGAATTTCAAATGTAGGTGAAAAAGGAAGTCGTAAAAGGTGATCGGCCACTACATTTTCACATCCTCTTTTGTCCCTTATGACAAGGTCAAACTCTTGTAGCAAGAGGATCCAACGTATTAGCCGTGATTTAGCATCCTTCTTTGCAAAAAGGTGGCGAAGAGATGAATGGTCCGTGTACACAATCACTGGAGAGCCGATTAAATAAGGCCTGAATTTTTCAAGTGCAAACACAACGGCTAAAAATTCTTTTTCTGTTGTTGTGTAGTTCAGTTGGGCCTTATTTAAAGTTCGGCTAGCGTAATAAATTACGTGTGGCATCTTATTAATGTGCTGTCTAAGAACAGCACCAATGGCGAAATCAGATGTATCGCACATAATTTCGAATGGATGCGTCCAGTCGGGAGATGAAAGAATGGATGCAGAAATGAGTGAGTGTTTTAATGATTCAAACGCTTCCATGCAAGCTGAGTCAAAATCAAATGTTGTGTCCTTGGCCAATAAGAGAGTCAAGGGTCTAACTATCTTGCTAAAATCCTTGATGAACCGTCTATAAAAACCGGCATGGCCAAGGAAGGCTCGGATGTCTTTGACGCATTTAGGAGGAGGAAGATTGGAAATGACTTCAATCTTGGCTTTATCCTCTATGCCATTTTGCGAGATGACATGTCCTAAGACAATACCTTCTCGTACCATAAAGTGGCACTTATCCCAATTTAAAGTGAGGTTCTTATCCCTACAGCGGTTAAGAACTGCGTCAAGGTGTAGCAAACACTCGTCGAAGGAGTCACCGAAAATGGAGAAATCATTCATAAAGATCTCCAAAAATTTCTCCACCATGTCATAAAAGATCCCCATCATACACCGTTGAAATGTAGCGGGTGCATTGCATAACCCAAAGGCATGCGACGGTAAGTGAAAGTACCGAAAGGACAAGTAAATGTGGTCTTGTCTTGATCCTTTTCGGCGATGGGGACTTAATTATAGCCGGAATAGCCATCCAAAAAGCAGTAAAACTCGTGCCCAACCAATCGTTCTAGCATTTGGTCAATGAAAGGTAAAGGAAAGTGGTCTTTCCTTGTCGCGGCATTGAGTTTTCTATAGTCGATGCAAACTCGCCACCCAGTTTGGGTGCGAGTAGGTATTAACTCATTTGCCTCATTGGTTATGACCGTTATTCCTGATTTCTTTGGGACAACATGAATGGGGCTAACCTACTGGCTATCCGAGATAGAGTAAATGATACCACTATCAAGACATTTTACAATCTCCTTCTTGACAGCCTCTTTCATTATGGGGTTGAGGCGTCTTTGTGGATCCCTTACTGGCTTGGTATCATCCATCATGTGTATATGATGTTCAACTATGAGGGGACTAATCTCCTTAATGTCCGCCACAGTCCAGCCAAAAGCTTGCCGGTTATTTTGCAAGACCATTAAAAGGGCCTTCTCTTGCTCGAGAGCTAGAAAGGCCGATATGATAACGGAAAGGGTCTCATTCTCACCTAGGTAAGCATATTTAAGGTGAGACGGCAAAAGCTTTAGTTCGAGTTTTGGAGGTGAAACAATTGAAGGTAACATTGGTGAAACTGTTTCAAACTCGAAGGATTCCATCAACGGTTCAAATCGAGTGTACGCAACCGAGTCGGATGGTTCAACTAACTCATCCGAAAAATCAAAAGACTCAAACTCGGGTGGTGAGTCTTCAAAATAGTCCAAAAAGGTGAAACACTCGTAATCGTTTGACGGCGTGAAAGCTGTGTCAGATTCTAGGAGGAACGCACTAGAGGTGTCAACACTGCTGTGATCGAACAGAAATTTTTCGAGCTCACAGTCCTCCTGTGTGATCTCATAGATCGAGCAAACATCAAGTATACTAGCATTAGGCTCGGAGGGCTGATTCCCTAACTTAAAAATGTTGAGTTCAATCGTCATATTGCCAAAAGATAGGTTCATTGAACCATTACGACAATTGATCACCGCATTGGAAGTCGCAAGGAATGGTCGACCAAGTATCACCAGAATTTGACTCCGGGGGTTAGCTACAGGTTGTGTATCCATAACAATGAAGTCAATGGGGAAAATGAAATCCCCTACTTTTATTAACACATCCTCTAACTCACCCCTAGAATGGGTGATTGATCGGTCGGCCATTTGGAGAGTACAATGAGTGAGTTTAAGCTCTCCAACGCCTAATTGTTCGTACACTGAATAGGGTAGCAAATTGACACTAGCACCAAGATCTAATAGTGCTCTATTGATGTTCTTGTCCCCAATTGTTATCGAAATTGTAGGACAGCCGGGGTCCTTATGTTTTTGGGGTAAAGATTGGACAAGAGTATCACTAACAGCACTAGCCACGAAAACTTTCTTTGGTACTTGTGACTTCCTCTTCTTGGTGCATAAGTCCTTTAGGATTTTCGCGTAAGAAGGTACTTGTTGGATTGCATCCAAGAGAGGTATGTTTATGCTAACCTGTTTGAACAACTCTACAATCTTCTCCATTTATGGAGTTGGTTTATTGGATCTCAACCTGTTTGGAAAAGGAACATTTTAAAAATTTGTTGAGTCCAATATGTGTGGAGTAGATTGCAGAGTTGGAACGGATCCCAGTGGAGGTGTGTTCGTGATGTGAGAAGTGGGTCCGTTCGAAGTAGAAGAAGTAGAGCCTTGTAAAAAATGAAGAATAGGCTCTAACGAAGAAGATGAAGATGAAGAAGATGAAGAAGAACCACCGGCAGGGATGTCATTATTAATACCCATGTTATTGTCCAACACTTTTCCAGATCTCAACGTGGTCACAGCATTCACATTATGATTTTGCTGTTCATATGCAACATGTGCGTGACCGGGATTTGGTAATGGTTGAGATGGAAGCTTTCTCTTTTCTCGCTCGCTCGACGCAGTATTTAGTTGTGCAATTTGTGCCTCAATTGATTTTATGCTTTGAACGTGTGAGGCACTGTTTTGCACCAAAAATTGAATGGAAGTCTCCAACCTTACTGCGGATTGTGTAGATTATTTTAGAAATGCATCTAGACTTCGTTCTAGCGAGATAACCTTATCATTATTTGGTTGAACAAAATTGTTTTGAGGGTAAGAGTTGTTAGGCACAAAATTGTTCATTCGGTTTGGGTAAGGTTGTGGTTGGAAAGGTTGTTGGTATTGAGTTTGTGGAGTTGCTTGTTGTTGTGGAGGAGGAGGCCTTTGAAAGTTGTTGTTTTCTTGGAATTGTTGATTTTGATTCCAAGCAAAATTTGGGTGACTCCTCCAACCAGAATTATAAGTCGAAGAGTATGGATCATTTCTTTGTCGTTGCTGAAAAGCAGGATTGACTTGATCTTGTCCTTGAACATTTGGATTGTAAGGACACTTTTCGGTAAGATATGATGGATCCGAACAACAAGCGCAAACAGTTCGTGGGGGTAAAGCAGGGGCAGGAGAAGGCGATGAGATTTTGGTCTCAATTGCTTCTAGCTTTTTCGTAAGTGCGGCCATCTCGGCCTTCATTGCAATCGACATATCTAATTGATGTATGCCTGCCCTAGACTGACCAACAGAAGATGAAGTGGTCTTGGTGCTTTACCACTGAAGTGTTTGTTCAGCAAGATCGTCAAGAAACTGCCAAGCTTCCTCGCTTGATTTGGTTAGAAAGTGACCTTGACAAATGGTTTCCAATAACTGCTTCGTTGCTGGGTTCAATCTTTCATATAAAGTTTGGCAAAGTTGCCAATTCTCAATACTATGGTGAGGGTATTGAACAAGTAGGTCTTTAAATCTTTTAAAACATTTCCAAAAGGGTTCGGAAGGAAGCTGGGAAAATTGAATAATCTCATTGCGAATTCTCGCTGTCTTGTGATGTGGATAAAACTTTTTAAGAAAAGGTTTAACAAACTCTTCCCAATTTTTAATTGAGTGTGATGCTGTGCTGTATAACTATTTTTCGGCTAAGTCACATAAGCTGAAAGGAATGACCCTTAGCCTTATAGCATCATTTGAAAGTTGGGTTGTCTTCATCATTGCGCAAATGTTTTGGAATTTGTTTATGAAGATATAGACATCTTCGGATTCTAGTCCGTGAAATTTTGGCAACATGTTGATGAAGTGGGGTTTGATCTCAAAATTGTCCCCATTTGCCGATGGGAGTGAAAGACAAGTAGATAAGGCGGTGCAGATAGGGTAGAAAAGATCCTGGAGCGCGATTCGTTGGGGCGCTTCAACAGGCGGGTGTTGTGGGTTATTCGCACCTAGCGGAGGTGGAATCAGTCCCGTGGGTAAGGTGTTGTTAGGATTAAATCCTGACATTTCCTTAGAAGACGAAGAATGTGACGGTGAAGGTAAGGAAGTGGAAGGAATTTCGACTTCGGAGTCGAAAGCATCGTCGGTTGGTACCAACGAGACACGGACTAATCGGGCACTAGTGTCCCTAGTCCAACCGGACATACACTAAAAAGGTAGTGTAGTCAAAAAGGTGAAAAAAAGAATGTGGGGATAAGAAAACGTTAATGGAAAGAAAGTGGGTGTAAGTGGGGTGCACGGATTTCTTAGCGACAAGTTGCAAGTTTTTGTAAAAAAAAATTCTTTTTTTTTCTTTTTGTGTTTTTTTTATGTGGAGCTTTTTGCAAAAAAGATTTTCGATAAAAGGCTTAGACACACGTTCAATCAACCACAAATGCACAATCAGGTCTAGATCTAGGGTCACCTAGATCAGCTAGACAGCTCCTAACTATTCCAAAGGGCAAGAAGTAGGACCTGTTTACCGCCGGAAGCTGGGAAGACTGAACGTCTTGCCTGAATCTGGGGGCAGATGCTAATTGGTGCTATCCGTCCACCTCTCCGAAGATGCCAAGTTGATTTATGGCACCATGTATCGAAGGTTTAAACGGATGCGGCCGATGTAGCAGACTTCGTTAGATTCCCCCTCGTTTAAGGGGTTTTTTATTGTGGGGACGCTCTTCCCTGCAGGCGCAAGCCCCTGCAGTTAATTACGCTACCGCATCGCGGTAACAACTTTCTCCTTCTCCATATGATCACTTCGTGTCGTGGGTGTTTGTTTTGTTTTTGGTTGCCCGTAAATTGTATACGGAGACTAAGTTATGTTGTCGCCCGTAGGGCGTGGACTAGTCCAAATCCATATCTTTCTTAGATTTGGGTTTGGGGGTGTGTTTAAGGATACGTTAGCCTTATTTGCGGCTAAGATCAACTTAAACGTTTGTTAAGGACACGTTAGTTGATCAATCGAAAATATTGCATTTTTAACACGTCAATTTCCCTACCATTTGCACTCATCTATAAGTGTTCGGTATTAATATAGCACATATTAGCAAAACAGCCATAAAATACCAAATTACTTGTGTTATACTTTAAAACCGACATTTTGAGGGAAATTGAGTGTTTATCATTGCATCGCATCATATTTATGTAGCGCAACACTTGTCTGGAGAATCTGTGTAGGAAATTGCAGGAGAAAAGCCGAAACAGTTAAAAGTGCTGAGAAAAATACGCCAAGTCCAAGACTTGTGATCTGGCAGTGAGCTAAAGAGAATTTTAAGATTCAACATATCATAAATGTGCTACAAGGCCAAGATAAAGAAGCACAGAAAGTTTTAAGCAATGAAGGCTCCAATGGGCCGCGGATCCGCGGCTGCATAGTGACATCATCATCTCATAATTCCTGCACGTGGCTTATGTAACGGCAATAGCTTCCAGAAGACTCCAGAATTCCACGTGGTTTCATCTAGAAGGCTCGGCCTAACAAACTCAACCTAGAATATTCCCTCCAACTAACTTCTTCTAGAAGCCTCTCTCTAACAAACTTTTGGAGGGAAATTTGAAATTTGAATTCTAGATCTAAGGTTGAGATGCTTATAAAAGAAAATCTAGATCTACGGTAAAAAGGTTGTTCATTAGGTTGTTCTCCAATCCTCAAATTCCCCACAATTTGAGTGACACAACTTGTAACCCTAATCCAATCAAATCCAAGCCAAAATCAAGAACACCGAGTACAATTCAAGCGAGAAATCAACCATCCTTTTTGGAGCGAAGCCGATATTCATCCGAGCAAGTGATCCAAGATGATCCGCGACTCACGGAGACGATGCGACGCTAAATTCGACGATCTCGTTCTCTCCTCAATTTCTTGTAATCCTTGAGCGAAGTGTAACGAATTGTTGAATAATAAAGGTGAAAATTCTTTAATCTTGCTTTCTTTATATTCTTGCATCATGATTCGATCTCAATTCTTGATTGTCTTTCTTGTTATGATTTTTGAGTAAAACTCCGCTCGTGAAGCAGTCGAGAGAATCAATAGATGATGATATGACAAATCTTGAAACGATTCTTAAGTCTTATGAGTTTTGTAAACTTTAGCAAATTGAAGAATCGACGACCTAGTTTCGAGCGATACTTTCTTGATTGTGTTCGCTCGTAATTAGGGATCCACGATCGATTCTTGAATTTACTAGAGGTTAGATGTGAATGAAATCAACGAAAGGACAAGGGATAGATGATGAAACCCTAGTTTCCGCAAGAAATCCCTAATTCTCGTTGATCATCATCGATCTAGTATCAAATCATCGATGGATAAGAATACGTAATCAATAGTTTTCATCACGTCTATAGATTCGATCGATTCCTACGAGCCTCACTTCGATTCTTGATTACTATTTGGATTGGATATCATCAATTCTTAATTCTTGATTTTAATGTTTTCTTGTTATTAGATCTAGGTTTTGTTAATTCTTGAAATTCATTTTTAAAATCTTGAATCGAATTGTCTTTTCTCTTCTTTCTTTAATTTTCAATTCATCTAATTCAAATTCGAACGGATCTCACTTTCCCTGTGGGTGATCCGCACTCGCTAACGCGCCACATACGACACCGTTAAAAAATTTCGACAGCTTTTGTTTTCTAAATTTTTTCAATATTTTATATAATATAGTATATGAAAATCACAAAATTTTAAAAAATCTCAAAAAAATAAATTATATTTCTTTTTTTATGTTGCATATTAGGACACGAAAATCATCAAAATTCAAAAATCTCATAATTTTCTATTTGATCGATTATCTAATAATTTACTTGCTCATACTTTTGGAGAACTTTCGGATATTAAGAAGGAAAAAAAACTACATGACGTGAAAGATTTTGTACTATGTAGCACACATGAAAATCACAATTTTTTTTTAAAATCCCCAAAAAAAGATCTTGTTTAAATTTTCAATATTTTGCATTTTATAGCACACGGAAATCTTAAAATTTTCTGCTATCTTTAGTTTTTAATATCTTGCTTGTTATATAGCATACGAAAATCGCAAAATTTTCAAAAATCTTAGAATTTTTTATTTGGTTATATGAAAATCGTGAAATTTTCAACTGTCTCGAAATTTTCGGCTTCCCCCCCCCCCCTTTTTAATATTATGCATGGTGTTATAACATGAAATTTTCAAAAATCTTAAATCTTAATATTTTACGTGCTGTAGCACATGAAAATATTGAATCGTGCAAAAATATCAAATTTTTTGCTTTCTTTGGCATTTCTATACCTTTTTACAATACCAAATGAAAATCCCAAAATTTCTAACCCTAAAAAGATCTCTTTTCTCGATTTTCAGTATTTCGCATGCTATAGAACACAATGAAAATTTTAATATTTTTCCAATAAAACATCAGTGGTGCGAGAAAAAATAGAAAGAGGTTTTAAAGAAGAGGGCCGAACAAAATTTTACCACTATATAAACCTAGGTGTGTGGGATAAAAGTGTGATAAATAATAAGTAGAGAGCTGATAAAAAAAATTTCCTGGACCCAAATATAGTAAGAGAATTAAATAAGGTTGATAATAATTTTTCCACTAAAATCTAATGTAGACAAGAGAATATTCTAAGCAATATTCTTTCATATATATATATATATATATATGTATATATATATATATAGTAAGAGAATTAAATAAGATTAGATAATAATTTTTCCACTAAAATCTAAAGTAGACAAGAGAATATTCTAAGCAATATTCTTTCATATATATATATATATATATATATATATATATATATATATATATAATGTGAGGTATATGACCTTAAGAATATTTGTAGAGCAATGTTCTATGAGAACATCACTCAGGCTGGATATAGTAAGGGACCCATCCATGTGGATGGGACCCACCCTTCTAACCCGAGTCATATTCTAAGGAATTTTTTCCTGAATTAACCATAATTAATTAATTTAGTCCCAAAATGACCCCAAACTCAAATTATTTTCTAAAATGACTCTGGATTTCTAACGTGGAGTCTAGTTTACCACGTAAGCAAAAAACGCTATTTGTGTTAGCGTTTTGGCCAAGAATCTCGATTAGTTTTCGCTCAAGGGAAAACACAACTTGAGATAGCGTTTTCCCTCAAAGGAAAACGCCAACTCAAGTAGCGTTTTCCCTCGATAGAAAACGCTGCTTGAAATAGCGTTTTTCCTTTGGGCCCACTACTTATAGTCTCGTGACACTATCACTTACCGGTTCCATTCTCTCTCTCTCTTTCCACGTGACACTATCACTTACCAGTTCCATTCTCTCTCTCTCTTTCCACTCGATCCCCTTTCTCAGTAAAAAAAACCCAACTCCCCACCGCTCATAAATAAATCTCTGGAATTTAATTCGAAAGTCGAAGGAGAATTCCTTTCAACGTAAAGAAAAGTGTATCTCAACTCGTTTGTAGGATGATCGTTCATTTTGCATGTTGATTGCTTGATTTTTGATGGGTTTTTGGTTTGATTTCTGACAATATCAGCATGAGCTTCGTGCGGAGTTTTGTTCACAGATTTGATATTTGTTTGATTAAAAAATTAATTTGAAAATCACTAGATCTAAAATGGATCTGAAATTGGGTTTGAAAATTTAGGAAAATGATAATTTAGGAAATTTATGTGAAATTTTAGGAATTTGCTTTAATATAAAACAAAGATAATTGTTCATCACCAAAAGACAGGGACCGAGACGTTGGGACGTCTGGCCTGAATTTGGGGCCGATGCTATTTGGATTTCTCCATCCACCTTTCCGAAAATACCAAGTTAATTTATGTCACTATATATCGGAGGTTTGGATAGATGCGACCGTTGTAGCAGACTATATCAGACCCCCCCTCATTTTATGAGGGTTTTTTATTGTGGGGACGCTCTTCCCTGCAGACGCAAGCCCCTGCAGTTAATTGCGTTACCGCATTTCGATAACCACTTTCTTCTACTCCAGCAGTTCACTTTGTGTCTTGTGTATTTTTGTTTATTTGGGTTGCCCGTGGATTGTATACGGAGACTAGTTTATGTCGTCGTCCGTAGGGCACGGATTAGTCCAAATCCGTATATTTTAGATTTAGGTTTGGATCAAGGATTTGCTTGACGGGGTCCATGCTGGTAGCTTGGCTTGCCAACGGGAATGAACTTAGGACGCAGATCTCATATAAATGAGGTCCATCAGTTTACAGGATATTTGGGTTTTCTAAGGATCGTTAGTCATATTTGAGATTAAGATCAACTTAGAAACAAATGAGTATATGGACTCAATTATTTTAGTTTAAGGACATCATGGTCCAACATTCCCTGTTTGGGACGAATGTTAGTTTAAGAACGTTTCGGTCCATTATCGCCGTATTTGGGGCGAATGTCTAGTTTAGGGACAGTTTGGTCCATTATTCGTCTTACGCGCACGTGTATTTGTTGCATGGCGGAGTGAACGATGGTGACATGGAATGTGCCCAATTTGGGATGCGGTCCTATTTGAGGTGTGCACATCAATTTGGAAGTGCATCAATGTGATGAAAGGAGTTGTTGGTTGTCAGGACCCAGCACCTCTCTGAAGACGTTGAGGAATTACAACGGCATATATCAGAGGTGTGGAAAGATGTACCCTTAAACCACCCATATTTGAGGGAAAAAAGGTTGTGGTGGACCTAAGAATCGTTAGTCATATTTGAGACTAAGATTACCCTAGTAGATATGGGATGAATATCATTTTGGATATCCTCAATAAGAGGTCATTAGTCATGTTTGAGACTAAGATCGGTTTGGAAATCATGAGCATATGGACTCGGTTGATTTAAAATCAAAGAGGTTTAACCTCAGGAAACTTAACCAATTTGGGCTGTGATTGGGTCTCTATACTACCAAGCAGTGCTAAGCACTAATATATATAGTGCTCACGTGTGTTTCACGTGGAGCGCTGGAATAATGCTGGGCACTAATCTTTTCTAGCACTCACGTGTTTTTCACGTGAGGCGCTACTATTGTGCTAAGCACTAATTTTCTCTGGCGCTCATGTGTGAAACATGTGAGGCGCTCAGATATGGGCGCTGCCCAATCAGTGCTAAGCACTTTAATCATTTTAACTGAATATAGAATGCTAAGCACTTTGCATGGCACTCACGTGGGAAGCATTTGAGGTTCTGAGCATTGATTTCGGGTTTTGTTTGTTCACCCCCCTTTTTTAAACAGAAGTGCTAAGCACTTGGTTAGAGCTCTGGTGCTCACGTGTGAAGCACGTGAGGTACCAGATTTTGGGTTTCCAAGATCATGTGTATTTCACGTGACTGCTTTATTTTTGGGGTGCTGGGCTGCTTTATTTGGTGGCTGCCTAACCAACATAAATGAGTTTTTCTTTGCTCTTTGGACGCTCATGTGGGAAGCACATGAGGCGTTTTGGTTTTTCTTTTGTTTGTAATCATGTGGGAAACACGTGAGGCACTATAATAGTGCTAAGTACTAATTTTACTCACGTGTGTTTCACGTGAGACGCTAAGTTCTTCTTGTTTTTAGAGATATTAATCTCTGTTAATGATATTTTAGTTATTGATGATCATCAAGATTTCTGCTTTGAAGATCATGGATCATCATTTTTTTTAATTGGAGAACTAAGTTCTTCTTTTATTTTTATAAGAACTAAGTTCTTTATGTCGGGTTAAACCCTAATTTCGGAGGAATTAAATTCGCAGAACACATGTTCTTTTTCTTTTTCTTTCTTTTTTTTTTTAATCTAGTTCTTTTCTCCTAAGTTTTGAGTCTGAAAAACAGAATCTCCCCGATGAGAATTAAATTCTCAACTTATGGGGAGATTTGATTTTGCAAATCTCAAACTAGAGGAAGAACTAAGTTCTTGGATGAAGGGTTAAACCCTTGTTTACATTATTCTAGGCAAAGGAGATATTTTTAACTCTCATTTTTCTTTACCTAGAGTCTTGAAGGAGGGAGATCTTCTTTTTTCTTTTGAGAATTAAATTCTCTGTCGTTTTTAGAGCCTTCTGTCTTTTTTTGCAAAAGCTTATGGGGAGTTCTCTCTATATATCAGTGTGTGAGACTTGAAGTCTCGGGTCCTTTATATAGTGGAGGCAAATTGTTAATTGGTTTTGAGAAAATCTCTCATTGAGAGATTCCAATTGATTTAATTGGACTCAAAATTGATTTGGGGAATTTTACCCACCGTTGGATTTTTGATCCAAGAACTTCTGTTTTACAAAATATGTTTTCTTGTTTTTAACAAGATTGGGAAAATATTTTCCCATATACATAATTTATTCTGTAAAATGGTAATTTTTAATCATCATTGGATTAATCCAAGGGTTCTCTGTTTTACAGAAAGCAATCTTTTTTGTTTAGAAATATTGAGAGAATATATTCCCAAAATAGAATTTTATTCTATTATTGGATCTTTGATCCAACCGAGAGTATCTTTCTTATTTAGAAAGATTTGGGAGATATTTTCTCCTAATAGAATTTAATTCTATATTTTGATGATTTATCATCTCCATTGGATTTTTGATCCAACGGCTCTTTTTAACAGAGAGTATCCCAAATTCTCATGTAGAATTTAATTCTATTAATCTTGACTTGGGCGCTGGCGCTTACGTGTTGTGCATGTGGGCGCCACTTAAGAATTTAATTCTTATGATGGGTACTCCTGTACTTTGCGCATTGGCGCCCGCGTGATGAGCACGTGTGGCGCCATATAAGAATTTAATTCTTATTCAGAAAGCGTTTCTGTGCTTTGCACATTGGCGCCGGCGTGAGGAGCACATGCGGCGCCACCACAAAATTAGTGATGGCGCTGGCGCCTTCGTGAGAAACACGTGAAGCGCTGCCCCATTAGCTTTCAACAGAGCTTTGCTCCTTCTATATATATTTTTGGGGGAACAAATGCCCCCCACCGTTGTTCCCACGTGGTTCACACATGAATGCAACAGTGTCACTTTTTCCACCGTTTGATTTCCTAGAGTTAAACCGTCCCTTCATATCTTATAAATATAGGCCTTTGGCTCTTGAGATGACTGTTATTTCGTCATCTTCCTTCTTCTTCCTTGGGAATTTAATTCTCTTCTCAGAGCTTAGATCTCTACCCAAAGAAACTCTTAGAGTTGAACTCTGTTTAAGAAAATCGGTAAGGATTATGACCAACTTTTTAACTCTTAAAAGAAATTCTTTTTTGTTTTGGATTTTTAACCCATTAAAAGAGCTTGGCTTTTTTCTTGAAATGATCTCTTAGAGATCTTAAAAAAAACTTTATCTCGGTAGACCGTGGGTCTTAGAGATCTTAGGGTTTTACCCTATTATTACCTCTGATTTTTTAGAGTTCTTTGGAATTTAATTCCAGTATATTTCCCATGGGGATTTCTGGGATTTAATCCCATTATCGGAGGAATTTGATTCCAATTTGTATGACAAAGTTTAGCTCTGGGGAATTTTGAAATTTTTTTAGGAATTTTATTCCTCTTTCCTCTTTTCTTTTTAGGGTTCTACCACTCTTCTTTCAGACTTGGATCTGTTGCAAAACTCGTTTTTCGAGAACATTGGGAGTTTTGAACTCCACTGCTCAATGAGATTATTCATTTAATGAGAATCTTTTTGGATTCTCACAATGGGTGCATGTCTCATCATTGATGAGCCATCACCTTGATTTTGTGGGGCCTACTGTAGTGATTTTAATATGTTAATCGCTAACTCTCCACCTTTTTTTTAGGTACCATGGCTAGTTGTCTGTACAATCTTGAAAAGATTGTTTCTTATGAAGAGATTCGCATCCAAGGCCGCTGCCAAGGCTAGGAGTTCACTGACGCCCAATGCGACGCGGTGATACGTCACTTCGACGATTACAACGGTCGACTGCTCCCCTGTCGTTCTGCCCTTTTGAAGATCGTTGTTGGGTCGATCTGGGAAGCTATACCGGACGTCTTGAGGTTATACAACTTCAAGCGCTCGATGATGCTGAGGATAAGGTACATTCTGTGTATATGATGGGGTTGATCTCGAAGAAACGGCGAGATAATCTTGTCACCATCTTGCACCGTGTCTTCCAACAAAAGGTGATAGTATCAGCATACCAGAGGGTAGAAGACATCAGCGGTGACCCTGACGCTTGCATTCGAGAGAAAATGCACAAAGAGATGGTTGATGAGGCTGAACGTGCATTGCTCAAGCTTGCTTTTGAGTTCAAAAATCCATGTCCAGTGTTTAGTATCTTGCCACTGTAAATCTAGGATCATGCACTTTTTTTTGCACCAAGATTATGTAGTTCTGTTTTGAAGTATGAATGAAAAGCATCTTTCCCTTTCGTATCTGCACCTTCCTTTTCTTGATTGCCTTGCTCCAGCGCGAAGTAGTTTATGTACTCATTTCGGAGTTTGTAGTTTATTCACTCGTTTCGGAGTCTCTAGTTTATTTACTCATTTTGGAGTTTATAGTTTATTCACTCATTTCGGAGTCTCTGGTTTATGTACTCATTTCAGAGTTTGTAGTTTATTCACTCATTTCGGAGTTTCTAGTTTACGTACTCATTTCAGAGTGTTTTTAGTTTACCCCCTTGGGTTTACAGGCAAACTTGTCCTAACGTCTTTTTACGATAGAGCTCTGTTAGGTTTGTGGTACTAGGGTTTTAGTCTGTGGTACCGTCGCGTTGGCTGATGTATTCCTCGATATGCAATTTTTAAGCTGCTATTCGAGTAGCCCTGTGATTGTCGTGTCTCCGATCCCTTCGGGGGCTGGACAAGACATCTTCAAGTAACCTCCTTAGGTCATATTACCGTCGGAAGTGTAAGCGTTGGGAATTTGCCATGATGCTTTTTACTTGAGGTTAGGCTCAATTTGGAGCCCCGATGAGCCATAACCGCACCGTTCTGGGGTGGGACGATCTCCAACGGTCTTTAGGCTTTATATAAGTTGCCGTCAAGACCCGAAGCTAGGAATATGCCGTCATTTCGGATTTTTTTGCTTTAACGATGTCGCGCCGATTCTTTGCTGAAGTCAGGTAGACAATGTAGGACCTCTGTGCTGTTTGTATTGCAATTGAAGTCCGGAGCTAGGAATATGCCATCGCTTCAATTTCATTTGATAGTTGTATCCGCACCCTGCTGAAATGTGGGAGGACGCTGGGATAGTCTCTAAGTTATATATGTATCGTCAAGACTTGGAGCTAGGATTTTGCCATGGCTTCATTTTTTGCTTTTGACCCTTGGGTCTTTCTTGTTTGATGGTGACATTGCGTCTGCATCCTGCTGGAATGAGAAGGAACACCGGGATAGTTTCCGGGTTGTATATATACCGTCCAGACTTGGAGCTAGGATTTTGCCATCACTCCTATTTTATTCGACACTTGGGTCTGTGTTGACGTCGTGTCTGCACCCTGCTGGCATGAGAAGCACGCCGAGTCGATCTTTAGGCTGTAGATGTTGCCATCAAGATCCGGCTCTCTCTATGACGGAGCCTGGTGGAAAAATATGGTTCACTTTCTTTCATTTGTGCCCATGGATTGTATACAGGAGTCGTTGTGGACCTACCTGCAGGGCAGAAAAGTTTCATTTTCATTATCATTTTTTTTCTTTCCGCGATACTCTATCTTTCAACTTTTATGTCGCCAAAGTCATGATTGCCTAATCATTTTGGCAATTTATCGCGGTGCCCAATCATTTCAACTGTTTTTGTTTTTACTCGCTGTTTTTTATTGCGAGTTGCCCAAACATTTCGGCCTTTTTTGAGTTGGGGATTGAAGTCTGATATCATTCTTGGCATCGGTATCGCTACCACCGAGATATTGCCAGGAGTGAATCATCATTTGCCCTTTGCGAGAACTTGAAATTTGATACCTATTTAGGCATCAGTATCGCTATAACTGGGATATTGCCAGGAGCGAATCATCATTTTCCTTTGTCAATTTGAACAAAGGTGGTTTAGCAACAGTTAGGATCCTGACGACTAAGGCCTTTTGACTTTATGAGCCGTAATGGTCTCATAAAGGTATTTATCCCTACGAGTCGAGAGGATCTCGTAAGTGTACGCTCTCCTTAGAAGTCGTGAGAACTCTTAAGTGGTGTTTTCCCTTACAGGTCATAAGGATCTTACAAGAGTGTTTCCTCCTTATAAGTCGAGAGTATTTACATGTGTCGTTCACCATATGGGATATTTCTCGCCGTTGGTGGAACTTGGTGGGGAATTTTTTATTCATGCCCGTGGATTGTATACAAGGGTCAATATTAGACTGCCTGTAGGGCAATTTGGGGGATATAACGGCTTAAGAACAGATTTAGATCCCTTTAACCTAAGACTATCGAACTTTATAAGTCGTGAGGGACTTATAGGGGGAATTCTCGTTACGAGTCGTGAGGATCTCGTAAGTGTATTTTCCCCTTAGAAATCGTGTGGATTTCTAAGTGTGTTGCTCCTTTGTGAGTCATAAAGATCTCACGTAGGTGTTTTCTCCTCACAAGATCGAAAAGACCCTGCAAGTGTATTTTATTTTTTATTTATTTTTTTTACGAGATTGCGCCCTTCCGGGTTTTCACAAGTTCGCTGGGTAGTCCTGCTGTTTTTACTCACGGCGTCCTTACTGGTTTTCATCCGTGCCCATTTCGCTTGTGAACATACCCTTTTTTTAATGGCGAAACTCTCGAAAGTAGTTTCGTCGTAGGTGACCCACCCGTTTGCCGGTGGGATTTGGGGGTGGTTTCATCGCTGGAGTAGCTGTGTAGCCAGTGGGACTTGAGTTGCAACCTTTGCCGTTAGGACTTCGATTGCAATATAGATCTCAAGAGAGCATATCACCGTATTTGGGGGCGATGTGCTAGTTTAGGGACATCTCGGTCCGTTGCGCCATGTTTGAGGCGAAATTTTAATTTAGGGGCATCTCGGTCCGTTGTTGCCATGTTTAAGGCGGATAGTTAGTTTAAGGACTTCTCGGTCCGTTGTCGCCGTTTTTTTGAAGCGGTGGAGCTTTTTGGATACTACTTTCAGAGTCCTGACTCAGGAAGATAGCGAGCGGACATAAACGTCATCATCTATCATTGACCTAAGTCGTGACTTATCAAGCGTAGTATTTTTTGAGGAATCGGCCATTTATTAGCCGGAAGGGTCTTTCGCCATGCATATCCATAAGCAGGTAGGCTCCACCTTGATAGACTTTGTCTATAATATACGAGCCTTCATAGTTCGGCTCGAACTTCCCCCATTTTTCATGATTAGGAATCATTGGTCTTAACTGGCACGAGGTCGCCTTGGTGGAACGTTCTCGGCCTGATCAGTCTTTCGTATGACCGTGTAATCCTTACCTTATAAGCCTCCAAATTTTGCTGTGCTATAAGGCAAGTTTCGTCGAGGGCGTCGAGCTCCTCAAGCCGAAAATGAGCATTTTCTTCATCTGTCAGCTCATATCGAGCCGCTACTCGTAGAAAAGGAAGTTCTATTTCCAGTGGGAGCACTGCTTCCGTGTCGAACACCAAGGCGTACGGTGTCGTATTCGTAGCCGTTTTGAACGTTATTCTGTATGCCCAGAGAGCTTCGTGCAGCCTTTCGTGCCTATCTTTTTTGTTTCTATACACCGTTTTCTTTATAATCTTTATCAAGGTCTTATTGAAAGTTTCAGACCGTTGGCTCGAGAATTATAGACTGAAGAGTATCTCCAATCTATTTTATATTGGTGTGCGAATCGGCTGATTTTATGACTTCTATAAGCTGGCCCATTATCTGAGATAATTCGTCACGGAGTGCCGAACCGATAGATAACATGTGTTCTGAAGAAATGGAGGATATTCTCCGTCTTCACCTCTCTTAGTGGTACTGTTTCTGCTCACTTAGAGAAGTAATCAGTCGTCGCCAGTATGAACCGATGTCTTTTGGACGATGCCAGTTCAATGAGGTCAATTATATCGGTTCCCCACATTTCGAACGGCCAGCTAGCTACAGTTGGATGTAGCGGATTCGGATGTTGGTGGATAAAGTCCCTGTGAATTTAGCACGAGTGACACTGCTTCACATATTCGAGGCAGTCCTGAATTTAGGCCAATAGTAACCCATTCTTTTTATCTTCAGCTTCATCTTTGGCCCAGCTCGATGAGAACCGCAGAGTCCATCGTGAGTTTCTTGGATGACTCTCTTCGCTTCTTGTGGTCCCAGGCTTCTTAGCCACAGATAGTCGAACGATCTCTTATATAGAGTATCATTTACGAAAGCGAAGGACAGCTTGTTTCATGAGCTGATGTCTAAACGACGCATTTTTGGGCGTTCGTTGGGATTTGAAGTAGTCTATGAAAACTTCCCTCCAGTCCTTGATCTTTTCTTCGTCCTCTATTTGAAAGGCTACTTGTTCGGTCGTTTCTTTTCTTTCGGATGGCTCTATCAAGTGTTCCGAAAATATATTTGTTAGCGCGAGAATTCTGCGGCTTTGCACAATAATCCTTACGTCATCGAGGTCTTCATTAGCCTGTTCCTTATCCAATTTGGCCAACGCGTCCACCTTGCTGTTTTTTGCATGCGTTATACTCTCCGGGATGTAGGAAGGGATTTGTGTCAGTATTTACTACACTCTTTCACCATATTTTATCAGCTCTGGCTTGCATGTCTGATAGTCGCCATTTTCTTGGCTAACGATCAACTGGGAGTCTCCATATATGAGGAGGTCTTTGATTCCCATGTCGATAACAATCTCGAGGCCTTCTATCAAAGCTTCATATTCGGTTTCATTGTGAGTCCTTGGCTCCATTAAGGAAAGGGCGTAACGCAATATCCCTCCTTGCGGGGTCACGAAGATAAGACCTACCCCGGCTTTGATTATAGGAGTGTTTCGCTTTCGTTACTTCACAGAGGATGCCCCATCGAAGTAGAGTTCCTATTGGGAATCATTTTCTTCTTTCTTTTCTTCGATTGCGTCAAACGCATGTTCGTTTGGCAATTTGCAATTTAACGAGGAGTCGGCTGATATCGGATGCTCCGCAAGAAAGTCAGCTATGGCCTGACCTTTTACTGCTTTAAGGGGTCGATACGTTACTGAGAACTCCATCAGGAGGAGGGCCTATTCGGCAAGACTTCCTATTAGTATAGCCCTTGACATTAGATATTTGAGAGGATCCACCTTTGATATGAGATGAACCTCATGTGCCAAGACGTAATGCCTGAGCTTCGTTATCGCGAAGATCAGTGCCAGGAAATACTTTTCGATAGGGGGGTAGAAGTTTTCTGCCCCCGGGAAAACTCGACTCAAATAGTACAGAGCTCTCTCCTTTCCCTGATCGTTCTCTTGTGCTGATAGCACGCCTAGAGAACCGTCAAGGGTTGTTGTATATAGGATAAATGGTTTTCTCTTAACCGGAGCAGTCAATACCGGCGGATTTTGCAGGTATTGCTTGATTTCGTCTAGTGCATTTTGGCACTTTTGATTCCAAATGAATAGGGTCCCCTTCTTCATCAAATGACTGTAGGGACGACATTTTCCGAAGTAGTTGGCTATGAACCGCCGGATATATGCGAGCTTTCCTTGAAGAGATCGCAACTGTTTGAGAGTTCTTGGCGTGGGCATTTCCATAATCGTCTTGATCTTTGAGGGATCGATTTTGATACCCCTGTGTCGTATGATGAATCCTAGGAATTTGCCTGAGGAGACTCCAAACGCGCATTTTATAGAATTCATCTTCAGATTATACCTCCGAAGCCGTCGGAACACTATTTTTAAATGTTCTCAATATTCCTCATGAGATCTTCTCTTTACCACAAGGTCGTCAATGTAGTATTCGACGATCTCATGGATGAGGTCATCAAAAATCTTTGTCATGGCCCTCTGGTAGGTAGCGCCAGCGTTCTTCAAACCGAAGGGCATTACCTTATAACAGAATATGCCCAGTGGGATCCGAAAAGCGGTATGCTTTTGGTCTTCAGAATGCATTTTTATTTGATTGTATCCTGAAGATCCATCCATGAAGGAGAAGACTTCATGGGTAGACGTGTTTGTTTCCCCCAATCAGAGCAAAGCTCTGTTCAAATTCCAAGATTTGAAATGAAGCGACACTTCTGCTTTCCCCAATCAGAGCAAAGCTCTGTTATAATTCCAAGATTTGAAATAAAGCGACGCTTCTGCTTCCCCCAATCAGAGCAAAGCTCTGTTTAAAAATTCAAAAGTAAAAAATTGAAGCAACGCTTCAGATCCAGCGCTCTGCGCTAGGCGCGCCACGTGTCAAACACAGATGCGCTAGCGCAGTTGCGCTGCGCCCTAGACAGCGCACCATGAGTGCGCTAGCGCTAGACGCGCCGTGCACCACGTGTCAAACACGGGTGCGCTAGCGCAGTTGCGCTGCGTTCTGCGCTGCGCACCTCAAATTAGAGCAAAGCTCTGTTTCCAAGATTGAAAAGCGAAGCAACGCTTCATGAAAAGTGCTGACATCAAATGCGCCTGCAATAAGAGTCAAAGACTCTGAAACGGCGCCCACATTCAAAGCACAAGAGCGCTAAGCGCCAGAAGCGCTTCATCCTTGCAAGAATTACTTGCATCTGATTATAGCAAATTAAATTATGCAGCGCATAAACGCCTTACAAAGGAATAACAAAGAATTAAAAAAAAAAAGGGAACACTTAGCAGATAATAAAATACTTAATTAAAATATCTTTTTATTATTACATCAAAAACAAATCACCAAACACGGGATCAAAAGGACAGGGGTTCGCAAAGCTAAGGAAGAGATTGTCCAGTTCCCTCTCCGTCTTCTCCACCATGTTAAAACGGCGATTCTCTCGAGGAGTAGCCATCCATCGATCAACGCCGCACTCACCAGAGAAAGTGGAGATAACGACCCGACGAGCCCCTATCCAGCTCAGCAAGTGGACAGAGCAGTCCCTCAGGGCTTTAGTGATCAAATGCGCCTCGAAGAAGCACTCGATCTTGTCTTCAGCAGCATTAAGCATTGCCGAGGATGTCTCTGCTGGAGGAGGGGGAATATCAGCGAGCACAGACGCAAGGATCATCCAAAGCCAAATAGAGTGTAGAGGGAGAGGAGACCCTAGACGAGTCAAGAGCTTGTACAGCGCTGCGTCGCATTGGTCATCCGTAAGAGAAGAATCCACCAAGCGCGCAGCAAAACGAGGGACAATGTCCTGAATGGGCACTTCCCATGGTTGTCGACGAGCATGTGGGCGGTTACAAGCCATAATTGAGAAGGTTCTTTGGAGATGAGAAAAGAAAGAAGCTTTGCTTCGAGTTATAAAGATTAGGCACAGAAAACTTTGTGCGCAGTGGAGCTATTTCC
Source organism: Agapanthus africanus (assembly GCA_030015575.1). Lineage (NCBI taxonomy): Eukaryota > Viridiplantae > Streptophyta > Magnoliopsida > Asparagales > Amaryllidaceae > Agapanthus > Agapanthus africanus. The sequence goes on from JASDDO010000026.1 coordinate 72,267,458, forward strand.
AAGACTTGGGAAATGAAAGTTCTGGGGAATACAAGTTTGACTTAAAAAGAGAGATGAAAAGACACCTCTATTGAAGCAACGCTTCAGATCCAGCGCTAGGCGTGCTGCGCACCACGCGTCAAACATAGGTGCGCCAGCGTTGTTGCGCTACGCTCTGCGCTGCGCGCCACGTGACAAACGTAGATGCGCCAGCGCTGGAATTAAGAATTCCCCACCATCAGATCAAAAGATCTAATAATAATAAGTTATTAATCAATTAGAATTAAAATTCTGTTATGGAAAGATCTTTCCGATCTTATTAAAACAAGAAGATTATCTTCTGCAAAACAGAAGCCTTAGGATCAAAGATCCAACGGTGGGAAATATTCCCAAATCAATCAGAGAAAGATCTCTTTAACTGATTTATCAAATCAATTCGCCCTATATAAAGGCCCAAGACCTAAAGTCTGATATAGAAAAAAAAAACCTACAAACTTTGAGAAAAACTCAAAGAGAAAGAAAAGTAAGTTTTTAGCGAAAGAAGATCATTTTCTTCAAGGTAAAGAACATGATTCTTGAACACAGAGATGAAATCATCTTATAAGAAGAAGAACTATATTCTAAAAAAAGATCATAGATCTACAAAAGACCAAGGTCTTTGATATAAAAGAGATCAAAAGATCTTATTATAAAAACAAAAAAAAGAAGTATTTACTTCATTCACAGATCATTGATCTACAAAGGTAGTGCCCTTTTTATAAATAAGAACTTTTGTTCTTAAACCTTGAGGCAATGCCTCCTTTAAAAGAAGAATATAAACTTGTTCTCTGATCATAAGTTTGATCAAATGCGCTTTGCGCTACTGAAAAGTGCCTTGCACTCATGAACTGCACTTTTGCGCTCATTGCACAAGCGCTCAGCGCCAAAGCATGCCACGTGGCAACCATAGACACAGTTTGCGCTTCTGAGACAACGCACTGCGCCCATGAACCGGCGCTCAGCGCCAAGAGCGCTACTTGTTACTCACTGGTGCGCCATTAAACCAGCGCAAAGCGCTCATAAATTAAAAGCGCAATGCGCTAATAAACTGGCGCTTAACGCTAAGCGCGACACGTGTCATCTTCGTGTGCGCTATTTAGCAGAAGCGCTATACGCTCTTTGATTGGCGCAAAGCGCCCGGCGCGCCACATGGCGCACTGTCAGAACACACATTGTTCTGATAAATGCTATGTATTCAATACAAGACAAAAGATGTCAGAACTCAATACTTAGCATTATTAAAAGGGCCAAGCCCAAATAAAGGCTCAACAGCCAAAGCGATAAAATGTTAAACATTTTAATTGGACTTAGCCCAACATTGGCCGTAAGTCCTCAACTTATATTCAACTGAGCCCATCTGCTTACAAATATTCAATAAATCTTAGTCCCAAACTGGGCTATAGATTTTCCAATCAATCTACATCCGGTTCGAGGGTACATCTCTTTACTCCTCTGATATCTGTCGTTGTAATCTTTCAACGTCTTCGGAGAGGTGGACGGATAGCACCAATTAGCATCGCCCCCAGATTCAGGCAAGATGTTCGTCTTCCCGGTTTCCGGCGGTAAACAGTTTCTAGCACGCCCGGTGGGATCTTTTCCTCTTTCCACTCCACACTTCGTGTGTCGTGTTCGCGAACGAATCGCGGTTTGATATGGTTGCCCTTGGGTTCGAGGTACTAAGATTTGGTTTCTTGCTTGGCGCAGAAAGCGAAACATCAATGGCATCCACTTACGAGAAGTGTTACAACTGCAATTGCAACTCGTGCTCTGCCTCATCTGGAGGCATAGCCTACGGGCCCCAAGCGGCCTCCTTGTTCACGATGCCGATGGACCAGGTGACTCAGGCCACCACCGGATTGTTCTTTGGGACTATGCTCCCACCGATAAGCTTCAGCACCCCTGTACCAACGCAAGAAGCTCCCAAGAAGTCAGTCTTTGATTGGCTTGCAACTACAGCGGCCCCTCTCAACGGGTCGTCCAGCTCCGGCGTCTCGGTCTTCACTAGATTGGGCCAAAGTTCGTGTGGGCCCATGATGAAGCCTGCAATCCCAAAAAAGGTTGTTCCGAAGAGGATAGCCATCCCTGCTCCTGAAGTCGTCGAGGCGGCTTCTCCTGCCAAAGGGTCGGTCTTTGCAAGACTGACTGTTCCAGCTCCCACTCCCTCTCCTGCTCAAAAGTCTGTATTTGACAAGCTAGACACTGCTGCTGGACGGACCTCGGTCTTCAAGAGGCTGGTACCAACGACGCCACCAGAACAAGGGGCATGACAAAGCCATTCCCATCACCGAACCAACACCATCGGCTCGACACGCTCGACGTCACCACTGGCGCCGAGTAAGGAAGGCTGGGGGCAACTCCCCCTCTGGGCTAACTCCACCAGCCCCAACGGTGGAAGTCAATGCTGCTGTTTCAACCGGGAACAGTTTTGAATTGCTGAACAAGGTGCGCAAGAACTCTCCTACCGCCGTACTGAAAAGATCCTCTCCACCCATAGAGAATGTTACAGGAATAAAGCCGGATCAGCCCTCTCAACGGCTTTCTTCCAAAGTTTACAAAGTCTGGCGACGGGTCCAGGAGTCAGTGATTGATCATGAATATCCCCACCGACAGAAGAAGCTGAAGTTTCAGCAGGAAGAGAACCTTCCTAGATAGCCACAAAGGACGACAACCACCTGGGTGCCTGCTGCAACGGCCCCCTCAATGTCAACTGCTCAATAGGAAAGTGGGCCAGAGAAAGCCCCTGTGACTACGGCAGACCACAAAGACGCTGAGCCCAAACACCCTAAGTCTGGGGGCATAACAGTGCATACTGTTTACATGGCTTCCGGAAAAGAGGAAAGCCGCACTTCGACGGGCCACCGACCGCTCACCCGATCAATTACAAGGGCTCATGAACAACAGCAGCAGAAGCTTCAGGAGATACTGACTGCAATGGCCGCACTCACCGGGCCAAAAGAAAGCCCGGAGGCATAATCAGAACAGCGTCACGAACAAGAAACCGATGCTGACTTCCTACGTAGAGTCCTCGAAAAGAAGGACAGAGAAGCAGCAGAACAAGCTGCCAATATAAAACAAATGGCGCTTCTCTTCCAAGACATGGTAGGGATGATGTTACAGCCGGATCCTCCAGCTGAAGACCCTCCGATCATTGTTGAAAACGATAGAGGGGAAACATCTAATCCTCCTCCGGCTCTTTCAGCAGCCAAGGAGGAAACCATTTCTAAGGCCGCACTGGATGACTATATAGCTCAGCAAATACGAGCTCACCAGGCGAATGAAGCGGCCGGCCAAGTCGTCAAAACTGGACGACCGTATCCAAGCTGGTATGAACAAATAAAATACCCGCCGGGATACACAATCCCCAAATTCCATGTGTACAAGGGGACAGGCAATCCTCACCAGCACGTCGCCCAGTTCAGAGCTCTTTGCGGCAACACCGGGGGCGATGATAAGCTTTTGCTCCATCAATTCGTCGGCAGCTTGTCGGAGACGGCCTTCGAATGGTACTCCGAACTTCCAAACGACTCCGTCAAGACTTTTGCGAAAATGGAGCTGTTATTCACCCAGCGATTCGCGAGTGCTAGTGAACGCACCCCGATAACAGCATTGATCAATGCCAGGATGAAGCCAGGTGAGACGTGGGTTCAATACACAATACGATGGCGGAATCTGTGGTCGAAATGCGAACAGCGCATCGAAGAAGCACTGGCGGTGGGCATGTTCGTGGGCACTCTTGATCCGCAGGCGACCATCTCCCAGTTCATGATGTTTTTCAAGCCGACTACTTTCCAGGCCTTGATTGACAAGCTAGCCCAAATGGACCAGATGGGTCATAGACCGTCTCCTCCAAAGCCGGACTCTCGAAATGAGAAGGGAAAGGGGAAAGCGGTCGTCGTAGCCAATGCTCAACAGCAGCCCGGTGGCCCGAGACCAGTTGATCGCCAAAATAAAAGAACTCGATCTCTTATAGATAAAATGAGACGACCTTACTTGTTCCCTCGAGACAAGACGAAGAGGTTATTCGAGCTAGCACTGCGCAACAGGCTCATCACTCTGCCAGAGCCAAGACGCCCAGCGCAACCAGGCGACATCGGCAATCCTAGCTACTGCCCTTATCACCGAATGTTGGGCCATCCGATCGAGGATTGTTACATCTTCAAAAACTGGATAGAAGATCAATACCAGCAAGGCAAATTCGTATTATCCGAAAATTGGAAGGTGAACCCGCCTCGGCCACACACTCCCAAGAAGACGGATACACCGGGGGCATCATGCTCTTTCGTGGAAGAAGCTCCATGGGAGGTTGCTCTTTCAGCCAAAACAAAAAGAACGCTGAAGGTTCTACATACATGTCCGGCAATTAGGTGGAAGAATCCACTGGAACCTGAGATCATCGAGGGGATGCTGAAGTCGTGCCCAACTCCAAAGATCGGTGGTGATAGCCAAAGCGCTCACATCCAGCCGTCAAAGTCTTCGAAAAAGAAGAAGACCAAAAAGCCCGTGAAGCCTGGCGACAAGCGCACGGACCTGCAAAAACAGATTGACGTGCTGTAAGAGTATAACCAGAAGGTGCGTACTCCAATCAAGCTCCAAGAGTTCCTCAGCCACGTCCTTGAGGACGGAAATGATGGAGAAGATTCGTCGGATGAATCTGAAGATTACGTGGCAAGTTGCCATGTGATCTCTCACTCGCCGGTAGACTATGAAGAAGCTCCTTGCACCGAGAAACTGGGGGCAGATCCTGAGCCAGAACTTCCGGGCCATCAGACGAAATGATCGACGCATTCCTCAACGAAGCTCTTTCAAAAAGTAAAGCTAATCGGGAGCGCGAGATGGTCATATTTGAAAAAGCCAAACGCCGGCGACTGGACGAAAGAGTTGGAACACTCTCGCCAAATCAAAGTACATCCGTCGCAAATAAAAACAGCTTCAAGACGAGGAAAAGGTTCGCTAAAGCCATATCGATGGGAATGAAGCTACCACCCTCCGAAGGAAATATTCTTGGTGAAGCGGAAACACATCCTAGCTACTGCTTATATCATCGAAATATTGCGCACCCCACCGAAGAGTGCAACGCTTTTAAAAGATGGTGGCAAGGATATGTTGCTCACCGGCAAAATTTCAAGCGAATAAAACGCAAAACTAGTCGGGAGCAAAGAAGCACGGCCGAGGAGCGTAAAAGAACTACCAGCGACTGTCGCATGGTCAGCGCCGGGGGATCACAAGTTCTCACTTTCAGGAGCGACTCTGACGAAGAAATGACTCTTGGCCCTCTCTTTAAAGAATCCACCTTGTGAAAAGAGAAAGAACCGAAAAACTGTGAAAATATTCAGCTGCGCAATCGTACGCTGCCTAAAAAGAATCTTGGGCCCTCGAACAGTGGGTCAAATAGAAAAGATAAGGGAAAAGGAAAGGTCCCTGAGGATATCATCCTTGATGACCAAGCCGTCAAAGAGCCGACAGCCAAAGACCCGCCAAAGAAAAACAAAGTGGACTACAACGTTCTGGCACACTTGAGGAAGATACCCTCGCAGCTCAGTATTCTCGACGCCTTTCTGCTATCCAAAGAGGAGAGAGATTCTTTGATCCAGGCACTGCAGGAGTCCGAGCAATTCCAAGCTTTCCTCGCCGAAAAAAAGATGAAGGACGAGCTGGAAGAAGTACACACAGCCGATATCACCTTCGGCGATGAAGATCTCCTCCTTGGGACATGCGAGCATAACCGTCCCCTATATGTCTCTGGATACTGTCATGATATCAAGATAGGAAAAATCCTGGTCGATAATGGATCTTCCGTCAATCTCCTTAACGTGAGGGTGTTAAAGGAAATCTTTATGAGCGTTCAACACCTCGCTCGCGATAAAATCACCATCTCCGGGTTCGACTCTCAGTCATCACGGACGCTCGAATCTGTAATATTGACATTACGCTTTGGGTTGCTCGTCACAGACATTAAATTTCACGTCATTGACGCCAAGATATGCTACAATGCTTTGCTCGGACGGCCCTGGTTACACGAGTACAATATCATCCCTTCTACACAACATTGGTGTATGAAGTATTTCAAGGATGGTCTCGAGTACACTGTGATGAGAGAGTTAAACCCATTCTCCGTGAACGAAGTCCGAAGGTACGAAGCCGCAAAATACTTCTTACCAGATTTTGAGGACACGGAAAGATGTCACAAACCGAAAAACAAAGCTATCACCACTATTCCGGTCTTCGGGAGTGATACCAAGGAGAAAGAAGAGATAGTTTATTCAGGGCCGCCCCAACGCAACAACCCGGGACCGTCTGCCCCTACGTTGATTTTTGGCAGCGACTCGGAAGATGAGGTTAACGCTATATTTTCCACTTAGCCATCAATACAAGCCTTTACTGGTGATAATCAGAGTTTGCAAATCACCATGGTTCCACAAGAGTATTACAAAGAGCTCGATGCACTTAAAACTTATAGTGTGCAAGAACTGCAGACATTCTACGTCCCTCCCAGGCGAAAAGGTGAAAAGGAGATCCTATTCTACTGATCCGGGGAAACCAAAGTGGAGAAAGAAATCTGGCATGGCGCGGATTCTACACTTGACAGGCTCCAGCCTATCCGTTTGCCCAGATATTACACGGACGGACTTAAGAGACTCTTGAGGCGCCAAGGTGTACCCTTTAAGCAAACTGCGCGACAAGCACGGTTCTATAACAGGATCTAGAACGTTCCCGGAACTTAACGAAAGTTGCCCAATGGAAGAATGGAAACGACCGGACTTGGGTATGTTCAATCCAAGAAACGGGAGCTAGTCCGCGACTGCTACGTAATACATGATTTTGATGAAGAAGGAGATGCTCTGTGGGAAGATGCTAACCCTGAACCAGAACGAGCTCCCGCCGTGAAAATGCCCAGTCCGTCGTTCGAAGAACAAATGGATAAGCTTATAAGGGAAGCAAGTCAAAAGGTTCGAGATGACCATAATCGCGAAATGGCCATCTACGAGAAAGTCAGGACGCAACGACTCGTTCAACAGGCTGTGAAAAATGAAAATGCTCCTCCTTGTCAACCCGTTGTACAAAAGGCCCGACGCAGAGGCAAAAATAAACCAAAGAACGGGAAAAGCGTTCGACAGCGACAAAGTGGGACAAAGAAGCCCCGCGATCGAGAATCGAGCAACCAAGATTCGTCTCTTATAAAGAAGATGGGTCGAGCATATTCTTTTCCCCAAGACAAGACAAGGAAGATATTCGATCTTGTCATAAAATATCAGATGATGACACTCTCGGAGTCCAAGCACCCCGAGCAGGTAGGCGAAGTCTCTCACCCGGACTATTGCTCCTATCATAGGGCAATAGGACATCCTATTGAAAACTGCTTCACATTCAAGAATTGGGTCGAAGACCAATATCAACAAGGCAGGTTCGCTCTATCCAGCAGCTAGAGGGTAACCCCGCCGCAGAAACATGAACCCAAATCCATGAGAGTAGAGCCGGATCAACATCGGTCTTGGAAGCGATCTCGTACCTGTCACGTGATAACGCTGTCGGAAGAAGAGCTCGAGAATATGGGTGAACTCCCCTGGTGCTTCGGAAACGATGATGATGAGGTAATCTCAGAATTTCCACCGGCACCAAAAGAGCTGGAAGATGGGATACATACTACTGCAGATAACCTCAAGAAAATTGATCTGGGGATGGCAAGTGATCCGCAGCCGACGTTCGTCAGTGAGCTGTTGTCTGAAGAAAGGGTGGCTACGCTAAAAGGCGTGCTCATGCAGCATAAAGATTGCTTTGCATGGAACTATTCCGAGATGCCAGGATTAGATCCGGAGATTGTTGTGCACAAACTGGAGATATCCCCGGACGTCAAGCCAATCAAACAAGCGCCGAGAAGAATGCGGCTCGAGCTTGAGATGAGTATCAACGTCGAGATCAAAAAGTTAATCGACTCTGGCTTCATCCAAGAGGTTCAATATCCTGACTGGATCGCTAACATTGTCCTAGTGATGAAGAAAAAGGGGATGGTGCGCATCTGCGTAGACTTTCGGGATCTCAATAAAGCCTGCCCGAAGGACAACTTCCCAGTACCGGTCACCGAACTGATGATAGACAATACGTCCACTCATGAGGTTTTCTCCTTCATGGACGGCTCATCAGGATACAATCAGATAAAGATGCATCCTGAGAACCAGAAGCACACTGCTTTCCGGACCCCTTTGGGCAATTTTGCTACAAGGTGATGCCTTTCGGTCTAAAGAATGCCGGTGCCACCTATCAGAGGGACATGACGAAGATCTTCGATGACCTCATACATGAAATCGTCGAATGCTATATCGACGACCTCGTAGTTAAAAGCAAATCATACGAAGAACATTTAGAGCATCTGAAGATCGTGTTTCAGCGCCTTCGGCAATACAACTTGAAGATGAACCCTCTCAAATGCGCGTTCGGAGTTTCCTTGGGCAAATTCCTAGGATTCATCGTCCGACACCGAGGCATCGAGATAGATCCGTCAAAGATCAAGGCGATTATGGAAATGCCTCCGCCAAGGACTCTCAAGCAATTGCGGTCTTTCCAAGGGAAGCTCGCGTATATCCGGCGATTTATAGCCAATCTCTCAGGCAAGTGTCGTCCTTACAGTCACCTAATGAAGAAGGGAACGCCATTCGTCTGGGATCACAAATGCCAAAGCGCACTGGACGAAATCAAGCAATACCTGTAAAATCCGCCAGTACTAGCCGCTCCCGTTAAAGGAAAACCCCTCATTCTGTATACAACCGCCCTTGAAGGTTCCTTAGGCGCATTATGGGCACAAGAGAACGATCAAGGGAAAGAGAGAGCCCTCTACTATTTGAGTCGAGTTCTACTGGGGGCAGAAAGCAATTACTCTCCCATTGAAAAACACTGCCTGGCATTGATCTTCGCAATAACGAAGCTCAAACACTACGCATTGGCACATGAGGTCCATCTCATATCAAAAGTGGATCCTCTCAAGTACTTGATGTCAAAGGCCATATTAACAAGACGACTCGCTAAATGGGCCCTGCTCTTGATGGAATTCTCGATAACTTATCGGCTTCTTAAAGCAGTGAAAGGCCAGGCCATCGCCGGCTTCCTCGCTGAGCATCCGATACCTGCCGATTCTCCTTTGAATTGCGAACTGCCAGACGAACATGTGTTTGACACGATCGGCGAGGGTGATACCTGGTGGGAACTCTACTTCGATGGAGCGTCTTCCATGAAGAAGCGCAAACAAAGCACCCCTATAATCAAATCGGGGGTAGGCCTCATCTTCGTGACTCCACAGAGAGGAATAATGTGATTTGCCTTTTTCTTAACAGAGCCGAGGACGAACAACGAAGCCGAGTATGAAGCTTTGATAGCAGGTCTCGAGATCACCATCGACATGGGAATTGAAAACCTCCTCATATACGGAGACTCCCAACTGATCGTCAGTCAAGTAAATGGCGACTATCAGACGTGCAAACCTGAGTTAGTGAAATACGGCGAGAGAGTACAGCGACTGCTGATTCAAATTCCTTCCTACACCTTGGAAAGCATACCGCGTGCGGAAAATAGCAAAGCGGATGCATTAGCCAAGCTCGCTAAAGAATTGGCTGACGAAAACCTCGATGACGTGAGGATCGTTGTGCAAAACCGTCGGGTTCTCGCACCGGCAGAAATATCTCCGGAGTCGTCCAAAGAAAAGGAAGCGACCGAGCAAATGGCTCTGCAAGTAAAAGACCAGGAAAAGGTTACCGATTGGAGAGATGTCTTTATAGACTACTTCAAATCCCGTCGAACACCTAAAGATGCGTCCTCAAGACACCAGCTTATGAAACGAGCTCTGTCTTTCGCTTTCGTCAATGATACTCTGTATAAAAGGTCATTTGATTCTCTATGGCTAAGATGCATGGGACCTGAAGAGGCAAAGAGAGTCGTCCAAGAAACTCACGACGGACTCTGCGATTCTCACCAAGCCGGGCCGAAGATGAAGCTGAAGATCAAACGGATGGGTTATTATTGGCCGACGATGATCCAGGACTGCCTCGAATATGCGAAGCAATGCCACTCGTGCCAGATCCATGGGGACTTTATCCATCAGCATCCAAATCCACTACATCCAACGGTGGCTAGATGGCCGTTCGAAATGTGGGGAACTAACATAATCAGCCCCATCGAACCAGCATCATCCAGAGGACATCGATTCATTTTGGCAACAACTGATTACTTCTCCAAATGGGCAGAGGCAGTACCGCTGAGGGAAGTGAAGATGGAGAATATCCTCCATTTCTTCAAGACGCACGTCATTTATCGGTTGGAACTCTACGACGGATCATCTCCGATAACGGGCCAGCCTACAGAAGCCACAAGATCAGCCGCTTCGCACAACAGCATAACATAGACTGGAGATACTCCTCAGTCTATAATCCCCGAGCTAACGGTCTAGCTGAGGCTTTCAACAAGACCTTGACGAAGATCGTGAAAAAGACGGTGTCCCGAAATAAGAAGGACTGGCACGAGAGACTGCAAGAAGCTCTCTGGGCGTATCGAACTACGTTCAAAACGGCCTCTAACACAACATCATACGCGTTGGTATTTGGTACGGAGGCGGTACTCCCCCTCGAGATAAAACTACCCTCTCTACGAGTGGCGGTTCAGTACGAGCTAACGGACGAAGAGAATGCTCACCTTCGACTTGAGGAGCTCGATGCCCTTGATGAAACCAGACTCATAGCGCAACAAAATCTGGAGGCTTATAAAGCGAAGATGACACGTTCATATGAGAGATTGACTAGGCCGAGAACATTCCGCCAAGGCGAACTCGTGCTAGTGGTCAAAAGACCTATGATCCCCAATCGTGCCAAACGGAGAAAATTCGAGCCGAATTATGAAGGCCCATATATCATAGACAAGGTTTACCAGGGTGGAGCCTACCTACTCATGGACATGCATGGCGAAAGGCCCTTCAGGCCAATAAATGGTCGCTTCCTCAAAAAGTACTACGCCTGACAAGTCACGGCCTAGGTCAATGATAGATGACGATGACTATGTCCGCTCGCTATCTTCCTAAGCCCAAACTCTATAAGTAGTAGCCGGCTAACGGACCGAAACGTCCTTAAACTAACAACGGACCGAAACGTCCTTAAACTAACAACGGACCGAAACGTCTTTAAACTAACAGCGGACCGAAACGTCTTTAAACTAACAGCGGACCGAAACGTTCTTAAACTAACAGCGGACCGAAACGTCGTTAAACTAACAGCGGACCGAAACGTCCTTAATCTAACAGCGGACCGAAACGTCCTTAAACTAACAGCGGACCGAAACGTCTTTAAAACTAACGAACCGAAACGTCATTAAACTAACAATAGACCATTATGTCCTAAAACTAGCTGTTGACCGAGATGTCGATAAACTACGGTGGATTACAGCATCCCAAGGCTGATACAAAAAAAAGAGAATAAAAAAAAAAGAAAAAAAATGGTATGTCCATAAGCAAAAAAGGCACGGATGAAAACCCGAAAGGGCTCCGTGAGTAAAAACAGCAGGGCTACCGGCGAGTTTTGTGAAAACCCGAAAAGGCGCAACCTCGCTAAAAAAAAGAGAAAAAAAGGGTATGTCCATAAGCAAAATGGGCACGGATGAAAACCCGAAAGGGCTCCGTGAGTAAAAACAGCAGGGCTACCGGCGAGTTTTGTGAAAAACCCGAAAGGGAACAATCTCGTTAAAAGACACTTGCAAGGTCCTCTCGACTTTGTAAGGAGAAATCACTCTTGTAAGATCCTTACAACTTATAAGAAAACATGCACTTAGGGATCCCCACGATTCCTAAGGAGAAATTACACTTGCGAGATCCTCACGACCCGTAAGGAGAACCCTCTTATGAGACCCTCACGGCTCATTAGATTTGAAGGTCTTAAGTTACAGGGATCTGAACCTGTTCTTAAGCAGCCACCACAACTTCCGACATTGCCCTACAAGCGATTCAGTATTGACCATTGTATACAATCCACGGGCGCGAATAAACATTTCCTTAAGAAAGTCCCATCCGTGACTAGGAATATGTTCGCACGGTGAACCCCCTTGTAAGTCCTCTCGACTTATAAGGAGAAAATACTCTTGTAAGATCCTTACGACTTACGAGAAGCCATACACTTAGGAGTCCTCACGATTCCTAAGGAGAAAACGCACCTACGAGATCCTCACGACTCGCAGGGAGAAATACCTTTATGCGACCCTTACGGCTTATGAAGTCAAAAGCCTTAGTCGACGGGATCCTAACCCTGTTCGCTAAGCCATCTTTGTTCGACATCGACGGGGGCAAATGATGATTCGCTCCTGGCAATATCCCAGTTTTAGCGGTGTTGATGCCGAAATCGGAGTTTAATTCCAAGCTTGCAGCAAGAAGCTAGCGAGCCACACATGCATACAAAATAGCCGAAATGATGGGGCAACTTGCAACAAAATCAGCAAGTAAAAATGTATGCATACAAAATAGCCGAAATGATTTGGCAACTCGCAATAAAAAAAAGAGCAGCGAGTAAAAATAAAATAAATAGCCGAAATGATTGGGCACCGCGAAAAAATAGCCGAAATGATTGGGCAATAGCGACCTTCGCGATATAAAAGCTGAAATGATAGAGCATCGCGGAAAGAAATAAAGAAAAATGAAATTTTTGCCCTACAGGTGAAATCACGTCGATCCCTGTATACAATCCAGGGACGCAAATAAAGAGGGAATCATACCTTACCACTAGGCTTCATCGAAACGAAGCCAAATCTCGACGGTTCAGGAATAGCCTAGAGATCATCAACAGCGTTCCTCCCCATTCCAGCAGGATTCAGACGCTGCAATCAACCCTGGAGCCACGGCAAAGCCCCTACTCCAAATCTCGATGGTTCACAGACAACCTGGAGACCACTTCGATATTCGTCTCATTACAACCGACGCGACGTCATCCAAATGACCCCGTCGTGGAAACACGTCATCTACATGACCCCGTCTTGGAAATACGTCATCTACATGGCCCTGTCTCGGAATACGTCATCCAAATGGCCCCGTCTCGAAATACGTCATCCACATGACCCCGTCTCGAAATACGGCATCCACATGACCCCGCTCGGAAATACGTCATCCACATGACCCCGTTCGGAAATACGTCATCCATATGACCCCGTTCGGAAATACGTCATCCACATGACCCCGCTCGAAAATACGTCATCCACATGACCCCACTCGGAAATACGTCATCCACATGACCCCGTTCGGAAATACGTCATCCACCTGACCCCGTTCGGAAATACGTCATCAACGTGACCCCGTCTCGGAAATACGTCATCCATATGACCCTGTTTCGGAAATATGTCACTTACATGTCAATCCCACTAAACACTTACGGATCCTCTCGATCCGTGAGGAAGAAAAATCTCTTATAAGATCCTTACGACTTATAAGGGAAAACGCACTTAGGAATCCTCACGATTCCTAAGAAGAAAATACACCTACAAGATCCTCACGACTCGTAGGGAGAAAAGTCTTTATGAGACCCTCACAGCTCATAAAATTGAAAAGTCTTAGGTGACAGATCCTAACCCTGTTTCCTAAGTCATCACCGCCCTATAAAGAGTCCAAAATGGACAGCTATATGCTATCTACAGGCCACACTTGCTAAAATCACATGGCAACAACACAGCAAGGAGAAGAAAGCGACAAGGAGAACATTTGATTCGCATTTAATTAAGCGCTCGGGGCATACCCGTTCATGCATGTGCAAAAGATTTAGTATATAAAATAAAACAAGCTGAAATGAGAAACTTGCCATTCATACTTCGAAAAAGCTCTTACAATTAGGAAAGCAGTAAACAAAAACATTATCAAAATGATTACAACGGCAAAACCTTAGATCCAGGGCATGGATTGAGGAATTCAAAAGCGACGTTGTCCAGAATCTTCCAGGCCTTTCGAACCATCCTAGTATGCTTTCTTTCGCGATCACAAGCGTCGGGATCCTCACGGATGTCCTCCACCCTCCAATAGGCAGCAAATATTGCCGCCTGTTGAAAAGCCTGATGCAGAAGATCGACAAGATTGTCTCGCCTTCTCTTTGAGATTAGGCCCATCAGATACACCGAGTTCACCTTATCCTCGGCAGCATCCAATGCCTTAAGTGGCACGCCGGTACAAAATAAAGGAAGCGCTTCCCAGATCGCTCCCACGATAAGCTTCAGGAGAGAGAAACGTCGAGGAAGCAGTCGACCATTATACGCGTCAAAGCGACTCATGATTTCGGCACACTGGACGTTTGTGAATTCTCGATTTTGAGAACGGCCGAGTGAGCGGATGTCTCCATAAGAGATAATCTCGTCAAGATCATACATATGATCGTCCATAACTCCTGAAAAAGAAAATCAACAAGAATTAGCATACAGACTGATTAAGCAAATTCTTATTAAAAAAACAGGCACAGGGATTTAAACGGCTCTTGATATCCCCATGGAGAAAACGAATTCTAATTATGACACCTAATAAATTCGAATTTGTGAGAAATCCTAAAAGGGAATCTCATTTGATAAGCAACCCTTCGGGTCAAGAAGTTAAATTCCTCGAGAGCAAGGCTCTGCAGATAGGAATGACACCTGTCAAAATCAATTATGAAAGGAATTTAAAGAAATTCCCCGAGAATGCTAAGAGCCTGGCTCTGTAATGATGATGGAAAAACCCATCAGAAAAGAAAATTAAAATCGATTAATTCTTATGAATTGAAAATTCTGGGATCTTCAAGATCCATGAAAAACTCTTAAGAGTTCTTCATCAAAGATTAAGAAATCTACACATGATGCAAAAGAGCAAGGCTCTGTTTAGGGGCTAAGAAACCCCAAGAAAAGATCTCTTTAGATCTATGGGTTCATGAGAGCAAAGCTCTGCCAATAAAACCCTAAATGGGTTTTCTGTAGATCAAAAATCTATAAAGAGCAAAGCTCTGTTTATGGGCTAAGAAACCTAAGAAAAGATCTTTTTAGATCTATGGGTTCATGATAGCAAAGCTCTGCTGATGAAACCCTAAATGGGTTTTCTTTAGATCAAAGATCTATGAAGAGTAAGGCTCTGTTAAATGGGTAAAACCTTAATTTATTAAAAACTCTTAAGTTTACCTAAGTTTTGACAGAGTTTTACTCTTAAAAGGTTGGTAAACAAAAGAGCTATGCTCTGTGGAAGAATAAAATTCTAGGAAAACAAGAAGGAGATGAACAATAGTCATCTCAGAGGGCTAAAGTCCCTATTTATAGGCATTGGGAGCCGTTTCAACTTCCAAAAAGTTGATCCAACGGCGAAGATGCTATCCCCGCCGCACTCACATATGGGACACGTAAGCGCAACGGTGGGGGGGCATTTGTTTTCCCCAATCAGAGCAAAGCTCTGTTCAAATTCCAAGATTTGAAATGAAGCGACACTTCTGCTTTCCCCAATCAGAGCAAAGCTCTGTTCAAATTCCAAGATTTGAAATAAAGCGATGCTTCTGCTTCCCCCAATCAGAGCAAAGCTCTATTTAAAAATTCAAAAGTCAAAAATTGAAGCTACGCTTTAGATCCAGCGCTCTGCGCTAGGCGCGCCACGTGTCAAACACGGATGCGCTAGCGCAGTTGCGCTGCGCCCTAGACAGCGCACCATGAGTACGCTAGCACTACGCGCGCCGGGCGCCACGTGTCAAACATGGAAGCGCTAGCGCAGTTGAGCTGCGCTCTGCACTGCGCACCTCAAATTAGAGCAAACCTCTGTTTTCAAGATTGGAAAGCGAAGCAACGCTTCATGAAAAGTGCTGACATTAAATACGCCTGCAATAAGAGTCAAAGACTCTGAAATGGCACCCATGTGCAAAGCACAAGAGCGCTAAGCGCCAGAAGCGCTTCATCCTTGGAAGAATTACTTGCACCTAATTATAGCAAATTAAATTATGCAGCGCATAAACGCCTTACAAAGGAATAATAAAGAATTAAAAAAAAGGAACACTTAGCGGATAATAAAATACTTAATTAAAACATCTTTTTATTATTACATCGAAAACAGATCACCAAACATGGGATCAAAAGGACAGGGGTTCGCAAAGTTAAGGAGGAGATTGTCCGGTTCCCTCTCCGTCTTCTCCACCATGTCAAAACGGCGATCCTATCGAGGAGTAGCCATCCATCGATAGAAAGTGGAGATAACGATCCGACGAGCCCGTATCCGGCTCAGCAAGTGGACAGAGCAGTCCCTCAGGGCTTTAGTGATCAAATGCGCCTCGAAGAATCACTCGATCTTGTCTTCAGCAGTATCAAGTATTGCCGAGGACATCTCTGCTGGAGGAGGGGGAATATCAGAGAGCACAGACGCAAAGATCATCCAAAGCCAAATAGAGTGTGGAGGGAGAGGAGACCCTACACGAGTCAAGAGCTCGTACAGCGCTTCGTCGCATTGGTCATCCGTAAGAGAAGAATCCACCAAGCGCGTGGCAAAACGAGGGACAATGTCCTGAATGGGCACTTCCCACGGTTGTCGACGAGCATGTGGACGGTTACAAGCCATAATTAAGAAGGTTCTTTGGAGATGAGAAAAGAAAGAAGCTTTGCTTCGAGTTATAAAGATTAGGCACAGAAAACTTTGTGCGCAGTGGAGCTATTTCCAAGACTTGGAAAATGAAAGTTCTGGGGAATATAAGTTTGACTTAAAAAGAGAGATGAAAAGACACCTCTGTTGAAGCAATGCTTCAGATCCAGCACCAGGCGCGCTGCGCACCACGCGTCAAACACAGGTGCGCTAGCGCAGTTGCGCTGCGCTGCGCGCCACGCGTCAAACACAGGTGCGCTAGCTCAAGGTGCGCCAGCGCTGGAATTAAGAATTCCCCACCATCAGATCAAAAGATCTAATAATAATAAGTCATTAATCAATTAGAATTAAAATTCTGTTATGGAAAGATCTTTCCGATCTTATTAAAACAAGAAGATTATCTTCTGCAAAACAGAAGCCTTAGGATCAAAGATCCAACGGTGGGAAATATTCCCAAATCAATCAGAGAAAGATCTCTTTAACTGATTTATCAAATCAATTTGCCCTATATAAAGGCCCAAGACCTAAAGTCTGATATAGAAAAAAAAAACCCTACAAAATTTGAGAAAAACTCAAAGAGAAAGAAAAGCAAGCTTTTAGCGAAAGAAGATCATTTTCTTCGAGGTAAAGAACATGATTCTTGAACACAGAGATGAAATCATCTTATAAGAAGAAGAACTATCTTCTAAAAAAAGATCATAGATCTAAAAAAGACCAAGGTCTTTGATATAAAAGAGATCAAAAGATCTTATTATAAAAACAAAAAAAAGAAGAAGTATTTACTTCATTCACAGATCATTGATCTACAAAGACAGTGCCCTTTTTATAAATAAGAACTTTTGTTCTTAAACCTTGAGGCAATGCCTCCTTTAAAAGAAGAACATAAACTTGTTCTCTAATCATAAGTTTGATCAAATGCGCTTTGCACTACTGAAAAGTGCCTTGCACTCATGAACTGCGCTTTTGCGCTCATTGACAGGCGCTCAGCGCCAAAGCATGCCACGTGGCAACCATAGACACAGTTTGCGCTTTGCGCTTCTGAGACAGTGCACTGCGCCCATGAACCGGCGCTCAGCGCCAAGAGCGCTACGTGTCACTCACTGGTGCGCCATTAAACCAGCGCAAAGCGCTCATAAATTAAAAGCGCAATGCGCTAATAAACTGGCGCTTAACGCTAAGCGCGACACGTGTCATCTTCGTGTGCGCTATTTGGCAGAAGCGCTATGCGCTCTTTGATTGGCGCAAAGCGCCTGGCGCGCCACGTGGCGCACTGTCAGAACACACATTGTTCTGATGAATGTTATGCATTCAATACAAGATAAAAGATGTCAGAACTCAATGCTTAGCATTATTAAAAGGGCCAAGCCCAAATAAAGGCTCAACAGCCAGAGCGATAAAATGTTAAACATTTTAATTGGACTTAGCCCAACATTGGCCATAAGTCCTCAACTTATATTCAACTGAGCCCATCTGCTCACGAATATTCAACAAATCTTAGTCCCAAACTGGGCTATAGATTTTCCAATCAATCTACATCCGATTCGAGGGTACATCTTTTTACTCCTCTGATATCTGTCGTTGTAATCCTTCAACGTCTTCGGAGAGGTGGACGAATAACACCAATTAGCATCTGCCCCCAGATTCAGGCAAGACGTTCGTCTTCCCGGTTTCTGGTGGTAAACAGTGTTATCGATCATCATCTCGGTAACAAGTACTGGGAAATTATCATTTGGGAAAGCGATGTTGAGGTCTCGAAAGTCCACGCAGATGTGCACCGTCCCATTTTTCTTTATCACTGGAATGATGTTAGCGATCCAGTCGGGATATTGAACTTCTTAGATGAAACCGGAGTTGATTAGTTTTTTGACTTCAGCGTTGATACTCATCTCAAATTCGAGCTGCATTCTTCTTGGCGCCTATTTGACTGGCTTTATGTCCGGCGATATAGTCAGTTTATGTACTGCTACTTTTGGATCTAGACCTGGCATCTCGGAATAGTTCCACACGAAGCAGTCTTTATATTGTATGAGCATGTCTTTTAATGTGGCTACCTGTTTTTTAGACAGTAGCTCACTGACGAACGTCGGCCTCAGATTATTTTCTGTCCCTAAGTCGATTTTTCTTAGGTTTTCCGCCGCAGTGTGTATCCCATCTTCCAGCTCTTTTGGTGCTGGTGGAAACTCTGAGATCGCCCCTTTCTCGTCTTCATTCGCGAAACACATGTGGAGGTCATCCATAGTCTCGTGCCCTCCCTCTTTTGAGAGTGTTATCATATGGCAGTTACGGGTTCGCTTCCATTCTTGATGTTGAGCTGGTCCTATCCTGGCAATATATGTCCTTTTTGGCTCATGCTTTCGCGGCGGGGTTTCCCTCCAACTGTCGTATAAAGTGGACATGTCTTATTGATATTGGTCTTCTACCCAGTCTTTGAAGATGAAGCAGTTTTCGAGGGGATGACCTATTACTCGATGATAGGAGCAATAATCCGGATGATGGACCTCGTTTATCTGTTCAGGGTACCGAGACTCCGGAAGTGTCATTATTTGATACTTCATGACAAGGTTGGGGGAAAGAGTATTCTCAACCCATCTTCTTTATAAAGGATGGGCTCCAATCGAGTTTTCTCGATTATGCGGCGTCTTGGACCTGCTTTGTTCTTTTCGAACGTTGTTTGCGTTCTTTGCCCTGTTTTTGTCTCCATTTCAGTATTTTCCCCTTTCACGAGAACATACAATGGACCAAGGATGAAGAGCATTACGGTCTATTTCCTCCGCAGATTGTTGGCTGAGACGCTGCATCCTGGATTTCTTATATATGGTCATCTCGTGGCTGTGGTTATCTCGGCTCTTTTAACAAGCTTCTTTTATTAGCTTGTCGATTTGTTCTTCGAGTGACGGACTTAACGTTTTTAGAGCAGGATCTTGCTCTGATTTGACGTCACAGCCATTTGGAAGAGCGTTTTCCCCTTCACTGGAGCTGTTTATCACGTGGTAACTGTGGAACCGCTGCCGTTTCTTGGACTGAATATATCCGGGCCCGGTTGTCTCCATCTTCCCGTTGGGCATCTTTCGCTGAGTCCCAGGAATATCCCAAATCTTTTTGTAGAATTGGGCTTGTCGGACAGTTTGTTCGAGAGGTACACCTTGGCATCTTAACAGCCTTTTCAATCTCTCCGCGTAGTATCTTGACAGACGGATTGGTTAAAGCCCGTCGAGTGCAAAATCAGCACCATACCAGACTTCTTTTTCTACTTTATTTTCCGTAGATTGGTAGAAGAGGATCGTTTTTTCACCTCTTCGCCTGGAAGGTACGTAGAAAGTTTGCAGTTCTTGTACGCTGTATGTATGGAGCGCATCAAGTTCTTTGTAATGCCGAGGCGGAGCTATTGTAATTTGTAGACTCTGATCTGTTCAGGCAAAGGTTTGCACTGATGGACGAATGGAGAACACTGTGCTGGCCTCATCCTCTGAGTCGCTGCCAAAAACCAAAATAGAAGTAGATGGTCCGGGCCTATTGTTTTCTTTCTGAGGTTGCCCCGAGTAGACTATTTTTTCATCTTCCTCGGAATCGCTCCCAAAGATCGGGATAGTGGCGACGGACTTCTGTTTATCCTCCGGCTTATGACACATTTCCGTATCCTCGAAGTCTGGTAGGAAGTACTTTGCGTCTTCATATTTTCGGACCTCGTTTATGGAGAACGGATTTAGCTCCCTTGTGACGGTGTATTCCAAGCCGTCTTTGAAATACTTCATACACTGATGTTGTGTAGAAGGGATAACGTTGTACTCATGTAACCAAGACCTGCCGAGCAAAGCATTATAGCAAGTCTTGGCGTTAATGACATGAAATTTGATGTCAGTGACGAGCAGTACGAAGCGTAATGTCAGTATTACAGACCCGAGCATCCGTGACGACTATGAGTCGAACTCGGAGATGGTAATTTTGTCTCGGGGCTGCTGAACGTTGATGCAAATCTCCTTCAGCACTTACACATTGAGAAGGTTGACGGAGAATCCGTTGTCGACAAGGATTTTCCCTCTCTTGATGTCGCGGCAGTACCCGGTGACATAACGGGCGATTATATTCGCACATACCGAGAAGGAGATCTTCATCTCTGAATGCAATGTCAGCCGCGTGGACCTCTTCCAGTTCATCTTTCATCTTCTCTTCCGCGAAGAAAGCTTGGAACTGATTGGGCTCTTGTAATGCCTTGATCAGATAATCTCGTGCCTTTTTGGACAGGTGGAGAGCATCCAATATGCTCAGTTATGAGGGTATTTTCCTCAAATGTGCTAAGACATTGTAATCCATCTTGTTTTTCCTAGGCGGGTCCCTCACTGTGAGCTCTTTGACAACTCCACCATCGAGGGCAACTTCCTCAGAGATTTTTTCTTTCCCTTTGTCCGTTTTCCTCGAACCTTTATTTGTAGGTCCGAGATTATTTTCAGGCAGCGTGCGGTTACGCAGCTGAATATTCTCGCAGTTCTTCTCCTCCTCTTCTTTTTCAGAGGTGGAGTCTTTGAAGAGAGAACTGAGGGGTATTCCGTCCTCAGAATCGCTCCCGAAGTAAGAACTTGGGGTTTTCCCCCTTCCGAACTGGTATCAACCATATGACAGTTGTCAGTTGTTTTTCTACGCGCATCTGTCGCACTATTTTGCCGTCGACGAGCTTCGCTCTTCATCCTCTTGAAGTGTTTTTGATGTGCAACGTATCGTTGCCACCACTTCTTGAAGGCATTACATTTCTCGGTGGGGTGAGTAACTCTCCGATGATATAGGCAGTAGTTTGGATGTGAATTCTCTCCGTCGAGGCATATGACCCCGGGAGTGTTTCCTACGAGAGGTGGCAGCTTCATTCCCATTGACAGGGCTTTGGCGAACCGCTTATCTATTTTGATCCTACTCTTATTTGTCGCAGGTATGCTTTGGTTTGGTTGGAGTACTTTACGACTCATCCTTTCCGCAGCTTCTTCATCCTGATACTGACGATTAGCTTTTTCGTATATGGCTGTTTCGCGTTCTCAGTCAACTTTGCTTCTTTGAAAGGCTTCGTTTAACAGCCTATCGATCGGGTCTTCTGGAAGTTTCGGGGATTTTAGCGCCGATTCTACACCCAGTTCCTCCACGTTGTTTTCTAACACCGAGGGAGTTTCTTCGTCATTTAACAACGAATGGGAGACCATGTGGCAACTTGCTACACGATCCCCGGTATCTCCTGATGAGTCATTTTCCTCGTCGTTGTCACTATCTTCGTTCTCAAGAATATTCTTGAGGAACTCTTCAAGTATGACCGGTGTCCGCGCCTTCTGGTGTACTCCTCCAGCGCGTCAATATACTTTTGTAGGTCTGTGCGCTGGTCGTCATACTCGGCAGGCTGCATAGGCTTCTTAGTCTTCTTCTTTTTCTTTGCAGACTTTGAAGGCTCGACTTGGGGGTTTTGCCTTTTGTCAACAACTTTTGGTATGGGACATGGTTTCAGCATCCCATCGATGATTTTGGGTTCAAGTGGGATTTTCCACCTGACTGTTGGACATGCATGTAGATCCTTCAGCATTCTTTTGGTTTTTGCTGAAAGAATGACTTCCTATGGAGTCTCTTCTACGAGTGAGCATGATGCCCCCGGCGCATCCACCTTTTTGGGAGTGTGTTTCTGTGGTGGATTTACCCTCCAATTATCAGACGATGCGAATTTCCCCTGTTGATACTGGTCCTCGACCCAATTCTTGAAGACGTAGCAATCCTCAATTGGGTGGCTCACTATTCTGTGATAGGAGCAGTAGCTAGGGTTGTTGACGCCGCCGGGTTGCGGTGGATGCCGCGGGTCTGACAATATGATGAGTTTATTACGCCAATTCAAACAGTCTCCTCGTCTTGTCACGGGGAAACGAGTAAGCGCGTCTTAGTCTTTCCTCCAAGAATGGGCGCGGGCGTGCGTTGTTTTGGCGAGCAGCTGGTTTTGGGCCACTCGGTTGTTGTTGCGTGTTGGCAACGAAGGGTGCTTTCCCTTTACCCTTATTATTTCGAGGGTCCTTATTTGAGGAGGAAGGCCCGTAAGCCATTTGGTCCATTTGGACCAGTTTATCGATCAGAGCCTGGAAGGTCGTTGGTTTGAAGAATGTCATGAACTAGGACACAGTCGTCTGAGGATCAAGAGTCCCGATGAACATGCTCACGGCGGAAGATTCTTCAATGCGCTGCTCGCACTTAGACCATAGGTTTCGCCACCGGATCACATATTGGACCCAGGTTTCTTCCGGCTTTACCCTGGCATTGATTAATGCCGTGATTGGAGTGCGCTCGCTTGCGCTGGCGAACTCCTGGGTGAACAGCAGTTCCATCTCTGTGAATATCTTTACGGGGTCATTTGGGAGCTCCGAGTACCATTTAAAGGCCGTTTCTGACAAGCAGCTAACGAACCGGCGAAGCAACAGTTTGTCGTCGCCTCCGGTGTTGCTGCACAGAGCTCTGAACTGCGCGACGTGCTGATCGGGATTGCTTGTTCCTTTGTATACATGGAACTTGGGGATCGTATATCCCGGCAGGTACTTGATTTGATCATACCAGCCTAGATACGGTCGCCCAGTTTTGACTATTTGGCCAGCCGCTTCATTATCTTGATGAGCAATATAATCATCAAGAGCAGCCTTGGAGATCATTTCCTCTTTGGCTGTTGACAAGGCCATAAGAGGGTTCGATGTTTCCCCTCCGTCATCCTCGATGATTATCGGCGGATCCTCGGCTGGGGGTTCTGGTTGGATCATCATTCCAACCATGTCCTGAAACAAGAGTGCCATCTGCTTCATGTTAGCAGCTTATTCAGCAGCTTCTTTGTCTTTTTTTTCGAGCACCCTTTATAGGAACTCTGTATTGGTCTCCTGCTTATGGCGCTGTTCGGTTTCTTTGTCCGAACTTTCTATCTGTCTGGTAAGCGCTGCCATTTTGGTCAGCATTTCCTGGAGTTTTTATTGTTGCTCCTAAGCCTTAGTCAGCGACCGAGTTTGCGGTCGGTGACTCGCCGAAGCACGACTTTCTTCTTTCCCGGAAGCCATATAGACCGTATGTACTGTTATACCCCCGGCCTTGGGGCATTTGTGTCCATGGCCTTTGAAATTTTCTATCGGCGGTGGGATTTTCTCTAGCCTCGTCCTTTTGTGGGAGGTTGAAGTTGAAGGAGCCGTTGTAACAGGCTCCCGCGTAGAAGAAGTCCCTCGCTGTATGACGGAGGAGTGGTCATTTTCTTACCAAGCCTTCAATATCTTTGGCCGACGAGAATAGTTTTGGTCGATTGCAGAGTCCTGGACTTTTCGCCAGACCCTATGATTTGCGAAGAGAGCCGCTGATGGGGCTGCTCCGGCTTTGCTTGCGCAGTAACCTCTGCAGGTAGGGGCGATTTCTGTAGTACCGCCGTTGGAGAGTTTTTGCACACCCTCCTAAGTGGATCAAAGTTGTTCCCGGTTTGAACAACAACGTCAACTTCCACCATTGGAGCTGGCGGAGTAAGTCCAGAGGGGGAGTTGCCCCCAGGTTTTCTCACTCGGCGCCAATGGCGACGTCGAGTGTGCCTTGCAGAAGGGACCGCTTCGGTTTTGGAAGCGGCTTTTTCATGCCCCCGGCTTTGCAGAGGGGCTGCTATTAGCGTCAGCCTGTTGAAAACCGACGTCCTTGTTAAAGTTTGGGAAAGGCCGACCAATCCTTCAAAGACCGACTTTCTGGTAGGGGAAGCACCTTTGACGGCTTCACCTATAGCAGGAGTTGGGAGGGCTATCCATTTTAGGGCAGCCCTTTCAGGTATCACGAGCCTCTTTGCGGGACTGTTTGGTTTCTTACTCAGCCTGTAAAACACTGAGACGTCATTTTTGGATGGCCCATTGAGAGGGGCCGTTGTGGTCGCCAGTCGATCGAAGATCGACCTTTTAGGAGCTTCCTCTTACGGCGCTGAGACACCGAAACTTACCGGTGGGAGCATAGTCCCGAAGAACAATCCAGTAGTGGCTTGTGTAACTTGCCCCACTGGTATTGAGAAGATAGAGGCCGCATTGGGCCCGTAGGCCACTCCTCCAGTTAGGATGGAGCGAGAGTTGCTGCTGTATGGAGTGCATTGGGAAGCCATTGATTTTCTCTGCACGGGAGCAAGACACCAAGTTTTAGTACCTCGAATCCAAGGGCAAGCATAGCGAACCGCGATTTTGTTCACGAAATACGACACATGAAGTGTGGAGTGGAAAGAGAAAAAGATCCCACCGGACATGCCAGAATCTGTTCACCGCCGAAAAACAGGGACCGAGAGGTTGGGACGTCTGGCCTGAATTTGGGGGCAAATGCTATTTGGAATTTTCCATCCACCTCTCCGAAAGTACCAAGTTGATTTATGGCACCATATATCGGAGGTTTGGACAGATACGACCGTTGTAGCAGACTATATCAGATTCCCCCTCATTTTATGAGGGTTTTTTTATTGTGGGAACGCTCTTCCCTGCAGGCGCAAACCCTGCAGTTAATTACGTTACTGCATTGCGATAACCACTTTCTCTTGCTCCAGCAGTTCACTTCGTGTCATATGTATTTTTGTTTATTTTGGTTGCCCGTGGATTGTATACGGAGACCAGTTTATGTCGTCGCCCGTAGGGCGCGGATTAGTCCAAATCCGTATATTTTAGATTTGGGTTTGGGTCAAGGATTTGCTTGACGGGGTCCACGCTGGTAGCTTGGTTTGCCAACAGGAATGAACCTAGGACGTAAATCTCATATAAATGGGGTCTATCAGTTCACGGGATATTTGGATTTTCTAAGGATCATTAGTCATATTTGAGACTAAGATCAACTTAGAAACAAATGAGCATATGAACAAATGAGCATATGGGCTCAATTATTTTAGTTTAAGGACATCATGGTCCAACATTCTCTGTTTGGGACGAATGTTAGTTTAAGAACGTTTCAATCCATTATCGCCGTATTTGGGGCGAATGTCTAGTTTAGGGACATCTCGGTCCATTATTCGTCTTACGTGCACGTGCATTTGTTACATGGCGGAGTGAACGATGGTGACATAGAATGTGCCCAATTTGGGACGCGATCCGATTTGAGGTGTGCACGTCAATTTGGAAGTGTATCAAAGTAATGAAAGGAGTTGTTGGTTGTCGGGACCCGCCACCTTTCTGAAGACGTTGAGGAATTACAACGGCATATATCAGAGGTGTGGAAAGATGTACCCTTGAACCAAATCCTATATTTGAGGGGGAAAAAAAGGTTGTGATGGACCTAAGAATTGTTAGTCATATTTGAGACTAAGATTGCCTTAGGAGATATGTGATGAATATCATTTTGGATATCATCAATGAGAGGTCATTAGTCATATTTGAGACTGAGATCGGTTTGGAAATCACGAGCATATAGGCTCAGTTGATTTAAAATCAAAGAGGTTTAACCTCAGGAAACTTAGTCAATTTAGGCTGAGATTGGGTCTCTATACTACCTAGCAGTGCTAAGCACTAATATATATAGTGCTTACGTGTATTTCACGTAGAGCGCTGGAATAATGCTGATTTTTTCTGGCGCTC
The DNA here is from genome assembly GCA_030015575.1 of Agapanthus africanus. Taxonomy (NCBI): domain Eukaryota; kingdom Viridiplantae; phylum Streptophyta; class Magnoliopsida; order Asparagales; family Amaryllidaceae; genus Agapanthus; species Agapanthus africanus. The sequence continues at coordinate 72,293,603 of JASDDO010000026.1, forward strand.
AAGTGTTTTTCACATGAGGTGCTACTATAATGCTAAGCACTAATTTTCTCTGGCGCTCACGTGTGAAACATGTGAGACGCTCAAAAATGGGCGCTGCCCAATCAATACTAAGCACTTTAGTCATTTTGACTGAATATAGAGTGCTAAGCACTTTGCATGGCACTCACGTGGGAAGAACGTGAGGTTCTGAGCATTGATTTCGGGTTTTGTTTGTTCCCCCCTTTTTTTTAGACAGAAGTGCTAAGCACTTGGCTAGAGCTCTGGTGCTCACGTGTGAAGCACGTGAAGCTCCAGATTTTGGGTTTCCAAGAATGTTTCACGTGTATTTCACATGACTGCTTTATTTTTGGGGTGTTGGGATGCTTTATTTGGTGGCTGCCTAACCAACACCAAGGAATTTTTTCTTTGCTCTTTGGACGCTCACGGGGGAAGCACGTAAGGCGTTTTAGTTTTTCTTTTGTTTGTACTCACGTGGGAAACACGTGAGGCACTATAATAGTGCTAAGCACTAATTTTACTCACGTGTGTTTCACGTGAGATGCCAAGTTCTTCTTGTTTTTAGAGATATTAATCTCTGTTAATGACATTTTGGTCATTGATGATCATCAAGATTTCTGTTTTGAAGATCTTGGATCATCATTTTTTTAATTGGAAAACTAAGTTCTTCTTTTTTTTATAAGAACTAAGTTTTTTATGTAGGGTTAAACCCTAATTTCGGAGGAATTAAATTCCCAGAACACATGTTCTTTTTCTTTTTCTTTCTTTTTCTTTTTCTTTTTAACCTAGTTTTCCTCCCTAAGTTTTGAGTCTGCAGAACAGAATCTCCCCGATGAGAATTAAATTCTCAACTTGTGGGGAGATTTGCTTTTGCAAATTTCAAACCAGAGGAAGAACTAAGTTCTTGTATAAAGGGTTAAACCCTTGTTTTCATTATACTAGGCAAATGAGATATTTTTATCTCTCCTTTTTCTTTACCTAGAGTCTTGAAGGAGGGAGATCTTCTTTCTTCTTTTGAGAATTAAATTCTCTGTCGTTTTTGAGAGCCTTCTGTCTTTTTTTGCAAAAGCTTATAGGGAGTTCCTTCTATATGTCAGTGTGTGAGATTTGAAGTCTCGGATCCTATATATATTGGAGGAAAATTGTTAATTGGTTTTGAGAAATTCTCTCATTGAGAGATTCCAATTAATTTAATTGGACTCAATTGATTTGGGGAATTTTACCCACCGTTGGATTTTTGATCTAAGGACTTCTGTTTTACAGAATATGTTTTCTTGTTTTTAATAAGATTTGGGAAATATTTTCCATATAGAATTCTGTTAAATAGTGATTTTTAATCCAAGAGTTCTCTGTTTTACAGAGAGCAATCTTTTTTTGTTTAGAAAAATTGAGAGAATATATTCCCATAATAGAATTTTATTCTATTATTGGATCATTGATCCAACCGAGAGTATCTTTCTTATTTAGAAAGATTTGGTAGATATTTTCTCCTAATAGAATTTAATTCTATATTTTGATAATTTATCATCTCCATAGGATTTTTGATCCAACGGCTCTATTTAACAGAGAATATCCTAAATTCTCATGTAGAATTTAATTCTATTGATCTTGACTTGGGCACTGGCACTCACGTGTTGTGCACGTGGGAGCCACTTAAGAATTTAATTCTTATGATGGGTACCCATGTGCTTTGCACATTGGCGTCCACGTGATGAGCACGTGCGGAGCCATATAAGAATTTAATTCTTATTAAGAAAGCGTTTCTGTGCTCTGCACATTGGCGCCGGCGTGAGGAGCACGTGCGGCGCCACTACAAAATTGGTGCTGGCACTGACGCCCTCGTGAAAAACACGTGAGGCGCTGCCCTATTAGCTTTCAACAGAGCTTTGCTCTTTTTATATATATTTTTTAGGGAACAATAATTAAGTGGATTGCAGTATAATTTATAAAGTTTTTCTTAGCAAAACTATTTACATGAATTGTATTGGAAAAAGTCATTTACTTGATGTATAGGGTATATGGTGGGTTCGTGTGTTCCATGTTGGCTGTATTTTGATGGACGGATTGTGAAAACCAATTCTCATGGGGTTGAGTATAAGGGTCATACCATATACGAACAAGTTTGGATCCGTCATCAGATATCGATGGGTGACTTTTTATGGGTAGTTTATGAGAAATTATGAGTGAACAGAACAAGATATCATGTGACTATCCAAACATGATATGATGTTGGTAGGGGAGGAAGATCACACTTTATGCTTATGAGCATTGCAGATGATAATTCACTGCAATCGATGATCGAGCATGTATCATCCTCGAATACGTTTTGGGGTGCTTTGGAATTCTATATTGAACAACACCAACTCCACGACGATCAGCTGTCATCGTCGTTTGTCTTCCCTTCACATAATGAAGTCCTTCTGACAGGCGGAATGCCGATAATTGAGCATGATTTCGCGTCACAGAGTGAAATCCCGCTAACAGTTGAAGTTTCGCAAAGTGAGATTTATTTCACGTCCCAGTATGAAGCACTTCCACCTAATGAAGTCTCGCTTGGTAAGCATGCTACTTCTGGCGTGTTTTCAAATTTTCTCTTGAATGAAGATCCTACTTAATTATTTGCATATGCCGGGTGAACAACGAATTGATATTGGAGAATAAGGATGTGGGCAATATAGGGAAGGATGATGATGAAGATGATCCAGCTGAGCAGAATATAGGTCAATTGACATATCAAAATGTGGCGGCCCCTGAGTTTATCTCTACAGATTGGATTGGAAGTGTGATAGTTAAAAATTTTGACGAGCCGATTGTTGCCGGAGGAAGCAGTTCAGAGTTGTAAAAAGGACAACAGTTTCAAAGTAAGGAGGATCTTAAACATGCAGTTGAGATGTATTCCGTTAAAAATTATCGGTAATACTCAGTTGCAAAGTCAAGCATATTGATGTGGCAGGTCATGTGCAAGATTGGTGAAGATTGTTCATGTGCTCTCCACGCGTCTAGACACAATACTGATGAGACATTCACGATCAAAACACTTAAAGAGTCTCACACTTGTGTCAATCCAATTGTAAACAGGAATCACTTTCAGATTGACTCACGTTTTGTGGCAAAAATAATCGTTGATATTGTGAAAGTGAATTTGAATACCACGCCTCAAGCCATTGTTCAGACCATAAAAGTTATGTTTGGTTTTGTTATAAGCTATAAGAAGGCTTTGTGGGAAAAATGTAAAGCGTTGGAATATTGTTCGGGGACTTCACAACATCATATGTTGAGCTGCCTAAGTTCATGATGGCATTGCAGGCGGCTAACCTGCAAACTGTTGTTTAGTTTCAAATTGCAACTATTGAACTAGTAAAGGAATTGTTCTAAAGGGTATTCTAGGCATTCGGTCCGTCAATCGAGGGTTTCAAATACCGTCGACTGGTTATCAGCATTGATGGGACTTTTCTATATGGAAAATACAAAGGCACACTTTTAATAGCAGTTGCTCCAGATGCCAATGATCAGTTATTTCCCCTTGCATTTGCTATAGTCGAATCGGAAAACACAAATAGCTGGGGTTGGTTTATGTACAACATACAAGTGTATATAACTCAGAGACATCCGCTATGTGTTATATCAGATCGTCACGCCTGTATTCTTAATACTATGAGAGAGCCGATGTATGGTTGGAACGAACTATTTGCTTATCACCGTTATTGTATGCGACACTTTACTTCAAACTTTCAAAAAAAATTGGCAACATGCAAATGATGAACATGCTGAAGAAAGACATCACCTAGAATCAAAGAAGAAAACATGATAAAGCGATCGCAAGGATTAAGGATGTAAATGTTGAAATGATTGCCTGGCTAGAAAAAGAACCTCGTGAAAAATGGGCTATTGCATTCGATGATGGTCGTAGGTATGGCATGATGACTACGAATTTGTCAGAGATATTCAGCTCTGTTTTGAAGGGAGTTCATAATTTGCCAGTCATGGCGATTGTCCGGTTTATATTCCATCGGTTGAATGTCTATTTTACCGAGCGACGTCGTATGGTGCAAGAACTTATTGCTGAGGGTCAAATGTTCGCTCCGAGGGTTCAAGCACTGTTAGACATTAGGCATGAAAAGTCTAATTGTCATAAGGTAATGATATACGATCAAAACATTGGACTGTTTTCAATTAAGACCGGTACGCGTCTTGTAGGCGGTCGGTTTAGAGGTGGCAGAACACAGATAGTTAATCTTCAGGAGTCCCCAAGATGTTCTTGTGGGAAAATGCAAGCCTATCACCTCCCTTACTCGCATGTTATGGCAGCTTGCGCGTCTCGAGCAGTTGACTACCGTATCTTCATCGATCTATACTATTCCGTAGATCGGTTGGCCTCCACTTGAGCACTTAATTTTTTTCTAATTCCTAATAAGGAGTACTGGTGCACCTATACAGGTGCACATGTTGTTTCTGACGAGTCTTTGCAAAGAAGCAAGAAAGGACGACTTCCGTCGACACGTATTCGAAATGACATGGATATGAGGTAAGATAGAACATCCAGTCAATACCAGTGTAAGAAATGTCATCAGGAGGGACACAACAGTCGTAGGTATCCACTACGTGATGAAGCGGGTCCGTTGCGTCAATGAATGGTCGTGGGGCAATGTAATAGGGATGTTTGTGATGATGTTAATTATTATAAGTATTGAGATATAATGAATATTTGTATAAAAATTTTAGTAATTGGGATGACTTTAGAGATTGTGTTGTTATCTTGAATATTATAGTATTACTTTACTTTTCTGTTATGATGGATTTTGTAACGTTGCTTTTCTTTTTTTGTTATCGTGGAAATTGTCATGTATATTGTCACGATTCTTGACCTTTTGTTTTATTGGATACTGTAGCATTGCGTTCTGTTACTTTTTTCCGATGATTCTCTTATCGCTTGTCATATTCTAATATCTTATTGTGCTTTACTTTACAGATTTATACGATGGTACTAGCACGTGGTAGTGGATTTCGTGGTGGCCGATCTCCTGGTGGCCGAGGTTGTCGTGATGATCAGAATGAGCCACGAGATTATGATATCACACACCCGGGCCCTCAGATACCGACACTCTTGACATTACAGACATGGCATAGATCAGATGTCGTATGGAACGGTGAGGCGGTACCCGATATAAAGTTTTGCAGCCACGATTATTTGCCGATGATACCACAGATAGCCGATATACTTATTGAGTATGGATTGAATGGATTCGGACTCATCGACAGTATGCAGTTGAATCACGCTCTACTCACAGTATTGATAGAGCAATAGAGGCCCGAGATACACACATTTCATTTTTTGGTTGGTGAGATAACCCCAACACTACATGATGTCAGTGTCCTATTGGGAGTTCCAGTGGACGGTATAGCCGTGACCGGTATGTCAGTATATGATTGGCTGACGTTATGCAATCAGCTTTTGGGAGTTGTGCCACCAGCGGGTCAGCTTCGAGGTTCACGTCTAGGACTTTCATGGTTACATGATCAGTTTCATGATACCATCACCTAGGACTCCGATCCGTATCAGATAGAGTGTTACGCTCGTGCATACATTTTGACTTTGTTCGGGGGTGTCCTATTTCCGAATTCATCCGGAGATATGGTGTCGTTGTTATATCTACCATTGATCGTCGGTCTGACTAGAGATGCAGCGGGATCATTTAGCTGGGGCAGCGCGATCTTGGCATGTCTATATTGTGGTTTGTGTCGTGCATCGTATGGCACGATGCAGATGACCGAATGTTCCGTGTTCCTACAGATATAAGTGATTGAAAGAGGATTTGCGTGCGTGCGCTTTTAAAAGATAAATCAAAGAATTAACCGTAATCAATAACGGTGTCGCTTGGTAGCTAGCCGGTTGTTCCGTGTTCCTACAGATATAAGTGATTGAGAGAGGATTTGCGTGCGTGCGCTTTTAAAAGATAAATCAAAGAATTAACCGTAATCAATAACGGTGTCGCTTGGTAGCTAGCCGGTTGAGTACGGGTCGGTCCACAGGGAGATGGATTCCTTTTCTTTATGTTTTAGCGAGTTAAATCCAAAAGATTTTGGGTTTTATTTTAAGATCTATGAATGAGATAAAAGTTTATAAAAAGCTTGCTAGGGTTAGGATTAGGTTAGTTTGGAAAACAATTATTCTCACCGCTTTCTTTGCCCTAATTAAGAACTTTTAGGTGTTAAGGTAATAGTTAACAAAGGGGATTAGCACGATCGGAAAGAAACTAACTTTCTTCCTCTAGGTCCTTGTCCGTCCTTTCTTAACTCTTACCCTAACTCCATGGAAAACATACACAACCGGTTTTTAACTATGGTATCACCGCTACCTCGTGGGATAGGGTGCCGTAGTGAGCGGTGTGTGTATGTATGCATAGAGTCCTATTTAAAATGTTGAATGGACAAGAAAGAGGTGAGAGAATTTCATCTCTCAAACCTTCCCCAAACCTAACCCTAACAAGTGAGGAACTACTCACTCATTAGGGAATTGATAAAAGAATTCATTTTTATGGTTTTCTTTTAATTAACTACGGCAGATAAAAAATTTATAACTACGGCAGAAAAAAAATTTATAACTACAGCAGATAAAAAATTTATAACTAGGGCAGAAAAGAAATTCAAGATAAAAAAACTTACTTCTTTATTGATGCACTCTTTGACGATTACATGAAATTGAAAATCTAAGATCTAGAAATTAAAAGAGGCGTCTCAAAAGAGGCACCCAAAAAGAGGCACGAGAATTATTGGCATTTTGCTCTCCTATTTATAGATACAGGAAACCCTAGGTTACATTCTGATCCATTCATAAATTTACAAATCTACCCTAAGAAGACCCGGTCAACGCACCGTCTTATCCACCGACACATGCATTGTACGGCCGCGGATCCGCGGCCAAAAGCCTTGTTTGGCCGCGGTTCCACGGCCGTTTGATGGGCTATTGGGCTCATTTCTTTAGAGCTGCTTCATGTTGCATTTTACTTCTGGTTTCTTCACTTGGTTTCTCAGAATATCTTCTATTTTATTCCAGATTTCCACAGTGCAGAATGTTGTGGACTTTTACCGTTAGCTTCGTGTTGAAGTCTTGAATCTTGTGCTGCTCTCATACGTTGTGCAATCGAACTTGTTCATTGATCTTCATTTGTTCCTTAAACTGGTAGGCGGCATCATACAGATTCATCTATTTATTGGTCGTAGTCTCACATTTATAGCGTCTTTTCACCATTTTCACTGTATTTGTTCTGAGAACCTGTAACCTGCAACTATTTAGCAGACATGGATCAAAAGTACCTATTTATTTGCAATATGATTAAGAATGGGGAATATAATAATGCAAAATTCTGATATGAACAATAAGCGTGGGAGAGATTACACGTTGAACGCCCTGAGATCACGCATCTCTCGGATAGGTGGATCATCGATGGTCCTGAGGATCGGAGGTCTCCTCTAGGTGTTCGGTGGGCAGGTCGGCTTACATGGAGGAGGAACCCTCATGAGTGCCTTGACTTATACAGGGATAAGCTGAACACGCTACGGAACGAGTTTGTGATGTGACGGCCTTACACAGATGAGCGTGTCATGCTTCTACAGCCTCTGTGCACGTCTCATCCCCACCACTTGCTATGGTTGACTATGGAGCCACTCATACACTTCATGTTTGTCGAATACTACTATCCGGATAGAGTACTGCGCCAGTTCGGTTTGCACCAGGGGATCCCACCAGACTGAGTTTTTGACGCCGCGTTGCACAAGATAGGCGCGAGGCAAGACCAGGGAGGACTGGAGACACAAGTATATGCCACACGTGCACATGTGGGGACTTCGAAAGATTTGCACTCGTCTTTGGAGGAGACATCCCGGTGTATGATCCTACACGTCGTATCGAATACATGAGTTGGTATATCATGAGGACTCGATTATACGTTGTCATGCCCGATCAGCGATATGTCATTGGTGGAGATGTCTCTATGTTTCAGCCCACAACTCCCTCGAAAGTTAAGATGGTGTGTTATTTTAGTTGTTTTTTAATGTTGGGTTGTCATCCTGTACGTTTTATAAAATATTTATACTAAAATGTACATTGTTTTTTTCAAGTCGGACACATGTGGAGGCTTGCATGTATGGCAGTGAGGACTATATGGAGTGATGCGGCAGATGCGTTGAAACAATTCGTGCATGCTACGATTGAACATCACTGAGACGTGATGCATGAGGTGGGTAAGGATCCCAGATTTGAGGCAATGGTAGCAGGTCCCGTCCATGACCAACGGAGTCACACATATCGATCTGATGATCAGACAGGGCCCAGTGTTCCCTACCGAAGACGCAAGTATGAGGCGGATGAGGAGGATGACGCGGTGGCGGATGAGACGGTCTTGATATCGTCCCAGCATCACAGTTGACTCAGATGACTCAGGATGGTGAAGCAGGACCACCACAGCAACCCCTAGATAACGTAGCAGGACCATCGCACCAAGCCCCACAGAAGAAGAAGAAAAGGCGATACTATAATTTTATTTGACGGATGATATATTATTTATGAAATTTATAGTATCCAGAATATATTTTGTTACTTTCTAATTTGTGTGGTTGCGTACTTATAATTTATATGATATATTTTCTATTGTGTAGTTTCACCCATCGATGTGAGAATTTTTTTTGAGCCGAGTGTGGCTTGTATTACTCCGGAGTAGGGATTATTACGTATTTATATAAATATATCAATATTTAAAAAGGAAATGTTGTCCATTTTATTTCAGAATTTATCCGTTACTAAAATTCATCATAAACCACGAAAATAAAAAAATTTGAATCTAAATTCTATTCCTTTTGTCGAAAACCAAAAAAAATTTGCCCTTCAGGTTCAAGCTCAGGTTCGATGAGATAGGCAGTAAGATAAGGAGTTGAGGTTTCAGACAGTAAGGGAGAAAAAGTTGGAATGAGGGAAAATGTTACTTGTGATAGCGTTTTCCCTCAAGCCCCCGAGCAAATTTCTTAACCCTCCATGTCTTGTCCCTTATATCCCTGTAGTTTAAAAACGCTTTTACAAGTAGCGTTTTCGATAGGAAGAAAACGCTATCCCAACTAGCGTTTTCTTTCTGACGTGACATCCAGGACTACTCTTTTCTTTTGACGTGGACTCCCAGAATCATTCTGGGAATTATTTTCACTCTGGGGCCGTCTAGGGATTTAATTTATTTAATAGGGTTAATTAAGAAAAATTCTCCTTTCTAAGGGTATTGTTCCTTGAGACATGCTCAGGCTATTAAAAACATATTATATAGATAGATTGAAGTTATTGATAAGCATAATAAACTTTTTAATACGTTTCTCGTAAATTGTTTTTCTTGTGCTATTACTATTATTGATTTCAAAGAAGCTTCTCTCATCAATCAAGGGAGACAGTGATGAGAGAAACATTAAATACATATGCAAGAAGCAGAGTACAGCAGCCACTGCAGCAGGGACGGAGGGAATTTCCAGTGGAGCAATGAAAATGTGTAAAATTATGAAAGAATACCAATTGCGAAAGCACTCTATTGGGCTGACACCAACAATAAGAGACAAAAGCTAGGGGGGCTGTGTCTATTTATGGACTCAATCATTGACCGACATCCAAGAATCGACGGCGATAGGATATAACAGTGTCATCTAAATATTAACCAGAAGGCAAAAAAAAAAAGCTTTTGTATTTTGCTCAACTACTTCTAAATCCTTTAAGGTTTCGATAGGCAAAAGTTAACTAGAACATAAACTTTGAGAAAAATGGGAGAGAGAACAACAAAAGAATAGGAAAAGAGAGAGAATAACATAAAAAAAGGAACGAGAAGCTGATAATGGCAAGTACACTACACTAACAATCTTAAGCAGGAACTGAAATAAAAAACTTAATCCTATAAATTGCAATATGCACCTACATGAAAAAGAGGAGCTCTTTCCTTGATCTTATCAAATGAGGGGAAAAAATCATCAACCCTCACATAAAGGCAACAAAATCTTTAACATTCTTTTAAATCAATAAGAATAGTTTCCCAAACACATGAATATATAGTTGGTGTCAAAGAAAATCAAAACCAAATTTAAAAGGAGTTATTCATTGATCGACACAAGCGACGGTTCCCACACATCCACAAACCGCACCTTCTTCCTCGACAGTGGTAGAACCTTTGTGCCCTGGCCATTACTACACGCAAGAGACGGTTTCCTCGTATTCAATTTAGCCTCCATATATTTTCCATAAATATCACTATCACCCTTAGTTTCACTCTCTTCAACGGCCAAAAGATGAGCAGAGGGTCGCCTAATCCTCTTCTGAAGCTTCCTGAAAGTGCCACGTGGCACGATATAGAATTTCTCGCCAGGTGTCAGTATTTCCTCGGGACGGACGAGGGATTCCCACGGCCTATGGAAAACTTCTGGCCTAGCGAGAATTGATTTAGGGTATTTCTGCATTATGCCCCCTGCAGAAACCGCCATGTAATAGCATTCAACCAATCCGCCAGCATGAATGATCCTTAACGGCTTAGTGAGATTATCGGGGTTCATGAGTGTCGATGGTTTGATCTTGTTGAGGTTGAAGAGTTTGGTGAGCATTGCCATTTAAGTCGAAGAAATTACGCAGTGGTATTGAGAAGATTGGGGGTTCTACACTTTAATATAATGTTAAAAGAGACGGGAAAAGCAATGTGGTTATGGACATCTATATGGACTATGTACTGTATTATCTGGACATGTTATATTTTTTATATATAAAGGTTGTTTTCAGTTGTTATTATATCATTAGTTTATCGTTAGTATATTCGTATTAAAGCGTGTTGTCGATGGGGAATTGAGATGGAAACGAAGTGCGGTCAAAAATGTAATGTCATGCCAGTTGGCTCACGGTGAGAAATAATTCAGACTGTATCATTAATTCCATTTGGATGTATCTCGAAGTCAGTATGGCAACTGGCAAATAATAAATGACAATCAAGAAGGAAAAATAAAAGCAGTCGTTTTCGTTCTTTAGGTCCTTACAGGTGTGTCCCAACATAATATTAAAAAATCGTCCTAATCAGCCCTCCGTCTTACAAGCAATCCAAGTTATATATGAAAAACACGGTTCAGAACAATAATGTCCTAATCGGCACACTCTCTCTCTCTCTCTATCTATCTATATATCTATATAGATATATAGATAGAGAGAGAGAGAGAGAGTAATGGAGGAAAGATGTCATAGGAGGGAATTTCCTCCTATGGCGTCGAAAAAATACACCCTTCCTCAATTTTTCCGACGATCGGCACTCACCATCTTAATCGTTATCATCTAAGATGTGTGTGCACCAAATTTCATGTCATTCTACAACCATTTCACCGTTGATTTAACAATGTAAAAAGTTCTATTGTCGGTAAACCGTTAATTTTGAACCCACTAAATCAACGGTGAAATGGTTGTAGAATCACATGAAATTTGGTGTATCCGCATCTTAGATGATGACGATGAAGATGGTGGATGCCGATCTTCAGAAAAAATAAGAGGGTGTGTATTTTTCGACGCCATAGGAGGAAATTTCCTCCTATGGCCTCTTTTCTCCATTATCACCATAGGAGGAAATTTCCTCCTATGGCCTCTTTTCTCCATTATCCTCATATATATATATATATATATATATATATATATATATATATATATAATTCTCATATATATATAACCCATATTAGAATACAGAAAGCTTACCATTGTTGACTGCCAACAGAATCCTGTAGCTGCCAGTAACCATGACAATGCCTTCTTCGTCTGAAAATTTTAGCAGCAGTGCCTCCAGATATTGGAAATGCAACACAGAAGGCAAGAGAAATCTGCAAAAGCTTTATATATTAAAAGTTGCAAGGGGGAAAGTTGAAACCTTCAGAAATGATGCAGGGCCTGATCAATTCGACGAAAACTCGATGACTGATCAAATTCAAACCAGAACAGTATAGAACACTATACAGTAGATATTGCAATAAACAGATTTCATGGAAGAAACAGACAAAATGCTTATCCAGTATAATAAAAATGAGGTATTCGCTTTGGCAAAGCCTGCAATTTTGGCATTTGTTTTGACAGGCTCAAGCAAACTAGAACGGTATTACACTTCAAAAGACTTGTTTACAAGAATAACGCCCCCATATCTCCGTGACTGTTCAACAAACTGTACATAGTTTATCGATACTACTTCAGTTTCTACCTCTCAAGAAATTCATTGCAAGCAACGATTAGTTCCAACCACATCATTTTCTGCTATTATAGGATGAGGGATACCATTAAAAAACCACAATTCTGCAAGCAAAATTTTACAAGACCTTAACAAATTCTATCCTGTGATGTTGAGGAAAAAGAAAACAAAGAGACAAGTGACTTACGAAGCATTGCAGTCTGATAGATATAACCCCAGATATCTACTTATCTTCCATCTACTATAAATCACACGATTAATGTTTCATTTCGCTATACATGTTCTGAAGTGCCCTTGGCGGTGTTCATAGATATAGATGGGAAGTGATAAATCCATAAATATGATATGTAAAGGTAAAAGGAAAGGATTAGTGACAATATCAATAGACAACTTTGCAGAAACCAGACAAAAGTAAAATGTATGACATTAACCAAGGCTAAAACAAATACTATTTCCTGTCACTATACATATTCTTAAGTGCACACGGCGGTGTTCGTAATTTGAAAATGGAAAGCTAAGGGTCCATAAATGTACAATGCGACGTTTAAAGGAACGAGTGATAATATCGATCAACAACTTTGCAGAATAACGATAAAATATAAGCATATGATAATATTGACCAGGGCTGAAACACTTAATGTTTACCGTCACTTTACATATTCTAAATTGCACATGGCGGCGTTCATACATCAAAAATGGAAAGTTAAAAGTCCATAAATGAAGAATGAAAAGTTAAAAGGAACGGATTAGCGATAACACTGATGAACAGATTTGCAGAGACTGGACAAAATATAAACATATGATAAAACTAACCAGGGATGAAACTCTTAATATTTCATTTTCACTATACATATTCTAAAGTGCACACAGTGGTGTTCATTAAAAAAAAGGGAAAGTTAAGCCATAAACACAGTACATAAAGTTAAAAAAATAAATTTGTCATAATATTGATCTTCAACTTTGCAGATTCCAGATAAAATGTAACATGTGTAACATATTCTAAAGTGCACACAGTGGTGTTCATAAAAAAAAAAAAAGGGAAAGTTCAGCCATATACACAGTACATAAAGTTTAAAAAAAATTGCATTATACTGATCTTCAACTTTGCAGATTCCAGATTAAATGTAGCATGTGATGGAATTGACCAGGGTGGCTGAAACAATTAATAAAAGCATTGCATAAGGTACACAAATTTACAATTAAAAAAGAAACATAGTAATTCTGCAGCTCGACATACCTCTAAATGGAAGAGTTTGCAAATCCTTTTAGATCTGCCATCTTATGAAGAAGACCACAAATAGGATAAATGTGTTACTGTTGCTCTTATACCAAATACAAACAGTTTGTAATACATTTTTTACTATCAAAATTCACTTTACAAGGAAATAATGAAAACTCATTACTAAAAACTTGTCTTCCATAGTCTGTATGACCTCTAACAATACAATTAAAGAAAATATTCTGAGTTAAAGATAACATAAAACAAAAACTGCACCCACAGTAATTTACCATGCCTAGCGAGAGAGAAAAGGAGGAAAATAACATAAAGCAAAACAAAGACTACTGAACTGCGGATACTTCCTCAACCAACTTATAGATTGTCAATTATCAGTTAACTCAACCAAATTCCAAAATCATAATGAATCCCTCATCCTGTGAAATTCTTGGCCATCCCTTAAATATATACACTCTTCTCAGGCCAAGTCCAAGTAGATTACCTTCTGATGATATTAACCGAAACCTTTGAAACAAAATATAAGTATGATCAATAATTATTGACCCAATTAATCTGGGTTCGCTGCGGCTGTTGGTAGACCCCACCAGAAGGAGGCCCCGCCATCTCAGCTGCTCCAGCCATGGATTGAGACTGCTGGAGCATAGGATGGAGAGGTCCCGCAGCAATAGTCAGAGCAGGGTGATGGTAGATTCCAGGAAAGGTCACGTGTTGTGGTGGGGGAGGGATGTTGTAGAACGAAGCAGGTTGCGTCTGTGATATGTCCCGACCCGGTGTTTGAATCCAAACTGAACCTTCACTCTGAGAGAAATTGTATATTGTTAGATTAATGAGTCGAAAATGTAGAATAGTTGGCTGTAAACACAAGAAATAGTCATGGCATTAAGCAGATTAGTTGTTCGGGTATGAATAATAAATCAAATTAATGAAACAAGATTGTAGAAACATGAAGTTTTGTATGATATGATTATCAGAGAGAAGATCCTCATCGGTATAAACAAGTTTAGAATTCAAGATTAGATATCAAACATTCAGAATTTTTAGAAAAAAGAAAGAAAGATAGATAGAAAGAAAGAAATATTAAACAAGGTGGAGACAATGTTTATCACATAAAAATGTGGCATATTTAGAAATTGAGAAAAAGCAGCTCGGAAAAGCATACTAAGAAAGTTATATAGAGCTCGTCAAAAAACTGATTACAGTTTATGGGTATCACGCTAATAAATTGAGAATTTTCCACGAACAAGCTAAGGAAAATAGATTCATGAAGCATGATTAAGTTCACAACGACTACATAAATATGAATTTTGGTACAAAAGTTATTCACAGAGTTGGAGAAGATGGTGTGATGTATATATGAAGGATTGAACATGAAAACTATGAAACTGTGAACCGATAAGACAGTGACCAGAGATTATTGTTTTAATGCACACGTTCCAGAAGTCTTATCTTATGTCTAGCAATTCTAAACAACCAAATCATGTGTCGAAGGATCCAGAGTAATTTTGGCCCCACTTGGACCGCCTACATGGATGAGAAATTTAACTTGTGTAGGTGGGTATACTCTTACGAATTTAGATCCAAATTCGTTTTGAGATATATCCTAGGCAAAACCAGATATAGCTAGGTAAAAGTAAATTTTTCTCTTCAGTCTTCACTAATCAATTTCTTAATTTTTATATAAAATGTTGATTTAAGATGACTGCTAAAGATCTGAGATTGCTAATTATATAGTCTTTTATATAAAATGATGATTAAGATGACCCCTAAGATCTAATTAGTACAATTTTACAATCCATCGCACAGAAAAGCATGCGAGCATGATATTTTCTGACTGTTATCTCAATTAATTCAAAAATTCTTAAGTTAGGGTCCCTCAAATCACCGGTGCTCATCACTTGTCAGTATATGAAACTGATAGCATCAATCATTTTCACTTTAATATTTTTCCATTTTTAGTTACGCCAGAGCAGAGGTGAATGAAAGAGTGTCATGATCCAAATTTCATTTTCTAGCTTGATTCCATAAAGAGATAATATGACAATATGTTGAATGAAAAGTTTGCCCAGAAAATGGTACGGTAGCTCTATAAAGGGTGTATAAGTCTACTGGTCTAGCATCTTTAAGTTACCATACAATCTGCACAAATAAAAAATGTCTTTGAGTTGGAGATAGTGCCTACGAAACTCATGCAACATGCTTAAAAGCAAATTTCAGATCCCCACGGTTGCTATGGGAAAAAGGATTTAAAAACACATGTAGACAAGGTAGAATGCAGAGCCCAACCAAAATTAACAGAACAATGTACCAATACGCTGCAGAAACAAGTGTTCCTCTACTCCAATGTTATATGTAAATGTTAAACACTATTTTTGGTAAAGAGATATCAGAAGCAAACCAGAACACGATTAACTTTGGCATGGAGCTATAAATGATAAGCTGTGGCATTCACATACTATGACCAGAAATCCCACTTGCTTGAAAGATTTGCAGTAGCCTAGATTTTTTTTTAAAAAATTTAAAAAAGGAAGTTGAACAAAACATACAAATACCTGCTGCCCAGCAATGTACACATTGTTCTCCTTGTACTGAGACAACGCATGATCCTCACTGCCAGTTGAGCTTCCACTGGTCACAGGACTAGGACTGTATGTTCCATAGCCCGTTGGAATTCCGATATGACTTGAGTTTCCAGCATTAGTGGCAGTCTTATACTGAGGGATAGAGTACTTCAAATTAACAGGGGCAGCCCCTGCAGCACTCGGAGCTGGATATATGTTTCCTGTTGTGGGTTGCTGAGGGAAAGCCGCATTACTCAAAAAAGGGTGCAAAGATGGAGACGGGATGTAGAATGGTGAAAAATATTGATTATATGGGAGGTAATTAGGAGGGTAATGAGATATATGTACACCAGGAGGTTGCCTAAAGACAGGAACTGATTGCTGGCTAGTAGCAACAGAGCTTTGCATCACACCAGCAGATTGAGTGACCAAAGGTGCTGGCCCTGTTGAAGATAGAACCAAAGAGTTTGCACTCTGTGTGGAGAAAAATACATGCATCAGTATAAACTATTAAAAAAGAAGAAATAAAGATGGTGAAAATTCTTGTCCTTATAATGTCTATGGCATTGCACCAAAACTCTGAAGTTATGGTGCAGTGGCAGGAATGCCAAGTCGGTACCAGCGAAACCCATGTTCAAAACCCACCAAGCGCATTTCAAACGCGTATTTTAATATAAAAAAAGAAATGTTACACAAGGGTCAGATTTGGGTACATGAAAAGGGCACTCGACCATTAGAGTGGGTAGGTAAGTGGGGGTGTTAAAATATAAAATTATATCCCCCGGCACTCACCATATCTTCGAAGTAATAGTGTGGTTTGATGGGTAAAATTTCATATTATGATCCTTAAAAATGAGGAATAGGAAACTCAATGATTTGAAATTGAAACTACAAATCAACAGTGCAGGAACCAACAAGGGAGACAGAAAAATCATGTGTACTCTATGAACTGATAAAAAAATTAATTGAAGAAATATACAAAAGTTGAAAACCATCAATCTAGCTCCTCAGATAGCATAGCACAGTAGTACAATATGGTAGGTGCAAAAGAAGTACTGAAACATCAGAAAGACATGCAAGATTTTTAAATATTTTTTTCATTAGGCTAGTGATTCAATTGGAAGAACATACCTCTTGTGGTGTCTGGGCAGTCTGAGGAGGTAAGATGGCAATATTACCACTGTACTTGGTAGCAGGAGCAAGAAAAGGAGAGAAGCGACCGTCACCATCAGCAGCAGTTGGTCGATACATCGAAGTGTGATACATTGAAGTGTAATAACTTGTAGCAGGATCGAAGGGTTGCAGTGGTTGCTGGACCTGAATAACAGGAAATCAGATACAAAACTCAGACCTACAAGCAACCAAAGGAAATCTTGTTTCTTACCTGTTGACTTAATGCCGTACCATACACTGCAGCATCCTAGAAAATGTTCATAAAACTAATACTAATAGGTGGAGACGACAATAAGTACACATGAAAAATAATTAATCTGCTGGAAAGAGTCATTAAAGGTATAATAATAAGAACAAGAAGAAGAAGATATATTTGAAATGATGATAGAGACGCGGTTTTATCTATATATGAAGCACAGATGCATGTTAATGTACACCCTACAAAGCTCTAGGAGCCAATCCACCATTGGAGTCTCAAGAGTTGATCAAAGTCATTACAAGGGCTATTTGAGTTTGAAACTGTCCGTCAGACGCTAAGCTGCACGGATACTGCAATCAGGCTCATGTTTTCATGTCAGACACGTGGTGGACACGGATTCGTGATTGACATGTGTTAGACATGAAAAAAACGCGTCCAGCTTCTAAAAGAGTCAATAGTGACTAGGACACAAGTCAACACACGTGGCACACAGATCATATCTTTTTTGCTGTGGGTTTCTTTTCCCAAACCCGTAACCTACTCAACTAAACCCTAAACTATTCAAAGCCTCTTTCTAAACTAAACCCTAATCTTTTTCATCCCTACTCAGCCCAGCCATGAGAATCTGAAAGGTCTTTCTCTTTCTTCATTGACGAGAAAGAGAAAACCCTTATCCTTCATTGCAATAAGAAAACCCACATCCTTCTTCGAATGAGTCGATGAGACCTTTCTCTTTGTTCAACTCTTATTCTTTTGGCTATTTCTCTTTGAATTTTGGAGTTCGATTTTGATATTCTTCGTGGATTTGCAACATTTGTTGGAAATTGCAGTGGATTTAGGGATTGACTTGACTATTGTGGAGGATTTGGATATGGACTTGGATTCCTATGGCGTGTGTATTGTTGGATGTTATACTTGTTAACTTTTCTTGTTTTATGTTGTTGTAGTAGTTTGATATTATATTTCTTTTAGAAAATAATACGCATACTAAAAAATGTATCACTATGTCCCTATTTCTTATATTTTGGAATTTTGCTCCGTCTCTATCTCATTTCGTGTCATGTCCATGCAACCTTGGTCCCTGGCAGCATGTTGATGGCTTTTGAACTACAAAAATCTGCCATGAACCTTTGTTAATGATGCCCTGTAGGTAAAATGTCCGAAGGTTTTAAATTTTATTGATAAGAGGATCAGATGACAAATTTTAATGCTTTAAAGTTGCATTTTAACTCACAGATTTGTATAGATTTATAAGTTAAACCTCAGAAATGGCTCAACTTACAAAGACAGAAAGGGAATGCAAAATTTCGGTATCTTTTTACTATTATGTATGTCTTCAAGCTCTGTAGTCAATTTCGCGGGGTGGGTCAATACGGGTAGCGGGTAAAACAGGCATGAGTAAAAATGTCCGGCTTTAAACGGATGTTAAATATCATGTCCATCACACAATGCGCTACCGGCCGGAGGGTGTGCGGGTAACCCGTGAATAGTTAGCTGGCCATCAATGAACGGGTCAACAGTAACTTAGACTATTAATATACTAAATTTGCAAAAGGGACTAAACTATAATAATTTGTAAGAGGCATCAATCTTTTTCTCACCTAATTTTGGTGATGTGTTACCTCTTTAATACATGCACGCCTTCTCAGTTCTCTATTTGTAGAGGTACATGCAAGAGAAACATCTTATCTCTTAAATTGTAATAAAGAACTATGGGCATTCAGTGCCACTAATATTTTTAAAAGAAAAACCAAGTTATAGAAAATAACTCCATTTAAATATATATTTTAGTGAACTCTTGGTGTTCATAATATAACTTTAATACCAAATATTTAATGTAATGACTAGGAATGAAAAGTCATTTGACTTTTTTTAATTACTGGCCAGGTAGAACCCACAAACCCACGGGTCTGGTCAATCCGGTGATGCGCCGTGTAAAACTTATGAGCCCGCAGGCTGGGTCGACCCGGTGATACTTATAAATGGACGGGCCAAGTGCAAGTAATGTTATAATGGGTAGATAAAATTTGACCCATGACCGGTGTTTTACGGGTTGACCCACGGGTCAATGGGTCACGGGTCATTAGTGACACCTCTGAGCATCGGTGTAATCAATATTGAAAAAAACGTTATACTCAACAATTAATCACTTGATTAATCGTATTCACAAGCCAACCGAATAGAAAATTATCAAATCAGTCAATTGTTCGATTAAACTTACTACCAAGTAGAACAATTATGCAATCAAATTATATAATTCAACCTGCTTAATCACATAATACCATTAGGTTCAAATTATAAATCGGGCCTAAGCCCAATTACTTTAACCCAATCCGACCCTCTTCAAGAGGTTAAGAGTAAATATTAACACATCCACGTATCCACGTTTCATCTCTCTCCTCTCTCTTCTCCCCCATAACTTGAGACTTCACCTTCGACTCGACGAAACAAATCCAGGCTATCCAGCCAATTCTCAGTTGACTTTGACGGTTATTCACTCTCAACGATAGTCCTTATTCTCTAATCAAAAGGTTAGTTTTCAAAGTTAGGGTTTTCCCCAAATTTAACCACAATCATTTTTTCCTCCAATCTTTTACTATTATCTTGTTTTACTAATTCCTTCTCATACTTTTTATTATATATTTTGTAGTTTTAATAATTTATATATATATGGGAGTGATCCATTGCAAACCGATCCGCGTTTTTTAAAAACGTGAACTCTCAATTCACGACATATTTGAAAGATCCGAACCGTTCAAGTTGATCGTCCTACCTTCAAACATATGTATATAAAAAATCAAAGAATTTGAAGGTAGCACGTACATCGGATGGAATTTATGTTGCATCGTCAAATGACGTTCAATTTTTCACCGATTCGATACATGTGTTAGAGGCCTTCAAATTCTTTGATTTTTCATATACATATGTTTAAAGGTAGGACGGTCAACTTGAACGGTTCGGATCTTTCAAATATGTCGTGGATCGAAAATTCCCGTTTTTTAGAAAACGCGGACCGGTTTACATTGGAGCATATATATATATATATATATATATATATATATATATATATATATATATAATCAAAGAATTTGAAGGTAGCACGTACATCGGTTTGCACGTGCAAAATCAAAGAATTTGCAATGGAGCATATATATATACATATGTATATAAAAAATCAAAGAATTTGAAGGTAGCACGTACATCGGATGGAATTTATGTTGCATCGTCAAATGACGTTCAATTTTGCACCGATTCGATACATGTGTTAGAGGCCTTCAAATTCTTTGATTTTTCATACACATGTTTAAAGGTAGGACGGTCAACTTGAACGGTTCGGATCTTTCAAATATGTCGTGGATCGAAAATTCCTGTTTTTTAGAAAACGCGGACAGGTTTGCAATGGAGCATATATATATATATATATATTAAAAAATTCATGGGCGCTTAATCCTCCAAAAACGATAATCGCTGAATAATCAGTTCATACGCCGTTGGCCGAACCAATAGAGAATGAATACGTGTTTTACAGCATTGGGTGCAATCATGTTTTAAACACAAGAACTTTCTTGAATATGCTGAAAAAGAAAACAAAAGAGGAGAGAAGCAAAAGCAGTGGCATGATTAATATTCCTAAAGCACGTTCTTAAGGTCAAACATATACATAGAAGAGGATAAGAAACCTCAAGAAGCAATAATAATACATAATGATAGAACTTCCATAGTATTAAATTACCATATAAACAAATTGAATATACAAATTCATGATCAGAGAAAATGATGAAAGGATCTACAGTCAAATTGGTCCATTGAACATAAGAAAGCATGTTGAATACCATAGTGGTTAGCCTGCAATTGACTAAAGAGGGGCAAAACATAATATGGTCAACTTCATAACGACTGCCATAAGACCATGATGCTTTAAATCCTCCCTAAAAGTAAAAGACGGATGCATGGGGCACATGAATTAGGAAAAAAATCATTAGTTTTCTTGCATTAGGGTTTTCGCATTTTTTGCAGCATGAACGATGGTGTAGACAGGATGCAGCACTAGAGCTGTGAACAAACTTACACAAAATAAAAGATATAACTTACAAGAAAGCTTGGCATGCGAGTGGCATCCCGTACTTGAGGATCAGCACCATCGAAGGTTGTGAATTGATTCCCAAACATTTGTGGTAGCAATCCAAAACTTGAATACGTTGGTGCAGTATTAAGTGCATACTCAGAGCCATCCTGTGCTGGAGCTGCCTCTGTTTTCAATTGTTCAAACTCGTGCGCTGTAGAGATGCCAGACAAATTGTCAGGCTCCCCGGATGTAAGAGTTTCTTGCATCTCTGCAGGTGACCGGGTTTGATCAGCAATCTCTGCTTCTTGACTAGTTGGTGCCTCAACTTGAATGCTGCACTCAGGCATAAAAGCTATTAAACTACGCTAAATGGTAACCCAAGTTGCCGGGAACAAATGAGCAACAAAGTTCTAAAGCAACATCAAGATACTTTAGTCTGAAGATTTATTATTCAGATAAGGTAAAATAAGGGTAAGGTAAAAAAAACTCCATGTGATGCATCCCTGTATCTGTTCGGTTTTCTTTGAGTTTTGTAATCGAGTTTTATCTCTTTCTGTTTCCAAACCAGCGCTCTCTCTTTGTGTGTGTGGGGGGAGGCTAATTTACTCCTAGGTCATAACTAGCTTAGCTATGCCTTTTGGATAATTACTTTGTTTGTCCTTCATGTACGGCTAAAAAAAGAGAGGTGCTTTTGTCATTTTCAAGGAAAGAGAATGTAGAGAATCTTTGTAATTAAATAGGGAATTGATTGATACAAGAAGAGAGAAAATCACATAGGATCTTTATAAGATATTCTATTTTCTTATAAATGACATAACACCCTTTCTTTATCCATACATGCGGGGCAAATGGATATATATATATATATATATATATATATAGAGAGAGAGAGAGAGAGTAATGAAGAAAAATAAAAGGCCCTAGGAGGCTTTTTCGTTAGATGGCGTCAAAAAAATACATCCTCTACATTTTTTCAACGATCGGCACCCATCATCATCTTTATCATGTAAGATGTCAGTACACCAAATTTCATGTGATTCCACCATTTTTTCACCGTTGAATTAGCAATTAAAAAGTTCTATTATCAGCAAACCGTTAATTTTGCACTCATTAAATCAATGGTGAAAAAGTGATGGGATCACATGAAATTTGGTGTATTCACATCTTACATGATAAAGATGATGATCGGTTTGGTGCCGATCGTCGGAAAAATGTGGAGGGTGTATTTTTTCGACACCATAGGAGGAAATTCCCTCCTAGGGCACCTAATATATTAGAGCACATGTGATTAGTTTTTTTTTGGGGGGGTGAAAACTACAAAAGGTTGCATCTAATATATAAGACGCTCAATGCTTTAACGTCTTTTAATTGATAAGAGTATGTATCAGGTAATTAGCTATTTAGCTATTTGCATACAGAGAATCATAACCCCTGCATTTCGGCTCTACAATATTGTTCTATATAGGACCATACTACCTTACATCTTGATCTTATAAGAAACCAAGGAATTACCAAGGAAAACATCAAAGGTAGTAATGTATTGTGGATTGGAGCATGCGGATTGAAGTCCAAGGGGCCACCACTTTGGAATGCATTGGTCGTAGCTGTGGGTGATGGAGCAACAAGGACCTTGGGCAGACTAAAGCTAGGATAAGCCGTTCAACCAAAATCTTAAGTGGTTCCCCAACGATATGTTATATATAGCATACGGCATTTAGCTAAATCAACAACTATTGTTCTTGCCATCAAATTATTTATGATCCAGTGAACCTTACAGTGCACTTACGAGAAGAACAAGATTTTTTGGTTTCACTATCTCAACCCCTTAATCATTTACCATAATATTCTTACAAATTCATTATTTTTATCATGCCTTTTAGCACACTTTCACATTACATTAAACTTGAATTTAATCTGAGTTTTATACTTGATCTGTAAACAGGGGTTTTTAAGAACGAAAACGCTCTTGAGGCACATGCAAAAGCTAAGCACAGCGGTGGCAAGTGAACGGAAAAATCGGAAGCAGAGTTTATTGCGGGTTGCAAGTGAATATTGGTTGTGCTAGTGGAAGTTGGAGCTTAGTGAAATTTGTGTTATCGTTTATCATATTTCCGGCCTTAAATTATGAGTGATGTTGATTATCATAAAACTGGAGTAGTCATTTCTTGAAAACTGTGGAGATGAGTTATTCAGACAGTGTTGTTTTAGTATTGCTCTTTTCATGCGTTCTTTTAACTGTTTAGCTATGATATTGTTATTTTGGTATCGATATCATCTACAGAGATGCCTGTGCCATGCACGTGAAATGTTAAATGATATCAAGTACTATATTTCTAGCTTGAGCTAAAATTATTATTTGATCAGATCATTAGATCATTTATTTCTCTTGAAACCTGTTTGATTCTTATTTTTACATACGACTTTTTTTTAGGGTCGTCATCCATTATGTGGCATAGGTGTTACATCACGTACGAAACTTATATATATATATATATATATATAGAGAGAGAGAGAGAGAGAGAGAGATTAATGGAGGAAAGATATCATATGAGGGAATTTCCTCATACGGCGTCGAAAAAATACATTCTCCATGATTTCTTTTAAGGATCGGCATACATCATCATCATCATCTGTCATCTAAGATGTGGATACACCAAATTTCAGGTAATTCTACCACTTTTTCACCATTGATTTAGTAGGTGCAAAATTAACGGTTTACTTACGATAGAACTTTTTACATTGCAAATTCAACGGTGAAAATACGGTAGAATCATATGAAATTTGGTGTATCCATATCTTAGATGATAAAGGTTATGATGATGGTTGCCGATCGTCGGAAAAAATCATAGAGGGTATATTTTTTCGACACCATCGGAGGAAATTCCCTCCTATGGCCTCTTTTCTTCATTATATATATATATATATATATATATATATCAGGGCATAGCTAGCTCAGTTATGCCCTGTGAATAATTACTCCATTTGCTCTTAATTCATGCATAAATTAGGGGTGTTTTTAGTTATTTACAAGGAAAGAGAAGGTAAAAAATCTTATAATTAATGAGGTAATTGATTAATACAAATCTCATAGGATCTTCACAAGATTCTTCTCTCTTTGTAAATGACAAAAATTATCCTTTATCTATGAGTGAAGGGCAAATGAAGTAATTATCCATGAGGCATAACTAAGCTGGTTATGCCCTGAGAGTAAATTAGCCTTGCCATATATATATATATATATATATATATATATATATATATAGAGAGAGAGAGAGAGGTTGCAATCCTATGATAGGATTTGGAAGCAAATCCTACCGATATTTTAGCCATTGGATATACATAGAGATGTGTGCTATTGCTAGCAATTATGAAACGGAGGCTTCATTTTTCTATTTAATTACATGGTTGCATGCACGCCTCTCAATACATATCCAATGGCTAAAATATGGGTAGGATTTGTTTCAAAATCCTACTGATAGGATTGTGGGCTGTATATGTAAGGTATTTAAGCGCGGGTCTTAGGCTCTTCAAAAAGATAGACAAAATAGAAGGAAAAAACGATCAAATAAATTGGGTATAATTGTTATTTTAATGTTATCAATATCTTACCTTGAAGCAGACTCTTCAACATTCTCCTCGATCTCAAGAGCTGACTCGGATAGTTCAGCAGTTCCTTTCTCACTTTCAGTATCATTCACAAAACTAGAAGTTAGTCCAAAATTTGCATCAAAACTTCCAAAACTTAATCCATTTCTTTCATAAACTGGAACTTGCAGATGATTTGGAATAATAACATGTTTTGTGTCTGAAAACTGCAACTCCTCCAATTTGCTCTGAAGCTTTGAAGTAGGATCATCCAAAATCATAGAACTTGATGCAGGCAGTGCACGAGTAACAGCTTCCTTCGTTGTAGGTTCAACATCAGTAGTTTCAAGTTTTACTGGCACTGGCGCGGGTTTTGCATTTGTTGATTTGGGTTTCCACTCTTTTACAGGACCAGCTGCTGAACAAAAAGCATGCAACAATATCAGGGCCTTGAATGATTCCTCGAAGGCCGCATTGGCAGAAAGTATCATTAGGAAATGGACCTCTATGAATAATGAAGTGGTAACTGTGTTACTGATAATAGAGAGATCAAGATGACGTAAGAATTATATCACACCATATTCAGAGCCATAAACAATATTTTGTAGCATGCAGATGAATCTAACCGTGAAACAACTGTTCACACAGCGAAAACCCCTGAGAATTCACAATTGTTCTGCTGATTTTTGAGGAAAAAGATATTACTCTGAGGAAATATAAGATCATGTGTTTCTTCACTGCAATTGACTAGTATATTCAATTAGAGAAGAAACTTTGCTGAACAAGTATTTCTTCATAACAGGTTTGTATAGCAGCAGGTTTCAGCATAAAAGATCTGGTCATGTGTGGCATCTGAAAGCTGAATAATTAATTCAGACTAGAATACTTCAAGTTGCTATGCATCTCAAATCAGAAGGCAGACCAAGTAATTTCAGTATCAACCTCTAAATTAACAGCTATCTGCGTTAACTGAAGTATGTGTAAACATCAAGATTAGTAGCAAACCAACAAAACCAACGATGTGGTAGATTCCACGATGAGACAGACTCGCTGTTTTTCCATGTGCAGCATGGTTTGAAACTTGCCGGTCCCGATCCGATCCCGATCCGAGATGGCCGATTCTGATCCCAACTATGAGCGTCCAAGTTTCAAGACCGATACCATCTGTTACCGAGTAATATTGGGTTCACCGTTTCATTAGTCGGGTTTTAGTGTTAAGTTGTGAGTTTATTAATAGTTTAATGGGTTAATTAATGATCTAATCAGTATAATTATAGGTTTGGGGCTCTCCCTCCCTGCCTGTTTTCACCTCTCTTAGATCCCTCTAGTCTGGGGTGGGGGATGGATCTTAATCACTTCCCCCGCCCCAGGCCACTTCCCATTTTTCTTGTTTTCCTTTGTTTTTCCTCTCTTTTTTTAATAAAGCTACCATTTTTATTCTTGGAGAGGTTGGATCTGATTGTTAGATGAGTGGACACA
This sequence comes from Agapanthus africanus, assembly GCA_030015575.1. Classification (NCBI taxonomy): domain Eukaryota; kingdom Viridiplantae; phylum Streptophyta; class Magnoliopsida; order Asparagales; family Amaryllidaceae; genus Agapanthus; species Agapanthus africanus. The sequence goes on from JASDDO010000026.1 coordinate 72,320,118, forward strand.
TATGAGGAGGGCTCGATGTGGCCATAGAGAAGTCGAAACCGGTGAGGTTGGGATCTGGTCTGACCATGGGAGGCCCCAGTCAAAGACGAGGTGACTAGATCGGCAAGGAAATTGTTGGATCTGAAAGGGGTAGGTCAGATCCGAGCATAAATGTGTTGATCTAGTGATTTGGGGTTAGATTTGACCATTCGATGGTTCAATCCGGTGATTTGTGGTTCTAGTCGGGCCATATTATTTCCAATCCGTTGATGTGGGGATGTCTACGGTGATGTGAAACCTTATTTGACGATGGGGGTGGTCAAATACAGCGATGGTGGAGATCAGATCTAGGCATGAGTTGTATTCTTTCTTTTTTTTAACAAAAGGTGTGAGGTGTTTTCAGCGATGTGGATGCCGAGCTTGGCCATGAGATACACCGATGCAATGTTGTGGTGGCTAGATCTGGCGTGTGGAAGCTGATCTCGGCTATGAGATGCCAATCCGGTAAAAAGGAGGCTCATTCTAGCTGTTGGGGATGGATTAGGCGAGCGGCGCGGTCGGCGACGTTTAATCTGTACGCGGCACACGTTTGAGCAGCGAGTGGCATGTTCGAGCTGTGATCGACACGCATTCGAGCTGCAAGCAGCGCACAAGGGGCTTGCACGCGCGTTCAATCTGCGAGCGGCACGCAAGAGTGGCGGAGCGGCGTGCAAGGGGCGCGCGTTCGAGATGCGAGTGGTGCACAAGGGGCACATGATCGAGCTGCGAGCGGTGCGTGTTTGAGGTCTAAATAAAGCGCAAGGGGTGCATGCTCAAGCTGCGAGTCCCAAGGAGCGCATGCTCGAGTTATGAGCAGTGCGCAGTGGATGACGATGTGGGGGTATAGAGATCCGTGCATGACGAGGCCCAATCCAGCGACATAAGGTTCCAGGCAGTTGCCACTACTTTGTTATTTTGTATGCTCGTAGGGCCTGCGTGCCAAAGGAGATACTTGCTTTATATTTTTCGTTGTTCTTGCTAGACTTTTTCTGCATTGCAACTTTGTAAGCTTTGCAGTTGTGAGGATCTTGTTTCACTAAAAACTTTTTGATGAATTCGGTGGGCTTAATTATCCCACCTTTATCTCAAAAAAATATTATAGGATATTGGGTAATTACGGTACTTTAACGTTGTCAGTACAACTTTAGACATCACTGATCACAAAATAATTTCTCAAATTGTTTATAGTTACTTTAAATTGTTTATTTAAAGTTCGCCTAATTTTTGAAAATTATCTTTCTCAAACGATATAAAATCTGAGGCGGGTGATATAACCAAGATGGCTAATTAGTCCTCTAAAATGCAGTCTAGCGGGGCGCTTAAGCGGCCATCTAAGCAGGATCGGCCCTAATTCACTCTGCTTTGACCATAAACGGTTGCATTAAATGATCTAGAGGCTTTAAGATTTTAAGCATGCTCTCCCGTCAAAGTGGGTGCTTAAATGGATTATAATACAATCTTCATAAACCAGGTTTATGGTTTCTTTAAAAATAACTGACCCAAAACCCTTATTAAATAAGGGTACACGTCTCGATCTATTTTCAAATAACACAAACGAACAAACCCTAAAGTATTCTAGTCGGTGCTTTCCTCGTCACTCTCCTGTCAGGTCTCTAAAGGATCGCTGGCAAAAGCCTAAGTAATTTTGTCCAAATCATGTTATGTGCTTCTCATGTCTCTCTTCTGTTTTTCAATTTCATCTCACGAGGTATGTAATTTGCAGGCCGAAAATTTTAGTTAGAAATTTATGATTTGTCGTTATATTTCATCTAATGTCATGTATTATAATTTTTTTGATACTATGCACTCCATTCAATATGAAGTTGCTACATAAATTTAATATATTTCTAATTACATTGTTTTTAAAACTTTTCCGTGATTTTTACTATTTTATGTGTGTGTGTATATGAAACATAGTTTTAATGAAAATTAAAAAACATGCCTAGACAGGCTTAAACGGCAGCTAGGCGCTAGGCAATACGCTAACCACTCAACTCCGCCTAGCGCTTTTAACAACCTTGCTACTAATTCCGATCCCAAAAGTGGCCGACCTTTACCAATCACGATACAGAGACTATAAACCTTGATGTGCGCTCAAGGTATATACTAATTGGTAAGAGAATAATTAAACGCCTGCATAATTCCATAAACAGTATTAGAAATATGTCAGAATGATTAGAAGTACCTCTCTGATGACCATTCACCTGTTGTGATCTGTTGCTGTAATTAGAAGATGGTCTGCTTCCAGCAGAACTAGTGTGAGATAAAGAATGTGTAGTTTGAGATGAATCTGAAAATTGATTCCCCTCAGACCCATGTGATTTCCCTTGCGTTTTCTCATGCATGTATGAATCGTTCATATCAGATGAACCTTTTCCATAGAATGGGATATCAGAACCAGAAACATCAGGACAAACAACTTTCTTAACAGCTACTTCCCGTTTGATGACACCCACACCACTTGGGATGCAAGGATCAAGAGTTGGAACTAGAACGGGGTCTGAGGATGAGGCGTAGAGTCCAGAACTCGAAAGAGGCTTTGGGGATGATCCCAAATAATTTCTAGAACTGGATACATGCTGAACAGATACAGATCTTTTCCCATCCTCAGTTGAAGGTTTCCCTGTCTCATTGGTTATGGACGCTGCTGGACTTTCTTTAACTAAGATGGTACAGCTGACACTAGAATCTTTGAATGTAGATCCCTGGAATGGAACTGGATTCTCAACTTTGGCTGGACCGTCCATCAGGCCAGGTTCAGAACTGCAAAAGACAAGATACAAAAATTTGCATCAAGGAATGTATGTTTATGTGTATGCCTATGTCCATACAGGAAAGGGAAAATAGAAAGGGAAATAAATTAGACCAAAAAACTAAGCTTTAGTGAGGAAATACGATGAAGCAAATGAAAAATAGTTGACATAATGTATATTCATATAGGTATAATGACATTTCATTAAAATGGTTAATTGAAATAGTATATTGACAAACAAGAGAGTAGTAGCAACAACTAATGAACATAGAAATACTCTCCGAATAAGTATTAAGCATGTGGACCTTTCCCTCCCCGGCATTATCAAAAGCCAAAACAGATCTCTCTTTGGAACTAGATAATAATTAAGGAAGCTATCAGAAATTATTAGTTAAGTACAATTTGTGTATACGGCTTGCGATATGTATGAAAATAGGGTTACTTCTTGAAGGAAAAGGTAAAATAAATCATGTAAGCAATCTCAATGAATAAATCAAATGAAGGAATATATACCAGTATCTCAACAGATTCGTGATTGAAACTCATCTTGGAAACATTTTTTTGCTTGACAACCATGCGAGAATTTTTCTTTGATCTGATTAGGAACATGTATTGCATTCTTCATTTCGGAAAATATCCAAAAATTAATAGATAGATAACACCATACCAAATAGATATTACTGCTGTGTGTGTATAAGTGCAGATTGTCACCCGGACAAAAGATTTGTAAACTTGACTAAGGTTGAACTTCTCGGCCTCCCAGACATCTCATAGATTGCACAGTCTGAGGCTTTAAGGATTTTCATTATAACAGATCTCCAAAAGTAACTGTGCTAGAATAATAGAAAAAGAGATATATAGGGATTCAGATATCACAAAGCTTTGAAGGGAGGATTATATAAATTTTTAAAGCTTTTAATATAAGTATCCTCCGCAACTTCTCTTGTTGGTAATGAAATCTTACTGCTTAAGTAGTGTTATTTTTTTTTGCACAAACATTTATTGTTAAGGTTGGTGGGCATGAGAGTGTCTTGAAATTTTAAAGGAAACAAATGATAGTACAAATTAAAATTGATTGAATAAGTTCTCCCACTCCCAAACCTTCAATCATCTTTTTATCAGTCAAACTTACTAAATTAGAGTTTACAATCCGCTTTTCAATAAAGCTTCATCTCATTCCTTATGGGTAAATTGATTCTTTGGAATCTGTACATCATCTGTGGCTTATAGCTTCCCTGAAAGAACCATATACTAAGATAATTGTTAAACCTGTATATTCAAGCCTTACATTGATGGTTCTTAATGACAATGTGGACCTTGGATGTGATAGGGGAGGTGCAATATTAAGGGCGTGATGAGGTTAGTTAAAGTTTGCTCCTGCTTAGCTTTACGGTTTGAATTCCCATAATGCAAAGAACAGGGTATAGCAGGAACTGAAGCGGATACATCATGATACATATATGCAAAGAAAATTCATCATGATGGAAGTTGTGGATGTTGTGATGGATAAAATTTGTAGTTTATGCCTTTATGGAGGCGTAAGCTTTCATATATTTATCAAGCAATAATGCCGTAGACCTGTAGCAGACAAGTTGGTAAATATAGCTATTGAAGTCATGGGGAGTGCACGGTTAAGCTTTTGCTCATTAGGAAGCTAATAATCGAAGTCTGGTTGGTCAATACAGGTTGGGTAGTATCTACATGTAGGGAAACTCAATCAGTAGAACAATGAGTAAAAACATATTAATACCAGCTATCCTCAGTGTCCTTCACATTTCCTTCCCATATCTTTTATCTGTGCTGGTAAAATTCTTTACAACAACTGAGCCTTTTATCTCAAACATATAGGGTAGGCTACATGAACCAACATGAGAATCAAGCCGGGTCCAGCACATGAATCCTCCGCCTCCACTCCTATCGAACAATATACTTTCATTGAGGCCCTTGACAACCATATCTTTTCGTATCACCTCCATCCATGTTATCTTTGGTCTCCCTTTCGTCCTTGTGACATTGCCTATATCGAAAGTATCCATTCATCGAACTGGTACTTCCACAAGTCTGCATCGCACATGAACAAACCATCTTAGCCGGTTTTCCCGCATCTTCTCCTCCGCAGATGTTACACCAACTTTTGCACGAATATCCTCATTTCGCAGCTTATCTTTTCTAATATTACCACACATCCAACGAAGCATGCGCATCTCCACTACGTGCATCTATTGTGTATGATGCTTCTTAGGAGCCCAGCATTTTGTACTATATAATAAGGCATGCCAAATAGTGTTCCGATAAAACTTCTCTTTCAACTTTAACGGAAAGTTACGATCGCACAAAATCCCTGCTGCACTCCTCCATTTCAATCAATCAGTTTGGATCCTTTGGTTGACATCGCTATCGATCTCCCCATCCTTTTAGCTGATGGAACCTAGATATCTAAACAGATCGCTCGGTGATATCTCTTACCCATCCGGATCACTGTGGTCTTGACTTCTCTGTTTGCTAAATTTACAATGCATATATGTTGTCTTGGACCTGCTCACCCCCGAGATTTCAACATTTGTCTCCATAACTCCAATGCTGGTCTATGCTTACTCCAATTTGTTCCAGGTTATAGGCTAAAACATGCTCTAATGTCCCCCCAGGATTGCATCTGGATCGGAAACGGACCGGATATGAAAATACCATATCCGTATCCACTTTCTAGTTTCGGATACGGATATGGTCCGATAAGAAATATCCATATCCGTATCCAGGAAAAACGGATATAGATACGATACGAAGCGGATATTAAAGAGACGGATACAAATACGGATCGGATATTTGTAAAAATAACATGACAACAACTGAGCCTTTTATCCCAAGCATATGGGGTAGGCTACATGAACCAACAATCACGCCAGGTCCAGCACATGAATCCTCCGCCTCCACTCACTCCTATCGAACAATATACTTTCATCGAGTTCTTTGGCAACCATATCGTTTCGTATCACCTCCATCCATGTTTTCTTCGGTCTCCCTTTTGCCTTTTTGCCATTGCCTATATCGAGAGTATCTATTCGTCGAACCGGTGCTTCCATAGGTCTGCGTCGCACATGACCAAACCATCTTAGCCGGTTTTCCCGCATCTTCTCCTCCACAGGTGCTACACCAAATTTTGCACGAATATCCTCATTTCCCACCTTATCTTTTCTAGTGTTACCGCACATCCAACGAAACGCGCATCTCCGCTACGTGCATCTTCTGTGTATGATGCTTCTTAGGAGCCCAGTATTCTGTACCATATAATAAGACAGGCCGAATAGCGCTCTGATAAAACTTCCCTTTCAATTTTAACGAAGAGTTACGATCACACAAAATCCCTGTTGCACTCCTCCATTTCAACCAACCAGCTTGGATTCTTTGATTAACATCGCTATCGATCTCCACATTCTTTTGGATGATGTAACCTAGATAACTAAACAGGTCGCTCGGTGATATCTCTTGCCCTTCCAATGTTATACCAATATGGTTTTGACTTCTCTGGTTACCAAATTTGCAAAGCATATATGCTGTCTTAGACCTGCTCAATCTGAATCCCCGAGATTCCAATATTTGCCTCCATAATTCCAATTTGGCATTAACCCCTGCTTTCGTCTCATTTACTAGAACAATATCATCAGCGAATAGAACAATATCTCGTTGTAAAAATAACATGACATAAAAAAAATATAAATTTGAAGCGAAAAATCGATATGTTTGATTGAATGCTTATTTAACGACTTACAAATATTTGATAAGAGGCAAATTTGCGTGGAAATGAATATTATATGAATACAAAAGCATATTAACAAATATAGTAATATAACTAGCGTATTTTTTGAAAAAAATTATAGAAAGATTGATGAAATTATGTCATAATATTATTTTAAATGTATAGCATATAAAATGAGTAAAAAACGTATGTTTTAAATAGGCATTATCAACGAAAAATTAATTTTAAAAGATTTTTTTGTATTTTTCTGCGGATTTCCGTATCCGAATTCACATATCCAGATATCCGTATCCGAATTCACATATCCGGATAATTTTGCTAAAACCATATCCGTATCCAAAAGAATATTTAAATATATATCTATATCCGTATCCGACCGGATATCAAAATTTGTATCCGTATCTGGGTATCCGTATCCAGATGCAACCCTACCCCTCTCTCACACACACACAAACATCCCCACCCTCGCCGCAAACAATAAGCACATTAGTTGCCTTCAAACGATACTGAGAAATAATATGTTGAAAAGGCGAAAAGGCTTAATTCTCCAAAACTACCAAAAACTTGGGGAGTGTAGCAAGTAGCTACCAAATTCTTTGAAAATTATATAAAACCACCAAGTGTACAAAAACTTGTAAATTAATAAACAATAAACTATCAAACTTGTTTAGTAAATATTCAATAAACTACCAAGCTTGTTTAGTAAATATTCAGTAATTTACCAAACTAGTTTAAGAAAATTTAGGGATGCCCCTACGCTTTGATGGTTTTCTGTAAATTTCAAAGTACCGGTTACTTGCCATAACCCCTAAGCTTTTAGTAGTTTTTGGCAAGGTTCGAGATTTCGGCCGGAACCACCGATACGTGGTGGTTTCGTATCGGTTTCGGTTGAGACCGGTACAAAACCCCGAGACCAATACGAAACCAACTATACAATATCGTTTTGGCTGAAACCTTTTAAAATTTAATTTTTTTAATACCATTTTGACCATCATTATGATCATTGTAGGTCTTCGTTGTTAGAAAACCGCAAAAAATGAACCCATCTCCTATATTAATACTTATCTGAGTACACTTTTCATTATATTTTACATGATGGCTGGATTTTTAAACACTAGGATCATTGTCTTGTAACATAGAACCATAAATTTAAGTATTTAATATATCTACACTTATATATGTTGTATTACCACCGAAACCGAAACCAAAACCCGAACCGAGATTAGCCGAAATCCAACAAAACTAATAAAATTATGAGAAACCGAAACTGAGTTCCTGAACCTTGGTTTTTGGGAATTAAGTTGTTGACTAGTATAAATGTATACAAGAATCCCACGCATATCAAACACATCAATGCTCCTACATGCCCCACAACACCGTGGCCGTGCGGCATAAATTGGATATGTCAAACACTTATTTAGTGCAAGACGTTGAGAAATAAGAATGTGTCATGCTCCGCTTCCCAAAATACGGATATACGAAGAGTAACGAAGACCAGCCGTACTACATACAGTAAGGAAAGATCCTTCCATAGGCATATAAAGACCGTCTAGCTAAATATGTCAATATAATGTCCAAAAAATAATAGATAACACTGATAATTATGTTACAACGAAACCACAAAGAATACTAGTAATAGGTTCAGAAAATAAAAAATACGGATATACGGAGAATAACGAAGGTCGGCCGTACTACCTACGGTAAGAAAAGATACTTCCATGGTCACATAAAAGCTGCCTAGCTAAATATGTCAATATAATGTCCAAAAAAGAATAGATAACACTGATAATTATGCTACAACGAAACCATAAAGAATACTAGTAATATGTTCAGAATATAAAAGACGCAAATATAAGCTTATGATACAATAGGTTCAAAATAAGACGAGATCTGAAAAGACACAAATCCTAATGTCCCGCAAGGACGCACATGCTAAATACTAACTGAAAAAGAAATAAACCTACGGACTATTGGTCTTCTGCAAACGCTTGATAATCGCTCTAATCCTGCTCGGCCTGAAATGGTAAGTCTCGGGGATGTCAGAATATCCCAAGTATTGAACGCAAAAAGTGTATGTGGTGTGATAGCATGAATGTGTTGTAAAGCCCGTGTACGTATGTTTATAAATATATATGAATATAGTAATAATATGAAACATACATGTAAACAGGTCTAGTCGTCAAGTCATATCCTAACTAGTCACTAAAAGGTAGCATACCCTATCGTGAGTTCGAGTGTGTGCGTCAACCTCTGCAGGAGTATTACCAACCTAAGAGTATGACCCCAAGGGCAAGGAAACACGGGCCCAAATGTGGAATGAACAAGCGACCAATATAGCCGGGTACAAACTGTAGTAACAAGCGACCGATATAGTCCGGTACGAGATGTAGTAACAAACGACCGATATAGCCCGGTACAAGCTGCTAGCATGAGACTCTTAAGATCCTGTTGTACGAACGCACACTCAAACCACCCCAACACCCCGCGTATTCATATCTAATATGATAATAACTGAATCCCTAATTACGAATGCTGAGTAGTCTAGAACTAGTAATATCATGTTAATTGTATAAAAATGAAACTTGTAAACAGTATAGCTTGTGTCATGGCATGTAATTCAGTATTCTAATTAGAGATCTCGTTTTTAAATAAGTGGACTGGAGTAATGAATCATCATGGCATGTCAAGTACAGTCATTATCGTGTAATAGTGTCCATGAACAGTAATAACATGTAAATAACATGTAAAGGTTATTCGAGCATGTCAATAGCACTAGTGTCAAGTAGCATGTTAAATACAGTCGGTATATTGGTATACAATAAAGCGTTGAAAATAACATGTCATCTATACTATTATGTTAACTATATTATAGATATACAAATTATATTTTCCTAATCACTGAATGGCTAGTATACATATATATTAAAGATAGCTCAACAACTTTCAAATTTTATTTGTATTTAATTGTATTTTCTTATAGATCCATGCTTAATCTATTTCCGTCGATTTTACTTTTAAATACGTTAACTTACTAATGCAATTATTAACTTGTATACAAGAAACATATGATTTCATATTATTAAGATTTATAAAGTTGCGAACCAACACGGTTTAAAGGACATATTTGGAGAATCGCCGATATTGCATCGACCAAAAAGGGTAAGAATACTTGCCTTGGAGACGGACACGATGAACGGAACGATAAAGACAACGATCACGGAACACGACGATGCAGGACAAAACTCGATGCACGGTCCACGTTATGTGCTTCGGCTAGGAAGGTGGCAGTGTTGGGTTGAGAAGGAAGGGCTCCGATGAGGGGTTGCTAGCATGGGTGCAGGTCTCGGCTGAAAGGGGAGAAGGAGAAGGTGATGGTGGTTTGGGTTCTGTCGGTGGTGGCAGCGGCTAGAAGAGTCGAGGGCTTCGGTGCTTGGGGTGCTCGGTGATGGGGAGGGGCTGCGGTGGAAGGAAGGTATTGGCTGATTGGGAAAGAAGGTGGCGATGCTTGGAGGTGGTGGTGTTTGGAGACGCACCTGATGGGTAGGTGGCGATAGTGAGGGGTCTTGGTTGAGGATGATGAAGAGGGATGGCGATGATGATGGAGTTTGGGCGCTCGGTTGCGGGAGGCAGAAGCAGGAGACGCCGGTGATGGAGTCGTTAGGGGTTGCTCATAGTTGAGGGGGCTCAGCTTAAGAAGGCGAGGGTTGAAGGGAGGTGAAGGAGATGGGTTTTCTTTGGTTGGTTTTTGTAAAAAGAAGATGATAATGATGGAGAGAGAAAGAAATATACAGGGTTAGGGTTAGGGTTAAGGTCTGTGAAGGGTTGGAGAGAGAGAGAGAGAACTGTTTTGGATGGAAAGATATGTTAGAATAGTATATGTATAATATATATAAAGGGTTAAATTATGTGTTGGGTTGTTTGAAAACATATGTAGAGAGAGTATGATTCAGATGATGACGAGATGATACTTTGTCAAAAAGGTGTAGGGTTTGTTAAGGGGATATATGTAGAGAGATTAATATAGGTTTCCTGTGTGTGTATATGTGGTTAAAACAAAACTTGCACAAAAAAACCCATATAATCCACGTACCACAGCAAACCAACATCAAACCCAATCATCGAATATTTTCTCATACATGTTTTAAAACTATCGTTCTAAAAATATATTATTTGTTTTATATCTTTGTATGAATATTAAATCAGATATTGTTAGATTAGCAAACAAATATTTAAATACTAGTAATATATCTATTTAACAAATCTGAAAAACCATAGCTATAACAAACTTAAGGCAACCATAATTATATGTTCTATCTAAAAAACATATATTAAACTCCAATAATAAAAATAATATTTTTATTTAGGAGAAGTTAAATTGATATTATTATTATACTGTACCAAAGTTCTAAGGTGTTACAGAATGTGGAATATAAATGTAGACAATTCTGATATTTTTAATGTACGAGTCTACAAGAATAGTAATATTTCAAATCTTTCCCCACCCTGATGAACTATAGCTAGGAGCAAAAGTTTCAAGATGAATCAAATAATTAAGTTTGGTCCATGAAAGTCAGCTCCACTTAAGAAAACATCTTGTTTTAACTTCAATAGATTGCAACCCTTGTGTATTTTACTTTTAGTTACATATAATTGCAATTTTGTGTATGCGTGCAAGCAACCTTCGAATTATGGTTGAAAGTTAAAACCTCGGTTTTATAATTATTGTGCTGTTCAAGTTGTCTACATAGTTTCTTTTGTAGTTTATTTTAATTTGGTTTATATATGTGAGTGTAAGTATTATATATGTAAAATAAATAACCATGCATTGTGTCCTGTTTTTTACAAAATTTTCATGTCTGGTGTCTGTATCCATGTCCGTGTCCATGCTTCATGGATTGTAAATAGTGTTGCAACACCGTTAATTGCCACAAATAGTATTATTTTGAAGTGTTTGTGTATATGTAATTGGGCCCATAAACGCGCAACTGATGTGTTACTAGTTGTTACTAGTTGGTGGAAACAAACTTAAAACATCATGTTACGAGTTGCAAATGGGAGTCAGTCTATGAAGAGAGTATCTTCGAATGAAAAGCAAGAAAGAAATGGATTATTATTTCAAGAGGGAGATAGAAAGAAGAAAGAGAACCATATCTGATATAATTCTGCGTAATTTCCCAAATCAACATAAACAATGCTTTCAATACCAAGGCATTTTTCATCTTCTAGATTGCTGATCCAATCAATATAGAAAAGTATATAGCATGTAAAGAATGTAGATTGTACATTTGAAACTTGTAAGTCGGAGAGAAAGCAGTATATGGATTTTAGAAACAAATATTAGGTATAGGTCATAAATTATGAATCAAGTGAGTTCAAAACAGTGTACAGATCTAAGTAAAATGTAGTCAACTTAAAGTCAATACATAAAACCTCCCTGAATTATAGATTCAATACTGTAAAAAACCTCCATGAATTATAGAATAATCAGAAAAGATTTGAACCAGAAATTGGTAATTTGTTCATCTTTCTCACACAAATGTCGATTTCATATTTCCTTTGAACTAATATTCCCTGGTCTCGATGGATTTTGGAGGATTGCTTCTTAGCGCGTTGCATGAGTATAATCAATAAGGTAGGTGTCTATCTTTTCGGCTTTATCGCAAGCCTATACTTGTACTTTATTTCCTTGGCTTCTTCTTTGAAGGATGATGTAGTAAGTTAAAAGGCCAGTCATAATTTTTGTCAAAGCTTTTATGGAGCCTTAATGGTCCATAGACGATGCAACTTTACGAGAGGAAGATTTGGCTACTGATGATGATTCATCACAAAAAAAAATGCCACCATCATGCCTAGACATCAACCTTGGAAGAACCAATTATGAAACATTTTAGAAATGTCGATTTTGAAACTTAACCAATTATGACAGTATTATAGACAAAGGGCTTTTGCATATTACAGCATTTAAAAAGATGAACATATCAATGTCTAACATATAGTTAAAAAAAATTAAAGTTTTGGTATGCATACTATCAGACCCAGTAGATCTATTACCAGAATTATATAAGTTGGTACAAAGAAAGAGAGACGTTTAAGTTACGTGCAAATCAGCAGACAAGTATACCTTGCTATGGGAATAGTCGGCTTGCTTTCTGTATCCTGAGAAGGGGGTGAGGATGGGGATGTGATGCCTTTATCTGTGGATTTATATATTCCATTTTCCTTTATGATGTTCCTTCCACCACCAGCATCTGATCAAAGGGGATAGATGGATTAATACTGTATACACAACACACCCCCAAAAAGAAAAAGACCAAAAAAATGTCTGCATAGTTTTCATGGCAGATATCTATCCTTAATAAACAATGCTGATGATGTTATTTACTCAATCTATACTGCTGAAGGCTAGAACAAATTAAGTGATCATCAAGAAAAGGTCTGCAACTAACCCCAAAGATTTGAAATAATGGCTCTGCTGCTGTCGTTATCAAAAGGTGTCAAAGTGATATCTTAAGATACTAAACTGGCATATAATGAAGCAAGAAAACCCATTCACTTGTTCTTACAGTCTCAGGCCGTAGTACAGACTATATGACACCATCTTAATCATTAGTACGTATGTAGACTAGTAATTTAAAAAGTTAAGTATAGTCAGTATAAGAAGTCTACACTGATAGTGATAAGATTAAAATTCATCTTCCGATATAGCAATTAAATTGTGTTGGTGAATATTTATGTTTTAAAGTTTGTATTGGCCCAAAAATTGCAGTGATACATTGGTAGAATATTTGGATTGAAGGATGTTTTAAATAAAAAATGTGGGTGTGGTTTTTACCAAGAAAAACCCTAGGAAACGCGGTTGGTATTTCATGAGTTGTCATAAGAAACAAGCCAGTGAGGACTTGAGGAAAGTTGCCACTTGCCACGTGTTTCTCTCAACTCCTCTTTGGCTTTGCTGATGAAAAAAGAGAGATTCAATATACAAGAAAAAAAGTTGTAAATATTTCGCTTCTCTTCTTGATGAAGGAAATATAGTGTCCTAATCTCCTTTCTCTAAAGTTACCTTTTACATGTTAAACCACCAAATCCGATCATTCTTATTTCTTACCATACAATATGCATGGTTGACTTCTCATGTGTGTTTTTTCGCAAGAAACCCTTCAAGATTCTTTTTACATACATGTATGACATCAAGTTGCCTTCTCCATGCGCATATGTTAACTGTTTTCCTCAAATATATACATGTAAATAATTTGCTTTTAGAACTCTATGCAGATACCTTTATATCACCATTGCATCATACACAATAGGTTATTAAACATGTCCCTAAATGAGCCTTGATTTTTCAATGTAACTCCCTGATTAAAAATCATGTTTCCTAATTTATTTATTTATTTATTTATTTATTTATTTATTTTTGGAATAATAAGCCGTAACATGATGCAAGCGGAGTTCGAACCTCAAACCTCCAGCTCAAGTGCAAGAAGATTTTACCGCTAGGCTATAGTGGCACCCGCCTAATCTCAATATTTTAGATAACGCACTGGTAAGGTCATTTTCCTAATTTATTTTTCTTTAAAAATACATATTTCTGTAACTTACCAGGTTGTGATTCCTTATACATACAGAAGGCAAGGTCAGATCCATGTGGATCACTAATAGATCATGCATGAGAATTCTACCATCCAATTCAATACTTGATCTACATATCAAAAGAGTCAGAGTAAACAGTAAACACCGAGTACGAACTTATGTTATCTAAACAGACTCCCATAAAATTTGATGAAAACAATCCCAATATATCACTTTAACAATTCTAGGCTCACCAATTAACTCTGGGTTGGAATATGCAATTGTAAAGATCACGATTATTTTTGTCTTAACCCACTTATATTTGAGCGAGGTTCTAAGAGGACACAAAAAGTTGGTCAACAAGAAATTAGATGCTGTTGTATCTTCAAATCATGTAAATAATCAAACCATAGTAATAAATTGGTCACCTTTATAAAAAAAAGATATAAATATCTCATATATGTAAATGTGGCGAAAGATGCATTCCCAAAACATGGAGTAACTAGTAAGAGAAAGAGGTATGAAGATACCCAGTTAACAGGTTTGGAAAGGGAAGAGCCACATATGGTGTTTGGGTTATGATTAAGCAGCTCTAGTACATATTGGATTACCGCATAAAAGTAAAATTTCATTTATATGTTGCACCAATCAAAGAAGAAGATACAAAGCACTTTTGAGATTGGCAGTCTAAACATTACTACAATAATATGTAATCATGATAAAAATGTACACACTATCTCAACCATCAAAAGGAACACTTGCCATGAGATGAATACTGAGAAGAGTAGTTTCCTCGACCACCCCGGCCCACTCTCCCCTGAACTGCTGGCCTCCCCCTATTATCAGCAGGTTCTCTGTTGTTCTGTTGAGACAAAGGATGGTTGAATAGTAAGAAGTAATTATCTAAGGGAACACAGGCATAACAGAATAATCACAATATTATAATGCTCTTGCACATTTTTCTCCGGAAACAAATTATACTCGCTCGCATACAAAATTCTCAAAGCAGGGTTAGTCCAACAAAATTTTGGATCAAACAAGATAGGAGGCTAAAGGCACATAAAATAAGCTAAAAACTATGCCTGCAAAGTAAAGCAAACATTTTACTGTTCTGATCAGGGTTACTTAAACAAAAACACTTTTTTTAAAAGCTTCTATATTAGCAAACACGGTTAGAATAGTATACCAAGTACCAACTTAAATTTATAGAGATCAATTAACTGCATAATATACCAAAAATGCTACTGAAAAATATTAGAAATTTGATCTGCAAAGCAGCAAAAGAAATGCTACAGAATTGTCATAGTGGGAAAGAGTTACATAGCATGCCTCTTGACAGTTCAAATCAAGATAAATTGACGGTGGTCTAATAATGAATGACAATAACACAAAGACATATTATAGCCAAAAATATGTAAATATGTAATACTGTAATAGAATGCGTTCAGTTGGATTCATCTGTTACTACTAATAGTCAAAGTTGAGAGCCAATGATCTTCCTAAGTTCATCCCCAACAAATAATAATAGATGTAGGCAACACAATGTGAAAATTGATGAAGTATTAAAATTAATATATCTGATATTTATGAATAAATATACAGGTCTGACAGCTTTCATTCACTGTAAACACTTTGCACAATCTACATCGCTGCTAAATGCTTCCTCTGCTCGCCATTGTCCAGCATTATCAATCAAGTGAGAGCATCAATAACTACAATATCCTTAAATTGAATATTTACTTTAAGAGCTGAGGATAATTAGGCACATAGCTGCTCTCTTCGGTGTATTCTCTATTGTTAGCTCCGCAGGTTCTCATTCCTTCTTAAGTAAATCATAATTCACCTTAAGCATAACCTAACTAAATTGCACTTCAACTCCATTACTCACGCTAAAAGATCAAACAAAACACAGTAACAGTGAAAGACAGTATAAACTTTCCGTAAGGTCTTGATACTAGAGAGAAGACTCTCAAGATATGTAAACAAGTGTAAATGATGATGGCCATGATAAATAACTGCATATCACTGCAACAATGATTCATCAATTTTTAAAAGCCAACAAAAAGAAAAGTTCATTCTCATTCAAAATAAATCAAACATTAAGTTCTGATCAGAATAATAAAAGTTTTTCTATAGCGCACCTAATGTTTCAGTATAGTACTACTGATCTCTTCAAGGCTAACAATGTCTTAATCAATAAAACAGGAAAGGGAGAAAATATTTACCTCTTTTTTCTTGTCACGTTTCCTTTTGACCTCATGAAAGGGATCTGGAAAACAATTTAGTCGTTAAAATTTAACAAGGTGCCACAAAAATTTTGACAAAAAAGGGATTTAAAAGCTAAGCAAATACCACTCTAACGTAGATACCCCAACCCTCGTCACCGAGGCCTCACAATATTTTCATGAAAAATACTATGGAGAAAAGGATAATGAGTGCATTACTCACCAATACGTCAACATCACTTGATCTAATACCATGCTTTGATGAAGTAAAGAGAGGAAGTTAAAGAATCGCTATTTCCAGTAATAACTAAAATTTCTAATTTTCCACTTCCCAGATCAAAAAAAGGGCTGCATCAGCTCTTGAATAAATACATAGTGTACTAATTAGGTATAATAACTGCTGCATCATGTTCCTAACAAGATATGACCAAATTGTTGATTAATGGACTTTTTTGGCGGAAAATATACTTTCTACAAATCAAATCTGCAAGACAGATTGGTCACATTGCAAGTCAAAATTGCCATTTAAATGCATTTATCATTTCAGTGGATGAAAGAACCGCATAGACTGGAAGATAATCTCGGATTTTAATATATAAAAAAAAGGTGTAGCAACAAAATAAAGTTCCATACTGAAACTCTTCAGGCTAAACAGTGGAAAGCAGTATTCCAGGAAACCCGGTCATCATAGCCTAATGAATTATCTAAAAATTAATTGATTCCGGAGTTTTAAAAGGCGGCCGCGCCAAGGCGCTCACGGAGGCTGCACTACATCGCATTAGGCTGCATAGTCTATTGTTATGCTTGCCCTTGTATTATTATAGGTATACTCTTTCTACTTATGAATTGGAGTATAATTTCTAATAAATTAGGGTTGTTTTGTCACTATTAAAAATACAATAGCATTTTATCCCAAATCATTTTAGGGTTTTCTCTCATCGACCCAAATCCTTCTGTCTCGCACTCTCGCCGGCATCAACCCCTAATCTTTCTCATCTTTCTCATCCACTGCATCGATCTCGATATCGACCCCAAAATCTTCTCAATCACCACACTCAATCTCAATTTCCAATCCTTCCCAGCCGCCGCACAATCTTGACACAATCCTTCTCAGCCACCGCAGACCATACTCTCGATCTTGACCCCTACTCCTTCCTCTTCCCCTTCAATCTTCCACTTCGAGTTTCGACTTCGTCTAACGTGCTTCAAGCCTTCGAAAATAACAGTTTTTTATTTTTCTTTTCTTTTGAGGCTTTGATTCTTCATTTTTGTATTTAATTATAGTTAAATGTTAATTGAATATTGTGTGTGTATTGTAATTGTATTTATGTTATCTTATTGACTTATTGTTATCGTATCAATTGTTTTTCATAAGTTGTTAAATTTTATATTTGTTTATATTTATTGACTTCTCGCAGAATTTGCTTCGCTTTAACTACTCGGCTTGCATTTAATTGTTTGTTTACGCCTTTGAGAATGTTTATCCAGACAAATGCAAGTGAAAATGAAACCAAAATAGTTAAAAGCCCGATTAGAATCAATGTTTAACAAATAAACTAAAAGAAAATAACAAAATTAATGCAAAATACGACTAAATTATTGTCAATGCGGCCTGGGTGGTCAAACCACTTGACCAGACCATCTTTTTGCCACTTTTTAATCCCTGATTGTTTCCGAGAACACTTGAATCAAGAGGAAAGAGGATTTTTTTCAAAAAAAGAAAATTATATATAGATTTGAAACTCCATTTTGTAAAACCAAATCACAACATAATCTATCAGTCTAGTGAAAGAATGCATACCACTGCTTAAATCACAAAACCTTGCTAAAAGAACCACAGTCTAGTGAAAATCAAATCTATCAGTTTGTTAGTGTGAACACTTGATCACAACAATTGAATTGAATTGCAGCTAGCGTGATATCAGTCATTTACAGAAGGTGACAAAAACAATTCAAAAGGGGAAAAAAGAATGGGGGGCAAAAAGCCCAAAACTATTTCATTCTTCTAGATAGAAGTCTACAACAAAGAGCCTATCTTCGAAACTTTTAGGGTCAATTGCATGAATCCTTCTACCATACAATTCTATTACGGGTTGTCTCCTTGCTTAAATTAAGAGTCAAAATGACTTTGTTAACTGCTATGTTTGTTTAAGCTAACCTCTAGCCTCATCGCTCCAACAAGAAAAAATTTGGCATTCCACATAGCTTATGTCCAAACCATCTCAATCAATTATTCCTCATTTTATCCTTTATAAAAGCTAAATGCATTTGCCTTTCAGCTTCCAAAATTACTTATTTTAAACTCGTAAACTAAATCAGTGGATCTATAAATAAATTAAAGATCTTGTTTGTCATTGTGTCTACAATTCATCCTCTTAAATGTTATATTCATTCTTTCTAGGCAAACCTTTTACTCATCTAATATAACCATCTAGCTTAATTCTATTCAACACCAACTCGAGGAATGATGTGTCCCTGACAAAGCCGCAATCCACCCTTATATTCATTGCACTAGGATAAGTCAAAGCAAAACATAGCTTCAGAAATATGCCCCAAAGAAACATCCTTGCCTACTTTGCGTTTGATGGCATCAATGGAGTGTGTCCTTAAGGGATGCTCCAACAAGTGCTCTTTAGGACTTACTCCCATGAATATAGCTTTTATGTTAGTCGTCGGCTATATAATGCAAATGTGTTCTTATATCCAGAATCATGATAGACAATGAAAAAATTAGACCTTTCGGAGTTCTTTAATATAAATCTCAATTTGCAAACAAAAGAGTAATAATTAGAAATCGTCGAGCTAATTTTAAGGGTTCACGAAGAAACTCTAAGCCTATTATTCGATCATGTAGTATTAACCGTTCATATAAAAATGAAAACAATAACCTAAATTGCTTATTCAGCGGTAATTATATAATAATATAATGAGTCTTTATCCCAAATCTATAGGTCAACCATATAAATCAATTTCTTACATTTAGCTACAGGATTAAATTAATGTTTTGTCTATGGCCTCCAATGTCCAACCATATTATTTTAATATCTATCTTTAGCCATGATCCAACAACTAAAATTTCAACACCATGTTTATATCGATCTATGTTATGTATATATAAACCACCTTAATCTTGGTTCTCAGTTTATCCTATGTAGAAGTTACCTCTAACTCCGTATGAATGCATCCAATGTTATTTTATTTATGAAAGCATTAACAATATCAATCCTAAAGTTCACATTTCAGTTATACTGGTTTTTTGATATGGTTCTTAATGCCCAACATTCAGCAATGTTGGTTTTAATAGTCATCCTGCAGAAGAAATATAATCTTTTTATTATTAACATAATACTTTGCACTTATCCACTTTAGCTATCATGCTGTAATTCTATGAACATTGTCGTCCTCGATACCACAAACAAGATGAATGATTGATTGTATGCACTGAACAAGATCACTCCTAGATATTATTTGCTTATCTTGCATTGAATGCACAACTCTTTGTACTAAAGTAACACGTATAAGTTGTTTTCAATATGCTAAAAAAATTTAAGATTATAAACCTTCTTTCCCCCTTTCTACCGCCATTGTTATTCCTATTTCAGGGTCATCAACCAAAAAAATTACACTAGACCAATGATCTGCAATAATCCCAGCTTTGAGTCGACGACCAAGCAAGTTGTGTGTCGCTTGACAGAGAATGTTGGTTTCTATCAATGTTTTAAAAGCGGCAAAAAAAGCAGAGCGAGCGAAATGCATGGCCGCTTTGGCCGCTCAAAACTCAGCAAATCTTACTTTGGTTTAATTTTGTTATTTCTTGTAAGTTGTTTGTTAAACATTGATTCTAAATGGCTTTCTGACTACTTTTAAATACTTGAGCCCCTCCTGTGGCGAGTTTCGAGGTCAAAAACGATATTGTTCAAATTCAAAAATCGCAAACTTGAAGTTTAAGCTACTCAAAACTCAACCGAAGATGCTCAAAAATCTTAGCCTTGAAATCAAAATCAAAACTCATAAACCCTAATTGCCCGACCCGTTGCTTCGAAGCCAAACTTTAACACCCTCGCATCTCTAAGTCGAAGTTTCCAAGTCGAAATCCTAGCCGGTCATAGTTGAAGCCTCCAAGTCAACATCTAGTGTCGGAGTTGAAGCCGATGCCTGTAGGTAGAATTCCCCAAAACTATAGTTCGAAGTAATGACCAGATTAATGAAATTAATATAAGTATTGGAAATTTAGATGTTAATAATCACGCCAAATGAAATACATACTCATTATAAGACATTATAAAGGAGTTAACATCATTAAAGAGGGTGTAATAACTAAAAATATTAAAACTACACCATAAACCTATAAATACACCCTAATAAATAAGAAATAGAGTATATTTCAAAAAAAAATAGGACATAGAGTATGGTTACCCGATTAAAGGGGTGGGAATATCACCCAGCTTAAGCCGAAAAAACGGAGCGGTGGAGAGCACTCCGCCTCTTAAGCGGTCGCTTTTTAACCGTTTCTATATGATTTGACTATTTGACCATAACTTGTTGAAATAAGAATTCTTATTGATAATATACTCCAAGTGAAAAAATATCTAGTGAAAGTCTCTAATAACAATAAGTAAAATCAAGAAAACTCAAAAAAGAATCGAGCAATGTTGGATCTTATGAGCTAAAATAGACTCAAAAGAAACAAGAGAAGTTAAAATGTATGAATTAACCAAACATGTGAGACCGTGAGTGCATGTAATGTTTGTTTCCTAATAAAAAAGTAATTTTGTAAGTAATAATAAATTGTCATTGTTTAACATCAAACTTAAGTTCTTTAGGCCATTAAGGTAACCCATCTATATCGATAAACATAGCCAAGGTTCAAGTGGGTTCTAAGTCACCACAAACTAATAAAACAACAAAAACTACTTCGTATAAAAACTATAGAGCGAGAACTATTAAGAAAAGAGCAAAAAAGAGCAACACTAAATGATAAAAAAATATAAACTAAGCTAGCCATTGTGATATGAAGTAGGCGGACCTAATTCAGAACAGTCTACTCTCCTCTAAGGAGAGTGATTAGGAAATTTGCAAAACAGTCATCCCTTTCTATGATTGCCCAGTAAACCATTGTAGGCAAATAAGGGCCTGTTTGGGAATGGAGTTGAGTTTTGTAAACCGTGGTTTCATATAGTTAGCAAAAGTTAACTCCAAAATGCTAACTTTAGCCTGTTGGGCAACCATTTTGGAGTTGAGATTACTGTAATTTTTCAACCTTAAACTGCGGTTATCTCAACTCCAATCTGATCAAAGCTTACTAAACTCCATATTTTGAGTTTAGGGCTTGCAAACCATAGTTTGCATGCCTCCTACCTCCGCTTTAAAATAAACAATGGTTATCCCAACTTTGTATCCAAACAGGGCCTAAATGTTAAACTTCAAGACAATCGTAGCCCTCAATGAAGCTCACTGTAAGTCCATTTCCTGTAATTTGGACTTTCTTTCCCTTTATGCGCTTGTAGCTTTTGGGAAGTTTTGAAGTTCATTAATGTCTTTTTATTGGCATATTTGGAGTACTAATTAATTAGCCCACATTTTCCTTAAAAAGAATAAAATCAAACAAATCAAGCCAATGTTTGATTTTGAATGTCAAATCAAATATAACCATGACATTTCTGTCAGAAAAAATATAACCATGTCATTCGACCTATGAATCTAATGCAGGAATCAGCAGTAAACAAATCTAAAGAAATATGCTATTTGGATAGAAACTATAGTTAAAAAATCGTAAAAGCGTGCCTCCAGTGTGATCTAAAATTATCCCCTGAATCAGTGAGAAAACCAACACCCCCAACAAAATCCCAAGCTATTACAAGCTGACAACAATAGTCTAAATCCCCAAAATCCCATAATGCCCCAAACTCGATCTAACTCCTAAATCACCACACAGCTCTCAGAATCAAAATCAATCTGCAGAAAAAACGAGAAGGGTTCAAAGAGGGACCTTGAAAGAGGAGCTTTTGAGCGGTTTCGTTGGGATCCATGTCGCACTCTTTGAGCATTGCGTAAATCTCATCGTCGCTGTGATTCTTCGCGATCTCCTTCAGGTTCTGGATCGTCTTCCGAATCGAAACCCTAGATGAAGACCCGCTCATCTTCGCAAAAGAAAGAAAGAGAGACAGCTGAGAATTTATTTGGTTTTTAAAGGAAAGGGGCGAAATGGGGGAGATTTTTGGGGGTTTCGAATTTGTTTTATGCAAAGAAGAAAGGGAAATGAGAGAGAGCCTGGGTCTAGGTTTTTAGCCCCTTTGCTTGCGTTTTTTTTTATTGGACAAGCGCATGAAATTGGTAAAGGAGGTTGTTCAGATTGGTCACTTGATTTTGGTGGTTAAAGACATGTTTGTCTCAAGAACTTATGTTGTCCTGGGTGTTTGTAATGATCAGGGAATTACGTTGGAGTTGACCTGACTCAAGCTTGGTCGGGGCCTGTTTGTTTAGCAGGAGTTTGAAAAATCAAGACTTCCGGAGCATGGCGTAATATTTTTTTATTGGGGAAATTGTTGTTAAGCCCATGAGATTTAAAAGCAAGGCTTGTGAATAAACCGCTAGTAACAAGGATTTCTTTGTTTAAATCCCTAGACTACAATTTTGATATTATTTTTTGCAAGGATTTGTGCATGTGCGTTGCACGTGATAAATGTAACATTTTTTATATTAATAAATAACAAAATGCCATATGGCATGTCTAGGACCTAGGATTGTAAGGATTAATTGTTTTTGTCTCTTTGCATGATGATATGGAGAACCTGTACATGGAAAAAAAAATCCCTTTTTTCTTTATTTCTTTTAAAAAAGGAGAGGGTGAACATCTAATGTAACATCCTGATCCGATCGTAAGTTTTTTCTTTTCTTTTTTTTTTGAATATGCTGGATTTTGTTATATTATTATTATTATTTTAAGTTGGAGTTTAATACTTTTTAATTAAGAGAAAACATATAATTATGGTTTTTTAACTTTGTTAATTAAATAATAATTAGTATTTAGAAATTGTTTTCTAATCAAATAGTATGATATTTTAATATACTTATAATATTTATTGTCTGCTTTGGTTTTAACTAAATAAATAATAATAGTATGATTGTTTTAAAAAAATATATTTATTATTTAAGTTTGTTTGATAACTTATTAAGCTCTTATTTTAATTTACATCTAATATATTTTCAAATATTAGTTTATGTAACCAAATATATTATGGTTGTCTAAATAGTTATGATATTTAACATTTAGAAAGTTGTTTTTATAAATCTAGTATTATTTTATCTCTTTTAAACCGACCATAATCTATTTATACAACCATATCATATTTTAAACTATTCTATATATTTTATCTCCCGAGACAAATCTATACCTATTTTAATCATATACATATTTAAACTAATATATATATATATATATATATATATATATATATATATATATATATATATATATATATATCAAACAACCTTTACAAACTTCCCCATAATTTAATCTCTTTAACAGTATTTGGATATCTCTTCAAATATATTTCTCTCTCTTCGGTATTTTATTCTCCTGTCTTATAACAGTTTTACATATATACATTATTATCATCTTTCTCTTCCTCATATAAATCAACCTTCTCTTTCTTTCCCATCGTAATATTTTCTTCTTATTCAAAATTACCTGAGCCATCAAAGCTTGGAATTGCGCTTCGTGTCGTCGTATTTATTCGTCTCCGAGGCAAGCACTCATTATTTTTAGTCGATATAATATCGGCGAATCTCTCAGCTATTGCTGATAAATAATATTATCATACAAATTATATATATAACTATTTGTATTATATAATCTTTGGTCATATTGATATATTATGTTCTTGATGTTTTATTATTGTTTTATATAAAAATATCATGTGATCATATTTACTTAACTAATATATAATGTAAATTTAAACCCATATTGCTTGTATGTGCTATTAATTATTCATACTCATGTATATAATTGTCTGCTGTAATTTTTTTTATTGTGTGTGTGTGTCTCTATATATAATACATTTAAATATACAATATAAAGTGTGGTTATAAATAATATATTAATACAGTAGGTAAATTATTAATATATTTAATTAGAGCAGTTGTGGATATGATAAGTTATAACAACATCGATTATTAGTATATATTAGTGATAATCATATATAATACACTAAAACGGTATAATATATTTTATGTATATAGGTGTACAATATTAATAATTATTAACATGACACATAGTAGTGTGGGTATTAATGATGTTTATATATTAAGTAAAGGTATATATATACATACACACACATATATAGATATTATAAATATAACAGCACAAGTCTCGGTTTTAGTTAATTCAGATAGTTATATAGTATATTATAATAATGCATTCATATTTAATTACAAATTATTTTTTGTTAAATGCTGTAGCTATTGGAATTGTTCAATTAGAATCAAACGCTCTTTAAAATGATGTTGCATAAATAACCTTATTAAATATTGATGTTATGACATGCTTATTGTTATCATTGGCGTACACAAGAACACTTTTTAACATGTTTTATACATGCGAGACCATTATTGATTGATATGTACGAAAACACCTTGACATCACATGCTTGTTCACGACTATTGTTTTCTTATATTAAAACATGATCTCTAATTAGAATGCTGGATTATATACCGTGCACAATTTATACTGTTTACATGTTTCATTTCTATACAATTAACATGATATTATAAGTTCCAGTCCAGTCATCATTTTGATTAGTAGTTGAATTCACTATCATGTTAGTTATAGATACGTGGGGTGTTGGGATAGTTTGAGTATGCGTTCGTTCGACAGAATTTCAGGAGTCCCATTGCCGGCAGCTTGTACCTGGCTATATCGGTCGCTTGTTACTGCAGCTCGTACCGGGCTATATCGGTCGCTTGTTACTGCAACTCGTACTGGGCTATATCGGTCGCTTGTTCATTGCACAGTTGGGCCCATGTTTTCTAACCCTTAGGGCCCTACCCTTGGGTTGGGAATACTCCTGCAGAGGTTGACGCACACGCTCGAACTCACGATAGCATAAATTACCTTTTAGTGACCAGTTAGGATATGACTTGACTGACTTGACATGTTTACATGTTTGTTTCATATTATTATTATATCCATATATGTATTAACATGCGCACACGGGCTTCACTGCAATCGCATATTCATGTTATCACGCCATATACACACTTTTACGTTGAGTGCTTGTTACGTATTTTGACATCTCTGAGATTTGTCATCTCAGGTTTAGAGACGGATTTTCATGCCGAGCAAAATCAGAGCGATTATCAAGAATTTACAGAAAATCAGTAGCCCGTAAGTTTATTTCTTTTCAGTTAGCATTTAGCATGTGCGCCCTCGCGGAACGTTAAAAATAATGTATCTTTTTTGGATCTTGTATTTCGTTTATTAGGAACCCTTTATTATTTGGATATTTTATTGACCATATTTTTATCTCGTGAATTCATCAGTATTATTTGTTATTTATGCAGTATGATATTATTATTATATCTTGGATATTACCGTACAGGTTCAGCTAGAGCTTCAGGTGTGATTATGGCAAGACAATTTCTTCTTGTCTATGAGCACTTACGGTTTCGGTCCATATTCCCGTATTCCAGGAATTGGGGTTGTTCACCGCCGAAAACAGAGACGAACTAGGATAGCTCGTCTTGTCTGAATTTGGGGGCAGATACTATTTGGACTTCTCCATCCACCTCTCCAAAAATACCAAGTTGATTTATGGCACCATATATCGGAGGTTTGGACAGATGCAACTGTTGTAGCAGACTTCATCAGATTTTCCCTCATTTGTGAGGGGTTTTTGATTGTGAGGACACTCTTCCCTATAGGTGTAAGCCCCTGCAGTTAATTACATTATTGCATTGCAATAACCACTTTCTCTTGTCCGGCAGTTCACTTCGTTTTGTGTGTGTTTTGTTTTATTTTGGTTGCCCATGGATTGTATACGGAGACTATTTTATGTCGTCGCCCGTAGGGCGCGGATCAGTCCAAATCCGTATATTTTAAATCTGGGTTTGGTTTATTTAAAGACCGTTAATCTGGTTTGAGACTAAGATCGACTTAAAATATATGAGTATTTGGGCCCAAATTATTTTAGTTTAAGAACATCATGGTCCATTATCGCCATGTTTGGGGCGAATATTAGTTTAAGGACATTTCGGTCCAACATTTCTGTTTTGAGGACGGATATTAGTTTAAGGACATTTCGGTCCAACATTCATCTTGCGCGCACGTGTATTTATTACATGGCGGAGTGAACGATGGCGACATGGAATGCGCCCAATTTGGGACGCGATCCGATTTAAGGTGTACACGTCAATTTAGAAGTGCATCAATGTGTGATGAAAGGAGTTATTGCTTGTCGGGACCAAACACATCTCTGAAGACGTTGAGAAATTACAACGACATATATCAGAGATGTGAAAAGATGTACCCTTGAACCAAATCCCGTATTTGAGGGAAAAAGGGGTTGTGGTGAACCTAAGAATCGTTAGTCATATCTGAGACTAAGATTACCTTAGGAGATATGGGATGAATATCATATTGGATATCATCAGTGAGAGGTCATTAGTCATGTTTGAGACTAAGATCAGTTTGGAAATCATGAGCAATATAGGCTCGGTTGATTTAAAAATCAAAGAGATTTAATTTCAGGAAACTTAGCCAATTTGGGCTGAGATTTGGTCTTTATACTACCCAGCAGTGTTAAACACTAATATATATAGTGCTCACGTGTGTTTCGCGTGGGGCACTGGAATAGTGCTGGGCACTAATGTAACGACTATGAATTTACTGTATGAAAATTTTCAATTTAATATACAGAAAGGAGTTTACAAGTCTGAGTACAATTTAAAAGTTATTTTTTGTTTAAGAACAACAAGAAACAACTTGTAGATCACTAGTAAAGCTCTTGCATTGCTGTGACGTAGCCCCTGTATTCGAACCCCATCAAACACATTATATTTTTTTCTGATTTTTCTTTTAAACGTTTTGGAAGCCTAAAAGTTTACACGTGCAATGCATATAAAAATGAAAAGCCAGAGAAAACAAACATGTGCACATTGGAGTTAATAAGGACAAGTACACGTGGCCAAAATCCTCCGGCTCAACTTACCAATTCGACCGGCGAGATCCACCAAAGGGCCGACGCCGACGGTCCCTCCGTAGGCAATGAGGCCCGTACTTTGCACAAGTGTCGTTTCCCCTACCTCTAACTCCCATGCACTGTTTCATTGCTCTGCAATCAAACAGAGACCCATCAATTCCCCAATTTATCATATTTTAATGCATTTTAATTCACTCTTTTAATTCCAGAACCCTAATTCTACATTATAAATACTACACATACCCTAGCCTCTCCTCATTCTAAAAATTATAGCCAAAATTCTCAAACTTTTCTAAGTACAAAAAAATTACAAGTGGAGTTAGCAAGAGATCGACTTCCGGCGAGGATCGAAGAAAGTTCCGACGATCCCGCGACGCCATGAAGATCAACACTCTCTCGTCTACCTTTTTTTTAGGATAACTAGCTAGTAAGTCCCTTCCTATTCTCTCTTTCTTCTTGAAAAGTTCTCTTTTTCAAAACACGTCGGTAAGTGGAGTTAATACCGACATTTTATTCTAAACTCTAAAAAGTTCACTTTTTCTTACATATTTTTCATCCATATTCTTATACCATGTTTGTAATCATATAACTAATGGTTAGAACAGACTTTCACTTAGAAATATCATGAAACATGATCTTAATTTAACTTTTACATTAAAATACCATGAACTTCACATATATCTCTTTTAGTATTTTTGTTAATCATGCTTTTAGAAAAATTCACGGGGTAATGACCTACCCTACACAAACACACATGATTCCATGGCACGATTCTTTTTGAACATATTTTTGTGGCGAATGCAATATATTTCATTAAAATACCATCTACTATAAAAACAGTTTTCTTTATGATTATATTTTAAAATTTCTTTGCAAATAAGCCTCTACAACCCTCTTTAGGGGACCCGCTATTGGATGGTGTGGATTATCGCACATCCTTGGGCTAGTAGAGCGAGATGCAGACCTCCTCACGGAGCATTCGGTCTCGAAAAGTTATCAATACGATTTTTAAGAAAAACGCAATTTTCTACTTAATAATAAAAATAATTTTTAATAATTATATAAATATTATAAAATCTATATATTTTCAAAATAAAATAACCTTATATTTTTTTCAAAGGAAAGAATTACGAATTTCATCAAAATACCATCAAGATACCAACGAAAGTCAAGTTTTACAATAAAATACCATGAACTATTCAAGTTAATCTATTATCACTAAAATACTTCAATTCTTAAAATTCACATTCATGGAAATCCTAAATAATATAAATAATTTCTCGAGATTATTTTGAACTATATCTTAAAAAAATATTTTTTATAAAACCCCCTCGAGTTATATAAAATTACATTTAAAGACTGTAGTAAATATGGGTTTAAGCGGGATCAATTCTCTTGAGCCTCAGAGAACCGGAGAAAGTGAGTGCTTGCCTATTTAAGGTAGAAAAACCTAATGGTGTTATCAATGGTAATTGTCTTGGAAAAAGACACAAATCCTGCCGTCCATGTGCAACAGTTACCGATAACTCCCGAACATAATTCATGATCTAAAGCAGTTGCAATTGTCTGACTCAGTCTGAGTCTAAATCAAACTTGAATCCAAACTCTAATATGTATACTTGAACCTGGACCTGAATACCAGAACAATATCAATATACAAACATGACTTGACCTGACCGAACCATGGCTATAACTTGACTTGATTACATGATTACTTGTTTACATTCTGAACCTAATTACAAGAACAACTTGTATCGATGGTTTCGGCAAGTCTGATAATTGTAATCTATATAAAACATTACACGGGGTTAACGGGGTAGATTGGTACGGAATGTATTAGAAGTGTAACGAGATGGTCACTAAAAGACACTTACATGGACTCCTGTGCCGTTGTCCCGTGGGTTTTGACGGGGCCTTGTACTACCTGTTACCATAGTCCACAGAGCAAGTTGGACCCCTCTCGTATACACTGATACTTTCTGTACCAAGCTACAAATAACTATGCTAGGATAATAAACTGATACCTGTATAACTTAACAGTTTCCTTCCACTTTACTTGTTGTATTCCTTTCTTTCTTTTGGGACTTACCGAGCGCTAGTCCACTGACGAGGTTCATGTCTATTTCTTTCTTTGGAATGTTCGTCGGGAGGACAGGACTCTCAGGAGACTGAGCCTAGTCAAGAGTAATTGGATCAGATTGAGGTACAGCCGGACTACCAGGTTTACTTGTACTTATCTTCCAGTTTGTATGCCACTGTTTAAGCATTGCTTTTATCATTGTACTTTTCCTTTTCAAATTAGTTGTATTGTAAAGATGAATGTTAATAAAAGTTGATGTTCATTTTATACTCTTGTCATTTATTGTGCATTTTATATATTGCTTAATTACGCTTGACGTATTTATTTCTTAGTAAATACGTCGCGTGCCTGCCGCATCTCCGCCTCCGTACACCGGGAAGCGGGGCGTGACAACTAATCTTTTCTGGCGCTCACGTGTTTTTTACGTGAGGCACAACTATAATGCTAAGCACTAATTTTCTCTGGCGCTCACGTGTGAAACATGTGAGGTGCTTAGATATGGGCACTGCCCAATCAGTGCTAAGCACTTAGTCATTCTGACTAAACATAGAGTGTTAAGCACTTTGCATGGCACTCACGTGGGAAGCACATGAGTACTGAGTATTGATTTCGGGTTTTATTTATTCACCCCCCTTTTTTTGACAGAAGTGCTAAGCACTTGGCTAGAGCTCAGGTGCTCACGTGTGAAGCACGTGAAGCACCAGATTTCAGGTTTCCAAGAGTGTTTCACATGTATTTCACGTGACTACTTTATTTTTGGGGGTGTTAGGATGCTTTATTTGGTGGCTTCCCAATCAACGCAAATGAGTTTTTTTCTTTGTTTTTTGGACGCACACGTGGGAGGCACATGAGGCGTTTTAACTCTTCTTTTGTTTGTTTTAGGCACTCACGTGGGAAACACGTGAGGCACTATAGTAGTGCTGAACACTAATTTTGCTCATGTGTGTTTCACGTGAGACGCCAAATTCTTGTTTATAGATATGCTAATCTCTGTTAATGACATTTTAGTCATTGATGATCATCAAGATTTCTGTTTTGAAGATCTTTGATCATTTTTTTTAATTAGAGAACTAAATTCTTCTTTTATTTTTTATAAGAACTAAGTTCTTTATGTAGAGTTAAATCCTAATTTTGGAGGAATTAAATTCTCATAACATATGTTCTTTTCTTTTTTCTTTCTTTTTAACCTAGTCCTTTTCTGAATCTTTAATTCTCAAGAACAAGATCTTCCCGATGAGAATTAAATTCTCAATTTGTGGGAGACTTATCCTGTGGATCTCTGATCTAGAGGAAGAACCAGGTTTTTTAGAAGGGTTAAACCCTTATATAGGTAAAAAGAGATATTTTGATCTCTTTGTTTTCTTTACCTAGGGTTTTTTGAGGAGGGGAGTCTTCTTCTCTGAGAATTAAATTCTCTGTTCTTTCAAGAGCTCACTGTATTTTTGCAGAAGCTTCTATCAGTGTGTGAGATTTGAAGTCTCGGGTCCTTTATATAGTGGAGGCAAGTTTGTTAATTAAAATCTCTAATTGAGATATTCCAATTGATTTTATTGGTCTCAAAATCTATTTGGGGAATTTTACCCACCGTTGGATTTTTTATCCAAGTGTTTCTGTCTTACAGCATATATTTTCTTGTTTTAAGATAAATACCTATTTATAGAAAATATGATTGCCAGAATATGATTCTCAAGGAAATCATAAAATTAGTTTGAATATTAATTTTATTAAAACAAGCATGGTGCTATTTTATGGGATTCTAAAGCCCCCTTGGATTACCATGTCCGAAGCCATCCCATAATACCCTTTAGTTCCAACAAAAAAATGCTTAATCATTGTTTCTCAATAAGTACTAACAATTAAAAAATAATTTGATGGATGGATCCATCAGGCTGGTGAGTAAAAGTTCCCACTTAGTTTCAACAAAAAAATGCTTAAACATTGTTTCTAAATAAGTACTGATGATGCTCGATATCGGTGATCTCCCAGATTGTGACACGTGGCAGACGACGTGTCCCCAAGCTAACAAGAGAGGACCAGGAATGGTACGTCGGTAGAAGACCCCAGGTCTGCGGCCGTGGACATGGCCGGCCTTCTTCTACTTACCACACCATTCTTGTGCCCGCCTTACAAACAACAATTGGCTCACCTCCGAACCCCGCACATTTGGCCTCGTCAGCCCCCTCAGCTCGTCTCCGGGCTACCGCAGAACCTAGATACCTCGGCCACCCGCTCGTCCCCGAGCCTCCCGCCGAGCTCATATTCCTCGGTCACATCGATCGACCAACGGTACCTATCGCAGGCGCAACCGCCTCACCTCCGCGAATCTCGCCATGTGCGAGATATCCGCCGCCCACGATCCTACGTTCCACGCCATCACGATACCCCATTAACGAGCCTGTCTCGCCATTAATGTGGGATCCCGCTTATCACGCGGGCATGACGTCGGGTGCGTAACGGCCGGCGTGATTCTCACGCCCGCCCGCCCATCGCTACCGCTATATAAACCCCTCTTTCAGACGATCAAGGTACGCAATTCTCTCCTCGCTAAGCCGTTACTCTGCTCAAATATCCAGACTAACTTGATCGTCGGAGGGTCCTCGGTGGTACAACCACCCCGGGACTTTATTGCAGGTAGCCCGGCCACCATAACTTAAAACCCATTGAGAATCCACACGCTTCGGGAGTCAACCTCCAAATCAATCTCAGCCGTCCATCGTCGCTCGACAGCAGATCTACGGAAGGTAATAGCTTAACGTGATACGACGCACGTCAGCTGGCGCCGTCTGTGGGAACTTCTTGATTCCACTGAACATAGTTCATCTTCCGATCTCCATTCAATGGCGAGCGATCACCGCGATGATCCGAGCACCAGCCGCCGCCTCCCCCATAACGGAGGCGCAGACGAATCTCCTCCCCCGAATGCCATCAACGCCTTAACCGCCGGGATAGATCGATTCGCGTCCGTCATGGATGCGCTCGTCCGTGTCCAAACGGCAGGCCAGGCTCCCCAGGTCGCCGCTCTCCCATCTAGGGATTGAGACCCCTACAGAGAGAGAGAAGTCTCTGCACGCGTCGGCACGATCGACCACCGCCTCGATGCCTCCCACGGCCGCCAATCTCCTGGGCCAACGTATTCTATGACCCGCTGGGCACCCCACAGCTCCACACCGAGGTCCATCGCCAGAGCACCCCGCCCCTCGCCCCTTCACGACCCCGTCCTTCCCGAGGAGATGTCTGTCAGCTCGCCTGCTCACAGGCATGACCGACACCCCCTCCCTCGACGAGGTTGCGCGAACGGAACTCGTCCCAGCAGCTCGAAGATTACCTCGCCGGGCGACCTAAGAAACCTCATCAAAAGGAACCGAGGCTCATAAAAAATTAGGGTCATGTCGGCGGGGGGTACGTCGAGTACTTACGAGACTCAGCACCCCATGTCGGCCGCAGAGGCCAACAACTATCTGAGGAAGAAGGCCAGGGAGACCGAGCCGATCATTTTTGACGACGGGGACTTCCACGGCATATCCCTGCCCCCACAATGACCCTCTGGTGATCACGGCTCGAGTCCACCAATACGAGGTGCATAGGATACTGGTCGACTCGGGAAGCTCGGCGGACATTCTCTTCTACGACTGCTTTCTGCGCATGGGGCTCACCCCAGCAGACCTGAGGCCGACCTCCCACGTCCTTTCAGGATTCACCAACCACTCCATTCCGGCGGAAGGGGTAATCACTCTGCGGTTTAACGTCGGAGAGGCCGGCCGTACGCGAACAGTGCCTGTAGAATTCATCGTAGTGAGAATCCCATCGGCCTACAATATCCTCCTCGGCCGCCCAACGCTGAACTCCCTCCGGGCCCAGATATCGACCTACCACCTGGCGATGAAGTTCCATCTCGATCAGGACGGGATAGGTCGGGCCTATGGAGACTAGCGGATTGCAAATGTTTGCTTCACCGCAACATATTCATTTGGGCAGCCAACCAACAATGTCGAAGGTGGAGGTGACATCAGGGGTTCCATGGACACTCGAGATGAGCAAAAAGAGGTCCAAGGGACCCCGGTGGAGCCATTGACAGAGGTCCCCCTCGTAGAAGGGGATGACGGAAAAATCGTTCAGATCGGGTCGCTCTTGACAGGAACTCAGCGAGATGATCTGGTTCATTTCCTCATAAATAACTCCGATGTGTTCGCCTGGGCGCCTGCTGACATGCCTGGGATCGACCCCAAAAGTATATCTCACAAGCTCGGGGTAGATCCTACGGCCCGACCCGTCAGGCAGAAAAAGCGAAGTTTTGCCCCGGTCAAATAGAAGGCTATCGAGGACGAAGTAGATCGGCTCCTCGCCGCCAACTTCATTCGGAATGTGCCCTATTTGGAGTGGCTGGCGAACGTAGTTTTGGTCAAGAAGTCGAGCGGAAAATGGCGCATGTGCGTCGACTTCACCGACCTCAACAAGGCATGCCCCAAAGACAACTATCCCATCCCTCGAATAGATCAGCTCGTCGACAGCTCGGCAGGCCACGAGCCGTTGAGCTTCATGGATGCCTTTTCCGGCTACAATCAGATCCGTATGAATCCGGCAGACGAAGATCTTACCGCATTCACAACGGACCGGGGGGTATACTGCTACAAGGTGACGCCATTCGGCCTCAAGAACGCTGGAGCTATGTACCGCATGTTCAAACCATAGATCGGCAGGAACATGGAAGTTTACGCCGACGATATGCTCATCAAATCCATCTCTTTAGTCGATCACGCCAAGGACCTGGCGAGGCCTTCGAAGTACTCCGCAAGTTCAAGATGAAACTGAACCCCGCCAAGTGCGCATTCGGAGTTACCGGGGGAAAGTTCCTCGGTTTCATGGTCACCCACCGCAGAATTGAAGCTAACCCAGATAAAATCGACGCTATCCTCAACATGGCCGCGCCCAAGACCAACGTCGAGATCATGCGACTTACAGGGCGAGTAGCTGCTCTGAGTCGTTTTATGTCGAGGTCTGGGGAGAAGTGCCTCCCGTCCTTCAAAGCTCTAAGGAAGATCCCGAGATTCTTGTGGTCAGAGGTGTGCCAGACCGCCTTTGACCAATTGAAGAGGCACCTAGCGATGCCATCACTGCTCACCCGACCAGTTGAAGGAGACGAGCTATCATAGTATCTGGCGGTGTCCGACCAAGCAGCGGGCTCGGCGCTCGTCCGAGAGGTCGACGGGGTGTAGAAGCCGGTGTACTACGTGAGCCATGTCTTCAAAGACGCAGAAACGAGGTATCATTCCATAAAAAAGATCATCTTGGCACTCGTTGTGGCCTCAAGAAAGCTACGACACAACTTCCAGGGGCACACCATCCTCGTTCTTACCGAGCGCCCGCTGGGGGTTATCCTCGCCTCACCCGAATCCTCGGGCCGCTTAGAGAAGTGGAGGTGGGAGTTGTCCCAGTTTGACATAAAATACCGCCTGAGGTAGGCCATCAAGGCAAAAGCCTTGGTCGATTTTATCGTCGAGTGATGTCACGCCCCGCTTCCCAGAGTGCGTTAAGATAGGCACGTGACAGAGCCAACCATGCTACCTGTGGATAGGAAACATACCTCCACAGTCACATTACGGCTATCTATAAGATATCAAGAACAGTAGAAATAAAATAAACTATCTAGTACATGTCCATATGCCAGAATAAACGAGTCAAGAAATAATATGCGGAAGCAATAAATCCAATAAACAGTAACATCTGGAAAGTACGGAAATAACTAACTGGATACTAACAGGATACTCACTGCTCGGCCTAACGGCGGAAGTACTCCTGATCAGCCTTTTGAACTCGCGATCAACGAAACCAAATCCATTCAATCTTCGCCTGCTGGCTTGACCTAACTTGGCTCGCTCCTACACCTGCTCCAACTTAAGAGCTCAATCGCAAGCCCCTGCTTTTTCAACTTCAACTAAAGTCGCACTAGTAGAAAGGACAATTCAATTGGACTCTGAAAGAGAGAACTGATCGGTAAAACGTCTATTTCTAATAGAAGTGGGCGGTCCTGTTTATATGATATACCCATTGTCGACAAAGGTAGAGGATCTGGGCCATGCAAAACCCAGACGTCGGTGCGTCATAATATCTACAATAATACAGTCAGGAGGGAACAAGACATGCAGGCATGAGTAATAACAGCAATAAGAGTATAACAATATCACGAATAAGGAACAGTGAAGGGTATAAGCACATGTGATGTGCAGTCGGTAATCTAAACTGTGCTACTGGGTTATCTATTCTAAAGTCTTCGAAATCAATTAATGCAATCTTCATCGTAACCCATCGGTCTATGCCCCGTTCATTCCCCACGGGACCACGGTAACAAGATATAATAGATTGTGAGTCTATGTCCCCTTCAACCCCACGGGACCACGGTAACATGGTGTAATAGCCCTTTGAGTTACGTTCGGCTACATTCTTGATTTCCCCATACCCCCAAGTTATGTGTGTAAGTCAGGTATTGATAAATCTGAACCTAATGCCAACACAGGATCAAGCAGGAACAGCTTTGTCTATACAGACAACAGGATATGTCCATCAGGACAACATGTCAAGATTGTCGGCATTAGAAACAGGATCAGGTAATATGTCAAGTGGTGATATATCAGGTCATGTCGGGTAGTGTATATGTATCAAGTCATGTCAAGTAGTGGTGTATCAGGTCATGTCAAGTAGTGCACAGGTGTCAAACGGGTGCTCATAATCAAACTGTAGCAAGTATTGAATCAAGGTGAAAATACGGATGTACAATAAAAGCATGGATGCACAAATATCGATCGGGGGTCACATCATGACTAGGTAGGATGCACAATTATCAAGCATGGTGCACTAATACAACAGTAACATGAAATAATATGGTCTTGTCGTGCAACTAGATATGTAATAAACCGTACGGATATAGACGGATACTATAAAACTGTAAATCGGTAAAATTTGTTGAATATTAAAACATAAGAACTATTATTTATTAAATAGATATTGATATAATAATATTAACATTGATAATATATTCAAACCGATTAATAACTATAAAAGTGGTATTGATTAATCATGCACAAGAAAGCTCCGTTCAGAAATTCAGCGTCACCCTGATTTGTGAAATAGCTTAAAATAACAAACGTTCTCCAAAAGGGACGTATCTTATACCAAAACAAAGATAATACAATAAGGTTTTCATTTTTATAAGTAGAAGTATCTCAGGTCGTTCCTACAAAAAGCTATGAACATTCGAAATTAAAAGTTTGCTGCTGGAATTTTCCTGGACAGCAGTTTAGAGATCTTTTCATTTGCATTTTACGTTATTTAAACAATTTATTTTGCAGGTAAATATTTTATAGAGTTATAGTATTCTGAGTTAGCTTCGTAACGAACTAAAGAACGTATACTAATGATTTTTCTATGATTTATAGTGAATTTTATAAGGTAAGATGTACAGTAAATTTCGGATTTGTCGTATCCGCTTTGCAACGACGTTTCATGTGTAAACTATAATATTTTCAAACTATATTTTGTATAACATTATAAAATGCATATTATAAACTAATTAAAGATAATAATAAGAAATATTACGATGATATATATTTTAAATGATATGGATGCAAACGGGTATCTGAAAATGCTAAAACTTTAATATGGATGTACAGTGCAATCAAAATGTGATATTTTTATTCATATGGATGCAAAATAAGATACATAGCATGTAGCAAGATGAACTTGCATGCGACTAAATATGTAAATAGTGATATGGATGCACACGGATGTCCGAAGACAGTAAAATAGTAAAATGGTAATGTGGGATGCATAACTAAACATTATGTGATGTTATTATTCAAATGGGTGCAATATATTGTAGTCTAGCATGCAACAAGATAAATTTGCATGCACTTGATATGAAATAAATTATACGGATTCAAACGGACGTCGTAAAACAGTAAAATGATAACAGGGGATGTACAATACACTAAACATGAAATATTATTATTAATATGGATGCAGTATATATCATAGCATGTAGCAAGATAAACTTGCCTCGATCGAATCACGCGACGGATACGCACGACACGTCCGACGTCGGTAAATCGTCGCAACGCACACGCGGCACACGGGACGGGTCTAGGCAAGGCAAGAGGGTGATCACACAGGCAAGACACGTTCACTGGATCACTCGGATCGTCAGCGATGAGCACGGCTCCGGCGGTGATCACCGGAATCAAGAAACAAGATTAAGAAAAAGAAAGAAGAAAGAAGAAGAAGAAATAAGAAGAGGCCGTGTATTAAATAAGGAAGAAAATAAATAAATAAATATAAATATATATATGCAGAGGAGAGAGAGAGAGAAAGAAAGGGGTTGTTAGTTTGTTAGGAAATTAGTTTAGATTTAAATTTTAAAAAAATCTTTTATTAGTTAACTAAATTTAAAGTTGTATCAGTTTATAAAATTAATATTATATGAATAAAATTTGATATTCTGGTAAATACAAATATAGTCCAAAACATGCCCGGGTCGAGTCTAAAATTCAGTTTTAAAAATACGAAAAATATACATGTCGACCAAAATTAAAGTTGGATATCTGGGTAACGAAAAAATGCATACCCCCAAGAACGGATGCACGCACGTGCACGTAGTCATCCAAACAAGTCCGTTTCACTGAACGGGACGAAAACAAGATGCGCGGATGCTACCACAGGGTTAGGGGTATCATGCAGGCCATGCAATGTATTTTTAAAATATTTTATGTGACTTAAAATGTTATATTAAAATGCAGATGCTAGATAAAATGCGAGCATGCAATGTACAAATAAATGAAAGTGCACGAGTCCATGTAACAGGTCAGGATAAAGCATAAACATGAATCAAGACTGGTTTCAAGCAAGCGGGTCGGGTCGGATGCAAATACAAATGTCAAATACACTATTCGCACCCAAAACACAATAAATCAAGAAAATACCATAAATAAAGAATACCAGAATTGGTATAAATGAACTAGCGTGTTACATTATACCCAACTACAAAACGAATTTCGTCCTCGAAATTCCCAAAACAAGAAAAGATGAACAATCAAGAATTTACAAGAACAGGTGTGGAAACTTTTGTCGAATCTCGTCTTCTCGTTCCCAAGTTGATTCTCCGTGCGAGCGATTTCCCCAAGAAACAAGTACGAGAGTGATAACTTTGTTCTTAAGGACCTTTTCTCTTCGATCAACAATCGACATCAGTCGTTCTTCAAAGGTTAAATCCTCCCTTACAGTCAGCTTCGAATGATCCAGCACGTATGTTTCATCTCGAACATACTTACGGAGTTGAGATACATGAAACACGTTATGAATATTCGCCAAAGATTGTGGTAACGCTAATCGATAAGCCACTTCTCCAACACGCTCCATAATCTCGAAAGGCTCGACGAATCGAGGACTAAGCTTGCCTCGACTCCCAAAACGAATCACTCCTCTAGTCGGTGATATCTTCAAGAATACCAGATCACCAACAGCGAACTCTAGAGGTCTTCTTGATGTCTTGGCCCAACTCTTCTGCCGATCTTGTGCTGCCTTCATGTGATTCCGGGTAGTATTAACTTTCTCCACTGTTTGCACGACCAAATCCGGTCCCAACAATCTTCGTTCTCCAACATCATCCCAACAAACGGGTAAGCGACACTTACGACCATACAATGCTTCGAATGGAGCCATCTGAATAGTCGCCTGAAAGCTGTTGTTGTAAGAAAACTCCACCAAGTGTAGATGATCCTCGCATGAACCCTTGAAATCTAACATGCAAGCTCTCAACATATCTTCAAGAGTTTAGATCGTTCTCTTCGACTAGCCATCTGTCTGAGGATAATAAGCGGTGCTGAACTTCAATCGTGTCCCCAAACTTTCCTGTAAACTCCTCCAGAAGTGCGATAAGAATCGGGTGTCACGGTCGGACACGATGCTTACAGGTACTCCATGCAATCTCACAATCTCTTGCATATACCCTTCTGCCAATGCTTCCGTTGATTGACCAACTTGAAATGGTATGAAATGAGCTGCATTGATCAATCGATCAACAATCACCCAAACTGCATTGTTGCCCTTTGGACTCCGCGGTAAAGCAGTCACGAAATCCATGGTTATATGATCCCACTTCCGTTGAGGAATCGGAAGTGGTAGCAATAAACCAGCAACCCTTTGATGTTCAGCCTTAACTTGCTGACACACCAAGCACTTCGCTACAAAGCAAGCAATCTCCCTTTTCATTGTTGAAGTCAAAATTTGCACCCCGGTTGACCGAGTCAAAGTCAAGGCCAACCCCCAAGCTAGATGGGCCCAAGCCCAGGTCAAGCGGGCCCATGCCCAAGTCGAGCCCGCGGCCAGCCTCCCTATGCCAACAACAAAATCATGTAATAAATAATTTTTATGTAATTTTTTATACATGAATGTATGCAAAATGGGCATAAAGCCAATATCTTGTAAGCCCATGGCTTATGTGCAAAAATGAAATGGCACATGAGACATGAGATGGGAAAAATGCCATTTTTGCAAAGCCCAAAGGCTATATGTAAATATATAAGCCTATATAAGACAAAATGATGATGAATAAAGGACAACTTTTCATTTCCCTAAAAAAATCTAGGGTTTGTGACTCTTTCCCTTTCCTGAAGGTTTCAAGCCTTCTTCTTTCTTTTGAATTAAATCAAGAATTTCACTCTTCCTTTTTCAAATCTAAATAGTTTTTAACCACAAAACCCACAAAGGGGAACTTGGATCTACCATCAGATCTCAAAAAGAAGAGATTTTTAGATCTCACATCTCTTGATCCAGCCAACCGAGGAGGAAGAAGAAGAATCCATTTCCTCAACCAAAACATTTTTAGGAGTTTAACTCCACTCTAAACCCTATTTCTGGGACTAAAAGCCCCTTTTCCTCGCCAGCGCCCTGCGCTCAAGCGCAAAGCGCCCACGTGGCACGCTTGCGCTCAAGCGCCCAGCACTCGAGCGCAAAGCGCCCACGTGCCGACACGGGGCGCGCTTGCGTGCAAGCGCAAAGCGCCCACGTGCCGACACGTGGCGCGCTTGCGCTCAAGCGCCCAGCGCCCACATGGCGCGCTTGCGCCTAAGCGCACAACCCCTAAGTGCACAGCGCTCAAGGCGCTGGCCCCACGCATCCTTTGGATGCCTTTTCCCCCTCTTTATACACACACACACACACACACACATATACACACACATATGCATACATATATGTACACACACACATACACCACGACACTGTCCCTGTTAGAAAAAATTTCTAACGGGGTGCTGCCCCCGCACCCCGCAAGGGGGCTGCTAGCCTCCTTGACCCCCAGCCCGCTATTCGGATAGCGGGACCCCCCTAAAAACTTTGCGGGCCCCCCCTAAAAACTCTGCGGGCCCCCCGATATATCCAAAGCCTCTTCAAAACACAACACTGCACATTGAGTTCGCATGACCAGTTTAACCCGTCAATCGGAGGTTCCCTCGCCCCAAAGGCGAGAGGTAATTAACGGCAGCTTAGTCCGCGGCTGCCGGAGATTCGGATCCCCATAATCAATAAACCCCGGCCTACCCAAGGCAGGAGGAATCTGTAGTACGCCTGACAAGCACGCGCGTATTCCCATCTCAATGGGGTGACGAAAAACACCCTACAGATTCTGGCAGTCCGTTGGGACCCTATCTCTCCTCCCATATTTCGGGTTAAACGTTCATGCGAACTCAATTAATATACATACCTATATTTATACTAAAATAATGCTCTTTCATGCAGGTTTTCAAGCAATCACTTCTCAACGATGTCTCCAAGGATCAGCTCAGCTCTCGACACAGCTCCCATCTCCTACACGATGAAGATGGACTCCAGGACGGTCCTCCCGGCCAGTCTCGGGCGACAATGGGAAGAGCCGCCGCTACCGTTCGGCTCTATCATGTTCGTGTCAGCTAACGCCATCCCAGCTCTTCAAGCCCCGGTGGCAGACAAACTGGTCTCGAAAGGCAAGAAGCCAAATGTGGTGATCTCGAAGGCGCCCCAACTCAAACGCAAGTCGGTGTATGAACGACTTTCCTTGGCCCTAGCTGGGGGCAAGGCCATCGACACCAACAAAGCTACAACGCGTCTCGAGCAAGCTCTGGCGGTGCCCCTAACAACTGCTCGATCGGGTGTCTTCTCTAAGCTCCCCGTTGATCGACTCACAATGGCTTCCCGGATAACGGATGCCCGCCAAGCCCTCAAAATCAAGAAGCTAAGGCAGAAAAGGCTCAGATACAGAGCCAACAAAAGGGCTAGGGCTCATACTAGGCTGAGCTTCATGGGGCTCGAAGAACAGGGTTATCCCGCCAAAGATAAAGAGACGGCTGGATACGCGGTCCACACTATCTACATGGTCGGACATGAAGGAACTAACCCTCCTATGCTTCACAGCCAGGGTGATGATGCGGTGAACGCTACCCAACGTCAACTCGGTCTAAATGACGAAGAGCTCGCTCTGGCCGATAAGCCAAAAGAGCCCGTGGTTCCTGCGGAATTGAGCTCAGGCAATACGGATGACCCGGTTGTCATATTCGGAACTACAGAACAAGCATTGTCCCGATGGCTACAGAGGCAGCTTCATGACAGGGATGAGCAGTTAGCTAAGGTACAGTCCAAGGTCGACGAATTGGCAAACTTCGCGGCAGATCTCGCGACCCAAGTCACCCGATTGCAATTACAGCAGAATAAAATTTTGGTTCATGAGCTAGGGATTGATACCCGGAGGCAGCCAACTGATACCCCCTTCAACCTAAAAGCGGAGCGCCTTCGCGAAAAACGGCCGCGATCAGCATTCAGTCCCTTCGATACATACACCGAAGGGGAATCGCCTCTGAAAGAGAAGCTGGATAAGGTCTATTCCTTCAAAAGGGACAAAGTCCACAAGATATTCAAGGACGCCCTAAGAAACGGTCTACAACTGCCAGAATCAAAGAGACCGCAAGAAGCGAATATGACCGACGACCCAAAATATTGCCCCTATCATAGAGTGATAGGTCATGCCATTGAGGACTGCTTCGTCTTCAAAGATTGGGTCGAAAGACAATACAAGACGGGAGAGATAGAACTGTCTAAAGGCGTGCTAGCAAACAGTAAAGCAACGACCGCCGATTTCATGCAAATGGAGACCGAAGCCTTTCGGGAACCTAACCCTCCCAGACATATGCAGGGCAAACCAAAGACTGATCCGCCTCAGGGACCGGCATCAGTGAGGGCACCTACTCTGATGGAGAGAAAGAAGATGGTGTACTCCTTCAGAAGGGATGAGGTCCGCAATATATTCGAGGAAGCCCTAAACAATGGCTTGCAATTGCCTATTCTGAAGAGGCCACATGAAATGAATATGACCGGCAATCCCGTATACTGCCCCTATCACAGGGTGATAAGTCATGCCATTGAAGACTGCTGTGTTTTCAAAGATTGGGCAGAGGACCAGCACAAGCTTGGAAAAACCTCACAATCCTCGGATGTATCGGCAAGCCACAGAG
Source organism: Agapanthus africanus (assembly GCA_030015575.1). Lineage (NCBI taxonomy): Eukaryota > Viridiplantae > Streptophyta > Magnoliopsida > Asparagales > Amaryllidaceae > Agapanthus > Agapanthus africanus. Next base: position 72,363,243 of record JASDDO010000026.1, read on the forward strand.
CTAGGTCATCAACACAGCTCCGCCAAGATCAATGTTCAAGGAGCTGGGATAAGCAAAGATGACCTCTACGTCGTTAAACTGGAAACAAATTGACCACTAAGTCGTTAAACTGGAAACAGATGACCTCCAAGTCTTTAAACTGGAAACAGATTGACCTCTAAGTCGTTAAATTGGAAACAGATGACCACCAAGTCGTTAAACTGGAAACAGATGACTTCTACGTCGTTAAACTGGAAACAGATGACCTCTACGTCTTTAAACTGGAAACAGATTGACCACCAAGTCGTTAAACTGGAAACAGATGACCTCTATGTCGTTAAACTAGAAACAGATGACCTCTACGTCGTTAAACTGGAAACAGATGACCTCCATGTCGTTAAACTGGAAACAGATGACCTCCATGTCGTTAAACTGGGAACAATTGACCACTAAGTCCTTAAACTGGAAACAGATGACCTCCACGTCTTTAAACTGGAAACAGATTGACCTCTAAGTCGTTAAACTGGAAACATATGACCTCTACGTTGTTAAACTGGAAACAGATGACCTCTACGTCGTTAAACTGGAAACAGATGACCTCTACGTCTTTAAAATGGAAACAGATTGACCACCAAGTCGTTAAACTGGAAACAGATGACCTCTACGTCGTTAAACTGGAAACAGATGACCTCTACGTCATTAAACTGGAAACAGATTGACCACTAAGTCGTTAAACTGGAAACAAATGACCTCCAAGTCTTTAAACTGGAAACAGATTGACCTCTAAGTCGTTAAACTGGAAACAGATGACCACCAAGTCGTTAAACTGGAAACAGATGACCTCTACGTCGTTAAACTGGAAACAGATGACCTCTACGTCTTTAAACTGGAAACAGATTGACCACCAAGTCGTTAAACTGGAAACAGATGACCTCTACGTCGTTAAACTGGAAACAGATGACCTCTACGTCGTTAAACTGGAAACAGATGACCTCCATGTCGTTAAACTGGAAACAGATGACCTCCATGTCGTTAAACTGGGAACAATTGACCACTAAGTCCTTAAACTGGAAGCAGATGACCTCCACGTCTTTAAACTGGAAACAGATTGACCTCTAAGTCGTTAAACTGGAAACAGATGACCTCCATGTCGTTAAACTAGAAACAGATGACCTCCATGTCGTTAAACTGGAAACAGATGACCTCCATGTCGTTAAACTGGGAAACAGATGACCTCCATGTCGTTAAACTGGAAACAGACTGACCACTAAGTCGTTAAACTGAAAACAGATGACCTCCAAGTCTTTAAACTGGAAACAGATTGACCTCTAAGTCGTTAAACTGGAAACAGATGACCACCAAGTCGTTAAACTGGAAACAGATGACCTCTACGTCGTTAAACTGGAAACAGATTGACCACTAAGTCGTTAAACTGGAAACAGATGACCTCCAAGTCTTTAAACTGGAAACAGATTGACCTCTAAATCGTTAAACTGGAAACAGATGACCACCAAGTCGTTAAACTGGAAACAGATGACCTCTACGTCGTTAAACTGGAAACATATGACCTCTACATCTTTAAACTGGAAACAGATTGACCACCAAGTCGTTAAACTGGAAACAGATGACCTCTATGTCGTTAAACTGGAAACAGATGACCACTAAGTCTTTAAACTGGAAACATATCGACCACCACGTCATTAAACTGGGAACAGTAGACCACCAAGTCTTTAAACTGGAAACAGATTGACCACTAAGTCGTTAAACTGGAAGCAGATGACCACCACGTCGTTAAACTGGGAGCAATTGACCACTAAGTCGTTAAACTGGAAGCAGACAACCACCACGTCCTTAAACTGGGAACAATCGACCTCTAAGTCGTTAAACTGGGAATGTACAAAAATATATATATGTGTAAATAAACAAAAAAATGTGTAAATAAAAGAAAAATAAAGAAAAGCCGAAATGATGGGGCAACTCGCAATAAAAATCAGCGAGTAAAAATAAAGATGAAAATAAAGCCGAAATGATGGGGCAACCGCGAATAAAAGCCGAAATGATAGGGCAATCGCGATCTTCGCGATAAGAAAAGCTGAAATGATAGAGCAATCGCGGTAAAAAAACAGAAACAAAAACAAAAAAAAACAAAAAAACAAACAAACAAACAAAACAACGGCGAATGATGAGTCGCTCCTGGTACCATATTCCAGTGTAGCGATGCAGACGCCAACCAAAATCCAATTTCTCAAAATTCTCCCAGCCCTTTGGCCAGTCCCCAAATTGACTACCGTATACGATCCACGGGCTCAAATAATTCTCATCATACCCATGCCCCACCGCAATCACCAGTTACGCGGCTGGTCTCCGCCCTTGGAATTATGGTCCATTGGGAAGACCCACTCAAGTGTCCTCACGATACATGAGGAGAACAAACCTTCGTGGGATCCTTACGACTCACGAAGGAAAAACACACTTAGGAGTCCTCACGACTCATAAGGAGAAAATACACCTGCGGGATCCTTACGACTCGCAGGGAGAAAATGCTTTTATGGGACCCTCACGACCCATAAAATTGAAAAGCCTTAGGTGATAGGGATCTAAACCTGTCTCCTAAGCTATCGCTCCCCAATCCCCAAGTGGCGAATGATGAGTCGCTCCTGGTACCATATTCCAGTGCAGCGATGCGGACGCCAACCAAATTCCAAATCCCATACCCAACGGCGAATGATGAGTCACTCTTGGTATCATATTCCAGTGCAGCGATGCAGACGCCAACAAAATCCCAAAATTTTTCCGGCCCTACGGTCTGGATCATACATCCTGCAAAACCGTATACAATCCACGGGCGTAAAACAAACCCAATATCTCCCAAATCTTTCCAGGGCAAATGATGAGTTGCTCCTGGCATTATTCCAGTGCAGCAATGCAGATGCCAAACAGAAAACTAATTCCCAAATCTTTCGGGGAAAATGATGAGTGTTTACCCCAATCAGAGCAAAGCTCTGTTCAAATTTCGAGGCGGGAGATGAAGCAACGCTTCATCTTCTCCCAATCAGAAACAAAGCTTTGCTTTGAAAATTTAAACTTTAATTAATGAAGCAACGCTTCGGATCCTTTGCACTGCGCGCGGCGCGCCACGTGTCTGGCGCAGATGCATTAGCGTAGCGTCCAAGAAGGCGCGCCCAATTAGAGCAAAGCTCTATTAAAGGAAGCACCGCACTGCGCTCTGTGCTGTGCGACACGTGTCAGCGCAGTTGCGCTGCGCTGTGCGCTGCGCGACACGTGTCAGCGCAGATGCGCTAGCGCAGTTGCGCTGCGCGACACGTGTCAGCGCAGATGCGCTAGCGCAGATGCGCTAGCGCAGATGCACTGTTTCATAAAAAAAGGGGGCTAAGTGCCAAAGGCAATTTATCCTTGCAAAATTACATGCACTTAATAATAACAAATTAAGATCATACGATGCACAAGCACAACAGAGAACTAAAATAAAAGAACCCTTAACAGACAATGAAGTACTTGATTAAAAAGAAAAATACTTATTCATTATTATTGTTATTACATTTAAAAAAGATCACCGAATACGGGATCAGAAAGACAAGGGTTCACAAAAAGAAAAAGAAGATTATTCAGCTCCCTTTCTGTCTTCTCCACCACATCGAAGCGGCGATCCTCCCGAGGGGTAGCCATCCAACGGTCGACGCCGCACTCCTGGGAAAAAGTGGCGATGACAACCCGACGAGCCCGTATCTGGCTCAGCAAATGGAAAGAGCAGTCCCTCAGGGCTTTGGTGATCAAGTGCGCTTCGAGAAAGCCCTCGATCTTGTCCTCGGCGGCATCCAGCATTGCCGGGAATATCTCTGCCGGAGGAGGGAGAATGTCGGCGAGCACCGAGGCAAGGGTCATCCGAAGCCAAATGGAATTCGGAGGGAGAGGAGACCCCACACGAGTCAAAAGCTCGTGCATTGCGGCATCGCATTGCTCGTCCGAAAGAGAAGGGTCCACCAGGCGCGCAGCAAAACGGGGAACAATGTCCCGAATCGGCACCTCCTATGGTTGTCGGCGGGCATGAGGGCGGTTGCAAGCCATGATCGAAGAAGTTCTCTGAAAATGAGAGAAGAAAAGGCTCAGCCTCGAGTTATATATATAGACCCAAGCACAGAAGATTCTGTGCATAATGAAATCATTTACAAGGCCCGGGAAATCAGAATTTTGGAAATACAAATTTGACTTGAAAAAAGGAGATGAAAAGATATCTCAGGTGAAGCGACGCTTCCGATTTGCCCAAAATCTAAGTTTTAATAAATGAAGCAACGCTTCAGATCCTCTGCGCTGAGCGCAGGGCGCCACGTGTCTGGCGCAGACGCATCAGCGCAGCGCCCAAGGCAGTGCGCCCAATCAGAGCAAAGCTATATTTTAAGTAAAATTAAAGGAAGCAACGCTTCAGTTGCGCAAGCACTGCGCTGCGCGACACGTGTCAGCGCAGTTGCGCTGTGCGACACGTGTCAGCGCAGATGCGCTGCACGACACGTGTCACGCGCTGGGGCATATGCGCCAAACAGAATTAAAATTCTAAAGAAATCTTTTCTGTTCTTGTTAAAACAAGAAGATTTTCTTCTGTAAAACAGAGGCCCTTGGATCAAAGATCCAACGGTGGGGAAAATTCCCCAAATCACTCAGAGAAAGATCTCTTAAAAAAATTTAACTAATTTATGGGCACTATAAAAAGGACCCCAAGACTCAATTCAAAGGCATCAACATATTTTTTTGAAAAAAGTCAAGAGCTTCAAACAGAGAGAGAACTCTGAGAAAATTTCAAAGAAAATGGTAAAAACCTTCACGAGAGAGAAGAAATCTCTTTTAATAAATCATTGATCTAAAAACCAGATCAATGATCTTCACATAATAAATAGTGCTTTGCACTTTTATGAACCTCTGGTTCTTGAAATAAAAAAAAACTTATTTTTCTTTGATCTAAATTAGATCAAGAAATCAAATAGTGCTTTGCACTTCTGTCCTTGAATCTAAAAGATTCTTAGTGCTTTGCACTTCCAAACTGCGCTGTTGCGCTATTGGGAAAGCGCCACGTATCAGCATCTGAACCACTTGCACTATGCGCTTTAAGATAGAGCTTTGCACTCTGTGATTGGCGCAACTCACCAGAGTGCTCCACGTGTCAGCAGCGCAAGCGCAGCGCACTAGCATAGCGCACTAGCGCAGCGCACTGCGCATGCATGACGCGTGTCGCCATCAGAAGCGCTTGCGTTCTCTGATTGGCGCAAAGCGCCTGAAAACGCAATGCATTTGCTAAAGGGCCAGGCCCAAGTCAAAAAGACCTAACAGGCCAAATTAAATTACAAAGCAATAAAAGGCGGAGCCCAAGTAAAATTAATGCTGCGTATCATTTATAAAAGGGCAGAGCCCAAAACAAATTGATGGTCTGCATCCTTTATGGGCAGAGCCCAAATAAAAATGCAATGCAAAAGCAAATAAAAGACGTTGAATATTTTTTCAACTGGACTTAGCCCAATCATGGCCGTAAGTCCTCAAATTAAATTGACTGAGCAAGATTGCTCCCTTAAATCAATTTATATCCGGTTCGAGGGTACATCTCCGAGCTCCTCTGACACCTGTCGTTGTAATCCTTCAACGACGTCAGAGAGGTGACGGGTCCCGACGACCACACATCAATATTGGACCAAAACGTCCTTAAACTAATACTGGACCGAAACGTCCTTAAACTAATATCGGACCGAAACGTCCATAAACTAATATCGGACCGAAACGTACCTAAACTAATAATGGACCACTACGTCCTTAAACTGGAATATGGACCACCACGTCCCTAAACTGGCGATGGACCACCATGTCCCTAAACTGGAATAATGGAGCATCCAAATGCTCTTTTGCCGGATCTAAATAATCCCGTTTAAGTCGATCTTAGCCCCAAACACGGCTAACGTATCCTTAAACATTCAAATGGATTATAAAATTCCCCATCAACTCTGGTTCGAGGGTACATCTCCGAGCTCCTCTGATACATCTGCCGTTGTAATCCTTCAACGATGTTAGAGAGGTGACGAGTCCCGATGGTCAGATATTAAATGGATTATCACGTTAAGTTGATCTTAGTCTCAAACAGGACTATCGTATCCTTAACGAACGTTTAAGTTGATCTTAGCCGCAACGCGACTAATGCATCCTTAAACTAAAAACACCAAACCCAAATCTAAGTAAATACGGATTTGGACTAATCCACGTCCTACGGGCGACGGCATTACTCAGTCTCCGTATACAATCCACGGGCAACCACAAACAAAACAAACACACATGACACGAAGTGAAATTTTGGAGAAGGAGAAAGTTGTTACCGCGATGCGGTAGCGTAATTAACTGCAGGGGCTTGCGCCTGTAGGGAAGAGCGTCCCCACAATCAAAAACCCCTCAAGCGAGGGGGAATCTGACGAAGTCTGCTACATCGGCCGCATCCGTCTAAACCCCCGATACACGGTGCCATAAATCAACTTGGCATCTTCGGAGAGGTAGACGGATAAAACCAAATAGCATCTGCCCCGAATCTCAGGCGTGACGCAAAGTCTAGGCCGCCATTCGGAGGGGAACAGATTCTGGCACGCCCGGTGGGACCTTTTCCTCTTTCCACTCCACACTTCGTGTGTCGTCCTCGCGAACCGATCGCGGTTTGTTAAATGGTTGCCTTCGGATTTCAAGTTACTAAAATTTGGTCTTTTGCCTGGCGCAGAACTCAAGATTCAATGGCTTGTAACTGCACCAACTGCTCGAAATGCCACTGCAACGGACGCTCCACCTCAACGGGAGGTATAGCATATGGGACCCAAGCGGCTTCCTTTCTCGCTCTGCCGGTAGACCAGGTGACCCAAGCCACCACTGGCCTGTTCTTCGGGACCATGATCCCACCTACAAGCTTCTCTGCACCAATACATGCACCGGAAGTGAACAAGAAGTCGGTCTTCGACCGGCTCACTGCTACGACGACCCCTGTCAACGTGTCGCCCGCTACCAAACCGACAGCCTCTGTTTTCACCAGGTTAAATCAGAACTCTAAATTGGCTGTCCCAAGGAAGGCAATAACTGCTGCTCCAGAAGTCGTCAAGACGGCTTTCCCTGTCAAAGAGTCAGTCTTTTCAAGACCGACGATTCCTGCTCCTGCCCCTGCTCGAGGATCCGTCTTCGACAGGTTGAATATCACCCCTCAAAAGACAACCTCAGTCTTTAAGAGGTTAACACCGGCGGCGCCTCATTCAGACATGGGGCAAAAAGAAGATGTCTCAATCTCCGAGCCAGTCCCAACGGCTCGTCATGCTCAACGTCGCCATTGGCAACGGGTGAGGAAGGCAGGGGGCAACTCCCCCTCAGGGCTAACTCCACCGGCTCCAGTGGTGGAAGTCGACGCCGCTGTTCCAACTGGGAACAGCTTTGAACTACTGAGAAGGGTACGGAAGAACTCCCCAACCGCTACACTGAAAAGATCTCCTTCACCTGCGGAGAGAGCTCCAGAAACGAAGCAAGAACAGCCCCCTCAACGGCTGACCTCAAGAGTTTATAAAGTTTGGCGGAGAGTTCAAGACTCCGTAATTAACCCAGATCACTCTCGTCAACATTAAAGAGCGAAGGTACAAGAAAAAAAGAACCGTCTGATCAAACAGGAAAGGACGACAGTCACCAGGACACCCACTGCAACGGCCCTTTCAACTTCAACGGCCCACAAAAGAAGGAGGCCGGAGAAAACCCCCGCGCCGGCGACAAATATCAGAGGTGGTGAACCCAAACGCCCTAAGTCAGGGGGCATTGTGGTTCATACCATCTATGTGGCATCTGGTAAAGAAGACAGCCGCATATCTACAGGTCATCGACCGCTCACCAGATCAGTGACCAAGGCACATGAGCAACAGCAAAAGCTCCAAGAAATGATGAATGCTATGGCCGCACTTACAGGGCCAAAAGAAAACCCTGAAGCGTCATCGGATGAACGCCAAGAGGAAGAAACCGACGCCGAATTCCTTCGTCGGATATTGGAGAAGAAGGACAAAGAGGCTGCTGAACAAGCAGCCAACATACAGCGTATGGGCCTCCTCTTCCAAGACATGATAGGGATGATGATACAACAAGATCCTCCGACCGAAGAGCCCCCGATCGTCCTTGGAGACGATAGGGGAGAGACATCAAATCCTCCACCAGCTTTGTCGACGGCTAAAGAGGATACAATCTCCAAAGCTGATTTGGATGAGTACATCGCCCAACAAATACGGGTTCATCATGCGACCGAAGCAGCCGGCCAGGTCGTAAAAACGGGGCGGCCATATCCAAGTTGGTACGATCAAATCAAGTACCCACCCGGTTACACAATTCCCAAGTTCCATGTCTACAAGGGGACCGGCAATCCTCACCAGCATGTTGCCCAGTTCAGGGCACTCTGCGGCAACACTGGTGGTGATGACAAGCTTTTACTTCGCCAGTTTGTTGGAAGTTTATCGGATACGGTATTCGAGTGGTACTCTGAGCTCCCGAACGACTCTATCAAAACCTTCGCGGAGATGGATCTACTGTTTACTCAGCGTTTTGCAAGCACCAGTGAACGTACCCCGATGACGGCACTGATTAACGTCAGGGTAAAGCCAGGCGAGACATGGGTTCAATACGCTATACGATGGCGGAACTTATGGTCAAAATGCGAGCAGCGCATTGAAGAAGCTCCTGCGGTGAGTATGTTTGTGGGAACCCTTGATCCGCAAGCAACCATCTCACAATTTATGATGTTTTTCAAGCCAACTACCTTCCAGGCCTTGATTGACAAACTAGCACAAATGGATCAAATGGGCCATAAACCCCCTCTTCCAAGGTCGGACTCCCGAAATGACAAAGGGAAGGGAAAAGCGATCGTCGTCGCTAATACTCAATAACAACCAAGCGGCTAGAAGCCGGTTGCTCGTAAAAATAATATACGCCCGTACGTACCCCTTGAGAATAGGATAGGACGTCCTTATTCCTTTCCCCGCGATAAAACGAGGAGGTTGTTCGAGCTGGCGTTGCGCAACAGACTCATAAATCTGCCGGATCCAAAATGTCCGTTGCAACCAAGTGACGTCAGCGAGCCCAACTACTGTCCTTATCATCGAGTACTAGGCCATCATATCGAAGATTGCTACGTTTTAAAAAATTGGCTTGAAAACCAGTACCGACATGGCAAATTTGCGTTATCTGACAAATGGAAGGTGAATCCCCCGCAGCCCCACACCTCTAAGAGGATGAATACGCCGGGGGCAACATGCTCCGTCGTTGAAGAGGCTCCTTGGGAAGTTGTATTATCAACCAAGACAAAGAGGATGCTGAACGACCTTCAGACATGCCTAGCGATTAGGTGGAAGAGCCCGTTGGAACCGCAGGTCATTGAAGGGATGCTGAAGCCACGTCCAACTCTAAAGACCGGTGATGGTGGCTTAAGCACTCGCAACCAGCCGTCAAAATCTTCGAAAAAGAAGAAGAAGAAATCTAAGAAGCCCGTGAAGCCTGGCGACAAGCGCACGGACTTACAAAAGCAAATTGACGCGCTGGATGAATACAATCAAAAGGCACGGACTCCTATTACACTCCGAGAGTTCCTCAATCACGTCTTTCAAGAAGAAGATGAGGGAGAAAGTTCATCGGATGAATCTGAGGAATATGTGGCGAGCTGTCATATGATTTCCCATTCGATCACGAACGATGAGGAGAATCCTTGCACTGAAAAGCTGGGGGCAGATCCTGAACCAAAAGTTCTGGGGCCATCAGATGAGGTAATTGACGCATTCCTTAATGAAGCTCGGTTGAAAAGTAAAGCTGATTGGGAGCGCGAGGTGGCTATATTTGAAAGGGCCAAGCGCCATCGACTTGATGAAGGAGCTGAGACGATCCCGTTGGAGCTAAACACCTCCGCTACCGACAAAAGCCAATTCAAGATGAGGAAAAAGTTTGCTAAGGCCATATCAATGGGCATGAAGCTACCATCCTCTGAAGGAAACATCACTGGTGAAATGGAAACGCACCCCTCCTATTGCTTATATCATCAAAAGATTTTGCACCCCACTCAAGAGTGCAAAGCTTTCGATAGATGGTGGCAAGGGTATGTGGCTCATCGACAACACTTTAAGCGGGAAAAGTGTAAAACTCGTCAGGAGCAAAGAAATACGACCGAAGGGATTAAAAGACCTACCGGCGATTGTCGCGTGGTTAACACCGGTGGATCATAAGTGCCTACATTCGGGAGTGATTCTGATGAAGAGCTAGAACTTGCCCCTCTCTTTAAAGAGTCCGCTTCGAGAAAAGAAGAAGAACCGAAGGTTTGCGAAAATATCCGGCTACGTAATCGGACACTGTCTGAAAAGAATCTCGGACCCTTAAACAAAAAAGATAAAGGGAAAGAGAAGGTCTCTGAAGATATCGTCTTAGATGACCAAGTGGTGGAAGAGCTAAGCGCCAAGAACCTGCCGAAGAAGAATAAGGTGGATTATAACGTCTTAGCGCATCTGAGGAAGCTATCCTCACAGCTCAGCATTCTTGACGCTCTTTTGCTATCAAAGGAGGCGAGAGATTCGTTGATTAAGGCACTTCAAGATCTGGAACAATTCCAAGCATGTCTGGCCGAGGAAAAGATGAAGGATGAATTGGAGGAAGTGCACATGGCCGATGTCACTTTCGGCGACGAGGACCTTCTCCTTGGGACGTGCGAGCACAATCGCCCCCTCTATGTCTCAGGATACTGCCACGATATTAAGATAGGAAAAATCCTGATCGACAATGGATCTTCCGTTAATCTCCTCAATGTACGGGTCTTAAAAAAAATCTGCATGAGCGTCCAGCACCTTGCTCGTGACAAGATCACCATCTCCGGGTTTGATTCCCAGTCATCAAGAACTCTTGGGTCTGTGATACTGACCTTACGCTTCGGGCTACTCGTCACGGACGTTAAGTTCCACGTCATAGACGCCAAGACATGCTACAACACTTTGCTCGGCCGACCATGGTTACACGAGTACAACATCATCCCTTCTACACAACATCAGTGTATGAAGTATTTTAAGGATGGTTTCGAGTATACCGTGACGGAAGAACTGAACCCGTTCTCTGTGAACGAGGTTCGCAAATATGAAGATGCCAAATACTTCTCACCGGATTTCGAAGACGCGGAGAAGTGTCATAAGCCAGAGAACAAAGCTAACGCTACCATCCCTGTCTTCGGCAGTGATACCGAGGAGGAAGAGGAGATAGTGTATTCAGGTCCGCCCCAACACAACAAGTCGGGACCATCGGTTCCTACATTGATCTTTGGCAGCGACTCGGAAGATGAGATCCATGTTGTATTCTCTGCTCGACCTTCAATACGAACGTCCGCTGACGAAGAGCAAAGTCTACAAGTCGCCATAGTGCCGCTTAAACACCATAAAGAAATGGAGGCACTTAATATTTACAATGAGAAGAGCTGCAAACGTTCTATATCCCTCCCAGGCGAGAAAGCAAGAAAGCAATTCTGTTCTACCGCTCTGAAGAAACCAAGGTGGAAAAAGAAATCTGGCATGGCGCGGATCCTACGCTCGACAGGCTTCAGCCTATCCGTCTTCCCAGATATTATACAGAGGGTTTGAAGAAGCTGCTGAAACGCCAGGGGATATCCTTCAAACAGACCGTTCGAAAGGCCAAGTTTTATGACAAAGTCTGGAACGTTCCCGGGACTCAACGCAAACTGCCTAATGGGAGAATGGAGACAAAAGGACTTGGATACATCTGGTCAAAGAAACGAGAGCTACTACACAGCCGCTATGTCATGTATGACTTCGATGAAGAAGCGAATGCTCATTGGGAGGACGCTAATCCTGAGCCAGTGAAAGTTCCAAAACGGCTAACGTATCCTTAAACTAATATCGGACCGAAACGTCCCTAAACTAATATCGGACCGAAACGTCCCTAAACTAATAATGGACCACTACGTCCTTAAACTGGAATATGGACCACCACGTCCCTAAAATGGCGATGGACCACCATGTCCCTAAACTGGAATAATGGAGCATCCAAATGCTCTTTTGCCGGATCTAAATGATCCCGTTTAAGTCGATCTTAGCCCCAAACACGGCTAACGTATCCTTAAACATTCAAATGGATTATAAAATTCCCCATCAACTCTGGTTCGAGGGTACATCTCCGAGCTCCTCTGATACATCTGTCGTTGTAATCCTTCAATGACGTTAGAGAGGTGACGAGTCCCGATGGCCAGATATTAAATGGATTATCACGTTAAGTTGATCTTAGTCTCAAACAGGACTATCGTATCCTTAATGAACGTTTAAGTTGATCTTAGCCGCAACGCGACTAATGCATCCTTAAACTAAAAACACCAAACCCAAATCTAAGTAAATATGGATTTGGACTAATCCACGTCCTACGGGCGACGGCATTACTTAGTCTCCGTATACAATCCACGGGCAACCACAAACAAAACAAACACACACGACACGAAGTGAAATTCTGGAGAAGGAGAAAGTTGTTACCGCGATGCGGTAGCGTAATTAACTGCAGGGGCTTGCGCCTGCAGGGAAGAGCGTCCCCACAATCAAAAACCCCTCAAGCGAGGGGGAATCTGACGAAGTCTGCTACATCGGCCGCATCCGTCTAAACCCCCGATACACGGTGCCATAAATCAACTTGGCATCTTCGGAGAGGTGGACGGATAAAACTAAATAGCATCTGCCCCGAATCTCAGGCGAGACGCAAAGTCTAGGCCGCCATTCGGAAGGGAACAGATTCTGGCACGCCCGGTGGGACCTTTTCCTCTTTCCACTCCACACTTCGTGTGTCGTCCTCGCGAACCGATCGCGGTTTGTTAAATGGTTGCCTTCGGATTTCAAGTTACTAAAATTTGGCCTTTTGCCTGGCGCAGAACTCAAGATTCAATAGCCTATAACTGCACCAACTGCTCGAAATGCCACTGCAACGGACGCTCCACCTCGCCGGGAGGTGTAGCATATGGGACCCAAGCGGCTTCCTTTCTCGCTCTGCCGGTAGACCAGGTGACCCAAGCCACCACTGGCCTGTTCTTCGGTACCATGATCCGACCTACAAGCTTCTCTGCACCAATACCTGCACCGGAAGTGAACAAGAAGTCGGTCTTCGACCGGCTCACTGCTACGACGACCCCTGTCAACGTGTCGCCCGCTACCAAACCGACAGCCTCTGTTTTCACCAGGTTAAATCAGAACTCTAAATTGGCTGTCCCAAGGAAGGTAATAACTGCTGCTCCAGAAGTCGTCAAGGCGGCTTTCCCTGTCAAAGAGTCAGTCTTTTCAAGACTGACGATTCCTGCTCCTGCCCCTGCTCGAGGATCCGTCTTCGACAGGTTGAATATCACCCCTCAAAAGACAACCTCAGTCTTTAAGAGGTTAACACCGGCGGTGCCTCATTCAGACATGGGGCAAAAAGAAGATGTCTCAATCTCCGAGCCAGTCCCAACGGCTCGTCATGCTCAACGTCGCCATTGGCAACGGGTGAGGAAGGCAGGGGGCAACTCCCCCTCAGGGCTAACTCCACCGGCTCCAGTGGTGGAAGTCGACGCTGCTGTTCCAACTGGGAACAGCTTTGAACTACTGAGAAGGGTACGGAAGAACTCCCCAACCGCTACACTGAAAAGATCTCCTTCACCTGCGGAGAGAGCTCCAGAAACGAAGCAAGAACAGCCCCCTCAACGGCTAACATCAAGAGTTTATAAAGTTTGGCGGAGAGTTCAAGACTCCGTAATTAACTCAGATCGCTCTCGTTAACATAAAAGAGCGAAGGTACAAGAAATAAGGACCGTCTGATCAAACAGGAAAGGACGACAGTCACCAGGGCACCCACTGCAACGGCCCTTTCAACTTAACGGCCCACAGAAGAAGGAGGCCGGAGAAAACCCCCGCGCCGGCGACAAATATCAGAGGTGGTGAACCCAAACGCCCTAAGTCAGGGGGCATTGTGGTTCATACCGTCTATGTGGCATCTGGTAAAGAAGACAGCCGCATATCTACAGGTCATCGACCGCTCACCAGATCAGTGACCAAGGCACAGGAGCAACAGCAAAAGCTCCAAGAAATGATGAATGCTATGGCCGCACTTACAGGGCCAAAAGAAAACCCTGAAGCGTCCTCGGATGAACGCCAAGAGGAAGAAACCGACGCCGAATTCCTTCGTCGGATATTGGAGAAGAAGGACAAAGAGGCTGCTGAACAAGCAGCCAACATACAGCGTATGGGCCTCCTCTTCCAAGACATGATAGGGATGATGATACAACAAGATCCTCCGACCGAAGAGCCCCCGATCGTCCTTGGAGACGATAGGGGAGAGACATCAAATCCTCCACCAGCTTTGTCGACGGCTAAAGAGGATACAATCTCCAAAGCTGATTTGGATGAGTACATCGCCCAACAAATACGGGTTCATCATGCGACCGAAGCAGCCGGCCAGGTCGTAAAAACGGGGCGGCCATATCCAAGTTGGTACGATCAAATCAAGTACCCACCCGGTTACACAATTCCCAAGTTCCATGTCTACAAGGGGACGGGCAATCCTCACCAGCATGTTGCCCAGTTCAGGGCACTCTGCGGCAACACCGGTGGTGATGACAAGCTTTTACTTCGCCAGTTTGTTGGAAGTTTATCGGATACGGTTTTTGAGTGGTACTCTGAGCTCCCGAACGACTCTATCAAAACCTTCGCGGAGATGGAGCTACTGTTTACTCAGCGTTTTGCAAGCACCAGTGAACGTACCCCGATGACGACACTGATTAACGCCAGGGTAAAGCCAGGCGAGACATGGGTTCAGTACGCTATACGATGGCGGAACTTATGGTCAAAATGCAAGCAGCGCATTGAAGAGTAGCGCATTGAAGAAGCATAAAAAAAGGCAGTGCAGGCTTCCTACAAAGCAGGAACCAGATCACTCTGGGCCAGGGAAACGTCTACCACGGACACTTCGTCTCGGAGACGCATCAAGCATCAACCGTCCACGTCGTAAAAAGGGCAGCGCATCCCAAAAAGTGGGAACCAAGGCAAGTTGCCTCCACGTGAAAGAAGATCCATCAATTTCATGCACACGACCCAAATATGTGGTGTGCATTTATTGATGGGGGGCACTTTATTGAAGTCAAAATTTGCATCCCGGTTGACCGAGTCAAAGTCAAGGCCAACCCCCAAGCTAGATGGGCCCAAGCCCAGGTCAAGCGGGCCTATGCTCAAATCGAGCCCGCGGCCAGCCTCCCCATGGCAACAACAAAATCATGTAATAAATAATTTTTATGTAATTTTTTATACATGAATGTATGCAAAATGGGCATAAAACCAATATCTTGTAAGCCCATGGCTTATGTGCAAAAATGAAATGGCACATGAGCCATGGGATGGGCAAAATGCTATTTTTGCAAAGCCCAAGGGGCTATATGTAAATATATAAGCCTATATAAGGCAAAATAATAATGAATAAAGGACAACTTTTCATTCCCCTAAAAAAATCTAGGGTTTGTGCCTCTTTCCCTTTCCTGAAGGTTTCAAGCCTTCTTCTTTCTTTTGAATTAAATCAAGAGTTTCACTCTTCTTTTTTCAAAACTAAATAGTTTTTAACCACAAAACCCACAAAGGGGAACTTGGATCTACCATCAGATCTCAAAAAGAAGAGATTTTTAGATCTCACATCTCTTGATCCAGCCAACAGAGGAGGAAGAAGAAGAACCCATTTCCTCAACCAAAACATTTTTAGGAGTTTAACTCCACTATAAACCCTATTTCTGGGACTAAAAGCCCCTTTTCCTCGCCAGCGCCCTGCGCTCAAGTGCAAAGCGCCCACGTGCCGCGCTTGCGCTCAAGCGCCCAGCACTCGAGCGCAAAGCGCCCACGTGCCCACACGGGGCGCGCTTACGCGCAAGCGCAAAGCGCCCACGTGCCGGCACGCGGCACGCTTGCGCTCAAGCGCCCAGTGCTCGAGCGCAAAGCGCCCACGTGCCGGCACGTGGCGCGCTTGCGCTCCAGCGCCCAGCGCTCCAGCATAAAGCGCCCACGTGCCGACACGTGGTGCGCTTGCGCTCAAGCGCCCAGCGCTCGAGAGCAAAGCGTCCACATGCCGACACGTGGCGCGCTTGCGCCCAAGTGCACAGCCTCTAAGTGCACAGCGCTCAAGGCGCTGGCCCCACGCATCCTTTGGATGCCTTTTCCCCCCTCTTTATATATATATACACACATATATATATATATATATGCACACATATGCATACATATGTACACACATACATACACCACGACACTGTCCCTATTAGAAAAAAATTTCTAACGGGGCGCTGCCCCCGCACCCTGCAAGGGGGCTGCTAGCCCCCTTGACCCCCAACCCGCTATCCGGGTAGCGGGACCCCCGTAAAAACTCTGCGGGCCCCTCGATATATCCAAAGTCCTTTCAAAACACAACACTGCACATTGAGTTCGCATGACCAGTTTAACCCGTCAATCGGAGGTTCCCTCGCCCCAAAGGCGAGAGGTAATTAACGGCAGCTTAGTCCGCGGCTGCCGGAGATTCGGATCCCCATAATCAATAAACCCCGGCCTACCCAAGGCAGGCGGAATCTGTAGTACGCCTGACAAGTGCGCGCGTATTCCCATCTCAATGGGGTGACGAAAAACACCCTACATTCATGCCTTCCCACCAGAAATGCTGTCGTAGATCGCGGTACATCTTCGTGCCTCCTGGATGTACAGATTATGCTGAACTGTGCGCCTCCTTCATCACTTCTTCACGAATGTCTCCTTTTGGCACACACAAACGGCTTCCATATCGCAACGAACCATCTTCATGGATTAACAAGTCCGTTCGAAGTCCAGCTTCAACCTGTTCTCGAAACTTCTGCAATCTTGGGTCCTGTGACTGCGCTGCTTTAATATTATCGATCAACGACGACTGTACTTGCAGCTGCATCAACTGTCCCGAAGAATGTGGTAGCACGATCTCCAACTCGAATTTCCGAAAGTTTTCGATAAGCTCCTTCTGTGCAGCCAACATCCGAATTGCTGGCAACCGACTAAGCGCATCCGGCACAACATTAACTTTCCCCGGATGGTACTTAGATCAAGATCATAGTCAGCCATCAGTTCTAACCATCTACGCTGCCTCATGTTAAGCTCTTTCTGTGTGAACACGTACTTCAGGCTTTTGTGATCGGTGAATACTTCAACCCTTTCGCCCGATAAGTAGTGTCTCCAAATCTTCAAAGCGAAAATCACAGCTGCTAGCTCCAAATCATGAGTTGGGTAATTCTTCTCATGGATCTTCAACTGTCTCGATGCGTAAGCTATAACCTTCTCATGCTACATCAAAACACATCCCAAACCTTTCCCAGATGCGTCACTGTGAATCACCAATCCTCCGGAATTGTCTCGTACGGTCAAAATAGGAGCGGTTATCAATCTCTACTTCAACGCCTCAAAAGCTGACGCACATTTATCCGTCCATACGAACGGTACTTCCTTACGCGTAAGCTTGGTCAAAGGCTCAGCCAAACGAGCAAAATTCTCCACGAACTTTCAGTAATATCCGGCAAGTCCAAGAAAACTTCTGATCTCTGCTATATTCTTTAGAATCGGCCAATCTTGAACTGCTGCAATCTTCTCAGGATCAACGGCGATTCCATCTTCGGATACGACATGCCCCAAAAACTTCACTTCTTCAAGCCAAAACTCTCACTTGCTCATCTTTGCATACAATCTTTCTTGCCTCAACGTCTGCAATGCGATCTTCAAGTGTTCTGCATGCTCTTCTGGGCTCCTCGAGTAGACCAGAATATCATCGACGAACACCACTATAAACTGGTCCAAGAACGGTGAAAAGATTCGGTTCATCAAGTCCATAAATATCGTCGGTGCATTAGTGACTCCGAATGGCATCACTAAATACTCGTAATGTCCATACCGAGTTCGGAAAGCAGTCTTGCAAATATCCTCTAATTTAACTCGGCCCTGATGATATCCGGACCGCAAATCCAGCTTCGAGAATACTCTCACGCCACTAAGCTGCTCGAACAATTCTCCAATGCGAGGGATCGGGTACTTGTTCTTAATAGTCACCCGGTTTAATTCTCGATAATCGATGCACATTCTCCTTGTGCCATCTTTCTTCTTGTCTAGAAGAACCGGAGCTCCCCAAGGTGAATTACTGCTGCGAATCCAACCCTTCTCTAGCAATTCGGTAACCTGCTTCTTTACTTCTTCCAACTTCACCGGCGCCATCGGATAGTACGCCTTTGAGATTGGCGCTGCACCAGGAACAAGATCGATCACGAACTCCATATCTCGTTTTGGCGGTAAACCCAAGATGTCCTCGAAGACGTCCATGAACTCTCGAACTACAGTTGGCGCTTCCTCCTTATCAACTTCTATTGACGAATGAACATTATTTGTCGGCCTAGCCCTAAACTCGACTGGCCCGACAGAACTACTTCCTCCAGTAAAGATAAACTCCGGATGTCCGGGAATCTGGAAAATCACTTTCTTTGCCCTATAATCAATGTGAGCGTGGAAAGTGCCGAGAAATTCCATTCCCAAGACAACATCATAGCTGCCGGTATCAATCACCAAGAAATCTGCAAAACATGAACTGGTAAGCAAAGAAACTGAGAGAACCAAGGTAATAAAACGACCATGGAACAAGGAATTGAATCAAGACCAGGACTCCAAGTTACTTAAATAGAGCACCGCATTGTAACCATGCTGCAGTTCATAGTTACAATCACATAACTCAGTTCAAGTCGCCCAAATCCTAGTATCCGAATCAAGGAACATGGAGAAACAATAGGGAACCAAAAGGTTTCAAGTCGAGATGCAAAGTGGTTTGCATATCGTCAAGGTAAGGATCAAGAGAAAGATATGATTCAAGAATCATGATAACAATGTGGCAGGACATGTTCCTAATCACGAGTATTCTGATTCGTGTATTGGGTCCAATACCCAACTATAAAAGAATCAAACCCGATTAACCTAAATCCTATGGCTCTGATACCAAACAAACCCTGTTACGCCCCACTTCTCAGAGTGCACTAAGATAGGCACGTGACAGAGCCAACCATGCTACCTGTGGATAGGAAACATCCCTCCGCAGTCACATTACGGCTGTATATAAGATATCAAGAACGGTAAAAATAAAATAAACTATCTAGTACATGTCCATATGCCAGAATAAACGAGTCAAGATATAATATGCGGAAGCAATAAATCTAATAAACAGTAACATCTGGAAAGTACGGAAATAACTAACTGGATACTAACAGGATACTCACTGCTCGGCCTAACGGTGGAAGTACTCCTGATCAGCCTGCGACAAAGGTAGAGGATCTGGGCCATGCAAAACCCAGACGTTAGTGCGTCATAATATCAACAATAATACAATCAGGAGGGAACAAGACATGCAGGCATGAGTATTAACATCAATAAGAGTATAACAGTATCATGAATAAGGAACAGTGAAGGGTATAAGCACATGTGATGTGCAGTCAGTAATCTAAACTGTGCTACTGGGTTATCTATTCTAAAGTCTTTGAAATCAATTAATGTAATTCTCATCGTAACCCATCGGTCTATGCCCCGTTCATTCCCCACGGGACCACGGTAACAAGATATAATAGACTGTGAGTGTATGTCCCCTTCAACCCCACGGGACCACGGTAATATGGTGTAATAGCCCTTTGAGTTACGTTCGGCTACATTCTTGATTTCTCCATACCCCCAAGTTATGTGTGTAAGTCAGGTATTGATAAATCTGAACCTAATGCCAACACAGGATCAAGCAGGAACAGCTTTGTCTATACAGACAACAGGATATGTCCATCAGGACAACATGTCAAGATTGTCGGCATTAGAAACAGGATCAGGTAACATGTCAAGTAGTGATATATCAGGTCATGTCAGGTAGTGAACATGTATCAAGTCATGTCAAGTAGTGGTGTATCAGGTCATGTCAAGTAGTGCACAGGTGTCAAACGGATGGTCATAATCAAACTGTAGTAAGTATTGAATTAAGGTGAAAGTACGGATATATAATAAAAGCATGAATGCACAAATATTGATCAGGGGTCACATCATGACTAAGTAGGATGCACAATTATCAAGCATGGTGCACTAATACAACAGTAACATGAAATAATATGGTCTCGGCGTGCAACTAAATATGTAATAAACCGTACGGATACAAACGGATACTATAAAACTGTAAATCGGTAAAATTTGCTGAATATTAAAACACAAGAACTATTATTTATTAAATAGATATCGATATAATAATATTAACATGGATAATATATTCAAACCGATTAATAACTATAAAAGTGGTATTGATTAACCATGCACAAGAAAGTTCCGTTCAGAAATTCAGCGTCACCCTGATTTGTGAAATAGCTTAAAAATAACAAACGTTCTCCAAAAGGGACGTGTCTTATACCAAAACAAAGATAATACAATAAGGTTTTCATTTTTATAAGTAGAAGTATCTCAGGTTGTTCCTACAAAAATCTATGAACATTCGAAATTGAAAGTTTGCTGCTGGAATTTTCCTGGACAGCAGTTTAGAGATCTTTTCATTTGCATTTTACGTTATTTAAACAATTTATTTTGCAAGTAAATATTTCATAGAGTTATAGTATTCTGAGTTAGCTTCGTAACAAACTAAAGAACGTATACTAATAATTTGTCTATGAATTATAATGAATTTTATAAGATAAGGTATACAGTAAATTTCAGATTTGTCGTATCCGCTTTGCAACTACGTTTCATGTGTAAACTATAATATTTTCAAACTATATTTTGTATAACATTATAAAATGCAGATTATAAACTAATTAAGATAATAATAAGAAATATTACGATGATATATATTTTAAATGATATGGATGCAAACGGATATCCGAAAATGGTAAAACTTTAATATGGATGTACAGTTCAATCAACATGTGATATTTTTATTCATATGGATGCAAAATAAGATACATAGCATGAAGCAAGATGAACTTGCATGCGTCTAGATATGTAAATTGTG
The DNA here is from genome assembly GCA_030015575.1 of Agapanthus africanus. Classification (NCBI taxonomy): domain Eukaryota; kingdom Viridiplantae; phylum Streptophyta; class Magnoliopsida; order Asparagales; family Amaryllidaceae; genus Agapanthus; species Agapanthus africanus. The sequence goes on from JASDDO010000026.1 coordinate 72,384,315, forward strand.
ATATGGATGCACACGGATGCCCGAAGACAATAAAATGGCAATGTGGGATGCATAACTAAATATTATGTGATATTATTATTCAGATGGGTGCAATATATTATAGTCTAGCATGTAACAAGATAAATTTGCGTGCACTAGATACGAAATAAATTATACGGATGCAAACGGACGTCGTAAAACAGTAAAATGATAACATGGGATGTACAATACACTAAACATGAAATATTATTATTAATATATATCATAGCATGTAGCAAGATAAACTTGCCTCGATCGAATCACGCGACGGATACGCACGGCACGTCCGACGTCGGTAAATCGTCGCAACGCACACGCAGCACGTGGGACGGGTCCAGGCAAGGCAAGAGGGTGATCACACAGGCAATGCACGTTCACTGGATCACTCGGATCGTCAGCGACGAGCACGGCTCCGGCGGTGATCACCGGAATCAAGAAACAAGATCAAGAAAAAGAAAGAAGAAAGAAGAAGAAGAAATAAGAAGAGGTCGTGTATTAATTAAGGAAGAAAATAAATAAATAAATAAAATATATATAAATATATATATGCAGAGGAGAGAGAGAGAAAGAAAGGGGTTGTTAGTTTGTTAGGAAATTAGTTTAGATTTAAATTTAAAAAAATCTTTTATTAGTTAACTAAATTTTAATTTGTATCAGTTTATAAAATTAATATTATATAAATAAAATTTGATATTCTGGTAAATACAAATATAGTCCAAAACATGTCCGGGTCGGGTCTAAAATTCAGTTTTAAAAATACGAAAAATATACATGTCGACCAAAATTAAAGTTGGATATCCGGGTAACGAAAAAAATGCATACCCCTAAGAACGGATGCACGCACGTGCACGTAGTTATCCAAACAAGTCTGTTTCACTGAATGGGACGAGAACAAGATGTGCGGATGCTACCACAGGGTTAGGGGTATCATGCAGCCCATGCAATGTATTTTTAAAATATTTTATGTGACTTAAAATGTTACATTAAAGTGCAGATGCTAGATAAAATGCGAGTATGCAATGTACAAATAAATGAAAGTGCACGAGTCCATGTAACAGGTCAACATAAATCATAAACATGAATCAAGACTGGTTTCAAGCAAGCGGGTCGGGTCGGATGCAAATACAAATGTCAAATACACTATTCGCACCCAAAACACAATAAATCAAGAAAATACCATAAATAAAGAATACTAGAATTGGTATAAATGAACTAGTGTGTTACAAGTGCACCATCCCCAGCAAGAAACCGGAGTTCACGCCGACCCTCGCGGCTCAACCCTCGGTCGAGGGGAAGTCCGACTCCGTCCCTTAGTGGGTCATTTATGTCGATGGGTCCTCAACCGAGAAAGGCTGTGGTGCCAACCTCATCATTCGAGGCTCGAACAAGGCGGAAATAGGGTATTCTCTGAAGCTCGGATTCAAGGCCTCAAACAATGCCGCAGAGTATGAGGCTTTGCTGGCTGGACTGCGCATGGCCTCCAGGCTGGAGCTGAAAACAATTCGAATCCGTAGTGACTCGGCCCTAGTCGTCTGCCAAGTAACCGGCCATTTCGAAGCTCGGGAACCTCTAATGATGAAGTATCTCACCGAGGTAAGAAGACTTCGAGAGAACTTCGACGAGGTCCAGGTAGAGCAAATACCCAGACAGCTCAATTCCCAAGCCGACGCCCTGAGTAAGCTGGCTTCATCCTACTCGGCCAACAACAAGCAGTCTATCCTCTTCGAGATCTTGCCACGGCCCAGCATGAAAAACGAGGCGACAATACTTCATGTGTACACGGCCCAGGAAGAGGACCGAGACTGTAGGAAGCCCCTCGTGGAATTCCTGAGGGAAGGTACGCTCCCGGAAGATCGGAAAGTAGCCCGCCGTCTCCGAGCCAAAGCCTGTCACTTCGTCTGGAGCAATGGGAAGCTTTACAAGAAGTCCTTCACCCAGCCCCTGCTCCGGTGCGTCGACCCCCACGGAGCCGACTACGTCCTCCGTGAAATCCACGAAGGATTCAGCAGTGCACATCAAGGGGCCCGCACCTTAATCCAGAGGGCATTGCTCCAGGGGTACTACTGGCCAACTATTCATGAAGACGCCCAGAAGCTCGTCAGGAGATGCAAAAGTTGCCAACTCTACGGAAGTATACCTCGCCTTCCGGCTACCGAGCTAACCGCCCTTACCTCCCCATGGCTGTTAGCCCAGTGGGGATTGGACATGATAGGCCAGTTCCCTACCGGTACGGGCGGGCACAAGTATGTCCTCGTCGCAGTGGATTACTTCACGAAGTGGATTGAGGCCGTCCCCATCAGGAAACCGGTTGCAACCACGACTATCAAGTTCCTGCAGAACAACGTGATACTCTGGTTCGGTATACCGAGGTGTATCATCACCGACCATAGGACAAACTTTGAGAACGAGAAAGTGAAGGAATTCCACAATGAGTATCATGTCCTCATGAAGTTTGCCGCGGTTGCACATCCCCAATGCAACGGGCAAGCCGAAGTCGCTAATCGGGACGTCCTTCAAGGTCTACGAACCTGCCTAGAAGGACGCCAAAGCGGTTGGGTCGAGGAGTTACCCCGGGTCTTATGGGCTTTGTGCACGTCAAAGAAGACCCCACTTCCCCTTTCAGCTTCTGCTACGGGACCGAGGCAATGGTCCCAGCAAAGATCGGGCTACCCAGTCACCGGGTCGAACACTTCGACGACGAAGCGAACACCACGGCCCTCCGGACCAACCTAGACATCTTGTTGGAGAAATGAGACCGGGCTCAAATCAGAGCTGTCGCCTATTAGCAGCAAACCGCCCGATACTACAACGCGCGAGTCAAGCATCACTACTTCAAGACCGGCGACCTAGTCCTGAAGCAAAACGAGTTCGTCGACCAAGGAAAGCTGCACAAGTTCTCCCCTAAATGGGACAGTCCCTTCCTCATCTCCGAGGTCCTTCCCGGCGGGGCCTACCGCTTGCAAGACGCGGACGGGCGCAAATTTTGTAACACCCGAGCCCAATAATACTATTTATATTGCTAGTTGAGGGTTATATATTGCTCATTCCAATTTTCCTGATTTTCTGGTGTTTATTGCTAAATTTTAACCGGTTAAGTCATTCTGGCACATAACAAATTTTAACTCCTAAAATGAAATTAAAAGTGTCCATGTTGGCCTACTCGTCGCCACTAGTCGCGTGGTAGCGTCCGCGTGTCGAGATTCCGTCCCGTTCGGCTAAACAGGCAAGTTTGGACGACTACGCGCGCGTGCAAGTGTCCGACTTGGGGGCATGCATTTTAATCATTAAATACCTCTTTTCAAAATTTGGAACCCGCTTAAAATCCTATAATTTGAATTTGGAACATTTGGGCGCAACCCGGGCTCGATTTGGAAATGTTTCATTTCGCGCCAAAAAGGCCCATTTAATTTAATATCTTAAACTATATACATATACGTATATATTTTTCGTTAACAGCAAAATCCCCTACTAAATCTCTAAATTTGATTTTTCTAAGCCACCCGTACACCTTCCCTGGCCAATCACGAGCCATCTTTCCCCTCGTGGGCCCCCCGTTCCACTCTATCTCTCTCCGCCTCTCTCTATCTCTCTCTCCATTCTCCTTCTCTCTCTATCTCTACGATCTCTCTATCTCTCACTCTAAATCTTTCTCTCTCCAATCCTATTCTTTCTCTCTCTCTCTCTCTATTTCTATCTCTGTTAACACCTCTCTCTCTCTCTCTATCCCTATATTTTCTTAACGTCCCTCGTCTTCACGAGAGAACCCCCATCGACGAACCCACGTAAACCCAGCCACCTCGTCGCCGTCGCCGCCGACCTCCCCGCGACCTCGCCACCATCACCTCTGCACATCCCCCGTCTCTTTTTCCTTTTCCCCGAGCCTTCCCTGCAACCCACAGAACCTGCAAACCCTTCCCTGATCCCAGAATCTCCACCGCCTGCACCCCACCGTCGACGGCCCTCGTCGTCGACGACTCCTCCATCTTCCTCTCCTCTCTCTCCTTCCCAACTCAACCCTAGCCCTGCACCCCATTACACCGAGCCTAACCCAAGCCCAAACCCTAACCGGAACCCTAGCAACTCCTCTGGTTCGCCGGAAAAGGACACCGTCGACCCCCTCGTCGTCACCAGCACACCGACGACCACCTCCTCTCCTCCCTGCAACCCAAACCAGGCCTCTACCTCCCCCTACTCACAGCACGACCCGACCCAGCCGCTTCCAGCCCTCGCCGCATCTCCTGTTCACCGCCGGTGCGCCCATCGCCGTCGAGCCGTCGTGGTTGCATCCTGGTGTCTCCCTGTAAGCATCTCTATCTTTCCTTTAATGTTAAACTTCCCCCCGCTGATCTTATTACGTATATCTTTGTGCTAACCTCGTTGCCGTTGTTTTTACCGGAATCCGACCGTGCCGTCTTGGCGAACCCGACGCTCCAGCGAAGTACCCTGGTCCGTGTGATCCCGTTGTTCTCTGTTGGGACTCGATCCGTGGCCCGTGCTATCATATCGCGTTTTCTGCCGACATCGCATCCGTGTTCCGGTTTGCAAAACCGTCGAGGCAAGTATCTGAATACTTGCTCTAACATGCTAGCGTGCGAGATCTAGTCTTGCCACGCAATTGAATTCATACTATAAGACAACCTAATGATGGTAATTGATAAAATGTTATAAGTTAGAATTGACAGTTGCGGTTATCTTTAACATGGAATCGTTATAATAGTTCCCGTAATTAATCAATCCAACATCAATCCATATTTCAACTAAATAAAACGACTGGATCATATCTGCTTAAACTGTTAAATCATTCACGAGACAATTATTATACTTAGTGTAAATTCCTGTAGCTTCATTACTTCATAATTGTGGATATTGCTTCACCTTGTGACCAGTGCACCCTAAAGGTGCTTGAACCTGTTAATAAGAGAATACAGAACATCATTATGTTTACATGGAATATTATGGTTAATTACTGTTTCCTGCTGCTGTTCATTATTGATTGTATACCTGTTGTGAGCACTTACCCGATTGCACTGCCTATGGGCCTGACCCTGCTACACCTGACATATACATACATACCGACTCATCCTGTTGTACCATGACATTATTTGTTTCATGATTTCATGCCTAATGCCGACAAACCCGACCATCCCCGCTGTCTATCCAGACAGACCTACTCTTACCGGATTTTGTGTTGGCATTAGTCCTTGACTACTGAATACCTGACCTGACATACATAGCTTGGGGGTATGGGGAAATCAAAGATGAACCTGACTTGTAACTCGACAGTTCACTACCGTTCGAGTGTACACATTCCTATTCTGTGCCTAACGGCATGTCTCGGTTCCAGCCGAGAATATTGTGGCCGTGATCCCGGGTATGTACGGGGTAATACCGAGTGTACACTTTCCTATTCTGTGCCTAACGGCATGTCTCGGTTCCAGCCGAGAATATTGTGGCCGTGGTCCCGGGTATGTACGGGATACTAACACTTTCCTATTCTGTGCCTAACGGCATGTCTCGGTTCCAGCCGAGAATATTGTGGCCGTGGTCCCGGGTATGTACGGGATACTATTGGGTTACATCGACGATTCATCAATTGGTTTCAAAGACTATAGAGTAGAAAACCTGATAGGACAGTTTCGTCACCATTGCACATTACCCTGCTTGTTATTTTTTATTACTGCTTTATTCATGTTCATACTTGCATTGCTTATTACCATGTTTACATTATATACTTGATGTCATGACGCGCTGACGTCTGGGTTTTGCATGGCCCAGATTCCGTACCACTGTCGTCGACCGAGCAGGAGTACTTCAGCCAGCAGGCTGATTTGTGAGTTCTGTAGTGGTTAGTTCATTTATTGCATTTTATTTCCAGGTGTGATCCCGCATTACGGGACGTACCCTTCTATTATTGCATTGGATCATTTGCTTCCGCACTTATTGTTTATTGATTCTTGTTATTATGGATTTGGACATGTATTAGATTAGTTTTTTTATCTTGTTCTTGATATCCTTATAACCGTAATGTGACTGTGGATGGATACTTCCTACCCACAGGTAGCATGGTTGGCTATGTCATGTGCCCAATCTTGCGTACTCTGGGAAGCGGGGCGTGACAAATTTCCACGGCCTTACAATGCTGAGAAGCTCAAGCTATACCAGTGAGGGCAACCATCCCACTCGGTCCTCCTTAGCAGGCCCCATACGGTCCCTCCCGCGCTAAGGATCAAAGCCCTCATCGAGAGGCAACCAGGCCCGCCCTTGCTCGGTTATCTCTGGCTGGTAGCTCCCTACCCACAACGCTAGAGATCAAAGCCCTCATCAAGAGGCAACCGGGCCCGCCCTTGCTCGGTTATCCCTGGCAGGTAGCTCCCCACCCCACGACGCCAGGGATTAAAGCCATCGCCAAGAGGCACCGGGCAGCAACCCTACTCGGCCCGTCCTTACCAGGCCCCATATGGCCCCTCCCGCGCTAAAGATCAAAGCCCTTATCGAGAAGCAACCGGGCCTGCCCTTGCTCGGTTATCCCTGGCTGTAGCTCCCTACCCCATGACGTCAGGGATCAAAGCCCTCGCCAAGAGGCACCGGAAAGTAACCCTGCTCGGCCCATCCTTAAGAATCAAAGCCCTCGCCAAGAGGCAACGGGCAGTAGCCCTGCTCGGCCCATCCTTAGTAGGCCTCTTACGGCCCCTCCCGCGCTAAGGATCAAAAGCCCTCATCAAGAGGCAACCGGGCCCGCCTTTGTTCGGTTATCCCTGGCTGGTAGTTCCCTACCCCACAACGCTAGAAATCAAAGCCCTTATCAAGAAGCACCGGGCAGTAACCCTCCTCGACCCATCCTTAAGGATCAAAGCCCTCGCCAAGTGGCACCGGGCAGTAACCCTGCTCGGCCCGTCCTTAGTAGGCCTCTTACGGCCTCTCCCGCGTTAAGGACCAAAAGCCCTCATCAAGAGGAAACCGGGCCCGCCCTTGCTCAGTTATCCCTGGCTGGTAGTTCCCTACCCTACAACACCAGAGATCAAAACCCTCATCAAGAAGCAACCGGGCCCGCCCTTGCTTGGTTATCCCTGGCTGGTAGCTCCCTACCCCACAACACCAGGGATCGAAGCCCTCGCCAAGAGGCCACTGAGCAACTTCACTTCTCGGTCCATCCTTAGCCACCTCTTACGGCCCTTCCGGCGCTAAGGATCGAAGCCCTCACCAAGAGGCAACCGAGCATCTACTATGCTCGGTCATTCGTAGCTGGTGTTACTAACCGCCGACGCCATAGTCCAAGCCCTCGCCATGAGGCCATCCACGTCTAAGCGATCCCAACCTCGACTTCGGGGCCATGGAGATACCGACCCTTCACCGGTCTTTGCACACTTGGCAAATAGTCGAATTCAACTCGATGTGCGATCGCCAGACGAAGAACCGACCTGACGTGAAAGCTGGACCGTGCAAATACAAATGTTTTCGCCAAACAAAAGGAAAATATGCACGCAAAGAAGCAGCAAAAAGATTTTTTATTCACATAAATCAAAGTCTCTACAAAGGTATTATGGATTCACTAGCCTTACCAAAGTTGCCCGGAGGCTTACAAAAAAGAGAGGAAAAGGAAAGGCCAAAAAGTCTAGGCCGCAAGCCCGCCTAGACCTCGTGCCCCTTGGTACCATCCCCAGAAGCCGGGACTTCCGCTCCAGCAGCAGCTCCTCCCTCATCGCCCTCTGCCGAAGGCATGACCACCGATAGCGGGACCCAAGCGCGGAGCTCACCATCGGCAAACTCCGGAGACTGCGCCTTGACGACATCAAGAGCTGTGTACCACGCAATGGCAGAGGCTTCGCCGAGATCGACGTAAAACTGGTCCTGTAGGGTTCCTAGGCACTCTTACAAGGGTTCATAAGGCATTAACCATTCCCGAATAAAATTTTAGGCATGCCGAACAACCCAAAGCCGGGATCTTTGCTAGATAATTAGGGTTACACATGCAAGTAAACATCTTTACAACTAAAAGTGAGGGATTACAACCTTTGTAGTCCGCTCCTTCGTTTCATAAGCTCGGAGTAGAAGTTCCTTCGCCGCGATCCACGATCTCCCGGACTCAAGAGAGACTTCACGACTCGAACGATCCATGCTAGCTGTAGTGTTCCTTTTCTCCGATGATCTACGTCGAAGTTTCTATAACTCAAGCTCTCTCACTCTAATGAGGTGAACACCCTAATCTAATTGGCTAGATTAGATGAGGATGATGGAGTAGTATTTATGCTTTTTTTTATATCAAATTCTCACTCTTAATCATCACAAAATGAAAACCTAGTAAGCTTTCTCAAAGCTCAAGGTTGAAGAAGAAGAAGAAATAATGCATTAATCCTTTTGTGATGAATAATGAAATGATATATGATTAATAATGTAACCATGGTCAACCATGACTAGGCTAACCCATGTAGAGAATTAACTAATGCTAGGGTTTGGGTTGAGTTAAAGAATGAGTCATAAGAAAATATCAACCATAATATCTTTTTCATGACAAAAGAAAACCTTCTAGAAGGTTCATGAAAGAACTAACCCAATTCAAACCCTAACTGTCACACCCCGCTTCCCAGAGTACGCTAAGCTGGGCACGTGACATAGACAACCATGCTACCTGTGGGTAGGAAAAATCCCTCCACGGTCACATTACGGCTGTAGAGATATCAAGAACAGGAAAGTAAACTAAACTATCTAATACATGTCCATGAACCAGAAAGAAAGAGTCAAGAAGTAATGATATGCGGAAGCAAAAGATACAATAAATGAAACACCTGGAAAGTAAAACTACATACCGACAGGAACTTCACCGCTCGGTCTAACAGCGGCAATACTCCTGATCAGTCTGCAACAAAGGTAGAAGGATCTGGGTAATGCAAAACCCAGACGTCAGCGCGTCATAACATCAAGCAATAATAAAACAGGAGTAGCAATACATACAAGTATGAGCATAAATGATAAAACAAGCATGACAAGGATATAAGTAATGACAGTGAGGTAATGTGTAGTGAGTTATCTAAATTGGCCTATTGGGTTAACTACTCTCAAGTCTTTGAAATCAATTCGATGAATCATCGATGTAACTCAATAGTATCCCGTGTATGCCCGGGACCACGGTCTAAGACTCTCGGGCTGAAACCGAGACGTGCCGCTAGGCACAAAAGGAAAAAGGAACAGACCAACGATGTCGGCAGCATCATCACGAGGCGGGCCTAGCCTAAAAAAAACTGATCAGTATAAGCAAGCAACTGTCAAGTTACAAGTCAGGATTTCATCATTGATTTCCCCATACCCCCAAGTTATATGTATCAAGTCAGGTATTCAGTAATCGAGAACTAATGCCAACACAGGATCAGGTGGGTGCAGGTTTGTCTGGATAGACAACAGGAACGGTCCGTAAGGACTACATGTCAGGTTTGTTGGCATTAGACACAAGATCAGGTAACAGGTAAAGCTATGGTACATCAGGTCATGTCAGGTAGTGAACAAGTATCAATCATGTCAAGGAGTGCACAAGTATCAAGTCGTATCAAGTAGTGGTGTATCAAGTCATGTCAGGGATGCACAAGTATCACGCGGGTGCTCATAATCAACTAGCATAATCATGGTTATAAATAAACAAGCATGGGTATCAACAACACAATAAATTGGCACATGTAATAGGTTAAGCAGTAAAGCAGATTAAACTAGTTAGCTGTAAAGTTATCAGTTGTGTTTTAGAGATGGTGTCAGCATTATATGAATACAGTATGATAGATGTGAATGCTAAAAACCAGGTTAATAAGTATTGAGTAATCTAGGGATGCGATGACATGTATAATATGGATGCAATTGTAACTAAACCGGTTAAAGATGCACACGGATATCCGATAAGTTAATACTAGAGAAAAAGGGTATCACATTTATAAAATATTTGTGATCATGTGGTCTAACATTTACAGGTGATTACTAGGTATAAACAACTAGATGCAACGATTAAGTTTCAAGTTCGAGATCAGAAAATATGTAACGGAACGTTATACGGTTAACTTGAAATCCAAGACTTTCGATTCTATTTAGAGATTTAATAGGAAAATAAATAAATTAGTATAAGAATAGTTTGAATAGCATGTAGCAAGTTTCACTTGCCTCGGGAACGATGAATATGCAAGCGGAACAACAACGGAGCACGATGCAACACAAGATCTCGACGTCGGATAAACTTCGCAAAACCACACGCGCGCACAGAACAGGTCCAGGAAGGGCAAAGCATGACTACGCTGGTTGGGGTAGTTCACTGGGTCGTCGGCAACGGCACGGCTCCGGCGGGTGGTCGGAAAACGGGAACAAGAAGTAGAGAACGAAAGAGAGAGAAAGGAAGAAAGGAGAGATGATGGTTGCACTGGGTATGTATGACTCAGGATAGGGACAGAGGAGGCGAGGACGTGATGGAGTGATGACGAGTCGCAGGTCACCGGCGATGGGATTTGCCGGCGAAGTGCAAGGGTGTGCAAGGGGATGCTCGGGTTCTAGGGTTGCAGGCTTCTCGAGAATGCTAGTGCAGGGTGGCTAGGAGGAAGAGCTGAGGAGGTGGAGGTGATGACGACGGGGTTGAGGGATTGCCGGCGACGAGGTGTTCAGGGTGATGGGTTCTCATCGCGGTGGGTGCAGGAGGTCGGGTGTGCAGGGGGTTTCTAAGATGGGAGAGAAGAGAGAGAGAGGATGAGGAGAAGAGAGCGAGAAGTAGATGATAGAGACGATGAGAGAAGGAGATGTTGGCGATGACGATGTGATCGGCGGCGATGGAGGTGAGTATGGTGATGGGTACTGGCCACAGGGGGTTCTGTGAAGTGCAGGCTCGGGTTAAGGAGGAAGAAGAAGAAGATGGTGACGATGAGGAGGAGGAGGAGATGGGATGGAGGGATCGAAGCTAGGGTTAAGGTTAGGGTTTTTCTGCCGTGGGGATCTCGTGCTCGGGGTTTGGATGAGGGAGACGAAGGAGGGATAGAAGGGAGGTGACCGTAGCAACTCGGGAGGTGACGCGATCCTTTCTCACCGCGAGAGGAGAGAGAGAAAGACGCAAGAAGAGAGAGGAAGAGAGAAGCGAGAGGAGAGAGAAAGAGGAGGAGAGAGAAGATTGTTTGCTAGCGGTGAAAGAAAGAAAAGAAAGAGAGAGAGGGAAAGGGAGAGAGAAAAAGAATAGGAGAGAGAGAAAGAGAAAAGCGAGAGAGAGAGGGATTCGTGGGCCCAGCCACCATGGAAAGGAGAGTTTGATTGGTTAGGGGAGAAAGAATAGATTGTTAAAAAAATATAAAAGATTTTAAATCGTTTTAGAAAACCATTTCATTGGCTGGGGAGTAATGGAAAATATTTTTGGTTGTTTTAAAAAAAATATATTCGTAGGTTAGAAGGGATTCAGGCTGTTAAGAAAATATTAAAGGATTTTAAATAATTAGAATTTGGCGAGTTACAAAACATTTCAGAAATGCGTCCGGGTCGGGTCCAAAATTTTGAATTTGAAATATTAAAAATATATGCAACTTCCAAATTTCAAAATGAATGCTCAGTCAAAGAAAATGCATACCCCCAAGAACGTATGCACGTACGTGCGCGTAGCCATCCAAACACGTCCATTTCATTGAATGGGATGAGAACAAGATGCAAGGACGCTACCACAGGGTTAGGGGTATCATGCAAGCCATGTCATGCAATTTTAATTTATTTTACGTGATTTAAATTGTTATATGCAACAGATGCGATACAAGATAAAATACCAGTATAAACTAAATTATGAGATGCAATAGCCCATGCAACCAGTCAAGGTAAACTATAAATAAGAGTCACGTAGGTTCAATTAAGCGGGTCGGGTCGAATGCAAAGTAATATGTAGAAATACCATTCGCACCCAAACACGCCAAATCAAGAAAGAATACGGAACCGGAATTGGTATAAGTGAACTCGGGTGTTACACTAACCTTATTTAATCTCCACTAAACATGTTTCATTAGTAATCATATCATGTTATAATAATATATATCACATATATATTATATATTTGTAATAAAAGAAAATAATACAATTAATATATATCGCATATATATCAATGTATTATCCGGTGAGAAAATGAAATAATAAAGCGAGCCAATATTAGATAATGTAACGCAATATATCATATATATTATTATACATTAAATCATCGAATCAACAGTTGATCCGACAATCCGGCTATATCGAATATAACTGACTAATATATCATGTACCGATTCATCGAATTAACACTTGATCCGATGACCCGGCTCATATCTAAATATCGCGAGAATATAATACGGTATCTCATATCGTATTATCCTCGGTCGTGCACATATCACATATGTGCCCCTACTCCGTTTTGCCTGAGTCAAGAAACCTCTGTGTAGGACTCTAAAGAATCGTCAATACGCCGGGTAGCAGGTGATGATCATATCAAACACCCACAAGCTGCAAGCGGTCAGCTAAACGTAACAGCCACCCAGGTATTGAGCGATCAGAAGATCAACAAGCTAGCCTGTACATTCTCCTGTGAATCCAATCAGTAACACTCCCGTACAGTCTGGTCTCTTCGTCTGATATGTTGCATATCTAGTCTAGGTGTGGTATACGTCAGACCCCAGTAATCGATAAGTCATGTCGATGTGAGGCTCATAACGGGTCGAGAAACTACTGGTAATACTTATCAGTAAATCTCTATATCAGCCCTGGCCAGGGACTTCCAGTTATAGCCAATCGAACACGGCACAACATCAACTCCCTATACCGGGAGAGACGAATCCCCTCCTATCGCTCATTGCCTCCATGTGATTCGGGACTGCACCCAAAAGCCACCATTTTGCATGCCCTCTTGGACATGGTAAGGTGGAAATCAAAGCACAGTGGGAATCACACAAGACTCTATTACGATCTCGGGTCTACAAACTACCCTGTACCAGTGTCACCGGAGAACTGCCATCTGACGTGTGGTATATCACCATCTAGGAGTTCTCGGCGAGTCCGTCCAGTGTACCCAGTCTCCACTGAGCACCCGTACACCATCCTTGATGTCAAACACCGATGGATATGGGATCATCCATCGCCCATCATATGGGTCAAGATCCGTATACGCTAGTCTACTCTGGTGTATCGATGCCCTGTCTCGATATACCCTCGACTAGAAACAGTTATAGGATGTACTAATCGACTACCGTGGCCCCACTAGTATGATCTCATCATAGTCCCAGTAGTCGAGTACAGATCCTAAGGGCTTTATCAACATGTGAGAGTAAGACAGTAAACCTGTAGGGTTGCTGGGCATGCGCACAAGGGTCTACGAGGCATCAACCATGCCCGATTAAAATTTTAGCCGTGCCGAACAACCCGAATACGGATCTTTAAACTAGAGATTAGGCGAAAACAAGCATGTTAACAACTTTAACACTAAGTGAGAGGGATTACAACCTTTGTAGATCCGGTCCTTCACTTCATATGCTCCGTGTTGAGGTCCCTTCGCTGCGATCATCGTGCTCTGGACTCTCGAGAGGCTTCACGAAGAGAAAGGTGCAGTCTTGCTTCCGACCTTCGATACAAAGATGATCTACCTTGAAGTTTCATTAATACAAGCTAACACTCACTAAAATTGAGTGAACACTCTCATCTAAAGGGCAAGGGAAGATGAGGATGATGAAGTAGGATTTTTGCTCTCTTTATTTATCTTTTTCTCACATTTATTCATCACAAAAATCAAAACAAGAAAGCTTTGCATGAAGAACTCAAGGAAGAAGAAAAATAGTGATCCATTTTCTTTTGTGATGAATAATGAAAGGATTAATATGATGAATAATGCAACCATGGTTGACTTAACCATTGTAGAGAATTAACCAAGGGTTAGGGTTTGGGTTGAGTTAAGAATGAGTCACTTGAAAATATCTTTTCCAAAACAAAATAGAAAACCTTCTAGAATCTACTAGAAGTCATTAACCCAAATCAAACCCTAATCTTGATTAATCTTTACTAAACATGTTGCATTAGTTATCATATCATGTTACAATATTATATATCACATATATAATATTTATTGTAACCAAATAAAATAATACAATTAACATATATCGCATATATATCAATGTATTACCCGAGTGAGAAAAAGAATCTTTTAGTGAGCTAATATTAGTTAATGTAATTTAATATATCATATATATTATTATACATTAAATTATCAAATCAACCCTTGATCCGACAATCCGGCTATATCGCATATAACCGACTAATATTTATCCGTACCGATTCATCGAATCAACACTTGATCCGATGACCCGGCTGATATCAAATATCGCGAGAATAGAATGCGGTATCTCATATCGTATTATCCTCGGTCCCGCACATATCACATACGTGCCCCTACTCCATTTTGCCTGAGCCAAGAAACCTCTGTGTAGGACTCTAAAGAATCGTCGATACGCCGGCAGTAGGTGATGATCATATCAAACACCCACAAGCTGCAAGCGGTCAGCTAAACGTAACAGCTACCCAGGTATTGAGCGCTCAGAAGATCAACAAGCAAGCCTGTAATTTCTCCTGTGAATCCAAACAGTAACACTCTCGTACAGTCCGGTCTCGTCGTCTGATATGTTGCATATCTCGCCTAGGGGTGGTAAACGTCAAACCCCAGTAGCTCGATAAGTCGTGTCGATATGAGGTCTATAACAGTTCGAGAAACTACTGATAACACTTACCAGTAAATCTCAGCAACCCTGGCCAGGGATTTCCGGTTATAGCCAATCGAACACAGCACAACATCAACTCCCTATACCGGGAGAGACGAATCCCCTCCTATCGCTCATTGCCTCCATATGATTCGGGACTGTACCCAAAAGCCACCTTTTTGCACGCCCTCTTGGACGTGGTATGATGGAAATCAAAGCACAGTGGGAATCACACAAGACTCTATGACGATCTCGGGTCAACAGACTACTCTGTACCAGTGTCACCGGAGAACTGCGATCTGACGTGAGGTATAATACCATCTGGGAGTTCTCGGCGAGTCCGTCCAGTGTACCCAGTCTCCACTGAGCACCCGTACACCATCCTTGATGTCAAACACCGATGGATATGGGATCATCCATCGCCCATCATATGGGTCAAGATGCGTATACGCTAGTCTACTCTGGTGTATCGATGTCCTGTCTCGATACATCCTCGACTAGGAACAGTTATAGGATGTACTCGTCGACTACCGTGGCCCCACTAGTATGATCTCATCATAGTCCCAGTAGTCGAGTACATATCCTAAGGGCTTTATCAACATGTAATATAGAGACAATCAGAGTACATGTTAAGACAAAGTACAACCAGATAGCATACTATCATGTCGAGCAAGAAAGTCCTCCCTATATATGTCCAAGCATCCATTACAATATACATCGTATGTACAGTAATGGCCTCTAGGGCATACATATAACTAACAAAACCAATACAAGTCAACATGTTAAGATAAAGTGAAACCAAATAGCATACTATCATGACGAGCAAGAAAGTCCTCTCTATATATATCCAAGCATCCATTATAATATACATCATATGTACAACAATGGCCTCTAGGGCATATACATAACTAACAATCTCCCACTTGCACTAAGGCCAGCTGCTGTAGTATCTCATACCTAGCATCCCGAATAATCTCTCAAACTGTATCTGAGGAATGGCCTTCGTGAGTGGATCCGCAGTGTTGTCCTTCGTATCTACTCTCCTGACCTTGATCTCCCGGCGATCAACTATCTCCCTGATGAGGTGATACCGCCTCAGAATATGTCTGGACTTTTGATAGGACCTGGGTTCCTTAGCCAAAGCCACAGCTCCATTGTTATCGCAATACAGAGGTATTGGATGTTCAATGGAACCACACCAATCTCACTAATGAACTTCTTTATTCAGACAGCCTCTTTGGCAGTATCGTTGGCAGTGATGTATTCAGCCTCCATCGTCGAGTCTACAACGGTATCCTGTTTGGAACTCTTCCAACATACCGCCCCTCCATTGAGGGTAAAAATAAATCCCGAGTGCGACTTAGAGTCGTCCTTATCACTTTGGAAGCTGGAATCGGTAAAGGACTCCACCTGGAGTTCTCCGTTACCATACACCAAGAACATCTCTTTAGTCCTTCTCAAGTACTTGAGAATGTTCTTCACAGCTACCCAGTGACTCTCTCCAGGATCTGCTTGATGCCGACTCACTACACTTAGTGAGTATGCTACATCAGGTCTGGTACATAGCATCGCATACATGATAAAGCCTACTGCCGAAGCATAGGGTATCTCTTGCATGCGAGCTCTCTCCAAATCAGTCTTGAGAGACATCTCTTTGGAGAGAGTGAGTCTAGAGATCGTGGGTAGGTTCCCACGCTTGGATTCTTCCATACTAAACCTCTTTAGTATGGTGTCAATGTACCTGGATTGGGACAATCCCAGTATCCGTTTAGATCTATCTCTATAGATCATAATTCCCAATATGCAGGAGGCATCGCCTAGATCTTTCATTGAGAATCTTTGTGATACGAAGAGCTTGACTGATTGCAGCACATGAACATCATTTCCTATTAAGAGTATGTCATCCACGTACAATACGAGGAATACAACCTTACTCTCTACAACATTCTTATAAATACAAGGTTCATCTATATTTTTGATGAAGTCAAACTCTTTGACTACAACATCAAAACAGATGTTCCAACTCCGCGATACTTGCTTTAACCCATAAATGGATTTAAGCAGCCTGCACACCTTTCCGCTGCTCCCACTATCTACGAAGCCCTCTGGCTGAGTCATGTACTCGTACTCTTCTAAATCACCGTTTAGAAGGCGGTCTTAACATCCATTTGCCAGATTTCGTAGTCATGGTATGCAGTAATGGCAAGTAAGATCCGGATGGACTTAAGCATAGCCACTGGAGAAAAGGTTTCGTCATAATTCACACCTGGTCGTTGACGAAAACCCTTTGCAACAAGTCTAGCTTTGAAAGTCTCAACTTTTCCGTCTACATCAATTTTCTTTTTAAAGGTCCACTTGCTCCCAATGGGTTTTACCCCTTCAGGAGCATTTTCCAAAGTCCATACTTTGTTGGTGTACATGGATTCCATCTCAGATCGCATTGCATCCAGCCATTTCACAGAGTCACCACTCGTGATGGCCTGCTCGAAACTAGTTGGGTCATCATCTTCCATGATGCAATCCTCGCTCCCACCATCAATAAGAAAACCGTAGTATCTCTCGGGTGGGTGAGAAACCCTGCTAGATCGGCGGAGAGGCTGGGGTTCGTCGGGTACTACTGAATCCTCTGGTTCCATTAAATCATCTGTCGTAGTTTGTGTTGCTGGAACTTCTTCCAGTTCTACCTCATTGCCATTAATTTCTTTCATAAGAAATCCCTTTTCTAAAAAAGTGGCATGTCGAGAAACAAACACCTTTTGTTCATCGGAGTGGTAGAAGATATACCCTCGCGAATGTTTGGGATATCCAATAAACTTACATAGGACAAACCTTGCCTCGAGCTTGTCCGGATTTTGTGTTTTTATATAGGCCGGACAACCCCATATCTTAACATACATAAGAGATGGTCTCTTCCCTTTCCATATCTCATATGGAGTGGTAGGCACTGATTTGGTAGGAACCATATTCAATAGGTGTATGGCTGTCTTAAGCGCATACCCCCAAAAGGAAATAGGTAACTCAGCATCACTCATCATAGAGCGTACCATATCTAATAGGGTGCGATTCCTCCGCTCCGATACACCGTTGTGCTGTGGTGTATAAGGAGGGGTAAGCTGAGAGAGAATCCCATTCTCTTTTAGATAGTCTAGGAACTCATTGCTCAAGTATTCTCCTCCTCGATCAGATCGAAGGATCTTAATACTTTTGCCCGTTTGGTTCTCTACTTCGTACTTATATTCTCTGAATTTCTCAAAAGCTTCAGACTTGTGTTTCATCAGGAACACATGTCCGTATCTAGAGAGATCGTCAGTGAATGTAATGAAGTAGGAAGAACCGTTCCTGGCGTGTGTAGACATAGGACCGCATACATCACTATGTACCAGTCCTAAGAGTTCCGTAACTCTTTTTCCGTGTCCACTAAACGGAGTTTTGGTCATTTTTCTTTTGAGACATGAATAGCAAGTATCATAAGACGATAATTCGAACGAATTCAAATATCCATCTTTATGTAACTTAGCTAGCCGTGTCGCATTGATATGACCAAGTCTACAATGCCACAAGAAGAATTCGTTCATTTCTGAACTTTTCCTCTTGTGTGTGTTTTGTATATTAAGGACTGTATTTTGATTGAGAATGAATATGACATTATGTAACGAGCCTGATGCAATCAACTTTTGATCTAGGAAGATGTTCATAACATTATCCTGTACTACAAAATTACATCCTTCTTTACTTAATAAAGAAACCGATATAATGTTGCACATCATGTTCGTTATATAATAGCACTCATTCAGAATCAGTGTATTACTTCTTGGCAATACTAGGTGATATTCGCCAGCTGCTTTGGCTGCAATACTTGCACCATTCCTTACCTGAACGGAATGATCACCTTTTCCCAGCTCTCTACCTTTACGTAGCCCATGTAACATTTTACATATATGGGATCCCGATCCGGTATCTAATACCCAGGACGTAGGGTGAACTGAGAAACAGTTCTCAATAACTAACACACCCGAAGAAGGTGCATCAACATGCATGTTCTCCGTTTGGGCAGCATGAGAATCCAGATATTCTCCTGTTTCTTGTTCAGTCTTATAACTCTTATAAGAAAGAACGGGACCAACGATCCCCTGCTCAGTATAATAAGCGGGTTCAGTCAATACATCATTTTTATTATCTTGATTAAGTCCTGACATGGTCGCTACCTGGAGAGAGAGAGAAGAAAACATTTTAGCGTATGCTCTTGCAAAATTAGATTGGTTATTATCTTATCTAATCAGGATATCTCCCACTGTTTTTATCAAATCTTCCTTCAAACCCTAAAAGGTAAGATCAGCCGGGATTAATTACACCCTACAATTTCGTCAATCTTTCAGCCAGATCAGTGTCGGTACTTGAGGGAGGTTCCCCGTGCTTTCGTACGGACCTGATTAAAATAAACCTCGTTTTCCCAGAGGCATAACCCTGTTAACACCTTTCTAGACACCTACTTGATCGGCTAATTGTCCTGTGTAAAATTCTCCCAGGAGTAACTCTTACTCGCAGTGGGTATCGGGTTCCAACTATCTCATAAGAGGTATGCAATCTCATTGCAAATTTCAACACTTGAAATTCCCGATAATGCTTTTACCCCTAGCATCCCATGATCTTGACGAAGGCCAAACTACCCATAGGGCGCTAGTCAAGTTCAACCCGTTCATTTCTTGATTGAATTAAACCCACGTGTACGACCCTTGACGAAGGCCAAACTACGCCGTACGAATACCCTAATCCAATCGCATCGTATGCTGGCATATAAGCACTAGTTAGCTACCGTACACTACGTCTTGACGAAGGCCAAACTACCGCAGCACGAATACTAAGTAGTACTTATCTGAAATGACGGAGGGCTACGCAGGTTTTCAGAAAACCATTAGTGTAATAAACTTGATATCGTTGTAGAAACAAGTGATTTTGAAAAGGAGTGTTTTTGAGGCTTTTCTAGTTTCTCTAAAGAGGTCACTCCCGGTGAAGGGATCTCGGCTCTTTCCCCATCGAATAAGGTGCAGGATATATCATATATACCGCTGTGCAAAGCAAGAACTATATAAGCTGTCAAAAACTAAACCGTGAGTTTGTAGCATCTGCCAATTTCGCTAAAGAGGTCACTCCCGGTGAAGGGATCTCGGCTCTTTCCTCATCGAATATGGTGCAGGGTATATCATATATACCGCTATGCAAAGCAAAACTGTAGCTACCCTTTTTATAAAGTTTTGATTCTACAACATCTTTTATGTTTCTTTTCCTTTTATTAATCTCATTAATAAATCCCATCAGCTTATGCTTCCTAAGCATCACAGAAGAAACGAAAGCAGTAATATTTATATATCAGCATATATATATATAGTATATGCATTCGTCTCAGGCAGTAATATGATCTCATCACAGAACATTGCAGCAGAAGAACATATATGAAATATTGGATATACTAGGATGTCCGTGTTTTTAATACGAGCCGGTATAAAACACGGATTCCATGGTCGCGATGAATAGCCAAACCCACATCCCTAGACCCCTACCAGAGTGGCAAGTAACACTGCCAATTCTAGGGTTAGGAGACCCGGTCTCGACTCCTCGAGATGCCCTCCCACTGTACCATAGAACCCGGTTACTTGTGCTCCCCTCCTTGGGTCTGCCTAATGCGGAAAAGTAAATAATATACACTGGTGACATCAACCTCATCCCTGAAGTGCCCCGATAAAAGAATATTACATACAAATGAATTTTACATGAATGAAAATAAAAACCCTCATCTCACATAAAACCCCCGGCTATTCAGAACACGACGATCCAGTATAACATATCACAGCAACACATAATATCTCATATCATCAACGTAAGTAAGTATGCATACACCGATCGTCGTTGATGTATAGCAACGAAAACCGGCAATACAATTACATACTACACTTACGGTCACAAAAAAGAAATTGTAAAACTACAACATTTGGAATCCACAATCACTTTAGACATCGTAGATCCGAAATATCACATACTTCGCATTTCATGCCTAATTATATGAATTCCACATATTGTATCACATTCCAGATAAATAGACAGTATTAAACTTTCCGATCGAATAATCAAATACCCAAGATTTCCGAAATAGCTCAACACTTGAGCGGAGTTCAAATAATCCCAGAATATGTCACAGTACCGATGGTCCAGCCGTAGAATGGTCAAGCCAACGCCTCACATGTGGCACGCCGTACTGCCCCAAACCCTAAGGTTTAGAGGCGGTTCAGATGGTCACATAACCGAGTTAAGGTTTGTGTTCTTCTAGAGGGTCCACCGCATTACTTGCACGTTTTTCCGAAAGATTTAAACTCAAGAAAAAATCAACACTTGAAAGTTTTTTGTACCGGGAAAAAATGAGTTAATGATATACGTTCGAACATTTTAACAGTTTCTAAAATATCCGGAAAAATAATGAAATTAAATTTTCCGATCGAATCTACGATTACAAAATAAATCCCAGAACACTCAACACTTGAGTTAGATTAAACATACCCAAGAATATGCAGGAACAGCTACGGACGTTACCGTACCAACACGTGTCCCCAAGTCCCTCTTTTGGCCGTGGAACCGCCGCGACAAGCATATTCTTGCCGCGGTTCCGCGGCTCTTTGAGAGATTTGGGGGCACGTGTTTTAGGGTTGTCCTTAGAATTCCCTGCTGATTTTTTAAAGTATTTTTAATGCAGAAAAAATCACATTTTTACAAAATTTCCAGAGAGGGGTCTATTTCGACGTTTCGGGGTTCGATCGGAGTTTTAATTTCATATACACGTCGCTTAATGCTCTAGCTAGGCTCTGATACCATTGTAGGATTTCTAGGCACTCTTACAAAGGTTCATAAGGCATCAACCATGCCCGAATAAAATTTTAGACGTGCCGAACAACCCAAAGCCGAGATCTTTGCTGGATAATTAGGGTTACACATGCAAGTAAATATCTTTACAACTAAAGGTGAGGGATTAAAACCTTTGTAGTCCGCTCCTTCGCTTCATAAGCTCCGAGTAGAAGTCCCTTCGCCGCGATCCACGATCTCCCGGACTCAAGAGAGGCTCCACGACTCGAACGATCCATGCTAGCTTGTAGTGTTCCTTTTCTCCGATGATCTACGTCGAAGTTTTTATAACTCAAGCTCTTTCACTCTAATGGGGTGAACACGCTAATCTAATTGGTTAGATTAGATGAGGATGATGGAGTAGTATTTATGCTTTTTTTTATATCAAATTCTCACTCTTAATCATCACAAAATGAAAACCTAGTAAGCTTTCTCAAAGCTCAAGGTTGAAGAAGAAGAAGAAATAATGCATTAATCCTTTTGTGATGAATAATGAAATGATATATGATTAATAATATAACCATGGTCAACCATGACTAGGCTAACCCATGCAGAGAATTAACTAAGGCTAGGGTTTGGGTTGAGTTAAAGAATGAGTCATAAGAAAATATTAACCATAATATCTTTTTCATGACAAAAGAAAACCTTCTAGAATGTTCATGAAAGAACTAACCCAATTCAAACCCTAACCTTGTTTAATCTCCGCTAAACATGTTTCATTAGTAATCATATCATGTTACAATAATATATATCACATATATATTATATATTTGTAACAAAAGAAAATAATACAATTAATATATATATCGCATATATATCAATGTATTATCCGGTGAGAAAATGAAATAATAAAGCGAGCCAATATTAGATAATGTAATGCAATATATCATATATATTATTATACATTAAATCATCGAATCAACACTTGATCCGACAATCCGGCTATATCGAATATAACCGACTAATATATCATGTACCGATTCATCGAATTAACACTTGATCCGATGACCCGGCTCATATCTAAATATCACGAGGATATGATACGGTATCTCATATCGCATAATCCTCGGTCGTGCACATATCACATATGTGCCCCTACTCCGTTTTGCCTGAGTCAAGAAACCTCTGTGTATGACTCTAAAGAATCGTCAATACGCCGGTAGCAGGTGATGATCATATCAAACACCCACAAGCTGCAAGCGGTCAGCTAAACGTAACAGCCACCCAGGTATTGAGCGATCAGAAGATCAACAAGCTAGCCTGTACATTCTCCTGTGAATCCAATCAGTAACACTCCCGTACAGTCCGGTCTCTTCGTCTAATATGTTGCATATCTAGTTTAGGGGGGTATACATCAGACCCCAGTAACCGATTAGTCGTGTTGATGTGAGGCTCATAATGGGTCGAAAAACTACTGGTAACACTTACCAGTAAATTTCTATATCATCCCTTGCCAGGGACTTCCAGTTATAGCCAATCGAACACAGCACAACATTGACTCTCTATACCAGGAGAGACGAATCCTCTCCTATCGCTCATTGCCTCCATGTGATTCGGGACTGCACCCAAAAGCCACCATTTTGCACGTCCTCTTGGACGTGGTAAGGTGGAAATCAAAGCACAGTGGGGATCACACAAGACTCTATGACGATCTCGGGTCTACAGACTACCCTGTACCAGTGTCACCGGAGAACTGCCATCTGACGTGTGGTATATCACCATCTGGGAGTTCTCGGCGAGTCCGTCCAGTGTACCCAGTCTCCATTGAGCACCCGTACACCATCCTTGATGTCACACCGATGGATATGGGATCATCCATCACCCATCATATGGGTCAAGATGCGTATACGCTAGTCTACTCCGGTGTATCGATGCCCTGTCTTGATATACCCTCGACTAGGAACAGTTATAGGATGTACTCATCGACTACCGTGGCCCTACTAGTATGATCTCATCATAGTCCCAGTAGTCGAGTACAGATCCTAAGGACTTTATCAATATGTGAGAGTAAGACAGTAAACCAATACAAGTCAACATGTTAAGATAAAGTGAAACCAAACAGCATACTATCATGACGAGCAAGAAAGTCCTCTCTATATATATCCAAGCATCCATTATAATATACATCATATGTACAACAATGGCCTCTAGGGCATATACATAACTAACAGGTCCGACCCATTGTAATCGGCCACCGCCTTTCGAGCTCGAATCTCGGCAACCTTCGCCGCCTAAAGCGCATCCTCGGCATCCCGTCTGCTGGCATCCCTCGCCTTCTTCATTGCTGCATAGCGATCGGCCAGCTCCACCAACTTAGCCTCGATGGCTCGGTGGGACTCACTTAACCGATGACAGGACTTCCGGCACTTTGAGACGGTAAGCTCCCCGGCGGCCAATTGGGCTTCAAGGATGGTCATTCTCTCTCTCTCCAAACGCAGCTCGAGTCGAAGGTCCTCGGCCTCCGAAGAAGACTCCCCCCAACCTCCTAGCATGGGAATCATCCTCGGCCTCCATGCGAGCAACGGGGGCGCAGTGCTGAAGGATCTGATGAAAAACGACAGAGAGGCTTAGAGACGCCCGAACTAAGAAAAGGGTGCTCAAAATAACACATAGGGGAATGCGTACCTGCACCGCCTCCTGAGCTATATCTGCCACTTGGGCCCTCAGGTCCCCTGCGGAATCTTGCCTCTGGCCGACTCTTCCATGTCAGCGAGCAGGCTGGCGGCGACGGAAAGCCCGAACGGGACTACGAAACAGACGCCCCCCTCCGGCACAGGAACCCCCTCAGGAATCTCAGTTGGTGGCATGCGGGAAACCGTCTTTTTCTTCTTAAGAGGGACCTCGTTTTCGCGCTCTCCCGCTTCCCTCGGCCGGGGTTCGGGAACCCGCGGACGCCTCTGGCCGCTGCTGCTGCAATCATCGGGGGCTAGGGTCGAGGCGGACAGCCTCGTCGCCGGCGACTCCCCTGGCTCGAAACCCAGGTCATGCCGAGGCACGGCCACGCCCCCGGCTCTCTTCTGGGACAGGGCACCGAGGGCAGCAAGAATCCTGATCGGTCCATTTGCTCTGCAGCAGGGGAAATAGGCTCAACTTAGAAGAAGAAGGAGCGGAAGATAAAGGGGGAGAATTTACAGGGGGCTCCCTAGACTCTACCCTCACTACGTCTACGGACTTCTCAGAAGAAGACATCTAACCTGATTGAAGAAAGGTGTCCTCGGAAGATCAAAAGCGAGGAGTCCGTACTGAGGAGAAGAGCGCCGAGCTAACAAGACTCTGGACGAGGAAAGTATGAAGAGATATGGGCCTTGATGAGGACCCTACCTCTATTTATAGCTACCGACGTACACATCTAACGACGACGGTCATTTCCCGCCAAAACGACTCATCGCATTCGACGGCCTCCATCGCTCCACCAGTCGCACGCGCGTTGATCGCACCCCATCGGACGCCAGAAATCTGCGGCCCGTCGCGTCGGCCAACCAGCGCCGGACACGTGGGCTGTCGCTTCGGTGAGCATATGCACGATCCGGCGCATCCTCTTTAATGCAGGATATGGGCCCTGATCCGCTGACGTTGTCAAGAGAATACAGCTGATTGCCCGGGAATGCACACTTACGCTATCTACGAAAAGGAGCTCACCTCGACCGACCTGGCAGACCACTTTCGACCCTACCCGTGAACGGGTCAGGACGAGGGTGGGGAGGCTAATGATGATGCTCGATATCGGTGATCTCCCAGATTGTGACACGTGGCAGACGACGTGTCCCGAAACTAACAAGAGAGGACCAGGAACGGTACGTCGGTAGAAGACCCCGGGTTTGCGGCCGTGGACATGGCCGACCTTCTTCTACCGACCACACCATTCCCATGCCCGCCTTACAAACAACTATTGGCTCACCTCCGAGCCTCCGCACATTTGGCCTCCTCGGCCCGCTCAGCTCGTCTCCGGGCTACTGCAGAACCTAGATACCTCGGCCTCCCGCTCGTCCCCGAGCCTCCCACCGAGCTCATATTCCTCGGTCACATCGACTGACCAACGACACTTATCGCAGGCGCAACCGCCCCACCTCCGCGAATTTCGCCGTGCGCGAGATATCCGCATCCCACGTTCACGATCCCCCATTAACGAGCCTGTCTCGCCATTAATGCGGGATCCCGCTTATCACGCGGGCGTGACGTCGGGTGCGTAACGGCCGGCGTGATTCTCGCGCCCGCCCGCCCATCGCTGCCGCTATATAAACCCCTCTTTCAGATGATCAAGATACGCAATTCTCTCTTCGCTAGGTCGTTACTCTGCTCAAATATCCGGACTAACTTGATCGTCGGAAGGTACTCAGTGGTACAACCATCCCGGGACTTCCTTGCAGATAGCCCGGCCACCACAACCTAAAACCCATTGAGAATCCACACGCTTCAGGAGTCAACCTCCAAATCAATCTCAGCCGTCCATCGTCGCTCGACAGCAGATCTACGGACGGTAACATCTTGACGTGATACGACGCACGTCAAGTACCAACAATTAAAAAAGTAATTTGATGGATGGAGCCATCAAGGTTAGCGAGTAAAACTAAATATAAAGTTTGCGGTGAAAAAATAAAAATCATAGAACGCCTCATCTTCCTCCAATTAATCTTCGAAAGCCCTAGAAAATTTTTGTTCCCCTGTCTACGTTTCTTTTGTTAACGTTTTCTAATTCTGTAATTTCTCTATTATTTATTCTTTTTCCTTTTTTCAGGAAAATTTTCATTGGAGAATCCCCAAGAGACCAGCATGGGTCAGTAATTTTGTCTCTACAATTTTTGTAGTGAATTTTAATTACTCTTTGTGTTTTCATAGAATTTTTCGTTATTATCATCTCTATTTATTGCAAATTTTCTAATTTTATTCATCTTACATGTCCTTGAGGGAAATTTCATGTCTATACAAACAATGATCAACAAAATCTTAAAATTGAATCCTGAAGGAGCTAATTAATGTTGATTTGTCTAGCGGTGGTCCTTAAATTGTCCATGCAGTGCTGTGAGTTGTATAATTAACTATCGGCAGAGTTTCTTAGGATCCGTACCATCGTTGAATTCTGCATTTTTTATGCTGTTATGCCATGAACTGCTTTATGAGAGTTTATAGTAGTGAGTCGACTAGGAGTCTACGAGCTCCAGAAGCTGTCTTTATAGAAAGTTGTGGTGTTAAATGTTGTTAATGTAGACATGTACTTTCTTAAAACCTGGATCTTAAATTGATCTTGGAGCCTGTTCATCATCTTTTACTAGTAGTAAGTGTTTACTGCAAAAGTTGTGAAACATATTGTCAATTAAGTTTTGCATGCCTTACAGCTGATTAGAAAGACTCAATGAGAATGTGCAAATCTAAGAACCAAGATTCCTTTTATTCCTCTCAAAATTTCAGCTAGCAAGGCAATGTGTGATTATTTCTGAAAGTTTTTTTATTTTCTAAATGGCTGTAAGAATTCAATGTCAACTATTCAATTTGATGCTGCCTTTTTGAGGGTTCTGCATTTGTGGGCTATCCATCGTTACGAAATGTATGGATATTTAATTTTTATTCCATTGAAATGAATATAACAATAATAGACAATTCAAGATATTAGATACAAGAAATACATTTTAAAGTACATTGCGTATATTGTAAGTAATTTCAAGTCTAGCAACTTTGTTCTTATATATTTTATTTCTTATATAGTAGAGGTCTTAAACTAGGAGCAATATGTTTTTCTCTCCAACATGAAGATCCAATTAATTACTTAATGTCCATTTTAATCTAAAACCGAATTCATATTTATCAAATATTTGATATCGAGATGATTATTCAGTTAATTTCCTGTCCAAATGCATTTGAGTACATCCACACATCCACACATCCACAATAACTATGTGTCTCACTCATAGAGTGGGCAATTGTCACCTTTAATCCCCGGGGCAGTCGGGCATCTAGCCAACAAGCAATGATCATCCACCTCTAACCCCCACCAAGCTATCCCATTTATGTTTCTTGATTGCAGCGAGTAATAGGTTAGCATCGCCATAAACCCCACCCCTGCATCTAAGCCGGCCGACAGCACGTAGTTATGCCTGGCCCACCACCCTCTGAACTTCCTATACACCACAAAATTGAAGAATATTCCAACTATGAACCACATCACGTAGTTCACGGCCTTAGCCGGAGGCATGGCTCCTGCTCCTCCAAGGATCACAGGCATGTTTATGAGCCTGATCCATTTCTTCTCCGGAAATTTGAGCGATAAGAGCCAGACAGGGACTGGGGCTAGAAAGCCAATGAGGAAGAAGTAGTTCATGGACTCATAGAGGCCGAGTTTTCCAAACATTCTTTCTGGGGCAACGACACCCCATATGATGGATGCGCTGAAAGTGACATCATAGCCCGGGCATGTCCATGGGCTTCCGGGAGGAAGCTTATCTATGTTGCATATATTCTCCACTGTCTCGAGGAGCCACCATGCTGTGCCGAAAGTGACAGCTGAGGCGATGACTGTGCCAACAAACTGCAAGTATTGCAAAGTTATACGTGTGGTTGAGTATTGCACATAGACATTATTTTACCGATGGAGAATACGACAAAAAGGGTAAATTATGCTAATATACCATGAAATTTTACTGTTTTAAGATGAATAGCGTGAACTTTATAAATTATATAAATTACATTAGAATACCCTGTACTTGTTGGTGGTAGCTTTTCAAAATTACTGGCAAGTAGTTGCATAGGTGACCACAATATCTTCATTTTACTCCTCTACCTTCTGAAGAACTAATTACCTCTCTCTCTCTCTCTCTCAATTCTTCTCATTTGTTATTGCATCTATACCTTGAGCTTGATGTAACTGATTTGTATCCAAAAAGTGTGGAAAATGGGGTTTTGAAGAAGTTACAGGTGTAAAATGGAGATTATATTGGTCGTATGCTGGTCATGACTACTAAATTAACAGCTTGGGAAAGATGGCTACAATTGCTATTAAAATGCAACAAACATGGACTTTCATGGTAGTTTAGTGCAATATGTTAAGTTTTAATGTTTATCTCCAAAAAAAAGTGAATGTTCATGGTATTTTAGTGCAATTTACCCAAAAAATTTATGTACTTCACCTGAGCAAGGAACATAGACTTGGGTGGAATTTTCATGTAGTGGCCAAGCTTGAAATCTTGAAGGAATGTGAGAGCTTGATACATGCTTACAGTGCCGTATTTCTTAAAGGCCACATTGGCAAGAGGCCTCCCGGGGTAGATGTAGCCCATGATCAACTCCGTTATCACTGTGAGCCATGGTGGCTAAATATTTATAAAGTATAACTTGCAAAGTTAGCTCAATTTTACTTTGTTGGCCTTTATAAATTTGATTACTAAGAATAACCTTACTTGATTTGTTGTGGCCGCGATGATACCAATCGGGAGGGTGAAGAGAAGGGCCATTCCAGCCGCTAGTATGACTCCCCAGTAAGGGAGCTGTAGTTGTTTGCCGAAGCCTTCGCAGGTGAAAATTGAGAGTCCGATTGTTGAAACTAAGATCACTTGGAACCACCATTCAGGAACTGATTCATAGTTTTTCTTCATTATTCGTGTGTGGATATCGCCTATTTGATTCTTGAAGGCTGCCTTCGATTGCCTCCATATATCCCTATCATGCATTGTGAAGGGTGCATGTTTACAATGGAAGCATGATAACTTTCTAAGGAAAACTATACATTTCTTTAGTACTAGATGCGCGGCAAGAGGAGTTTAATACAGTTTTTTACCAATTAGGAAGAATAAATGGTTATAAGGTTATAACCATAGACAACTGCTCTGGGAGTTGCGGAATTAAACACATTACCGACATTCCTTTGCTATATTCTTCTTCTTCTTGTGTGTCATTAACTGATTCATTCATGCATCCAGTTGTCTTTTTCCTCATGTTTTTGTTTGTGAAAGTAAACAAGAAATCCGCATATTCATGACGAAAAGCAAAATAAATTACTTACTTTCCATGGAAAAGTCCAACATGTGAGAAGGAAGCGGTAAGGGTCGCAAAGCTCAAGCCATAGGTAAAAAGAAATAAGATACCTAAATGGATTTGACCCATGCGATCATACCCTTCTTGATTAAATTCGAACGTCTTTAGATTCAGCACCTGATTAACATCATATGTGCTTCCATTAGAAGCAAATACACTTGATGAATAAATCGGGAACCTCTTGGCCTCAAACATGTTGGTCCAATAAGCGATTGGTATGGCGATATACACAGTTACGATAAAGCCGACCAATACGTTGATTATGGCAAACCCTGGAGTTGCTAATGGACTGCCAAGGAAGCCAGCGACGGTTGCCCAATCGAGGCCGAAGGATCCGATGCCGAGGCCGTAGGCGCCTGATCCGATTTGTTGCATCGTGATGGAGTCTTTCCAAATCCAGCAAATGAAGGAGAGGGCACTAATTGAAGGGAAGAGGTAGTTGGGGACAATGTAGTATGCAAAGCTTGAGATGAAGACTATGAGAAAGAATTGGAGCCTTGTCAACCCTCCCTTTGGCCTTGTCTCTTGTTCATGTAGAGCCCTGTGACCATTATGCATAAATAGCAAGGAAATTTTTTGCCAAGAACGAGTTAGCCAATGTAGAATGTTTTATGTGTAAATTTAGTTTATGTCTACTCTTATAATGCAAAACTCTAGGAGATTTAGCTAATTTTAGAATTCTATTTTATGTCCAGCGTATGCATCCTTTTGATTGTTATATTCCATCTATATTTTTTTAATGCAATATGAATATTTATATACGTATTTGGTTGTATAGTTATTTTTTTTACACATGTTATCAAGACTAATAGAGTTACAGTTATAAGCTTAAAAATATAATTCTCATAGTCCCTAGAAATAACGAACGCCAACAAACGTTTTTTTTGGTTGTACTATTGAGCACATGCTACGAAGCTAGTGTGTTTGATATAGGTTAATTCTTAATTATGATGAAGTAGAAGTATTCATGATATTGACACATATATAAGGAACTCTATTAATGGAATGTGTATGTAATATATTTTTCTATTAGATTTCGACCATAGTTTTAATTCTCAGCCGATCCGGATCTAAGATGGCTTATTCCGATCCCAAAGATGACCGTCCGTTACAGATACCCATATTTGAAACCTTGGTTGTTGGTACCGGTTTATCAATTGATTCGTAAGGTTTTAGTATTAAGTTTATTAATGGGTTAGTGTGCTTATTAATAAATTAATTGGTTATTAATTTATTTATAAGCATTACTTACTAAATAGTTATATTCAATGTTCTTTTTGAAATTTCAATAATTAAAAAATTCTTTTAATCAAGTGATAAAAAAATTCGATATTTAAGACGACTGATACAGTCGAGATGGACGATTCTGATCCCAAATACGTTACTGGTACACTACCAAGGTTTTAAACCTTGATTTCAACTTTTCAAAAGGCAATGATGAATTGAGGAGGTAGACATATAATAAATCCTCTTTCCTTGTAGTTGTACCTGAAGAGGGAGACTTGTACTAGGTTGGAGGGCCACCACATATACGGCGAGTCCACCAGGAACTTTCTGAATATACCAGCCCATCCATATCCCATCATCTAAAAGGCAATGCTTGGGACAATTAATATTGACATCACACAGGAGAATCATGAAAGAACACAAGCAAGGAGGTTAACTGACTCACTTGAGTGGTCTGGGTTAGGAGCATAGCTGCCACCGGGTTGATCCCTCTATGATAGAAAGCCTTTACAATGGTGATAAGACCGGTGGAAGCTCCATTTGCTCCTGTGGTCGCAAATATAGTGATCAGGCAATGCTCCTTTAAGTTGAAAGGCCCTGGGTTGAGCGAGAAAGACCATTTTGTCCCTGGGATGCGGACTTGTTTACGAGGAAGCCATGCTGCCATCAGTTTTCCGATGGGCAGAACTGCAATCTGCGCCGAGACGGACGATATGTAGAGCGCGTTCATGCGATAAGCAAAGAATTGGTTTATGAAGGCAAGGAAAGTGCAGGAAGTGAGTCCTAAAAGCCATGTTCGGAACGTTAAGCATGGTAATGTTGGATCATCTGTAATTGGGACGGTGAGTCGTACTTGCTCTATTGGGGAGTCATCAATTTCGTTATCTGCAAGAAGGAATTAAGATTAATTAATATCTTTATGTTCATTAGCTGATTATGTATTAAATGTCACTGCTATTGCACCCCCAATCTTGAAATTTATGACGAGCTTGAGATATCGATATTCTAACATGCCTTGAAGGCTGAGCACCATTTTTTGGGCTAAAACATGGATTTGTGCCCAACCACATATATCTTAGTTCGCTATCTAGATGGTCATCCGTTGGGATTTGAAAAAGACCTTCTTAAATGTCCCTGTAAACACCCAAAATGCAAAACACATACCTATTTTTTATCAAATCTTTCAACCCAAAATTTATAACTTTGACAATTAGTCAAACAAAGAAGTCCATGATAAAAACATGCTAATAAATATATAGAATAAAAATTCATATCCCTACAAAACTCTACCTTCAAACCCCTACAGCTATAGAATAACAATTTTAAAAACATACTCAAATAAATCTGCTCAGGATGTTAATCATTGTAAATATAATAATATAAAATTAGAATTTTAGACGGTGAAGGGATTTATAAAACCTCCCACCTTGCCATACTTCCTCTCAAGCTCTAAAAGATTAAATCAAGTGAAAAAAGAAAAAGAAAGAAAGAAAGGAAACAAAGAGGGGGGGAGAGAGAGAATGTGAGGGGTTATATATATATATATATATATATAATTCACACCCGACCCGACCATATAAGCTATAAAATGAAAAGAAAGGGAAAATTGCATTCAGGACCCTGTTAATTCCAGTTTTTGCTATTTAACCCAAACAATGAGTTAAAAAGTTTTATAAAAATTTCACAAAAATCTTCAAAAATATTATTACTATTTTAGATATGTTTAAATGATATTTTAGGTAGTTTAAAACCACTAATCAATTAGTTGGCCTAAATAAAATAATTGTAGATTAAATTCGAGATTATACGATAGTTAATAATATTATTATGATATTTTCATGCAGGGTATACGTGAAATTAGAGGCGGGAACTTGGATCCGCGAGAGTTTAACTTTTCGAATAAGTACGATAAGTGGATTATCACTTCTTGAAATTATATTTCCTTCATACGATACCATATAGATTATGACATTGTTTAAAGTGATTAGATACCCTTTGATAACTTATTCTTTATGATCCGCTGCTATATTCATCATATGTTGCCTGCTATTGATTACCCATCGCATAATATTCATGATCCTATGCATGTTCATATTGTTACCGAAATATTACCTTTGTGGTCTTATATTTGTTTATGAATCATTATCTCATGATTTGATTATCTGTCCACCAAAGATGTACACCTAGGAATTTAATTAGCATATAACGTTGTGAGTGCGTGTTAGCTGTGCCAGCGCCCCTTAGATATGCCGCTGTAGACGCTCGAGAATTTTATGATATTTATTGCCCTATAGGCCGAACCTAGCCATTGTTGCATAAGTAGGAGCCTATACGTTGTATAACTGCTTAAGTTTTCTTTCCTTCATCATATAAACTCAAATTATATATATCTTGTATTCCTTCTCAGATTTGTTAGCAATATTCTTTTTTTATTGTTATATCGTTGCACTTATGTAACCTTTATGATATATTCACTTGCCGAGCGTCATAGCTTACTCATCTTTTATGTGGTTGTAAATAAAAAACGCAGGATCAAATATATAAAGTTCGGAGCCGGTAGTGAATAAAGCTTACAAAGTACATTTTGGACTTCAATAAGCCAAGACCATTAGTGAGTAGTATAGTACTAGTTAAGTTTATGGATAGGTTACACTATTGTAGATCTTATTTATATAATCCAGAATTTTGGAACTTATTGTATAATTTAGATGTAGAACCTTATATAAATATGAAAGCATCAAATTGATATTTTAAAAATAGAAATATAGTGTATTTGAATCTGATTTTAGCAAGATGTGAGAGTTAGGTCTTGCAGTCTCGCAGGAGCTTAGAGATTGCGACCGACTGGCCAAGCCCTCATCTCGGGACGTGACAACTTTAGTGGTATCGGAGCGTAGGCTATAGGTCTAGCACTTAGCCATTACCGAATTACATGAGAAACATGACTTTATATTTTGAGGTGAATTACGACGATCAATGATTTGCGGACTAGAGAGTCGATTAATATATTAAGTGACTAGTAATTAATTTGTCTAGTAAGCGATTCACTTTCGACCGATTAAATTTTTACTCATACCATAAAAACTTTACTTTAAAATATGATGTTCTAAGTAATCCTTATTTTTATTACTTTAGGTATCGATGGCTCGGACTCGAAATGCTACTAGAGCGTCTCGAGAACGTCTCGCTACTAGAAGGGGCGGACGAGCAAACCCACATGCTCCTACCCTTCGTGCGAGGCGCACTCGTCATATAGGTGATTATTACACAGAGGGTACCTAGCCTTTTCCTTTCGTTGCGGTTCTACGACGTTCGAGATCCTGAGAGATTGTCGGCGAGGATTTTGGTGCTCCTACTGGTGCTGCAGCTCAAGGTGTCCTTACTGATGCTAGCAATACTTATATTACAACTCTCGCTATTGCTGCTATTTCCATCCCAGCTATTGTTGCTCCTACTATGATTGCACTTGCTACAACTCTTGTTGCTACAATGTCTGTTGTTGAGACGTTTAATGTGTTCCCAGACGGAATAACACCGGATGTTCTTAATGGTGGTAGCGCAACAAATGTCGATGTTCTGTATAAGGCTTTAGATGTGATGTCTTGGGTGCTGATAGGGCCAAACTATAAGAACCCAGGGTTGCACCTTTTTGAATTTTAAGAAGTGGGGTCCTCCTTCCTTCGAGGGTGGCCCTGATCCAGCCGCGGCCGATACCTGACTGCAGGTGATCGAGAAGCACTTAGAAGCTGCGAAATGCACTGATGAAGAACAAGCCTGCCACGCTATTTTCCTATTGAAGAGAGGCTTATCATTGGTGGAAAACCATTAAAGGGCCAATGAGAAAAGAAGAGATCCTTACATGGGCGAGATTTCAAGTAATTTTTGAGGAGAAATTCCTTCCGATGTATGCAGAGATTGAGAAGAAAAGAGAGTTTATTAATTTGGTTTAGAATGGTACAGTTGCTTAATACGAAGCACAATTTATTGAACTCTCTAAGTATTCGTCCGAGCTTGTCGCCGAGGAACACATGAAGATAGATAAGTTCGAGAGGGGATTGTACTTTTGGATTAAAGTGAGGGTCACTCTGCTTCTATCTAAGACATTTGAAGATGTGTTGGAAAGGACGAAAAGAGTTGAGAGAGATTTGGGGAGTTCTTAGAGGAGTTGGGACCAGAGGAAAAGATCACAGTCCATGGATAGTCAGAGAACTGGTAGTGGGCCTCGTAAGAGGCTAGCTTTCAGGCACGGGGCACAGTCTCAGGCTCCTGCATAGAGGAGCTGAAAGCAAGAGGCAGGCCAAGCATCCAAAGACATGACTGATCCTGTCATTTCTGCGGGAAGAACCACAATAGTCAACCTTGTCGTACTCCAGGTCAATGTTTCGAGTGTGGTCATAATGGCCTCTATGTTAGAGAATGCCTGAGCAAGAAGAATCAACCGATAGCATCATAAGCTTACAAAACCAACAACCAAGAACTCAGGGTCACGTATATACTTTGACCTAGCAGGATGCTCAAGCATCCAATACCGTAGTTGCAGGTATATTTTTTATAATTACGGCCTTTTCATCTTAGAAGCATTCAGTTCGTCAATCCTTTTCCTAGACATATATGAATTACCTTATAATTAAACTATTTATGTTATGCTTACAGGTTCACTTATTATATCATCTCCTGCTATTGTATTGTTTGACTCCGGGTATACACACTCGTTTGTATCGCATGCGTTTGCACAAAAAATGCATATCATCCCTGAAACCCTAAAATCTGAATTATCCGTTGCTATATCTTCTGGCACCTGTCTAATAGCCGATAAAATTTATTGAGGATGTGAAATTTTGATAGGCGACAGAATTTTGTTGTCGAACCTGGTTCTTTTGGAGATGCGTGGTTTTGACGTAATTCTTGGAATGGATTGGTTGGCATCTTTTCATGCATTCTTGGACTGCTTTAAGAAGCATATCATGTTTTGTATACTAGGAAAACCAGAGTTTAGTTTTGTAACAGAGTGTTATCTTTCCTCCACACATAATTTCGGCTATGCAAGCTTATACGCTTATGTAGAAAGGATGTGAGCTTCTTAGCTTACGTGATTGATACAGAGAAGGAAGAAATAAAACTCAAGAACATTCCCATAGTTAGAGAGTTTCCTGAGGTATTTCTGGAAGAGCTTCCTGGGTTTCCATCGGATCGGGAAGTCAAATTCATTATTGATTTGGCTCCCGATACTGCACTGATTTCCAAAGCTCCTTATAGGATGGCCCCTGCGGAGCTTAGAGAGCTAAAGACCCAGCTGCAGAAGCTACTCAACAAAGGGTTCATTCGGCCGAGTGTATCATCTTAGGGTGCTCCTGTCCTGTGAAGAAGGATGGATCCATGCGGCTTTGCATCGACTATCGAGAACTTAATAAAGTAACCATCAATAACAAGTATCCGCTACCGAGGATAGATGATTTGTTCGATCAGTTACAAGGTGCTCAAGTGTTTTCAAAGATTGACTTAAGATCCAGTTATTATCAGCTTAAGATTAAGGCCGGGATATTCCTAAGTCTGCTTTCCGAACAAGATACGGCCATTACGAGTTTTTGGTGATTCCTTTCGGATTAACAATTGCTCCCGCCGCTTTTATGGATCTAATGAATAGGATATTCATGCCTTATTTGGATCAGTTTGTCGTGGTCTTCATTGACGACATTCTCATTTATTCAAGGAGTAATGAAGAGCACAACATCTACTTGAGGATCGTGTTGCAAATCTTAAAGGAGAAGAAACTTTACGCCAAACTGAGTAAATGTGAATTCTGGGTTGATAGCGTAGCATTTTTGGGCCATATAATATCAAAAGATGGAGTTTCTGTAGATCCTAAAAAGATGGAAGACGTGGTTAATTGGAGTAGGTCCACAAATATGACTGAAGTTCATAGTTTCTTGGGATTGGCTGGCTACTATAGAAGATTTATCGAGGCTTTCTCTCGCATTGCCGCTCCACTGACCAAATTAACACAAAAGAAAGCGAAATTCATTTGGACGGGTGAATGTGAAAAGAGTTTCGAGTTAAAGAATTGCATAATGTCAGCACCGATTCTCAGTCTTCAATCAGGGTCAAGAGGGATACGCAATCTATACCGATGCCTCAGGCAAAAGGCTTTGTTGTGTCTTGATGCTGCAAGGAAAAGTTATAGCTTATACGTCGAGACAATTCAAACCATATGAACAGAACTATCCTACTCACGATCTGGAGTTGACAGCAGTTATTTTTGCTCTGAAAATTTGGAGGCACTATTTTTATGGTGATAGTTGTGAAATCTACACTGATCACAAGAGCTTGAAGTACATTTTCACTCAGAAAGAATCGAACATGAGGTAGAGGTGGCTTGAGCTAATGAAGGATTATGACTTGACTATCCATTATTATCCCGAAAAAGCGAATGTCGTGGCAGATGTTTTGAGCAGAATATCAAGTGCTAATTTAGCATCTTTATTGACGATGCAAAAATAGTTACTGAAGGATATGTAAGGACTTGAGATAGATATACATCATGGTTCATATGCTATCTTGACTCAACTTAGGTTGCGGCCTCCTTAATTGAACAAATTAAGAGTGCACAAGTTAATGATCCTCAGTTAGAGAAAATTCGATTAGAGGTCGAGCAAGGACATAAGCCAGAATTTATTGTTCAAGATGGTGTTCTTAAATTCGGATCAAGGTTATGTGTTCCTTATGACCGCGAATTATGGAGGAGGCACATTGTACCAGATATTCGATTCATCTGGGCAGTATAAAGATGTATCGGGATCATCGGGATGTATTTTGGTGGAACATGTAGAGGGAGATTACTAGTTTCGTGACTCAGTGTCTAACTTGTCAGCTGGTTAAGGCAGAGTATTAGAAACCCGCGAGCCTATTACAACCACTCCCTATTCCAGAATGGAACTAGTCTAATATTGCCATGGATTTCGTAGTTGGTCTATCCCGATCCCGAAAGGGGAATGATGCCATATAGGCTATTCGTTTTACTAAGTTGGCTCATTTTCTTCCTTATAAGATGATGCTTTCAATGGAAAAGACGACTTCTTTATATATTGAGGAAATTGTGAGATTGTATGGGGTTCCCAAGAAGATTCTTTCCGATAGAGATCGTCGATTTGTATCTAGATTTTGGACGAGTTTGCATAAAGCATTAGGCACCAGACTGGTATTTACTTCATCTTATCATCCTGAGACAGATGGCCAGTCCGAAAGGACTAATCAGATTCTGGAAGATATGCTTCGAGCTAGTATCATGGACTCTGAAGGCAGTTCGGAGGAGCATTTTCTGTTAGCAGAGTTCGCGTATAATAATAACTATCAGGCGAGCATTGAAATGGCACCGTTTGAAGCACTGTATGGAAAGATGTTGAAGAAAGAGAACTGCTTGGTCCTGAGATTGTACAACAAACCACCGAGAAGATCAGATTAATTCGAGTGAGTATTGACAGCGCAAAGCAGGCAGAAAAGCTATGCAAATAAACGAAGAAGACAATTAGAATTTCAGATTGGAGATTTCGTCTTTTTAAAAGTCTCGCCATGGAAAGAAGTGATGAGGTTTGGTAAGAAGGAAAAGTTAAGTCCGAGATATTTTGGCCCGTTTGAAATCTTAGGACGAGTTGGCGCCGTTACTTATAAAGTTGCTTTGCCCCTTAAATTGTCGGCCGTACACAATGTATTCCATATATCTATGCTGCGTAAATATGTACCAGATCAGCCGCATGTGTTAAGTATGAGCCACTTCAGATTAAAGATGACCTTACATATATCGAGCATCCAATACGTATTATAGGCCGGAAGGAGCAAGTATTGCATAGAAGAACGCTTCACTTCGTAAATGTCCTATGGGGAAACCATTCGATGGATACCTGAGAGAGTGAAAGAGATAGAAAAATATCCATACTTATTCGAAAATCAAGATACTTAAATTTAGTTTCGAGGACGAAACTTTTATGAAGAGGGATATGATGTAAACACCCAAGGTGCAAAACACATGCCTATTTTTAATCAAATCTTTCAATCCAAAATTATTAACTTTAGTCAAACAAAGAAGTTCATGATAAAAACATGCTAATAAATATATGGAATAAAAATTTAAATCCCTACAAAACTTTAGCTTCAAACCCCTACAACTATACGATAATAATTTTAAAAATATAGTCAAATAAATCTGCCCAGTATGTTGGTCATTGTAAATATAATAATATAAAATTAGAATTTTGGACGGTGGAGGGATTTATAAAACCCCACCTTACTATACTTCCTCTCGAGCTTTGAAAAATTAAATCAAGTAAAAAAAGAAAGAGATGTCATCACCACCATCAAAAAAGGAAAGAAAAGGAGAAGAAATTTGGGGAAAACTCAAATCTCAAATCAATTGTAAGTAAATTATCAATCTTTTTATCTTTTAAATTTGATCTTTGGATTTTTCTTGAAACCAAGAGATTTAAATCTCAAATTAGGAAAGAATTAATTTTTTAAAAAGAGAAATACCCACCTCTTACAACCACGATCAACTTTGTTGAAGATTGCCGGATCCATGTCGAAGTCACCGCCGCCATCACCCCCTAGCTACTAGCGTCGCAGTTGCCCATGGTGATCGACCTCATGGCTGCTCCCTCCTTTCTCTCTCTATAGGTTTCGTGAAAAAAAAGAAATAGATAGAAAGAGAGGAAATAGAGGGAGGCGAGAGAGATAGCTAGAGGGAGGGGAGAGAGATAGCTAGAGGGAGGGAAGAGATATTCTATATTAAATTAGTTTGGGTTTTGGTTTGGAATGGGTTGGATTCTAATCCACACCCGATCCGACCCGTTAAGCTATAAAATGAAAAGAAAAGAAAAATTGCATTCAGGACCCTGTTAATTACAGTTTTCGCTATTTAATCTAAACAATGAGTTAAAAGATTTTATAAAAAAATTCACAAAATCTTCAAAAATATCATTACTATTTTAGATATCTTTAAATGATATTTTAGGTAGTTTAAAACCACTAATCAATTATTTGGCCTAAGTAAAATAATTGTAGATTAAATTCGAGATTATACGATAGTTATTAACAATATTATCATGATATTTTCATAAAGGGTATACGCGAAATTAGAGGCGGGAACTTGGAGCCGCGAGAGTTTAACTTTTCTAATAAGTACGGTAAGTGGATTATCACTTCTTGAAATTATCTTCCTCCTTCGAAACCACATAGATTATGACATTGTTTAAAGTGATTAGATATCCTTTGATAACTTATTCTTCATGATCCGCTGCTATATTCATCATATGTTGTTTGCTATTGATTATCCATCGCATGATTTTCATGATCATATACATACTCATATTATTATTGAATTATTGCCTTTGTGTCTTTGTATTTGGTTATGAATTATTATCCCATGATTTTATTGTCTGTCCGTTAGGGTGTACACCTAGGAATTTAAGTAGTATATAATATTGTGGGTGCATGTTAGCTGTGCCAGCGTCCCGTGGATATGCCGCTGTAGGCCCCGTGGATATGCCGCTGTAGGCCCCGGGGATTTTATGATACTTATTGCCGCGGTAGGCAGGCCGCTGTAGGCCGAACCCATCCATTCGTACATAAGTGGTAGCCTATACGTTATATAACTGATTAAGTTTCCTTTCCTTCATCGTATATACTCAAATTATATATATCTTGTATTCTCTCTTAGATTTGTTAGCAATATTCTTTTTTTATTGTTATATCGTTTCACTCATATAACCTTTATAATATACTCATTTGTTGAGCGTCATAGCTCACCCCCTTTTATGTGGCTGAAAATAAAAAATGCAGGATCAGATATATAAAGTTCGGAGCCTGTAGTGAATAAAGCTTACAGAGTATATTTTGGACTTCAACAAGATAAGACCATTAGTGAGTAGTATAATACTAGTTAAGTTGTGGATGGGTTACACAATTATAAGACCATTAGTGAGTAGTATAATACTAGTTAAGTTGTGTATAATTTTGATGTAGAACCTTATATAAATATGGAAGCTTCAAATTGATATTTTAGAAATAGAAATATGGTGTATTTGGAGAATTTGATTTTAGCAGAATGTGAGAGTTAGGTCTTGCAGTCTCGCAGGAGCTTAGAGATTGCGATCGGCTGGCCGCGTCCTTGTCTCGGGGCCTGAACACTGCATCATAACTTTGATGTTTTGACGATGGTTGAGGAATATAATTTTATATTCTAGGAGATTCAATTGCACATACCAAGCCCTAAGGTTTTCTGTGGAATATTTGGGACAGATATTCTGTACGAATTTTGCCCATGAGGGTTTTTCTGAAGTAGAGGGTATTTTGTGTGCGGCTTGGGGAATTCTGAAATTTTAACACTTAGATTTCGACCTTTTTTTGCCCCCCTCTTTTTCAAGGGCATAGGTATTTCATGTTGCGCCTGACCTATTTGATATTCACTGGTTTGGTTGAGTAAGGTTGTGGGTGTAGAGGTGTACACTTAATCGAATCATGTATTTTTTATTCTGCACCGAAACATAATTATTTCGGTTGATTGCTATCTGTCTGGTTCCTTACATATTTCTTATTATTTACGCAATTTATGCGGATCAAGGATCCTTTTTCTCAAGAATGCCCATATAATATAACAATGCTATCGAAAATAACATATTCTTGAACAAATAATATTATCAATTCGATTCTGTGTTGCTACCGATTAATTTATATTATTAGCAACAATGCAAATTCACTAATAAAGTCTATTATGGTCTCTCTGCACAGATGGATCAACAATGGCACATAACCCTTGCTCAAGTTAGTGCGGCGAGTAAGAGAGTTTGAAGCCAGCTGCACACCTTATTTTAGTTTCAAAATTTCTGATGTAAATAATATACTGATTTATTATTGTTGCAGGGACTAGATAATTCTTAATTCTAAGATAATGCTTAATTGTTGTTGCTGGGTTTGAAAAAGATGAAATCAAATAAAGCGGTGCCTGCAAAAGTCCAAACCAGTGAGAATCAGCTTCAGGTATATGAGAATCTTTTGCGCTACATGTAATTCTTTTATCGATACAAGTTATTTTGTAGTGATGAATGGTAAAGGAGTTACAAATACATTACTTTGGATTTGAAGTGTTTATAGTATTCTTTTTTTTAAAGGCTGGGGGAACTTGGCTTTGTAAAGAAGTTTATATGATACTTCTTGCATATGTATCTGATTTTATTTGTCGTTTTATATGACACCTCATATCATGTTTCTAGCATTTCTGCGTAATGATACAAGGTAATTATCCCATGCATTTAAGACTAAACTTTATCTATCTGCATATGGATAAGAGAAAAATGGGGCTGGGGGTCTACCGTAGCCTCATGGCTGCGGTTGCATGACCTAGCTCTGGGGGGTGGGGCCTGCCCGAACCCAACCCAACCCCCACTCCCCTCCTCCTCCTCCTGTGGATCGACTACTGTAGCCACATGGCTGAAGTCGACCGTAGCCCCATAAACCTCTATGAAATATTAATAGCTTTATCTGCATATAATCTTTAGTCCAAGTAGATTGATTATCTGCATATGATTTTTCTTCCCCCAAATAAATTGATGATAACATATTTGCTTGGGAAAAAATACACCTATGAGTTGATTTAAGACTAATTGTTACTTGCAACATAGGAATTTTGACAAAGAGATGAAATTTTGCAGTTGTTGGATGAGCTAATTACAAGAAAAAAGGGGAA
This sequence comes from Agapanthus africanus, assembly GCA_030015575.1. NCBI lineage: Eukaryota > Viridiplantae > Streptophyta > Magnoliopsida > Asparagales > Amaryllidaceae > Agapanthus > Agapanthus africanus. The sequence continues at coordinate 72,426,903 of JASDDO010000026.1, forward strand.
AGCTTAAAGTTAAAGATAAATAAGGGTAGAAAAGTTGAGAAATAGAACTTCAAAATAATGAGAGGGAAACGGCAATTTAGTACCCAATGTTCACCAATACAACACTTAAATACACAAAGATTAAAATCTGGTATTTCAATGCCAAAAGTTTTATTTCATGGCACTTTACTATCTAACATTATTCCAAACCCGGTGTATATTCCCTTCTACATTTCAATATGCTACTCTACATTTCAATTTTGCTACTCATGATTTTTAGACACTTTTCTTGCTGTTGGAAATCTCAAAGGGAACATACACGCAAGTAAAAAAACAGGCGGTAAAGTGTCATGAAGCAAAATTTTAGGTATTAAAATGTGAGATTTTAAAATTTAGGTACTTAAGTGCTATATTGGTAAAACATTTGGTATTATACTAACATTTAGCCAACTAGTGAAGCAGAAAACTAGGATGGAAGAGAGAACAAAAATTGGGAACAGGGAAATATTATGGTCTATATTTCTAATGAAAAGCTTAGGAGATACTAGAAGTAGTCCTGCATTGCTCAAGAAAGAAATTAAGAAGGGATATAAGAGAAAAATTAACCTGTTTTCTCCGAAAGCTCCAATTCATGCTTCTTATTTGCTACCATTTTCTCATCAGAATCCATTTTCTGATGAGAATTTTTCCCTTTCTTTTCCCCCTAATCTAAAAAAATCTGTTTAATGTGAAGTCATTTAAAGACTAATTTGATGCTAATGAAAGCTTAAAAACATTCACTTAGGGACATACATATAATGAAAACCTCTCGACCTCAAATTAGTTTCAAGCATTAACATTTATTTATGTGAACTGATATTGACATGTGCCGTGAGCGTAAAACTTATTTTGATCGCCCTATTATATGCAAGATCTAAACACAGACAGGAAAATCTCTAGCTCAGCATTTTTATCTTTATTATCTAATTTGATGATTTATTTGTTATTATTTTGTCATTTTAGTAGCAAATGGAGCATAAGTTAAACTGTATGATTTGACTGCTCACAAAAGGTTGCTTTTTAGCCTGCAAGGCTCCTCCAAGATTTATTGAAGAGATTCTACTTTTGAGAGATTCCAAACTATTTTGTGTTTTCATTTTTCTGAAAACGTATTATGTTGAGAAACATAATTATTTTATTTGATATTGAATTAACATATATTGTCTTATCAAGAGAGCATTCGTCGACTTGGACTTCACCCAAGTTGTTGCACCACGAATGTATGTCAGCTATATGCCGTATTTTCTCATAACATAATTGATTATTTTTTGTTTTTCCCATAACACAAGTAAATCTATCACCTATGTGTTTGAATTCAGATATTGGCCGCATTATTCATTGGTGCATAATTGTCTCATTTAGGAATGGGGCTCTCACCCTACTCATATATTCTTATCTAGTAAAACTCTCTGTTATTTTTCATTTATATTTTTCAGGAAAATATTCAATGCAGGAATTCAAAGACACCAGCATGGGTTAGTATTAACATCTCTTTGAATTTTTTCTTATAATTCTAGTTGTGCTTGTGTTTTAAACTTGTACAGAATATTCTTCATTAGAATTTCTATTTATTACAATTATTATGTAAAGCCGTTTGTTGATTCATTCACCGTGCATCAATTCATGCGTTATTTATGATGATCGATGAACGCCTCTTCGGTGCTGCCTAGTGTGTGATTTAGGGTTGAAGTGTGTTTTATATGTAATGTAGATAAATAAAATGGCCTTTTGACAAGAAATAAATTATTAGAAAAAACCTATCTGTTTTTTGCCAAGTTGGATTCATTGTCCAAAAAGAAGTTCCACATGGAATCAGACCGTAATTTGTGCTGCTGTTACATTTCAATTGCCAAGGGAGAAATCGGACATGACAATGTGCACATATTCAAACAGATATACAAAACAACATATGGCATATGCTAATATATATATATATATATATATATATATATATATATATATAGATATAGATATATAAAGTATTTTTTTAAATGCCAAACAACCTACAGATAGATGCTCCAACGATCATATAATATGCTAATAGTGCTTTAACTAGCAGCATGCCTTGTCAGTTTCCTTGGCTCCCTCAGTCAACTCATGCATTTCTTGTACGGATGCATCAACGAGGGGTTTCTTGATTGGATGATTTATTAGGTTAATTTGTTCTTCTGCGTTAGTCTTTATTCAACCTCCCGAGGAGCTCAACCTTATTTCAGTGTAACGCCCAAATTCCCGGAATACGGAAATATGGACCGAAATCATCAGTACTTAAAGACAAGGGGAAATCGCCTTGTCATAGTCACACCTAAGACTCTAACTAAACATGTACGATAATATCCAAGATATACTAATACCATATTGCATAAATAACAAATAACACTAATAAATCCACGAAATAAAGATAGAGTCAATAAAAGATCCAAATAATAAAGAGTTCCGAATAAACGAAATACAAGATCCAAAATGAGATACATTATTTCGAACGTCCTGGAGGACATACATTCTAATAGAAACTGAAATAAAATAGAAATAAACCTACAAATACTATTAATCTTCGGAAAATTCCTGATAGTCACTCTGGTTCTGCTCTGTCTATGAATCGGTCTCTAAATCTGAGATGACAAGTTCGAGGGATGTCAGAATATTCCAGTAAGTACTCAATCGTAATAGTGTGTGTTTGTGTGTGATAGCATGAATATGTGAGTATAGTGAAGCCCGTGTGTATATATAGATATAGATATAGCAGTAATATGAAACAAGCATGTAAACAGGTCAAGTCGGTCAAGTCATATTCTAGTTGGTCACTAAAAGGGTAATCTATCCTATCGTGAGTTCGAGTGGATACGTCAACCTCTGCAGGAGTATTCCTAACCCAAGGGTAGGGCCTCAGGGGCTAGGAAATACGGGCCCAAATATGGAATGAACAAGCGACCATATATAGCGCGGTACGAGCTGTACGAACAAGCGACCGATATAGCTAGGTACGAGCTGGAGTAATAAGCGACCGATATAGCCCGGTACGAGCTGCTGACATAGGACTCCTGAGATCCTGTTGATCGAATGCACACTCAAACTATCCAACACGTCGCGTATTTATAACTAACATGGCAGTGAACTCGACCACTAAATAAATGCTGACTGGACTGGAACTTGTAATATTATATTAACGAGTATGGAATAGAACCTTGTAAGCAGGAATAAATGGTGTCATGTAACTCAGCATTCCAATAGTGATCTCATTTAAATGCAAGGAAACAGTAATCGTGAACAGGTATGTCATGTCAAACAAGTGATGTTAAATAAATAGTCTCAAGTAATATGTCAAGTATAGTCGATATTTGCGATGTTACTCGCATGACCCGAACACGGCTAATATAATATCAATAATGTAAACAAGAATCTATATGAATTTGCAAGCTACACCATTTAATATTCGGATTTATTATTGGAAAGAATAATAAACTGGAATATGGTTTTAAAATGTCAATATGATTAATGCGTGCTTTAGAAATCCTAAGGTTTCACCAAGGTACACAATAAATTTTGTGATTAATATCATCTAAAGAATATTATGCTATATGAAATACAATGATATGTATCTGATTATATTTAAAATAAATACTAATAAAAACGAGTATAATTATGTACTCTTAATTACTATCGGTGACTAATATACTTGTATGTATAATATGATTACTATGATACCATCATACCTAATACCATTATTAATTAATATAAACAGAATATGAGACTTTTAATATTAATTTACTATAGTCTAATAATGGGTTGAGCAATTCGCCGAAGTTGTATCGACTAAAGAAATGAAGCAAGAGTACTTGTCTTGAGATGGTTAAATACGACGATACGAAACACAAACCAAACTCGATCGCTCGGTTAGAGAATCTCGATCCACGTTACTACTGTTCTGGAGTTGGGTGCGGTTAGTGATGGGTGCTCGACAACTTTTAAAGGAAGGAGATTTGAGAGATGAATATAGATTTAGAATTATATATATAGAAAGGTTAATGGAGGAAATGTGTCATAGGAGGGAATTTCCTCCTATGGCGTCGGAAAAATGCATCCTCCATGTTTTTTTTCCACACCAAATTTCATGTGATTATACCATTTTTTCACCGTTGATTTAGTTGGTGCAAAATTAATGTTTTACCGACAATAGAACTTTTTACATTGCTAATTCAACGGTGAAAAAGTGGTGGTATCATATGAAATTTGGTATATGCACATCTTAAATGATAACGATGATGATGATGGATGCCGATTGTCGGAAAAAATGGTGGAGATTGTATTTTTTCGACGCTATAGGAGGAAATCCCCTCCTATTGGCTCTTTCCTCTATTATTCTCATATATATATATATATATATATATATATAGTGGAGAGAAAAGGGGAGAAATATTCTGATTGGGGAGAGATTTCAATTAGAGAGATTAAGATTAGGTAAAATATAGGTGTATTATTTATATATTGGTTAGGATAAAATTGGTAGAGAGAATTTGTTAAACTAGATAAAACTATATATCACAATACCCCACAAGAACTATTTGTTAAAAATATTAAAAGATCTCAATTATTTATCATAACCAAAACAATCTACCATATATCCATGGTTACAAAAATATTTTAGACAATATGTATATCGTATGTAAATTAATATAAATATAAATTAGCATACCAATAAATATCTTAAACAAACTAGGCAATCAATATATATATATATATATATATATAGTTAAAATAGGTGTAGGATTTGTTATTATATAAGATAATAGGAAATATTTATATAAATATATATAGAGTTTTAAATAGATATGATGTATATAGATTAATTTAAATGTATATGATTAAAATAAGTATAAATTTGTTTGGGAAGATAAAATATATTTGGAGAGAGTATAAGAAAATATATATAAGTGTAGGAAAATAATTCTCATAACTCTCAATAGTTTAATTTGAAAGATTTAAAATAGAATTTAAAAATTATTAATAATATATCATGGTAGACAAAATATTGTACTAGAATATAATAAGATATTATTAGATTTAGCAAAACAAAACTTAAAAGTTAAATATTATGTACTTAACTAATTTAGATAACCATAATATATTGTTTGCATATCTAGTGTTTGAGAATATATTAGATGCAAATTAAAATAAGAAATTAATAAATTATCAAACAATCTTAAATACTAAATATCTTTTGTTAAAACAACCATACTAATATTATCTATTTATTTACGAAACTAATATTAGACAAATAAATATTTTATGTATAGAAATTTAAGATATTAATAAAATAGTAGACAAACATGAATACTAATAATATACTTATTTAACAAACTTGGAAAACCATAACTATAACAAATTTAAAGTAATCATAATAATATGTTCTATCTTAATTAGAAAGTATCAAACTCCAACTTAAAATAATAATAATAATAGTAATAATAATAATAAAATCCAATACATTCAAAAGGAAAAAGAAAAAAACTTACGATTGGGCTAGGGTGTTACATTCAGTGTGGCTGTTCTAGGATTAATTCATGGTGATTTGTCTAGAAGTTCATTAGCAATTATCATTGGCGAAATAAAACCTGATGGCGAAATCTGATTCTTGAATTCCTAAGGAGCTCAGAATTATCAAAGTCATGCAAATTTAGCTACAATCATCTAGAGTTTTATGTATTCATGGCGATTTTCTTAGTAGCACTGGGTTTCCTCCAAAATATCTAGGTGGTTCTATGTGCTGTATAATTGATTATTGGCGTTTTCTCATGATCCTTACAACATTGCCATCATTGATCTCCGAAAATTTTCTTTATGGGCTATCAGTTTTGTTACCTAACGATGGCAAAATGGTGCGGTTGGAACTTGAATCTTAAATGGCTATCGGAGCTCGTAAATCATCTCAACTAGTGTTCATTGCAACAGTTGTCGTACAGATCATCAATAATGCTTTTTTATGTCTTATAAGTTATAACTGATTAGAAGACACAATGAGAAGGTCCATATGTAAAAGAAAAGTCTTTGCTCCTACTAAATATTCACCCTGTAAAGTAATGTGATTTTTTTCCAAACAGTGGTCATCTAAGATTCTAAATGGTGGTAAGCAGTAAGATTTTCAAGTGAATTATTCAGCGTAACGCTGCATTTTAATGCTGTGGATTCTGTATTAGTCATGAGCCCATAGATTATGAAGCTTAGGCTATTCATGTCTACGAAAGATATCGATAATTAATATCCAGTTGAATCAGAATAATTATATCAGTAGACTGTTGAAGATATCGAACACAGAATGGACTTATGTTTTATATCTTTAACTAGTTACAAGTCCGGAAAATGTGCACTTGTATGTTATATTTCTTTAATATAAGAGATTGTAAATTAAGAGTAATATATTTTTCCCTCGAACATTTGATCCTATTGGTAAATATTAATTAGCTTTTGTTTTTGAGATAATAGGCGGAATAAATTAGTCACCCTCTCATAAATGAGAGACCCTAGGCTCGATCCCGGATCTCCCCAATAGGCTACTCAAACCCACATTAATTAGTTTTTTTTCCTTATATGCATCTGAATTCTTTTTTTTAATTTTTATTTCTTATATATCAAATATAAAGATTGAATTTATTAACGTATGAAAAGATGTAATATCCATATCCATTCCAATTGTCTTCTAGTACATATACAATAATGAAACGTCTCACTCATAGAGTGGGCAATTGTCACCTTTAATTCCTGGGGTAGTCGGGCATCTAGCTAACGAGCAATGATCACCCACCTCTAACCCCCACCAAGCTATCCCATTGATGTTCCTAGATTGCAGCGAGTTACAGGTTAGCATTGCCATAAACCCCATCCCTGCACCAAGCCGGCCGACAGCACGTAGTTATGCCTAGCCCACCACCCTCTGAACTTCCTATACACCACAAAGTTGAAGAATATTCCAACTATGAACCACACGGCCTTGGCCGGAGGCATGACTCCCACACCTCCGAGGATCGCCAACATGTTGATAAGCCTGATCCATTTTTTGTCCGGAAATTTGAGCGAGAGGAAGCCAATGAGGAAGAAGTAGTTCATGGACTGATAAAGGCCGAGGTGCCCGAACATTAGGTTGGGGACACGACTCCCCATATGATGGATGCACTAAAGAAGATCGAGTCCTCAGGACGCGTCCATGGGCTCCCTTGTGGTAGTTTTGACGGGTCGCAGATGTTCTCGATTGATTCGAGGGGCCACCAATTGGTACCAAAGGTTACGGATGAGGCTACAACAATTCCGACTGGCTGAAGCTTTGTAGACGACGTGTTAGAATATGAAATTATTTTTCTCGGTGCAACAACAGCATTAGAAAAATATTTTAAAAACGAATTCTCATATGACACTCTATTTTTGCCTTATATAAGAATTATTAGATATCATCGTCCGTTGGTTTATTAGCATATAAAAATCTGGGTTAATTCTAGTTAAATTTTCTCTTTTAAGCTATTCACTGCTACAGAAGGAGTCATTCATAACGGTTGGAACCTACTTAAACCCCTATTGGTAACGGTTTCAACCGTTACACAACCGTTACGGATAACCCCGTCATCAGAAGTATGGTAACGGTCCCAACTGTTACCGTTACCCCTTTTTAGAAACGGTTCAGACCGTTCCCAATAAGTTGTATTATGAAAAAAATAAAATTTCTCTCCCCTCTATCAACCTCTTTCTCAATTTCTTCGTCGAAAACATGAAGGCATCCGCTGGCATCAATTATAAAATAATCGTCCATATAATTAACATAATGCAATCTATGCATCAAATGTCTACAAATTACACAAGATAATCACAATATTCATTATTTTTAAGTACCAGATTTTAACCCCAATCAAAATTATCCATAAAAAGTTTGCATAAGCTTCCTGTAACATAAATCAAACGTACTCATCAAAATTAAACTACATGCCAAACTCCAATGTTAAAAGAGGCATTTAATCACACAAACACACCAATAACTCAACCTAAAAAAAGTTCACCTTTAACTATCAATCTCTCTCAAAATCCCATTTTCCAGGTCCTCCAACCACTGGCGTGCCCGCCATACACCGGTGCCGCCGCAGCCTCGGTCTGTTTCTGGACCCCGACGATATCCCTCATCCTAATGGTCGTAAGTATCTCCTTATCCACTTTGATCTGGGACGAAGTCCATGCGCCATTCTCGCTCCTCCATTAGCTTGATCGATGAAGTCAGGAAAGACGGAACCCACCGCGAGGTCATGATCCCGTCCCTGAGCACCGCCACCCTATTCACATGCCGGAGTGAGAGATCTAGTTTTTTTTTGAAATATAAAGGGCATCACTAGAGAAAGATCTAAGTTTACGTTTTGACGACTTTCAATGAGCAGAGCAAACTTCGAGCGGCGACGACGAGTTCGAGCTCGAGCGGCGGCGACTAAGACAGCTAAGAGGCCGGCTGACGGTCACGGAGGCGAGGCGGGGGCTAGGGAGGTAAGGCGGCAGGTTAATATTTGGGGAAGGAAAAAGAAGAGGGAAGGAAAATTTGGGGAAAATTGGTGTTTTATTTCGACAGAGTTGTGGGGCCCGCCTTATATTGGCATTGGTAACAGTTTCGACTGCTATTAATACTACGACAACCGTTACTAGTAATTGGTAGCGGTCGGAACTGCTACCAATGCCCCGTTACTATTGGGCACATTTGTAGCAGTGATTTTAAGACTGATCCCGGAAATGCAGTAGTAAAATGTCAGGATTGTGTCACGTCTCCGTTTACATTTAGAGCGATCAAGTTGGATCGTGAGGAGTCTGATTGGACTCGGGCCTTTTGGGCCGAGCCATCTATTAGTGTGGACTACTAATAGATGATGGGTAGTGTTAGGGTTTCTTGTAACACTATATAACTCCTATATAAACGTCTCTTTGGGTTTGTGTGGCCTTCTCTTTTTGTGTCGAGAGAACAAGAGAGGGGGATGAGAAATGAGAGAAATAAGATGAGATATAAGAGTGGGAAGTCTCTTGTATGTTATTTCTTTCACAGTGAAATCCAAGTTGAGACGTTTTGTTCCGTGGATGTAGGCCGAAGTTGAACCACATTAAATTCGGTGTGTTTTTGTCTTTTTCATGTGATTATATGTTTTTGATCTTGTAAGCTTGATGGTTTGAGGGAAACGAAATCCCCAACATGAAATGCCAGATGTGACATGGAGGGTGTTATATATATATATATATATATATATATATATAACCCCATAAAAACAGCGCAACGCTAAAGCTTAGATTTCAACCAATGAAAAGGATGCTTCCCATAAAAACAGCGCAACGCTAAAGCCTAGATTTCAACCAACGAAAAGGATGCTAGTTCCACTCGAAGAAGCTTGTCTCTTGGTCCATAAGAAAAACGCTCAACTTCCAGGAATGGTTGAATATAAAAATATTTCTTTCAACATCCACCATAACATCAAAGTCGGGTGCAATGACTTATAATGGTATATGAGTGATGATACCATAGGCGCAATGACTTATCATCCATTACATCATAAGTTTGCCCTTATTTGTCATTGGTGGCTGACAACGTATCTATCATATCCTCAACTACCGTAATGTAGCGAAGAGGATCCGGATCACAAATAAATACGGATATATGTACTTTACCTGAACAATGAACATGGACTTTGGTGCAATCTTCATATAGTGACCCAGCTTGAAATCAGCTAGAAAGGAAGGAGAGAGCTTGAACCATGCTTATAGATCCATAGGTCTTAAACGCCGCATTAGCAAGAGGTCTCCCAGGATACATATAACCAATGATCATCTCAGTAATCACACTAAGCCATGGTTGCTGAACAATCAAATTCATTAACCAAATCAATACATGATAAAGGATCTCGTAACTTGTCAGCATAAATTTGATTCCAAAGTTTTAATTTCTGAAAAGGGAAAAAAAACCATACTTGATTAGTAGTAGCTGTAACTGTACCAATTGGTAAAGTAAAGAGAAAAGCCAATCCAACTGCCAGTAAAACTCCCCAATATGGAAGTTGTAATTGTTTGCCGAAGCCTTCACAGGTGAAGATGGAGAGTCTGATTGTTGAAAACTAAGATCACTTGGAACCACCATTCAGGAACTGCTTCATTATCCGTGTGTGGATATCACCTATTTGATTATTGAATACTGCCTTTGATTGCCTCCATATTTCCCTGCCATGCATTATAATGGAAGCAGAGTAAATTTGAAGAACAGCCAAGACTTCTTTTAGATGCTGTTTTTGGTAAAGATACAAGACTAATTGCTACAAGAGGATTTTACTACGGCGTAAATCCAATTAGGTAGAAGAAATAGTTAGAAGATTATAGCCATACGATGTAACTTATAACTAGAAAGTGACTTACTTTTGGTTTTATATAAGGATATAAAAGGATTATGCTGACCGCTTAAGTATTGGTTTTGTACCTTACAGAATTAAACACACTATAAACATTCGCTTTCTTCCTTTCATTATTCATATACGTTGATTCTTCTTCTTATGTGGAATTGAACGCGTTATCAACATTCATCTATCCATTCATTCATCTCCTTATTCATTTTATTGTATGCGAAATTAAGCAAGCTGTGTGTGTGTGATGGAAACAGGAAAGTGATTTACTTTCCATGGAATAGTCCAACATGAGACAAGGCAGCAGCAAGGGTTGCGAAGCTCAAACCATAAGTGAAAACAAATAAGATGCTCAAATGGATTTGACCCATACGATCATACCCTTCTTGATTAAACTCGAAAGTTTTCAGATTCAGTACTTGATTGACATCATATATGCTTCCATTAGAGGCAAACACACTCGACGAATAGATTGGGAACCTCTTCGCTTCATATGTGTTGGTCCAATAAGCGATTGGTACGACGATATATACTATTACAATATATCTGACCAAAATGTTGATCATGGCAAACCCTGGAGTTGCCAATGGACTGCCAAGAAAACCAGCTACAGTTTACCAATCAAGACCGATCGATCTATGCCTAGGCCGTATGCACCTGATCCGATTTACTGCATTGTGATGGAGTCTTTCCAGATCCAGTTTCCAGATCCAGCAGACGAAGCAGAGTGCACTAATTGAAGGGAAGAGGTAGCTTGGGACAATGTAGTATGCAAAGCTTGAAATGAAGACTATAAGGAAGAATTGGAGTCTTGGTTTTTTGAGATAATAGGTGGGATAAATTAGCCATCCCTCATTAATGGGGGAACCTGGGCTCGATCCCAGGTCTCCCCTATGGGCTACTCCAAGCCCAACTAATGGGCTACTCCAAGCCCTTGAATTGGAGTCTTGTTAGTCCTCCCTTTGGTCGCTTCTCGTCGTCATGCATTGCCCTGCGACCATTTTGCATTAACATCGTACTTAGCATGCACATAATGTTTATAAGTTTGTGCGATATATGTTTTTATCTTATAATGCATTTTCTAGGATTTTGGATGTTTAGAATTTTTCTGTCTTCACATGTTTCTTCTTGAATGCTGTGTGTCGTTTAAAATTAAAAAGAAACGCAATAAGAATAATCGGGTATGACAGTGATTAAATTAACTATTTCTTATAAGATTGTAAGAAGAACGAGTTACAATCACTACTACAAATAAGGGTTGCCCCTACGGATAAATCCGTAGGGGCAACCCACTGCCCCTACGGATATATGCGTAGGGGCGAAAAAATACCCCGTAGGTGCAAAGGCCGCAGGTGCAAGTTGAGGCCCTGAACTTGCCCCTACGGGCAAATTCTTGCCCCTACGGATTTATGTGTAGGTCCTGTTGCCCCTACGGATTAAGCCGTAGGGTATAAGATTTTATATTATTTACGGTTTTTTTTAATATATTACTTGTACCTACGGACATGTCCGTAGGTCCATGTACTACCCCCTACGGATATGTGCGTAGGTACGTTTCCGTAGGGGCAAAATATCAGGATTCCTGATATTTTGCCCCTACGGATAACACCGTAGGGGATAGGCAGTGGCCCCTATGGCTATGTCCGTAGGGGCATTCCCAACCCCCTGGTACTGAGATCGGGGGGAAATATCAGTTACTGCTGATATTTTGCCCCTACGGATATATCCGTAGGGGTAACATGTGTGCCTATGGATTAATCCGTAGGTACATATTGTCTGTATTTTTTTTTAAAAAATGGGCTGCTTGATTTTTTCCCGCTCTGTGCACAATAATATATACATCAATCAAATCATATGTTGCAGTATTCATAATCACATCTCACGCATATATATAATATACAAAAGAAACCCAAAAATTGAATATGATATAAATACAAACCAATATCAATATCGTTTCAAAATGCAGTACAATGTGTATGATATAAATAAATACATATTTCAAAAAATAAGAACCAAAAATCTACCCTAGCTCGGTCCAGCTCCACCTCTGAATAACGATAGAATAACGCGCGCCTGCTCCTCGGTCAATAAACTCTGCAATTCGTCGCGAGCGGTAGTCTGAGCGGCATATGGAGCTGGCGATGTGGTCTGCGCAGCCGCCGTCGAGGTAGTCGCTTGCGGAGCCGCGGCTGCGGGAGTCTGAGTGGGCGGTGGAGCTACAGGAGCTGTCTGCGGAACCGCAGCCGATGTAGTGGCTTGCGGAGTTTTGAAGGTGATGCATGTGGAGGCTCGGCCGATCTACCATGTCGCGTCTGGACATAACGTGTGTAAGAAGCGTGTAAGAACTGTGTATTATTCGAATTCGTATCATTATTAAGTTATTTCGAAACCCTGTTTGGATATGTAGTTTGGAAAAGCGTTGTTTATTTTAATTACATATGTATGTATGATTAATCAAACTTAAGTCTAAAACCAAATAAGCTCAAGCTACGTACTAATTATGGATATGTTGATATGTATATAATATGAAATGATATTTTACTATAAAGTAGCATACATACCAGCATCTTCTTCAACTCCTGAACGGTGGCCCTCAAGCTATCCAGTTCCTGATGGACATGCCGGTCACTGGAGACGGAGGAAGTAACTGCCGGGGTGGAGTCCAACCTCATATGGGCCCTGCTAGGGCCCAATCCCCGGCCTCTCTCCCAACCTCCGTGGTGCCCTCCGTGTGCGGCGTCCAGAACTGGGGTCAGCAGCCTCGGATCGTTCTGTCCGGTAAAATCGATCCCCGAGGCCTGGGCCTGCTCAACCACCCGCTCCTACACCCACATTAAGCAGTAAAGTATAAGTATAAAATTTAAACTTGAACCTTCCAAAACTAAAATTTCAAATTTGGGTAGAAAAAATATTTATACTTACGCAGTACTCCTGGGTAGCGACGTCGGGATATCGAAGCTCGCCCGTGGCGGGATCTGTCGAGGTGCCGTGGACGGCAAGATATGCGGACAGCACGCTCGGTGTACCACCTGACGTCACGGTCCGAGATGTCTGCAATATTAGAAAGTAACTCTTAATATTAGAAATATTAGAGAATAACTCTTAATATTGCAGAATATTAGAGAATAACTCTTAATTTACCGATAACTCCATGGCTCGAGTAATGTTCCTCGAGCCACCTGTGTAAGTGGGGCGACCCCTCTTCGCCGACTTCCTGTTCTCCGTATTCTGAGCGGCCTGTTTCTGCACAACGTATTTAACATTTAGTTTTCTAATTAAGAAACACAAAGAAATAAATTATATCATAAATAATGAATTAAATTTAAAATACATACCTGTTTGCGTTGGGAGTCGAAATAAGCGCACAATAGAGGCCATGTCTCTACGTCGACTCTCGCAAACGCCGGAGTAGATAGGAGGGCCGCTCTCTCTGCCTCGGGGGTCGCCATCCACAGGGAGTAGCAGTCGGCCTTCAGCTCATTCCTGTTGTATCGGACCTTGGCCTGCATGTTCTTCATCAGGCCATTGTACAGAGCATGAAGGTCGAGCGCCTTCCCCGGGTGATCAGGATCGGCTACAGGCTGAAAATCGTAATCCAACCGAAAATACAAAAAAAACATTGTTATTAGATTGCAAGTGTTAATAAATATATTGGATAGATCAAATGAAAATATATATTAATACATACCCGAGCCTGATCAAAGAAGAGGGCGAATGAGCGCTGGTGCTGCTCGCCCCACTCAACGTGAAGTGGATAGTTCTTTACGATCCGGCTCTCGTCCCCCAAATACCGGCCGAACCTCTCGGCATGAGGACCGGTATAGCGATAGTCAAGGATAAAAAATAGGGGGAATGCTGCCTCCCCCTAGCTCTATCAGGCCTCAGCCTATAGGACTGATTCGGGCCTCGAGTCCCCCTCTGGGGATGGAGAGGCCCTGCGTCTGCACGAAATATCAAGACAATCAATAATAAGACAAAGTTGTATTAAGAAATCAAGGTTAAACAAAAATTCAAGTGTGATATATACCTCCGGTGACTAGCGCACGAGCCTGGGCCCGAGCAGCAGCACGAGCGGGACGATAGTTCCTCCGGTGAGGAACAACCGGGGTCCCGGACCCGGACGCATCCCCTCCAACTATAAAATAAACATCGACGCTAAATTTCCATGAAGTTCATATTTATTCTATAGAGCATATGTAAAATGAATAAATATTTTAAATTTATTCATACTAACCTGCAGACGATGCGGAGGGTATGGAAGCGGCAGGAGTGGCCCCTGTGGAAGGTGTGGCCGCACCACCTATAATTAGACAATTAAAAATAGATTATATAAGTAATTGCAAAAAGAATGTGTAGATCAATAATATAACGTTCTAAATCAATATGCATGCACTATAGGATATATAAACATACTCGCAGGTGCGGTGGTGTCACCACCTACAGCTAGACAATAATAAAAATTGCTAAGTAAGAGCAAAAGGAATGTGTTTATTTATGATATAGCATTCTAAATCAATATACATACACTATATGATATATAAACATACCTGGAGGAGCGGGGTGGCCTCTGTCCCAGATGTGGACGCATCACCAACAACTAGACAATCAAACATTGACAATATAAGTAATTTTGACATAAACATGCATGAATATCTGTAATATTACATTCAAAATGGATATGCGTGCAGTATACCTGGAGGTGTGGCCAAATCAACACGGAAGGAGGCATCCGAAGGGGTCTCCGATCTGGGTGCAAGACCGGCCCTCTGAAGCTCCCTACGGAGCTCTCCGGGCGGCAGAACCGCTCTGCCTCTGCCTCTGCTCTTGCCGTCCCTCGCTGCTCCCGACATCGTCATCAAATCTAGATAAACGGTTCGTGGACGCATTAGACAATCATTAAAAATATTGACTATATATGATCTAGAGCGTAAAATGTGAAGTAATAATATAACATTACTGATAACCTTTTTCGTTTCGTGGGCGCATCATACATATCTACTTGGATTTCATCGTCGATGTCATTTCTAACCCACGTAACTTCATGATCGGTCGAAGACAACCCGTCCTTCGAAACAGACGGTCGGAGCACTTTAAGCTTTCTCTCTTCGTCCTCATCGCTGTCCTCGTATTCTGGGACATCGTAGACATCTCTAGGTTTCCATCGGCATACAACACTCCACCCCGGATGTTTCAAACACTGTGAGTAGTATACTTGGAACGCTTGGTTCGGAAAGATAAACGGATCGTCCTGACCGTAAAATCGAAGTGTGTTCATACTGGTCAATCCATATTCATCTTTCCAAGTCCCAAGACTGCTTCTCCACCTGTCCGTATCGGTTCGCGGATCGTACCAAGTACACTGGAATATATAAAAGGGTTCTGATCGTCCGGGATAGTGGATGCCGAGTATACAATTTAAGTACCCATAGTAAATCACACCGTCCGATCCTACCGTCGCAATCCCACTATTCTGAGTGGTTCTAGATGTTTCTATGTCCTTAACTTCGAATTTGTATCTAAGGACACCAAATCCTTTGTAATATGCAACCTCCATACTAGGAAATTGAGCTAAATATCTTGAATCACTCTCAAATGATGCAGACAAGTTCGGATCGTGGATCTAACAAAACAAATTTTACGACAAAATACATAGCGATACAAGTTTAGATTAAAACTGATAGCAATAAAATGTTATTCGAATAACTTACATGATCTGTGACCCAATCACAAAAATTATCCTGATGGTATTTTTCCAAACGTTCTTCGTTCCAATCAGGATGCCCCTCACGTACCTCGTTAAAATGAGTTCTGTTTTCGACAAGTAATTGTGACATTAATATTATGTCATTTCATACACACACAAACACAGATATAACAATTAATCCAAAAGGACTTGCTCTCTAATTTGTTCAAGATATGCGCAATTAAGCAAGATAAACCGGTATATCTTGTTGATAAACATAGTGTCTACCCTCTTATACTCGGCTTTACCATATGGCCCGTCTTGAATTCTTCGTGGTCGGTTAAGCCTTGTCTCAATGTTCTCGTCCAGATAGCGGGAACAAAATGTGGTTGCTTCATCAAGAAGATAACCTTGTATGATAGAACCCTCTGGTCGATTTTTATTGCGTATATACTTCTTAAGAGTGTAGAGATACCTAATGAGAATATGTTGAATAAATAAATACGGGCATACATGACAACAATAAATTTATAAATTGCGCGAAACGAAAAATTACACGTACCTCTCGACGGGATACATCCATCGATATTGTACTGGTCCGGCTAACTTCGCCTCAGTTGCAAGATGAACCGTCAAGTGTATTATGATATCGAAAAATGACGGTGGGAAAATACGCTCAAACTTGCAAAGTATCAACGCAATAGAATTTTCTAGTTTATCCAGCGTCGCAACCTCCAGTGTTTTAGCACACAACTCCCTGAAAAAACAACATAGGTCGTTGATTACTAGACCAACCGAGTCGGGGAGAGAAGTCTTGAGGGCTAATGGAAGAAGGTGCTCCACGATAACATGGTGATCATGACTTTTCAGCCCATCGATCTTGCCCTTCACAATTTTTATTTTCTTGCTGAATGATCCTGAGAAATCCGTGGGGACTTTCAAATCATGCAACACCTGCAGGAATCTTTTCTTCTCCGGTTGTGACATATGATAAGCGGCATTGGGAAGTACAAACTTGCCCGGTTTACCCGCTACCGGTCTAGGGTGCAATTCACTTCTTATTCCCCACTCTTGTAGATCCATCCGAGCATTCATGTTGTCTTTCGATTTCCCGTCTTTACACAGAAGCAAGTTAAGTATGTGCTCTGATACTCCCTTCTCTATATGCATGACGTCCAGACAATGACGCACTGAATTTGTAGACCAGTACGGAAGCTCGAAGAAAATGCTTAACTTGTTCCAATATTGTGGTTTGACCTGTTTCGTCGGATCCATCCCGAAGGTCACGTTATTGTAACCATCCCATTTAGCAGTCACGTCCTCTCCGGATAATGGGGATGGAGCTCCAAGAAGCTCCTGATGACCATCAAAGTGAACCGTGTCTAACCTATAGGGGTGGTCTGGAGGCAGAAAACGTCGATGGCCGCAATAACAAACCTTCCTGCTAAAATTCAAAAATTTTGATGTTGTGTGTTCATGGCAATGAGGACATGCTTTCTGACCATGTACGGACCAACCTGATAGCATTCCATACGCAGGAAAGTCATTAATTGTCCACATTAAAGCTGCACGCAGTATGAAGGTTGTATTTGTGTTTGAATCATACGTCTCTACACCATCAATGAACAAAGTTTTCAGCTCCTCGATCAGAGGTCGGAGATAGACGTCGATATTGTTCCCCGGTGAGTTTGGTCCGTCGATAAGAAGAGGCATCATAAAGTATGATTGGTCCATAGCCAACCAAGGCGACAGATTATAAATTATCATTACAACGGGCCATGTACTGTGACTTTCAGCCATATAGTTGAATGGGCAGAAGCCATCGGTAGCCAGTCCGAGCCGGACATTGCAAGGATCGCTACTGAATATTGCGTGCCTCCTATCGAAATCCTTCCATGCCGGTGAATCTCTTGGATGGCTCATTTTTCCATTTTCGCTTGGAGGAGCACGGTGATGCCAAATCATTGCCTCGGCTGTTTTTTTGCACCTGAATAGCCTCTGTAGCCTCTGTGTTATGGGAAAATATCGTGCTATCTTCACAGGTATATCAGGCTTCTTTTCAGAATCTTTCGGCTTATACCTGGCCTCTCCGCATGTTGGACACTCTTTCAAATCTGAATTCTCTTTCCGGTACAACACGCAATTTTTAGGACATGCTTGAATCTTCTCGCACTTTAGACCCAAATCAGACATCATTTTCTGGGCTTCGTACCAGCTTTCGGGCACATTATTTCCCGGAGGCATAGAATCTTTCAAGAACGAAAGAAGCATTGTGAATGACTTGTTGCTCCATCCATTTAGGCACTTAATCTAGAAAAGTTGGACGAACCATGAGAGGGTGGAATACTTCGCATTCTCATAAATTGGTTTCCTAGCATCATTCATGAAATTTTCATATTTATCCGCACGCGGTCCTTGACCGGAAGGAATGTCATCTTCGGTACGAATAGATTCACCTAGGGCAGCCTCTACCATATCCTCCATTTCTTCTGATGGAAATAAATTTCCGTCTCCTGCCGTATTACCGAATTCTTCTCTTGCCGCATTATCGTGTTCTCCTTCTTCTTCTACCGCAGTACTGCATTCTTCTCCTTTCCCGTGATATTTCCAACTTGAATAAAGTCTAGTAAACCCATGTTTTACAATATGAAGCTCTGCCAATTCTACCTTCTGCCAGTACTTATTGCCACATCTATCGCACGGACAGAGAATCTTCTCTATTATGATCTTATTATGTGCGCGTGCAAATTCAAGGAAAGCAGCAACTCCTGTGACAAACTTAGGTTGCATACGTTGTTTCCAATCCACATACATCCAGTCCTTAACTCTGATGTACTCATGGGCCATGTTAGACTGAATAACATATAAATTGTAGGTTATGCTGACTATATTGAGAAATATAAGAACGGGATAGTTACTGACAAAGGAGAAAATCAGTGTATATGCTTTGTGTGTGCGTTTGTTGTTGAAAAGAATAAATTATCGCACGTTATGTTAACCGATAGACGGGGACTAAGTGGCGCTTTTAGTTTTATATATGAGTATCGATGGGAATATGAAGGTTTCATATTATCATATATTGGTTTTAACCCGAACATCTCGAATCGCTCTCTAATTATGCGTTTGTATGTATGTGTTCCGGCTGTCGGGAGTAGGCTTCTATCCCATTAAGAATGTATAGAGCGAACGCCCATCACTTGTGCTTTCAACCGTTTCGAGTAAATTTCGGCAGCACCTCCCCGCTGTTCTCCGAGTACACTGTAATAGAATAGATAATCATTTCAAAGCTGTGAAACAACGTTGAAATGAACATCTAATCTATCTTTGTACACGGAAAACCAGCGGAAAGGTACCGACGAAATATCTCGAAACGGATGAAAACACAAGTGAATGAAGGCGTTTGCTATATACATTCTTAACTTGTCCACACGGGACAAATCTATGGGTTACCATACGATTGAATTTTCTCGTCGCGTAGACTATACGACGGTTGTTAGTATCGAGCTATACTGTCCGATATTTAACAACCTTCGTATAGTTCTAGGTCACGACGAGCATCGCACGTATGTTAACCGATAGACGGGGACTAAGTGGCACTTTTAGTTTCATATACGAGTATCGATGGGAATATGAAGGTTTCATATTATCATCGAGTATCATATATTGGTTTTAACCCGAACATCTCGAATCGCTATCTAATTATGCGTTTGTTGTGTATTCTTGTTGTATGTGTGTGTTCCGGCTGTCGGGGGTAGGCTTCTATCCCATTAAGAATGTATAGAGCGAACGCCCATCACTTGTGCTTTCAACCGTTTCGAGTAAATTTCGGCAGCACCTCCCCGCTGTTCTCCGAGTACACTGTAATAGAATAGATAATCATTTCAAAGCTGTGAAACAATGTTGAAATGAACATCTAATCTATCTTTGTACACGGAGAACCAGCGGAAAGGTACCGACGAAATATCTCGAAACGGATGAATACACAAGTGAATGAAGGCGTTTGCTTTATACATTCTTAACTTGTCCACACGGGACAAATCTATGGGTTACCATACGATTGAATTTTCTCGTCCCGTAGACTATACGACGGTTGTTAGTATCGAGCTATACTGTCCGATATTTAACAAGATTCGTATAGTTCTAGGTCACGACGAGCATCGCACGTATGTTAACCGATAGACGGGGACTAAGTGGCGCTTTTAGTTTCATATACGAGTATCGATGGGAATATGAAGATTTCATATTATCATCGAGTATCATATATTGGTTTTAACCCGAACATCTCGAATCGCTCTCTAATTATGCGTTTGTTGTGTATTCTTGTTGTATGTGTGTGTTCCGGCTGTCGGGGGTAGGCTTCTATCCCATTAAGAATGTATAGAGCGAACGCCCATCACTTGTGCTTTCAACCGTTTCGAGTAAATTTCGGCAGCACCTCCCCGCTGTTCTCCGAGTACACTGTAATAGAATAGATAATCATTTCAAAGCTGTGAAACAACGTTGAAATGAACATCTAATCTATCTTTGTACACGGAGAACCAGCGGAAAGGTACCGACGAAATATCTCGAAACGGATGAAAACATAAGTGAATGAAGGCGTTTGCTTTATACATTCTTAACTTGTCCACACGGGACAAATCTATGGGTTACCATACGATTGAATTTTCTCGTCGCGTAGACTATACGACGGTTGTTAGTATCGAGCTATACTGTCCGATATTTAACAACCTTCGTATAGTTCTAAGTCACGACGAGTATCGCACGTATGTTAACCGATAGACGGGGACTAAGTGGCGCTTTTAGTTTCATATATGAGTATCGAGGGGAATATGAAGGTTTCATATTATCATCGTGTATCATATATTGGTTTTAACCTGAATATCTCGAGTCGCTCTCTAATTATGCGTTTGTTGTGCATTCGTGTTGTATGTGTAACATGATTTTAAACCATTGAGATCAAGATTGATAGAACTGATCATCCTACATTGCAACAGCATTCATCAACCAAAAACTATTATTGCAATGGTATTCATCTATAACAATCAACAATTAAAACTACAAATGTAGGATACTGATATCATAAAGCATTATACGCAACATTGATAGAACTGATAAATAAAAAAACGAAACACAAACCGTATCAAGATTTAACAACTTTGATTATGTCATATACGCGGGCCGATATTTTCATATTAGCCAATAGGCAAAAATAGATTGCGGTCTGGATATGGCATATTGGCAGATGTTACCTATATGCATACATGCATGTTGTCTCTCCATTTTTTCATAAATCAAACCAACTACATACATCAAACTAGTCTATGCCACCAATCGGAAACTCCACCATGTCTTTGAATTATTATTTTTCCAAATAGCATTGAGCTCCTATTGACATTGTCCCATCCAACAAATTTATTGTGCTTGCCTCGACCTTCATCTAGTTTTCACATGACATACACATTATATGAGTAATATAGTTATAAATTATGGTATTTTGTTGTCATCAATCCACCTAACCCTAACCTCAAGTTGCTCTCTGAAAGCACATAGAACCATCCCCCCTAGTCAAGCATAGCTTTTTCTGTGCAATTGTTCTCATTCTTAATTTCTCACATTCATTACTCACATTTTCTTGTCAACAAATTTGTTGTGCAATTGTTCTCATTCTTAATTTCTCACATTCATTACTCTTTCATTTTCTTGTTTTTTTCCAACTCCCCACCACTTAACCCCAACCCAGCCCCAGCCCCCAGCCCCAACCTAACCCTAACCCCAGCGCGGCCAGCTAAACCCCAACACCAACCCTAAGGCAAACCCTAACCCAGCCCCACCCCAGCAGCAGCCGAACTCCAACCCTAACCCTACCCCGACCCCGACCCCTGCCCAACCCCAACTCGCGCGCGCAACCCCAGACCCAGCCATGAACCCTAAGCCCAAAATAATCCAAAAATTCTTTAATTTACCTCGAGATTTACTCACCTGAACGGCTGGGGCTGGGGCGACGACCTGAACGGCGGTGGCGACGACCTGAACCGCGGTGGCGACGAGAACTGTGGTGGCGACGAAACCGGCGGTGGCGACGACGGCGTGGCGATTTGGGGATTTTTTTCGCGCGCGATCGAGAGAGAGAAAGTGAGCGTAGGTGATCGATCTGGGCTTTTGTTAAATCGATATTTACTTGCCCCTACGGATATACCCGTAGGTCCTTTGTTTGCGGCTCCGTAGGGGCAAACACCAAATTAAGAATTAATATTTTTATTCTTGGACGTCTGTGCCCGTAGGGGCAACCTTTTAGCCCTACGGATTAATCCGTAGGGCCAGGTTAAATCTGCCCCTACGGATTCCAATATCCGTAGGGGCAACCCCCTATTTTACTAGTGAATTGTAAGATTAAAATTGTAAATCACCAAGAAATAACTAACTCCGACATTTTTTCTTACACCAGCATGCAGAGCATATGCCAGAAATAACTAACTCCGGCGTTTTTTTAAACAAAAAAAACTAAAAGTATGTATACTATAAGGAACTTCATTTATAGAATGTGTATGCGATTATTTGTCTCTCAGATTTTAGAGGAATGCGTACGCTTTTGAGGAAATTGATATGTAAAATCTATTTTTTGTAGCCGTACCTGAAGAGGGAGGCCTGTATTAGGTTGGAGGGCCACCACATATGAGGCGAGTCCACCAGAAACTTTTTGAATATGCATGCCCACCCATATCCCATCATCTGAAGTGTTAGGATTTTTAGGTTCCAAACAATTCAGAAATCAAACATAGATCTTTGAGAAGAAAAGAAAATATAAAAAACACAATCAAACATAAGGAAAAAATCTTCCAACTTCTTTTCTTGATTCAACTTCAATACCAATTACAAAATCTCTTTTCCTACAAAATCTTCTCTTCGACTTTTCTTCTTCTCTCCATAAAATACCCTAATTAATTTATATTTATAGGCCTAAAAACCTTAAACTTATTCTTAATAGAATACCTAATTTAACTAATTTAGATCTCATCAAATCTCCAAAAAATAATCTCTAAACAAATATTCAAATATCTTCCAAATAAACCTACAAAACGAATTTTCATCAAAACAGCCCAGAATTCGGCTCGAGATGGTTTGAGCCGGCTCAAGAAGATCATGAGATGACTCATACAAATAGAGAACAAATGAAGATTCCAAACGACTTGTGATCTGGCTCAATATTGTCTTGAGCCGTCTAACACACACGAGATCGAGAATACAAGTCAAACTCAACAAATTCCTATCTTGACTTGTATTCAACGAGCTATCTTCCATCTTCTCTTCACAACGTCTTCCCACGACATCTTCTAAGTTTTGCACAAAACTCCACCTTGACTCAAGTTTCCTCCATCTTGTTCTAAGGTTGTTCTTCCATGCACATGCTTTCCCACAATTTGATATATGTCGTCTGAGGTTTTGAGTCCTTTCATCACGACGCAATTCTTCTGGCACAGTTTCACCACTTCATCTTGAGCAATAATTGTGTAACTTTTCGTATCCAATCTCCTAAGCGAAATTAGATTCCTCTTCAGTTTTGGGACATATCTGATATCTCCAAGAACTCTTTGCTTTCCATCGAACATCTTCATTTTCACGGTGTCCACGCCTTCCACTTCTACTTCAGAATTATCCGCTAACGTCACCGTTTCCTTTTTCTTCTTAATTTTATTGAACCATTCCTTATTTGAATATACGTGAAAGGATGCTCCTGGATCCATATACCATATATCTTCCTTGACTTTTTCATCACCAGTCATAAGTAAATCATGCTCTATCTCGACAGCGTGGGCCACGTTCGCTTTCTCTTCTCTTTAGTCTCTTCAGATCATCTAAGTCCTCCTTCATCTTAGGACAATCAGGCAAATAGTGACCCATCTTGTTGCAGTAATAACACGTTATCTTCGAACCATCTCTTGCAGATCACGATCTTTGATTTCTTTCATAGTTGCTCTGTTCTTTGTTCCACTTCGGACCCTCTCTTGCAACAAGTGCTGATGAATTATATGATCTACTCGATGATTTCCTTAATTCTTCATTTAGGAGACAATTTGTTACCGTGCTCATAGAAATAATTTCGTCAGGAGATGAATTGCTCAAATAAATTACCAGAGTTTCTCAACTGCTCGGAAGGGAACTCAATACGATAAGTGCTTGCATCTCGTCTTCAATCAGTATTTTCATGGGTGCAAGTTGATTCATACAAGTGCTCCGCTATTGAGAAATCTTCCTGAAACTTCAAATTAATTAATTTTCTCATTAGAAAAGCCTTGTTCATAGCCACCTTTCTCTCGTAGAGATATATCAATTTCTTCCATAAAGTTTCTGCAGTGCTTTCTGTCGATATATGGTGGAACACCGAATATTCTATCTATCCGCAAATAAGACTCCTTGCCTTTCGATCTCTCATCGCCCAATCTTCATTAGACATCTTCTCTGGCTTGACGCTAATTTCATAAAGAGGCGCATCTAAATCAAGGTTCAAGAACACAGATTCGGTCTCTCATAATTTAATTAGTTTCACTGTGTTTCGGCTAGTCTCGCTAATCTCGGTTCGGGTTTCGGTTTCGACGGTAATACAACATATAAGTGTAGATAAATTAAATACTTAAATTTATAGTTCTATATTACAGGACAATGATCCTAATGTTTAAAAATCTAGCCATGATGCAAAATGTATTGAAAAGCGTACTTAGATAAGTATTAATATAGGATTTGAGTTTATTTTTTTTGCGGTTTTCTAACAACAAAGGCTTACAATGATCACAATGACAGTAAAAATGGTATAATAAAACAAGTTTTTAAGGGTTTCAGCTGAAACGATATTGTATGGTTGATTTCGTATCGGTTTCGGATTTCGTATCGGTCTCCACCGAAACCAATGCTAAACTACAACGTATCGGTGGTTTCGGCCGAATCTTGAATCTTGATCTAAATCTTTTAGGCACAACATTTTCTTCATTCTCGACTTTCATATCGACCAATTTATGCTATTCAAACACACCATCTTTGCTGCGATTTGAGTTGTCTCCATTTTCGTTGTTCTTCTCTCAACCAAGCTCTAATACCAATATGTTAGGATTTTTAGGTCCCAAATAATTCAGAATTCAAACAGAGATCTTTGAGAAGAAAAGAAAATATAAAAAAACACAATCAAACACAAGGTAAAAATCTTCCAACTTCTCTTTTTTATTCAACTTCAATACGAATTACAAAATCTCTTTTCCTACAAAAATTTCTCTTCAATTCTTCTTCTCTACATAAACCATCCTAATCAATCTATATTTATAGGCCTAGAAAGCCTAAACCTATTCCTACTAGAATACCTAATTTAACTAATTTAGATCTCATCAAATCTCCAAAAAATAATCTCTAAACAAATCTTTAAATATCTTCCAAATAAATCTCCAACCAAAACAGCCTAGAATTCGGCCCGAGATGGTTTGAGCCGGCTCAAGAAGATCATGAGCCGGCTCATACAAACAGAGAACAAATGAAGATTCCAAATGATTTGTGAGCCGGCTCAATATTATCCTGAGCCGTCTCACACACATGGGGTCGAGAATACAAGCCAAACTCAACATGAAGAAGAGCACTTGAGAAAAGCGATATTAGCATCACATCACAGAAGCTATATTGATATTACACAAAAGAATCGATATGCTGCTATAGAGAAATCCTACAGTGTGTTGTCATGGGAGAATCTATATGAGAGCGCGCGCGCACACAACCATGCTCACAACTTTGAAGTTGTGGCAAGGGTTAAGAAACATATTCTATGTTCCCAACAGGTTGGGTGTCCTTTTTCTGGACCGAACCCTGTGCATTTGCGCAACGATAAAATATTCTTTCTTAAAATGCGTGCCTGGTGAATTCTGAACTTGGGTTGTGCTGATACCACTAAAGAGAGTTGAGATATATATATTTTATGTCTCCTCATAACTTGTGTGATCAGTGTAAGGAGTATAGCTGCACGCGGGTCAATCCCTCTATGATAGAAAGCCTTAACGATGGTGATGAGGGCAGTAGAAGCTTCGCTTGTACCCATGGTAGAAAATATAGTGATCAGGCAGTGCTCCTTTAAGTTGAAAGGTCCTGGGTTGAGCGAGAAGGACCATTTTTTACCCGGGATGCGAATTTGTTTATGAGGAAGCCATGCCGCCATCAGTTTTCCGATGGGTAGTACTGCAATCTGTGCCGAGATGGAGGTTATGTAAAGAGCATTCACGCGGTACCAGAAGAATTGGTTCATCAAGGAAAAGAAAGTGCATGAAGTGAGTCCCAAAAGCCATGTTCTGAACGTCAAGGCTGGTAATGTTGGATCATCTGTAACCGGGACGGTGAGTCGTACTTGTTCTATTGGGGAGTTATCAAATTTGTTATCTGTCAAAAAGAATTAGGGTACATTGGATTATTTAATAGAAATTAGCAATAATATCAATTGAATTAACACCCCCTTCCCAAATATCATTAAGGATTTGATTGAAAGCGCAACACACGGGTCCAACATTTGCCAGCCGAATACAAAATGAAGTTTTACAGTACAACACATCTAATAACAGAGCATTTCTCGTGTTAAGTGGTTAGCATATGGTTATTAGCAAAACAAAGAGCAAAAAAATTAGGAAAATTTTTCAGATCGCTCCGCCTTTGCTTTCTGTTTCGTGATAGGAAAAAATTGGAGATTTTCTTGCCCCGGGTATTTCAGAACAAAAATGGCTGACGATGCGTATGATATTCCAGGAGTCTCAATTGTTTGTGTGGTTGAGGGAATGTTAGTACTTATTTCTGATCTTATTTATGCAAGTTTATTTTTCTTAGGATAAACCATTTTTGATCTGAAGAATGGTCATATGATATAAGAATGCATTAGAAAATAACATAATCATGAATAGTTGTAAAGTAAATTATGTCATTCTTATTCTGTATGAAAACATGATTGATCATATTATTTGATATCTCCCTGCTTCCTCTCTTACTTCATATACTACTAATGCAATTCATGTTTTTCTTAGCCGATATCAAGGATTTATCGAATGGTCGTATAATATAACATAATCAACTAACTGTTACAATTATTTTTTTTTATTTAAAAAAAAACCAACTGTTATAATTAGATGATGTCAAATAATGTCAATTTAAATGATGTTCATTGTGTTTTTAATGCATAGATGGATCGACAAGGGAATCTAAACCCTTGCGCAGGTTATCAAAGACAAGCAGAGAATTTTAAGCCAGTTGCAAATCATTTATTAACTGTTTTAAATATATCTGATTCAAATAACATTCTGATTAATTGCTGTCGCAGGGTCTACTACAGTGCTAAATTGTTTGTTGCTGGATTTGAGGAAGATGAGCTCAAATAAAGTGGTGCATGAGGAGTCCAAACTAGCGGAAACATTTCGTGCTATAAGCCTATAGCATCTAACTTGTCATAGATACTTGTTATTTTTGCATTGATGAATGGGAAAGGACTAACAAAACATTACTTCTGGACTTGAACTTCTTAGTGTCGTTTATTTTCATGAGTTTTGCGTTGAATTTGGACCTATAAAACAGTTTGTGCAGTATTTATTTCATATGCTCCCCTTTGCTCAATTTATCTTGTGTGATATTTATTTTCTCAGGTTATCAACTCTTTGATCTTTTCACCTCTGTTCATTTAGCATCTTAATATTCATATCTTGTTATTTTGGCTCGATTGTTCTTAAATCACTGTGACATGCTCTTTTTTACTTCTGGTCTTATATTATTTCGTCAGATAATTGTAGTTTTTACCAAAAAAGACCAGGTTGTTTGTTTTCCTTCACTACTTTATGTAACATTTTATGACTAAGTTATCTCTCTCTCTCTCTCTCTCTCTCTCTCTATCTATATATATATATAAAAGAACCAAAACTCATTACAAATAAGATAGACAAAAACTTGAAAAAAATACAGGAATAAAGCCACAAACTTCAAACAAGACCGAAAGGTTGAAAACAAAAAAACAGAGGACAAAAAAGAAGGGAAAAAGACCTGCAGCCTAATAAGTAGCCACAAAAAGCGATCGCTGTTCTTCCAATAGAAAAACCGCTCCATGGGCTTCTCGACGTAGATCAGACACGTAGTCAGGAGTAAAGTGGATCTTGTTGCGACAATTCCACCAACCCACATAGCAATTGTGTAAAGCGATTGTGTAAGCAGGTTTTTTCCAAAAGTCGAAGGTGCGCTTTGAGGAAGATTTATGCGTCAACCATTGCCTAAGTCTTGGAATTTCCACAATCCATAGAGAATTCCAGTATCATCAGATATCCTATGTAAGGACTTCCATAAGGGACAATGACCATATAAGTGTTCCATAGACTCCAAGGCATGAGTAGAACAAAAACCACACTCAGGGTTATCAATCGGCCTGCTTCGTGATGTAAGCCAGTGCACAGTCAGGAGTTTGTCATTCAAGAACCGGCATAGGAACCATCTCATCCGCCTAGTTATCGCAAGTTTGGGTGGTTGTTTCCAGCCTCTGCTTATGTTGTTATGTCTTTGCTGCATAAGATTATAGAATGCCTTCTTGACCGAAAACCGATCAAAGGAACCCCACCAACACCGTTTGTCGGGTCCACATAGCAGCTGGGTTTGCCGATTACGCTCTACAACATTCTCGGGAAATCGCGTGATCTTTGTGTCATCCCACGTACCAGCAGAGAACTAACAGCGTCATTAGAGTTTTTGCCACTGAAAGTATAACTCCATAAACAATGGTTTAGCGGCTTGTCCAATAACAATGTATCCGTCCATAGTCGAGTCGTATCTCCATCACCAACACTCCACCGCACTTGACTTTGTAATTTAGTTAATTCGGCATGTATTCTCCGCCACGTAGCCGTGGCACGAGATATCCTCCAACCATCATCTGAAACACTCGACGAGTACTTAGCGGTAATTAATTTAACCCAGACTGAATTGTGTTTCGAAACGATTTTGTCAGCTTGCTTAGCCAGTAGCAGATTGTTAGGGTCCTCACTAGTTCGCAAACCAAGCCCCCTTTGGTCTTGCGGGCTACAAACCAAGGACCAATCCGTGTAGTGTATGGACTTTGTACCACCCCACAGAAAACTGTGCATCAACTTGTCAATAGAAAGTAGCACCGTCTTTGGTATTGCTGTTGCTCAAAAGTAGTATGATGGAAGCATACCAATAACTGATTTGAGCATCGTTAAGCGGGCCGGAATCCGCATAGCGATTTTGGATTGGAGGCTCAAAATCAACTCGTTGTAATCCTGGATATGAACCCCGAATCGTAGAATGGGTATGTCCCAGTATTTGAAGTTGACATCAGAAATTTTACAACCAAAGGCCGACTTAGACATTTGACCATCATGAGTGGGATATGGTCTAAACAAGTATGTATTGAAGTCTTCTCCCAGTTCACTGCTTGACCCTATCCGGCGGTATAAAGATCAAGCAAACTCCGCCAACTTTCCACCTCCTTGGCAGTGACTTCGCCAAAGCAAACAACATCATCGGCAAACATTACATGGGTAAAATTTTCCTCGGCCCGCCCAATATTGATACCACGAATTCGTCCCTCTTGTACACTCTTGCGGATCATAAGCTAGAGTGGATTGGCAAAGGTAATGAAAATGTATGGTGATAATGGGTCACCCTGTCGAATTCCATTACTAGGAAATATAGGATTAGTGAAGGAATTATTAACTTTAATACAAACCCGGGAACCACGTTATCCATATGTCCGAATAACCTATCTTTCTCATTACACACCATAGCCACTTCCAATCCGCGCGATGGTAGGCCTTTTCCATATCCATTTTTAGTATAAACCTCCTGACCTTCCGATCTTGTTCATGAGAAATGGAATGCCAAAGCTCTTGTACCGTCATCACCCCATCAATAATGTCCCGATTGGCAATAAAGCCCGACTGTTCTTCACTAATGGTTTTACCAATTACGTCCCTCCAACGATTGACCAAGATGTGAGCCAAAATTTTATAGATCGTATTGCATAGACTAATTGGCCTAAAGTGACTTGTTTCCATCGGGGGCTCCAGTTTCGGAATGAGAGAGATGACAGTTTCATTCCAACTCGAGGGAAAGTAGTTTTCCTGCATAAAGAAACCTAGCGCCTCAAATACCCGGTCTTGAACCAAAGATATTCTAAGCTTTAGAGTACTATTCATTTTGGCTTTACGAGGCACTGCAGCAGGGCCACAAGTGCAGTATCTAGACTGCATGTGCCGTGGGGCCCAGAAGGCTACGTGTAAGAAAGCCTCTAGACCCCAGTGTCGCTGTCATTCATTTTAAAAGTTGAATATTCCTAGAAAATATATTCTATCTTATCCTTCATCGCTTCTGAAAAATCTCTTGAAAATGGCTAGCATGTCGATGTCCCCTGGTTTATAGCTTTCGCCATCCATGCACCTCTTTTCTGGTTTATAGCTTTCGCCATCCATGCACCTCTTTTCTATTTAAACGTATTTGTTTTATGTCCTGAACTTATGATCCGCTTGTAACAACATTGATTGATATTGATTATGTTTCCTATCAAGATTAATACATGACTCAAAACTTATAAAATCTAATTGTGCACATCCTACGTCAAAATACATTTGCAATATATAAGAGAAACTAATCCATGACAGGAACAGATGATACAAAGTTGTATACATAAACTTGGTCACTCATACACAGGGCAACCTTCAGCTTGAATCCCAGGAGCAGTAGGGCAAGTTGCCAAAGGGCAATGATCATCATTATCCAATCCCCACCATTGGATCCCATCAATATCTTTATACTGCAGAGCAAAATATGTCAATATGGCCATGAAAGCCACTCCTGCATCCAATCCTGCAGACAACACATAGTTGTGCCTTGCCCACCACCTCTTGTACCTCCTATACACCACAAGATTGAAGAAGAGCCCCACAGCAAACCACATGTTGTAATTCACCGCGTGAACCGGCGGCATCCCGCCCGCACCGCTTAGGATCACCGGCATGTTGATGAGTTTGATCCATTTCTTCTCCGGATATCTCCGCGATAAGAGCCAGACCGGGACCGGGGCAAGGAAGCCGAAGAGGAAGAAGTAGTTCATGGACTCGTAAAGGCCGAGCTTTCCAAACATTCGGATCGGGGCGACGACGCCCCATATGATGGACGCACTGTAGAAGACCTTGTCGCCGGGGCATGTCCATGGGCTGCCTTCTGGTAGCATTGTCGGGTCGCAGATGTGCCTGATTGATGCGAGGAGCCACCATGCAGTTCCAAATGTCACGGAGGAAGCGAGTACTGTTCCGACTAGCTGCGAGAGTCAGTTATCATGTGTTAGAATTTGGTAGGTTTTATTCTTAACCCTCGCCGTAACTTCAGAGTTTCAGTGCTAAAACAAGAGAGGAAAAACTAAGGGTTCACGTATAACACTCCTTAGTCTACCTCATCTACTACTGATCACTCTCCACTGGTTTATCAACATATGAAATCTTCGACTTGCTTGAAGATTGTATTTTGGTCCAAAAAAGAAAAGAATGCTCAACTTGTGGGAAAGAGTTGGGACATGAAATATTTTTTGCGACATTTGTGCATGTTCCTTTGTTGTATAGTTTATAAGCTCATCAAAAATGAAACATGCATATGTAACTAAAGGGTATGAATGAATATACTTCACCTGAACAACGAACATGGACTTCGGTGCAATCTTCATATAATGGCCCAGCTTGAAATCAGAAAGGAAGGAGAGAGCTTGAGTCATGCTTATATAACCATAAGTCTTGAAAGCCACATTGGCAAGAGGCCTCCCGGGGTACATGTAACCGATAATCATCTCCGTAATCACATTCAGTCCTGGTTGCTGAAAATCAAATTCAATTAACTGAAGTCAGTACATATATATATATATATATATATATTTTTAAAATAGAAGTAAAATGAACGGCTTTCGAAAGTTTTGTTTTCTGCAGAATAGGTAAAAAAAACCCATACTTGATTTGTTGTAGCTGTAATGATACCAATTGGTAGAGTGAAGATAAGAGCCATGCCGGCTGCTAGTAGAACTCCCCAGTATGGAAGCTGTAATTGTTTGCCAAAGCCTTCACAGGTGAAGATCGATAGCCCGATCATCGAAACTAAAATCACTTGGAACCACCATTCAGGGACTTGTTCATAGTTCTTCTTCATTATTCTTGTGTGTATATCTCCGAATTGATCTTGAAACGCCGCTCTTGTCTGCCTCCACATTTCCCTGCAAATTTCATTATACAATCAACCCCAAATACCCGAGGAATACAGGATAAACTGCCTTAACGGTCACAATTTTTCACTAAACCGCCTTAAAGTTTTTATTACAGTACAACACTTGAGCTAACTGTAACAAAAAGTACTTTAAGGTAGTTTAGCGAAAAACACAATGATAATGGTAGTTTAGTGTAGTTTAACCTATAATTATTAACAAGACAAGTGAACTTACTTTCCATAGAAAAGGAAAACATGAGATAAGGCAGCAGCGAGCGTCGCAAAACTCAAACCATAAGCGAGCAAAAAGAATATACTCAAATTAATCTGGCCGACTTGATCATACCCTTGTTGGTTAAACTGAAATGTCTTTGAATCTAGCACTTGATTCACATCGTATCTGCTCCCATTACCCATAAACAACGATGAAGAATATATAGGGAACCTCTTAGCCTCAAACAAATTTTTCCAGTAAGCAATCGGTATGACCACGTATACAGTCAGAACAAAACCGACCAAGATGTTGATCATGGCAAACCCTGGAGTTGCCAATGGACTTCCAAGAAACCCGGCAACAGTTGACCAATCAAGGCCGAATGATCCGATACCAAGCCCACTGTTGCCCGAACCGATTTGTTGCATTGTGACCGAGTTTTTCCAGAACCAGCAGATGAAGGAGAGGGCAGTTATCGAAGGGAAGAGGTAGTTTGGGACAATATAGTATGCAAAGCTTGTGGTGAAGACTATGAGGAAGAATTGGAGCCGTGTTAGTCCTCGCTTGGGCCTCTTCTCATCATCATGCATCGCCCTTCATGCAATTAGTACAAATAATCATGGTTAACAATTAATTCAAAAGGTTAAATTTATGTAAATGACCATGAATTTTAAGCTTTTTAAGATAATTACCATTAACTTTACATTGTAAAGTGCAAATAAGAAACACAAATTTTCAGCATTTTTCAGTTCAATATTGTGCACAGTGAACGGGCGTGTTGGAATTTATGGGTATTTCAATACCTAAATGAATGAATATAAATTTCGATCCAACTACTGAAATTTCGATACGTTTTCATTTTACCTTCTGGGTTTTTGTCATGGAAATTTTTGATCCAATTAGGTTTATAAATAATGGAACTCTGCATAGTTTTTCCAACACGGCAAAGATGTGTTACAAAGGTGAAAAGCCTATTCCTGAAAACTGACTATGAAATTAAATTGGAAAAATGCTGAAAGTT
The DNA here is from genome assembly GCA_030015575.1 of Agapanthus africanus. Lineage (NCBI taxonomy): Eukaryota > Viridiplantae > Streptophyta > Magnoliopsida > Asparagales > Amaryllidaceae > Agapanthus > Agapanthus africanus. The sequence continues at coordinate 72,460,481 of JASDDO010000026.1, forward strand.
CGTGGACGCTATTTGCAATTCACGAAGTTATGGCATTTCTCGGAAAAATGCTGAAGTTCACGGTATTTTAATGAAATAAAAAATGCATATTTTGTTTTCAATTGTACCTGAAGAGCGAAACCTGTACTAGGTTGGAAGGCCACCACATATAAGGGGAATCCACCAAAAACTTTCTGAACAAACCAGCCCATCCATATCCCATCATCTAATTTATTTTTTCAGAAAAACATCGCAAATATCATTTACCCATCAATTAACACAAATTGTATGCAATGAAACAATTCCATATTTACATATCTTACCTGTGTAGTCTGAGTAAGGAGCATTGCTGCCAGTGGATTCAACTTCGGCCTTTTATAAAAAGCCTTCACAATAGTAATTATATTAACAGCATAAGCCCCATTTGAGCCAGCATTTGCAAAAATGGTGATCAGAACATGCTCTTTTAAGTTGAAAGGCCCGGGGTTGAGCGAAAAGGACCATTTTGTCCCCGGGACACAAATTTTTGTGGTAGGGAGCCATGCTGCCATTGCTTTTCCGATGGGCAGAACCGCGATCTGCGCTGAGACGGAGGAAATGTAGAGCGCGTTCTGGCGATACCCGAAGAATTGGTTCAAGAAGGCGAGGAGAGCGCAGGAAATGAGGCCGAGAAACCATGTTCGGAATGTTAAGGCCGGCAAACTTGGATCGTCGGTGATTGGGACTGTCAATCTGACTTGCTCGATCGGGGAGTCATTGATGTCATCTGTATGGGAAAAATATAGTTATATTATTATGAATACAACTAGAACTGAGATTTTTTATAATTGAGACTTGATTTAATATATTTTTATTTTTATTTATGCTAATTTTCTGTGTATATGAGCTAATTAAAAAGATTGTTTTAATATATGGTATTAAATAGAACTCCATATTTTTTTTCCTTGCTGAATGCGTTCTGAGATTCAACTTCTGTATATTCAAATCAAAAGAAAACATGAATGACATGCATCTTCTTGTATATCTTTTTATAAATTCATATGTGTTCTCTTCGGAGAAAACAATTACAAAAAAGAAAGACAAGAAAAGATAAATAATTACTTCTAACTCGCTTCATAGTATTAAACTACTCCTTAAAACGAAACGGTTTCCGGTTGACAAAATGTCTTTGCAGTCGACGTTTGATATTAGAGCTACTAAAGAAGTCAAAATCTAATTGAACAGCATAAATATATACGTATCGTATATATAAATATTCAATTAATAAGTTCCTTAAATGCCACCCTCGCCCTCTTCTCGCTCTCTTTCGCTTTCTTTTCATTTGTTAAAAATCCCACAGCATGACTTCTTGGCTATAGTGTCCTCAAGTCAATTATTGAATCGTAGGCATGCGATTACGATGATTAAGAGAGGACCTATACGGATAGAATAGTTTTACTCAAGATGATACTATACTATCTGGTTTGTCTTTATCATCATGTACATACTTTATGTGGTATTACAGATCACTATTACATGTTGATAGAGCCCATATGATTCTTGCTTGACTATCAGTATTATGATGACGATCATATACGTGAGAGCTGGGTGGTCTATAAACACATCTTTAAATGTCTCTAGTCGTAGGAGTTTCGAGACCGGGTATCGATACTCCAAAGTAGACTAGTGTATACTGATCGAGACCCCGACGAGGGACAGTGGCTAGGTCTCACAAGCCATTGGTGTCAGTTTGTTCACCTAAGATAGTATGCATGTGCTCATTGGGTTATGAGTACACTGGACGGACTCGTCGGGAACATGCTAGTTAGTATCATACTTATTGTCAGATAGCAGTTTCGAGGTGACATGTGTACAGGTTAGTCTGTCGACCTGAGATCGTCATTTGTCTCGTGTGAGTTCCCACCGTGTTTTGATTACTACACTACCACGGTTCAAATGAGTCGTGTAAACAGGTTTTAGTTGGGTATAGTCCCGAGCCACATGAAGGCAGTGAGCGGATCGTCGGGAATTCGTCTCTTCCGATATTGGGGGTTGATGTCGCGCAATGCATGGGTGACCATCACCAGAAATCCTTGGCCAAGCTAGTTGAGAATTACTGATTCGGATCAGTAGTTTCTCAGGTGGTGATGGGCTTCATATCGACACGAAATATCGCGTTATTAGGGATTTGACTTTATCCATCCTCCTAGACTCGATATGCGATATTCTTAGACAAACAGACCGGACTGTACGGATATTTTCACTGTCAGGCTCAGTAGGGGTTTCAGGATGAGTTTGCTTGCCGGCCCATCAGCCTCCCTTTCGCTCAATACCTGAATAGCCGTTATGTATACCTAGTACCGTTGACGTGCTTGTGGTTAAACCCACTAGCAGCGTATTGATGAGTTTTTAGAGTCCCACACAGAGGGTTTCCCTGTTTGGGGCGAAACGATGTAGAGGCTGTATAGTTTTACGGCAGGGTTCGACCATATACGTGCACTTGTGCATGTATCATGATTCGAACGGATAATACTAGTGGTTTTGGTTTAAATTGGATTCTAGTATTATATTGTTGGATTATTTTCGTTTCTTTGTATTCATATTTTTCGGAATACAGATGTGAGTATGTATATACGGATGAGGGGTATTCTTGTAATTTATTATAAGGTGCTTCTAGAAGATTCCACCTTATTTAGTCTTAACCATTTAGGATTAAATGGTTAATGAGATGGAGAGAATGAGGTGTTTATTGCATAATTATTGCATGGCTTAGTAGTGAATCATGATTACTATTCTAGCATGCTTATGTTTTTTGTTTGTTGTGAGATTTTTGTTGACTTTAGATATTTTGGAGACATGTGATATTTATTGGATGGTTTCCATTATTGCTCACAATCTAATCTCACAACAACAACAAACACTTAGCCATTTTTCTTTAGTTGGCTGACTCTCTTCTCTCATGACTTCTTCTTCTTTCTCCATCCTTCATGTCTCATGTGTTGAGAAAGCTAAGGTGTTATGAAACAAATTAATACATCAATATACTCTGCATCCTCTAAGCTATCTAGTTTAGCGATCTAGCTATCCTAGTTACCTCGGCTGTTAAGGTAGGAGCTCGGAATACAAATTCTCGGGTGGATCATCTTCGATGGAGGGAGACCGGAGATCAAGCTTGATCATGGAGGCCTCAGGAGCTTGGGAAAGTGGTTGAAAACCGAAAGACACGGATCAACTCGGTATAACCATTCTTGACTCCTTTACATATTTCTAGTCAGGGTTAATGGTAGATCCATAGAATCGGGTTGTGTTAGCGCCTGTTTTGAAATTTTTTGTCCCGCAATCGGCCATGGATTGATGGCTGGGGCGCTGCCATAACCCAACAGTACTTACTCAATCCATAAAAACGGTTTACAAGAAGAAAAAACGCATCAACACCGAGGTATCACAACTATAAATAGAATGTTCAAGCATACATATTCCTCAAAGCAACGAACAAAATGCATGTAAATTAACGGCAAAGCTTTAGGAATTCACCTGAACTCTCAACTTCGAGTTTCTTCTCTATCTCCAACGCCTCCTTTTGCCCATTAGAATCCATGCCTAGCTTAGCCAAATCCTAAGATTCTCATGCTCCTTTTATCTCAAATCTCCGAGGAAAATTCAATCCTCCAAGTCTCGAATGTAGCTTTCTTAGCAGCACTATTGGAAAGAATATCATCGCTGGGACAGCAGTAAGGACATCAACTTGGCGGGCCTACAGTTGCGTTCACAAGCTGATGGCTCTTTACGTTAAGCTATCTTTTTTTTCTGAAGGCAATTATTAGTAACGGTACAATGTCTAAGGATGAGTGCATACAAAAAAGATAAGAGGCTTCAGACAAGCAAACAAACAAAATGGATGTTCAATTATTTAATTTTTTCTGGAAGCATTCTCTTGTAGTTTCTTTGTAAAAGCTGTGTATAACTACGGGACCGGATTGGAATCTTTGTACCACAGAAACTCCATAAATATCCGAGCATGCCCATATCGTTTCCGGATAAGTCCCAGCCAGCAATTTTATTTCATTTTGATTAATAATAGTCTATTTCATAATACAGGGTGGCTAATGATAGCATTTCAATAATAATTATCATTTTTTTATCTTTTCTCTACCAGCGAAGTGCTGGAGATGGATGTTTCATCGTTACATCGAAGCCGTCTTTGGAATTTTACATCTTGAGGATACACGATTGACAAGAAATGGAGTCCAGTTACAACGAAATGAATTGTATACATTTTATACTCCAAGGGGAAGGTTCTATTTTTAAGATAATCAGCAATGCGCCTACGTAGGTAAACTCAATATAACTTTTATTTTTAAATTTTAGGATTAGATTATTTTCCAACAACAGTAACAAAGAGTTCCATATGTGGAAGTAGCGTCAGCCTCACAAAGCGATAGTCCTATGAAGATTTAAATCATTTTTGCTTATAGAAGTGGAATGCACAAGTCAAGATGTGGCTAAAATGAAAATATCGCCCTAATGTACAGCATCACCGATGGCAATGGCGCAAACAAGTTGCTTAACTTTTCAACGACTAAGATATGTAGAAAAATATCATGCAAGTTCCAACTGTTGCGAATTGAATTGAAGCTAGCTAATGGAGCTAACAAGTTCAGTGTCACAAGAAAGTAACAGGAACGCTAGAGGCAAATCATATATTTAAGATTCTTCAAACATAGAATATTTTCAGTTTGATTACAACAAGTTAAATATCCGATGGCGACTCAAAACGCTCCTGATGAGAGTAACTTTAAACTAAGTGATGTCGTATAAGAATGAAAGTATTGTTTGATCCATAGCGAAAATTGACTTGCAGAAGATGGTGATATTCCCAAATGCACAAAGAAGTGGCTATCGAGGGGCCACATCTACTTGATAATCGAGTGGAAGGGATCAAAGAACAGGTTATATATGTGACAGAAAGATTACAAGCTCAAAACCTGCAACCAATACAAATAATTAATTAGGGAAACAAATGGATCTATATCTATATATATATATAACCTGTTCTTTGATCCCTTCCACTCGATTATCAAGTAGATGTGGCCTCTCGATAGCCACTTCTTTGTGCATTTGGGAATATCACCATCTACTGCAAGTCATATATATATATATATATATATATATATATATATATATATATATATATATATATATATATATATATAAAACTTTGGGAATTGAACCGGCAACCTCGCACCAAAGTTTTACAACAGGAGCCATGCTTCTTTGGTATAGTTTTATAGCTAAATATATACAGCAGAACATACATTGGACAAGGATAGTCAAAGGGTAATTTTAATCCTAATTTTCTGGTTATAAACTCTTTCAGCAAATTTTTCGAATACCTCAGAATCGGGAAAAAGGGTTCTCAGTTTCCTCTTCATTTCACTAGCATGTTCTTTTTCTACAAGGATTTCCCATACCATTTTTCATCCATGTTTGTAACAAATGAGATAGTGGCGGTTATATCTTACTCATATCTAATTGATGGAAACGATGCAGAGATGATACCTACAAGGTAATTAAATCGGTCATTACAATATATCTCATACCTTGTAATGTGAAGGCCTTCCGGAAACCTTGAATTCATCACAACCTTCACGATCAATCGAACGAGCAGACGATAAAATACGCGCGTTCATGGAACAAAATACGCAACCTTGAATTCATCACAACAGTCTGCCTAATTGCATTGCTGAAACAAAACACCACAACACCACAACAATCTAAAACAACAATACATAAACTACCTAACACCCTAATTCACTCATAGAGAGGGTCAAGTGCCACCTTTGACACCAGGAGCAGTTGATGAGTTTAATCCATTTCTTTTCGGGCAATATGTGTGACAGGAACCATACGGGCATGGGTGCTAAGAAGCCAATAAGTAGTTCGTTTTCTAGTAGAGGCCGAGGGTTCCGAACATGCGGAGGGGGCCCACCATGCCCCATATGATGGACATGCCGTAGAAGGTGGAATCACCTGGGCATATCCATGGGCTTCCCTCCGGGATATTGGCCGGGTCGCAGTTGTGAGGCACGGTCTCGAGGAGCCACCATGATGTGCCGAAGGTGATGGTGTTCCGATTAGCTGGAAGAATATATTGTGGAGGAGCCAGAATTATGTCAGATGTAGCAAAATTTCAGATGGTAGTTAAAAAATGGTCAATTGCACAATACCGCCATGAAGTTTACTCCGTATGGCACTTATAAGTTATAACCCCCGCAAGTGATTTATTAGCGCAAATCTTCTCTGATCATTGACCAGAACCTTAAATGATTGCCTATTTTAATTGTAGATCTTCTTTGTATTGTTTATAATAGAATTTGACTGCTTTCGAAAATTTTAGGAGGAACAGAGACATGCTAATAAATCAGTTGAGGGGGAATAACTGTAAACTATTAGGGGTTTCGTGTAATTAAACCTAAAAAGTGCAAAAAAGACGATTCAAACACTTAGAACAACTTTTCTCTTTGTTAAAAGAAACTTGGTCCTGAAATCACTTGGCTAACTTCAACTGTTATTTAAATGCAGCTTTTTTGGGGCAATCATTTTCGTTGGAGCATTTGTTGCACAACAAAGAAATTGAGTTTTGCAACATTTGTTGTGGCCATGCAGCCATCCAAATATTAAAAATCGAGTGCGGACTGCAGCATTTGTGGTTGCGGCTTCATTTCCAAAGAACTAAAAAAACACTAAATGTTCTCAAGGGAGAAAGATTGTTTGAATATGAGAAAATCCCAAAGGTTTTATAACCATATGAACTACCCTTCTTTATTATCCTCATATACCATGAAGAAATCATAATCAATTCATATCCACATAATATCATGAAGAAATATTAATCAACGAGGGGGGAAAATGGCTTGGGCTAATCTATAGTAGATACTAGGATCCTAAGTCGCAACATGATAAAAAAGCAATAAACTCGATCAATTTTATTAAAAAATAAATCATCTCAATTTATACACCTCATAACATAATAAACTAATAACTAATACTCATAACAATCTAACAGACTAATCATAATCTTAACAACATAAATCAAAACTTATCTGATTTGTTATAACCATAATATTTAATACAGTTATATTCAAATATTTCATAATCTAACACGACATATCTTTGAAAATGGACTTTTCTAATAGATAATTTAAATCGTGTTAAATAGTAAGTTTTGTTAGGCCTAATCATACATATCTCACAAAGTTCTTCAGAAAATGGAGAGTAGTTTACCTGAACAATTGACATAGATTTTGGCGGGATCTTCATGTAATGTCCAAGCTTGAAATCTGAAAGGAAGGCAATGGCCTGAGCCATGCGTATATAGCCGTAGGTCTTAAAGACGACATTAGCCAGAGGCTTCCCCGGTATCTGATGATGAGTTCAGTTATCACATTCAGTCCTGGGTGCTAATGGCCAATAAAGCAATGTGCGAAATACAAATATAAGATCACAAGTTTGTGAAACAAGAGAACATGTATGTTACATATGAATTTGGAACTGCACATGCCTGACTTGTTTTGGCAGTGATGATACCAATGGGATGAGTGAAGAAAAGGGCCAAGCCAGCCGCAAGCAGAACTCCCCAGTAGGGGAGTCGCATTTGTTCGTCAAAGCCTTCGTTCGCAGGTGAAGATGGAGAGCCCTCCTAGCATTGCAACTAAGATGGTATGGAACCACCATTGTGGAATGTGGGGTCATCTATGATCGGGACTGTGTGCCTGACTTCCTCAATTGGGCAGTCATTAGCTTCATCTAGAAGAATAAAAACGAAGTCAAGATCAAGGTTTTGATTGTACTTACGGTTTGCATATGTAGATCTCTATCGTAATCAGATACCAGACAAATCAGATGTTGGGCCACAAAGTTATCCTTAGATCCAACATGAATAAACCTGCTGGAAATTAGCCAGATAGAACTTGTTTCAATGGATCATTTTCCGCCATCCTGATGCTGCACATGCGAAATTCCCCTCACCGGTGAGTACAATGAAATTTTAATTGACACTTAAAATAGAAATCCATTCAATATTCGGTGAGTTATCAAATGAGATTGCTACCTTAACATCTATATAATGGAATAAGTTAACCATATTACTTGAATTTATAACACCAACCCCAAGGTTGAACTCAGATAATATCTGATGCCTAGAAATACTAATCTTAACAGAGTTTTAACCTACTACAGCTCTACCTGCCAAATAAGAGGATCCTGTATTTTTATTTAGTTTATTTTCCCACAATAATTTTTGAGATAATAGGTGGGATAAAGTAGCCAACTCCTTATAAATGGGAGGCCCCGGCTCGATCCCAGATCTTTCCCTTGGCTACTCCAAGTCCCACCGATGGGCTTCTCCAATAATTGGTAGATATGAACTTGAGAAACTTTCCTCCGTTATAAACCTGATCACTGATCCAAGGTCTTATTGTTAATACAGTCAAATTTGTGGCATATCTCATTACATCATAAACAAGCTGGTTTCTACACCTACTGACTGACCTATTCGTGCCATGGTTTGTTCTCAACGAAAGACAGTAAGCTAAGATTTTGGTAACACCTCATAAAGATTGTGCTTTTTTCGGAAAGGAAAATTGTACCACATTAGCTATTCCCAATCAGTCTCATGAAGATTTTGGGTCATAAGAAAATTTCTGTTTAGATATGGAATTAGGATAACCGAAGTTTATTTTTAAGTAGAGGTACGTTTATGGTATGCAAACTATGGCTTGCAAGCCCCAAACTACATTTAAAAAACTTGACTTTGATGGTTGTTTGTCTTTGGAGTTTTCTAGACTCCAAAATGTTGTTTTGGAGATATATAAACTCCAACATGGGTGTTTTTTTAATAAATTTTGAAGTTTAGAAAACTTTGATTGGTGACGCGACCCGGATCGCACCACGATATTACCTTCCGTTGATCTGCTGACAGCGGCGATGGACAGCTGAGATTGGATATGGAGGCAGGCTTCTGAAGCGTGTGGATCTCAATGGGTTTGAGGTTGTTGTTGCCGAGCTACCTACAAGGAAGTCCCGGGATGGTTGTACCACCGAGGACCTTCCGATGGTCAAGTTAGAGAGGAAATACGAGAAGAGTAACGGCTTAGTGGAGTAAAAATAGCTTACTTGAACCGTCTGAAGAAGGGGTTTATATAGCGGTGGTAGCAGGCAGGGCAGGCACGAGAATCACGCTGGCCGTTACACTCCCGACGTCACGCCCGCGTGATGAGCGGGATCTCCCATTAATGGCGAGACAGGCTCGTTAATGGGGGATCATGATGGCGTGGAACGTGGGATGTGGCCGGCGGAAATCTCGCGCATGGCGAGATTCGCTGGATGGCGGTTGTGCCTGTGAGCGGTGCTGTTGATTGTTCATATCATAATATTGCATTTTGTATTCCTCATTCTTATGCATTTTACAATGAAAACAGGTGCTTTTGACCCATGTCTGCTACATGTTACAGGTTACAGGTTCTTGGAGCGAAAACAGTGAAAAAGACAAAAGACGACACAAAAGAAGGATTTTTGACCAACAAATAGGAGGATCTTAGTCAAGCCTAGACGAAGAACAGTTCACAATCAACAATTCAACGCAAGGTCCAAAATGTCAAGGCAAACGGTTAAAAAGCCATTGCAAATTGTTCACTGAAGATCTGGAACTAATGTAGAAGCCCAATTGATAAAAGAACCAAAGAACCAGAAGTCCAAAAAGACCCAGAACAAAACCCTAAAATTTCAGCAACCAAGCTTGCCAAAGGGCCGCGGAACCGCGGCCCAAGCCTGCCATTGCCGCGGTTCCGCAGCCGTCCTATGCCCGTACTCGGTGAAAATTTTACCAAAACCTTTGGCGGCTCTGAAAAGATTTCCTGAGAGTATATTTGTAATTGTAGACATGCGGATCAATTGTAAACCTAGGGTTTCTATGTCCTATAAATAGAACCCAAACCCTTGTATTTTCTCATGCCTCCCTTCATTAATAAAATTCAGATTTCTTTGGAGAGCATCAATTTATAAGTTCTTAATTTATTTTCTGCCCTAGGTAATTTTAATTCCTTTCCCTAGTTAGATCTTTTGTTCTCTGCCCTAGATAAATGTATTTTAATTCCCTAATGAGTGAGTAGTCTCCTCGCTTGTTAGGGTTAGATCTGGGGAAGGTTTGAGAGACGAAGATCTCTCATTCCCTTTCTTGCCCATCATATATTTTCATAGGACTCTATGCATGCATGCACATACCGCTCTCTACGGCACTCTATCCCTCGAGGTAGCGGTGATACCGTAGTATAAAGGCCCGGTTGTGATGTTTTCCATGAAGGTTAGGGTAAGGATTGATAAAGGAAGGACAAGAACCTAGAGGAAGAAACATCTTTCCAAATGGTTCTAATCCCCTTTATTAATAATTACCATAACTCTTAATAAGATCTTAATATGGGTATAGAAAGCGGTGAGATTTATTGACTTTCCAAACTTAACCTAAACCTAACTCTAGCAAGATTTAGATCTAGATTAATTTATTTTTTAGATTTAATTGATCCATTCACACCGTTTGGAATTAACTCGTAAGAGCGATTAGTAAATTCACAACATCCATGTGGACCGACCCGTACTCACCGGCTAGCTGCAAAGCGATGCCGTTCTTGATTGCGGTAATAGATAGTTTTTGAGACCAATCAAATGGCGCCGTTGCCGGGGATTGCGTAAAATTTCCTTTTTGTAATTTCGGGTTAATATAAAATAAAAAAAATCATAAAAATTTGAAAAAAATCAAAAAAATTAAAAATTCTACCATCTTTTATTGGTTGAAGGGTTTTCTTTAGGAATCTTTGCAGGATTGACGGATCTGAAATAACACAGAAGGAGAATCAAAAAAGGGTACATCAGAACAGAGGGAGATTGCCACAACAGAGACGTGCAAATTTTTTCAAAGCTTGATCTCCTATTCCCACCGCGAAACCGCGGCCTGGAGGTGGTATTTGCGGCGGAACCGCGGTCTCCCTGACGCATCATCACGCAATTTTTGCACGGTTTGTTTCCTCATTCTCCCCTCTACAAATCTCCATATATCTTCTGTCAAATCTTCTGCAGGATTCTTTGCGCTAAAAATCTTCTTCCCCCTTCCAATAATTGATTTTCTGCAGGATTCTTTGCGCCGCGCTAAATAGCAAATTGATTGCAAGTGATTTACAGCTTTGCATATTTTAATCTGACTTTAAGGGGCTATTGACCAATTCAGATTGGGTGGGGATCTCATCACCCTTCCCAGGACCCCAGAAATCACTTAAAGCATTTGCATTGACCACTCTTAATTAAAAAATATTAGACTCAGCCCTAAGGACGTCGCGCTCAATAGGACAGAGGACTAGTATAGGCATCGGCCGTTTATCCTAACCTGTTTTTGCGGTGCCTAGGCAAGTGTGTCAAGGCTAGTGGTTTTTAATTAGGCCCACAGTGTGGTTCCTTCCCACTTACCTGGCCGCAATTGGCGGTGAAGAGGCGGTTTGAGGTCCTATCTCTAGCCCTTTGGAACAGTTAGGAGCTGTCTAGCTGACCTAGGTGACCCTAGACCTAGGCCTGATTGTGCATTTGTGGTTAATTGCATTTGTGTCACAAGTCTCTTTTCAAAAATCTTTTTGCAAAAGCTCACATAAAAAAGAAAAAGGAAAAATCTTTTCAAAACTTGCAACTTGTCGCTAAAGAAATCTTTGCACTCACTTACACCACTTCTTCTCATTGACGTTTTCTTACCTCCACATTCTTCTTTTCATCTTTCGACTGCACTAACCCTCTTAGTGTATGTCCGGTTGGACTAGGGACCCTAATCAAATGAACAATTTTGTACCCAACAATTTTGTTTCCCCTCAAAATGCTGTTAGCTCGCTCGAAAGAAGTCTAGAAGCATTCCTAAAGCAATCTGCACAGTCCACAGCTAGGATATAGACTTTTATTCAATCTTTAGTGCAAAACAGTGCCTCACACAATCAAAGCATCAAATCTATTGAGGCACAAATTGCACAACTCAACGCAGCATTGAAAGAGCGAGAGAAAGGAAAGCTTCCGTCTCAACCACTCCCAAATCCCGGGCACGCACATGTTGCATATGAACAGCAGAATCATAACGTAAATGCTGTGACCATGTTGAGATCCGGAAAAGTGCTGCAAAACAATGTGGGTATTAACCATGACACCCCTGCCGGTGGTCCTTCTTCATCTTCTTCACCTTCTTCTTCTTCTTCGTTAGAGCCTATTCTCCATTCTTGACATGGCTTTACTTCTTCTAGCTCGAACGGACCCACTTCTCACAACACGAACACATCGACACGGGGTTCCGTTCCAACTCAACAATCTGATCCGCAAAAATTGGACTCAACAACCTTTCAAAATGTTCCTTTTCCAAATTGGTTGAGATCCAATAAACCAACTCCACAGATGGAGAAGATTGTAGAGTTGTTCAAACAGGTTAGCATAAATATCCCTCTTTTGGATGCAATCCAACAAGTTCCTTCATATGCAAAAATCTTAAAGGACTTATGCACCAAAAAGAGGAAGTCACACGTACCAAAGAAAGTTTTTGTGGCTAGTGCTGTTAGTGATGCTCTTGTCAATTCTTTACCCCCAAAGCACAAGGACCCCGGTTGTCCTACTATTTCGATCACAATTGGGGACAAGAACATCAATAGAGCACTATTAGATCTTGGTGCTAGTGTTAATTTGCTACCTTATTCGGTGTACGAACAATTAGGCGTTGGAGAGCTTAAGCCCACTCATTGTACTCTCCAAATGGCCGACCGATCAATCACCCATCCTAGGGGAGAGTTGGAGGATGTGTTAATTAGAGTAGGGGATTTCATTTTCCCCGTAGACTTTATTGTTATGGATACACAACCTTTCGCTAACCCCCGTAATCAAATTCCGGTGATACTTGGTCGACCATTCCTCGCGACTTCTAACGCGGTAATCAACTGTTGTAACGGTTCAATGAATCTATCTTTTGGCAATATGACAGTTGAACTCAACATTTTCAAGTTAGGAAGTCAGCCTTGCGAGCCTAATTCTAGCGTACTTGATGTTTGCTCGATCAATGAGATCGCGGAGGAGGACCGTGAGTTCGAAAATTTTATGTTTGATCACAGCAATGATGATGCCACTAGTGCGTTCTTCCTAGAATCCGACACAGCTTTCATGACGGACAAAGATTATGAGTGTTTCACCTTTGGAGACGATTTTGAAGACTCTCCACCCGAGTTTGAGTCTTTTGCTTTTTCGGATGAGTTAGTTGAACCATCCGACTCGGTTGCGTACACTCGATTTGTACCTTTGATGGAATCCTTCGAGTTTGAAACAGTTACTCCTTTGTTACCATCTATTGTTTCACCTCCTAAACTCGAACTAAAGCTTTTGCCATCGCACCTAAAATATGCTTATCTAGGTGATAATGAGACCTTACCCGTTATCATATCGGCCTCTCTAGCTCTTGAGCAAGAGAAAGCCCTTTTAATGGTCTTAGAGAATAATCGGCAAGCTTTTGGCTGGTCTATGGCGGACATCAAGGGGATTAGTCCCCTCATAGTCGAACATCATATACACTTGATGAATAATGCCAAGCCGGCAAGGGATCCACAAAGACGCCTCAACCCCATTATGAAAGAGGCTGTTAAGAAGGAGATTGTTAAATGTCTTGATAGTGGTATCATTTACCCTATCTCGGATAGCCAATGGGTTAGCCCCATTCATGTCGTGCCAAAGAAATCGGGCATCACGGTCATTACAAATGAGGCAAATAAGTTAATTCCCACTCGCACCCAAACTGGGTGGCGAGTTTGCATCGACTATAGAAAACTCAATGCCGCGACAAGGAAGGACCACTTTCCTTTATCTTTCATTGACCAAATGCTAGAACGATTGGCGGGGCATGAGTTCTACTGCTTTTTAGATGGCTATTCCGATTATAACCAAGTCCCCATCGCCAAAGAGGATCAAGACAAGACCACATTTACTTGTCCCTTTGGCACTTTTGCTTATCGTCGCATGCCCTTTGGGTTATGCAATGCACCCGCTACATTTCAGCGGTGTATGATGGGGATCTTTTCGGACATGGTGGAGAAGTTTTTAGAAATCTTTATGGATGATTTCTCCATTTTTGGTGACTCCTTCGACGAGTGTTTATGACATCTTGACGTAGTTCTTACCCGCTGTAGGGATAAGAACCTAACTTTGAATTGTGAGAAGTGCCGCTTTATGGTACGAGAAGGTATTGTCTTAGGACATGTCATCTTGTAAAACGGCATAGAGATTGATAGAGCCAAAATTGAAGTCATTTCTAATCTTCCTCCTTCTAAATGCGTCAAAGATATCCGAGCTTTCCTTGGCCGTGCCGGTTTTTATAGACGGTTCATCAAGGATTTTAGCAAGATTGCTAGACCCTTGACTCTCTTATTGGCCAAGGACACAACATTTGATTTTGACTCAACTTGCATGGAGGCATTCAAGTCTTTAAAACACTCTCTCATTTCTGCACCCATTCTTTCTTCTCCAGACTGGACGTACCCTTTCGAAATCATGTGCGACGCATCAGATTTTGCCATTGGTGCTGTTCTTGGACAACACATTAATAAGATGCCTCATGTGATTTATTACGCTAGCCGAACATTAAATGAAGCCCAATTAAACTACACAACAATAGAAAAAGAGTTTTTAGCGGTTGTGTTTGCACTTGAGAAATTTCGGCCTTATTTAATCGGCTCTCCAGTCATTGTGTATACTGATCATTCAGCTCTTCGCCACCTTTTTGCGAAGAAGGATGCTAAATCGAGGCTCATACGTTGGATCCTCTTGCTACAAGAATTTGACCTTGTCATAAGAGACAAAAAAGGATGTGAAAACGTAGTGGCCGATCACCTTTCACGACTCCCTTCTTCGCCTACACTTGAACTTCCAATCACTGATGTTTTTCCCGATGAGCAACTCTTGACCGTTTCTTGCGAACCATGGTTCGCCGATATTGTAAACTACTTAGCCACCAGCTTGATACCTAACGATTGGTCGAAACAGGATAACTTCGATTCTTGTCCCAAGTAAAGCATTTTTACTGGGATGAACCTTATCTTTTTAAATACTGTTCCGACCAAATCATTTGTCGGTGTGTGCTGTCTTTTTGCCACGATCAAGCATGTGGCGGGCACTTTGGCCCAAAGAAGACAGCCGAGAAAGTTTTGCAGTGTGGTTTCTATTGGCCACGACTCTTCAAGGATGCATATGAATACTGCAAAACTTGCTCCCGGTGCCAACACTTGGGCCGGATATCGTGGAGAAACGAAATGCCGCTCCAACCAATTTTAGTTGTGGATATTTTTGATGTTTGGGGTATAGACTTCATGGAACCATTTCCTAACTTTTTTGGAAATATGTATATTCTTTTGGCTGTTGACTACGTTTCAAAGTGGGTCGAGGCTGTGCCTAGTCGAACGAACGACAACATTCGATTTCTTAAAGAACACATCTTTTCAAGATTTAGGCACCCTCGAGCGATAATAAGTGATAATGGTTCTCACTTTTGCAATAAGACTTTTGAGTCCTTAATGCGCAAATATTCTTTCACCCATAAGCTGTCAACGCCATACCATCCCCAAACATGTGGGCAAGCCGAGGTCTCGAATCGGCAAATTAAGCAAATCTTGGAGAAAACGGTTTCTAAAAACCGTAAAGATTGGTCACTCAAACTGATCGATACACTATGGGCTTTCCGTACTGCATACAAGACCGATCTTGGTATGTCTCCATACCGGCTTGTTTACGGGAAGGCTTGCCACCTCCCAGTAGAGATTGAGCATAAGGCATTTTGGGCTATCAAAGAGCTGAATTTATCTTTAGGAGATGCGGGCAGCAACTGAAAGCTGCAGTTGAATGAACTAGAAGAGCTGCGGGATGAGGCATATGATAATGCCATAATTGCTAAAAACCGAGCTAAGGTGTTCCACGATAAACACCTTCCGCGAAAGACATTTAAACCTGGTCAACAGGTTTTACTCTATGATACTCGGTTACATTATCACCCCGGCAAGCTCCGTTCTAGATGGAAATGACCTTTTGTAGTCCGCACCGTTTATCCGCACGGTGCGGTTGATCTTGAAAATCCAGAGGATGGTACTTTATTCAAAGTGAATGGGCATCGATTGAAATCGTTCCTCACAGTGGACCCATCGGAGGAGCTCCTGTTTTTGCAGGAGCCGATCTACACTGATTAATTTTCCTCCACTTTCACCCCCGAATTTCCAATCAACGTTTTCAAAACTTTATTTCAAATAAGTTTGAGGGCGTGTATAATATGTAAATATAATTGCCGACATTATCGACCCACTTGGTGCAGCATGACAGTGAGGACACTGTCCAGTTTAAGTTTGGGGGTATGCTCGGTAAGTTTTCTTTCTTCGTATTCTTATGTATATTTTTGCATTGCATCTTTATATAAAAATCATAAAAAAAATTTGAGAAATTTAAAAAATAAAAAAAATTTAGAAAATGAAAAAACCATAAAAATTGAAAAATTTCAAAAAAATTATAAAAATTAATGTTTTCAATTTTGGTTAATTGACTTGAGTTTGATAAATAGATCAACTGGCTAGGAAAAACTAGATCTTAGACTTAGTAAATTAAAAACCCTAAAAATAACCTTCCTTAAAGTCTAACGGTAGAAAGTATATGTCTTTATAGTTTATTTAGAAATAGGCAAATTTTGAGTTCACTTCTTGGGCTAAGTTGAAACAAAGGAAAATTATTGATATTTTATTAGAGTACAAGTTTGAAAAATAATTCCTAGCTCAAGTCTAGATTATGAAAATGTATACCTTACAAATTGCACAATCACGCACCTTGAAACTTGGAATAGTAGAGGAGACCTTGAAATGCTCTTGTCTAAAGTCCTTAGTACAATGAAAATAAAAGAAAAAAGTGAATAAAGAAAAAAAATGAACACTGGTTTTTGTGATTACTTAAGGCTAAAAAATAGAAAAATATTTAGCGAGGGTGCTTCATCACCTAGTGCCTTAGACCAACTGGTTTGGGAGTCACTGCTAAAGCCTTGGGTGTTACAAGACTAGGAAGTACGCTTTAAAGTGCTAACGCATCTTGTAATCGGTTGTTGGTACCTCAAGAAGTATTAACGGTCGCATGAAGGATGTGTAAGCGAAATTCAACAATTAATAAGTACTTTGGACAATGGACAAGAGTACGATTGCTTGATTTGAATTTCCAAGTGTAGGGGTGATATTTACACACACATAGGGATATGTGATTAGAGTTTAGATAAGAGAAAGGAATGAAGAATAGAATTCGTATCTTTAGTAGAGTTGATAAAAATTTCTAAGTGGAGATGGAACCCTAGAAGGAAAACTTATGAAATGCCGAAAGCTAAGTAAGTCTATAGAACATATATAATCTTAAGTTAAATGATGAGGAAGTGTGAAGAGTATGGGTGGATAGTTTACGGGTTGACGATAATAGACTTCCTTGTTAGAAAACCTAATTGGAAAACAAAAGTCGAAAAGCTAAATTGATAGGATTTTGTGGGTAGTATCCGCTGAAAACCCTCAGGAGACAACACTCCTCCTACTAGGGACACATAGAGGTTTAACGGCTTGTTGCACGTGCTCAGTGCAATCGCGTTTCCCTGCGAAAGTGCGGTTAGGTTAGATTTTTATCGAGAATAAAAAATAAGTTTGCTTGAGGACGAGCAAAAGATAAGTTTGGGGGTATTTGTTCATATCATAATATTGCATTTTGTATTCCCCATTCTTATGCATTTTACAATGAAAACAGGTGCTTTTGACCCATGTCTGCTACATGTTACAGGTTACAGGTTCTTGGAGCGAAAACAGTGAAAAAGACAAAAGACGACACAAAAGAAGGATTTTTGACCAACAAATAAGAGGATCTTAGTCAAGCCTAGACGAAGAACAGTTCACAATCAACAATTCAACGCAATGTCCAAAATGTCAAGGCAAACGGTTAAAAAGCCATTGCAAATTGTTCACTGAAGATCTGGAACTAATGTAGAAGCCCAATTGATAAAAGAACCAAAGAACCAGAAGTCCAAAAAGACCCAGAACAAAACCCTAAAATTTCAGCAACCAAGCTTGCCAAAGGGCCGCGGAACCGCGGCCCAAGCCTGCCATTGCCGCGGTTCCGCGGCCGTCCTATGCCCGTACTCGGTGAAAATTTTACCAAAACCTGTGGCGGCTCTGAAAAGATTTCCTGAAGGTATATTTGTAATTGTAGACATGCGGATCAATTGTAAACCTAGGGTTTCTATGTCCTATAAATAGAACCCAAACCCTTGTATTTTCTCATACCTCCCTTCATTAATAAAATTCAGATTTCTTTGGAGAGCATCAATTTGTAAGTTCTTAATTTATTTTCTGCCCTAGGTAATTTTAATTTCTTGCCCTAGTTAGATCTTTTATTCTCTGTCCTAGATAAATGTATTTTAATTCCCTAATGAGTGAGTAGTCTCCTCGCTTGTTAGGGTTAGATCTGGGGAAGGTTTGAGAGACGAAGATCTCTCATCCCCTTTCTTGCCCATCATATATTTTCATAGGACTCTATGCATGCATGCACATACCGCTCCCTACGGCACTCTATCCCTCGAGGTAGCGGTGATACCGTAGTATAAAGGCCCGGTTGTGATGTTTTCCATGGAGGTTAGGGTAAGGATTGATAAAGGAAGGACAAGAACCTAGAGGAAGAAACATCTTTCCAAATGGTTCTAATCCCTTTTATTAATAATTACCATAACTCCTAATAAGATCTTAATATGGGTATAGAAAGCGGTGAGATTTATTGACTTTCCAAACTTAACCTAAACCTAACCCTAGCAAGATTTAGATCTAGATTAATTTAGTTTTTAGATTTAATTGATCCATTCACACCGTTTGGAATTAACTCGTAAGAGCGATTAGTAAATTCACAACATCCCTGTGGACCGACCCGTACTCACCGGCTAGCTGCAAAGCGACGCCGTTCTTGATTGCGGTAATAGATAGTTTTTGAGACCAATCATTGATCGGTCGATGAGATCGAGGAAGATGACCTCGGCGGGAGAGCTCGCGGACGAGCGGGAGAGCCGAGGTATCTTGGTTCTCCGGTAGCTCGGAGACGAGCTGGGAGGCCGAGGAGGCCAATTGTGCATGGGGCTCGGTGGTGAGCCAGCGTTTGTTTGTGGGACGAGCACAGGAGTGTCCTGGTCGGCTACTGTAGGTACTTTCTTTGTGAGCTTTGGGGGACGCCATCTGCCACATGTCATGATCTGGGAGATCACCGATATCGAGCATCATCAATTGGATTAGAGTATTTTCAACTCCGGTTATCTCAACTTTAGGGCATGTTTGGGAATGTAGTTAAGTATTATAAATCGTGGTTTCAGTTAGCAACAGTTGACTCCAAAATGGTAACTTTGCCTTGTTTGGCATTCATTTTGGAGTTGAGATAACTGTAAATTTTTAACTTTAAATTGCAGTTATCTCAACTCCAATACGATCAAGGTTAACTAAACTCAATTTTTAGAGTTTTGGGCATGCAAACGATAGCTTGCATACCTCTCTACCTCCACTTTAAAATAAACCATTGTTATCCTAACTCCATATCCATACAGGGCCTTAGCGTTTAGATAAGCGGAGTTTTCTAAACTCCAAAATTTATGCAAAACATGGAGTGGTGAGGATTTTGGATTTAAGGTTACATAACTTTATGAAACTCCAGTTATCTTCATTTTCTAAACATAACTCTATTCCCAAACAAGGTCTTAATTTTTTGGGGGACCCTTTTGCCCTTTTCAATTTGCACCATACCAACCGAAAATAGGGGAAGGGGAAAAAATTTATGAACTAAGGGTCTTCAAACTATCGCTCTAAACCCCTAGAAACTACCAATGAGCTATAGCTCAGTTCGTATGAAAACTTCCCTGTTTGGGGAGAGTGTGGGGTTCGAACCCCAGAAACCCCAAGATGTCAACTGGCCACAGATTAACGTGTGTTTGTATGTGATGTGTGAGTGGGAGTGTTGTATGTATATGTTAGAGCTTACGGGGCCAGTGCAAAAAAAAAACTAGAAACTGAACGACCCACTGATTGAAGCCTAACAAACTCTCATCTTTATCCATCACATTGTTGGAGAATTCATGCTTAAAATTATCAAATAAATCAAGATCCAAGGAAATCATCTTAAAATCAATCAACAAAGGAAAGAGGGTAACCTATGAAATGCTCTTTTAACAATTTACAAATGCTCGAGCTACTAAAAGGGAATCAGATCTGATATAGGTGTTACCATATCCGCATTCGGGAGTTCTAGACACTTTCGAATACGAATACAGATAGTTATTGGAAATGAAAATTATAATCTGTATTTGGTATAAGTTGGATACAGATACATATATAAAATTGATATTGAAAAAAGAAATATACTTAATAAAACAAAAAATTACCATTTTTGATATCGGATACGGCAACGGCATAGATGTAGGGTGTTAACAATATCATATATTTTCTTCTCTGCTATTATAATTCAAAGAGGAAGGGAGGCATGTGTCGCTCGTGCGTTTTCTCCAAATTTAATATTCAGAAAAACGAGAAAAATTCTAAGATGGTCTATATCATCAATTTATTCATATATTATGCACGTGGCGATATGTTTGCATTATAACAAAAATATTTTAAAGGATTCATGAAGATTTTTTTGTTAAGATAATAGATTTTTAAACTTTTAGTTAAGATTACAAAGACTAGTATTTTTGCACGTGTGTATATTTTGAACAACATATACTGAAGGCATTGTTCCCGTTAAAAATTTCTGCGCAAAAAAACCCAAGGTATCAAACGACAACAATACGATTAAGAAAATGCAAACCAGTATTTTCCGGGCTTTATTTTTCCAAACTCCTGAATAAGAATCAGGTAAATTCTGATGGCATCAAAAGCGTCTCGAAAAGATCTTCGATTTAATATATTACGGGTCTCATAACTCTTCCGGAATCAAAAGTTATGAGCAAATGTGCTATGCACGCATGGTCTAAGTAATGCTCTACCACATATGGGATACATTTTTAGTCCCATATCGGGAAAAAGGGAGATCCCTTCTCTAGCACTCCCCCATAAATAAGAGAGGATACCTCTTAGAAAAAATAGGATTCAATCCTCAAAAGAGCTTAGTTCTCCAAGTTAGGGTCTTAGCTGCCCCCATAATGCGCAGGCGCACGTGCACACCACATGCAACGCACGTACGCCGACCACGTGCGCATCATGTGCGAGGATTCAATTCTCAAAGAAGCTTAGTTCTCCAAGTTAAGGCTTTAGCTGCCCCTATGATGTGCAAGCGCCATGTGCAACGTACGTGCGCCTGCTAAGTGCGCAACACATGCAACGCACATGCACCCACGCCGTGCGCAACACGTGCTTTCGCTAAGTGCGACGCACGTGCGCCCAACACGTGCGACGCACATACGTGAACACAAAGAAGGCTTTTTCAGCAGTTAGGAATTTAAGCTCCAACCTGTTCTTCCCCATGATGAATGAGACATAGTTCAAAGGGTACATCCCTCCACACCTTCGATATATGGCGCTCTAATCCCTCAGTTTCGTCGAAGAGGTGGTGGGTCCCAACGACCAATGATCTCTCTTTCCAAATAAGGAAGAGACCACCCTATAAGCTTCTGTAAAAATACAGAAATCTCTCAAAACAATAGAGAATTTAATTCTCAATAAAAAAGAAGATCTTCCTTTTCTCAAACCCTAGGTAAAGAAACCACAGAGATCAAAACATCTCCTTTACCAATCATATCATATCTAAGGGTATAACCCTTTTCAAGAACTTAGTTCTTTTTCTGGATCTGAGATCCACAAAACAAGTCTCCCACAAGTTGAGAATTTAATTCTCATCGAGAAGATCTTGTTCTTGAGAATAAAAAATTCAGGAAAGAACAAAGTTGAAAAGAAAGAAGATAGAGTCCATAATACTCCAGGAACTTAGTCCCTCACAAATCAAGAACTTAGTTCTTAAAGAACCTGATCTCATATCCTCAAAATAGTGATCTTGGTGATCGTTAATGGTCATAATACCATTAATAGAGGTTTAACCTCTCTGAAAACATGAAGAGGAGAACATGGATAAAAGAACATGGAGAAGATGGAGTTCATAATACTCCAGGAACTTAGTTCTTTTAAATCAATAACTTAGTTCCTTAAAATAGTGATCTTGGTGATCGTTAATGGTCAAAATACCATTCACAGAGGTTTAAGTTCTCTAAAAATATCAACAAAGATTAAATCTCCAAAAAGTTCAGCGTCTCACGTAAAAGGCACATGAGCACTCAAAGCCAAAAGCTCAGCACCTCATGTGAAACACATGTGAGCGCCAAAACTTAGCGCTTTACGTGAAACACACGTGAGCGCTCAAAAGAAGCCAAAGTGCAGCGCCTCATGTGAAACACACGTGAGGGCCAGACACTCAGCGCCTCATGTGAAACACACGTGAGCGCCACAAAAGACTAGTGCTTAGCACTATTTCAACACCTCATGTGAAACACACGTAAGCGCTATATGCAATTGAGTGCTTAGCACTGTTGGGTGATACAGAAACCCAATCTTAGCCTAAATTGGCTAAACTTATGTTCGTGATATCCAAACCGATCTTAGTCCCATACATGACTAATAATCTTCATCCTATATTTTCTAAGTTAATCTTAGTCTCAAATAAGACTAACGATTCTTAGATGATCCCCCATGATTATTTCCCTCAAATACGGGATTTGGTTTAAGGGTCTCCACACCTCTGATATATGTCGTTATAATTGCTCAACGTTTTCAAAGAGGTGGTGGGTCCCAACAATCAACAACTCTTTTCTTGTTCTAATTTGATATACAATTTCATCGAGACAGGGAATAATACATCCCACATTGATGCACTTCCAAATTGACATGCATGCCTCAAATCAGATCGCACCCTAAATTGGGCGCATTCCATGTCACCATCGTTCACTCCGCTACGTAATAAATACACGTGCGTGTAAAATGGATAATGGATCGAAAAATCCTTAAACTAACGTAATAAATACACGTGCGTGTAAAATGGATAATGGATCGAAAAATCCTTAAACTAACATTCGTCCCCAAAATAGGAATGTTGGACCGAAATGACCTTAAACTAACATTTGTCCCCAGAATGGAAATAATGGACCGAAATGTCCTTAAACTAACATTCTTCCCAAAAACGGGAATGTCGGACCGAGATATCCCTAAACTAGCGCGTCGCCTCAAATATGGTGATAATGGACCGTGATGTCCTTAAACTAAAATAATTGAGCCCATGTGCTTATTTGTTTCTAAGTTGATTTTAGTCTCAAATATGACAAACGGTCCTTAGATCAAACTCAAATATCCTATGAACGGATAGAGCTCACAAATGTGAGAAATGCGTCCTAAATTCATTCCCGTTGGCAAACCAAGCTACCAACGTGGACCCCGTCAAGCAAATTCTTGACCGAAACCCGAATCTTAAATATACGGATTTGGACTAATCCGCTCCCTACGGACGATGACATAAATTAGTCTCCGTATACAATTCACGGGCAACCCAAAATAAAACAAACACAACACGACACGAAATGAACCACTAGAGCAGGAGAAAGTGGTTATCGCAACGCGATAACGTAATTAACTGCAGGGGCTTGCGATTGCAGGGAAGAGCGTCCCTACAATCAAAAACCCCTCACAAATGAGGGGAATCTGATATAGTCTGCTACAACGGTCGTATCTGTCCAAACCTCCGATATATGGTGCCATAAATCAACTTGGTATTTTCGGAGAGGTGGATGGAGAAGTCCAAATAACATCTGCCCCCAAATTTAGGCCAGACGTCCCAACGTCTCGGTCTGGTCTTTCGGCGGTGAACATATTCTGGCACTTAGCACACATGGCACCAGGCACCAAATAAAGACCGATTCCGTCGGCAAAGCAGTAGCATGAGGAGCCAGCCTATGAAAGACAGACTTCTTCTGGGCTTCCTCCTTCGGTATTGAGGTACCGAGGGTTGGAGGTGGGCGTATCAACCCAAAGAAAAGCCCCTTCATTTCTTGAAGAGCCGGATTGCAGAGACTTGAGACTGCAAGTGTCCCATATTTGACTCCATCAGATGTGAGAGAGCCTGAGTTGCGATGAGTGGAAGTAAACGTCATTTTAGGAAAAGACGGAACGCCAGCTTCAGTATCTCATCATCCAAGGGCAACAACAAACATATATACCGTGATTATTTAATCGCGGAAAAACACGACACACGAAGTATGGAGTGGAAAGAGGAAAAAGTCCCACCGGGCGTGCCCGATTGCAGAAGATGCTTTCTCAGGCGGCGACACTCACTAATCTATCGTCTAAGGCAAATCCCGAAGACACACCTAAAGAAAGAGTAGGGCAGGAGTCGGATATTGATTTCCTAAAATGCGCTCTCAAAAAGATAGATGAAGAAGCGGAAGAAATATCCACTAAAATGAACCAGATGACCCTTCTGATCCAGAACATGGCTAGAATGATGGTCTAATTGGAACCACTGGCAGATAAACTGTCGGTAGTCACTCTTAAAGATAATGATGACATTTCAAATCCTCTGCAAGCCTCACCAACGGCTGAGGAGGAATTAATCCTAAAAGAAAAGCTGGACGCATATATCGCTCATCAAATCAAAGCTCATTATGCCAGTGAAGCCGCAAATAGGTCAATCAAGACTGGTCGACCATATCCGGCCTTGTACGATCAAATACAGCCCCCACCATATTACATACTTCTGATGTTCCACATATACAAAGGAACCAGGAATCCTCGCCAGCACATCGCGCATTTTAAATCCATATGCGGCGACACTGGAGGAAACGATATAATGCTCCTTCGACAGTTTGTCAGCAGTCTGGCAGGCATTGCCTTCGAATGGTATGCGGAACTCTCAAATGACTCCGTGAACACCTTCAAACAAATGGAGATGTTCTTCTGTCAGAGATTCGCTAGTGTAAATAAACACACTACCGTGGCGGCGTTGGTCAACGAAAGGGTTGGACCGAATGAGACCTGGGTTCAATATGTTACCCGATAGAGAAATCTCTGGTCAAAATACGAGCAATGCATCGACGAAGCTGCAACCGTAGGAATGTTCA
Source organism: Agapanthus africanus (assembly GCA_030015575.1). Taxonomy (NCBI): domain Eukaryota; kingdom Viridiplantae; phylum Streptophyta; class Magnoliopsida; order Asparagales; family Amaryllidaceae; genus Agapanthus; species Agapanthus africanus. The sequence continues at coordinate 72,485,667 of JASDDO010000026.1, forward strand.
TAGCCACCCTTGATCCAAATTCAAATGTGTTCCTATATATAGCCCTTTTCAAGCCGACGACCTTCCAAGAACTCATGGATAAAATGGCTCGATTGGATCAGATGGGTCATGACTTTTCCTCATCTTATGAAGATGTATGAAAAGCAAAGGCAAGATGGCGTTTGTCGCCAGCGCTTAACAAAGAATGAGCGGCTTCGAAGCAACCTGTCGCCAAAATAGCGATAGAACGGGTTCTACCTTTCGAAAGATTGGGACGCGAATACTCGCTCCGCCGGGATATATGCGGGGGGGGGGCATGTTGTTCACTGGCGGAATAATCTCTACGCCAGATGGTTCTTTTTTCAAAAAACAGGAAGAATATTAAGGGACCTACAAATGGGTCCTACAATCAAGTGAAATATCCTGTTGAACCAAAAAAAATCCATGGAAGGGATGTGAAATCCATGTCCCACTCCGAATCAGACGATGAGAGGAAAACCCCCCGAGTCAAGTTCATTCTTCTAAGAAAGAGGAAGATTCGGTAGAAGGAATGGCGTGATATCTCGTTCCTTCGTATATGAAAAAGATGCTCCATCAGTATCAGAAAATGACATTGATGAGCAGGGGGCATGTGCCGTGTAAAATACCCGGTATTTCCCACAAAACAACCCGATTGCCGCGATGGTAAAATAAGCAGTCCAAGAGGGTGAAGATAACCTAAGGCGTGAAGTGTCCATGTATACCAAGGACATGCAGCAACGTCTTGGCTAGTAAGCGTTGGAAGGGATGAGTTATGCAACTCTCAGACCAAATGATAATGTTGGACCGAAATGTCCTTAAACTAATACATCGTCCCAAACACGGCGATCCTGGACCGAAATGTCCTTAAACTAATACATCGCCCAAACACAACGATACTGACTGAGATGTCTCTAAACTAACAATAGACCGTGTTAGTTGTATGTATGCCCTAGAGGCCAGTATTGTACAGATGATGTATATTATATTGGATGCTTGGACATATATATAGAGATGACTTTCTTGTTCGATATGATAGTATGCTATCTGGTTACTCTTTATCTTAACATGTACACTAGTCTCTTTATACTGTCTTATAGTTACATGTTGGTAAAGCCCTTAGGATATGTACTTGACTACCTGGACTGTGATGCAGATCATACTAGTGGGGACATGGTAGTCCATAAGTACATCCTTCAAGGTCCCTAGTCGTGGGTGTATCGAGACGGGGCATCGATATACCAGAGTAGACTAGCGTATACGCTTCTCGACCCATGAGATGGGCGATGGATGATCCCACATCCATTAGTGTTTGACGTCAGAGATGGTATACGGGTGCTCAGTGGAGACTGGGTATACTGGACGGACTCGCCGAGAACTCTCAGATGGTATTATACCTCATGTCAGATGGCAGTTCTCAGGTGACACTTGTACAGGTTAGTCTGTAGACCCGAGATCGTCATAGAGTCTTGTGTGATTCCTATTGTGCTTTGATCTCCACCTTATCACGTCCATGAGGGTGTGCAAAACGGTGGTCTTTGGGTACAGTCCCGAGTCACATGGAGGCAATGAGCGATAGAAGGGGTTTCGTCTCTCCCGGTATTGGGGGTTGATGTTGCGCTGTGCTCGATTGGCCGTAACAGGGAAGTCCCTGGCCAGGGCTGATCAGAGATTTGCTGGTAAGTGTTACCAGTAGTTTCTCGACCCGTTATGAGCCTCACATCGGCACGACTTATCGGTTATTGGGGTCTGACGTATACCACCCCTAGACTTGATATGCGACATATCAGACGAATAGACCGGACTGTACGGTAAGTGTTACTGGTTGGATTCACAGGAGTGTGAGCGGGCTAGCTCATCGATCTTCTGATCGCTCAATACCCGGATGGCCGTTACGTTTAGCAGACCGCTTGCGGCTTGTGGGTGCTTGATATGATCATCATCTGCTACCGGCGTATTGACGAGTCTTTAGAGTCCTACACAGAGGTTTCCTGGCTCAAGCGAAACGAAATAGGAGCGCATATGAGATATGTGTAGGACCGAGAATAATGCGTGTATGTGATACCGCATTTCATTCTCGCGATATATGTTTCGATTGGTTATATTCGATATGACCTAGTTATCGAATCATTGATTCGATAAATCGATATATTGGATTCTAGTCGGTTATGTGCGACATAACCGGATCATTGAATCAAATGTTGATTTAATGATTTAATGTAAAATTATATATTTGATATATTACTTTGCATTAACTAGTAATGGTTCACTTTATATGGATTTTCTCACTTGATGTGCAAGAAGTATATGTGATATACTTTTGTGCACATATTTATATCATGTTTGATGATACTTGATCTTTTTGTTAAGTGTAAAGAATTAAAACCATGGTTAAGTGTTGATTAGGGTTTTGCATATTCATTTATTTATTTATTTGAAAAGGATTATGATGAGAATGGTGGCTTTTTTTGTTTTAAGTTGAAGCTTCATGAAGCTTTGACTTTTGTAACCATCCTTATCTTCATGCTTAACCCTAACCCATCCAAGTGACCATGGTTTATTCTCTACACTTAACCTAGGTTAGAACATGATAAGTATTTGATTTTATTATTCTTTTTCACAATACTTATCATATTCTATTTGCTTCTTCATCTTCATCTTCAAGAGAAAAGCTTGATGCCATCAATGGCAACTTGAGTAAAAGTGAGTGAAATCCAATTCTAAAGTGAACCCACCTCCTATTTCTTCACCCTCTACCTCTTGCCAAGTTGTTTTGGGTGTTTTCTTCATAAGTTTCACAACTTTGTGAAGTCGGAGCTTGAACTTGTGATGCCTCGACGTAGATCGTCTTTGACACGAAGCCGACGACCTTGCTCGCCCGTTTTTCCGATGAAGCCGACGAATGAGTCTAGGATTCGTGATGGACAGTGAGAGCACACCCACGTGGAGCTAAGGAAGTGGAGAACCGGATCTACAAAGGTTGTAGCATCTAACTTTTAGTTAAGTAGTTAACTAGATTCTCATTTCGCCTAAACATCTAGTCAACGATCCGTGTTAGGGTTTCTCGGCACCAATAATAATTTGAAATTGGCATGGTTGATGCCTTGTGAGACTTCATTAGGATGCCTAGGAACCCTACAGTGGTATCAGAGCCTAGCTAGAGCCTTAGGCGAAGTCTAGACGCAATTTGAAACCCGAACGAACCCGAAACCCTAAACTTAACATGCTCTCTGTACATTTTCTAAAATCTGGGATTTTTCAAGCTTAAAAATGCCTAAAAAATTCAGCAGGAATATCTAAGAATTATGGTGAAACACGAGCTCATGAAGCTTCCAAACAGCCGCGGAAACGCGGCAGAAGCATGGCTTCTGCCGCGCTTCCGCCGCCAACTGTTCACATTACCCAATATTGTTTGCACAGTAATTCTTATTTTCTGGTGCTGAGTTTTATGGGAATTTTTAATAATTATTCAAGAGTTGAATTTTCTGGGGTTGCTTTGGGGATTCGGTGTTTCGATCGGGGTATCAAATTTCGTCTTTGTGTATTTCCGGATAATTTTTTGAATATGTTAAAAAGTTCGACCGGATATAAATACCCAATTTTTCCTCTGTCGGGAGATTTCCAAGTGTTGGATTTTTCCGTAGTTTAACGACGTTCTAAGTAGTGCAAGTAACGCGATGGACCCTCTAGAAGACAACAAACCTTAACTCGATTATGTGACCGTCTTGAACTGCCCTTTGAACCTTCGGGTTTGGGGCAGTACGGCGTGCCACATGTGAGGCGTTGGCTTGACCCTTCTACGGCTGGACCGTTGGTACTGAGGCACGAACTGAATGTTGCTAGACTTATTTCATGTGTTGGACTGTATCGGGAAAACTTGGGTATTCGACTGTTCGATCGGAAAGTTTAACATTTTCTGTTTATCTGGAATGTGATACAATAATTGGAATTCACAAACAGTTATGAGATAACTAGATGAATGTTATAAATCTAGCAGTTTAGTCCCATACGATATTGAAAAGAGTTTTCGATAATGAGACTAAAATGCGGGGTTTGTAACTGTTAGGCATGTGATGTCTAAAGAGGTTGAGGATTCCAACTGTTGTAGTTTTACACTTTCTTTTCTGTGACCGTAAGTGTAATATGTGAATCGCCGGTTTCGTTGCTATATGTCAACGACAATTGGGATGCGCATATTTACTTACGTTGATGACATGTGATATTATGTGTTGCTGGATATGCTATATTGGATTGTCGTGTTTGAATAGCCGGGTTTTTTTATGTGAGATGAGTGTTTTTCATTTTCATTCATGTAAAAACTTGTATGTAATATTCTTTTATTTGGGGCACTTTCAGGTAGCGGAAGTTGTCACCCTTTGTATATTATTTACTTTTCCGCATTAGGATAGACCCAAGGAGGGGAGCATAAGTAACCGGGTTCTGGGGTCCAGTGGGAGACCAACTCGAGGAGTCGAGTCCGGGTATCCTAACCCTAGAATTGGCAGGGTTGCTTGCCGCTCTCGTAGGGGTCTAGGGGTGTGGGATTGGCTATTCATCACGACCGTGGAATCCGTGTTTTATACTGGCTCGTATTGAAAACACGGACGTCCTAGTATATCCAATATTTCATATGTTTCTTCTGCTGCGATATCTGTGATGTGATCATGTGATGTTCTGTGATAGATACTATATATAGTATATATGATATATTATATAGACGTTACTTATGTTTTACACCCGTGCTAGCCCTGCCCTGCTCTGTCGTTAGTTACCTAACCTAACGGTGCACGAGGGGACATCGAGGCGAATGCGGATGGCATAAGTGTACGTCATATCTATCTGTGATGTTTAGGTATTTAAATGATGGGACTTCATTAATGTGATTAATGAAAGATAAGAAACCTAAGATGTTGTGGAATCGAATTTTAAAAATAAAACAGGTAGCTACAGTTCTTGCTTTGCATAGCGGTATATATGATATACCCTGCACCTTATTCGATGAGGAAAGGACCGAGATCCCTTCACCGGGAGTGACTCCTTTAGCAGTAACTGGCAGATGCTACACACTCGGTTTGGTTTTGATTGCTTTTAAGAGTTTTTGCTTTGCACAGTGATATATATGATATATCCCGCACCTCATTCGACGAGGAAAGGGCCGACGATCCCTTCACCGGGAGTGACCCCTTTAGCAAAACTAGAAAAGCCTCAAAATCACTCCATTTCAAAACTTCATTCGATTCTACAACGATATCAAGTTCATTACGCTCGTGGTTTTTTCTGAAAGAACCCGCGTAGCCCTCCGTCATTTCAGATAGATATTATTTAGTATTCATGCTATGTTTGTTGACTTAGTCAAGGCATAGTGTATGGTAGCTAAATTATGTTTATCTGCAACAACATGAGATGTGATTGGATTAGAGCATTCGCACGGCCTTGTTGACTCAGTCAAGGGTCGTACGGGTGGGTTTAATTCAATCGGGAAATGTACGGGTTGAACTTGACTTGCGATTTATGGTTTGTTGACTTAGTCAAGGTCATAGATCGCTAGGGGCAAAAGCATTATCGGGAATTTCAAGTGTTGAAATTTGCAATGAGATTGCATACCTTCTATGAGATAGTTGGATCCCGATACCCACTGCGAGTAAGAGTTACTCCTGGGAGAGTTTTACACATTACAATTAGCCGATCAAGTAGGTGTCTAGAAAGGTGTTAACGAGGTTACGCCTCTGGGAAAACGAGGTTTACATTAATTAGGTTCGTGCGAAAGCAAGGGGGACCTCCCTCAAAGTACCGACACTGGCCTGGCTGAAAGATTGGCGAACTTGTAGTGTGTAATTAATCCCGGCTAGTCTTTCCTTTTAAGGTTTGAAGGAAGATTTGATAAAAAGCAGTGGGAGCCATCCTGATTAGATAAGATAATAACCAATCTGATCTTGCACGAGCTTACGCTAAAGTGTTTTCTTCTCTCTCTCTCCAGGTAGCGACCATTTCATGCCTTAATCAAGATAATAATATGGATGTATTGACCGAACCCGCATGTTATACTGTGCAGGGGAACGTTGAACCTGTAGGGTTCCTAGGCATCCTAATGAGGTCTCACAAGGCATCAACCATGCCAATTTCGAAAATCCTAGGTGCCGAGAAACCCGACTACGGATCGTTGGCTAGAAATCTAGGCGAAAAAGCTAACTAGTTAACACTTAACTATGAGAATACGGAAATACAACCTTTGTAGATCCGGTGCTCCACCTCTATAGCTCCGCAACGAAGTCGTCTCCGCTGTCCAAAAGGAATCCGGGCTCCAGAGTCGGCTTCGTCGGAGAAAAAGCGAGCTAGGTCGTCGATGTCCACGCCGAAGATGATCTACGTCGAGGCATCGCTAAATCAAGCTCCACCTTCACCAAGCCCTAAAAACTTATGAAGGAAACACACTCTACTACTTGGCAAGAGGTAGAGGATGAAGAAATAGGAAGTGGGTAGACTTTAGAATTGGATTTCTCACTCTAATTCTCACTTTGCCATTAAAGCTTGTGAAGCTTTTTCTTGAAGTGAAGAAGAAGAAGAAGATGAAGAATATGATAAGTTATTATAAAATAGAAAAATAAAACAATACTTATCATAATCTTTACCTTAGTTAAGTGTAGAGAATTGACTAAGGTTGGGTTGATGGTTAGGGTTAAGGATGAGAACAAAAAAGTCATCAAGTCAAAGCTTCATGAAGCTTCAACAAAAAACAAAAGAAGCCACCATTCATTTATCTTTCAATTTATTCAAAATGAATAAATAAATTGTAAGATAAATGAATAAGTAAAACCCTAATTAACAACTTAACCTTGGTTTAATTCTTCACACTTAACCATAAAGCATGTATCACCAAACATGATACAAATAAGTGCACAAAAGTATATCACATATACAACTTGTGAACTTCAAGTGAGAAAATCCATTTAAAGTGAACCAATACTAGTTAACGCAAAGTAATATATCAAATATATAGTTATGCATTAAATCATTAAATCAACACTTGATTTAACGATCCGGTCATATCACATATAACCGACTAATATCAACAGTAACAACTTATCGAATCAACACTTGATCCGATAACCCGGCTATATCGCATATAACCGATCAATGTCACATCGCGAGAATCGAATACAGTATCACATACCGTATTATTCTCGGTCCCGCACATATCTCATATGCGCTCCTATTTCGTTTCGCTTGAGCCAGGAAACCTCTGTGTAGGACTCTAAAGACTCGTCAATACGCCGGCAGCAGATGATGATCATATCAAACACCCACAAGCCGCAAGCGGTCTGCTAAACGTAACGGCCACCCGGGTATTGAGCGATCTGAAGATCGACGAGCAAGCCCGCTCACACTCCAGTGAATCCGACCAGTAACACTACCGTACAGTCCGGTCTGATCGTCTGATATGTCGCATATCTTGCCTAGGGGTGGTATACGTCAGACCCCAATAGCTCGATAAGTCGTGTCGATATGAGGTCTATAACTGTTCGAGAAACTACTGGTAACACTTACCAGTAAATCTCAGCAACCCTGGCCAGGGATTTCCTGTTATAGCCAATCGAACACAGCGCAACATCAACCCCCTATACCGGGAGAGACGAATCCCCTCCTATCGCTCATTGCCTCCATGTGACTCGGGACTGTACCCAAAAACCACCGTTTTGCATGCCCTCTTGGACGTGGTAAGATGGAAATCAAAGCACAGTGGGAACCACACAAGACTCTATGACGATCTCGGGTCAACAGACTACTCTGTTCCAGTGTCACCAGAGAACTGCCATCTGACGTGAGGTATAATACCATCTGGGAGTTCTCGGCGAGTCCGTCCAGTGTACCCAGTCTCTACTGAGCACCCGTAAATCATCTCTGATGTCAAACACCAATGGATATGGGATCATCCATCGCCCATCTGTATGGGTCGAGAAGGTATACGCTAGTCTACTCTGGTATATCGATGCCCTGTCTCGATACACCCTCGACTAGGGACTTTGAAGGATGTACTTATGGACTACCATGTCCCCACTAGTATGATCCGCATCATAGTCCAGGTAGTCAAGTACAGATCCTAAGGGCTTTACCAACATGTAACAGAGAGACAATCAGTATACACGTTAAGGTAAAGATCAACCAGATAGCATACTATCATGTCGAGCAAGAAAGTCCTCCCTATATATGTCCCAGCATCCACTACAATATACATCCTATGTACAGTAATGGCCTCTAGGGCATACATATAACTAACAATCTCCCACTTGCACTAGGGCCATCTGTAGCAGTGGTTGTAGTATCTCATACTCAACCATCCCATAAAAGTCTCTCTCTGGAAACAGGCCTTTGTGAGTGGATCCGCTGTGTTGTCCTCTGAGTCTACTCTCCTAACCTCGATCCCTTGGAGATCAACCATCTCCATGATCAGGTGATACTGCCTTAGAATATGTCTGGATCACTGATGGGACGGACGTTCCTTGGCATAAGCCACAACTCCATTGTCTCACAATGGTAGGAACGTAGTTCATCTCATGAACCAATATACACCCAGACTGCCTCTTTGGTAGCATCTTAAGTAGCGATGTATCTAGCCTTTATCGTCTAGTATGTCACGGTATCTAGATTGGAACTCTTCCACCATACCGTCCCTTTACTGAGGGTAAAGACAATGCCTGTGACTGACACTCAGTCGTCTTTATCACCCTGGAACACTTCCAGTGATTCTCCCCAGGATCGATTGATACCATCTCACTACAACTAGTGAGAATCCCAACATCCAATTAGATCTATCTCATAGATCTAAAACCCAGGATTTAGGAGGTATCACTTTGATCCTGTATGGAGAATCATTGTGATAAGCGGAGATTGATCGAGCGTAGCATAGGAAACTCTTTCCCTATCAAGAGTATGTCATCCACGTACTCTACGAGGATCATCACCATACTCCCTACTACCTTTTTGTATATACAAGGTTCATCTACCATTTTGATGATGTCAAACTCTTTGACTACTTCATCAAAACAGATGTTCCAACTCCGCGATGCCTGCTTTATCCTATAAAGCATCTTGCACACGTTTCCGCTGCTCCCACTGTTTACGAAGCCCTCTGGCTGTGTACTTATAGACGCTCTCTTCTAAAACATCATTTAGAAAAGCAGTCATGACACCCAACCACCAGATATCGTAGTCATGGTATGTAGCCGTGGCAAGTAGGATCTGGATAGACTTAAGCATAGATCCTTAGAAAAGGTTTCATCATAATCCACGCCTGGTCAATGACGAAAGCCTTTAATAAGTCTAGCTTTGAAAGTCTCAACTTTTCCATCTACACCAAGTAATCTTCTCAAGATATACTTGCTCCTGATAGGGATTTAACCCTTCAGATATAGCAACCAAAGTCCATACTTTGTTGGTGTATAAGGATTCCATCTCAGATCGCTAAGCATCCAGCTATTCTTACAGAGTCTCACTCCTGATGGCCAGCTCGAAACTAGTTGGGTCATCATCTCATGATGCAGTCCTCGCTCCCACTGTCATAGAGGAACCGAAGTATCTCTCAGGTGGGTGAGGAACCCTACTAGATCGGCGGAGAGGCTGAGGTTCGTTGGTAACAATTGAATCCTTTGGTTATATCAAATCATCAGCTGCAGTTTGTATGGCTGGAACATTTCCAGTTCTACATAACAGACCTTGCCTCGAGCTTGTCCGGATTTTGCTTTTAGACATAGGCCGGACAACCCCAAATCTTAACTAGCTTAAGACATGGGCTCTTCTCATTCCATATCACATATGAAGTGGTAGGCAACTGATTTAATTTGAACCCTATTCAATAGGTATGCAGCTTCTCAAGTGCATAACTCCCAAAAGGAAATAGGAAACTCAGTAGTACTCATCATAGAGCACACCTTATCATATAGGGTGAGATTGCTCCGCCCCGATATACCATCGTGCTATGGTGTATACGGAGGAGTAATGCTGAGAGAGAATCTCATTCTCTTTTGGAATAATCCAGGATTTTCGTGCTCAAGTATTCTTCTCCTCGATCACATCAAAGGACATAATACTTATACCCGTATTTTGGTTCTCTACTTCTAACTTATATTCCGTGAATATCTCAAAAGGTTCGGACTCATGTTTCAACAGGAACATATGTCTGAATCTTGAGAGATTATCAGAGAATGTAATGAAGTACAAAGAACCTTTCCTGGCATGTGTAGACAGGGGACCTTACATACATCAACATGTATCATCCCAAGAGTTTACTAACTCTTTCTCTGTTTCCAATAAACAGAGCTAGTGTCATTATATCTTTGTGACATGACTGGCAAGTTTCACAAGATGTAGATTCAAACTGATTTAAATATGCATCTACATGTAACTTCAGCTAGTCGGGTCACATTGATCTGACCTAGTCTACAATGCCTCAAGAAGGATTCGTTCATTTCTGAACTCTTCCTCTTGTGTGCGTTCCGTATACTAAAGAACTGTCGTTTGATTTAGAACATTAACACTTTTAGATAACGTGCCTGATCCGATCAACTTTTGATATAGGAAATGTTCAAAACATTATCCAACAATACAAAATTATATCCTTTCTTTACTAATAAAGAGACTGATATGATTTTGTATATCAGGTTCGGTATCTAACAACATTCGTTCAGAATCAATGTATTAGTAATACAGGGTGACAGTGACCAACAGACTTGGCTGCAACATTTGCCCCATTTTCTGCTTCATGAAACTTATCACCCGTTCTCAGTTCTCTACCTATCTGTAGCCCTATGTAACATATTACATATATGGGATCCTGATCTGGTATCACATACCCAGGACGTAAAGGTTACTGAGAAACAGTTCTCTGTAAAGAACACACCCGAAGATGATGCATCAGCATGCACTCTCTTCGTTTGGGCGGCACGGGAATTCTGGTAATCCCCAATTTTCTGCTCTGTCTTATAACAATTATAAGTTGGAGCGGGACCAACGTTCCCCAGCTCAGTATAACAAGCGGGTTCGGTCAATATTCCGTATTATAATCTTGATTAAGGCGTGATTTGGTCGCTACCTGGAGAGAGAGAGAAGAAAACACTCAGCGTGCGCTCTGTCAAGATTAGATTGGTTATAATTTTATCTAATCAGGATGGCTCCCACTGCTTTTTATCAAATCTTCCTTCAAACCCTAAAAGGAAAGACTAGCCGGGATTAATTACACACTACAAGTTCGCCAATCTTTCAGCCAGGCCAGTGTCGGTACTTTGAGGGAGATCCCCCGTGCTTTCGCACGAACCTAATTAATGTAAACCTCGTTTTCCCAGAGGCGTAACCTCGTTGACACCTTTCTAGACACCTACTTGATCGGCTAATTGTAATGTATAAAACTCTCCCAGGAGTAACTCTTACTCGCAGCGGGTATCGGGATCCAACTATCTCATAGAAGGTATGCAATCTCATTGCAAATTTCAACACTTGAAATTCCCGATAATATTTTGCCCCTAGCACCCTATGATCTTGACGGAGGTCAACAAACCATAGGCTACTAGTCAAGTTCAACCCGTCATTTCTTGATCGAATTAAACCCACCCGCACGACCCTTGACGGAGGTCAACAAGGCCGCACGACTACCCTAACTCAATCTGCATCATATGCATAAACAGATAAATACTAGTTAGCTACCGCACACTACGCCTTGACGGAGGTCAACAAACGTAGCACGAATACTAAATAGGACTTATCTAAAATGACGGAGGGCTACGACAGGTTTTTCTGAAAACCTATTGCGTAATGAACTTGATATCGTTGTAGAATCAAATGATTTTAAAATGGAGTGCTTTTGAGGCTTTTCTAGTTTTGCTAAAGGAGTCACTCCCGGTGAAGGGATCGTCGGTCCTTTCCTCGTCGAATGAGGTGCGGGATATATCATATATATCACTGTGCAAAGCAAAAACTCTTAAAAGCAATCAAAAGACAAACCGAGTGTGTAGCATCTGCCAGTTATTGCTAAAGGAGTCACTCCCGGTGAAGGGATCTCGGTCCTTTCCTCATCGAATAAGGTGCAGGATATATCTCATATACCGCTATGCATAGCAAGAACTGTAGCTACCTGTTTTATTTTGAAATTCGATTCTACAACATCTTAGGTTTCTTTTCTTTCATTAATCTCATTAATGAAGTCCCATCATTTAAATACCTAAACATCACAGATAAATACGACGTACACTTATGCCATCCGCATTCGCCTCGATGTCCCCTCGTGCACCGTTAGGTTAGGTAACTAACGGCAGAGCGGGGCACGGCTAGCGTGGGTGTAAAACATAAGTAACGTCTATATAATATATCATATATACTATATACTGTATCTATCACAGAACATCACATGATCACATCACAGATATCGCAGCAGAAGAAACATATGAAATATTGGATATACTAGGACGTCCGTGTTTTCAATACGAGCCAGTATAAAACACGGATTCCACGGTCGTGATGAATAGCCAAACCCACACCCCTAGACCCCTACGAGAGCGGCAAGCAACCCTACCAATTCTGGAGTTAGGAGACCCGGACTCGACTCCTCGAGTTGGTCTCCCACTGGACTCCAGAACCCGGTTACTTGTGCCCTCCTCCTTGGGTCTATCCTAGTGCGGAAAAGTAAATAATATACAAACGGTGACAACTTCCGCAACCTGGAAGCGCCCCAATAAAAGAATATTACATACAAGTTTTTACATGAATGAAAATGAAAAACACTCATCTCACATAAAAACCCCCGGCTATTCAAACAAGACGATCCAATATAACATATCCAACAACACATAACATCACATGTCATCAACGTAAGTAAATATGTCCATCCCAATTGTCGTTGACATATAGCAACGAAACCGGCGATATCACATATTACACTTACGGTCACAGAAAAGAAAGTGTAAAACTACAACAGTTGGAATCCGCAACCACCTCAGACATCGCATGCCTGACCAAATGAATTCCTTAGACATCGCATGCCTAACAATTATAAACCCCGCATTTTAGTCTCATTATCGAAAACACTTTTCAATATCAAGTCGGGCAATTCAACAAGATTCCCGACATCCTGATCGAATGCTCGTCGCAAACTTTAGTAGGCGGCCGCACCCCCGATACCGTCGACGAAGTGCACCAAGGCGGAACACCGCTGCCGCGAGCACCCGAACGGATGCTTTCGGCGACGGGGTTCTCCTACAGTCACTTGGTCGGGGCTATGGAGTGAGGCTGTCTATTAAGTTTACCCGGAGAGTATCCGCGTACACTACGTGATTGCGACGGACTTTTGATCACATCAAAACTCCGTGGCAACCGATCAAGTGAGACTAAACTGCTATGTTTATAACATTCATTCAGTTATCTCATTACTTTTTGTGAATTCCAATTATTGTATCCCATTCCAGATAAATAGAAAATGTTAAACTTTCCGATCGGACAATCGAACACCCAAGTTTTCCCGATACAGATCAACACATGAAATAAGTCTAACAACATTCAGTTCGTGCCTCAGTACCAACGGTCCAGCCGTAGAAGGGTCAAGCCAACGCCTCACATGTGGCACGCCGTACTGCCCCAAACCCGAAGGTTCAAAGGGCAGTTCAAGACGGTCACATAATCGAGTTAAGGTTTGTTGTCTTCTAGAGGGTCCATCGCGTTACTTGCACTACTTAGAACGTCGTTAAACTACGGAAAAATCCAACACTTGGAAATTTCCCGATAGGGGAAAAATTGGGTATTTATATCCGGTCGAACTTTTTAACATATTCTAAAATTTATCCGGAAAGCCACACAGACAAAATTTGATACCCCGATCGAAACACCGAATCCCCAAAACAACTCCAGAAAATTCAACTCTTGAATAAATTTTAAAAATACCCAGAAAATCCAGCATAATGTAATAAGAGTTACTGTGCAAACATTCGACGATGACGTCATCAAGGTGCGGCGGAACCGCCGCAGAAGGCAAGCTTCTGCCGCGCTTCCGCCGCAGAAGGCAAGCTTCTGCCGCGCTTCCGCCGCGATATTTACTGTTCATGGAAAAAAAATTACACCGTAATTCTTATAATTACCTGCTGAATTTTTTACACATTTTTAATTTGGAAAAATCCCAGTTTTTGAAAAAAGGACAGAGAGCATTTTGTGATGGGTTTTCGGGTTTGTTCGGACTTCAAATTCCGTCTAGACTTCGCCTAAGGCTCTAGCTAGGCTCTGATACCACTGTAGGGTTCCTAGGCATCCTAATGAGGTCTCACAAGGCATCAACCATGCCAATTTCGAAAAATCTAGGTGCCGAGAAACCCGACTACGGATCGTTGGCTAGAAATCTAGGCGAAAAAGCTAACTAGTTAACACTTAATTATGAGAATACGGAAATACAACCTTTGTAGATCCGGTGCTCCACCTCCATAGCTCCGCAACGAAGTCGTCTCCGCTGTCCAAAAGGAATCCGGGCTCTAGAGTCGGCTTCGTCGGAGAAAAAGCGAGCTAGGTCGTCGATGTCCACGCCGAAGATGATCTACGTCGAGGCATCGCTAAATCAAGCTCCACCTTCACAAAGCCCTAAAAACTTGTGAAGGAAACACACTCTACTACTTGGCAAGAGGTAGAGGATGAAGAAATAGGAAGTGGGTAGACTTTAGAATTGGATTTCTCACTCTAATTCTCACTTTGCCATTAAAGCTTGTGAAGCTTTTTCTTGAAGTGAAGAAGAAGAAGAAGATGAAGAATATGATAAGTTATTATAAAATAGAAAAATAAAACAATACTTATCATAATCTTTACCTTAGTTAAGTGTAGAGAATTGACTAAGGTTGGGTTGATGGTTAGGGTTAAGGATGAGAACAAAAAAGTCATCAAGTCAAAGCTTCATGAAGCTTCAACAAAAAACAAAAGAAGCCACCATTCATTTATCTTTCAATTTATTCAAAATGAATAAATAAATTGTAAGATAAATGAATAAGTAAAACCCTAATTAACAACTTAACCTTGGTTTAATTCTTCACACTTAACCATAAAGCATGTATCATCAAACATGATACAAATAAGTGCACAAAAGTATATCACATATACAACTTGTGAACTTCAAGTGAGAAAATCCATTTAAAGTGAACCAATACTAGTTAACGCAAAGTAATATATCAAATATATAATTATGCATTAAATCATTAAATCAACACTTGATTTAACGATCCGGTCATATCGCATATAACCGACTAATATCAACAGTAACAACTTATCGAATCAACACTTGATCCGATAACCCGGCTATATCGCATATAACCGATCAATGTCACATCGCGAGAATCGAAAACAGTATCACATACCGTATTATTCTCGGTCCCGCACATATCTCATATGCGCTCCTATTTCGTTTCGCTTGAGCCAGGAAACCTCTGTGTAGGACTCTAAAGACTCGTCAATACGCCGGCAGCAGATGATGATCATATCAAACACCCACAAGCCGCAAGTGATCTGCTAAACGTAACGGCCACCCGGGTATTGAGCGATCTGAAGATCGACGAGCAAGCCCGCTCACACTCCAGTGAATCCGACCAGTAACACTACCGTACAGTCCGGTCTGATCGTCTGATATGTCGCATATCTTGCCTAGGGGTGGTATACGTCAGACCCCAATAGCTCGATAAGTCGTGTCGATATGAGGTCTATAACTGTTCGAGAAACTACTGGTAACACTTACCAGTAAATCTCAGCAACCCTGGCCAGGGATTTCCTGTTATAGCCAATCGAACACAGCGCAACATCAACCCCCTATATCGGGAGAGACGAATCCCCTCCTATCGCTCATTGCCTCCATGTGACTCGGGACTGTACCCAAAAACCACCGTTTTGCACGCCCTCTTGGACGTGGTAAGATGGAAATCAAAGCACAGTGGGAACCACACAAGACTCTATGACGATCTCGGGTCAACAGACTACTCTGTACCAGTGTCACCAGAGAACTGCCATCTGACGTGAGGTATAATACCATCTGGGAGTTCTCGGCGAGTCCGTCCAGTGTACCCAGTCTCTACTGAGCACCCGTATATCATCTCTGATGTCAAACACCAATGGATATGGGATCATCCATCGCCCATCTGTATGGGTCGAGAAGGTATACGCTAGTCTACTCTGGTATATCGATACCCCGTCTCGATACACCCTCGACTAGGGACTTTGAAGGATGTACTTATGGACTACCATGTCCCCACTAGTATGATCCGCATCATAGTCCAGGTAGTCAAGTACAGATCCTAAGGGCTTTACCAACATGTAACAGAGAGACAATCAGTATACACGTTAAGGTAAAGATCAACCAGATAGCATACTATCATGTCGAGCAAGAAAGTCCTCCCTATATATGTCCCAGCATCCACTACAATATACATCCTATGTACAGTAATGGCCTCTAGGGCATACATATAACTAACAGAACCCGTTCTATCTTATAAGTGTTATAAGAATGAACAGGAAACAGGAGAATATCTGGATTCTCACACCGCCCAAAAGGAGAACCTGCATGTTGATGCATCATTTTCGGGTGTGTTTGTCATTGAGAACCGTTTCTCAGTTCACCCTACGTCCTGGGTATTAGATACCGGATCAGGATCCCACATATGTAAGCAGTTACATGGGCTAAGGAAAGGTAGAGAACTGGGAAAAGGTGATCATTCCGTTCAAGTAGGGAATGGGGCAAATGTTGCAGCCAAAGCAGTTGGCATATATCACCTGGTATTACCAAATGGTAATACACTAGTCCTGAATGAGTGCTATTATATACCAAACATGATGTGCAACATTATATCAGTTTCTTTATTAAGTAAAGAAGAATATAATTTTGTAGTAAAGGATAATGTTATGAACATATTCCTGGATCAAAGGTTGATTGCATCAGGCTCGCTACATAATGGCATATTCATTCTCAATCAAAATACAGTCTTCAATATACAAAACACACACAAAAGGAAAAGCTCAGAAATGAACGAATCCTTCTTGTGGCACTGTAGACTTGGCCATATCAATGAGACACGACTAGCTAAGTTGCATAAGAATGGATATTTGAATTCATTCGAATTATCATCTTATGACACTTGCCATTCATGTCTCAAAGGAAAAATGACCAAAACTCTGTTTACGGGACACGGAGAAAGAGTTACTGAACTCTTGGGACTGGTGCATAGTGATGTATGCGGTCCAATGTCTACACACGCCAGAAATGGTTCTTCCTACTTCATTACATTCACTGACGATCTCTCTAGATACGGGCATGTGTTCCTGTTGAAACACAAGTCTGAAGCTTTTGAGAAATTCAAAGAATATAAGCACGAGGTAGAGAACCAAACGGGCAAAAGTATTAAGGTTCTTCGATCTGATCGAGGAGGTGAATACTTAAGCAGTGAATTCCTGGATTATCTAAAAGAGAATGGGATTCTCTCTCAGCTTACTCCTCCTTATACACCACAGCACAACGGTGTATCGGAACGAAGGAATCGCACCCTATTAGATATGGTGCGTTCAATGATGAGTAATGCTGAGTTACCTATTTCCTTTTGGGGGTATGCGCTTGAGACAGCCATATACCTATTGAATCTGGTTCCGTCTAAGTCTGTACCTACCACACCATATGAGATATGGAGTGGGAAGAGACCATATTTTAAACGAATTAAGATATGGGGTTGTCCGGCCTATGTCAAAAAACAAAATCCGGACAAACTCGAGGCACGATCAGTCCTTTGCAAGTTTGTGGGATATCCTAAGAATTCTCAAGGATATTTTTTCTACCAAGCTGAGGAACAAAGAGTGTTTGTTGCTCAGCATGCCACCTTTTTGGAAAGGGAATTTCTTGCAAAAGAAATTAATGGCAAAGAGGTAGAGCTGGAAGAGGTTCCAGCACCACAAACTGCAACTAACGATTTAGTAGAACCAGAGGATTCAGTGGTGCCCGACGTACCCCAGCCTCGCCGCCGATCTAGTAGGGTTTCTCGTCCACCTGAGAGATACTATGGTTTTCTCATTGATGGTGGCAGTGAGGATTGCATCATGGAGGATGATGACCCAACTAGCTTCGAGCAGGCCATCACGAGTGGGGACTCAGTGAAATGGCTGGATGCTATGCGGTCCGAGATGGAATCCATGTACACCAACAAAGTATGGACTTTGGAAGTTGCTCCTGAAGGGGTAAAACCCATTGGGAGCAAGTGGATCTTCAAGAAAAAACTTGGTGTAGATGGGAAAGTGGAGAATTTCAAAGCTAGACTTGTAGCAAAGGGTTTTCGTCAAAGACCAGGTGTGGACTATGACGAGACCTTTTCTCCAGTGGCTATGCTTAAATCCATCCGGATCATGCTTGCCATCGCTGCATATCATGACTACGAAATCTGGCAAATGGATGTTAAGACCGCCTTTCTAAATGGTGATTTAGAAGAGTGCGTGTACATGACTCAGCCAGAGGGCTTCGTAGACAGTGGGAGCAGCGGGAAGGTGTGCAAGCTGCTTAAATCCATTTATGGATTAAAGCAAGTATCGCGGAGTTGGAACATCTGCTTTGACGTCGTTATCAAAGAGTTTGATTTCGTCAAAAATCCAGATGAACCTTGTATCTACAAGAAGGTGGCAGAGAGTAAGGTTGTCTTCCTCGTATTGTACGTGGACGACATACTCTTGATAGGAAATGATATTCCTATGCTGCAATCGGTCAAGCTCTTCTTATCACAAAGATTCTCAATGAAAGATCTTGGTGATGCCTCCTGCATATTGGGAATCAGGATCTATAGAGATAGATCCAAAAGGATTTTGGGATTGTCCCAATCCAGGTGCATTGATACCATACTAAAGAGGTTTAGTATGGAAGAATCCAAGCGTGGGAACTTGCCCACGATCTCTGGACTCACTCTCTCCAAAGAGATGTCTCCCAAGACTGATTTGGAGAGAGCTCGCATGCAAGGGATACCCTATGCTTCGGCAGTAGGCTCTATCATGTATGCGATGCTATGTACCAGACCCGATGTTGCATACTCACTAAGTGTAGTGAGTCGGTATCAAGAAGATCCTGGAGAGAGTCACTGGACAGCTGTGAAGAATATTCTCAAGTACTTGTGAAGGACTAGAGATATGTTCTTGGTGTATGGTAACGGAGAACTCCAAGTGGAGTCCTTTACCGATTCGAGCTTCCAGAGTGATAAGGACGACTCTAAGCCGCAGTCGGGATTTGTCTTTACCCTTTACGGAGGGGCGGTTAGCTGGAAGAGTTCCAAGCAGGAAACCGTGGCAGACTCGACGATGGAGGCTGAATACATCGCTGCCAACGATGCTGCCAAAGAGGCTGTCTGGATCAAGAAGTTCATTACTGAACTTGGTGTGGTTCCATCCATTGAGCATCCAATACCTTTGTATTGCGATAACAATGGAGCGGTGGCTTTGGCCAAGGAACCCAGGTCCCATCAGCGATCCAGGCATATTCTGAGGCGGTATCACCTGATCCGGGAGATAGTTGATCGCCGGGAGATCGAGGTCAGGAGGGTTGACACGAAGAACAACACCGCGGATCCACTCACGAAGGCCATTCCCCAGATACAGTTTGAGAGACTCTTCGGGATGCTCGGTATGCGATACTACAGCAGCTGGCCCTAGTGCAAGTGGGAGATTGTTAGTTGTATGTATGCCCTAGAGGCCAGTATTGTATAGATGATGTATATTATATTGGATGCTTGGACATATATATAGAGATGACTTTCTTGCTCGATATGATAGTATGCTATCTGGTTACTCTTTATCTTAACATGTACACTAGTCTCTTTATACTGTCTTATAGTTACATGTTGGTAAAGCCCTTAGGATATGTACTTGACTACCTGGACTGTGATGTAGATCATACTAGTGGGGACATGGTAGTCCATAAGTACATCCTTCAAGGTCCCTAGTCGTGGGTGTATCGAGACGGGGCATCGATATACCAGAGTAGACTAGCGTATACGCTTCTCGACCCATGAGATGGGCGATGGATGATCCCACATCTATTAGTGTTTGACGTCAGAGATGGTATACGGGTGCTCAGTGGAGACTGGGTACACTGGACGGACTCGCCGAGAACTCTCAGATGGTATTATACCTCACGTCAGATGGCAGTTCTCAGGTGACACTTGTACAGGTTAGTCTGTAGATCCGAGATCGTCATAGAGTCTTGTGTGATTCCCACTGTGCTTTGATCTCCACCTTACCACGTCCATGAGGGCGTGCAAAACGGTGGTCTTTGGGTACAGTCCCGAGTCACATGGAGGCAATGAGCGATAGGAGGGGTTTCGTCTCTCCCGGTATTGGGGGTTGATGTTGCGCTGTGCTCGATTGTCCGTAACAGGGAAGTCCCTGGCCAGGGCTGATCAGAGATTTGCTGGTAAGTGTTACCAGTAGTTTCTCGACCCGTTATGAGCCTCACATCGGCACGACTTATCGGTTATTGGGGTCTGACGTATACCACCCCTAGACTTGATATGCGACATATCAGACGAATAGACCGGACTGTACGGTAAGTGTTACTGGTTGGATTCACAGGAGTGTGAGCGGGCTAGCTCGTCGATCTTCTGATCGCTCAATACCCGGATGGCCGTTACGTTTAGCAGACCGCTTGCGGCTTGTGGGTGCTTGATATGATCATCATCTGCTACCGGCGTATTGACGAGTCTTTAGAGTCCTACACAGAGGTTTCCTGGCTCAAGCGAAACGAAATAGGAGCGCATATGAGATATGTGCAGGACCGAGAATAATGCGTGTATGTGATACCGCATTTCATTCTCGCGATATATTTTTCGATTGGTTATATTCGATATGACCTAGTTATCGAATCATTGATTCGATAAATCGATACATTAGATTCTAGTCGGTTATGTGCGACATAACCGGATTATTGAATCAAATGTTGATTTAATGATTTAATGTAAAATTATATATTTGATATATTACTTTGCATTAACTAGTAATGGTTCACTTTATATGGATTTTCTCACTTGATGTGCAAGAAGTATATGTGATATACTTTTGTGCACATATTTATATCATGTTTGATGATACTTGATCTTTTTGTTAAGTGTAAAGAATTAAAACCATGGTTAAGTGTTGATTAGGGTTTTGCATATTCATTTATTTATTTATTTGAAAAGGATTATGATGAGAATGGTGGCTTTTTTTGTTTTAAGTTGAAGCTTCATGAAGCTTTGACTTTTGTAACCATCCTTATCTTCATGCTTAACCCTAACCCATCCAAGTGACCATGGTTTATTCTCTACACTTAACCTAGGTTAGAACATGATAAGTATTTGATTTTATTATTCTTTTTCACAATACTTATCATATTCTATTTGCTTCTTCATCTTCATCTTCAAGAGAAAAGCTTGATGCCATCAATGGCAACTTGAGTAAAAGTGAGTGAAATCCAATTCTAAAGTGAACCCACCTCCTATTTCTTCACCCTCTACCTCTTGCCAAGTTGTTTTGGGTGTTTTCTTCACAAGTTTCACAACTTTGTGAAGTCGGAGCTTGAACTTGTGATGCCTCGACGTAGATCGTCTTTGACACGAAGCCGACGACCTTGCTCGCCCGTTTTTCCGATGAAGCCGACGAATGAGTCTAGGATTCGTGATGGACAGCGAGAGCACACCCACGTGGAGCTAAGGAAGTGGGGAACCGGATCTACAAAGGTTGTAGCATCTAACTTTTAGTTAAGTAGTTAACTAGATTCTCATTTCGCCTAAACATCTAGTCAACGATCCGTGTTAGGGTTTCTCGGCACCAATAATTTTTGAAATTGGCATGGTTGATGCCTTGTGAGACTTCATTATGATGCCTAGGAACCCTACAGACCGAGACGTCCTTAAACTAATACTCGCCTAAAAAATGGTGACAATAGACCGAGATGTCACTAAACTAATAATGGACCGAAAAGTCCTTAAACTAAAAATTCGCCTCAAACATGGCGATAATGGACCGAAATGTCCCTAAACTAACAACGGACCGAAACATCCCTAAATTAACAACGGACCGAGATGTCCTTAAGCTAATTTAACAACCCTAAACTTTATGTACAATTTTTTCAAAAATACAGAAAGGGGTACTTGAGCCTGAGCACAAGTTATAACTTTGATTTGTTTTTGAACAGCAAGAAAGAGTTTGTAGCTCATTGGTAAGATCTTGCACTGCTGGACTAAAGCACCAGAGTTCAAATCCCATCAGCCACACTTTTTTTAATTAAATTATTTTAATCTTTTAGAAGCCCAAGTGTCTACACATTCACTACACGTAATAGGGTAAGTCACAGCTTAAATAAACATGTCCATGAGGCTAGACCAAGCGTCAGGGACACGTGGCATCAAGATAAGCCCCGACTTGCCCGACTCGGGCCGGCGAACTCGTTGACTCGGCCGGCGCCGCCGGTCTGACTCGGCCAAAACCCTAATTTTCTTTACCTCTTGCGACTCTTGAACTCCCCCCATAACCCCTATATTATTTGTTTTTACTGCATAATTACAGAGCACAATAAAACTCACATTTAATCCATTTTAATACAAATTTTAATACACACTTCACTACCCTAAAACCCTAATTTTTCCTATAAATACCACCCTCAAAATCACCCTTCCTCACTCACAAATCGCTGCCAAAACTCTCAAGAAAATTCTCAAGTCTTTTGTGCGCAAGTGGAGTTAGCAAAGGGCGAAGCTCCGACGAACTTCCGGCGACAACTCAAGAAGTTTCCGACGATGAAACGACGCACTGGTAACTCCCACCTCTTCCTATTTCTCTCCTCTATCCAATCATCCAGTAAGTCCCTACTTCTCCTTCTTTTCTCTATTCTAAAAACATTCAAAATTAAAACCCGACGGAAGCGGAGTCAGTCCAACTTCCGATTCAGTTTTCTTTAAAAACTATAATTTTCCTTAACGAAATAAAACCATACTCTTATATGTTGACTAATAAACATTAAAAAATTTAATAAAACAAGTTTCACATCAAACTAATCATTTTTGTAACTTTTATTATACTTTTTCAGAAAAATACCATATAATTTAGTTTCGACATAAACCATCATAATTCCTTATTATACCTATAGATAGTTCACGAGGTAATGACCTACCTTCTCACAACACACATATCTAATATAGCACGATGGAATTTTGGAACATAGATTCGGAAAATACGACTTTACATATAACTACCTTCAACTATTAAAACCTTTTTCTACAAGAAGTGAATTTTAACAAATTTTTGCAATTGCGTCTCTACAACCCATTTTGGGGAACCCGTTGGTATGGTGCGGATTATCGCACATTTTCGGGCCTAATAGAGTGAGATGCAGATCTCCGCAAGGAGCATACGATCTCGAAAGATTTGAAATACAATTTTCTTTAGAAAATATGATTTCTATTATAAATAAAACTTATATTTTTTATAAATAAATATATATGTAATTAATATCAAAATATTTATTTTTAATATTTATAATATTCCACATTTCCAAAATTCAAGAAAAATATCTCATTTTACAAATAAATACCATATATTATGAAATTAGGTTTTATTTACTAGAAATGTCACATTGATAAAATATACATCCATGAAAACTCTATAGACGATAATAAAATACTTGAGGTGTATTTTGAAAATTATACAAAATTATTTTTACATAAAACTCCCTCAAGTTATACTAAATTACAATAAGGACCCTAGTAAACATTGGTTTAAGCGGGACCAGTCTCTTGAGCCACAAGGAGCCGGAGATATAGGTGCTTGCCTATTTAAGGTAGACAACTTAACAAACAGTGTTGTCAACATGGTAATTGTCTTTGAAAAAGACACAAATCCTGCCGTCCATGTGCAGCGGTTACCGATAGCACCAAAACATAATTCAGGATTCAATTTCTTTTCTAATTGTCTGACTCAGACTGAGTCTCAATATAATCAATCTGACTTGAATATGATTCAAGTATATAACACAATTCAATATGAATCTATATATTCAATCTGTTCAATCTATATTGACCGAACCGAACCATGGATATACCTCCATCTACATGATTCTCCAGTTACATCCATTTACTGATATCATGGTTTCGGCAAGTCATCCATCTACACAATTCAATTTACAAGACAATACAATACAAACAAGACATCGCGGGGTTTATAAGGGGTAGACTGGTACGAAACATGTTAAAGGTGGCACGAGGTGGTCATTTAAGACGTAATTACATCCATGCCTTTGTTCTGTAGTATTATCGACAGAGCCTTGTACTCCTGATACCTTAGTCTCCAGGAAAAGTGAAACTCCTCTCGTATACACTGGCATCTTCTATACCAAGGTACAAACAACTACGTTAACATAACAAACAACACTATAATAGTTATACTCTCTCTCTGTCTATTCTACTTCTCCTTCCTCTTTAGGACTTACCGAGCGATTTGTTCGTTGACGACATTCTTTTTCTTCTTCTTTGGAATGTCGTCAGGTGTTTCAGACTCACTGGAGATCGAGCCCACCAGCGAGGATTTGGACCAGCTAGCTTTCGACCCAGAGCTTTAGATTCCTTGTACACATTTACATTTTGTATTTTCCATTTCTGTTATGCTACTGTTTAGACATTGCTTTCCATTCCATGTATTTAATTTTTAGATGTATTGTAAAAAGAATTTTAATAAATAAAGTTGCCGTTCAATTATATCTATTGTTACTGTCTCTTGTGCATTTTACTTATATTGCTTGGATACGCTTAGCGTGTTTACTTTAGGGTAAATATGTAGCGGCCTCGTTTCGTCCTCTTCCCGTATACTGGGAACCGGGGCATGACAGCTAACATTCGTCCCCAAGATGGGAATGCTGAACCGAAAAGTTCTTAAACTAAAACTTCGCCTCAAACGTGGCGATGATGGACCGAGAAGTCCCTAAACTAAAAAGCCGCCTCAAGCATGGCGATAATGGACCAAAAAGTCCTTAAACTAAATATTTGCCTCAAATATAACGATAATGGACTGGAACGTCCCTAAACTAGCGCATCGCCCCAAATACGGAAATACATTCTCTTGAGATCTATATTGAAATCGAAGTTCTAGCGACAAAGGTTGCAACTCAAGGCCCACTAGCTGCACAGCTACTCCAGCAATGAAGCCACCCCCAAGTCCCACCGGAAAACAAATGGGTCATCTGTGACGAAACATTCTCGAGAGCTTCACCGCTTAAAAAAACGGTATGTCCGCAAGCGAAATAGGCACGGATGAAAACCCGAAAAGGTACCGTGAGTAAAAACAGCAGGACTACCGGTGAGTGCAGGGTGTTTTTCGTCATCCCATTGAGATGGGAATACGCATCGCTTGTCAGGCGTACTACAGATTCCCCCTGCCTAGGGTAGGTGGGAGTTTATTGATTGTGGGGGTCTGAATCTCCGGCAGCCGCGGACTAAACTGCCGTTAATTACCCATCGCCTTTGGAGCGAAGGAACCTTCAATTGACGGGTCAAACTGGTCATGCGAACTTAATGTGCAGTGTGCGTGTGTTGTGCATTGAGGGTTTTGGATATATCGAGGTCCCCGCAGAGTTTACGGGGCCCCCACAAAGTTTATGGGGGTCCCGCTATCCAGATAGCGGGATGGGGGTCAAGGGGGCTAGCAGCCCCCTTGCAGGGTGCGGGGCAGCGTCCCGTTAGAAATTTTTTTCTAACGAGAGTATATTTTGAGTGTGGGATAGTGTGGGAAAAAGTAGGATGATGAGCGTCTTAAATACGCTAGGGAGCTGGGCGCTAGCACCTCACGTGCCCGGCACGCGGGCGCTGGGCCTTTGTGCGCTAGCACCTCACGTGCCCGGCACGCGGGCGCTGGGCCCTTGTGTGCTAGCGCTTACGTACCCGGCACGCAGGCATTGGCCTCTTGTGCGCTAGCTCCTTACGTGCCCGGCACGCGGACGCTGGGTGTTAGCTGCCAGGCGCCGGCGCCTCACACGCTCGGCACACGGGCGCTGGGCGCCTGCTGAAAGAAGGGAGGGCTTAACCCCGGAATTAGGAGTTAAACTCCCAAAAATGGATTATTTTAGTAGTTTAGGAGTTTAACTCCCAGGAAAGACTTTTGTTTATGGAGTTAAACTCCTAAAAAGGACTTTATTAATGGAGTTAAACTCCAACAGATGTTAAATGGAGTTAAACTCGCAGAGATCTTTGGAAATGATCAAAGGGGACCCCTTTCTTCTCCCCTTTGGCCCTGGATCTTCTTTTAGGTCTTGGATCTTCCCAAGGTGGGATTTTTGGAGATGGGTCTCCTTCTTCTTGCTCTTCTGTTGGCCGGATCTTAGAGAAAAGGGGGTGTGATTTAAAAATCTTCCCTTTTTGAGATCTGATGGAAGATCTGAGTTCCCCTTCAAAAGTTTGATGGTGAAAAACTGTTTATTTTTGGAAAAGGAAGAGTGAAACTCTTGATTTAATTCAAAAAGGGGAAGAAGGTTTAGAACCTTAAGGAAGGAGAAGGAGGCACATAACCCTAATTTTTGAGAGAGAGAAAAAAGTTATCATTGATTTTTTTCATCATGTTGCCTTTATAGGCTACACATTTTACATATAGCCCCTTGGGCTTTACCAAATGGCACTTGTGCCACCCCATGCCTTATGTGCTTATTTCTTTTTTGCACATAAGTCATGGGGTTTATAAAACTTTGGCTTTCTGCCCACTTTATATATATTTATTTCTAAAAATTACATTTAGATTAATTTATTGCCTCCTTTTTGGCATGGAGCCGGCCCCTTCCATACTTGGTCATGACTTGGGCTTAGGCTCGGACCCACTTGACCTGGGGTTGACCTTGGTTTTGACTTGGTCAACTATTGTGTAATTTTTGACCCTAACAAAGTGGCCCCCATCAATAAATGCACACCACATATGTGGGTTATGTGCATGAAATTGATGGATTTTCTTTCGTGTGGAGGTTGACTTGATTTGGTTCCCATTTTGACGACGTGGAGGTCGATGCCGCCCTTTTTGCGACGTGGACGGTTGGTACTGCCATTTTTGCGATGTGGAAGGTCGGTTCTGCCATTTTAGAGACGTGGACGGTCGGTGCTGCCGTTTTTGTGACGTGGACGGTCGGTTATTCCATTTTAGCGACGTTGACGGTCGGTTCTGGCCTTTTTGCGACTTGGACGGTTGGTGCCTCCATTTGTACGTCGTGGATGGTCGGTTCTTCCAATTTTGCAACGTGGATGGTCGGTTCTGCCCTTTTTATGACTTGGACGGTCGGTTCTGCCATTTTTGCGATGTGGACGGTCGGTTCTGCCCTTTTTGCGACTTGGACGGTCGGTGCCGCCACTTTTGCGACATGGACGGTCGGTTCTGCTCTTTTTGCGACTTGGACGGTCGATGCTACCATTTTTACGACGTGGATGGTCGGTTCTGCCATTTTTGCGACGTGGACGGTCGGTTCTGCCCTTTTTGCGACGTGGACGGTCGGTTCTGTCCTTTTTGCGACTTGGACGGTCGGTTCTGCCATTTTTGCGACGTGAACGGTCGGTTCCGCCCTTTATGCGACTTGGACGGTCAGTACTGCCATTTTTGCGACATGGACGGTCGGTGACTTGCTCCACTTCTTACGGTGTTGGGATTTGATTTGACTTGCTCCGCTTTCTGCGGTGTCGGGGTTGAAGTTGACTTGCTCCGCTTCTTGCGGTGTCGGGGTTGATTTGTTTGATTTGATTTGTTTTGCAAGTTCTCTACATATCCAGCGGGACTTTCGAGCTTATAAGTGCTGCCGGGTAGGACTTTGATTTGATCTGTTTGATTTCTACCTTATTTGGCGGGATTTTTGAATTTGAGAGGAACTTGGAATTTGGATTTTATTTGGCATCAGTATTGCTGCACTGAAATAATGCCAGGAGCAACTCATCATTTGCCCTGGGAGGACTTGGGATTTAGTTTTTTGGGTCGGCATCAGTATTGCTGCACTGAAATAATGCCAGGAGCAACTCATCATTTGCCCTGGGAGGACTTGGGATTTAGTTTTTTGGGTCGGCATCAGTATTGCTGCACTGGAATAATGCCAGGAGCAACTCATCATTTGCCCCGGGAGGACTTGGGATTTGGTTTTTGGGTCGGCATCAGCACTGCTAACACTGAAGCATATTGCCCGGAGCGGCTCATCATTTGCCCTTGGGAAGACTTGGGATTTAGGTTTTGGGTCGGTATCAGCACCGCTAACACTGAAGCAATGCCATGAGCGACTCATTATTTGCCGTTAGGAAAACTTGGGATTTAGGTTTTGGGTCGGCATCAGCACCGTTAACACTGACGCAATGCCAGGAGTGACTCATCATTTGCCGTTGCCCGTTGGGAAGCGATGGCTTAGAAGACAGGTTTAGATCTCTATCACCTAAGACTTTTCAATTTTATGAGTCGTAAGGGTCTCATAAAAGCATTTTCTCCCTACGAGTCAAAAGGATCTCGCAGGTGTATGTTTTCCTTAATAATCGTGAGGATTCCTAAGTGTGTTGCTCCTTTGTGAGTCGTAAGGATCTCAAGCATAGATTTTCTCCTCACAAGGTCGAGAGGACTTTGCGAGTGTATTTTATCTCTTTTCACGAGTTTGCGCCCTTTCGGGTTTTCAAAAACTCGTCGGCAATCCTGTTGTTTTTACTCATAGAGCCCTTTCGGGTTTTCAGCCGTGCCCGTTTTGCTTGTGGACATACCGTATTTTTTTTGCGCCGGTGGGACTTTAAAAGTAGTCTCGCCGGCAGGACTTAGGAGAGATAGGGGTCATTTACGCCCGTGGATTGTATACAGTTTTACATGATGTATGATCCAAACCGTAGGGCCGGTGTGCTAAATTCGTCTGCGACTTGGAGCATTCAAGTATAGTATTTCTTGAGATATCGTCCATTGATGGGTGGCATGGGCCTTTATCCTTCGGCACTTATTATTGGGGTCGAAAATTGCACCCCGGTTGACCAAGTCAAAGTCAAGGTCAACCCCAAGCCAAGTGGGCCCAAGCCCAGATCAAGCGGGTCCATGCCCAGGTCGAGTCCGAACATGCAGCGGTCGGCCCCCTCCATGCATAGATGAAATCATGTAATAAATAATTTTTATGTAATTTTTTATGTATGAATGGGCATAAAGCTAAATTTTTGTAAAGCCCATGGCTTATGTGCAAAAAGAAATGGCACATGAGCCATGGGATAGGCAAAATGCCATTTTGTAAAGCCCAAGGGGCTCTATGTAAATATGTAAGCCTATATAAGGCAACATGATGAAAATATCTAAGTAACTTTTTCATTCCCCCAAAAAAACTAGGGTTCTTTGTGCCTCCTGCTCCTTCATCAAGGTTCTAAACCTTCTTCCCCTTTTTCAATTAAATCAAGAGTTTTACTCTTCATTTTCCAAAACTAAATAGTTTTTTACCACAAAACCTACAAAGGGGAACTTAGATCTTCCATCAGATCTTAAAAATAAGAGATTTTTAAAATCTCATACATCTTGTTCTTCAAGACCCAGCCAACAGAGGAGGAAGGAGGAGACCCATCTCCAAAAATCCCATCTTGAGAAGATCCAGAGCCAAAAGGAGAAACAAAGCAGCCCCCTCTGATCATTTCTAAACTTTTTTAGGAGTTTAACTCCACAAATTGGGAGCACAGCTCCCAGAGCAGGGACCAAAGTCCCCTTTCTTTTTGACGCCCAGCGTTCAACGCCCAGAGCGCTAGCGCCCACATGTCGAGCACGTGGTGCGCCCAGCGCCCACGTGTCGAGCACGTGGTGCGTCCAGCGCCCACGTGTCGAGCACGTGGTGTGCCTAGCGCCTAGAGCGCTTGCGCCCACGTGCCGAGCACGTGGTGCGCTTAGCGCCCCGTGCGCTAGCGCCCATGTGCCGAGCACGTGGTGCGCTCAGCGCCCAGAGTGCTTGCGCCCACGTGCCGAGCACGTGGTGCGCCCAGCGCCCAGAGCGTTTGCGCCCACGTGCCGAGCACGTGGTGCGCCCACGTGCCGAGCACGTGGTGCGCCCACGTGCCGAGCACGTGGTACGCCCAGCGCCCCGTGCGCTAGCGCCTACGTGCCGAGCACGTGGTGTGCCAAGCGCCCAGAGTGCTAGCGCTAGCGCCCAGCGCCTGCGTGCCATGCACGCGAGGTGCTGGCCCCCACGCATCCTTTGGATGCCCTTTCCCTTTATATATATATATATGTATGTATGTATGTATGTATACACACACACATACTCTACAACACTATCCCTCTCAAAAAAAATTTGGGCCGGGGCGCTGCCCCGCACCCTGCAAGGGGGCTGCTAGCCCCCTTGACCTCTAGCCTGCTATCCGGGTAGCGGGACCCCCGTAAAAACTCTGCGCCCCCCGATACATCCAAGACCCCTTCAAAACACGATAATACACATTGAGTTCACATGACCAGTTTAACTCGTTAATCGGAGGTTCCCTCGCCCCAAAAGCGAGGGGTAATTAATGGCAGCTTAGTCCGCGGCTGCCAGAGATTCGGATCCCCACAATCAATAAACCCTAGCCTACCCTGGACAGGGGGAATCTATAATGCGCCTGATAAGCGTGCGCGTATTCCCATCTCAATGGGGTGACGAAAAACATTCTACACTTATTAGTTGGTAGGATCCTCTATCGAACACTTTCTCGATGATGTATGGTCCTTCCTAGTTTGGCTTGAATTTTCCTTTCGCATGTCGATTGGGGATGATCGGACTTTTGAGGACTAACACCAATTCGCCTTTCTTGAAAGTGCGGAGATGGGCCATTTTGTCATAGGCCCGTGACATTTGGACTCGGTATAGCTCCAAATTTTGCTACACCGCAAGCCTCTTTTCTTTGAGGGCGTCAAGCTCTTCGAGCCGAAGGAGGACGTTTTCCTCCTCCGTCAACTCATGTTGGATGGTCATTCTTAGGCTTGGAACTTTGACTTCGAGCGGGAGGATTGCTTCCACTCCGAAGAGTAGTGAGTATGGAGTGGACTGAGTTGGAGTGCGGTGTGTGGTATGATATGACCACAACGCCTTATGATGTTTGAGATTCCAGTCTCTCTTGTTGGCTGAAGCATTTTTCCTCAGGAGCTTGCATAGAGTTTTATTGAAGGCTTCGGCTAGCCCATTGGCCCTTGGATTATAGATGGAGGAATATCTCCAGTTTATCTTGTGCTGAGTAGCAAACCTTGATATTTTGAAGCTCTTGAAAGAATGCCCGTTGTTAGAAATGATCCTTCTTGGTGTACCGAAGTGGTATAGAATATTATGTCTGAAGAATGTCAGAATATCTTCTGTTTTGACTTCTTTTAGCGGGACGGCTTCAGCCCATCTGGAAAAGTAGTCTGTCGCAGCCAATATGAACCGGTGGCCTTTGGATGATAGAGAATCAATTGGGCCAACTATGTCGGTGCCCCAAACTTCGAAAGGCCACGACGCCACCGTAGGATGCAACGGATTGGGATGCTTGTGAATGAAATCACCGTGAATTTGGCAGAGATGGCATTTCTTTGCATGCTCTTCGCAATCCCTTATCATGATAGGCTAGTAATATCCAAGACGTTTGATCTGAAGCCGCATTTTGGGGCCGGACTGGTGAGCCCCGCAAACGCCCGAGTGAACTTCATTCATGACTTTTTGGGCTTCGGCCGATGACAGACATCTAAGCCAGAGTTGGTCATATGATTTGCGGTATAGCGTATTATTTACAAACACGTATCAAAGAGCTCTCTTCTTTATCTGAATCCTCACAGATTTTCCTTCGGGCAGCTTGTCGTATCGGAGGTACCCTATGAAGCGCTCTCTCCAATCGGGCTCCTATTGAATGATCATAACTTCGTTGGCAGGATTGCTCTTTTATTCTGTGCTTTCCTCCTCTCGTAAAGCAACTGGGGGCATAATTTGCCGGCTTCTGACTGTTATCAGAATTTCATCCATACCGGGATCAGCCATCTCCTTAGCTAAGCGAGCGAGTACGTCAGCTTTTCCATTCAACGCTCTAGGGACTCTCATTAGTTCAATGTGAGTGAACCGTTTCATGAGTTCCACAACTCAGCTTCTATATCGAGCTAACCCAGGTTTGTATATCTTATAGTCGCCGCTTACTTGGTTGATGACAAGCTGGGAGTTACCGTAAACCCGTAGCCGAAAGATTTCCATATCTATGGCGAGCTCCAGACCAGCTATCAGAGCTTTGTACTCAGCCTCGTTGTTTGTGCAAGGCTCGGTGAGAGCAAAAGAACGTCGTAGGGTTCCCAACGATGGTGTGATGAACACCAATCCTATCCCTGCTTTTATCCGCGGGATGCTTGATTTGCCCGAGCTCCTCATTGATGAGGCTCCATCGAAGTAGAGCTCCCAACATGGCCCATCTTCCTCGAGGTGCACCACTTGTTCGTCGGGTAACTCGCAATTGAGCGGTGACCCTTCTGGTACGGGATGAGCGGCAAGGAAGTCTGCAAGAGCTTGCCCTTTTACTGCTTTCTGAGAAGTATAAACTATGTCAAACTCAAGTAGCATGACATCCATCTTTCCATTCTACCGGCTAGGCTTGCTTTGGTCATTAAGTGTTTGAGCGGGTTGACCTTGGAGATCAGCATAACTCGATGAGCGAGAAGATAGTGCCTCAGCTTCTTCACAGCGAATATTAGAGCCAGGCATTGCTTTTCGATCAGGGAATAGTTGTGTTCCGCCCCGACTAAAGTTCGACTGAGGTAGTAGAGGGAATTCTCTTTTCCCTCCTCATTGTTCTGGGAAAGGAGTGCACCGAGTGACTCATCTAGCGCGGCAGTATAATGAATCAACGATTTATTTAGAATAAGGGCAACAAGCATTAGAGGGTGCAACATGTACTGTTTGATACTTTCGAACGCTTCTTGACATTCGGCATCCCAGATAAAAGGAGCTCCTTTCTTCATGAGCTTTGAGAAGGGCCTACATCTCCCAAATAAATTTGAGATAAACCTTTGTATATAAGCAAGCTTGCCTTGAAAAGATCTTAGCTGTGTCAGATTCTTCGGAGGGGGCATCTCCATGATGGCATTTATCTTGGATGGGTCAACTTCGATCCCTCGACGTCGGACTATGAAGCCCAGGAATTTTCCCGATGACACGCCAAAAGTGCACTTCAGAAGATACATCTTCAGATCATATTCCCTCAGTCTACTAAGAATGGTCCTAAGATCTTGGATGTGATCGGTCTTGGTTTTAGTCTTGATGACCAAATCATCAACATAACATTCGACGACTTTATGGATTAGGTCATCAAAGATATTGGTCATTGCCCTTTAATACATAGCATCTGTGTTCTTTAATCCGAATGGCATTGCCTTGTGGCAGTATATCCCGATCGGGGTTCGAAATGCTGTATGTTTCTAATCCTCGGGCGACATCCTGATTTGATTATATCTAGATTAGCCATCCATAAAAGTGAACAGCTCGTAATTTGAGGTATCGTCGACCATCATTTCCATGACCGGCAGTGGGAAATCGTCTTTAGGGCATGCCTTATTGAGATCCCTGAAATCGACCTAAACTCGTATTTGCCCATTCTTCTTTTTCACTGGGACGATGCACGCGATCCAGTCCGCGTATTTGAAGCCGGTATCGATGAGTTTCTTGGTTTCCTCAATGACCTTTTCTTCCAGTTCCCTTCTCATTCTTCGAGGAGCTTGTTTGACTGGCTTAGTATCAGGAGATATAGCTAGCTTATGCATGACCACTTCAGGGGGAAGGCCAGGCATTTCTTTGTACGTCCACACGAAGCAGTCGGCGAACTCATGCAGCAATGCGAGTATCTGCTCTTTCATTTCTTCTGACAAGAGTGAGCTGATGTAGGCCGGCTTTGGATTATAGGGCATTCCCAAATCAATCTCGGTTGGCTTGTCGAAGGTTGCTTGTCCGCCATCTTCGTGTTAGTTATATGTATGCCCTAGAGGCCATTACTGTACATATGATGTATATTGTAATGGATGCTTAGACATATATAGGGAGGACTTTCTTGCTCGACATGATAGTACGCTATCTGGTTGTACTTTATCTTAACATGTACTCTCATTGTCTCAATGTTACATGTTGATAAAGCCCTTAGGATATGTACTCGACTACTGGGACAATGATGAGATCATACTAGTGGGGCCACGGTAGTCGACGAGTACATCCTATAACTGTTCCTAGTCGAGGGTGTATCGAGACAGGGCATCGATGCACCAGAGTAGACTAGCGTATACGCATCTTGACCCATATGATGGGGGATGGATGATCCCATATCCATCGGTGTTTGACATCAAGGATGGTGTACGGGTGCTCAGTGGAGACTGGGTACACTGGACGGACTCGCCGAGAACTCCCAGATGGTATTATATCTCACGTCAGATGGCAGTTCTCCGGTGACACTGGTACAGAGTAGTCTGTTGACCCGAGATCGTCATAGAGTCTTGTGTGATTCCCACTGTGCTTTGATTCCCATCATACCACGTCCAAGAGGGCGTGCAAAAAGGTGGCTTTTGGATACAGTCCCGAATCACATGGAGGCAATGAGCGATAGGAGGGGATTCGTTTCTCCCGGTATAGGGAGTTGATGTTGTGCTGTGTTCTATTGGCTATAACCGGAAATCCCTGGCCAGGGTTGCTGAGATTTACTGGTAAGTGTTATCAGTAGTTTCTCGAACTGTTATAGACCTCATATCGACACGACTTATCAAGCTACTGGGGTCTGACGTTTACCACCCCTAGGCGAGATATGCGACATATCAGACGACGAGACCGGACTGTACGGGAGTGTTACTGTTTGGATTCACAGGAGAATGTACAGGCTTGCTTGTTGATCTTCTGAGCGCTCAATACCTGGGTAGCTGTTACGTTTAGCTGACCGCTTGCAGCTTGTGGGTGTTTGATATGATCATCACCTACTGCCGGCGTATTGACAATTCTTTAGAGTCCTACACAGAGGTTTCTTGGCTCAGGAAAAACGGAGTAGGAGCACATATGTGATATGTGCGGGACCGAGGATAATGCGATATGAGATACCGTATTCTATTCTCACGATATTTGATATCAGCCGGGTCATCGGATCAAGTGTTGATTCAATGAATCGGTACGGATAAATATTAGTCGGTTATATGCGATATAGCCGGATTGTCGGATCAAGTGTTGATTCGATAATTTAATGTATAATAATATATATTATATATTAAAATTACATTAACTAATATTAGCTCACTAAAAGATTCTTTTTCTCACTCGGGTAATACATTGATATATATGCGATATATGTTAATTGTATTATTTTATTTTGTTACGATAAATATTATATATGTGATATATAATATTGTAACATGATATGATTACTAATGCAACATGTTTAGTAGAGATTAAACATGGTTAGGGTTTGATTAGGGTTAAGCTTTTCTAGATATTTCTAGAAGCGTTCTTTTTGTTTTGTGCAAAGATATTTGTTTAGATATTTTTGCATGATATTTCTTAACCCAACCACACCCCTTAACCCTAGTTCAATCTCTACAAAGGTTACTTGACCATGGTTGCATTATTCTTCATATTAATCCTTTCATTATTCATCACAAAAGAAATGGATCACTATTCTTCTTCTTCTTCCTCCTTTTGCAAAGCTTTCTTGCTTTTTATTTGTGATGAAAAATGAGTGAGAATAAGAAAATAAAAGAGGGCAAAAATCCTACTTCATCATCCTCATCTATCCTTGCCATTTAGATGAGGGTGTTCACTTCATATTATGAGTGTTAGTTTGTGTTAACGAAACTTCAAGATAGATCATCTTTGTATCGAAGATCGGAAGGAAGACTGCATCTTTCTCTTCGTGGAACCTCTCGAGAGTCCGGAACACGATGATCGCAGCGAAGGGACTTCAACACGGAGCTTAAGAACTGAAGGACCGGATCTACAAAGGTTGTAATCCCTCTCACTTAGTGTTAAACTGTTTAACATGTTAGTTTTCGCCTAAACTCTAGTTTAAAGATCAGGCTTCGGGTTGTTCGGCACGGCTAATTTTTTTAAATCGGGCATGGTTGATGCCTCGTAGAACCTTGTGGTAGTGCCTAGAAACCCTACAGTGGTATCAGAGCCAAGCTAGAGCTTTAGGCGAAGTCTAGACGAAGTTTAAAGTCCGATCGAACCCGGAAACCCCGGTATAAACCCTTCTCTGGACATTTTCTGAAAATGTGATTTTTTGTGAATTAAAAATACTTAAAAAAATCAGCAGGGAATTCTATGGACCTATGTGAAAAACGATCCACTGATACGCTTAAAGCGTCGCGGAACCGCGGCAGAACCATGCTTCCTGCGGCGGTTCCGCGGCGCTAAAGTGCGCTTGATGTGTTCTTTTTCCACAGTAATGTCCGTACGGTTTTACTGATTCTTTTGGGATATTTTTTATTATTACACTCAAGTGTTGAGTTTTCTAGGGTTGTATTGGGGACTCGTTGATTCGATCGGATAATTTAACTTTGTTTAGTTTGTTCCGGATAATTTTAGAAACTGTTAAAAAGTTCGAACGGATATCAATAACTCACTTTTTCCCCTGTCGGAATTTTTTTCAAAAGTTGGATTTTTTCTCGAGTTTAAGAACATTCTAAGTCGTGCAAGTAACGTGTCACGCCCCGCTTCCCAAAATACGGAATACGAGGGGTAGACAAGACCAGCCATGCTCCTACGGTCAAGGAAATGTCCTGCCGTAGTCACACTTCGGCTTCTAGTTTATCATGGTAAACAGTAAATGATGCACAGGTAATGAGAAATGCAGTAACTGAAAGAAACAATAATATAAACTGACCTGAAGGGGAACAAACGAAAGTAACTCGGTATAGCAAGTCAAGAAGTCTGTGATGCACGTCTAGTTCTGATCTAAGCTAAATCTTCTCCTCACACTGAGCATGCATACTCAGGTCGTCAGAGCGACACAATAGCAATAATATATATATGAAATCAAGTGACAGTTTTAACAGTGGTAATGAATATGAATAACAGTAAATCAACGACAGCATGAATATGAATGTGCAGTAGTCAATGCAGCGGAACAGTAAATCAGTATAACGATATGTCACGTATGCCAACACAGTATAAAAATAATATAAATGTCAGTATCCCTATCAGTCTCTAAGTCTCACTGTACAGGTCACTAAGCTTATCGTCAGTCCAAGTGTGAGAGTCAACCACTCGCGAGTGTCCTCCACCCAAGGGTAGAACCCAAGTGCAAGGGACCACGGGCCCAACATGTAACAAGAATATCACGGTGTATATATCACGTACCCTGTAAATCTCCATATAACTCCCTAAATATATAAGCTGGCATGGGACTCCCGAGATTCTGTTGAACTCACACTTAAACTACCCCACACCCCGTGGTCTACATCAAACGCTAACCACGACCCTAAATACTAATCGATCCGTGACAAGTCTGCGCGAGAACTGGAGGCAGGACCTCCATCAAGCACGTCCCGACTAATACCTAAGATAAATGGCAGTGTCGGATGCCTTATCTGTGACATCCGTGCAAGCGCTTCCATAAGTGTCCCATACCACTTATAGTCACACGTACACGCATCCCACAGACGTCGACAATGCAATAGAATGAAAGGGACACTGATTGTGCACAAGTACGTATCACTTTCACTTAATCACGGATACACGAACACTGACGTACTTGCCACAATCATCACTAAAGTCTAACACTGGGTAAATGCACGATGCCACTAGGTTATCAATACGATGATATGGGTATGATATGATGCGTGAACAAGTATACAAACGTGATGAGGATGTTATGAAACATCATTCTTTCACTTGCACGATTTATCATGAAACATACGTATATAATTTGGCGAAATGATAAACAGGTTGTAATTAGTATGTTCAGTTGTCCATCCATAGAATTTAGTTTCAAGCCAATCGGGTTCCAGGATCAAAAGTTATAACCATTTCATTTTAAGCGCTCGCGGCTGGAAATCTGGTTTCAGAATCGGAAATCCGTTTCGCAACGCATTTTGATCCCAGTTGGGATCAGATTTTAGCGACGCTACAGTCGGATGAATTCTATGGTTTTCAGTAAGGTTTTCAACGCAACAGACGGATCGTCAATCGCATCTGTACGTTAGGAGTTATAATCTGTTTACTATTAACATGTCAATTCTGATTCTGTTGGGACTGTTATGCGTCCCGATCTTCTAAATTACAGATTAAATATCAAACAGTAATGAAACGGAATGAAACCAATTGTGTTGTCTAGATAACAGTTTCATCTATAATAAACAGCAGAGTTCCTCAACCTACGAGTTAAGGAAATCCTATGGTATCCAATACGGAACAGCAAGCACGACTGGAGTCGCTCTGGACTGCAGTCCAGAGTCGCCCTCCGATCCGAATATCACCACAGTTTAAATACAGAAATGTCTGGAAACTAGCATAGGGTTAAAGTTCGTCGAGTTAGCTTCGATTTGAGCCCTCGAACGCACCATTCTAATATGTATATGATTTATGGTGAATTTAACGGTTTTCAGGTACAATAGAATTACAGCTTTACGGTTAAACTTGGGGGTAGTCGTTTTGGTCATTAGCAGTCATATTATCAAACGAAATTTGCACAAGATAACCATCTCTACCAGGGCCAATATAATATATCCAGTTCCGTCAAATTTGAGAAAGATTTCCTTTGGGAACACACGTCGAACAGGTTAAAGCACATAATTAGTTAAACTTGTACTTTAATAATCTATGCATTTAACGATTATAACTTAAGTAACATAGCATGTAAGCAAGTAAAAACTTGCCTGGAGACGTCCCGGGGATGTACGGTGGCTGTGACGTCACGAACGCGCGACACACGCGCGGCACGACAACTTGATTCGGCTCGGATTCGTGTCTCGGTAGCGGTGTCTTGGTTACTGGAGGTCGGCTGTTCGAGCTTCGGAGGGGGTGAGCGCAGCGACGGGTGGCCGAAGCTTGGATAGTGGCCGACAAGGGGAGACTCGGGTTGAAACGTGAGGAGAGAGAAAAAGAGTTTAGAGATGTATAAAGAGAAAGATTGAGAAAGAGAGGGAGAAAGGAATTGAGAGAGAGATGAGAGAGAGATAGTGAGGGAAAGCCAGAGAGGGTTAGAGAGAGGGAGAGGGATAGTGAGAGAGAGAGACAGAGATCTAGGGAACTGAGGGTGAGAGAGAGAGAGAGAGAGAGAGAGAGAAATGTAGGTAGAGAGAGAGAGAGAGAGAGAGAAATGTAGGTAGAGAGAGAGAGAGACAGAGTGAGTGAGAGAGAGAGTGAGAGAGAGAAAGACAGAGAGATAGTTAGAAAAAGAGGGGGAGGGCAGAGGGAGAGAGTTAGGGTGAGAGAGTGAGGGACAGAGAGAACGAGGGAGAGAGAGATTAGGCAGAGAGGGAGAGAGAGAGAACTCAGGGAGAGAGAGAGAGGGAGACAGAGTGAGAGTGTTAGAGAGAGAGAGAGAGGGTCGGAGAGAGAGACAGTGAGAGAGGGAGAGAGCTGCGTGATGACGAGAACGGCGACGATGATGATGACGCGGGAGAGGTCGACGACGAGACTAGAAGCTTGCCGGCGTCGGGGCAGGGGACTCGGGGTGCAGATGAGTGGGTGCAGGGGAGTGGAGTTGATGGGGAAGGTGATGATGATGCAGAGGCGTCGATGGGGTGGCCGGAGGTGCGATGGGATCGGGTGATCGTCGGCGGCGAGAGGGGTGCAGGCGAGGTGGGGAAAGTGAAGTGGTGATGGAAGGAGAGGAAGAGAAAGAGATGACGAGAGAGAAAGGGAGTGTACTGAGAGAGAGGGAAGGCAGGGGGAGACGAGGGTGCGCGAGTGGACGTAACGGCGCTCGAACGTGGCCGACACGAGCGCAGTCGTGGGCGAAGGAGGCGGCGTGGGCGGAGGAAATGCGCGCGGGAGAAGGGGAAATAGCCGTTGGGGGAGATGAACAGGAATGGGGGTCGGGTCGAGTAAGGAGGAAGCGGGCTTGGGTTAAAGAAAGTGGGCCGGGCCAAGGGAGAAGGAAAATGATTTTAGTTAAATTTTGTGGGCTCGGGCTGCCGGCGTGGGCTGAGGAGAGTTGATGGAAAATTTAAATGGTAAAAATAAAGGAGCGGGCCGGGAAGTTTTGGGCTGGAAAAGAAGACTAAAATAAAAGAATTAAGGGAAAATGAATAAGAAGGCCGGGCCGGGGTTGGGTTAAGAGATTAAAAATAAAAGAATTAGGGGAAAAGGAAATGGGCCCGGGAGCTAAATAGAAAAGGGAAAGAAAGGGTTGGGGAAAAATTTAGATGTTTTGTTTTAATAAATTAAGTTATAAAAGGGATGGGCTTGGATTTTAAAATGGGGAAAGATTTTGGGTTTAAGGAGTAGTTTTAAAATAGATAAACTAATAAATAGTTATAAGTAGAAATTTTAAATAAATCTTATAGGTGAAATAGGAATACAGATATTGGTAAGAAAAGGGGCTGGGTATTACATCATACCACCCTTACAAAAATTTCGTCCTCGAAATTTAAAAAAATAAGTCATAGAAACATAAACGGAAGCTATCATAATTGCAAACTAACATATAAGGATTTATTAGAAATTCGTGGACAAAGAAACTTGAAGGTATAAGCATGTAAGAGCAGCATACAAAAGATAAGTCTAGAAAGATATAAGGTAGAAATAACTATAAGAGTAAATACATGTATACGAGAATATAGGTATCAATAACGAACAATAATATTCAGAATGTGTTCGATAAAAGTCGAAACTTACAAATGCGCACAACTAAGTCTATCAAAATAGCAAACAGAAATAATAAGTATAAGGCTCAACCACTTATAATAGTAAGCATATACATAATACTAGAAATAAGATAACGGTAATAAAGTAGTGAAAGATTTGTCGGTAGGTTGAAACAGTTTAGGATAAGGTATCGATAAAATAGGTTCAAAATATTTTAGAAAAACTGGTATAGTGAAATTAAGAAAAGGGACCAAGAGTATGTGCTGTGTAAAGTTGCGCTACTGAAAACGAGAATACTAATAGTGTACTTAAAATATATAAAACAGAGAAATCAATAACACACCCTTTGATAAATTTAAAATAATGAAAACTAGATTTTGAATAATAATGTCTCTAAATATATATATGGGGTAAAAAGAAATCACCAATATGAATAGGGCTAGCTGGGGTAGTGATTACAAGAGGGTGTGGTTCAACCAGGAGGTCGGAGTGTGTCGGCTTTAGGCTGAAGATCAAGGAGATTGGGATCGGGTCAGCACAGGATGTAAGGATGAGCAACAAAAGAATACAAAAGGAAAAGTGTGGGGGAAACAATAATTGGTACAACACACGAATCAAAATTTGAAGAGTTAATGAATTCGGAAGTTTCACAGGAACTATTCTCCTCCCAGAAGGATCTCAAACAGGGTACAGACAAAGGATGAATGGTGGCTCATTCTAAGGATCAGAGTGCGGTACTTTCCAATTGAAATGAGGGTGAAACCATACAATGAGTAGGGGTGAACAGTCAGGGAACTCGGCAGAAAAATAAATGAACATGGGCGAGAACAAGCGGACCAATAATCAAAGGTTTACGAATCTAGAAGATTTACTTTATTCAAGAAAATTTGAAACAACGCGTTCTCAAAGACGGAAAGTGGCCCTAAACCATACACATTTTATTTGGCCAGAAAGACAACATCAAAAGAAATTCCGTCAGCCGCGGTTGTGAAGATTCAGAAGGTTGCGGTAGGCTCGCGCACTCAGGTAAGGGCGTCCATTCCTATATCGCCTCGTAGGCATCGCTGCTGGGAGTTCTTCAACAATAGGGTCTTGATCTTCTGGTCCTTCTTCCTCGGATAGAGCTTCTTCATCGAGGTTCGATTCCATGTGGTTCTCTCCTTCTGCGTTTTCTTCCACGGGATTCTCCTCAACTGGATTTTCTTCTATCGGGTCTTTATCGGGATCTTCCTCTATCGGGTATTCCTCTATAGGGTTCTCCTCAGGATCTCCTTCTTCCTCGTCGGAATCAGCTATCACGTTAAACTCTGGGGCGACTACTCCTTCGTCCTCTGAATCATTGTTTCCGAAGTTGACCTGGGGACCGTTGACCTCGTCATCAGGACTCATCCGCGTGCGGTCTAAGGAAACGCTTGATTGTGCATCCTCGTCTAGATGCGGCGCTGCTCCAGGGTGGGCCATGGCCTGAAAAGAGAAGTCATGATTAGACAGTGGATTATATCAAGGGACGCTCAGGGTACGAAATATAGGAAAATATGCGGTTGCAGGAACTGAAAGATCAGAATGAAAATACCGTGATAATGAATAGAATTTGACATAGAGAAAGCATGAGAATGATACACATATTATGATTCAAATTTTATTTCATTCAACTAAAAGTTCGACGGATACAAAGGTTCAAATGGAAGGAATGTTCATGAAAAACGACAATAGTATTATTGAAAGTAGATAACATGAAAAATCATTCTTCGACTACTATAACATTGCATTCTCGTCGCGTGAGTTGAATCCTGCGTCTGATCCGCCTTATCGTCGAAGTCCGAACTACGCGGCAATCATCACTTGGCAGAAGTGGGGAGTGTGGACGAGTTTCCTCCTTGCAGTTCTTTCCTTTCTGGGCAGCCGTCGATGAGGTGCTTGTTAGAACAGCAAATCAGACATTTCCCCTGGGCGCGGCGACAATCCTTCTGAAGGTGTCCTGGCCTCTTACAATATCCACAGCAAGGGTTTTTCTGATGCTTCTGTTGACGCTTCATCTTCTTCTCTTTTTCTCGTCCAATAGGGATCCCTTTATGATAGGAGACTCCCGCTGGGGTCTGATTCACCTGTCTTCTCAGTCCTTCAGCCAACAAGTCGTTTGTTCGCTCCTGGGCTTCCTTTAGACTTCTCAGTGCATTCAGAATCTCGACGGTCTGATTCTGGGGAGCGGATATAGACGAAGAGTCGTTGAAAGACATGATCCTGAACAATGATTTTGAGGATGATATAAGTCACAAGATATACGAATCAAAATATAATATGGATAGGACAAAGATTCAAAAATATCAGAGATGC
The DNA here is from genome assembly GCA_030015575.1 of Agapanthus africanus. Classification (NCBI taxonomy): domain Eukaryota; kingdom Viridiplantae; phylum Streptophyta; class Magnoliopsida; order Asparagales; family Amaryllidaceae; genus Agapanthus; species Agapanthus africanus. Next base: position 72,528,754 of record JASDDO010000026.1, read on the forward strand.
TGAATTTATTGTAAGTGGGGAATCAACTGTACTACTTTAAGTCACTTGATTAGAGTACGGTAGTGCAATGGCAACCACGTATCCTTGTCAAGTCACCCGAAACCATAGCGAATGATAGCTGAACACACGATGTGAATATGGATCAAGAATGACAAGTTTACAATCTAGACCGAGGGATGTCTTAGATTGTCAAATTGTACACGGAAAACTGCAATCCCAATCGATGCAAAACCTGGGCTCTGATACCAACTAAACCATGTCACGCCCCGCTTCCCAAAATACGGAATACGAGGGGTAGACAAGGCCAGCCATGCTCCTACGGTCAAGGAAATGTCCTGCCGTAGTCACACTTCGGCTTCTAGTTTATCATGGTAAACAGTAAATGATGCACAGGTAATGAGAAATGCAGTAACTGAAAGAAACAATAATATAAACTGACCTGAAGGGGAACAAACGAAAGTAACTCGGTATAGCAAGTCAAGAAGTCTGTGATGCACGTCTAGTTCTGATCCAAGCTAAATCTTCTCCTCACACTGAGCATGCATACTCAGGTCGTCAGAGCGACACAATAGCAATAATATATATATGAAATCAAGTGACAGTTTTAACAGTGGTAATGAATATGAATAACAGTAAATCAACGACAGCATGAATATGAATGTGCAGTAGTCAATGCAGCGGAACAGTAAATCAGTATAACGATATGTCACGTATGCCAACACAGTATAAAAATAATATAAATGTCAGTATCCCTATCAGTCTCTAAGTCTCACTGTACAGGTCACTAAGCCTATCGTCAGTCCAAGTGTGGGAGTCAACCACTCGCGAGTGTCCTCCACCCAAGGGTAGAACCCAAGGGCAAGGGACCACGGGCCCAACATGTAACAAGAATATCACGGTGTATATATCACGTACCCTGTAAATCTCCATATAACTCCCTAAATATATAAGCTGGCATGGGACTCCCGAGATTCTGTTGAACTCACACTTAAACTACCCCACACCCCGTGGTCTACATCAAACGCTAACCACGACCCTAAATACTAATCGATCCGTGACAAATCTGCGCGAGAACTGGAGGCAGGACCTCCATCAAGCACGTCCCGACTAATACCTAAGATAAATGGCAGTGTCGGATGCCTTATCTGTGACATCCGTGCAAGCGCTTCCATAAGTGTCCCATACCACTTATAGTCACACGTACACGCATCCCACAGACGTCGACAATGCAATAGAATGAAAGGGACACTGATTGTGCACAAGTACGTATCACTTTCACTTAATCACGGATACACGAACACTGACGTACTTGCCACAATCATCACTAAAGTCTAACACTGGGTAAATGCACGATGCCACTAGGTTATCAATACGATGATATGGGTATGATATGATGCATGAACAAGTATACAAACGTGATGAGGATGTTATGAAACATCATTCTTTCACTTGCACGATTTATCATGAAACATACATATATAATTTGGCGAAATGATAAACAGGTTGTAATTAGTATGTTCAGTTGTCCATCCATAGAATTTAGTTTCAAGCCAATCGGGTTCCAGGATCAAAAGTTATAACCATTTCATTTTAAGCGCTCGCGGCTGGAAATCTGGTTTCAGAATCGGAAATCCGTTTCGCAACGCATTTTGATCCCAGTTGGGATCAGATTTTAGCGACGCTACAGTCGGATGAATTCTATGGTTTTCAGTAAGGTTTTCAACGCAATAGACGGATCGTCAATCGCATCTGTACGTTAGGAGTTATAATCTGTTTACTATTAACATGTCAATTCTGATTCTGTTGGGACTGTTATGCGTCCCGATCTTCTAAATTACAGATTAAATATCAAACAGTAATGAAACGGAATGAAACCAATTGTGTTGTCTAGATAACAGTTTCATCTATAATAAACAGCGGAGTTCCTCAACCTACGAGTTAAGGAAATCCTATGGTATCCAATACGGAACAGCAAGCACGACTGGAGTCGCTCTGGACTGCAGTCCAGAGTCGCCCTCCGATCCGAATATCACCACAGTTTAAATACAGAAATGTCTGGAAACTAGCATAGGGTTAAAGTTCGTCGAGTTAGCTTCGATTTGAGCCCTCGAACGCACCATTCTAATATGTATATGATTTATGGTGAATTTAACGGTTTTCAGGTACAATAGAATTACAGCTTTACGGTTAAACTTGGGGGTAGTCGTTTTGGTCATTAGCAGTCATATTATCAAACGAAATTTGCACAAGATAACCATCTCTACCAGGGCCAATATAATATATCCAGTTCCGTCAAATTTGAGAAAGATTTCCTTTGGGAACACACGTCGAACAGGTTAAAGCACATAATTAGTTAAACTTGTACTTTAATAATCTATGCATTTAACGATTATAACTTAAGTAACATAGCATGTAAGCAAGTAAAAACTTGCCTGGAGACGTCCCGGGGATGTACGGTGGCTGTGACGTCACGAACGCGCGACACACGCGCGGCACGACAACTTGATTCGGCTCGGATTCGTGTCTCGGTAGCGGTGTCTTGGTTACTGGAGGTCGGCTGTTCGAGCTTCGGAGGGGGTGAGCGCAGCGACGGGTGGCCGAAGCTTGGATAGTGGCCGACAAGGGGAGACTCGGGTTGAAACGTGAGGAGAGAGAAAAAGAGTTTAGAGATGTATAAAGAGAAAGATTGAGAAAGAGAGGGAGAAAGGAATTGAGAGAGAGATGAGAGAGAGATAGTGAGGGAAAGCCAGAGAGGGTTAGAGAGAGGGAGAGGGATAGTGAGAGAGAGAGACAGAGATCTAGGGAACTGAGGGTGAGAGAGAGAGAGAGAGAGAGAAATGTAGGTAGAGAGAGAGAGAGAGAAAGAGAGAGAGAACTCAGGGAAAGGGAGAGAGAGACAGAGTGAGAGAGAGAGAGACAGAGAGAGAAAGAGAGTGAGAGAGAGAAAGACAGAGAGATAGATAGAAAAAGAGGGGGAGGGCAGAGGGAGAGAGTTAGGGTGAGAGAGTGAGGGACAGAGAGAACGAGGGAGAGAGAGAGATTAGGCAGAGAGGGAGAGAGAGAGAGAACTCAGGGAGAGAGAGAGAGGGAGACAGAGTGAGAGTGTTAGAGAGAGAGAGAGAGGGTCGGAGAGAGAGACAGTGAGAGAGGGAGAGAGCTGCGTGATGACGAGAACGGCGACGATGATGATGACGCGGGAGAGGTCGACGACGAGACTAGAAGCTTGCCGGCGTCGGGGCAGGGGACTCGGGGTGCAGATGAGTGGGTGCAGGGGAGTGGAGTTGATGGGGAAGGTGATGATGATGCAGAGGCGTCGATGGGGTGGCCGGAGGTGCGATGGGATCGGGTGATCGTCGGCGGCGAGAGGGGTGCAGGCGAGGTGGGGAAAGTGAAGTGGTGATGGAAGGAGAGGAAGAGAAAGAGATGACGAGAGAGAAAGGGAGTGTACTGAGAGAGAGGGAAGGCAGGGGGAGACGACGGTGCGCGAGTGGACGTAACGGTGCTCGAACGTGGCCGACACGAGCGCAGTCGTGGGCGAAGGAGGCGGCGTGGGCAGAGGAAATGCGCGCGGGAGAAGGGGAAATAGCCGTTGGGGGAGATGAACAGGAATGGGGGTCGGGTCGAGTAAGGAGGAAGCGGGCTTGGGTTAAAGAAAGTGGGCCGGGCCAAGGGAGAAGGAAAATGATTTTAGTTAAATTTTGTGGGCTCGGGCTGCCGGCGTGGGCTGAGGAGAGTTTATGGAAAATTTAAATGGTAAAAATAAACGAGCGGGCCGGGAAGTTTTGGGCTGGAAAAGAAGACTAAAATAAAAGAATTAAGGGAAAATGAATAAGAAGGCCGGGCCGGGGTTGGGTTAAGAGATTAAAAATAAAAGAATTAGGGGAAAAGGAAACGGGCCCGGGAGCTAAATAGAAAAGGGAAAGAAAGGGTTGGGGAAAAATTTAGATGTTTTGTTTTAATAAATTAAGTTATAAAAGGGACGGGCTTGGATTTTAAAATGGGGAAAGATTTTGGGTTTAAGGAGTAGTTTTAAAATAGATAAACTAATAAATAGTTATAAGTAGAAATTTTAAATAAATCTTATAGGTGAAATAGGAATACAGATATTGGTAAGAAAAGGGGCTGGGTATTACATAACGCGGTGGACCCTCTAGAAGACAACAAACCTTAACTCGATTATGTGACCGTCTTGAACTGCCTCTAAACCTTAGGGTTTGGGGCAGTACGGTGTGCCACATGTGAGGCGTTGGCTTGACCCTTCTACGGCTGGACCATCGGTACTGTGGCATGTGATGGATGTTTTTAAACTGATTTCATGTGTTGAGATATATTGGGGAAATCTTGGGTGTTTGATTATTCGATCGGAAAGTTTAACATTATCTATTTATCTGGAATGTGATACAATATTTAGAATCCACAGGTAGTTATAAGATAACTAATTTGAATGTTATAAATCTAGCAGTTCAGTCTCAAATTGATCGGTTGCCACGGAATTTTGATGTGATCAAAAGTCCGTCGCAATCACGTAGTGTACGCGGATACTCATCGGATAAACTTAACAGACAGCCACGCCCCATAGCCCCGACCAAGTGACTGTAGGAGAACCCCGTTGTCAAAAGCATCCGTTCGGATGCTCGCGGCAGCGGTGTTCCGCCTTAGTGCACTTCGTCGACGGCATCCGGGGGTGCGGCCGTCTACTAATGTTTGAGACGAGCATTCGATCAGGATGTCGGGAATCTTGTTGAATTGCCCGACTTGATATTGAAAAGTGTTTTCGATAAAGAGACTAAAATGCGGGGTTTATAATTGTTAGGCATGCGATGTCTAAGGAATTCATTTGGTTAGGCATGCGATGTCTAAAGAGGTTGCGGATTCCAACTGTTGTAGTTTTACACTTTCTTTTCTGTGACCGTAAGCATAGTATGTGGTGTATCGCCGGCTTTGTTGCTATACATCAACGACAATCGGGATACGCATACTTGCTTACGTTGATGATATAAGATATTATGTGTTGCTGTGATATGTTATATTGGATCGTCGTGTTCTGAATAGCCAGGGGTTTTATGTGAGATGATAGTTTTTCTTTTTCATTCATGTAAAATTCATTTGTATGTAATATTCTTTTATTGGGGCACTTCCGGGCTGAGGATGATGTCACCATTGTATATTATTTACTTTTCCGCATCAGGTAGACCCAAGGAGGGGAGCACAAGTAACCGGGTTCTAGGGTCCAGTGGGAGACCATCTCGAGGAGTCGAGACCGGGACTCCTAACCCTAGAATTGGCAGTGTTACTTGCCGCTCTCGTAGGGGTCTAGGGATGTGGGTTTGGCTATTCATCGCGACCGTGGAATCCGTGTTTTATACAGGCTTGTATTGAAAACACGGACGTCCTAGTATATCCAATATTTCATATATGTTCTTTTGCTGCAATGTTCTGTGATGAGATCATATTACTGCCTGAGATGAATTTTTATATTATATATATGAGATATATGTTATATTGCAGATTTCGTTTCAAAAGAGATGCTTATGAAGCATAATAAAATGGGACTTCATTAATGAGATTAATGAAATAAAAGAAACCTAAGATATTGTAGAAACTTGTTTAAAAACTGGTAGCTCTAGTTCTTACTTTGCATAGCGGTGTTCCTTGTAAAACATCCAGCACCTTATTCGATAAGGAAAGAGCCGAGATCCCTTCACCGGGAGTGACCTCTTTAGTGAAACTAGCAGATGCTACAAACTCGGTTTGTCTTTTGATTGCTTTTATAGTTCTTGGTTTGCACAGTGATATTTGTGAAATATCCTGCACCTTATTCGATGAGGAAAGGGCCGACGATCCCTTCACCGGGAGTGACCCCTTTAGCAAAACTAGAAAAGCCTCAAAAACATTCCATTTAAAATCACTCGATTCTACAACGATATCAAGTTCATTATGCAAAGGGTTTTCTGAAAAACCTGTCGTAGCCCTCCGTCATTTCAGATAAGTACTTCATAGTATTCGTGCTGCGTTTGTTGGCTTTCGTCAAGGCGTAGTGTGCGGTAGCTATTTATGCTTATCTGTATAAGCATATGATGCGATTGAGTTAGGGTAGTCGTGCGACTTTGTTGGCATTCGTCAAGGGTCGTGCGGGTGGGTTTAATTCAATCAGGAAATGACGGGTTGAACTTGATTAGTAGCCTATGGTTTGTTGGCATTCGTCAAGGTCATAGGACGCTAGGGGCAAAATATTATTGGGAATTTCAAGTGTTGAAATTTGCAATGAGATTGCATACCTTCTATGAGATAGTTGGATCCCGATACCCACTGCGAGTAACTGTTACTCCTGGGAGAGTTTTGCACATTACGATTAGCCGATCAAGTAGGTGTCTAGAAAGGTGTTAACGGGGTTACGCCCCTGGGAAGGTTTACTTTAATTAAGTTCGTGCGAAAGCACGGGGGACCTCCCTCAAAGTACCGACACTGGTCTGGCTGAAAGATTGGCGAACTTGTAGCGTGTAATTAATCCCGGCTAGTCTTTCCTTTTAGGGTTTGAAGGAAGATTTGACTAAAACAATGGGAGACATCCTGATTAGATATATTAGATAACCAATCTAATCTTGCAAGAGCATACGCTGAGTGTTTTCTTCTCTCTCTCTCCAGGTAGCGACCGTATCACGCCTTAATCAAGATAATAAAATGGATGTATTGACCGAACCTGCTTGTTATACTGAGCTGGGGAACGTTGGTCCCGCTCCAACTTATAATTGTTATAAGACAGAGCAAGAAATTAGGGAATACCAGATTTCCCGTGCCGCCCAAACGAAGAAAGTGCATGTTGATGCATCATCTTCGGGTGTGTTCATTACAGAGAACTGTTTCTCAGTATCCTTTACGTCCTGGGTATGAGATACCGGATCAGGATCCCGCATATGTAATCTGTTACATGGGCTACAGAAAGGTAGAGAACTGAGAACGGGTGCTAAGTTTCACGAGACAGAAAACGGTGCAAGTGTTGCAGCCAAGTCTGTTGGTCACTATCATCCTGTATTACCAGAATACATTGATTCTAAATGAATGTTATTAGATACCGAACCTGATGTACAACATCATATCAGTCTCTTTATTAGTAAAGAAGGATATAATTTTGTATTGTTGGATAATGTTTTGAACATTTTCTATATCAAGAGTTGATCGGTTCAGGCACGTTATCTAAAAGCATTGACGTTCTAAATCAAACTACAGTTCTTAGTATACACAACACACACAAGAGGAAGAGTTCAGAAATGAACGAATCCTTCTTGAGGCATTATAGACTAGGTCATATCAATGCGACCCGACTAGCTGAAGTTACATAAAGATACATATTTAAATTAGTTTGAATTTACATCTTGTGAAACTTGCCAGTCATGTCACAAAGATAAGATGACCAAAGCTCTGTTTATTGGAAATAGAGAAAGAGTTAGTGAACTCTTGGGATTGATACATGCTGATGTATGAAAGTCCCCTGTCTACACATGCCAAGACCGGTTCTTTGTACTTCATTACATTCTCTGATAATCTCTCAAGATTCAGACATGTGTTCCTGTTGAAACATAAGTCCGAAGCTTTTGAGATATTCACAGAATATAAGTTAGAAGTAGAGAACCAAATTCGGGTATAAGTATTATGTCCTTTGATGAGATCAGGGAGGAGAATACTTGAGCACGGAATTTCTGGACCATTCTAAAGGAGAATGAGATTCTCTCTCAGCATTACTCCTCCATATACACCATAGCACAATGGTATATCGGGGCGGAGCAAAAGCACCCTATGTGATATGGTGTTCTCTATGATGAGTACTACTGAGTTTCCTATTTCCTTTTGGGAGTTATGCACTTGAGAAGCTGCATACCTATTGAATAGGGTTCGAATCAAATCAGTTGCCTACCACTTCATATGTGATATGGAAAGGGAAGAGCCCATATCTTAAGTTGGGTAAGATTTGGGGTTGTCCGGCCTATGTCTAAAAGCAAAAATCCGGACAAGCTCGAGGCAAGGTCTGTTATGTAGAACTGGAATGGTTCCAGCTATACAAACTACAAACTGATGATTTGATAGAACCAAGGATTCAATAGTTTCTAACGAACCTCAGTCTCTCCGCCGATCTAGTAGGGTTCCTCACCCACCTGAGAGATACTTCGGTTTTTCTATGACAGTGGGAGCGAGGATTGCATCATGAGATGATGACCCAACTAGTTTCGAGCTGGCCATCAGGAGTGAGACTCTGTAAGAATGGCTGGATGCTAAGCGATCTGAGATGGAATCCTTATACACCAACAAAGTATGGACTTTGGTTGCTTTATCTGAAGGGTTAAATCCCCATCAGGAGCAAGTATATCTTGAGAAGATTACTTGGTGTACATGGAAAAGTTAAGACTTTCAAAGCTATGCTTAAGTCCATCCAGATCCTACTTGCCAAGGCTACATACCATGACTACGATATCTGGCGGTTGGGTGTCATGACTGCTTTTCTAAATGATGTTTTAGAAGAGAGCGTCTATAAGTACACAGCCAGAGGACTTCGTAGATAGTGGGAGCAGCGGAAATGTGTGCAAGATGTTTTATGTGATAAAGCAGGCATCGCGGAGTTGGAACGTCTGTTTTGATGTGGTAATCAAAGAGTTTGACTTCATCAAAATGGTAGATGAACCTTGTATATACAAAAAAGTAGTAGGGAGTATGGTGGTGATCCTCGTAGAGTACGTGGATGACATACTCTTGATAGGGAAGGAGTTTCCTATGCTACGCTCAGTCAATCTCCGCTTATCACAAGGATTCTCCATATAGGATCAAAATGATACCTCCTAAATCCTGGGTTTTGGATTTATGAGATAGATATAATTGGATGTTAGGATACTCACTAGTTGTAGTGAGATGCTATCAATCAATTCTAGGGAGAATCACTGGAAAGGTTCCAGGGTGATAAGGACAACTGAATGTCAATCGCATGCATTGTCTTTACCTTTAGTGGAGGGACGGTATGTTGGAAGAGTTCCAAGCTAGATACCGTGACTTACTAGAGAATTAAAGGAAAGATACATCGTTACCAAGGATGCTACCAAAGAGGCAGTCTGGATATATATAAGTTCATGATATGAACTTCATTCCTACCATTGTGTGACAATGGAGTTGTGGCTTTTGCCAAGGAACCCCCGTCCCATCTGAAATCCAGATATAATTCTTAGGCAGTATCACCTGATCATGGAGATGGTTGATCTTCAGGGAGATCGAGGTTAGGAGAGTAGACACAGAGGACAACAGCGCAGATCCACTCACAAAGGCCTTTTTCCCAGTAGAGACTTTTATGGGATGGTTGAGTATGAGATACTTCAACCGTAGCTAATTGTTGGGTATGTGATACCACAACAGATGACCCTAGTGCAAGTGGGAGATTGTTAGTTATATGTATGCCCTAGAGGCCATTACTGTACATACGATGTATATTGTAATGGATGCTTAGACATATATAGGGAGGACTTATTTGCTCGACATGATAGTACGCTATCTGGTTATACTTTATCTTAACATGTACTCTCATTGTCTCAATGTTACATGTTGATAAAGCCCTCAGGATATGTACTCGACTACTGGGACTATGATGAGATTATACTAGTGGGGCCACGGTAGTCGACGAGTACATCCTATAACTGTTCCTAGTCGAGGGTGTATCGAGACAGGGAATCGATGCACCAGAGTAGACTAGCGTATACGCATCTTGACCCATATGATGGGCGATGGATGATCCCATATCCATCGGTGTTTGACATCAATGATGGTGTACGGGTGCTCAGTGGAGACTGGGTACACTGGACGGACTCGCCGAGAACTCCCAGATGGTATTATACCTCACGTCAGATGGCAGTTCTCCGGTGACACTGGTACAGAGTAGTCTGTTGACCCGAGATCGTCATAGAGTCTTGTGTGATTCCCACTGTGCTTTATTTTCCATCATACCACGTCCAAGAGGGCGTGCAAAAAGGTGGCTTTTGGGTACAGTCCCGAATCACATGGAGGCAATGAGCGATAGGAGGGGATTCGTTTCTCCCGGTATAGGGAGTTGATGTTGTGCTGTGTTCGATTGGCTATAACCGGAAATCCCTGGCCAGGGTTGCTGAGATTTACTGGTAAGTGTTATCAGTATTTTCTCGAACTGTTATAGACCTCATATCGATACGACTTATCAAGCTACTGGGGTCTGACGTTTACCACCCCTAGGCGAGATATGCGACATATCAGACGATGAGACCGGACTGTACGGGAGTGTTACTGTTTGGATTCACAGGAGAATGTACATGCTTGCTTGTTGATCTTCTGAGCGCTCAATACCTGGGTAGCTGTTACGTTTAGCTGACCGCTTGCAGCTTGTGGGTATTTGATATGATCATCACCTGCTGCCGGCGTATTGACGATTTTTTAGAGTACTACACAGAGGTTTCTTGGCTCAGGCAAAACGGAGTAGGAGCACATATGTGATATGTGCGGGACCGAGGATAATGCGATATGAGATACCGTATTCTATTCTCGCGATATTTGATATCAGCCGGGTCATCGGATCAAGTGTTGATTCGATGAATTGGTACGGATAAATATTAGTCGGTTATATGCGAAGCCGGATTGTCGGATCAAGTGTTGATTCGATAATTTAATGTATAATAATATATATGATATATTAAAATTACATTAACTAATATTAGCTCACTAAAAGATTCTTTTTCTCACTCGGGTAATACATTGATATATATGCGATATATGTTAATTGTATTATTTTATTTTGTTACGATAAATATTATATATGTGATATATAATATTGTAACATGATATGATTACTAATGCAACATGTTTAGTAGAGATTAAACATGGTTAGGGTTTGATTAGGGTTAAGCTTTTCTAGATGTTTCTAGAAGCTTTCTTTTTGTTTTGTGCAAAGATATTTGTTTAGATATTTTTGCATGATATTTCTTAACCTAACCATACCCCTTAACCCTAGTTCAATCTCTACAAAGGTTACTTAACCATGGTTGCATTATTCTTCATATTAATCCTTTCATTATTCATCACAAAAGAAATGGATCACTATTCTTCTTCTTCTTCCTCCTTTTGCAAAGCTTTCTTGCTTTTTATTTGTGATGTAAAATGAGTGAGAATAAGAAAATAAAAGAGAGCAAAAATCCTACTTCATCATCCTCATCTATCCTTGCCATTTAGATGAGGGTGTTCACTTCATATTATGAGTGTTAGCTTGTGTTAACGAAACTTCAAGGTAGATCATCTTTGTATCGAAGATCGGAAGCAAGACTGCATCTTTCTCTTCGTGGAACCTCTCGAGAGTCCGGAACACGATGATCGCAGCGAAGGGACTTCAACACGGAGCTTAAGAACTGAAGGACCGGATCTACAAAGGTTGTAATCCCTCTCACTTAGTGTTAAACTGTTTAACATGTTAGTTTTCGCCTAAACTCTAGTTTAAAGATCCGGCTTCGGGTTGTTCGGCACGGCTAAAATTTTAAATCGGACATGGTTGATGCCTCGTAGAACCTTGTGGCAGTGCCTAGCAACCCTACACTTCGAGCTCTCGAGGAGCTTCTTCTGGCTCGGCTATCTCGTCATCATCATTTGACCTTTCGCTGGCTTCACCAACATGGATCATGTAGCATGCTTTGGAATCAGGCTGGATGAAACCCATGCCCCGTCTATCTGGAATTCTTCCATCGATGAGTGCTCGAACCTGAGGCGGATGCCATAGCCCTTCATGAAACTTTGCTTCGGACTCCGTTTGATATAACCGACATCCATGGCTTTTGAAATATTCCCGTATCTCGGGCGCACAGTATTTGGGATTGAGGACGGCTCTTATGCCTCTCTCATAGGGAAGGCACGCGACAGACAAATCATCCGGATGCACAATAGGATTTGACCCATAAAACAGGATGTCCTTCTATCCACTTTTCCTTCCGGGAACATAGAAAGTTTTTAGCTGGTCCACGGTGGAGTCTGACAATGCATTGAGCTCTTTGCACATCTTCTCCGGCACCCTTGTAATGGTTAGGGACCCTTGTACAACTTTGAAAGTCTCTCATAGCTTTGCTTGTTGCGTGGGGGGCCAATCTGTATAGCTGTTGTAAGGCAGGTTCTCTTCCTCTGACTCTTCAGTGTCGCTGCCTAAACGAGGGCAAATTTTTCTGTCAGATGGGCCTTCGATATCAGACTCGTTCGTATCGCTACCAAAATGAGGGCGGTTTTTATGGACGGACGGACTTCCAACGTCGGACTCATCAGTGTCACTGTCGAAATGCGGACGCACTTGGGGGTTTTTGCTTTTGAAAGTGACAGCCAGCTCAGACTTGCATTTGAGTTTCGGGGCCGTTCTGTCTTTGGTCAGCTGTGGCTCAGCACTTTGGGGGTTCACAAAGTACCGAGAATCTTCATATCGGACTTCATGCACACCGAACGGCTGGATGTCTCCATCAATGCGTCTTTCTTCGCCATTTTTAGTATACTTCATGCATTGATGGAGAGTTGACGGAACGATACCATAATCGTGGAGCCACGACCGTCCCAAGAGAATTTTGTAAGACTTGTCAGCGTCGATCACGTATATCTTAGTTTCGGTTTGTATATCCCCAAATTTGATTGGCAGAGCTATAGACCCCAGAACTTGCTGGCAGTTTTGATTGAAGCCTTGAATGAAAATCCTTTCACTTGACAGGTGTCGGACGTCCATTGACAAACTCTTCAGAGTACGCAAGTTCATGATGTTCACTGAGAATCCCGGATCAATCAATATGCGATTAATCCGATCTCCGTCGCTGTATTCTGTCATGTAAAGCGGCCGGTTATGCTCAGCTGTTCCCAGTAGCAGGCTTCGTCCTTAAATGTGACCGTGGCGGTATGCAGGGTGTACTGGGTTTCTTTCTATTAATTTCCACAAAGTGAGCCTGGTACCGCTCGAGGTTTTGTAAAGAGTGAATGAAAACATTTTTAAGCTCTTTAGATAGGACCAAGGCATCGTAGATGCTCAGGAAAGACGGAAGCTTTCGGAGATGAGCTAAGACATTATAGTCCACTGAGGAAGGACTCGAATTTTCATGAGCCGGCTCTCCGCCATCTTCTTCATTAGTGACTTGTTTTTCTTTCCCTTTTGGGGCATTGCCCTGATTCGGCGGTAAAGCCATGCCGCTTCTGAGCTGGATTTGGTTGGCCTTTGTGGCGAGCTTCTCATCCTCTTCAAGAAAACAGAGCTCCTCCTCAGAGTCGCTGCCCAGATGGATGGCGTAGCAGGTCACCATAGGGATCTTTTCATTGGAGTCTTCTTCTAGCTCCTCCAAAATCTCTGCTGCTTCTACAGGAAAGAACTCCTTCAATTGAATTAGAGTTCTTTCCTTTTGTTCATAGTCTTCGAGGGAATCGATATATTTTTGAATGGTCGATCTCCCTGCAGACACTTTTTCGCGTCGAGCTGCACTTTTCTTCTTCTTGAGCTTTTTGGATTTTGAGCCTGATTGAGCCGAATTGGCAGCTGGAATGGTGGGCGTTTTCTGCCCTTTTCCATTCTGTTCTGGGCTCTTTCTGAAGTAACTTTAGCATATTCTTTGTCATATTAGATATGTGCGTACTCCACGGAGGCTGCGGTGAGTCAGTTTCATTTCTCATGCCAGCGGGTTCAACTATCTTCTTCCAAAAGGCTTCAGCTTCTGTCTGTATAAAGTTGGTGGTTGTAACTTGATTGTTTACCAACACACTCTTAGACAGCTCGATCTCTCCAGTCTTGTAATGCTTCTCGACCCAGTCTTTGAAAATATAGCAATCCTCAATCGCATGGCTCACTACTCTGTGGTATGAGCAATACAGGGGATTGTCGGTCATTTTTGCTTCGTGGGGTCTCTTCGACTCCAGCACTTGTAGACCATTGTTCAAGGCTCTTTGAATATGTTGCGGACCTTGTCCCTTCTGAAAGAGTAAACCTTGTTCTTTTTCTCCTCTAGGGAAGACCCTTCTCCTCCCAGCAATGGCTTTCAAGACCGGTTGGTTTTGGAATCGCCTGCCTTTCGGTTGTCTTCATTGTCGGACGCATTGAAGACATTGGTACTGCTGGAATTCCCGCTTCTACGGTTGTCGTCCCTTTTGCTCTTTCAAGTCTTGTCTCTCTGAGAGTCCGGGGTAGACTCTTGCTTCGAGCGTTCCAGCATTTGGACTTTCTTGGTCAGCTCCTGAAACGTCTTGAGGCCTGCTGTACACAAGAATGGGATCATCCAATTGTTGAGGTTCCCAATAAAAAGGCTGACGGACTGGTCCTGCTCCAGCGGCGGTTTGCACTTGACCGTGAGATTACGCCATCGGGCGATAAAGTAGGTGTTTCTTTCATTCTTCCCCGACTTGGTCCTCACAAGGTCAACAATAGAGATTTAATCACTGACACTCATGAACCTTTGTCGAAATAGAGACTCCATTCGGGAAAAGGTAATGACGGACCTGTCTGGTATACTCGTGTACCAGTCGAAAGCGACACCGGTCAGGCAGTTGACAAACTGACGAAGAAGGAGTGCATCATTGCCCCCTGTATTTCTGCATGATGCTTTAAAGTGGGCAACGTGCTGATTTGCATTTCCAGTCCCGTCAAATCTTCCGAACTTAGGAATGACGTAGCTGCTCGGGAACTCGATCAGATCGTACTGTGTGGGATATGACCGCCCACTACTGCCGATTTCTTTCTGAGCTTCAGTTTCGGCTACCAATGTTCTAACCTTGCTAGTGACCAAATCCCTTATCCAATCTTGCGTTAGCAGGATAGTGCTATCTGGGGCCAAGGCATCCCCAGAAGCGGAATGTGGCCGGCTTTGGTGCAGCTCACCCAATCTTGGACCCAAGGGGACATGCATTGGTTGCTTCGGGTTGTCATCACCCGGCTCATGAGTAGAGACATGTGCTTGATTGGAAGGTGCTCGAGCAATTTGAGCCGTGAGCTGCATCACAACATTCGTCAGGTCGTCGATTTTGGATTAAAGCTTGGCCATTTCTTTTTCTTTGCTTTTGAGCTATTTTTGAAGCTCTTGAAGCAGCTCTTGCTCTGCAGTCCTGAGGAGGAAAGTCGGCTCTTCCTCGTTGTCCGAGCTTGACTCTACATGGACTGAGGGGTCTTTCTGCCTATCATCCGCATCGAGAGAGTTTTCATTATCTAGCGGAGGCAGCTGTTCTTGGGAAGCAGCAACCACATTCAAGCCGGATTGGGCTTGGGATGTGGTGGCCCCATCCTTGCTTTTGCTGTGAAGGTTGTCGCTGGGGCGCGTGCCCGCCATATAGACCGTGTGGACAATATATCCAACCATCATTTCATTATTGGTAGATGACTTTGTAGATCACCGTCTTGGCGTTTCTGTTTTGGTAGTGGACAATCGATTGAAGATGGCTGGCCTGACCGGATTCATGAGTGGTGCTGGCACCTTTTTTCTGGATCTGCCTCGCTGCTTTTGCGCGGCACAGAGCGCCTGATAGACTCTTGAAGACACAGTGCCATGCCTTTTTTGTTGGGGCTGGGACACGTCTCTTTGTAGCATTGTTCGGACTGCTATCTCCTTGATTTTAGCGGTCATGGCATTTTTCTGAACCCACTTCAAGGGTTCGAAGGAATTGCTAACTTTTACGGTCGACACGGCCGTCATCGCGGGATGACCCTGCTCTTAGAACCTCACAAGATTCCACTTGGCCGAAGTCATGGCCCTTTTGTTGGCTTGATACCTGAGCCGCTTCTGTCTCAACCTTTCTGTTTTGAGCACTTGGCAAGCTTCGGCCCTTCGGGACGACGTCGTAGACCGACTGACAGAGAGTCCAGAGAATATGCCTGCTCGCTCGATCGTCAAGGGCAACGTCTAAGCTTGCTGGAGCTGCTTTGTGTCCCCATTGGTGTTAATGGCCTTGCCCCCAGTTAGAACAGTGGAGAGCCGTTCGAATACGGATTTGCATATGGGGTGGGATGCCCTAACGACCACGACGTTCGGCCTCCTGCCCCTTGAGGTCGGTTTGGCCGTTTGGTTTGTCGGGACCTCCGCCAGATGAGCGCTTCCAGCAGGGTAGATGACGACCGAACCAAATTGACGGGGTGGCTCCTCCCATTGCCGGCTAAGACTGACAGGGAGAACCACACGAGATTGTAGGGTGTTTTTCGTCACCCCATTGAGATGGGAATACGCGCGCGCTTGTCAGGCGCATTACAGATTCCCCCGGCCTAGGGTAGGCCAGGGTTTAATGATTGTGGGGATCCGAACCTCCGGCAGCCGCGAACTAAGCTGCCGTTAATTACCCTTCGCATTTGGAGCGAAGGAACCTCCGATTGACGGGTTAAACTGGTCATGCGAACTCAATATGCAGTGTGTTGGTGTGTGTATTTTTTTTGTTTTGTTCCACTTGTAAAAAGAGATATATACATATACATATATTTTCTATATATAAAAACGAAAATAAATAAGTAAATAAATATTTGGAGAATTATTATTTTTTTTGATAAATTTTTAAATATTTTTTTAATTTAAAAATATTATTTTTATTTATTTAATATTTATTTAATATTTTTTTTAAATAGAAAAAGGGGTTAAATAAAGAAAAGAAGAAAAGAAAATAATTATGTTTTTTTTTAATTTTTAAATATTATTTATAATTTATTTAATATTTATTTATTTTTATTTTTAAATAAAAAAAGAAGGAAGAAAGAAGAAAAGAGAATTTTTTATTTTATTTTATTTTTTTTTAAAAAAAGGGGATCACATGCTAACATGTGACCCCTCATGTGAGGGGGTCTCATGTTAAACATGTGACCCGGTCACATGCTCATGTTAAACATGTGACCCGGTCACATGGTAAATATGTGACCCGGTCACATGCTAAGCATGTGACCCGGTCTGGTCACATGTTAAGCATGTGACCCGGTCACATGCTTTGCATGTGACCGCAATTTTATTTATTTATTTTTTTTACGTGGAGTTCAACTCCAAAGGAATTTTATATGGCTAAAAAAATGTAATGTGGAGTTAGACTCTCCCAAAAATGGTATTTTTTGGTGGAGTTAAACTCCAAAAGAATTTATGTAGTGGAGTTAAACTCCAAAGGAATTTTCTTTGTGGAGTTGACCTCCAAAAGATTTTTACTGTGGAGTTAAACTCCAAAAGAATTTTTGTAGTGGAGTTAAACTCCAAAATAATTTTCCTGGTGGTGGAGTTGAACTCCAAAAGAATTTTATTTGTGGAGTTGAACTCCAAAGGAATTTTCTCCTTTCTCCTTTGAGAAGAAACCCAAAATGGGTTCTCTTGAAACTCCAAGATCTAGATCTTGGATGATAAAAAAAGAGACCCTTTTTCTTCTCTTGATAGAGTTTTGGGAGATGGGTTGATGGTAAAACTTTGTTTAGTTTTAAAAAAAAGAGAGCTAAGCTCTTGATTTATTTGGAAAATAAAAAGGAAGAGGAAGAACTTGAAAAAGAGAGAGTGGAGGAACAAACCCTAGTTTTTGAGGGAATGAAAAAAGTGTATGCTTTATTCATCATCATGTTGCCTTATATAGGCTTACATATTTACATATAGCCCCTTGGGCTTTACAAAAATGGCATTTTAGCCATCCCATGGCTCTTTAGCCATCCCATGGCTCATGTGCCATTTCATTTTTGCACATAAGCCATGGGCTTACAAAATATTGGCTTTATGCCCATTTTGCATACATTCATGCACAATAATTACATAAAAATTATTTGTTACATGATTTTTGTTGTTGGCATGGAGGAGGCTGGCTGCGGGCTCGACTTGGGCATGGGCCCGCTTGACCTGGGCTTGGGCCCACCTGACTTGGGGTTGACCTTGACTTTGACTCGGTCAACGGAGGTGTAAATTTTTACCCCAACAAAGTGCCCCCCCATCAATAAATGCACACAGCATATACGGGTCGTGTGCATGAAATTGATGGATCTTCTTTCACGTGGAGGCGACTTGCTTTGGTTCCCACTTTTTGGGATGCACTGCCCTTTTTACGACGTGGACGGTCGACGCTTAACGCGTCTCCGAGACGGAGTGTCCGTGGTAGACGTTTCCCTGGCCCGGAGCGATCTGGTTCCTGCTTTGTAGGAAGCCTGCACTGCCCTTTTTGCGACATGGACGGTCGACGCTCTGTTACGAAGCGATTTGGGTTCCCAATTTGCGGGAGCCTGCACTGCCCTTTTTGCGACATGGACGGTCGACGCTCTGATCCGAAGCGATTTGGGTTCCCAATTTGCGGGAGCCTACACTGCCCTTTTTGCGACATGGACGGTCGACGCTCTGATCCGGAGCGATTTGGGTTCCCAATTTGCGGGAGCCTGCACTGCCCTTTTTGCGACATAGACGGTCGACGCTTAACGCGTCTCCGAGACGGAGTGTCCGTGGTAGACGTTTCCCTGGCCCGGAGCGATCTGGTTCCTGCTTTGTAGGAAGCCTGCACTGCCCTTTTTGCGACATGGACGGTCGACGCTCTGTTACGAAGCGATTTGGGTTCCCAATTTGCGGGAGCCTGCACTGCCCTTTTTGCGACATAGACGGTCGACGCTCTGATCCGAAGCGATTTGGGTTCCCAATTTGCGGGAGCCTGCACTTCCCTTTTTGCGACATGGACGGTCGACGCTCTGATCCGAAGCGATTTGGGTTCTCAATTTGCGGGAGCCTGCACTGCCCTTTTTGCGACATGGACGGTCGACGCTCTGATCCGAAGCGATTTGGGTTCCCAATTTGCGGGAGCCTGCACTGCCCTTTTTACGACATGGACGGTCGACGCTCTGATCCGAAGCGATTTGGGTTCCCAATTTACGGGAGCCTGCACTGCCCTTTTTGCGACATGGACGGTCGACGCTTAACGCGTCTCCGAGACGGAGTGTCCGTGGTAGACGTTTCCCTGGCCCGGAGCGATCTGGTTCCTGCTTTGTAGGAAGCCTGCACTGCCCTTTTTGCGACATGGACGGTCGACGCTCTGTTACGAAGCGATTTGGGTTCCTAATTTGCGGGAGCCTGCACTGCCCTTTTTGCGACATGGACGGTCGACGCTTTGATCCGGAGCGATTTGGGTTCCCAGTTTGCGGGAGCCTGCACTGCCCTTTTTGCGACATAGACGGTCGACGCTCTGATCCGGAGCGATTTGGGTTCCTAATTTGCGGGAGCCTGCACTGCCCTTTTTGCGACATAGACGGTCGACGCTCTGATCCGGAGCGATTTGGGTTCCCAATTTGCGGGAGCCTGCACTGCCCGTTTTACGACATGGACGGTCGACGCTTAACGCGTCTCCGAGACGGAGTGTCCGTGGTAGACGTTTCCCTGGCCCGGAGCGATCTGGTTCCTGCTTTGTAGGAAGCCTGCACTGCCCTTTTTGCGACATGGACGGTCGGCGCTTGATTTGACTTGCTCTGCTTCTTGCAGTGTCAGGGATAGACTTGACTTTCTCCGCTTCTTGCAGTGTCGAGATTGGTTCTGACTTGCTCCGCTTTCTGCGGTGTCGGAGTGGAAGTTGACTTGTTGATTTTGATTTGGGTTGACATCAGCATCGCTACACTGGAATATGGTACCAAGAGCGAATCATCATTTGTCATGAGAGGGTTTGGGGATTTTTGTTTTGGTCGGCATCTGCATTGCTGCACTGGAATAATGCCAGGAGCAACTCATCATTTTCCCCGGGAGGATTTGGGAATTGGTTTTGTTTTGGCATCTGCATTGCTGCACTGGAATAATGCCAGGAGCAACTCATCATGTGCCCCGGGAGGATTTGGGAATTTTTTTTGTTTTGGCATCTGCATTGCTGCACTGGAATAATGCCAGGAGCAACTCATCATGTGCCCCGGGAGGATTTGGGAATTGGTGGCTTACGAGACAGGTTTAGATCCCTGTCACCTAAGGCTTTTCAATTTTATGGGCCGTGAGGGTCCCATAAAAGTATTTTCTCCCTACGAGTCGAAAGGATCTCGTAGGTGTATTTTCTCATTAGGAGTCATGGGGACTCCTAAGTGTATTGCTCTTTTGTGAGTCGTAAAGATCTCACGCGGGAATTTTCTCCTCACAAAGTCGAGAGGACTTTGCGAGTGCATTTCATTTCTTCTTTTTTTTTTATGAGTTTGCGCCCTTTCGGGTTTTCACAAACTCGCCGGCAGTCCTGCTGTTTTTACTCACGGAGCCCTTTCGGGTTTTCATCCGTACCCATTTTGCTTGTGGACATACCGTTCTTCTTCTTCTTTTTTTTTCCTTTTTTTTCTTTTTTTATTCATTTTTTATTCATTTTTTTTTTGGAATCTTCCCTGCCGGTGGGACTTTGAATGTGGTCTCGCCGGTAGGACTTGGGAGAGATTGGGATTGTTTTACGCCCATGGATTGTATACGGTTTTGCAGGATGTATGATCCAGACCGTAGGGCTAAAAACATTCCGGGACTTTGTTGGCGTCTGCATCGCTGCACTGGAATATGGTACCAGGTGCGACTCATCATTCACCGTTGGGGTATGGGAGTTGGAATTTGGTTGGCGTCTGCATCGCTGCACTGGAATGTAGTACCAGCAGCGACTCATCATTCGCCGCTTGGGGATTGGGATTTGGAATTTGGTTGGCGTCTGCATCGCTGCACTGGAATATGGTACCAGGAGCGACTCATCATTTGCCACTTGGGGATTGGGGAGCGATGGCTTAGGAGACAGGTTTGGATCCCTATCACCTAAGACTTTTCAATTTTATGGGCCGTGAGGGTCCCATAAAATTATTTTCTCCCTACGAGTCGTAAGGATCCCGCAGGTGTATTTTCTCCTTAAGAGTCGTGAGGACTCCTAAGTGTGTTTTTCCTTGGTGAGTCGTAAGGATCTCACGAAGGTTTGTTCTCCTCATGTATCGTGAGGACACATGAGTGGGTCTTTCCAATGAAGCATAATTCCAAAGGCGGAGACCAGCCGCGTAACTGGTGGTTGCGGTGGGGCATGGGTATGCTGAGAATTATTTGAGCCCGTGGATTGTATACGGCAGTCAATTTGGGGACTGGCCGTAGGGCTGGAAGAATTTTGGAAATTTGAATTTTTGTTGGCGTCTGTATCGCTGCACTGGAATATGGTATCAGGAGCGACTCATCATCCGCCGTTTTTTTTGTTTTTTGTTTTTACCGCGATTGCTCTATCATTTCGGCTTTATTTCATCTTTATTTTACTCGCTGATTTTTATTGCGAGTTGCCCCATCATTTCGGCTTTTCTTTATTTTTCTTTTATTTACACTTTTTTTTTTTTTTACATTCCCAGTTTAACGACTTAGAGGTCGACTGTTTCCCAGTTTAACGACGTGGTGGTCCTCTGTTTCCAGTTTAAAGACTTAGAGGTCATCTGTTTCCAGTTTAAAGACGTAGAGGTCATCTGTTTCCAGTTTAAAGACGTAGAGGTCATCTGTTTCCAGTTTAACGACTTGGAGGTCATGCTGTTTCCAGTTTAAAGACTTAGAGGTCATCTGTTTCCAGTTTAACGACTTAGAGGTCAGCTGTTTCCAGTTTAACGACATAGAGGTCATCTGTTTCCAGTTTAACGACTTGGAGGTCATCTGTTTCCAGTTTAAAGACATAGAGGTCATCTGTTTCCAGTTTAACGACTTGGAGGTCCTCTGTTTCCAGTTTAAAGACGTGGAGGTCATCTGTTTCCAGTTTAAAGACGTGGAGGTCATCTGTTTCCAGTTTAAAGACGTGGAGGTCATCTGTTTCCAGTTTAACGACGTAGAGGTCATCTGTTTCCAGTTTAACGACTTAGAGGTCATCCGTTTCCAGTTTAAAGACGTAGAGGTCAGAGAAGATACCTGATTGAGTAGCTGTAAGGGGCACCGCTGGAGTTTGCCCGAGATGCCTTATTACTTTGTCAGTGTTGATGGCCTTGCCCCCAGCTGGGGCCATGGAGAGTCGTTCGGAAATGGACTTGCGCTTGGGCTGAGGTGCCCTCGCGACCACCACATTTGGCTTTTTGCCTTTCGGGACTGGTTTGTCTGCCACCGGGGCTTGAGGAGCTGGGATGGCGCCAATTGGTATGAACCTAATAGAGCCGAATGGTAGCAGCGGCTCCTCCCATTGTCGCCCGAGACTGGCCGGAAGGACCGTCGTGGAGTCTATCTTCATCGTGTAGGAGACAGGAGCTGAGTTCATCATCGAAGACATCGTCGGAAGGTGATTGCTTGAAAATCTGCATGAAAAAGTATTATTTTAGTATAAATATAGACATGTAAATTGATTGAGTTCGCATGAACGTTTAACCCGAAATATGGGAGGAGAGATTGGTCCCACCGGGCGTGCCAGAACTTGTAGGGTGTTTTTCGTCACCCCATTGAGATGGGAATACGCGCGCGCTTGTCAGGCGCATTACAGATTCCCCCGGCCTAGGGTAGGCCAGGGTTTAATGATTGTGGGGATCCGAACCTCCGGCAGCCGCGAACTAAGCTGCCGTTAATTACCCCTCGCATTTGGAGCGAAGGAACCTCCGATTGACGGGTTAAACTGGTCATGCGAACTCAATATGCAGTGTGTTGGTGTGTGTATTTTTTTTATTTTGTTCCACTTGTAAAAAGAGATATATACATATATATATATTTTCTATATATAAAAACGAAAATAAATAAGTAAATAAATATTTGGAGAATTATTATTTTTTTTTGATAAATTTTTAAATATTTTTTTAATTTAAAAATATTTTTTTTATTTATTTAATATTTATTTAATATATTTTTTTAAATAGAAAAAGGGGTTAAATAAAGAAAAGAAGAAAAGAAAATAATTATGTTTTTTTTTAATTTTTAAATATTATTTATAATTTATTTAATATTTATTTATTTTTATTTTTAAATAAAAAAAGGAGGAAGAAAGAAGAAAAGAGAATTTTTTATTTTATTTTATTTTTTTTTAAAAAAAGGGGGTCACATGCTAACATGTGACCCCTCATGTGAGGGGGTCACATGCTATGCATGTGACCCGGTCGGGTCACATGCTAAGCATGTGACCGCAATTTTTTTTATTTTTTTTTTATTTTTACGTGGAGTTCAACTCCAAAGGAATTTTATATGGCTAAAAAAATGTAATGTGGAGTTAGACTCTCTCAAAAAAGGTATTTTTTGGTGGAGTTAAACTCCAAAGGAATTTCTGTAGTGGAGTTAAACTCCAAAGGAATTTTATTTGTGGAGTTGACCTCCAAAATATTTTTACTGTGGAGTTAAACTCCAAAAGAATTTTTGTAGTGGAGTTGAACTCCAAAATAATTTTCCTGGTGGTGGAGTTGAACTCCAAAAGAATTTTATTTTTAGAGTTGAACTCCAAAGGAATTTTCTCCTTTCTCCTTTGAGAAGAAACCCAAAATGGGTTCTCTTGAAACTCCAAGATCTAGATCTTGGATGATAAAAAAAGAGACCCTTTTTCTTCTCTTGATAGAGTTTTGGGAGATGGGTTGATGGTAAAACTTTGTTTAGTTTTAAAAAAAAAAGAGCTAAGCTCTTGATTTATTTGGAAAATAAAAAGGAAGAGGAAGAACTTGAAAAAGAGAGAGTGGAGGAACAAACCCTAGTTTTTGAGGGAATGAAAAAAGTGTATGCTTTATTCATCATCATGTTGCCTTATATAGGCTTACATATTTACATATAGCCCCTTGGGCTTTACAAAAATGGCATTTTAGCCATCCCATGGCTCATGTGCCATTTCATTTTTGCACATAAGCCATGGGCTTACAAAATATTGGCTTTATGCCCATTTTGCATACATTCATGCACAAAAATTATTTGTTACATGATTTTTGTTGTTGGCATGGAGGTGGCTGGCCGCGGGCTTGACTTGGGCATGGGCCCGCTTGACCTGGGCTTGGACCCACCTGACTTGGGGTTGACCTTGACTTTGACTCGGTCAACGGGGGTGTAAATTTTTACCCCAACAGAGATTGATCTTGACCACTACGAGATTAGGGTCGCATCAGCAGCTGAATTCATCTTGGGAGACATCGTCATTGAAAGTTGATTGCTGTATGAAAGAAACATTACTTCAGTACAAACGTCGGTATATATGTTAAATGAGTTCGCATGAACGCTTGACCCGAGATATAGGAGGAGAGCATGAACGCTTGACCCGAGATATAGGAGGAGAGAAAGGTCCCACCGGACGTGCCAAAATTTGTAGGGTTTTTTTCGTCACCCCATTGAGATGGGAATACGCGTCGCTTGTCAGGCGTACTACAGATTCCCCCTGCCTAGGGTAGGCGGGGGTTTATTGATTGTGGGGGTCCGAATCTCCCGCAGCCATGGACTAAACTTCCGTTAATTACCCATCGCCTTTGGAGCGAAGGAACCTCCGATTGACGGGTCAAACTGATCATGCGAACTCAATATGCAGTGTGCGTTGTTGTGCATTGAGGGGTTTTAGATATATCGGGGGCTCCACAGAGTTTACGGGGGTCCCGCTACCCGGATAGCGGACTGGGGGTCAAGGGTGCTAGCATCTCCCTTGCGGGGTGCGAGACAGCGTCCCGTTAAAAATTTTTTCCTAACGGGGGTGTATTTTAAGTGTAGGGTAGTGTGGAAAAGAGTAGGGTGGGGAGCATCTTAAAGATGCTAGGAAGTTGGGCGCTAGCGGATCACGTGCCCGGCACGCGGGCGCAAGGCGCTTGGGCACTAATGCCTCACGTGCCCGGTACGTCGGCGCTGGGCGCTAGCGCCTCTCGTGTCCGGTACACAGGCACTGGGTGTTAGCTGCTGGACGCCAGCTGTAACAACCCTAAACTTTCTGTACAATTTTTTCAAAAATACAGAAAGGGTTATTGAGCCCGAGCACAAGTTATAAGTTTGATTTGCTTTTGAATAGCAAGAAAGAGCTTGCAGCTCATTGGTAAGACCTTGCACTGCTGAACCAAAACATTAGAGTTCAAATCCCATCAGCCACACATTCTTTTTATTTAAAATTCTTTTAATCTTTTAGAAGCCCAATAGTCTACACGTGCACAACCCGTAAAACCAAGAGTCACAGCCTAAACAAACGTGTCCATGAGGCTAGACCAAGCGTCAGGGACACGTGGCATCAAGACGAGCCCCGACTCGGGCCGGTGAAACGCTTGACTCGGCCGGCGCCGCCGGTCCAACTCGGGCCGAACCCTAATTTTCTTCAACCCCCTGCACCTTTTGGCCTACCCCACCCCTACACTGTTTAAATTCTCTGCAATTAACTAGAGAATTAAAATACCCCCTTTTAATCCTTTTTAATGCAAATTTAAATGCATTTTTTATCACACCCTAAACTCTATTTTTTTCTATAAATACCACCCTCAAATCACCCCTCCTAACTCCTAAATCCTTGCCCAAACTCTCAAGAAAATTCCCAAGCCTTTTGTGTGCAAGTGGAGTTAGCAAAATGGCGAAGCTCCGACGGCAATCCGAGGAGATTCTGACGACGAAACGACGCACCGGCACCTCCCACCTCTTCCTCCTTCTCTCTTCTAGTCAAATAACCTGTAAGTCCCTACTTCTCATTCTTTTCTCTATTCTAAAAACATTCAAAACTAAAACCCGACGGAAGCGGAGTTAGTCCGACTTCCGATTCGGTTTTCTTTAAAAATTACAATTTTTCTTAATCAATATACCTTCATATCATCACATATTGTTCATTAAACATTAATAAACATCTTTAACAAGTTTCATCACAAAAGATTGTTATATACATCTTTTATCGCAATTTTACATTAAAATACCACAAGTTTTAGTTTCCGACATAAACTCTATAATACCTTTATACCTTTAGAAAACTCACGAGGTAATGACCTACCTCCTCACAACACACATATCTAACATAGCACGATGGAATTTGGGAATATAGATCTGGGAAAATACGACTTTACATATAATTACCTTCAACTATTAAAACCTTTTTCTACAAGAAGTGTATTTTAACAAATCTTTGCAATTGCGCCTCTACAACCCATTTCGGGGAACCCGTTTAGGATGGTGCGGATTATCGCACATTCTCGGGCCTAGTAGAGTGAAATGTAGACCTCCGCAAGAAGCATACGATCTCGAAAGATTTAAAATACAATTATCTTTAGAAAATGTGATTTTTATTATAAATAAAACTTATATTTTTAATAGATAAATATATATGTAATTAATATCAAAATATCTATTTTTAATATTTATAATATTCCACATTTCCAAAATTCAAGAAAAATATCTCATTTACAAGAAAATACCATACAATTCCAACATTACAAATAAATACCATATATTATGAAATTAGGTTTTATTCACTAGAAATATCACATTGATAAAATATACATCCATGAAAATTCTAAAGAAGATAATAAACTACTAGAGGTGTACTTTGAAAATATAACAAAACCATTTTACATAAAACCCCCTTAAGTTATACTAAATAATAATAAGGACCCTAGTAAACATAGGTTTAAGCGGGACCAGTCTCTTGAGCCTCAGGGAGCCGGAGATATGGATGTTTGCCTATTTAAGGTAGATAACTTAACAAATTATCAACACGGTAATTGTCTTTGAAAAAGACACAAATCCTGCCGTCCATGTGCAGCAGTTACCGATAGCACCAAAACATAATTCAGGACTTCAATTTCTTTTCTAATTGTCTGACTTAGACTGAGTCTCAATATAATCAATCTGACTTGAATATGATTCAAGTATGAAACTACAAAACTACAATTCAATTTGAATCCATATATATATTCAATCTATTCAATCTATATTGACCGAACCGAACCATGGATATACATCCATCTACATGTTTCTCCAGTTACATCCATTTACTGATATCATGGTTTCGGCAAGTCATCCATTTATATAAATCAAGAAAATACAATACAAACAATACAATCAAGACATCACGGGGTTTATAAGGGGTAGATTGGTACGGAAAGTGTTAGAAGTGACACGGGACAGTAACCGTAAAGACACTTAATCTGAATTCAATTGTCGTTGTACCATTGCTGAACGGTTCCTTATACACCGTATACCGTAGTCTCTGGTCTAGTGAGACTCCTCTCGCATACACTGGCCTCTTCTGTACCAAACTACAAACAATAGCGTTAACACTAAATACAACATTATAACAATAAACTCTTTATTCTGTCTATTGCATTCTTATCTATTTATAGGATTTACCGAGCGATTTGTTCGCTGACGGTATTCTCTTTCTTCTTCTTTGGAATGTCCTCAGGTGTTTCGGACTCACTAGAAATCGAGCCCACCGGAGAGGATTTAGACCAGCTAGCTTTCGACCCAGAGCTTTAGATTCCTTGTACACGTTTACATTCTGTATTTTCCATTTCTGTTATACCACTGTTTATGCATTGCTTTCCATTCCATGTATTTACTTTTCAGTTGTATTGTAAAAAGAATGTTAATAAATAAAGTTGCTGTTCATTTATATCTTTTCTCTTGTGTACATTACATTTTATATTGCGTAGATACGCTTAGCGTGTTTACTTCAGAGTAAATATGTAGCGGCCTCGTCGCGTCCTCTGCCCGTATACTGGAAAGTGGGGCATGACACCAGCGCCTCACATGCCCGATACGCGGGCACTGGGTGCCAGTGCCTCACGCGTCCGGCACGTGGACATTGGGCGCCTGCAGAAAGAAGGGAGGGCTTAACCCCGGAATTAGGAGTTAAACTCCCCAAAAAGGATTATTTTAGTAGTTTAGGAGTTTAACTCCCAGGAAAGACTTTTGTTTAGGGAGTTAAACTCCCAAAAATGACTTTATTAACGGAGTTAAACTCCAACAGATGTTGAATAGAGTTAAACTCCCAGAGATCTTTGGAAATGATCAAAGGGGACCCCTTTCTTCTCCCCTTTGGCCCTGGATCATTTTTTACGCCTTGGATCTTCCCAAGGTGGAATTTTTGGAGATGAGTCTCCTTCTTCATTCTCTTCTGTTGGCCGGATCTTGGAGAAAAGGGGGTGAGAATTAAAAATCTCCCATTTTTGAGATCTGATAGAAGATCTGAGTTCCCTTTCAAGGGTTTGATGGTGAAAAACTGTTTATTTTTGGAAAAGGAAGAGTGTAACTCTTAATTTAATTCAAAAAGGGAAAGAAGGTTTAGAACCTTGAGGAAGGAGGAGGTACAGAACTCTAATTTTTGAGAGAGAGAAAAAAGTTATCATTGATTTTTTTCATCATGTTGCTTTTATAGGTTACACATTTTACATATAGCACCTTGGGCTTTGCCAAATGGCACTTGTGCCACCCCATGGCTTATGTGCTTATTTTTTTTTGCACATAAACCATGGGGTTTACAAAATTTTGGCTTTCTTCCCACTTTATAGATATTTATTTCTAAAAATTACATTTAGACTAATTTATTGGCTCCTTTTTGGTATGGAGCCGACCCCTTCCATGCTTGGTCTTGATTTGGGCTTGGGCTCGGGCCCACTTGACTTGAGGTTGACCTTGGTTTTGACTTGATCAACTGGGGTGTAATTTTTGACCCCAACAGCGAGCTTGTGAAAACCCGGAAGGACGCCGCGAGTAAAAACAACAGGACTACCGGCGGGCTTGTGAAAACCCGGAAGGGTGCAAACTCGTTAAAAAAACGGTATGTCCACAAGCGAAATGACACAGATGAAAATCCGAAAGGGCGCCGTGAGTAAAAACAACAGGACTACCGGTGAGCTTGTGAAATCCGGAAAGGCGCAATCTCGTAAAAAAAATACACTTGCGAGATCCTCGCAACTCGTAAGGAGAATTTCCCCCCATAAGACCCTCACGGCTTATAGGATTCAAAAGCCTTAAATTACAGGGATCTAAATCTATTCTTAAGCAGTCATATTCCCCTAATATGCCCTACAGGCGGTCCTATATTGACCCTTGTATACAATCCATGGGCATAAATAAATATATCTCCCACTAAGTTCCACCAACGACGAGAAATGTCTCCATATGGTGAATGACACTTGCAAGTCCTTTCGATCTTGTAAGGAGAAAATACTCTTGTAAGATCCATACGACTTATAAGAGAAAAATGCACTTAGGAATCCTTACGACTCCTAAGGAGAAAATACACCTATGGGATCCTCACGAATCATAGGTAGAAATACCTTTATGAGACCCTTATGGCTCATAAAGCCACAAAGCCTTAGTTGACAGGATCCTAACCCTGTTTACTAAGCCTCCTTTATCCAAACCAACAAAGGCAAATGATGATTCGTTCCTGACAACATTCCAATTGTAGCAATGCTGATGCCTAAACAGGTGTCAAACTTCAAGTCCTTTCAAGGCAAATGATGATTCGCTTCTGGCAACATTCCAGTTGCAGCGATGCCGATGCCCTAATAGGTGTCAAACTCCAAGTTCTCTCGCGGCAAATGATGATTCGCTCCCGGCAATATTCCAGTAGTAGCGATGCTAATTCCAAGATTGGTATCAGATTTCAAATCCCCAACAAAAAAAATAAATAAATAAACAGCCGAAATGATAGGGCAACTCGCAATAAAAAGCAGCGAGTAAAAACTAAAACAGCCGAAATGATTAGGCACGGCGATAAATAGCCGAAATGATTAGGCAATCGCGACTTTCGTGACATAAAAGCTGAAAAGATAAAGTATCGCAGAAAGAAATAAAAAATGAAAAATGAAAAAAAAACTTTTTTTGCCCTGCAAGTACGTCCATATTGACTCATGTATAGGACATATGGGCGCAAATGAAAGAAAGAGAACCATATTTTCTTACCACGATTCGTCAAAAGGAGCTCCAAGTCTTGACGGTACATATACAACCTAGAGACTATCCCAACGGTCCTTCTCATTCTGACAGGATGCATACGCAATGTCATCATCAAAAAAGAAAGACCCAAGGGTCAAAGCAAAAATGGAGTAATGGAAAAATCCTAGCTCCAAGTCTTGACGGTTCATATACAACCTAGAGACTATCCAGACGTTCCTTCTCATGCCAGTAGGATGCAGACGCAATGCCAACAAAAGACCCAAGGGTCAAAGCAAAAATAGAGCCATAGAAAAATTCTAGCTCCAAGTCTTGACGGTACATATACAACCTAGAGACTATCCCTGTGTCCCCTCCCTCCTCATTCCAGCAGGGGCAGACACGACAATGAAATAAAAGTGAAGTGACTGCAAAATCCTAACTTCAGGTCTTAATGGTAACATTTAAAGCCCAGAGATCACACCGACGTTTTTCTTATTCTAGCAGGATGCAGACGCAATGTCAACAAAAGACCCAAGGGTCAAAGCAAAAATAGAGACATGGCAAAATCCTAGCTCCAAGTCTTGACAGTACATATACAACCTAGAGACTATCCCAGCGTTTCTTCTCATTTCAGCAGGATGCGAACACAGCTATCAAATGAAATTGGAGCAATGGCATATTCCTAGCCCCGGACTTCAATTGCAATACACGCAACATAGAGGTCCTACAGATGTCTACCCTACTTCAACAAAGAATCGACGTGACATCATCAAAGCAAAAAAAGCAAAGTGACGACATATTCCCAGCTTGGGGTCTTGACGGCAACTCATATAAAGCTTAAAAGGCCATTGGAGATCATCCTACCCGAGAAGGGTGCGGTTATGACACATCGGGGCTTCAAATTGAGCCTAATCTAAGGTAAAGAGCATCATGGCAAATTTCTAACACTTGCTATTCCGACAGTAATATGGCCTAAGGAGATTACTTGAAGACGTCTTGTCCAGCCCCCAAAGGGATCAGAGACACGACAGTCGCGGGGTGTTTACCCAATAAGAGCAAAGCTCTGTTCAAATTCCAAAGCGGGAAACGAAGCAATGCTTCTGTTTCTCCCAATCAGAGCAAAGCTCTTCCTTGAAATTAAAGTTAAAATTAAAGTTAAAATGATTGAAGCAACGCTTCAGCTGACTTGCGCAGTTGCGCTGCGCGACACGTGTCAGCGCAGTTGCGCTAGTGCAGTGCGCTGCGCTCAGCGCTGCGCGGCACGTGTCAGCGCAGTTGCCCTAGCATAGTTGCGCCGCGCTCTGCGCTGCACGACACGTGTCAGCGCAGGTGCGCTTACGCCAACTGTGCCAGCACTAAAACAAAATTAAGATTCTAGAAAGATCTTTCTGATCTTGTTAAAACAAGAAGATTATCTTCTGTAAAACAGAAGCTCTTGGATCAAAGATCCAACGGTGAGGAAAAATCCCTAAATCACTCGGAGAAAGATCTCTTTAACCGATTTAACAAATCAAATGGCACTATAAAAAGCCCCCTAGACTCCAAGTCTAAAAGACATTTAATGAGCACACAGAGAATTCACAGAGCTCTTCTAAGAACTTTGAGAAGAATTCAGAAAGAAAGAAAGAAAAAGGTAAAACCTTTAGAAAAAGAAGAATTTTCTTCTGAAAAGATCAATGATCTAAGAACAATATCAAAGATCTTCAATAAAAAATGATAATATTAATAAAAAGAAGTAATTTACTTCTTCTTTAGATCTTTCTGATCTAAATAAAGGCATTGCCTTTTGATGAACCATTGGTTCTGGAATCTTAGAAGATTCTCTTCTTTGATCCAAAATCGGATCAAGATATTGAATAGTGCCCTGCACTTGTAAAATTTGCACTGTTGCGCTCTTGGGTTGGCGCAAGCCACCAGAGAGCGCCACGTGTCAGCCCCAGAACAAACTGCGCCTTGCGCTTTACAAAATGAGCATTGCGCTCTTGGATTGGCGCAACTCACCAGAGCGCGCCACGTGTCAGCAGTGCAACAGTGCAGCGCACTACGCTAGCAGACTTGCGCTCACCAGAGCGTGACACGTGTCACCTCCATATGGACTTGCGCTTTGCGCTCCTCAATTGGCGCAAAGCGCCTGACAAGCCACGTGGCGCTCTGTCAGACTAATTAATACAGCGCATTATTAAAGGGAAGAGCCCAATTAAGAGGTCCAATGGACCAAAACAAATGCTCTGCATTATAAAAAAAAAGGGCAGAGCCGAAACAAAGGTCTGTCAGACCAAAACATATGCTGTGCATCATTTAAAAAAAGGCAGGGCCCAAATAAAGGTCTAATAGACCAAACAAAATGCCATGCATTATTAAACAAGGGCAGAGCCCAATAAAAGGCCTAACAGGCCAGACAAATAAAAATTGTTGAATATTCTCAACTGGACATAGTCCAATACTGGCCGTAAGTCCTCAAATTAAATTGAGCTGAGCACAACTGCTCTCTTAAACCAATTTACACCCGGTTCAAGGGTACATCTCCGAACTCCTCTGATATTTGTCGTTGTAATCCTTTAACGTCGTCAGAGAGGTGACGGGTCCCGACAACCACACATCAATATGGACTTAAGCGTCCTTAAACCAACTCATGGACTTAAGCGTCCTTAAACCAACCTATGGACTTAAGCGTCGTTAAACCAACTTATGGACTTAAGCATCCTTAAACTCACGGACTTAAACGTCCTTAAACCAATGGACCACTATGTCCCTAAACTGGAACAATAGAGCCCAAACGCTCTTTTGTCGGATCTAAACGATCCCGTTAAGTTGATCTTAGTCTCAAATTGGACTAACGTATCCTTAACAAATATTTAAGTTGATCTTAGCCTCAAATATGGCTAACGTATCTTTAAACCCTCAAACAGACTTTAGTTCCAAATTGGACTACAGGTCTCCCAACCAACTTTGGTTCAAGGGTACATCTCTGAACTCCTCTGATATCTGTCGTTGTAATCCTTCAACGTCGTCAGAGAGGTGACGGGTCCCGACGGTCATACATTCAATGGACCACTATGTCCCTAAACTGGAACAATAGAGCCCAAACGCTCTTTTGTCGGATTTAAACGATCCCGTTAAGTTAATCTTAGTCTCAAACTGGACTAACGTATCCTTAACAAACGTTTAAGTTGATCTTAGCCTCAAATACGGTTAACGTATCCTTAAACCAAAACCCCAAAACCAAATCTAAGAAAATACGGATTTGGACTAATCCACGTCCTACGGGCAACGACATAAATTAGTCTCCGTATATAATCCACGAGCAACCACAAACAAAACAAACACCTACGACATGAAGTGAAATTCTGGAGAAGGAGAAAGTTGTTACCGCGACGCGGTAGCGTAATTAACCGCAGGGGCTTACGCCTGCATGGAAGAGCATCCCCACAATCAAAAACCCCTCAGACGAGGGGCAATCTAACGAAGTCTGCTACATCGGCCGCATCCGTCCAAACCTCCGATACACGGTGCCATAAATCAACTTGGCATCTTTGGAGAGGTGGACGGATAAAACCAAATAGCATCTGCTCCGAATCCCAGGCAAGACGAACCTACGCCCGGTGGGACCTTTTCCTCTTTCCACTCTACACTTCATGTGTCATGTTCGCGAACAAATCGCGGTTTGCTGTGGTTGCCTGTGGATTCGAGGTACTTAGATTTGGTGTCTTGCTCCGTGCAGAAAATAGAAGATCAATGGCTTCAAACTGCACTACCTGCAACTGCAACTCTCGCTCCGTCCCTGCTGGAGGAGTGACTTATGGGCTCCAAGCGGCCTCCCTTTTCAAGATGCCAGTGGAGCAGGTAACTCAAGCCACCACTGGACTATTCTTCGGGACCATGCTCCCACCGATGAGCTTCAATGCCCCAATGACATCGCAAGAAGCTCCAAAGAAGCCGGTCTTTGATCGACTTACCACTGCCGCGACCCCTCTCAACGGGTCGCCCAACTTCAATACCTCAGTTTTCAACAGACTGGGCCAGAACGTCTACAAGCCCGCGATACCGGAAGCTGCCATCCCAAAGCGGATAGCCATCCCGGCTCAAGCGGATGAAATCATTGAAAAGGCTTCTCCTTCCAAGAAGTCAGTTTTTACAAGGTTGCCCATTCCGGTTTCTGCTCCAGGCGAGGTCCTCAATGCTACTTCCCCTGCCCAGAGGGGGCATGATGAGGTCACCCTTATAACTGAAACAACTCCATCCGCACGACACGCTCGATGTCGTCACTGTCGCCGAGTGAGGAAGGCTAGGGGCAACTCCCCCTCTAGGACAACTTCTCCAACTCCGATGGTGGGGATCGATGCTGCTGTTCCAACCGAGAACAGCTTTGAACTGCTCAACAAGGTGAGCAGAAACTCTCCTGTAAGTCCACGTTGCGACCCCCGGTTCTTGCGGGGAGGCGGAAACGGTATAAAAAACAAATTTTTAGCGCATGGGGCAACATGGACTAACAAAGTCGGGATCTTTTCTAAACTAAACTAGCTATCATGCTAAAGAGAGTTAGCTACTCGGATAAAAGAGGTTATACCTAACTTGAACTCCTTCTTCTTGAAACCTTTGTAGGGGTTGATGGTGCTTTCCTCGTTGCCTTCTTCCGTCAAAGATGGATCCACCTGAGGGTTCAACCTTCGGGCTCTTTCTCGAACTTTGAGTGAACTAGGATCTTCGGCTTGCTAAACCTCTAACCCTAGAGTGAGTAGAGAGTGTCTTTGGGGTGTTTTTATCTTAAGGAGAGGGATTCTCAACACATGAGAAGGATTCTCCTTGAACTAGAGGAGGAAGAAGAAGAAGTGAGGAGAGAGAAGTGTTATGATAGAATGAGCTCTTTTTCTCATTCTACAACCATATCACAAAATGAAAAGAATTATTAATTAACAATAATAATAAAATGAAATAGTTGATGGATGGTTTGGAATGACCATTATCATTACAATCTTTAAATGGTTTTGCTAGAATCAAAAAGCATCTTTCTTATGTAATGATGATGGTCAAACCTTCAACCATGGTCAACAAGTCAACCATGGTCAACAAGTCAACAAAACCCAACCATGACACAATTTCATTTAATTAATATTATTAATTGATATATCATAATTCCATTAGGGTTTGGAAAAAGACGACTGTCAACTGTGCATACGCACCCGTTCCGAAACCCTAATGAAAATCCTCTTCCTCCGTCTCAATCAACTGTGCATACACACCCGCATTCTTGTTCCGAGGAACATGAATACCATGAGATAAAATCAACCCCAAAACTTATACCAGTATCTGGCTCAAACCAGAGCCTACTAGTAATATCCGTCCGGACCCCAAACGTGCACAAGTGCGCGGATGAGAACGAACCCTGTCGCAAAACCATGCGACCTCTACTCTGTTTTGCCCAGAGGCGAATAGCCCTCTGTGTGGGACTCTAAAGACTCGACACTACGCTGGCAGTGGGTTTAACCACAGACCGCAAGCGGCACTAGCTGTGCGTAACGGTCCCCAGGTAGGTGCCGATAAGAAGGCTGACGAGGTGAACCCCATCTGAACTCCTACTGAGTCTGAATGTGACAGTCTCCGTACAGTCCAGTCTGTTCATCTAATACATCGCATGTCGGGCCTAGGGGGCGGTAAACGTCAGTCCCCTAATAGCGGTACAAGTCGTGTCGGAGTGAAGCCTAAAATACCCTGAGATAACACTGGAAGCCTACCAGTATATCTCGCTTGCCCTGGCCAGGGACTACTCGTGTAATGGCTCTCCTAGACACAGCGCGATGTCAACCCCCAATACCGGGAGAGACGAATCCTGTCTAACCGTCACTGCCTCCAAGTGCTTCGGGACTGCACCCAACCATTACCTGTTTGCACGACTCCTTTGAGCCGCGGTAGGGTAGTGATCAAAGTGCAGTGGGAACACATTCGAGGCGAAGTGCCAGTGTCAAGTCAGCGGACTAAGCTGTACTCATGTCATCTGGGAACTGATAACTGACGATAGGTATAATACCAACCTGTCAGTTCCCGACGAGTCCTGTCCAGTGTACTCGTAACCCAACGAGCACCCGTATACTATCTCCAGTACGATGTACTGATGGCTGTGGGACAGACCATCTTCCACACTGGGATGAGAAGCGCATACGCTAGTCTACTCCGGAGTATCGATGCCCTGTCTCGATAGTCCTGCGACTAGGGACCTGTATAAGGATGTGCTTATAGATTACCCAGCCCCCACTAGTGTGACTGCCATCACAACGCTGGTAATCAAGCAAAGATCCTAAGGGCTCCACTAATGCGTATAGGTGATATACTAAAATAAACACATGTACACATTGAAGTAGAAACAAATCAAGTAGTATACTACTATATTGAGCAAGATTGTTTATACAAGGTGAATATCCCAAGCTTCCATTAAGTAATATACAAACTAGTATGATACAGTAATGGCCTCTAGGGCATATACACTAACATCTCCTACTGCAGTGCTGAAGAGAACTCCTTCACCTGTGGAGAATACTCCAGAGAAGAAGCTGGAGCAGCCCCCTCAACGGCTGTCCTCTAAAATTTATAAGGTCTGGCGTCAAGTTCAAAACTCCGTAATGAATCAAGACTATCTCCGCCGACAGAAAAAGATGAAGGTTCGGCAGGAGAAGGATTATTCCGTTAAGCCACAAAAAGCAACAGCTACTTGGGTGCCCAGTACAACGGCCCCCTCAACTTCGATCACTCAAAAAAGAAGGAGGTCGGGGATGATCCCCGCATTTTTGGCAAATCGCAAAGATACTGAATTTAAACGCCCCAAGTCTGGGGGCATGGTGGTGCATACCGTTTATATGGCTTCCGGAAAGGAGGAAGGCCGTGCTTCGACGGGTCACCGACCGCTCACTCGATCCTTGACCAAAGCCCAGGAGAAACAACAGAACCTTCTGGAAATGCTGACTACAATGGCCGCACTTACTGAGCCAAAAGAAAGCCCGGAGGCATCATCGGAGCATCGTCATGAACAAGAAACTGACACTGACTTCTTATGCAGAGTCCTCGAAAAGAA
Organism: Agapanthus africanus; assembly: GCA_030015575.1. NCBI lineage: Eukaryota > Viridiplantae > Streptophyta > Magnoliopsida > Asparagales > Amaryllidaceae > Agapanthus > Agapanthus africanus. The sequence continues at coordinate 72,565,522 of JASDDO010000026.1, forward strand.
GGATAGAGAAGCAGCAGAACAAGCTGACAACATAAAACAAATGGCGCTCCTCTTCCAAGATATGGTAGGGATGATGTTACAACCGGACCCTCCAGCTGAAGTCCCTCTAATCATTGTTGGAGATGACGGAGGGGAGACATCTAATCCTCCTCCGACCTTTTCAGCAGCCAAGGAGGAAATAATTTCCAAAGCTGCACTAGACGACTATATAGCTCAGCAGATACGAGTTCATCAGGCGAATGAAGCGGCTGGGCAAATTGTTAGAACTGGACGACCCTATCCGAGCTGGTATGACCAAATCAGTTACCCGCCGGGTTACACGATCTCTAAGTTCCACGTATATAAAGGGACAGGGAATCCCCATCAGCATGTCGCTCAATTCAGGGCTCTTTGTGGCAACACTGGAGGTGACGACAAACTGCTGATCTGCCAATTCGTCGGCAATTTAGCAGAAACAGCCTTTGAATGGTATTCGGAGCTACCTAATGATTCTGTCAAAACTTTCGCTGAAATGGAGTTGTTTTTTACCCAGCGTTTCGCTAGCGCCAGCGAGCGTACTCCGATAACAGCTTTGATCAATGCAAGAGTAAAGCCGGGCGAAGCCTGGGTTCAATATGCAATCCGATGGCGGAACTTGTGGTCAAAATGCGAACAACGCATCGAAGAAGCGCCAGCGGTGGGCATGTTCATGGGCACCCTAGATCCTCATGCAACTATTTCACAGTTCATGATGTTCTTTAAACCAAACACGTTCCAGGCCTTGATCGACAAACTAGCTCAAATGGACCAGATGAGCCATAGACCGTCTCCTCCAAAGCCGGACTCCCAAAATGACAAAGGTAAAGGGAAGGCGACCTTCGTTGCTAACACCCGACAGCAGCCCAGGTCCCCAAAGCTAGTGGATCAACTGGAAGAGAGACGGCGGTATTATAATGAGAAAATGAAGCGCCCTTACTCATTCCTGCGGGATAAAACGAAGAGGCTGTTCGAGCTGGCGATGCGCAATAGGCTTATCTATCTCCCGAATCTAAGGAGACCACCGCAACCCAGCGAGGTGAATAATCCCAATTATTGCCCTTACCACCAAACGGTAAGTCACCCGATTGAGGATTGCTTCGTCTTTAAGGGATGGATTGAAGACCAATACCTACAGGGCAAGTTTGCGCTGTCTGAAAAGTGGAAAATAAACCCACCACAGCCGCACACTCCAAAGAAGACGGACACGCCGGGGGCAACTTGCTCTTTTATTGAAGAAGCTCCATGGGAGGTCGTGCTTTCCGCCAAAACCAAAAAGATGCTGAATGATCTCCAGACATGCCCGGCGATCAGGTGGAAGAACCCGTCGGAACCTGAGATCATCGAAGGGATGCTGAAACCGCGTCTAACTCCAAGGATTGGTGGGGATAGCCAAAGTGTTCACACCCAGCTGTCGAAATCTTCGAAAAAGAAGAAGAGATCCAAAAAGCCCATGAAGCCTGGCGATAAGCGCACGGACTTGCAGAAACAAATCGACGCACTGGAAGAGTACAACCAGAAAGCGCGAACCCCAATCACGCTCCAAGAGTTTCTCAGCCACATCCTTGAAGACGGAGATGATGGAGAAGACTCATCAGATGGATCTGAGAATTACGTGGCAAGTTGTCATGTGATCTCTCACTCGTCGATAGATGATAAAGAAGCTCCTTGCACCGAGAAATTGAGGGGGGGTCCTGAAACAGAACTTCTGTAGCCAACAGACAAGATGATCGATGCCTTCCTGAATGAGATTCGTCTGAAAAGTAAAGACAATCAGGAGCGTGAGATGGCCATATTAGAAGGAGCCAAACGCCGGCGACTAGACGAAAGAGTCGAGGCACTCCCGTCAAATCAAAAGACATCCGCTGCGGATAAAAACAAATTCAAGACGAGAAAAAGGTTTGCTAAAGCCATATCAATGGGAATGAAACTACCACCCTCTGAAGAAAACACTCTCGGTGGAGTAGAGATGCATCCTAATTACTGCTTATATCATCAGAAGATCGCACATCCCACTGAATACTGCGACTCCTTTAAGTGTTAATGGCAAGGGTATGTCGCTCACAGGCAATACGTCAACAGAACAAAGCGGGAAGCTCATAGAAAGCGAAAAAATATGACAGATGAGCATAAAAGAGTTGCCGACAATTGTCATAGGGATGATCCCGGGGGATCACGAGTTCTCACCTTCGGGAGCAATTCCGACAAAAAAGTAGCCCTCGGCCCTCTTTTCAAGGAGTCCATCTCTGAAGGATTGAGGAGTTGCGAGAACGTTCAGCCGCACAATTGCACGATATCCGAAGAGAATCTTGGACCCACAAACAACGAAGCGAACAAAAAGGATAAAGGAAAAAGGAAAAGGAAAAATGGCCTTTGTCGCCAACACTCAACAGCAATCGAGTGGCCTTAGACCGATTATTCGCTAAAATAACAAGCGGCAACCCCTCTATGAGAGGTTGAAACTTCCTTACTCATTTCCCCAGGATGAAACAAGGAGGCTGTTCGAAGTGGCAGTGCGCAACAGGCTTATCACTCTACCGAAGCCGAAACACCAGCCACAACTGAATGATGTCAACAATCCTAATTACTGCCCTTACCACCATATACTGGGCCATCCGATCGAAAATTGCTATGTTTTTAAAAACTGGGTTGAAGACCAATACCAGCAGGGCAAGTTCGCGTTGTCCGAAAATTGGAAGGTGAACCGCCACAACCACATGCTCTGAGAAAGATGGATATGCCGGGGGCATCATGCTCATTCATAGGGAAAGCCCCATCGACCGAAAAGTCAGTAAACTAGATATTCGCCTCAAATACGGCGACAGTGGACCACTATGTCCTAAAACTGGCTGAAGACCGAAATGTCATTAAACTAACGATGGACCACTATGTCCTAAAACTGGCTGATGACCGAAACGTCCTTAAACTAATGACGGACCACTGTGTCCTAAAACTAGCTGTTGACCGAGATGTCGATAAACTACGGTGGATTGCAACATCCCAAAGCCGATATATATAAAAAAAGAGTAATAAAAAAAATAAATAAATAAAAACGGTATGCCCATAAGCAAAAAGGGCGCGGATGAAAACACGAAAGGGCTCCATGAGTAAAAACAGCAGGGCTACCGGCGAGTCTTGTGAAAACCTGAAAGGGCGCAACCTCGTTAGAAAAAAGAAAAAAAAAGAAAAAAAAGAGACGGTATGTCCATAAGCAAAATGGGCACGGATGAAAACCCGAAAGGGCTCCGTGAGTAAAAACAGCAGGGCTACCGGCGAGTGTTTGTGAAAACCCGAAAGGGTGCAACCTCGTTAAAAGACACTTACAGGGTCCTCTCGACCTTGTAAGGAGAAACCACCCGCGTGAGATCCTTACGACTCATAAGGGAGCAACACACTTAGGGATCCTCACGATTCCTAAGGAGAATTACACTTGCGAGATCCTCACGACTCGTAAGGAGAATTCTCTTATGTGACCCTCACGGCTCATAAGATTTGAAAGTCTTAAGTTACAGAGACCTAAACCTGTTCTTAAGCAACCCCCACAACCTTCGATATTGCCCTACAAGTGGCTCAATACTGACCCTTGTATACAATCCACGGACGCGAATAAACATTTCCCTAACCAAGTCCCATCCGTGAATGGGGATATGTTCGCACGGGCGAACAACCCTTGTAAGTCCTCTCGACTTATAAGGAGAAAACCCTTTAGTAAGATCCTTACGACTTACAGGGGAATATACACTTAGGAATCCTCACGATTCCTAAGGAGAAAACACACCTACGAGATCCTCACGACTCGCAGGGAGAAATACATTTGTGGGACCCTTACGGCTCATGAAGTCAAAAGCCTTAGTCGACAGGACCCTAACCCTGTTTACTAAGCCACCTTTGTTCGACATCAACAAAGGCAAATGATGATTCACTCCTGGAAATATCCCAGTTGTAGCGATGCTGATGCCTAAATCGGTATCAAATTCCAAGTCCTTTCAAGGCAAATGATGATTCGCTCCTGGAAATATTCTAGTTGTAGCGATGCTAATGCCTAAACCGGTATCAAATTCCAAGTCCTTTCATGGCAAATGATGATTCGCTCCTGGCAATATTCCAGTTGTGGCGATGCTGATGCCAAAATCGGCGTCTAATTCCTAGCTTGAAGCGAAAAGACAGCAAGCCACACATGCATACAAAACAGCCGAAATGATGGGGCAACTTGCAAAAAAATCAGCAAGTAAAAATGTATGCATGCAAAATAGCCGAAATGATTGGGCAACTCGCAATAAAAAGCAGCGAGTAAAATAAAAAAAACAGCCGAAATGATTGGGCAACTCGCAATTAAAAGCAGCGAGTAAAATGAAAGATAGCCGAAATGATTGGGCAATCGCGATTTTCGTGATATAAAAAGCTGAAATGATAGAGCATCGCGGGAAAAAAATGATGAAAGAATGAAACTTTATGCCCTACAGGGGAGATCACATCGATCCCTGTATACAATCCAAGGGCACAAATAAAGAGGGAACCATACCTTCCCAACAGGCTCCACCAGAAAGCGAAGCCAAATCTCGACGGTTCATAGACAACCTAGAGACAACCTCGATATTTGTCACAGTATTGCAGACACAATATCAACAAACGAAACAAAGGAGGATCCCTAGCTTCAAGGTCTCGACGTCAATATCGACGACTTAGAGATCACCAACGGCGTTTCTCCTCACTCCAACCAGTGCAGACGTGACGTCAACAACCGACCTCAGAGTCGCAACGAAACGGAGCCATGGCAAAGTCCCTAGTTCCAAATCTCAATGTCCACATCTACGGCCCGAAAACCAACAACGGTGTGCCTCCTCATTCCAGCAGGACACAGATGTTACACTATCAAACGGAGCCATGGCAAAATCCCAGCTTCACCTCAGCATTCGTCTCGATACAGAAGACGAGATGTCAACAATGGCGATCCTTCGCAGTCCAGCAGGATGTAAATGCAACGTCAACAAAAGACCCCATGGTCAGTAAAGCGGAGCCACGGCAAAGTCCTTAGTTCCAGGTCCTAACGGTTCACAGGTAACCTAGGAACCACCTCGACATTCGTCTCGATACAGCAGACGAGATGTTACCCCAGCGTTCCTTCCTCCAACAGGATTCGGACACGACAAAGCAAACAAAGCAAAGGCTAAATTCCTAGCTTCAGGGTCTTAACGACAAGTCATATAAAGCCTGAAAGACAATCGGAGATCATCTCGCACTAGTGCGGAGTGGTCACCACCTCGACATTCGTCTTGATACAGCAGACGAGATGTCACCCAGCGTTCTTCCTCCAACAGGATTCAGACGCGACAATCAAACAACGGAGCCACTGCAAAGTCCCTAGTTCCAAACCTCGACGGTTCACCAACAACCTAGAGACAGCCGCGACATTCGTCTCGATATAGAGGACGCAATACCAGCAAACGAAGCAAATGCCAAATTCCTAGCTTCAGGGTCTTGACGGCAAGTCATATAAAGCCTGAAAAGACTATCGGAGATCATCCCACACCAGCGCGGAGTGGTTATGACTCATCGGGGCTCCCCAAAATGAGCCTAACCTCAAGTAAAAAGTGACATGGAATATCCCTACGCTTGCTATTTCGACGGTAATATTACTTGGAAGATTACTTGAAGACGTCTTGTCCAGCCCCCGAAGGGATCAGAGACACGACAATCGCAAGGCTACTCAAACAACAAGATTGCCTATCGAGGAATATATCAGCCAACACGACGGTACGACGGACAAAACCCTGAGTACCACAGACCCTAACGGACCTCTGTCGTAAAGAGCAGAGGTTAACTGTGACGTTAGGATATTCTTGCGAGAAATGCTCGATTCATCTCGACTCGTGAGGAAATTAGTGTCTTTGCGAGAAATGCTTGATTCGTCTCGACTCGTGAGGAAAAGCCTTAGGCAGCGGGGATTAAAAAACCTATTTCCTAAGCATTGGGGCCCTGCAAGTCGTCCCAAAACGGACTCTTGCATACTATTCACGGGCCATACTCTTCAAAGTCGAATCTCGATAAGGAGGGAAACAACCATTTACGAGTCCTCTCGACTTGTAAGAGGGAAAATTCTCTTGTGGGATCCTTACGACTCTCAAGAAGAAAACACACTTAGGAGTCCTCACGACCCCTAAGGAGAAAATACACCTACGAGATCCTCTCGACTCGTAGGGAGAAAAGTATTTATGAGACCCTCACGGCTCATAAAGTTGAAAAGTCTTAGGAGACAGACCTTAACCCTGTTTTCTAAGCCATCGCCACTCTGCAGAAAGCATAAGATTGACAGTTATATACCATCGATGGATCACACTTGCTAAAATCACGTGGCAAACAACACAGCAAAGAGAAGAGAGCGACAGAAAGAACGTCCGATTTGCATTTGATTAAGCGTTTGAGACATACCCATTCATGCATGTGCAAAAAATTTAGTACGCGAAACAAGACAAGCTGAAATGAGAAATTTTCCATTCATATTGCAAAAGGTTCTTACAATTATAAAGAAATAAACAAAGACATTATCCAGATGATTATAACGGTAAAACCTCAAATCCCGGGCATGGATTGAGGAACTCGAAAGTGACCTTGTCCAAGACTTTCCAAGCCTGGCGAACCATCCTAGTGTGCTTCCTTTCGTGAGCACGGGCGTCGGGATCTCCACCGATGTCCTCCACCCTCCGATAGGTGGCAAGAATGGCGGACTGTTGAAAAACCTGGTGCAAGAGATCGACAAGATTGTCTCGCCGTCTCTTCGAGATTAAGTTCATCAGATACACAGGGTGCACCTTATCCTCAGCGGCATCCAATGCTCTAAGCGGCACGCCGGTACAGAATAAAGGGAGTGCTTCCCAGATCGCCCCCACGATAAGCTTCAGGAGAGAGGAACGCCGAGGAAGCAGTTGACCATTGTATGTGTCGAAGCGACTCATGATTTCAGCATACTCGGTGTTGGTGAACTCTCGATTCTGAGAACGGCCGAGTCGGCGGATGTCCCCGTAAGAGATAATTTCGTCGAGATCGTACATGTGGGTATCCATTACTCCTGTAAAAGAAAAGCAGCAACATTAGCAGACGGACTGATTAAGCAAGACGATATAATTCATCGAAGAATAAAATGCCATCTTTAAACTCCAAGATCCATGAAAAACTCCTAAGAGTTCTTCTGTATGATTTGGAAGGAGCAAAGCTCCATTGATGAATTAAGAAAATACAAAGAAAATCTTTTAAAGAGCATAGCTTTATTAATGGAACCCTAATAGGGTTCTCTTTAGATCCTTTTAGACCTATAGAGAAAAGCTCTGCTAAGTGAAACCCTAAATGGGTTTTCTTTAGATCAGGGATCTATTGAGAGCAAGGCTCTTAAAATTGATTTAATTTAATCTAAATTAATTTTTACCTGAAAATTCTCTAGAGTTTGAACTCTTAAAAGTACTTAAACAAAAGAGCAAGGCTCTGATTGAAAATTCTTATGAAGAGATGCAAAATCATCTAAGGGACCAAAGGTCCTATTTATAGGCATTAAGAGAGCCGTTTCGACTTCCAAAAGTTGGCGCAACGGTTGGAATTCTGCCACCGCTGCGCTCACGTTTGGGGCCACGTAAGCGCAACGGTGTGGGGGCATTTGTTTACCCAATAAGAGCAAAGCTCTGTTCAAATTCCAAGGCGGGAAACGAAGCAACGCTTTTGTTTCCCCCAATCAGAGCGAAGCTCTACCTTGAAATTAAAGTTAAAATGATTGAAGCAACGCTTCAGCTAACTTGCGCAGTTGCGCTGCGCGACACGTGTCAAACGCAGGTGCGCTTGCGCCAACTGTGCCAACACTAAAACAGAATTAAAATTCTAGAATGATCTTTCTGATCTTGTTAAAACAAGATGATTATCTTCTGTAAAACAGAAGCCCTTGGATCAAAGATCCAACGGTGGGGAAAAATCCCTAAATCACTCAGAGAAAGATCTCTTTAACTGATTTAACAAATCAAATGGCACTGTAAAAAGCCCCCTAGACTCCAAGTCTAAAAGACATTTAATGAGCACACAGAGAATTCACAGAGCTCTTCTAAGAACTTTGAGAAGAATTCAGAAAGAAAGAAAGAAAAAGGTAAAACCTTTAGAAAAAGAAGAATTTTCTTCTGAAAAGATCAATGATCTAAGAACAAGATCAAAGATCTTCAATAAAAAATGATAATATTAATAAAAAGAAGTAATTTACTTCTTCTTTAGATCTTTCTGATCTAAATAAAGGCATTGCCTTTTGATGAACCATTGGTTCTGGAATCTTAGAAGATTCTCTTCTTTGATCCAAAATCGGATCAAGATATTGAACAGTGCCCTGCACTTGTAAAATTTGCACTGTTGCGCTCTTGGGTTGGCGTAAGCCACCAGAGAGCGCCACGTGTCAGCCCCAGAACAAACTGTGCCTTGCGCTTTACAAAATGAGCATTGCGCTTTTGGATTGGCGCAACTCACCAGAGCGCGCCACGTGTCAGCAGCGCAACAGCGCAGTGCACTGTCGCAGCGCACTGCGCTAGCAGACTTGCGCTCACCAGAGCGTGACACGTGTCACCTCCACATGGACTTGCGCCTTGCGCTCCTCAATTGGCGCAAAGCGCCTGACAAGCCACGTGGCGCTCTGTCAGACTAATTAATGCGGCGCATTATTAAAGAGAAGAGCCCAATTAAGAGGTCCAATGGACCAAAACAAATGCTCTGCATTATAAAAAAGGGCAAAGCCCAAACAAAGGAAAACAGATGCTGTGCATCATTTAAAAAAGGGCAGAGCCCAAATAAAGGTCTAATAGACCAAACAAAATGCCATGCATTATTAAACAAGGGCAGAGCCCAATAAAAGGCCTAATAGGCCAGACAAATAAAAATTGTTGAATATTTTCAACTGGACTTAGTCCAATACTGGCCGTAAGTCCTCAAATTAAATTGAGCTGAGCACAACTGCTCTCTTAAACCAATTTACACCCGGTTCAAAGGTACATCTCCGAACTCCTGTGATATTTGTCGTTGTAATCCTTCAACGTCGTCAGAGAGGTGACGGGTCCCGACAACCACACATCAATATGGACTTAAGCGTCCTTAAACCAACTCATGGACTTAAGCGTCCTTAAACCAACCTATGGACTTAAGCGTCCTTAAACCAACCTATGGACTTAAGCGTCCTTAAACTCACGGACTTAAACGTCCTTAAACCAATGGACCACTATGTCCCTAAACTGGAACAATAGAGCCCAAACGCTCTTTTGTCGGATCTAAACGATCCCGTTAAATTGATCTTAGTCTCAAATTAGACTAACGTATCCTTAACAAATGTTTAAGTTGATCTTAGCTTCAAATAAGGCTAACGTATCTTTAAACCCTCAAACGGACTTTAGTCCCAAATTGGACTACAGGTCTCCCAACCAATTTTGGTTCAAAGGTACATCTCTGAACTCCTTCAACGTCGTCGTAATCCTTCAACGTCGTCAGAGAGGTGACGGGTCCCGACGGTCATACATTCAATGGACCACTATGTCCCTAAATTGGAACAATAGAGCCCAAACGCTCTTTTGTCGGATCTAAACGATCCCGTTAAGTTGATCTTAGTCTCAAACTGGACTAACGTATCCTTAACAAACGTTTAAGTTGATCTTAGCCTCAAATATGGCTAACGTATCCTTAAACCAAAACCCCAAACCCAAATATAAGAAAATACGGATTTGGACTAATCCACGTCCTACGGGCGACGACATAAATTAGTCTCCGTATACAATCCACGGGCAACCACAAACAAAACAAACACCCACGACACGAAGTGAAATTCTGGAGAAGGAGAAAGTTGCTACCGCGACGCGGTAGCGTAATTAACTGCAAGGGCTTGCGCCTGCAGGGAAGAGCGTTCCCACAATCAAAAACCCCTCAGACGAGGGGGAATCTCACGAAGTCTGCTACATCGGCCGCATCCGTCCAAATCTCCGATACACGGTGTCATAAATCTACTTGGCATCTTCGGAGAGGTGGACGGATAAAACCAAATAGCATCTGCTCCGAATCCCAGGCAATACGAACCTACGCGGTCGCGCCTCTGTGTTCAGAGGGGAACACGGGGCTACTCGAACAGCGGCTTAAAGACTGCATATCGAGGAATACATCAGCCAACGCGACAGTACCACAGACTAAAACCCTAGTACCACAAACCTATCGGACCCCTATCAAAAAAAGGGGTTATCTATATTTCACGTTAGGATACACCTACGAGATACTCTCGACTCGTAGGGAAATACATCTTTATGAAACCCTCATGGCTCATAAAGGTGGTAAGCCTTAGGCGGCGGGGATATCAACCTGTTTCCTAAGCACTGTGACCCTACAAGTAGGTCCAAACCGACTCTTGTATACTATCCACGGGCCACATTCTCCAAAGTCGCATACCAATGAGGGGGAAAAACTACTTACGAGTCCTCTCGACTCGTAAAGGGAAAATTCCCTTATGAGATCCTTACGACTCTCAAGAGAAAAAGCACTTAGGATTCCTCACGACTTCTAAGGAGAAAATACATCTACGAGATGCTTTCAACTCGTAGGGAGAAACATCTTTATGAGACCCTCACGGCTCATAAAGTTGAAAATCCTTAGGCGACAGATCTAAACCTGTTTTCTAAGCCATCACCGCTCTACAAAAAGGTCCAAACTGACTCTTGTATACTATCCACGGGCCATATTCGCCAATAAAGTGAAGAAGCCACTTGCGGGTCTTCTCAACTCGTAAGAAGAAAATATCTGCATGAGATCTTTACGACCCACGAAGGTGAAAGATACTTAGGAATCCTCATGATTTCTAAGAAGAATACTCACCTGTCTCCTGAGCTATCAATTCTATGGAGATGCATAACTTTGCACCACTTAACCTACGTACATATTTACATGGGAAAAGTAGTGGGGGCATTTGTTCCCGCCAAAAATTTCTGCGCAAAAAAACCCAAGATATCAAATGGCAATACTACGCTTAAGAAAATGCAAACCAGTATTTTCCGGGCTATATTTTGCCAAACTCCTGAATAAGAATTAGGTAAATTCTTATGGCATCGAAAGCTTCTGGAAAATTTCTTCGATTTGATATATTTCGGGCCTCATAACTCTTCCGAAATCAAAAGTTATGAGCAAATGTGCTATGCACGTATAGTTTAAGTAATGCTCTACCACATGAGGGATACATTTTTAGTCCCACATCGGGAAAAAGAGAGATCCCTTCTCTACCACTCCCCCATAAATAAGAGAGAAAGCCTCTTAGAAAAAATAAGATTCAATCCTCAAAGGAGCTTAGTTCTCCAAGTTAGGGCCTTAGCTGCCGCCCATAATGCGCATATGCGCAAGCGCACGTGCGCACCACGTGTGAGGATTCAATCCTCAAAAGAGCTTAGTTCTCCAAATTAGGGCCTTAGCTGCCCCCTATAATGTGCAAGCGCCACGTGCAACACACGTACGCCCACCACGTGCGCAACACGTGCGACGCACGTATGTGAACGCAATGAAGCCTTTTTCAGCAGTTAGGAGGACCTCCAATATGTTCTTCCCTCTAATGAATGGGACATGGTTCAAAGGGTACATCTCTCCACACCTACGATATATGGTGTTCATATTATAGTTTTGCATTATTATATTCCCCATTCTTATTCATTTTACAAATAAACAGGTGCTTTTGATCCATGTCTGCTACAAAGTTGCAGGTTACAGGTTCTCGGAACAAAACAGTGAAAATGATGAAAAGACGATACAAAAGCGAGACAACGACCAACAAATGGAAGAATCTTGATCATGCCTATAGTTTGAGCGACAAATGAAGAATGAACAAGTTCACAAAGTACAAAGGCAGCGCAAGGTTCAAGACTTCGACACGAAGCAAACGGTAAAAGTCCACGACATTATGCACGGTGGAAATCTGGAAGAAACTAGAAAACATTCTGAAGAACCAAGTGAAGAAAAGTCTAGGAAAATGCAACAGGAAGCAGCCCAGAAGAACACAGCCCAAGACCCTACTATATGGCCGCGGATCCGCGGCCAAACATGGCTTTTGGCCGCGGTTCCGCGGCCATGGTGAGCACGTGTCAGTGCAAAAATCGACAGTGTGGCGGTGCGTTGACTAGGCTTCTTAGGGTAATTTTGTAAATGCAGATAGGGATCGGATGTAACCCTAGGATTTCTATAATCTATAAATAAAAACCCTAATGCTCTTTTTTGGAGCATGTCGCATTTTATTGATAAAAAATCAGAATTCTATGTAATGTTTTGAAGAGTGCATCAAATAAAGTCAGTCTTCTTTTTATGCCTTAGTCTAATTTTCCTTTTTGCCCTAGTATAAATTTCATTTATCTGCCCTAGTTAATTAGTTTAGCACTTTTATTTAATTGCTATAGTTTAGATAATTAGGTTATTAAAAACAATTATAAAAAAATGTCTTTTATCAATTCCCTAATGAGTGAGTAGTTCTTCACTTGTTAGGGTTAGGAATAGGAAAGGTTTCAGAGATGAAAATCTCTCACCCCTTTCTTGCTCATCACATATTTTTTATAGGACTCCATGCATACATACACACACCGCTCACTACGGCACTCTATCCCATGAGGTAGCGCTGATACCGTAGTTTAAAAGACCGGTTATGTATGTTTTCCATGGAGATTAGGGTAAGAATTAAGAAAGGACGGACAAAGACCTAGAGGAAGAAACATCTTTTCTTCCCGATCGTGCTAATCCCCTTTATTAATTATTACCATAACACTTAAATAGATCTAAATTAGGGCATTGAAAGCGGTGAGAAATATTAAATTTCCAAACTAAACATAAACCTAACCCTAGCAAGGTTTTAATCCTAGTCTAAATCAACCTTAGTTTTTAATGATAATCAATCCAACACCAATTGGAATTAGCTCGTTAGAACAAATAGAAAATACACAAAATCCCTGTGGACCGACCCGTACTCACCGGCTAGCTACTAAGCGACGCCGTTCTTGATTGCGGTAATTAATTCTTTGATTCATGTTTTGAAAGCGCAAGCATAAAATTCTTATCAATCAAATGGCGCAGTTGCCGGGGATGGCGTAGTTATTTTCTTTTTGCAATTTCGGGTTAATATAAAATCATAAAATTCATAAAAACTGAAAAATTAAAAAAAATATAAAAATTTTATCATCTTGTTATTTTTTGAAGGGTGTTTCATTTGAATTGTGCAGGATCGACGAACGAATTTAGATCTGGAAAAATCCAGAGAGCAAAACAGAAAACAGCAGATCTGAACAACAGAGGAAAATCAGAACGGAGGAGAAGAAGAAATTTCGGGAGCTGAACCGCAGAGCCCACCGCGGAACCGCGACAAGGAAGCACTTTTGGCGGCGGAACCGCGGTCTTGTTGTGACATCAGCACGTGGAAACCCCTCTGTAAGCTTTCTCTTCTTCTCTGTAACCCCATTATCTCCTCTGTAAAATTTTCCTGCAGGATTCTTTGCGCAAAAACTTCTCCCCTTCTCCAATAATTTGATCTTGTGCAGGATTCTTTGCGCCGCAAAATAATAAATTTTTTTTTGCAAGTGTTTGATTGTGTTTACTGCTTTGGATATCTAAAATTTACTTTAAGGGGCTTTTACACCAATCCAGATTGGGTGGGAATTTCATTACCCTTCCTAGGACCCCAAAAATCACATAAAGCATATTGCATTGACCATCGAGTTAAATTAAAAAAGATTAGACTCAGCCTATAAGGACTTCGCGCAATAGGACAAAGGAATAGTTGTAGGCATCGATCGTTTATCTAAACCTGACTTTGTGGTGCCTAGGCTAGACAAGTGGGGAAATGTAACTTTAAAAGGCCCGTCTCACGGTGATTCGTGAGCGGATCCCTCCTTTCTCTACTTGTGCTTACTTGGCCACAATTGGCGGTGAAGAGGCGGTTTGAGGTCCTCACAATTTGCCCTTTGGAATAGTTAGGAGCAGTCTAGTTGACCTAGGTGACCCTAGATCTAGGCTTGATTGTGCATTTGTGATTGATTGAACGTGTGTCTAAGACTTTTATTGAAAATCTTTTTGCAAAAAGCTCCTTATATAAAAAAAACACAAAACGGAAATTTTTTTACAAAAAGTTGCCACTTGTCGCTAAGAAATCCGTTGCACCCCACTTATACCCACTTCCTTTCATTGACGTTTTCTTACCCCCACCTTCTGTTTTTACCTTTTGACTACACTACCTCTTTAGTGTATGTCCGGTTGGACTAGGGACAGTAGCGCCCGATTAGTCCGTGTCTCGTTAGTGCCGACTGACGACGCTTTCGACTCCGAAGTCGAAATTCCTTCCACTTCTTTACCTTCACCTTCATATTCTTCGTCTTCTAAGGAGATGTCGGGATTCAATCCTAACAACCCCTTACCCGCGGGACTGATTCCACCTCCACTAGGTGCGAATAACCCACAACACCCACCTGTTGAAGTGCCCCAACGAATCACGCTCCAGGATCTTTTCTATCCTATCCGCACCGCTTTACCAACTTGTCTTTCACTTCCACCGGCAAATGGGGATAACTTTGAGATTAAATCTCACTTCATCAACATGTTGCCCAAATTTCACGGACTGGAATCCGAAGATGCCTACATCTTCATAAACAAATTCCAGAATGTTTGCGCAATGATGAAGACAACACAACTTTCTGATGATGCTATAAGGCTACGTGTCATTCCATTCACCTTATGTGACCTAGCCGAGAAATGGTTATATAGCACAACATCACACTCGATTAAAAATTGGGAAGAGTTTGTTAAAGCTTTTCTAAAAAAGTTTTACCCACACCACAAGACCGCGAGAATTCGCAATGAAATTATTCAATTTTCCCAGCTTCCTTCTGAACCTTTTTGGAAGTGTTTTGAAAGATTTAAAGACCTACTTGTTCAATGCCCTCACCACGGTATCGAGAATTGGCAACTTTGCCAAACTTTATACGAAGGATTGATCCCAGCAACTAAGCAGTTGTTGGAAACCATTTGTCAATGTCACTTTCTTACAAAATCAAGCGAGGAAGCTTGGCCGTTTCTCGACGATCTTGCTGAACAAACACTTCAGTGGGAGAGCACTAAGACCACCTCATCTTCTTTATCAGGTCAGTCTAGGGCAGGCATACATCAACTAGATATGTCGATTGCAATGAAGGTCGAAATGGCCGCACTTACGAAAAAGCTAGAAGCAATTGAGAGCAAATTCTCATCGCGTTCTCCTGCCCCCGCTTTACCCCCACGCATTGTTTGCGCTTGTTGTTCGGATCCATCCTATCTTACTGAAGAGTATCCTTACAACCCACCTGTTCAAGGACAAGATCAAGTTAATGCTGCCTTTCAGCAAAGACAAAGAAATGATCCATACTCTTCGACTTATAATCCTGGTTGGAGGAGCCACACAAATTTTTCTTGGAATCAAAATCAACAATTCCAAGGCAATAACAACTTTCAAAGGCCTCCTCCTCCACAACAACAAGCACCTCAACAAACTCAATACCAGCAACCTTTCCAACCCCAACCTTACCCAAACCAAATGAACAATTTTGTGCCCAACAACTCTTATCCTCAAAACAATTTTGTTCAACCAAATAACGATAAGGTTTCCTCGCTAGAAAGAAGTCTAGATGCGTTTCTAAAACAATCTACACAATCCGCAGCAAGGTTGGAGACTTCCATTCAATCTTTGGTGCAAAACAGTGCTTCACATGATCAAAGCATCAGATTAATTGAGGCCCAAATTGCACAACTAAATGCTGCGTTAAGCGAGCGAGAAAAGGGAAAGCTTCCGTCTCAACCATTGCCAAATCCTGGTCATGCACATAACGCACATGCTGCTTATGAACAACAAAATCATAATGTAAATGCTGTGACCACGTTGAGATCTGGAAGAGTGTTGCACAATAACGTGGGTACTAGTGATGACACCCCTGCCGGTGCTTCTTCTTCATCTTCTTCTTCTTCTTCTTCATCTTCATCTTCTTCGTTAGAGCCTATTCTTCATTCTTCACAAGGCTCTACTTCTTCTAATTCGAACGGATCCACATCTCACTTCACGAACACACCAACACCGGGATTCGTTCCAACTCCGCAATCTACTCCACACACATTGGACTCAATAAATTTTCAAAATGTTCCATTTCCAAACAGGTTGAGATCTAATAAACCAACTCCACAAATGGAGAAGATTGTGGAGTTATTCAAACATGTTAGCATAAATATACCTCTCTTGGATGCAATCCAACAAGTCCCTTCTTACGCAAAAATCTTAAAGGACTTATGCACCAAGAAGAGGAAGTCACAAGTACCAAAGAAAGTTTTCGTGGCTAGTGCTGTAAGTGATGCTCTTGTCCAATCTTTACCCCAAAAACATAAGGACCCCGGCTGTCCTACAATTTCGATAACAATTGGGGATAAGAACATCAATAGAGCACTTTTAGATCTTGGTGCTAGTGTTAATTTGCTACCTTATTCGGTATACGAACAATTAGGCATTGGAGAGCTTAAACCCACTCATTGTACTCTCCAAATGGCCGACCGATCCATCACCCATTCTAGGGGTGAGTCAGAGGATGTGTTAATTAAAGTAGGGGATTTCATTTTCCCCGTCGGAGGAGCTCCTGTTTTTGCAGGAGCCGATTTATACCGACTGATCTTCCTCCATTTACCCCCAAATTTTCGATCATCTAGCCAAAACATTGTTTCAAATAAGTTTGGGGGTATGTATCATTTGTAAATATATAAATACAAAATAACATAAAAAAATTTAAAAATTAAAAATACAAAATTTTTTTTGGGTATTTTTGTAAATTTCCAGATTTTAAAATAAAATAAAATTTTTATTTGCAAATAAATTCCTCTTTTTAGAGGGGTTTATTTGCAAATATCCATAACTCTCCCCCTATATAAAGAACTCGACCCCCTCTGTCTTCATAACCCTAATTCCATATTCTAAATAAACCCTAGAGCCGCCGCAATAAATTTCTGCAGAGCGATCTCGACCTCCAGCCGCAGAACCGCCGAACGAGCCATCTTACCTCCGCGCAACCGCCGCGCTTCCTAATCTTCATCCCCTGAATTTTTCAGGGGAGGTTCGATTTCAGATAACCCTCTCTGTCTTTAATTTTTTTTAGATCTGTAATTATCTGATGGCACACAGTATGCAACTTGAACGTGATTTTTCATAAATTTTCTCATTTGCTGTGTATGGAAGTTATTTTGCAAATGAGATAGCACGTAGGGGTTGGAACTTTTTGATATATAATCACCCTAACGCTTATGCACTTCCGGAATTAGTCACTCATTTTTACGAGTGTATGGAAGATGGGTGTCTCACCCAATTTGGCTTTATAAAAGTGCAGTGGGTGATAGAGAAATTATCATCGATAGGGATATCATACATGAAGTTACATTAATCCCTCGGATACCCGCTCATGGCCAACCTTTGCAATTTAAGGATTACATGCCCTTGATGGGCAATGATTGCTCAAGGGAGCCGCGGAAGGGGATCCAAGCGAGAACCATTTTCTCCAATGTCTTAACTGTGTGCCGGTGGGCACAAAACAATATTTTTGGAAGCTCCCACAACACCACATTTTTCACACCCTCATTGCATATTGTGCATACCCTCATGACAAGAAACCCTCGTTTCGACATGTGCACAATTTTGCTAAACTCTATAGGTGCGGGCAAACGAGCCGCAAATTACCCTTGTCTCATACTTGTTACACAACTATGTCGATATTTCCTCCCCGTGGAGGAGTTCGAATTTTACATGCTTGGAAGCATACTTGTCAGGCCTCTTATTGAGGGCGTTTCTACGTCCTATTCACGATTGACGGATGTGTGGTCTAGAACTGAACCGGCGGAGCACGTGCCCGCCTGAACACCTAGCTCTAGCTCGACCGCGAGCGAAGGAGAACTCACCCCTTTAGAACATGCAAATTTGATGCGGAGAGCTGTTAGGGGATAGATGAGTTGAGGGGGATATCAAGGGAGCATGATAGGCGGTTGACGGAGGTGGAGCAGGGGATTCGAACCCCGCTGGCTAGGGAGGAGCGTTCCCGTTCACGCTCGAAGGCACGGCGTGGGGCCGAGCAATGAGGGCACTTCTTGTGATAAGTTTGGGAGAGTTGGTGGTTGTAAATAGTTATCATTTGCATTGCATATTTTTTTTAAAATTTTTGTATTATTTTTCTTTTTCTTTTGCATGTTTAAATTTTGCATTGCATCTTTATATAAATCATAAAAAATTGAAAAAAATTGAAAATAAAAAAATATAAAAATATAAAAATCAAATTAAAACAGAAAAATTTGAAAAATATAAAAATTGAAACATTCAATTTTTGCCATAATTGACTTGAGTTTGACAAAAAAGTTAACTAGCTAGGAACAACTAGATCTTAGACTTAGTAAATTAAGAATCCTAAAAATAACCTTTCTTAAAATTTAACGGTAGAAAATATATGTCTTTGTAGTTTACTTAGAAATAGGCAAATTTTGAGTTCACTTCTTGGGCTAAGTCAAAATAAAGGAAGAGTATTGAAATTTTTATTAAAATGTAAGTCTGAAAAATAATCCCTAAGCTTAAGTTTAAATTCTGAAAATATATACCCTACAATTGCACAAACACGAACCTTGAAACTTGGAATAGTAGAGGAGACCTTGAAATGCTCTTGTCTAAAGTCCTTAGTATGAAGGAAAATAAAATAAAAATACAAGTGTGAATAAAGAGATAAAAAAAATGAACACTGGTTTTATAATTGCTTAAGGCTTCATAAATATAAAAAAAATTTTAGCGAGGGTGCTTTATCACCTAGTGGCTTAGACCAACTGGTTTGGGAGTCACTGCTAAAGCCTTAGGTATTACAAGACGAGGAATTACGCCTTAATGTGCAAACACATTTTGTAATCGGTCGTTGGTACCTCAAGAAGTATTAACGGTCGCATGAAGAATGTATGAGCAATTTTATCTAAAAATTCACCAACTAAAAGTACTTTGAATGATGGATAAGAGTATAATAGCTTGATTTAAATTTCCAAGTGTAGGGGTGATATATACACATACGTAGGGGTATATGATTAGGATTTGGATAAGAGATAGAAATGAAAAATATGACTTATATCTTTAGTAGAGATGATAAAAATTCCTAAGTTGAGATGGAACCTTAGAAGGAAAACTCAAAAGATACTAAAAACTAAGTAAAATTACAAAAGAAATACATCTTAAGTTAAGTGATAAGGAAGCGTGAAAAATACGGGTTGATAATTTCTGAGTTGAAGATAATAGAATTTCTTATTAGAAAACCGAATTGGAGAATAAAAGTCAATAGGACGAATTGATAGGATTTTGTGGGTAGTATCCGCTGAAAACCTAGAGGTTTAACGGCTTGTTGCACGAGCTCAGTGCAATCGCGTTTCCCTGCGAAAGTGAGGCTGGGTCTTTTTCAAGAATAAAACTAGTTTTGCTTGAGGACGAGCAAAAGATAAGTTTGGGGGTATTTGTTCATATCATAATTTTGCATTATTGTATTCCCCATTCTTATTCATTTTACAAATAAACAGGTGCTTTTGATCCATGTCTGCTACATAGTTGCAGGTTACAGGTTCTCGAAATAAAACAGTGAAAATGATGAAAAGACGATACAAAAGTGAGACTACAACCAACAAATGGAAAAATCTTGATCATGCCTACAGTTTGAGGGACAAATGAAGAATGAACAAGTTCACAAAGTACAAAGGAAGCGCAAGGTTCAAGACTTCGACACGAAGCAAACGGTAAAAGTCCACGACATTATGCACTGTGGAAATCTGGAAGAAACTAGAAAACATTCTGAAGAACCAAGTGAAAAAAAGTCAAGGAAAATGCAACAGGAAGCAGCCCAGAAGAACACAGCCCAAGACCTTACTATATGGCCACGGATCCATGGCCAAATATGGCTTTTGGCAGCGGTTCCGTGGCCATGGTGAGCACCTGTCGGTGCAAAAATTGACGGTGTGGCGGTGCGTTGACTAAGCTTCTTAGGGTAATTTTGTAAATGCAGATAGGGATCGGATGTAACCCTAGGGTTTCTATAATCTATAAATAGAAACCCTAATGCTCTTTTTTGGAGCATGCCTCTTTTTATTGATAAAAATTCAGAATTCTATGAATGTTTTGAAGAGTGCATCAAATAAAGTAAGTCTTCTTTTTATGCCTTAGTCTAATTTTCCTTTCTGTCCTAATATAAATTTCATTTATCTGCCCTAGTTAATTAGTTTAGAACTTTTATTTAATTGCCGTAGTTTAGACAATTAGGTTATTAAAAACAATCATAAAAAATGTCTTTTATCAATTCTCTAATGAGTGAGTAGTTCCTCACCTGTTAGGGTTAGGAATAGGAAAGGTTTGAAAGATGAAAATCTCTCACCCCTTTCTTGCCCATCACATATTTTTTATAGGACTCCATACATACATACACACACCACTCACTACGACACCCTATCCCACGAGGTAGCGGTGATACCGTAGTTTAAAAGACCGGTTGTGTATGTTTTCCATGGAGGTTAGGGTAAGATTTAAGAAAGGATGGACAAGGACCTAGAGAAAGAAACATCTTTTCTTCCCGATCGTGCTAATCCCCTTTATTAATTATTATCATAACACCTAAATAGATCTAAATTAGGGTATTGAAAGCAGTGAGAAATATTAAATTTCCAAACTTAATCTAAACCCAACCCTAGCAAGGTTTTAATCCTAGTCTAAATCAACCTTAGTTTTTAGTGATAATCAATCCAACACTAATTGGAATTAACTTATTAGAACAAATAGAAAATACACAAAATCCCTGTGGACCGACCCGTACTCACCGGCTAGCTAGTAAGCGACGCCGTTCTTGATTGCGGTAATTAATTATTTGATTCATCTTTTGAAAGCGCAAGCATAAAATTCTTATCAATCATATGGCGCTGTAATCCTTCAGTGTCGCCGGAAAGGTGGTGGGTCCCAACGACCAATGATCTCTCTTTCTTAATAATGAAGAGACCGCCGCATAAACTTCTGTAAAAATACAGAAAGCTCTCAAAACAATAGAGAATTTAATTCTCAATAAAGAAGAAGATCTTCCTCCTCTCAAACCCTAGGTAAAGAAACCACAGAGATCAAAACATTTTCTTTACCTATCATAGCATATCTAAGGGTATAACCCTTCTCAAAAACTTAGTTCTTTCTCTGGATCTGAGATCCACAAGGCAAGTCTTTCACAAGTTGAGAATTTAATTCTCATCGGGAAAATCTTGTTCTTGAGAATCAAATATTTAGGAAAGAACAAAGTTGAAAAGAAAGAAGATGGAGTTCATAATACTCCAGGAACTTAGTCCCTCACAAATCAAGAACTTAGTTCTTAAAGAACCTGATTTCAGATCCTCAAAATAGCGATCTTGGTGATCGTTAATGGTCATAATACTATTAATAAAGGTTTAACCTCTCTGAAAACATGAACAGGAGAACATGTATAAAAGAACATGGAGAAGTTGGAGTCCATAATACTCCAGGAACTTAGTTTCTTCAAATCAAGAACTTAGTTCTTAAAGAATCTGATCCTAGATCCTCAAAATAGTGATCTTGGTGATCATTAATGGTTAAAATACCATTCACAGAGGTTTAAGTTCTCTAAAAATATCAACAGAGATTAAATCTTCAAAAAGCTCAGCGCCTCACGTAAAAAGCACGTGAGCACCCAAGGCCAAAAGCTCAGCACCTCATGTGAAACACACGTGAGCGCCAAAACTTAGCGCTTCACATAAAACATACGTGTGCGCTTAAAAGAAGCCAAAGTGCAGCGCCTCACATGAAACACACGTGAGCGCCAGACGCTCAGCACCTCACGTGAAACACACGTGAGCGCCACAAAAGACTAGTGCTTAGCACTACTTCAACGCCTCACATGAAACACACGTAAGCGCTATATGCAACTGAGTGCTTAGCACTGCTGGGTGATACAGAAACCCAATCTTAGCCCAAATTGGCTAAGTTTATGTTCGTGATATCCAAACCGTTCTTAGTCCCATACATGACTAACGATCTTCATCCCATACTTTCTAAGTTAATCTTAGTCTCAAATAAGACTAACGATTCTTAGATGATCCACCATGATCTTTTCCCTCAAATATGAGATTTGGTTTAAGGGTACATCTCTCCACACCCCTGATATATGTCGTTGTAATTGCTCAACGTTTTTAGAGAGGTGGTGGGTCCCAACAACTAACAACTCTTTTCTCGTCCCAACTTGATGTAAAATTTCATCAAGACAGGGAATGATACATCCCATATTGATGCACTTCCAAATTGACGTGCACGCCTCAAATCGGATCGCACCCCAAATTGGGCACATTCTATGTCACCATCGTTCACTTCGCTACGTAACAAATACACGTGCGCGCAAGATTGATAATGGACCGAAATGTCCTTAAACTAACACTCGTCCCCAAAATGGGAATGTTGGACCGAAATGTCCTTAAACTAACATTCGTCCCCGGAATGGGAATAATAGACCGAAATGTCCTTAAACTAACATTTTTCCCCAAACGGGAATGTTGGACCGAGATGTCCCTAAACTAGCGCGTCACCCCAAATACGATGATAATGGACCGTAATGTTCTTAAACTAAAATAATTGAGCCAATATGCTCATTTGTTTCTAAGTTAATCTTAGTCTCTGTTCCCCTCCGAATACAGAGACGCGACCGCGTAGGTTCGTCTTGCCTGAGATTCGGGGCAGATGCTATTTAGTTTTATCCGTCCACCTCTCCGAAGATGCCAAGTTGATTTATGGCACTATGTATCGGAGGTTTAGACGGATGCGGCCGATATAGCAGACTTCGTCAGATTCCCCCTCGCTTGAAGGGTTTTTTTGATTGTGGGGACGCTCTTCCCTGCAGGCGCAAGCCCCTGCAGTTAATCGCGGTAGCAACTTTCTCCTTCTCCAGAATTTCACTTCGTGTCGTGGGTGTTTGTTTTGTTTGTGGTTGCCCGTGGATTGTATACGGAGACTAATTTATGTCGTCGCCCGTAAGACTTGGATTAGTCCAAATCCGTATTTTCTTAGATTTGGGTTTGGGATTTTGGTTTAAGGATACGTTAGCCCTATTTAAGGCTAAGATCAACTTAAACTTTTGTTAAGGATACGTTAGCCTAATCTCCAGACTAAGATCAACTTAACGGGATCGTTTGGATCTGACAAGAGAGCAATTGGCTCTATTGTTTAGTTTAATGACGTTGCGGTCGATTTCCAGTTTAGGGACATGGTGGTCCATCATTCCCATTTGGGGACGAACATTAGTTTAAGGACATTTCGGTCCAACGTTCCCATTTTGGGATGAATATTAGTTTAAGGACGTTTCGGTCCATGAGTTTAAGGACCCCGCAGTCCGTATCGATATGTGGTTGTCGGGACCCGCAGCTCTCTGAAGACGTTGAAGGATTACAACGACAAATATCAGAGGAGTTCAGAGATGTACCCTTGAACCGGATGTAAATTGATTTAAGAGAGCAATCTTGCTCAGTCAATTTAATTTGAGGACTTACGGCCATGATTGGGCTAAGTCCAGTTGAGAATATTCAACGTTTTTATCTTTGGCCTATTAGGCCTGTGCTAGGGCTTTGCCCCTGTTTAATAATGCACTGCATTTTATTCTGGCCTGCTAGGCCTTTTTTATTTGGGCTCTGTCCCTTTATTTATGATGCAGAGCATCTGTCATTGTTGGGGCTCTGCCCCTTTTTAAAATAATGCATGGGCTTGGCCCTTCTGTAAATAATACAATGCATTAATTATCTGACAGTGGCTTGTCAGGCGCTTTGCGCCAATTATTGAGCGCAAGCGCATGTGGAGGTGACACGTGTCACACTCTGGTGAGCGCAAGCGCAACAGCGCAGTGTGCTGCGTCAGTGCGCTGCGCTGTTGCGCTGCTGACACGTGGCGCGCTTTGGTGAGTTGCGCCAACCTCAGAGAGCAATGCTCTATCTTAAAAGTGTATAGCGCAAGTTATTCTGGTGCTGACACGTGGCGCTCTCTGGTGGCTTGCGCCAATTCAGAGAGCACAATAGTGCAAATTTGCAAGTGCAAGACACTGTTTTAATTATCTTGATCCAATTTTGGATTCAAGAAAAGAATCTTTAAGATTCCAAAACCGATGGTTCATAAAAAAGGAAATGCCTTTGTTATTATTTATTTTTTTATTGAAGATCCTTGATCTTGTTCTTAGATCAATGATCTATTCAGAAGAAATTCTTCTTTTTTATTCAAAGGTTTTACCTTCTTCTTTTTTTCCTCTTCTTGAGTTCTTCTCAAAATTCTTTTGAGTTCTCTCTCTGTTTTTCTCTCTGTTTTCTATGTTCTTGTCCCTCTAAAATTAGGGTCTAGGGGCCTTTATATAGTGCCCATTAATTTGTTAAATTTGTTAAAGAGATCATTCTCTGAGTGATTTGGAGAATTTTCCCCACTGTTGGATCTTTGATCCAAGGGCTTCTGTTTTACAGAAGACAATCTTCTTGTTTTAACAAGAACAGAAAGATCTTACTGGAATTTTAATTCTGTTTGGCGCAAACGCATATGCGCTTGACACGTGTCGCGCAGCGCAACAGCGCTAACACGTGTCGCTTGCGCAACTGCGCTGACACGTGTCGCGCAGCGCAGAGCGCAGCGCAACTGCGCTGACACGTGCCGCGCAGCGCAGAGCGCAAGTCAGCTGAAGCGTTGCTTCTTTCATAGAGCCTTACTCTGATTGAGCGCGCTGCCTTGGGCGCTGCACTCCCTGCGCTGGCGTGTCTGATTTTGACACGTGGCACTCTGCGCGCAGCGCAGGGAATCTGAAGCGTTGCTTCATTTATTTTAATTTTAATTTTCACTTTAAATTTCAAAACAGAGCTTTGCTCTGATTGGGGGAAACAGAAGCGTTGCTTCGTTTCCCGCCTTGGAATTTGAACAGAGCATTGCTCTGATTGGGGTAAACAGTCTCAAATATGACCAACGGTCCTTAGATAAAACTTAAATATCCTATGAACTGATAAACCTCACAAATGTGAGAAATGCATCCTAAGTTCATTCTCGTTGGCAAACCAAGCTACCAACGTGGACCCCGTCAAGCAAATCCTTGACCTGAAGCTTATCGTGGGAGCCATCTGGGAAGCGCTTCCCTTATTCTGTTCCGGTGTGCCGCTTAGGGCGTTGGATGCCGCCGAGGATAAGGTGCCCTCGGTGTACCTGATGAACTTAATCTCGAAGAGACGGCGAGACAATCTTGTCGATCTCCTACACCAGGCCTTCCAACAGTCTGCCATACTCGCTGCTTATTGGAGGGAGGAGGACATCAGTGGGGACCCCTACGCTCGTGCTCGCGAAAGAAAGCACACCAGGATGGTTCGCCAGGCTTGGAAAGTTTTAGATAAGGTTACTTTCGAATTCCTCAACCCATGTCCTAGGTCCGAGATTATACCGTTGTAAACATTTTAATAATGTTGTTGTTTATTTCTTTATTGATGTAAAAACTTTCCAAGTATGAATGACAAATCTTTTGCCTCCTTCCTTTTATTTTCTGCTTTGTTACTGGCACATTCTTTAAATAAGCATAGCCTGTAAGCGATATATAACATTCTGTCTTGAACATCTTGGGGAGTAGTGATGGCTTAGGAAGTAGGTTCAGATCTGCTACCTAAGGCTTTTCAATTTCATGAACCGTGAGGGTCTCATAAAGACTTTTCTCCCTACGAGTCGAGAGGATCTCGTAGGTGTATTTTCTCCTTAGAAATCGTGAGGATTCCTAAGTGCGTTTTCTCTTATAAGTCGTAAGGATCTTATAAGAGAATTTTCCCTCTTACGAGTCGAGAGGACCCGAAAGCGGTTGTTCCCTCCTTGTCGAGATCCGACTTTAGAGAGTGAGACCCGTGGATAGTATGCAAGAGACCGTTTTAGACCGACTTGCAGGGTCCCAGTGCTTAGGAAACAAGTTTTTTAATCCCTGCTGCCTAAGGCTTTATCTTGCAAGTTGAGACGAATCGGGAAGTCTTCGCGAAGACACTAATTTCCTCGCGAGTCGAGACAAATCGAGCAGTTCTCGTCAAGGACATTAATTTCCCTGAGCTGAAGTATTTTGCCGAGGACGCTGGTTTCCTCGAGGTTGAAAAAAATCGGAGTATTCCTGCGGAGACACTGGTTTCTCTGCGGGCCGACACGAATCAGGAGGCTCTAATCAAGGATGCTAGTTTCCCTGAATTGAGGTATTTGCTAAGGACACTGGTTTCCCTGGGGCTGAAACGAGTCGAGGTGTTCCTGCAAAGACGCTAGTTTCTCTGCTGGTCGACACGAATCAAGATGTTCTCGTCAAGGAGACTGGTTTCCCTGAGTCGAAGTATTTTGCCGAGGACACTGGTTTCCTCGGGGTTGAAACGAATCGGAGTATTCCTGCAAAGACGCTAGTTTCTCTGCGGGCCGACGCGAATCAGGAAGCTCTCATCAAGGATGCTAGTTTCCCTGAATTGAGGTATTTGCCAAGGACACTGGTTTCCCTGGGGTTGAAATGAGTCGAGATGTTCCTGCAAAGACGCTAGTTTCTCTGCGGGTCGACGCGAATCAAGATGTTCTCGTCAAGGACACTGGTTTCCCTGAGTCGAAGTATTTTGCCGAGGACACTGGTTTCCTCGAAGTTGAAACGAATCGGAGTATTCCTGCGGAGACACTGGTTTCTCTGCAGGCCGACGCGAATCAGGAAGCTCTCATCAAGGACGCTAGTTTCCCTGAATTGAGGTATTTGCCAAGGACACTGGTTTCCCTAGGGTTGAAACGAGTCGAGGTGTTCCTGCAAAGACGCTAGTTTCTCTGCGGGTCGACGCGAATCAAGATGTTCTCGTCAAGGACACTGGTTTCCCTGAGTCGAAGTATTTTACCGAGGACGCTGGTTTCCTCGAGGTTGAAACGAATCGGAGTATTCCTGTAAAGACACTGGTTTCTCTACGGGCCGACGCGAATCAGGAAGCTCTCATCAAGGACGCTAGTTTCCCTGAATTGAGGTATTTGCCAAGGACACTAGTTTCCCTGGGGCTGAAACGAGTCGAGGTGTTCCTGTAAAGATGCTAGTTTTTTTGCGGGTCGACGCGAATCAAGATATTCTCATCAAGGACACTGGTTTCCCTGAGTCGAAGTATTTTGCCGAGGACACTGGTTTCCTCGAAGTTGAAATGAATCAGAGTATTCCTGCGGAGATACTGGTTTCTCTGCGGGCCGACGCGAATCAGGAAGCTTTCATCAAGGACGCTAGTTTCCCTGAATTGAGGTATTTGCCAAGTACACTGGTTTCCCTGGGGTTGAAACGAGTCGAGGTGTTCTTGCAAAGGCACTAGTTTCTCTGCGGGTCGACGCGAATCAAGATGTTCTCGTCAAGGACACTGGTTTCCCTGAGTCGAAGTATTTTGCCGAGGACACTGGTTTCCTCGAGGTTGAAACGAATCAGAGTATTCCTGCAAAGACACTGGTTTCTCTGCGGGCCGACGCGAATCAGGAAGCTCTCATCAAGGATGCTAGTTTCCCTGAATTGAGGTATTTGCCAAGGACACTGGTTTCCCTGGGGCTGAAACTAGTCGAGGTGTTCCTGCAAAGACGCTAGTTTCTCTGCAGGTCGACGCGAATCAAGATGTTCTCGTCAAGGACACTGGTTTCCCTGAGTCGAAGTATTTTGCCGAGGATACTGGTTTCCTCGAGGTTGAAATGAATCGGAGTATTCCTGCAAAGACACTGGTTTCTCTGCGGGCCTACGCGAATCAGGAAGCTCTCATCAAGGACGCTAATTTCCCTGAATCGAGGAGGTTTCCAAGGACACTGATTTTCCTGGGGTTGAAACGAATCGAGGTGTTCCTGCAAAGACGCTAGTTTCTCTGCGGGTCGACGCGAATCAAGATGTTCTCGTCAAGGACACTGGTTTCCCCGAGTCGAAGTATTTTGCCGAGGACACTGGTTTCCTCGGAGTTGAAATGATCTCTGGTGGTCTCTCCGGCTTTATATGAGTTACCGTCAAGACCTTGAAGCTAGGAATTTGGCCTTCGCTTCGCTTACTGTGGTGTGTCCGAATCCTGTTGGAGGAGGGACGTTGTAGTGACATTCCATCTGCTGTGTAGAGACGAAAGTCGAAGTGGTGATCACTTCACGCTGGGGTGAGATAATCTCCGATTGTCTTTCGGGCTTCATATAAGTTGCCGTCAAGACTTGGCTCCGTCTTCTGATGGAGCATTGGGAGGGAAGATATGTTTCCTTTTTTGTTTGTGCCCCTGGATTGTATACAAGGATTGGTATGATATCGCCTATAGGGCAAAAGTTTCACTTATTTTTTTTATATTATTATTTTATTTCCGCGATACTCTATCATTTCAGCTTTTATATCGCGAAGATTGCGATTGTCCTATCATTTCGGCTATTTTTCGCGGTGCCCAATCATTTCAGCTATTTATTTTATTTTCACTCGCTGCTTTTTATTGCGAGTTGCCCCGTCATTTCGGCTATTTTGCATGCATACATTTTTACTTGCTGCTTTTTATTGCAAGTTGCCCCATCATTTCGGCTATTTTGTATGCACATATGGCTCGCTGATTTTTTATCGCGAGTGTGGAACTTGGAATCTGACGCCAATCTCAGCATCAGTATCGCTACAACTGGAATACTGCCAGGAGCGAATCATCATTTGCCATGAAAGGACTCTGAATTTGATACCGGTTTAGGCATCAGCATCGCTGCAACTGGGATATTGCCAGGAGCGAATCATCATTTGCCTCTGTCGATGTAGAACAAAGGTGGCTTACCGAACAGGGTTAGGATGCTGTCGACTAAGGCTTTTGACTTCATGAGCCGTAAGGGTCCCACAAAGGTATTTCTCCCTACAAGTCTTGAGGATCTCGTAGGTGTATTTTCTCCTTAGGGATCGTGAGGATTCCTAAGTGTATGTTCCCCTGTAAGTCGTAAGGATCTTACAAAAGGGTGTTTCTCCTTATAAGTCGAGAGGACTTACAAGGGTTGTTCACCAAATGGACATATCCCTAGCCACGGGTGGGACATGGTTAGGGAAATGTTTATTCGCGCCCGTGGAATGTAAACAAGGGTCAGTGCTGGGCCATTTGTAGGGCAATATCGAAGGTTGTGAGGGTTGCTTAAGCACAGGTTTAGGTCTCTGTAACTTAAGACTTTCAAATCTTATGAGCCGTGAGGGTCCCATAAGAGAGTTCTCCTTACGAGTCGTTGTTCCCCTCCGAATGGCGGCGCACAAGACTGCGATGTCTTGGCACTGAGACTCGGGGCAGATGCTAATTGGTGCTATCCGTCCACCTCTCCGAAGATGCCAAGTTGATTTATGGCACCATGTATCGAAGGTTTAGACGGATGCGTCCGATGTAGCAGACTTCGTCAGATTCCCCCTCGTTTGAGGGGTTTTTGATTGTGGGGACGCTCTTTCCTGCAGGCGCAAGCCCCTGCAGTTAATTACGCTACCGTATTGCGGTAACAACTTTCTCCTTCTCCAGATGGTCACTTCGTGTCGTGGGTGTTTGTTTTGTGTTTTGTTGCCCGTGGATTGTTTACGGAGACTGAGTTATGTCGTCGCCCGTAGGGCGTGGACCAGTCCAAATCCGTATTATCTTAGATTTGGGTTTGGGGGTTTGGTTTGAGGATACGTCAGCCATACTTGAGGCTAAGATCAACTCAAACGTTTGTTAAGGATACGTTAGTCTAACTTTGAGACTAAGATCAACTTAACGGGATCGTTTAGATCCGACAAAGGAGCGTTTTAGGATCCATTGTTCCAGTTTAGGGACATAGTGGTCCATCGTATGTATAGCCGTCGGGACCCGTCACCTCTCTGACGACGTTGAAGGATTACAACGACGGATGTCAGAGGAGTTCAGGGATGTACCCTCGAGCCAGAGTTAATTGGGGGGATTCATAGTCCAGTCTGTTTGAAGGTTTAAGGATACGTTAGCCATCTTTAAGGCTAAGATCAACTTAAACGGGACCGTTTAGATCCGACAAAAGAGCATGCGGGGCTCTATTGTTCAAGTTTAAGGACATTGCGGTCCATGGGTAGTTTAAGGACATTGCGGTCCATGGGTAGTTTAAGGACGTTGCGGTCTACGGGTAGTTTAAGGACGTTGCGGTCCATCGTTAGTTTTAAGACATCTCGGTCGAGGTTAAGGACGTCGTAGTCCATGGGTTTAAGGACTCCATAGTCCGGTATGTGCTCTGGATGCTTCACACGGGTTCACTGCCATGCTCGGCGAGGACCAGGCTCCGCTCTGGGCGTTTTCCACGGGGTCAAAGAGTGACATTATCCGCGTTCCACGTAACCAGGAATTTTGCACTAGATGCTTCACACGGGTTCACTGCCGTGCTCGGCGAGGACTAGGCTCCGCTCTGGGCGTTTTCCGCGGGGTCAAAGAGTGACGTTATCCGCGTTCCACGTAACCAGGAATTTTGCATTAGACACGGGTTTAAGGACCCCGCAGTCCATATCAATGTGTGGTCGTCGGGACCCGTCACCTCTTTGAAGACATTGAGGGATTACAATGCCAAGTATCAAAGGAGTGAAGAGATGTACCCTAGAACCGGAATGGCTTAAATAGTCCTTGACCCAATTTGGGATCAAGACCGATTAATTATGTTATGTGCCCATTAGCCCAGTTAATTACGAATTGAAGACTCATGGCCTAGCTTGGGCTAAGTCCGATCATGTCTGGAATATTGGCTTCTTGTTGGTCCATTGAAGGAGAGGCTTTGCCTCTATCCATTTAGCCAATTGGGCCAAAGCCTAGTGTTAAACACTACAGAGCAATCAGTGTTGAACACTGGGAATGAGGTTGACAAGTTAGTGTTTAACACTAAAAGATAATTGTTGTTAAACACCAGCAACAAGGCTTTCAAATTATCATAAACACTAAAACAGATCAGTGTTGAACACTGGCAATGGAGATCTCAGATTAGTGTTAAATACTAAGGTAATCAGTGTTGAACACCGCGAATAAAGTTCTTTGATTAGTGTTGAACACTAGGGCCCAACAGTGTTTCAATACTGGATTCGAGAGTTCCAATTTAGTGTTGAACACTAAGGCAAGAGGGGTCACGTGGCAACACGTGAGAGCGCCCTCCCTTCATTTATTCTGCTGAGATTATCGCATCACGTGCCCTCACGTGAAGGGCATTTAAATGCTTATATATTAAAGCTTCTGCCAAGGGTCACGTGGGTCACGTGGGGTGCTGCCTCAAAGGGGCTTTCTGTAGATCTCTTGGGGGGGTCACGTGGTGACACGTGACCCTGCCTCTATGTATGTTGTTTAGAGGATCTGTTAATCTTTTCCAGGAATTAAATTCCTCGTAGGGTTAAACCCTGACAGTAATTTCAGAGGAATTAAATTCCTACTTCCTTTTGAAGATTTATATTCTGAATAGAGTTGGACTCTGAATTTTCTGTAGGAATTAAATTCCTCATACATGTGAAGAACTAAATAGGGTTAAACCCTAATAAAAGCTTTTAAGGAATTAAATTCCCACTCTCTGTTAAATTATGATCAAGGGAATTAAATCCCCGCTGTTCCAACAGAACTAGGTTCTTAATTAGGGTTAAACCCTGTTTCTTTTTGTTCTGAAGGAATTAAATTCCCATAACACAGGGTCAAGCCCTAGTTTTATTTTAAAGGAATTAAATTCCTATAGTTCTGTGAGAATTAAATTCTCGTGCTTCCATTCCCTCTCTATGTTTTGGATCTGCATGGCAGGATCTCAACCCATTGAGAATTAAATTCTCAGATTCAAGGGGAGATGTGCACTTTGCAGATCCTCTATCAAAGAGAGAAGAAATATATTCTTCCGTTTTATATATCAGAGTTAAACTCTGTTGAGAATTAAATTCTCCTTTCTTTCAAGGAGCCTTCCCTTTCTTACCTAGGGTTTTCTTTTGCAGAAGATCCAAGTTCCTCGAAGTATCAAGGCTCTCTCTACCTTTCTTCCCTCTGCGTATATATCTTTTTTTTTGTGTCTCTTGGCTCCTATTTATAGGAGAAGCAGCCGAGTAAATTAGTTTTTTTACGAATCTTCATTGAGAGATTTGATTTGCATCCATCATTCGTTCTGGACCTTTGGATTATTAGGTGAATTTTATTCACCATTGGATTTCAAGTCCCGGGATTCTCCTTTGTTATTTCGGTTAGATTTAAAGGGGAAATTTTTCCAAACTCGAGATTTTCCCATAAATAGGTGATATTTAATCACCTTTGAACCTTTAATTTAATTGTTTCTAGATAGTCGCTTTCCTTTGGAAGGATTTGAATCTTCTTCAGAATTTAATTCTGTTAACAAAACGGGCTTTGAAAGCCGGCCACGTGTGACCACGTGACCCATGGTCACGTGTGGGCACGTGACCCCCTTTGAAATGAGCCTTCTTCTTTCTTTCTGCGCTTTGCTTTCTGTTCTCTGTTTAGCTGTCACGCGCCACCACGTGACAACTGGTCACGTATGAGCACGTGACCCTGGCATGGAGCCTTCTTCTCGATTTAACCGGAGAATGAGCCTGATGTTTTGAGTGTCACGTGCCAACACGTGACCCTGGTCACGTGGGAGCATGTGACCTCTTCTGAAGCCTTTTTCTTGATTCGATCAGGGAACCGTTGTGTCTTTGCCGCTGCTTTTAAATGTCACGTGCCGACACGTGACCCAGGTCACGTGGGAGCACGTGACCCTTTCTGAAGCCCCTTTCTTTGACGTATTTGGGAAACTGAATTTGCCTTGTCGATACTTTTAGGTGTCGCGTGCCCACACGTGACTGCTGGTCACGTGTAAGCACGTGACCCTTTTCTGAAGCTTTTCCCATAAGCTTTTCTGATTTTAAATCAGGAAACAAATGCCCCCACAGCGTTGTTCTCACGTGTCAGCACGTGAGTGCAACGCTGTCATCTTTTGTGACCGTTGGATTCCTTTAGGGATTTGGGGAGATGAAGCGTTTCCATCGCCTTCTATAAATACCACCGTCTCTTCCGAGGAGCCTTCACTTTGCTCATCTTCTTCTTCTGAGAACTTTTTCCTTGAGAATTTAATTCTCGCTTCCAGAGCTTAGTTCTCTGTCTTGAAACAATCTTCAGAGTTTAACTCTGTTCGAAAAGAATTCTTTTCCTCAGGTAATGTTCTTGGACAAACGATGGACCTTCACATTCCTCTGGATTTTAAATCCAAAACAAGGGTTTTACCCTTTTTTCTTCATGTTTTTCCATAAGAACATGAAACCGCTTAACCTTCAAACTGTAGATCTTTTAGGGTTTAGATGATCTTTGGGGAGATGATGATGGCGTTTCAACTCCATGGAATTTAATTTCATCCAAAAATGTTTCTGGGAATTTAATTCCCTTTTCTTAGTAAGGAATTTTAATTCCAATGAAGAACTCAGTTTCTTCACACGGAGGCTTCCTGGGGTCTCTTGGCCCGAGGTTGTTCTTCTGCAATTGATGGAACAGGAACTTTCTAATGATTCTCATGACCTTTATTTCAGATATTATGGATGCCCATCTGTATGGTCTTGACGAGATCATTTCCTATGGGAATATTCGTGCCCTGGGCCGTAGTCAGAATCAGGAGTTCACCAACGCTCAGTGTGCTGAGATTATGAGCCGCTTTGACGAGTACAACCATCGGCTACTCCCCCGTCGCTCTTCTCTTCTGAGGCTCATCGTGCTGGCGATTTGGGAGGCGCTTCCTCTTTTCTGTGCCGGTGTGCCACTCAGGGCATTGGACGTTGCCGAGGATAAGATACATTTGCTGTATCTTATGGGCTTGATCTCAAAGAGGAGGCGAGATCACCTCATCGATCTTTTGCACCAGGCGTTCCAGCAGTCGGCCATACTTGCCGCCTATTGGAGGGTGGAAGACATTCGTGAGGACCCCGACGCTTGCGACCGCGAGAGGAAGCATACTCGGGAGGTTCGAAGTGCTTGGAGAATTTTGGACAAAGTTAATCTCGAGTTTCTCAACCCATACCCCGCGTCTGAAGCCTTGCCATTGTAAAAGTTTTCTTTTTATTTTGTATGACCTTCTTGAAGTCTGGATG
The DNA here is from genome assembly GCA_030015575.1 of Agapanthus africanus. Classification (NCBI taxonomy): domain Eukaryota; kingdom Viridiplantae; phylum Streptophyta; class Magnoliopsida; order Asparagales; family Amaryllidaceae; genus Agapanthus; species Agapanthus africanus. Next base: position 72,599,670 of record JASDDO010000026.1, read on the forward strand.
CTAAGTTCTATTGTGTTTTTGTATGTTTGCATGCTTTTTTGTGGGATTCTATCATTTCACTATTGTTGTTGCTGGTGCTTTCAATATGCAGGGTGCTACTCCATTTTTTTTAGTGTACATCAGGTTTAGGCCTCACGTAGTCTGCACGTGGGGTCCCTTGATGTGGCTGTTCACAAAATCTTCCTATGCCCTATTTTCAGTGCACAATATCAGACGCAGAAAAAAGGGCCTTGGAAATAGTTCCATCTCCTTGATTTTCGATGCCTTTCCTTTTTTAGGCCTTGGAAATAGCTTCACCATGCAAGATTTTCCGCGCACAGCACTTAATGCATTTCCTTATATATGAGGCTATAGCTTCCTTTTCCCCTCACAAAGAGATTTATATTATTATTATATTTTTTTTTATCTTGGAGTAACTTGTCTTGAGAAACAAACGAGCGCCATGGCCTGCAATCGCCCTCATGCTCGTCGACAGCCATGGGAAGTTCCTATTGAGGAGATGGTCCCCCGCTTTGCTGCTCGGTTGGTGGATCCTTCCTTACCGACAACGAATGCGACTCAGCCATGCATGAACTCTCGATCCGTAGGGGGTCCGCCCTCCCGATGGGTTCTCTCTGGCTCCGGATGATTCTCACGGCCGTGCTTGCTGACATCCCTCCTCACCCGGCGGAGATGACCCTGGCGATGCTCGACGCGGTAGAAGAAAAGCTCGAGGGTTTTCATGAAGCGTGCCTGATTACTCAGGCTTTGAAGGATTGCTCAATTCATCTGCTGAGCCAGATCAAGGCCCGGCGAGCTATTATGTCTGCTTTCGCGGACGAACACAGCGCTAATCGATGGGGAGTGACTCCTCGTGAGAACCATTGCTTTGACGTGCTGGAGAAAGCAGAGAGAGAGATGGAGAATTTTGTCCTCTGCTTCATTAACCCTTGTGCCGTTGATCCCATGTTTGGTGACCTTTTCCGTTAGCGTAGAACATTTTTAAATTAGTCCCTCCTTTTTTACGCTTTATGCCGAAATTCCATGTAGGCTTGGTGCTAGCATGCATGTTTCCGCTTGCATAAATAAACTTTGTATTCTTCTCATGAGAACTTTCTTTAATTGCAAATGCTATCATCACTTTCCTTTCTTGTTGCCTTTCACGTCAGGTGATGTGAGCGCGTTTTAGATCGATTATTCCCGTCGACTGGAAGCCCATTTATACGGTCTTGTAAATGTCTTGTTTCCAAGGCCGCGGTCACGAAAGCGAGCTTACGTGGCCTGATAGAGCGACACGTAGCGAACATATTGTTGTGCGAGAAAAGGGCTCTGCCGTAAATTTTCGAAAAGGGCATTGGCTTCTAAGGCGCTGAGCGAGCTTCAAGCCAGCCTCACAGCCAAGGCCAACAAAGCATACGAACTATGGCGGGTGCTTCAGGAGTCCATAAAAGAGGTGGTGGCTCTCGATAAAGCTGCCATGTTCACTCGTGAGAGGGTCGAGGCTCATAAAGCCACCGAGAAAGAGCTCGAAGCTCGGCTCGCTTCGTATCAGGCTCAGCAAGCTCAAGCGGAGGCTCGTCTTCTGGAGATCTTGCGTCATGAAGCCATGGCTCAGCAACAGAATGACGAGCTGGTAAAATTATTGCACCGCCCGCCGGCTTGAGGACTTGTATCTTTTTTCCCTTTTTTGTACATACTCATGGATGAGAGTATCTTTCTTTTTTGTTTCTTTCATGAATTGTACTTTGTATCCATTTTGGTTTATGAATAAAAGATACATTTTTCTTCTCAATGGTGTGTCCCCCTTTTTATTGAATGTATTCTGTGGATATTCTATCTTGATCTCCTTGCAGGACGGCGATGGCTCAGGGTTCAGGGTTAAGATCTGCTTCCTAAGACTTTTGCATTTTACGAGCCACGAGGGTCTCATAAAGAGTTTTTCTCCCTACAGGTCGAGAGGATCCCATAGGTGTGAGTTCTTCTTAAAGATCGTGAGGATCCTTAAGCGGGTTTTCCCTTGAGAGTCGTAAGGATCTCACAAGAGAGTTTTTCTTCCTCGCAGGTCGTGAGGACCTGCAAGTGTTGGATGTGGTCGCCCTTATCCGTGTTTCACGGGGTCAGGGGTTGCTCAAGGTATCGTAGTTTAAAAACATCACGGTCAAGGTTAAGGACCTCATAGTCCGTAGATTTAAGGACTCCACAGTCCGCTGTTAGTTTTAAGACATCACGGTCAAGGTTAAGGACCTCATAGTCCGTGGATTTAGGGACTCCACAGTCCAATGTTTGGTCGCAGGGACACGTCACATCTTTGAAGACGTTGAGGAATTACAACGCCGAGTATCAAAGGAGTGAAGAGATGTACCCTTTAACCAAGGGAGAATCTGTAGGGAATCGGGGTGGTTGATCGTTAGTTTTAAGACGTTGCGGTCGAGGTTAAGGACGTCATAGTCCGTGGATTTTAAGGACTCCACAGTCCGGTGTTTGCTCTGGATGCTTCACACGGGTTCACTGCCGTGCTTGGCGAGGACCAGGCTCCGCTCTGGATGCTTCACACGGGTTCACTGCCGTGCTCTGCGAGGACCAGGATCCGCTCTGGACGTTTTCCACGGGGTCAAAGAGTGACATTATCCGCGTTCCACGTAACCAGGAATTTTGCACTAGATGCTTCACACGGGTTCACTGCCGTGCTCGGCGAGGACTAGGCTCCGCTCTGGACGTTTTCCATGGGGTCAAAGAGTGACATTATCCGCGTTCCACGTGACCAGGAATTTTGCACTAGATACTTCACACGGGTTCACTGCCGCGCTCGGCGAGGACTAGGCTCCGCTCTGGATGCTTCACACGGGTTCACTGCCGTGCTCTGCGAGGACCAGGATCCGCTCTGGACGTTTTCCACGGGGTCAAAGAGTAACATTATCCGCGTTCCACGTAACCAGGAATTTTGCACTAGATGCTTCACACGGGTTCACTGCCGTGCTCGGCGAGGACTAGGCTCCGCTCTGGACGTTTTCCACGGGGTCAAAGAGTGACATTATCCGCGTTCCACGTGACCAGGAATTTTGCACTAGATGCTTCACACGGGTTCACTGCCGCGCTCGGCGAGGACTAGGCTCCGCTCTGGATGCTTCACACGGGTTCACTGCCGTGCTCTGCGAGGACCAGGATCCGCTCTGGACGTTTTCCACGGGGTCAAAGAGTGACATTATCCGCGTTCCACGTAACCAGGAATTTTGCACTAGATGCTTCACACGGGTTCACTGCCGTGCTCAGCGAGGACTAGGCTCCGCTCTGGACGTTTTCCACCGGGTCAAAGAGTGACATTATCCGTGTTCCACGTGACCAGGAATTTTGCATTAGATGCTTCACACGGGTTCACTGCCGCGCTCGGCGAGGACTAGGCTCCGCTCTGGATGCTTCACACGGGTTCACTGCCGTGCTCTGCGAGGACCAGGATCCGCTCTGGACGTTTTCCACGGGGTCAAAGAGTGACATTATCCGCGTTCCACGTAACCAATAATTTTGCACTAGATGCTTCACACGGGTTCACTGCCGCGCTCGGCGAGGACTAGGCTCCGCTCTGGACGTTTTCCATGGGGTCAAAGAGTGACATTATCCGCGTTCCACGTGACCAGGAATTTTGCACTAGATGCTTCACACGGGTTCACTGCCGCGCTCGGCGAGGACTAGGCTCCGCTCTGGACGTTTTCCACGGGGTCAAAGAGTGACATTATCCGCGTTCCACGTGACCAGGAATTTTGCACTAGATGCTTCACACGGGTTCACTGCCGCGCTCGGCGAGGACTAGGCTCCGCTCTGGATGCTTCACACGGGTTCACTGCCGTGCTCTGCGAGGACCAGGATCCGCTCTGGACGTTTTCCACGGGGTCAAAGAGTGACATTATCCGCGTTCCACGTAACCAGGAATTTTGCTGATTGTATCCGCATTTCGCGGGATGGAGGTTTGACTGTTGGCGATATGTATACCACCGAGCCATGGAACTGGGAGTTGCCGCTGTTCCGCTTAGCTTGAAGTTGTGTCCGTTGTTACGAGATGAGTGTTGGGATGATCTCTAGGTCGCTTGTGGCCCGTCGAGATTTAGCTTCTTTCTTTGGTGAAACCTGGGGGAGGGAGGTATGTTCCCTTTTTGTTTATGCCATTGGATTGTATACAGGGTGTGATGGAACATCACCTGTAAGGCATACATTTTATTTTTTATTTTATTTCTTTTTCCGCGATGCTCTATCGTTTCAGCTTTTATATCGCGAAGGTCGCGATTGCCCCATCATTTCGGCTATTTTTCGCGGTGCCTAATCATTTCGGCTATTTATTTATTTTCTACTCGCTGCTTTTTATTGCGAGTTGCCCCATCGTTTCGGCTATTTTTCATGCATACATTTTTACTTGCTGCTTTTTATTGCAAGTTGCCCCATCATTTCGGCTATTTCGTAGGCATGTGTGGCTTGCTAGCTTTTTCGCCGCAAGCTTGGATTTTAGACACCGATTTCGGCATCAGCACTGCTGCAACTGGGATGTTGCCAGGAGCGAATCATCATTTGCCTCTGTCGATATTGAACAAAGGTGGCTTAGTAAACAGGGTTAAGGGTCCTGTCGACCAAGGCTTTTGACTTCATGAGCCGTAAGGGTCTCACAAAGGTATTTCTCCCTACAAGTCGTGAGGATCTTGCAGGTGTATTTTCTCCTTAGGGATCGTGAGGATTCCTAAGTGTATGTTCCTCTGCAAGTCGTAAGGATCCTACAAGAGGGCTTTCTCCTTATGGGTCGAGAGGACCTACAAGGGTTGCTCATCATATGGGCATATCCCTAGTCACGGGTGGGACTTTGCTGGGGAAATTTTTTTTCGCGCCCGTGGATTGTATACAAGGGTCAGTATTGAGCCTCTTGTAGGGCAATATCGAAGGTTGTGGAGGATTTGCTTAAGAACAGGTTTAGGTTTCTGTAACTTAAGACTTTCAAATCTCATGAGCCGTGAGGGTCCCATAAGAGAATTCTCCTTACGAGTCGTGAGGATCTCGTAAGTGTATTTTCTCCTTAGGAATCGTGAGGATCCCTAAGTGTGTTGCTCCTTTGTGAGTCGTAAGGATCTCACGCAGGTGGTTTCTCCTTACAAGGTCGAGAGGACCCTACAAGTGTCTTTTAACGAGGTTGCGCCCTTTCAGGTTTTCACAAACACTCGCCGGTAGTCCTGCTGTTTTTACTCACGGAGCCCTTTCGGGTTTTCATCCGTGCCCATTTTGCTTATAGACATACCTTTTTTTTTATTCTTTTTCACTTTTTTTTACAAGGTCGCGCCCTTTCGGGTTTTCACGAACACTTGCCGGCAGCCCTGCTGTTTTTACTCACGGAGCCCTTTCGGGTTTTCATCCGTGCCCATTTTGCTTATGGACATACCGTTTTTTTTAATTCTTTTTCATATATATTTTATTTATTTTTTCTTTCTCTCTCCTTTTTTTTTATCTCGTCAGCCTAAAGATACCGCGGTAGTAGTTTTAGGGACGTTTCGGTCCGTCGTTAGTTTAAAGACGTTTCGGTCCGTCGATAGTTTAAGGACGTTTCGGTCCGTCGTTAGTTTAAGGACGTTTCGGTCCGTCGTTAGTTTAAGGACGTTTCGGTCCGCCGCTATGGGAAGGCCGGCTGCTGCTTGTAAAGTCTGAGCCTAGGAAGATAGTGAGCGGACATAGTCGTCGTCATCTATCATTGACCCAGGCTGTGGCTTATTAAGCGTAGTATTTCTTTAAGAAGCGGCCGTTTATTGGCCTGAAAGGCCTCTCACCGTGCATGTCCGTGAGTAGGTAGGCTCCACCCTGGTAGACCTTGTCTATGATGTACGGGCCTTCATAGTTTGGCTCAAATTTTCCTCGCTTGGCACGATTGGGGATCATAGGTCTTTTGACCACTAGTACGAGTTCGCCTTGGCGGAATGTCCTCAGCCTGGTCAATCTTTCGTACGAGCGCGTCATCTTTGCTTTGTAGGCCTCTAGGTGTTGTTGCGCTATGAGCCGGGTTTCGTCGAGGGCATCAAGCTTCTCAAGCCGAAGGTGAGCATTTTCTTCGTTCATCAGCTCGTGGTGGACTGCTACTCGTAGAGAGGGTAACTCTATCTCGAGGGGGAGCACTGCTTCCGTCCCAAATACCAACGCGTACGGCGTTGTGTTCGTGGCCGTCTTGAATGTAGTTCGATAAGCCCAAAGGGCTTCTTGCAGCCTTTCATGCCAGTCTCTCTTATTCCTGGAAACGGTCTTTTTTATGATCTTCGTCAAGGTCTTATTGAAGGCCTCGGCCAGACCGTTAGCTCGTGGATTGTAAACCGAAGAATATCTCCAGTCTATATTGTGCTGCTGTGCGAAGCGGCTAATCTTATGGCTTCGGTAGGCCAGCCCATTATCGGAGATAATCCGCCGTGGAGTTCCGAACCGATAGATGACGTGCGTCTTGAAGAAATGGAGGATATTCTCCGTCTTCACTTCCCTCAGTGGTACTGCTTCTGCCCATTTGGAGAAGTAATCAGTTGTCGCCAGGATAAAACGGTGTCCCCAGGATGATGCTGGCTCAATGGGGCCGACTATGTCAGTCCCCCACATTTCGAACGGCCAGCTAGCCACCGTTGGGTGCAGTGGATTCGGATGTTGGTGGATGAAGTCTCCATGAATCTGGCATGAGTGGCATTGCTTCGCATACTCGAGGCAGTCCTGGATCATCGTGGGCCAGTAGTAACCCATCCGTTTAATTTTTAACTTCATCTTTGGGCCTGCTTGGTGAGAACCGCAAAGTCCGTCATGAACTTCCTGAATGACTCTTTCTGCTTCGTCAGGTCCTAAGCATCTCAGCCATAGAGAATCAAACGATCTCTTGTATAGAATATCGTTGACGAAAGCGAAAGATAGAGCTCGTTTCATGAGCTGATGTCTTGAGGACGCTTCTTTGGGCATTCGGTGGGACTTAAAGTAGTCTATGAAGACTTCCCTCCAGTCTTCGGCCTTCTCATGGTCTTTTATTTGTAGGGTCGTCTGCTCAGTCGCTCCCTTCTCCTTATATAATTCCGGAGGTATTTCCGCCGGGGCGAGCACTCGACGGCTTTGTACCACGATTTTGACGTCATCGAGGTTCTCGTCAGCCAGTTCTTTAGCAAGTTTAGCCAACGCGTCTGCTTTGCTGTTTTCCACGCGAGGTATGTTCTCCAAAGTATAGGAGGGAATTTGGGTCAATAGTTGTTGCACCTTTTCGCCGTACTTCACCAACTCCGGTTTGCATGTTTGGTAGTCACCTTTTACTTGACTAACGACCAGTTGAGAATCCCCGTATATAAGGAAGTCTTCAATTCCCAGGTCAATGGCGATTTCGAGGCCTGCTATCAGAGCTTTGTATTCAGCGTCATTGTTTGTCCTCGGCTCTGTTAAGGAGAAGGCGAAGCGCATTATCCCTCCTTGTGGAGTTGCAAAGACGAGGCCTATCCTCGATTTGGTCATTGGGATACCTTGTTTCCGTTTCTTTACGGAGGACGCTCCATCGAAATAGAGTTCCCATCGGGTGCTACCGCCGCCAATCGCATCAAATGCATGCTCGTCCGGCAAATCACAGTTCAGAGGAGAATCGGCCGGTATCGGATGCTCAGCGAGGAAATCGGCAATGGCCTGGCCTTTCATTGCCTTAAGAGGTTGATACGTTATCGAGAACTCCATCAAGAGCAGGGCCCACTTAGCGAGTCGTCCCGTCAATATGGCTTTCGACATCAAGTATTTAAGGGGATCCACCTTTGAAATGAGACGGACTTCATGCGCCAATGCATAGTGCCTGAGCTTTGTTATCGCGAAGATTAACGCCAAGCAATGTTTTTCAATGGGAGAGTAGTCGCTTTCTGCCCCCAATAGAACTCGACTTAAGTAGTAGAGTGCCCTCTCTTTCCCCTGATCGTTCTCTTGTGCCCATAATGCGCCCAAGGAACCTTCGAGGGCGGTCGTATAAAGAATGAGGGGTTTTCCCTTGACCGGCGCAGCCAACACCGGAGGGTTCTGCAGGTACTGCTTGATCTCGTCTAGTGCACCTTGACATTTGTGATCCCAAGCGAATGGAGTTCCCTTTTTCATCAGGTGGCTGTAAGGACGGCATTTGCCCGAAAGATTAGCGATAAACCGCCGGATGTATGCGAGCTTCCCTTGGAGAGACCGCAACTGCTTGAGGGTTCTTGGTGGAGGCATTTCCATGATCGCTTTAATCTTTGACGGATCTATTTCAATACCTCGGTGTCGAACGATGAATCCCAGAAATTTGCCCGAGGAGACTCCAAACGCGCATTTGAGGGGATTCATTTTCAAATTATATTGCCGAAGGCGTCGAAATACAGTCTCCAGATGCTTAAATGATCTTCGTATGACATGCTCTTTACTACGAGGTCATCGATATAGCACTCGACGACGTCGTGTATGAGGTCATCAAAGATCTTTGTCATGGCCCTTTGATAGGTAGCGCCAGCGTTCTTTAGACCAAAGGGCATAACCCTGTAGCAGAATATACCCAAAGGGGTGCGGAAAGCGGTGTGCTTCTGGTCTTCGGGATGCATCTTTATCTGATTGTATCCTGACGAACCATCCATAAAGGAGAAAACCTCGTGAGTGGACGTGTTATCTATCATTAGCTCGGTTACTGGTACTGGGAAATCATCCTTTGGACAGGCTTTATTGAGATCCCTGAAATCCACGCATATGCGTACCGTCCCATTCTTCTTCATTACCGGGACGATATTGGCGATCCAGTCGGGATATTGGACTTCTTGGATAAATCCAGAATCGATCAGCTTCTTGACTTCGGCGTTGATGCTCATCTCAAGCTCGAGTCGCATCCTCCTTGGCGCTTGCTTGACTGGCTTGATATCTGGGGATATTGCTAATTTATGCACAGCAATCTCCGGATCTAATCCTGGCATCTCGGAGTAGTTCCACGCGAAGCAGTCTTTATGCCGTAGAAGCACGTTCTTTAACGTAGCCACCCTTTCTTCGGATAGCAGCTCGCTGACAAATGTCGGTCGCGGGTCGTCTGCCGATCCCAACTCAATCTTCTTGAGGTTATTTGCAGTAGTATGTATACTATCTTCCAGTTCTTTCGGAGCGGGCGGAAATTCTGAGATCACCTCATCATCGCTGTTCTCAAAGCACCGGGGAAGGTCATCTACGTTCTCGGGCTCTCCTCTTAATATCGTAATCGTATAACAAGTGCGAACCCGCTCCCCGGACTGAGGTGGACCCGGTTCTGCTCTTGCGGCCTTGGGTTCATGCTTTTGTGGCGGCGTTACCCTCCAGCCGTTGGATAAAGCGAATCTGCCCTGTTGGTACTGGTCCTCGACCCAGTTCTTGAAGGTGAAGCAATCTTCGGTAGGATGTCCTATGGCTCGGTGATAAGAGCAATAGCTCAGATGAGAAGCCTTGTTAGCTTGCTCAGGATGTCTAGACTCTGGCAGGGGTAGGTCAACTCTTTCGTTCAGTTGCCCGCATTTGGCTCCTTCCGATGTGGCCGTCTCACGCTCCTGGTCCGCTTTACTTTTTAGACGAATCTCGTCTAGAAAGGCATTGATCATTTCATTTGTCGGCCACGCACGCTTTGGTCCAGGCTCTGCTTCCAGCTTCTTAGTGCCTGGAGTTTTCTCATCATCGGTAAACGAGTGGGAGATTACGTTACAACTCGCCATATACCCTTCAGATTCCTCCGACGAGCTCTCTCCATCGTCTCCCTCTTGAAAGATGTGGTTGAGGAACTCTTGCAGTGTGACAGGAGTCCGCGCCTTTTGATTGTACTCTTCCAGTGCGTCGATTTGCTTCTGCAAGTTCGTGTGCTCGTCTCCAAGCTTCACGGTCTTCTTGGATTTCTTCTTCTTTTTCTTCGAAGATTTTGACGGTTGGGCGTGAGTATTTGGGTCCTCATCGCGAGTCTTCGTAGTTGGGCGGCGCCTTAGCATCCCTTCGATAATTTGAGGTTCAAGAGGGTCCTTCCATTCGATCGTAGGGAACGCATGAAGGTCTCTCAGCATTCTTTTGGTTTTAGTTGATAGCACGACCTCCCATGGAGCTTCTTCAATAAAGGAGCAGGTTGCCCCCGGTGTATCTGCTTTCTTAGGAGTATGCGGTTGTGGTGGGTTCACCTTCCACTTTTCGGACAGTACAAACTTCCCCTGGAGGTATTGATCTTCAATCCATCCTTTGAAGACGAAGCAATCTTCAATCGGATGGCTTACCGTTTGATGGTAAGGGCAATAGTTAGGGTTATTCACCTCGGTGGGTTGCGGCGGTCGCCTTGGATTTGGTAGGCTTATAAGTCTGTTGCATATTGCCAGCTCGAATAACCGTTTCATCTTGTCTCGTGGGAACGAGTAGGGACGCTTCATCTTCTCATTATAATACCGGCGTCTTTCTTCCAATTGATCTCCCGTCTTCGGGGCGTTAGGTTGCTGCTGGGCATTCGCGACGAAGGTTGCCCTTCCTTTACCCTTGTCATTCCGAGGTTCCAACTTCGGGGGAGGTGTTCTATGACCCATCTGGTCCATCTAAGCCAGCTTGTCGATTAAAGCTTGGAATGTGGTTGGCTTAAAGAACATCATAAACTGGGAGATAGTTGCGTGGGGGTCTAGGGTTCCCACGAACATGCCCACTGCGGGTGCCTCCTCAATGCGTTGTTCGCATCTCGACCACAAATTCTGCCAGCGTATAGCATACTGGACCCAGGTTTCGCCTGGTTTTACCCTGGCGTTAATCAGTGCCGTTATTGGAGTGCGTTCGCTGGCGCTTGCGAATCGCTGAGTGAATAACAACTCCATTTCAGCGAACGTCTTGATAGAATCGTTCGGGAGTTCCGAATACCATTCGAACGCTGTTTCTGATAAGCTGCCCACGAACTGGCGAAGCAACAGTTTATCATCACCGCCGGTGTTACCGCAAAGGGCCCTGAACTGAGCAACATGTTGGTGGGGGTTGCCGGTCCCCTTGTACACGTGGAATTTTGGTATCGTATAGCCTTGCGGGTATTTGATTTGGTCGTACCAGCTTGGATACGGCCGCCCCGTTTTCATGACTTGACCAGCTGCCTCAGTCGCGTGATGAACCCGGATTTGCTGGGCTATGTAGTCAACCAAGTCAGCCTTAGAGATTGCCTCCTCCTTGGCCGTTGAGAGGGCTGGTGGTGGATTTGACGTTTCTCCTCGGTCGTCTTCAAGAACGGTTGGGGGATCCTCGGCGGGTAAGTCCTGCTAGATCATCATTCCTATCATATCTTGGAAGAGCAGGCCCATACGTTGTATGTTGGCCGCTTGTTCAGCAGCCTCTTTGTCCTTTTTCTCCAGTATCCGGCGAAGGAATTCAGCGTCGGTTTCTTCCTCCTGGCGCGCGTCTGAGGACGTTTCTAGGCTTTCTTTTGGCCCGGTAAGTGCGGCCATAGCATTCATCATTTCCTGAAGCTTTTGTTGCTGCTCCTGGGCTTTCGTCACGGATCGGGTTAGCGGTCGGTGGCCCGTAGAAGTGCGGCTTTCCTCCTTTCCAGAGGCCATGTAAACAGTATGCACCACCATGCCCCAGACTTAGGGCGTCTGGGCTCAGTGCTTTTAGTCGTCGTTGCGTGCTGGGGGGTCTTCTCTGGCCTCCTCCTTTTATGAGCCATGGAGGTTGAGGGGGCCGTTGAAGTGGGCGTCCAGACAGCCTTTTGGGGTTTAGCCTGGTGACCAACTTCCGGTTGGATTTTCAGCTTCTTGTGCTGGCGGGAGAAGTTTGGATCGATGATCGAGTCTCGGGCCTGCCACCAAACCTTATAGATTTTGGAAGACAGCCGTTGAGGAGATCGGGGCTGTTCTGGTTTTATTTCCACAACCTTTTTTAATGGGGGAGGAGACCTCTTCAGCACTGCAGTAGGAGAATTCCTTCGCACCTTATTTAGCATTTCGAAGTTGTTCCTAGTTGGAACAGCAGCATTAACTTCTGCCACCGGGACTGATGGAGTCAACCCGGAGGGGGAGTTGCCCCCAGCCTTCCTTACTCGGCGCCAATGGCGACGTCGAGCGTGTCGAGCGGACGGCGTAGGGTCAGCGGTAAGTATGGTTTCGTCTTGCCCCCTGTCTGGGTGGGGGGTCGCTGTTGGTATTAGCCTGTCAAAGACCGATGTCCTTTGGGCAGCAGGAGCGGGAGCTGAAGCCGTCAATCTTGTAAAGACCGACCTTTTGGCCGGAGAAGCCGCCTTGACGATTTCGGGGGCAGGAGCGGCCACTTTCTTAGAAGCAGCCTTCTCTGAGATTGTAGGCCCCATGATGAGTCCGCAGGATTTCTGGCCCAATCTAGAGAAGACCGAGGCGTTGACGTTGGGCGACTCGTTGAGAGGAGCCGCGGCAGGGGTAAGACGATCAAAGACCGACTTCTTAAGAGCTTCCGTTGTCAGCACTGGAGCGGTGAAGCTTGTCGGCTGGAGCATGGTCCCAAAGAACAATCCTGTGGTGGCACGAGTGACCTGTTCCACGGGCATTATGAATAGCGAAGCAACTTGGGGTCCGTAGGCTATACCTCCTGGCGAGGCAGAGCGTTGGTTACAATTGCAGTCCAATCAGTTGGAGAATTTCGCAGAAGTAGAAGCCATCGATCCTTTGCTTTCTAGGATAAGCAAGACGCCAAGTTTTAGTATCTTGAAACCCAAGGGCAACCATTAGCGAACTGCGATTGGTTCGCGAGTCACGACACACGAAGTGTGGAGTGGAAAGAGGAAAAGGTCCCACCGGGCGTGCCAGAATCTATTCCCCTCCGAATAGCGGCGCACAAGACTGCGATGTCTTGGCACTGAGACTCGGGGCAGATGCTAATTGGTGCTATCTGTCCACCTCTCCGAAGATGCCAAGTTGATTTATGGCACCATGTATCGAAGGTTTAGACGGATGCGTCCGATGTAGCAGACTTCGTCAGATTCCCTCTCGTTTGAGGGGTTTTTGATTGTGGGGACGCTCTTCCCTGCAGGCGCAAGCCCCTGCAGTTAATTACGCTACCGCATTGCGGTAACAACTTTCTCCTTCTCCAGATGGTCACTTCGTGTCGTGGGTGTTTGTTTTGTGTTTTGTTGCCCGTGGATTGTTTACGGAGACTGAGTTATGTCGTCGCCCGTAGGGCGTGGACCAGTCCAATTATCTTAGATTTGGGTTTGGGGGTTTGGTTTAAGGATACGTCAGCCATACTTGAGGCTAAGATCAACTCAAACGTTTGTTAAGGATACGTTAGTCTAACTTTGAGACTAAGATCAACTTAACGAGATCGTTTAGATCCGACAAAGGAGCGTTTTAGGCTCCATTGTTCCAGTTTAGGGACATAGTGGTCCATCGTATGTATGGCCGTCGGGACCCGTCACCTCTCTGACGACGTTGAAGGATTACGACGGATGTCAGAGGAGTTCAGGGATGTACCCTCGAGCCAGAGTTAATTGAGGGGATTCATAGTCCAGTCTGTTTGAAGGTTTAAGGATACGTTAGCCATCTTTAAGGCTAAGATCAACTTAAACGGGACCGTTTAGATCCGACAAAAGAGCATGCGGGGCTCTATTGTTCTAGTTTAAGGACATTGTGGTCCATGGGTAGTTTAAGGACATTGCGGTCCATGGGTAGTTTAAGGACGTTGCGGTCCACGGGTAGTTTAAGTACGTTGCGGTCCATCGTTAGTTTTAAGACATCTCGGTCGAGGTTAAGGACGTCGTAGTCCATGGGTTTAAGGACTCCATAGTCCGGTATGTGCTCTGGATGCTTCACACGGGTTCACTGCCGTGCTCGGCGAGGACCAGGCTCCGCTCTGGGCGTTTTCCACGGGGTCAAAGAGTGACATTATCCGCGTTCCACGTAACCAGGAATTTTGCACTAGATGCTTCACACGGGTTCACTGCCGTGCTCGGCGAGGACTAGGCTCCGCTCTGGGCGTTTTCCGCGGGGTCAAAGAGTGACGTTATCCGCGTTCCATGTAACCAGGAATTTTGCATTAGACACGGGTTTAAGGACCCCACAGTCCATATCAATGAGTGGTCATTGGGACCCGTCACCTCTTTGAAGACATTGAGGGATTACAATGCCAAGTATCAAAGGAGTGAAGAGATGTACCCTAGAACCGGAATGGCTTAAATAGTCCTTGACCCAATTTGGGATCAAGACCGATTAATTATGTTATGTGCCCATTAGCCCAGTTAATTACGAATTGAAGACTCATGGCCTAGCTTGGGCTAAGTCCGATCATGTCTGGAATATTGGCTTCTTGTTGGTCCATTGAAGGAGAGGCTTTGCCTCTATCCATTTAGCCAATTGGGCCAAAGCCTAGTGTTAAACACTACAGAGCAATCAGTGTTGAACACTGGGAATGAGGTTGACAAGTTAGTGTTTAACACTAAAAGATAATTGTTGTTAAACACCAGCAACAAGGCTTTCAAATTATCATAAACACTAAAACAGATCAGTGTTGAACACTGGCAATGGAGATCTCAGATTAGTGTTAAATACTAAGGTAATCAGTGTTGAACACCGCGAATAAAGTTCTTTGATTAGTGTTGAACACTAATGCCCAACAGTGTTTCAATACTGGATTCGAGAGTTCCAATTTAGTGTTGAACACTAAGGCAAGAGGGGTCACGTGGCAACACGTGAGAGCGCCCTCCCTTCATTTATTCTGCTGAGATTATCGCATCACGTGCCCTCACGTGAAGGGCATTTAAATGCTTATATGTTAAAGCTTCTGCCGAGGGTCACGTGGGTCACGTGGGGTGCTGCCTCAAAGGGGCTTTCTGTAGATCTCTTGGGGGGGTCACGTGGTGACACGTGACCCTGCCTCTATGTATGTTGTTTAGAGGATCTGTTAATCTTTTCCAGGAATTAAATTCCTCGTAGGGTTAAACCCTGACAGTAATTTCAGAGGAATTAAATTCCTACTTCCTTTTGAAGATTTATATTCTGAATAGGGTTGGACTCTGAATTTTCTGTAGGAATTAAATTCCTCATACATGTGAAGAACTAAATAGGGTTAAACCCTAATAAAATCTTTTAAGGAATTAAATTCCCACTCTCTGTTAAATTATGATCAAGGTAATTAAATCCCCGCTGTTCCAACAGAACTAGGTTCTTAATTAGGGTTAAACCCTGTTTCTTTTTGTTCTGAAGGAATTAAATTCCCATAACACAGGGTCAAGCCCTAGTTTTATTTTAAAGGAATTAAATTCCTATAGTTCTGTGAGAATTAAATTCTCGTGCTTCCATTCCCTCTCTATGTTTTGGATCTGCATGGCAGGATCTCAACCCATTGAGAATTAAATTCTCAGATTCAAGGGGAGATGTGCACTTTGCAGATCCTCTATCAAAGAGAGAAGAAATATATTCTTCCGTTTTATATATCAGAGTTAAACTCTGTTGAGAATTAAATTCTCCTTTCTTTCAAGGAGCCTTCCCTTTCTTACCTAGGGTTTTCTTTTGCAGAAGATCCAAGTTCCTCGAAGTATCAAGGCTCTCTCTCCCTTTCTTCCCTCTGCGTATATATCTTTTTTTTGGTGTCTCTTGGCTCCTATTTATAGGAGAAGCAGCCGAGTAAATTAGTTTTTTTACGAATCTTCATTGAGAGATTTGATTTGCATCCATCATTCGTTCTGGACCTTTGGATTATTAGGTGAATTTTATTCACCATTGGATTTCAAGTCCCGGGATTCTCCTTTGTTATTTCGGTTAGATTTAAAGGGGAAATCTTTCCAAACTCGAGATTTTCCCATAAATAGGTGATATTTAATCACCTCTGAACCTTTAATTTAATTGTTTCTAGATAGTCGCTTTTCTTTGGAAGGATTTGAATCTCCTTCAGAATTTAATTCTGTTAACAAAATGGGCTTTGAAAGCCGGTCACGTGTGACCACGTGACCCATGGTCACGTGTGGGCACGTGACCCCCTTTGGAATGAGCCTTCTTCTTTCTTTCTGCGCTTTGCTTTCTGTTCTCTGTTTAGCTGTCACGTGCCACCACGTGACAACTGGTCACGTGTGAGCACGTGACCCTGGCATGGAGCCTTCTTCTCGATTTAACCGGAGAATGAGCCTGATGTTTTGAGTGTCACGTGCCAACACGTGACCCTGGTCACGTGGGAGCACGTGACCTCTTCTGAAGCCTTTTTCTTGATTCGATCAGGGAACCGTTGTGTCTTTGCCGCTGCTTTTAAATGTCACGTGCCGACACGTGACCCAGGTCACGTGGGAGCACGTGACCCTTTCTGAATCCCCTTTCTTTGACGTATTTGGGAAACTGAATTTGCCTTGTCGATACTTTTAGGTGTCGCGTGCCCACACGTGACTGCTGGTCACGTGTAAGCACGTGACCCTTTTCTGAAGCTTTTTCCATAAGCTTTTCTGATTTAAATCAGGAAACAGTCGTGAGGATCCCGGAAGTGTGTTTTCTCCTTAGGAATCGTGGGGATCCCTAAGTGTGTTGCTCCCTTGCGAGTCGTAAGGATCTCACGCGGGTGGTTTCTCCTTACAAGGTCGAGAGGGCCCTGTAAGTGTCCTTTAACGAGGTTGCGCCCTTTCGGGTTTTCACAAACACTCGCTGGTAGCCCTGCTGTTTTTACTCACGGAGCCTTTTCGGGATTTCATCCGTGCCCATTTTGCTTATGGACATACCGTTTACTGTTTATTTTTTTATATTCTTTTTATTCTCTTTTTTTTACGAGGTCGCACCCTTTCGGGTTTTCACGAACACTCGCCGGTAGCCCTGCTAATTTTACTCACGGAGCCCTTTCGGGTTTTCATCCGTGCCCATTTTTCTTATGGACATACCGTTTATTTTTTATTTATTTATTTATTATTATTTTTATATTGGCTTTGTGATGTTTCAATCCACCGTAGTTTATCGACATCTCGGTCAACAACTAGTTTTAGGACATAGTGGTCCATCATTAGTTTAAGGACGTTTCGGTCCGTCATTAGTTTAAGGACGTTCGGTCCGTGGTGAAGAAGGTCAGCTACTACTTATAGAGTTCGGGCTTAGGAAGATAGCGAGCGGACATAGTCGTCGTCATCTACCATTGACCTAGGCTATGACTCATTAAGCGTAGTATTTCTTTAGGAAGCGACCGTTTATTGGCCTGAAAGGCCTTTCACCGTGCATATCCATGAGTAGATAGGCTCCACCCTGGTAGACCTTGTCTATTATGTACGGGCCTTCATAGTTCGGCTCGAATTTTCCCCGCTTGCCGCGATTGGGGATCATAGGCCTTTTAACCACTAGCACGAGTTCGCCTTGGCGGAATGTCCTCGGCTGGGTCAATCTTTCATATGAGCGCGTCATCTTTGCTTTATAAGCCTCCAGATTTTGTTGCGCTATGAGCCGTGTTTCATCAAGGGCATCAAGCTCCTCAAGCCGAAGGTGAGCATTTTCTTCGTCCGTCAGCTCGTAGTGGACTGCCACTTGTAGAGAAGGTAATTCTATTTCGAGGGGGAGTACTGCTTCTGTACCGAAGACTAACGCGTATGGTGTTGTGTTCATGGCCGTATTAAACGTAGTTCGATACGCCCAAAGATCTTCTTGCAGTCTCTCATGCCAGTCCTTCTTATTTCGGGACACCGTCTTCTTCATGATCTTTGTCAAGGTCTTGTTGAAGGCCTCGGCTAGACCATTAGCTCCCGGATTATAAACCGAGGAATATCTCCAGTCTATATTATGCTGCTGCGCGAAGCGACTGATCTTGTGGCTTCTGTAGGCTGGCCCATTATCGGAGATGATCCGTCGTGGAGTTCCAAACCGGTAAATGACGTGCGTCTTGAAGAAATGGAGGATATTCTCCGTCTTCACTTCCCTCAGCGGTACTGCTTCTGCCCATTTAGAGAAGTAGTCGGTCGTCGCCAGGATGAAACGATGTCCTCTAGACGATGCTGGTTCGATGGGGACAACTATGTCAGTTCCCCACATTTCGAATGGCCAGCTAGCCACCGTTGGATGTAATGGATTTGGATGCTGGTGGATGAAGTCCCCATGGATTTGGCACGAGTGGCATTGCTTCGCATATTCGAGGCAGTCCCGAATCATCGTGGGCCAATAGTAACCCATCCGTTTAATATTCAACTTCATCTTTGGTCCTGCTTGGTGAGAACCGCAGAGTCCGTCGTGAACTTCCTGAACGACTCTTTTTGCCTCTTCAGGTCCCAGACATCTCAACCACAGAGAATCAAACAACCTCTTGTACAGAGTATCATTGACGAAGGCGAAAGACAGAGCTCGTTTCATAAGCTGATGTCTTGAGGACGCATCTTCGGGCGTTTGACGGTATTTGAAGTAGTCTATAAAGACTTCCATCCAATCCTCAGCCTTTCCCCAGTTATTTATTTGCATAGCCATTTGCTCAGTCGCTCCTTTTTCTTCGGATGATTCCGGAGATATTTCTGCTGGGGCAAGCACTCGACGGCTTTGTACCACGATTCTTACGTCATCGAGGTTTTCGTCGGCCAGTTCTTTAGCGAGCTTGGCCAACGCGTCCGCCTTGCTATTTTCTGCACGCGGTATGTTTTCCAGCATGTAGGAGGGGATTTGGGTCAACAGTTGCTGCACCTTTTCACCGTATTTCACCAGCTCTGGTTTGCACGTTTGGTAATCGCCATTTACTTGACTAACGACCAGTTAGGAGTCTCCGTATATGAGGAGGTTTTCAATTCCCACGTCGATGGCGATCTCGAGCCCTGCTGTCAAAGCTTCATATTCGGCTTCATTGTTCGTCCTCGGTTCTGTTAAGGAGAAAGCAAAGCGCATTATACCTCCTTGTGGAGTCACGAAGATAAGGCCTACCCCCGATTTGATTATAGGGGTACTTTGTTTGCGCTTCTTCATGGAAGATGCTCCATCGAAATAAAGCTCCCATCGGGTATCATCTCCGTCGATCGCGTCAAACGCATGTTCGTCTGGCAGATCACAATTCAGAGGAGAATCGGTAGGTATCGGATGCTCAGCGAGGAAGTCGGCGATGACCTGTCCTTTCACTGCCTTGAGAGGTTGATATGTTATCGAGAACTCCATCAAGAGCAGGGCCCATTTAGCGAGTCGACCGGTCAGTATGGCCTTCGACATTAAATACTTAAGGGGGTCCACTGTTCAGTTGATAAAACTGCACATTTGTTATTACATTTTTTCTACTATTTCCATATTTAAAAAGGTCTTTATTATAATATATCATACATATGAGGGTTTATTTGTAAAAATACTATTTTCCATGTGTTGATATATTATAATTAGAATTTGGTAGGAAAATGTATTCAAATAATATCATTGACCAAATCCTAAGAGAACAAAGTCTACTAAATATTATTTAAGTTGTTGTGCAGAATTTTTCCAAGTTGTTGTGCAGAATTTTTCCAAGAAATCAAGTTGTTAAAGAAAACTTGCCTAATTAAGAAAGCAAAACTTGGAGATCAAGTCTGGCAGCAACTACGAGAAAATTTCAAAGATCCAAAGATTCCAGAGAAGTCCACGTGCCAAGTAGAGAAATTCCCCAAAAAGAAAATCAAAGGAAGAGATCATATGGCCGCGGATCCGCGGTCATACCCCCTTGGGTCGCGGATCCGCGGCAATCTTGAGGAGATACAAAGTGCAAAATTTTTGGGAGAATCTTTATAGTTAGCTTCCATATTTGGAAGCAAGAGTTTTGGATTTGGGGCTATAAATAAAGACCGAGAGCCTCTTGGAAAAATTATCAAGTCGACGCGATCACGAAGTCCAAGACGGCTCACGCATCCAGACTGATCATCAACTGTTCGTTTACTTCCTTGGAAGAGATCGAGAAGCAAACTAGTCTTTGTAATAATTTTCTAAGGAATCAAAGTGTAATGAATATTGTTGATTAATAAAGGTAGCTTTATTTTTCTTATTCTATTTCTTCGTAGTTTAATTATGCAATTTCTCTCCATCTCTTTTTCTCCCAACATGCGCGAGTAATTCTCCGCTTGTTAGGGTTCGTAGGATTAAGGTAGGTTAATGGATGATGAAAATACCTAAACTCTTTTTACGTCCTATAAAGTTTATAAACTTTATTAAAAGAATCATTAACATCCTAATCGGGCGCGCTACCAATTCATTGATAGTCCCGACCGCGATTAGAGATTAGATTAATGATTGTTTTGGTAAAGGCTAGATATGAAGGAGTTCCGTGTCGAGATAAGGGTTAAGAGTGGGATTCCTTTTCCCTCCAGAAACCCTAATCTACATACATCACTGTCGTTCTAGTTTTAAATCTATTAAAGGATAAAAAGGGTAATTTTTAATTAATCATCCATAACTACTAAATCTTAACGAACCCTACAAGCCCCTTCTTATATTAACTACATCCATAAATAATCTAGATCTATATTTTGCATTAGTGCTTAACGTAGATCTAGAAACTATTCTACAATATTCTTTATTCCCCCATCTCTCTCAACACATCTAAAGTAAGAATAAAAGATTCAACGTTTCCCAGAGGACGACCCGTACTCACCTCGGTCTAGCTACACGCGACACCGTTCTGATTGCGGTTATTCTACAAACACACTCTTTCGAAACAATCAAATGGCGCCGTTGCCGGGGATACGTGCGTAATTTTTTATTCTTACTATTTATGTTTAATTCTTATACGATCCATATCATAATTAAAACAAAACTGCAAATTGCACATTTAACGATTTGTGCGTGAATTTTTGCAAGGAGATCTGGAGTTGCAGACTTGAGGAAACAGGAGACAGAGACATTCTTAGAGATCCAGAGGAGTACAGGAGGCCAAAGAAAAATTTTCATCACCTGATCCCTCCACTTCGCGGCGGAACCGCGGCACTAAGGCCCTTTAGGCGGCGGAAATGCGGCGTAACTAAGGAGTTAGGGTTACAAACTTCTCTGGTAAGATTCTCAACTCTTTCTCTCTCCTCTAAAATCCAATAAAATCTATTTTCTGCAGGATTCTTTGCAAAATAGCGCCGCTCAAAAATTTTTTTGCAAAAGTTTTGTGATTGGTTTTGTTTTGCATATTTTAATACGGACTTTAAGGGGCAAAGACCAAATCCAGATTAAGTGGGGATTTCATCACCCTTCCTAAGCCCCGCAAATCACAACAGAGCATCTGCATCAACCCTACATTAATTTAAAAAATATCTAGACCAGACTCTAAGGATTGTCGAGCTCATTAAGGACAGAGGAAGGTCGTGGGTAATCTATCGCTTATCCGCATTACTTTTGTGGTGCCTAGGCAAGTGTGTCTAAGGCAAGTGGTTTACTTAATTAGGCCCGTTATTTTCGGTGATTCGTATAGCGGATACTTCCCACTTACCTGACACTTACTTGGCCACAAGAGTAGTAAAGAGGTGGTAGAGGATTGATCCTGCGACTTGTTCTTTGGAAGTCTAGGAGCGGTCTAGAGACTGGACCTAGGTAACCTTAGTTCTAGGGTTGCTTGTGCATTGTAGAGTGATTTGTCTTGAGTCCTACTTTTTACAAAACAAACCAATTTTAAAGCACACACACGCTGCCACTTGCACTAAACCCGCTTAGTGCATGCTCGGCTGGACACGGGATCCTAGTGCCCGTCTTGTCCGCGTTCCTGCTATCGACGCCAAAGTCGGTATTTCTTCATCTTCTTTTCCCCCACCACACACCACGACCGAGATGGACGGTACTCCATCAGATTATAACACCACGCTGCCACCGCCCGTAGGTGCGCAGAATCCACCGCGCATTTCTCTCCAAGAGAGATGCTATCCTATCCGCGGTCCTCTTCCCACTTGTCTATCTATTCCACCAGCTAACGGGGATAATTTCGAAATTAAGCCCCACTACATCAATCTGCTGCCCAAATTTCACGGGCTTGAGTCGGAAGACGCGTACGTTTTCATCACCAAATTCTAAAACGTATGCGCAATGATGGGTACTTCATAATTGACTGTGGATGCTATGCGCTTGCGTCTTCTCCCATTCACTTTGTGCGACTTGGCAGAAAAATGGCTTTATAATACTGCCGCACACTCTATCACTAATTGGGATGAATTCGTAATAGCATTTCTTAAGAAGTTTTACCTAAACCATAAGACCAACCGTGTTAGGAGCGAGATCAACCAGTTCACCCAGCTTCCCAATTAACCATTTTGGAAGTGCTTTGAACGTTTCAAAGATCTGCTTGTCCAATGTCCTCATCATTGAATCAATAGATGGGATTTATGCCGAATTATATATGAGGGCATTAATCCAGCGACAAAGCAGATGCTTGAAACAAATTGTCAATGCAATTTCATGTCTAAAGACGACGGTGAAGCTTGGAAATATCTGGAAGACCTTGCTGAACACACTTTGCAGTGGGAAAGCGTAAGACCACCTTCTTCTAAGGGAAGTATTCATCAGCTCGATATTTCCATCGTAGTAAAAGCCGAAATGGCAGTGATACAGAAGAAACTCGACGCTATTGAGAACAAGTTCTCATCATTCTCCCTAAATCAGGTCACACTTCCCAAGACCGTCTGTGGTTGCTGTTCAGATCCTTCACACTTAACGGAAGAATGTCCTATGAATGCATCGTTTCAAACTAATGCTGCTTTTCAGCAGCGACCTAGAAACGATCCTTATTCTTCCCCGTACAATCAAGGATGGAGGAATCATCCTAACTTTGCTTGGAACCAAAACCAACAAAGCAATTATCAAAGACCTCCTCCACAGCAACCACAACCACAAAGTCAGCTCCCCTTTCAGTCTCAAAATTTTCAAAATCCGGCCAACACTCCTACACCACAAGTGGCCGGTACGGACAACTCTTCACTCGCACAAACTTTGGATATGTTCATGAAACATTCCATGCAATTGTCGGCTCAGATGAAGTCTTCTATTGATACCATACAGAAAGACTCCGCCTCCCACAGCGAAAGTATTAAATCAATAGAAAACCAACTTGCACAGTTGAACGCCGCAATGAGTGCGAGAGAGAAAGGGAAACTCCCATCTCAACCCATACCTAATTCTGGCCACTCACAAAGTTATAATGTGAGTGTCGTTACTACGTTGAGATCGGGAAAAGTGCTGAATAACCGAGTGGGTGAGCAATGTGATGATAGTGACACCAATAATACCCCAGCTTCTTCTTCTTCCCCTAATTCATCTAGTCTCCTACCTTCATCCGAGCCTATTCTCCGTTTTCCCCAAGGCTCGAACCCTTCGCCCATTTCCTCGAATCTACCTAAAACGATCCCCACTCCAATTCTGGGATCCACTCCATCCCCACAATCCTCTCCAATGTTGGACCAAACCTTTATTGATAAAGCACCTTATCCAAACAGGTTAAGGGGCAACATACCAAGTCCACAAATGGAGAAGATTGTGGAAATTTTTAAGCAAGTTAACATAAACATTCCTCTCCTAGATGCTATTCAACAAGTTCCGTCATATGCGAAAATCCTAAAGGACTTGTGCACTAGGAAGAGAAAAGTTCAAGTACCTAAAAAATTTTTCCTTACGAGTAATGTGAGCACTGCTTTTACACAACAACTATCCAAGAAACGAAAGGACCCCGGAAGTCCTACAATTTCAATTTCTATTGGGGGTAAAAATATCAATCGTGCTCTACTCGATTTAGGTGCTAGTGTTAACTTGCTTCCGTATTCTGTTTATGAGCAATTAGGGATCGGAGAGTTAAAGCCTGTGTATTGCACTCTTCAGATGGCCGATCGATCTATCACCCAACCTAAGGGAGAGCTAGAGGATGTGTTAATCAAAGTCGGGGAATTCATATTTCCTGTGGACTGTATCGTTATAGATACACAACCTGTGGCAAACCCACGCAATCAAATTCCGGTGATACTCGGTCGACCCTTTTTGGCTACTTCCAACGCAGTAATCAGTTGTAGAAACGGCTCCATGACCCTATCCTTTGGAAAGAAGTCAATTGAGCTTAACATTTACAAGTTGGGAAGTGAACCCTCCGAACCCTATGCTCATGTGTGTTCTGTCGAATTAATGGATGTCGACAGCGGCGAATTTGATCAACCTCATGATACTGACTCTTTTCATATGTTGTTGTTTGACCCAACCATGTATTCTTCCGGGTCAACATCTAACGCCGATGAGGAACTTTTTATAGAGTCTGAAGATCACCCCATTTTTTCTGATGACATTATTCTTCGGGGTATCGACGAAAGATTTGAGGAAATTTTCGCTGATGAACTCGCATTTTTACATGACACGGGTGTTGAGATGAATCAACTCCAAGACAAAGAGATTGAACCTCCACCTCTTCTTCTGGACAATCACGATAATGCGAGTAATCCATCATCACTATCACTGTGTCGTCTCTCCAAATTGAGACGCAATCCTTTTCCATTACACCTCTTATCACCTCTCCACTTCTTCACGTCGAAAAGTGACATGTTCTTCCACCAACCTTGGTGCTTCATCGATAAATTTTTTGAATGGTTGGTGTTGACTTTCGGTCTTTGCAAAGTTTGGCATTGACCAATAACTTTGACCCCCTCGTGTGATTTTAAAATATTAACATTGTTTAACTCAAGTTTGGGGGGGGGTATATTTTGGCTCTTGAAAGAAGATTTTTACAAAATTGTGAGCCAAAAAGAAGTTTGGGGGAGGATTTCACTCGCATTATTTCTTGTCCCCTTTCTCCTCCCAAGTCTACAGGTTTTTGAGCTTAACGGATGACATCAGTGAGGACACTGTTGTAAACAGGTTTGGGGGAGGTTTGTGCTTATTTACGCATCAATGTGCATCATACTTTGCATAAGCACAACATTTTCAAAAAAAAATTTAAAATTTTTTTTATAACAAAAGAGTAGAAAGTGAAAAATTACATCCAAAAGATATGAATAGTTTAAGAAAACCAAGAAAATTAGAAGTTTTCCTAAACGAACTGGTAATAAGCAGTTATGAGCCGTTGTCCCAAGGGTTAGTAAGATGAAGGAAGTCACTAATCTGAGGATAAAAATAAGTCTGAAAAATAGTTTCTATTCTGCAAGCCAAACATTTGAATGTTGATACCCTACTATATGCACTTACATATGTCTTGAAACTCGGGATAGTAGAGGATACCTTGAAATGCTCTTGTCTAAAAGCCAAAGTATGAAGGAAATAAAAAAAATGAATAAAATATAAAGTGGTGAAAAGAAAAATGAACACTGGTTTTGTTATTGCCAAGACAGCAATAAAAAAAATATAGCGATGGTGCTTCATCACCTAGTGCCTTAGACCAACTGGTCTGGGAGTCACTGCTAAGCCTTAGGTGGTGCAAGACGAGGAGAATACTATCACCTAATAAGCAAGCACATGAGTAATCGGTCGGTTAGTACCCCAAGAAGTATTAACGGTCGCATGAAAATTGTGTGAGCAAATCCATATAAATATTCATCGATTAAAAAGTACTGAGGCAGATGGACAAGAGTATGATAGCTTGAATTGAATTCTCCGGGTGTAGGGATGTTATTTACACACACGTAGGGTCATATGATCAATGTTTGGATGAAAGGTAGGAATGAAGAATAAGACGATGTTTTATTGAGGGATGATGTGATTTCTAATATCTTTTCATGACTATTAAGATAGGGCTCATGACAACTGAAAAGCTAGTATTAGTTGGAAACTCTTATTTTCGAAGTCTTTCTTTTATAGTTCTTATCTTTATATGTAAATTTCACCATCTCTCTTTTATTATAGGATTTTGTGGGTGTAATCCGCTGAAAACCCTCAGGAGACAACACTCCTCCTACTAGGGACACCTAGAGATTTAACGGCTTGTTGCACGTGCTCAGTGTAATCGTGTTTGCCTACGAAAGTGTGCTTAGTTTTCTCCTTTCTGTTTCTCCTTCTCTTGAATAAACTAGTTTGCTCGGGACGATCAAAGATAAGTTTGGGGGTATTTGTTCAGTTGATAAAACTGCACATTTGTTATTACATTTTTCCTACTATTTCCATATTTAAAAAGGTATTTATTATAATATATCATACATATGAGGGTTTATTTGTAAAATTACTATTTTCCATGTGTTGATATATTATAATTAGAATTTGGTAGGAAAATATATGCAAATAATATCATTGACCAAATCCTAAGAGAACAAAGTCTACTAAATATTATTTAAGTTGTGCAGAATTTTTCCAAGTTGTTGTGCAGAATTTTTCCAAGAAATTAAGTTGTTAAAGAAAACTTGCCTAATTAAGAAAGAAAAACTTGGAGATCAAGTCTAGCAGCAACTACGAGAAGATTTCAAAGATCCAAAGATTCCAGAGAAGTCCACGTGCCAAGTAGAGAAATTCCCCAAAAAGAAAATCAAAGGAAGAGATCATATGGCCGCGGATCCACAGCCATACCCCCCTTGGGCCGCGGATCCGCGGCAATCTTGGGGAGATACAAAGTGCAAAATTTTTGGGAGAATCTTTATAGTTAGCTTCCATATTTGGAAGCAAGAATTCTGGATTTGGGGCTATAAATAAAGACCGAGGGGCTCTTGGAAAAATTATCAAGTCGACGCGATCACGAAGTCCAAGACGGCTCACGCATCCAGACTGATCATCAACTGTTCGTCTACCTCCTTGGAAGAGATCGAGAAGCAAACTAGTCTTTGTAATCATTTTCTAAGGAATCAAAGTGTAATGAATATTGTTGATTAATAAAGTTAGCTTTTTTTTTCTTATTCTATTTCTTCGTAGTTTAATTATGCAATTTCTCTCCATCTCTTTTTCTCCCAACATGCGCGAGTAATTCTCCGCTTGTTAGGTTCGTAGGATTAGGGTAGGTTAATGGATGATGAAAATACCTAAACTCTTTTTACGTCCTATAATGTTTATAAACTTTATCAAAAGAATCATTAACATCCTAATCGGGCGCGCTACCAATTCATTGATAGGCCCGACCGCGATTAGAGATTAAATTAATGATTGTTTTAGTAAAGGCTAGATATGAACGGAGTTCGGTGTCGAGATAAGGGTTAAGAGTGGGATTCCTTTTCCCTCCTTCATTCTAGTTTTAAATCTATTAAAGGATAAAAAGGGTAATTTTTAATTAATCATCCATAACTACTAAATCCTAATGAACCCTACAATCCCTCTTCTTATATAAACTTATATCCGTAGTTAATCTAGATCTATATTTTGCATTCTTGTTTAATGTAGATCTAGATCCTACAACCATTCTTCAACGTTCTTTATCCCTCCTCTCTTTCTCAACACATCTAAAGTAAGATTAAAATATTCAACGTTTCCCAGAAGACGACCCGTACTCATCTCGGTCTAGCTACACGCGACACCGTTCTGATTGCGGTTACACTACTAAACACACTTTTTTCGTAACAATCAAATGGCGCCGTTGCCGGGGATCTATATTTTGCATTAGTGCTTAACGTAGATCTAGAAACCATTCTACAATATTTTTTATTCCCCCCCTCTCAACACTTCTAAAGTAAGAATAAAAGATTCAACGTTTCCCAGAGGACGACCCGTACTCACCTCGGTCTAGCTACACGCGACACCGTTCTGATTGCGGTTATTCTACAAACACACTCTTTCGAACCAATCATCCACCTTCGAAATGAGACGGACTTCATGCGCCAACGCGTAGTGCCTGAGCTTTGTTATCGCGAAGATCAACGCCAGGCAGTGTTTTTCGATGGGGGAGTAGTTGCTTTCTGCCCCCAGGAGAACTCGACTTAAGTAATAAAGAGCTCTTTCTTTCCCTTGGTCGTTCTCTTGTGCCCATAATGCGCCTAAGGAACCTTCGAGGGCGGTTGTATATAGAATGAGAGGCTTTCCCTTGACCAGAGCAGCCAACACTGGCGGATTCTGCAGGTACTGCTTAATTTTGTCCAGCGCGCTCTGACATTTGTGATCCCAAACGAAAGGGGTTCCCTTCTTCATCAGGTGACTGTAAGGGCGGCACTTTCCTGAAAGATTGGCTATAAATCGCCGGATGTACGCGAGCTTCCCTTGGAGAGACCACAATTGCTTGAGAGTCCTTGGCGGAGGCATTCCCATGATCGCCTTGATTTTTGACGGATCTATCTCGATACCTCGGTGTCGGACGATGAATCCCAGGAATTTGCCCGAGGAGACCCCGAATGCGCACTTGAGAGGGTTCATCTTCAAGTTGTATTGTCGAAGGCGTTGAAATACGGTCTTCAGATGTTCTAAATGCTTCTTGTATGATTTTTTCTTAACCACGAGGTCGTCGATATAGCATTCGACGATTTCATGTATAAGGTCATCGAAGATCTTCGTTATGGCCCTCTGATAGGTGGCACCGGCATTCTTTAAACCGAAGGGCATCACTTTATAGCAGAATATACCCAAAGGGGTCCTGAAGGCGGTGTGCTTCTGGTCTTCGGGATGCATCTTTATCTGATTATACCCTGATGAGCCGTCCATGAAGGAGAAAACCTCGTGAGTGGACATATTGTCTATCATCAGTTCGGTGACTGGCACTGGGAAATCGTCCTTCGGGCAGGCTTTATTGAGATCCCGAAAGTCCACGCATATGCGCACTGTCCCATTTTTCTACATCACAGGGACGATGTTGGCGATCCATTCAGGATATTGAACCTCCTGGATAAAGCCAGAGTCGATTAGCTTCTTGACCTCGGCATTGATACTCATCTCAAGCTCGAGCCGCATTCTTCTTGGTTCCTGTTTGACCGGATTGACGTCCGGAGATATCGCTAATCTGTGCACAACAATTTCTGGATCTAGTCCCGGCATTTCGGAATAGTTCCATGCGAAGCAATCTCTATGCCGCACAAGCACATCTTTTAACGCAGCCACCCTTTCTTCAGACAGCAGCTCGCTGACGAATGTCGGTCGTGGGTCGTTCACCGTCCCCAACTCAATTTTCTTGAGGTTATCCGCTGTAGTATGTATTCCATCCTACAGCTCTTTCGGTGCTGGTGGAAATTCTGAGATCACCTCATCGTTGTTGTTTTCGAAGCACCAGGGAAGGTCATCTATATTCTCGGGCTCTTCTTTTGATATTGCTATCATGTGACAAGTACGAGCTCGCTTCGAAGATCGATGTGGGTCTGGCTCTGCTTTCGTGGCTTTGGGTTCGTGCTTCTGTGGCGGCGTTACCCTCCAACCGTCAGATAAAGCGAACTTGCCGAGCTGATACTGATCTTCCACCCAGTTCTTGAAGGTGAAGCAGTCTTCGAGAGGATACCCTATTACTCGGTGATAAGAGCAATAGTTTGGGTGTGAGACTTCACCTGCTTGTTCGGGGTGTTTAGACTCCGGCAGTGTAAGCATCTGGTATTTTATAGCTCAGTCAAGTATCTTCTTCGTCTTGTCCCGAGGAAAAGAGTATGCTCGACTCATCTTCTTTACAAGGGACAGATCTGGACCGCTCGATTCCCGCTTGCGTGGCTTCTTAGTCCCGCTTTGTTGCTGTCGAGCGCCTCTTTCACTTTTTGACTTGTTTCTGCCTCTGCGTCGAGCCTTTTTTATAACAGGTTGACAGGGAGCGGCACTTTCATCTTTCACGGCCTGTTGGAGGAGGCGTTGCGTTTTGGCTTTCTCGTAGATGGACATTTCGCGGTTGTGGTCGTCTCGGACTTTTTGGCCAGCTTCCCTTATAAGCTTGTCCATTTGTTCTTCGAACGACGGACTGGGCACTTTTACATCAGGAACTTTTACTGGTTCAGGGTTAGCGTCCTCCCATTGAGCATCCGTTTCTTCATTGAAGTCATGCACGACGTAGCAATCATAGAGTAGCTCTCGTTTCTTGGACCGAATGTAACCAAGCCCGATTGTTTCCATTCTCCCATTAGGCAACTTGTGCTGAGTCCCGGGAACGTTCCAGACCCTGTCATAGAATTTGGCTTTTCGAGCGGTCTGTTTGAAGGATATCCCCTGGCACTTCAGCAACCTCTTAAAGCCTTCTGTATAATATCTGGGCAGACGTATGGGCTGAAGCCTGTCAAGCGTGGGATCCATACCGTGCCAGATTTCTTTCTCCGCTTTGGTTTCTTCAGAGCGGTAGAATAGAATTGCCTTTTCGCCTTCTCGCCTGGGAAGGACATAGAACGTCCGCAGCTCCTCTACACTGTAGGTATCTAGCGCATCCAGTTCTTTATGATGTTTAAGTGGAACCATGACAACTTGTAGACTTTGCTCTTCATGAGCGGACGTTTGTATTGAAGGTCGAGCAGAGAATACAGCATGGACCTCATCTTCTGAGTCACTACCAAAGATCAACGTAGGAGCGGATGGTCCCGGCTTATTGTATTGGGGTGGACCCGAATAAACTATCTCCTCTTCCTCCTCGGTATCACTCCCGAAGACAGTGATAGTGGCGTTAGCTTTGTTCTCCGGCTTGTGACACCTCTCCGTGTCTTCGAAATACGGTAAGAAGTATTTGGCATCTTCATATTTGCGGACTTCGTTCACGGAGAACGGGTTCAGTTCTCCCGTCACGGTATACTCGAGACCATCCTTAAAATATTTCATACACTGATGCTGTATAGAAGGGATGATATTATATTCGTGTAACCATGGTCGGCCGAGCAGAGCATTGTAGCATGTCTTGGCATCTATGACGTGAAATTTAATATCTGTGACGAGCAGCCCAAAGCGTAGCGTCAGTATCACAGATCCAAGAGTTCGTGATGATTGAGAATCGGACCCGGAGATGGTGATCTTATCCCGAGCAAGGTGCTGGACGCTCATGCAGATTTCCTTTAACACCCGCACGTTAAGGAGATTAAGGGAGGATCCATTGTCGACCAGGATTTTGCCTATCTTTATATCATGGCATTATCCTGAGACATAGAGAGGGCGATTGTGTTCGCACGTCCCAAGGAGAAGGTCTTCATCGCCAAAAGTGATATCGGCCGTGTGCACTTCCTCCAATTCATCCTTCATCTTTTCCTAGGCAAGGAAAGCTTGGAATTGTTCCGGCTCCTGTAGTGCCTTGATTAATGAATCCCTTGCCTCTTTTGATAGTAGAAAGGCGTCAAGAATGCTGAGCTGCGAGGGTAGCTTTCTCAGATGCGCTAAGACGTTGTAATCCACCTTATTTTTCCTTGGCGGATCTTTGGCAGTCAGCTCTTCCATGACTTGGTCATCTAGGGCGATATCCTCAGAGACCTTTTCTTTCCCTTTATCTTTTTTGTTTGAGGGTCCGAGATTCTTTTCAGGTAGCGTACGGTTACGCAGCCGGATATTTTTGCAGACCTTCGGCTCTTCCTCTTTTCCCAAGGTGGACTCTTTAAAGAGGGGGCTAAGAGCCATTTCCTCGTCAGAGTTGCTCCCGAACGTGAGAACTTGCGATCCCTCAGCGTTAACCATGCGACAATCGCCGGTAGTTCTTTTGAGCCCCTTGGTCATACTTTTATGCTCCCGACGAGTTTTGCGCTTTTCCCGCTTAAAATGTTGTTGGTGAGAAACATACCCCTGCCACCATTTATTAAAAGCTTTGCACTCTTCGGTGGGGTGCAAAATCTTCCGATGATACAAGCAGTAGGAGGGGTGCATTTCCGCTTCACCAGTAATGTTTCCTTCAGAGGATGGTAGCTTCATACCCATTGATATGGCCTTAGCAAACCTTTTCCTCGTCTTGAATTTGCTTCTATCTGCGATGGACGTATTCTGCTCCAGCAGGAGTGTCTCAACTCTTTCGTCAAGTCGCTGGCGCTCGGCCCTTTCAAATATGGCCGTCTCGCGTTCCCGATCAGCTTTACTTTTCAACAGAGCTTCATTGAGGAATGCGTCAATTGTTTCATCCGATGGCCCCAGAATTTCCGGTTTAGGATCTGCCCCCAGCTTTTCAGTGCAAGGAGTTTCCTCATCGTCTGTAAACGAATGGTAAATCATATGACAGCTCGCCACGTATTCCTCAAATTCATCCGACGAACTCTCCCCCTCATCTTCCTCTTGAAAGACGTGGTTGAGGAACTCTTGGAGTATGATGGGAGTCCGTGCTTTCTGGTTATATTCCTCCAGCGCGTCAATCTGTCTTTATAAGTCCGTGCGCTTGTGGCCAGGCTTCACAGGCTTCTTGGATTTCTTCTTCTTCGAAGATTTTGACGGCTGGTTATGAGTGCTTGGGCCACCACCATCGGTCTTTGGAGTTGAACGCGGCTTCAACATTCCTTCAATGATCTGAGGTTCCAACGGGTTTTTCCACATGATCGCTGGGCATGTTTGAAGATCGTTCAGCATCCTCTTCGTTTTGGCTGATAGCACAACTTCCCATGGAGTTTCTTCAACGAGGGAGCACGTTGCCCCCGGTGTATTCACCCTTTTAGGGGTGTGAGGCTGCGGCGGATTCACCTTCCATCTGTCGGACAACGCGAACTTGCCCTGTTTGTACTGGTCCTCAATCCAATTTTTGAAGACGTAACAATCCTCGATCGAATGACCCAGTACTCGGTGATAAGGATAGTGATTGGGATCATTGACGTCGTTTGGCTGCGACGGACGTCTTGGATCCGGCAGATTTATGAGTCGGTTGCGCAAGGCCAGCTCGAACAATCTTCTCGTTTTATCTCGGGGAAACGAGTAAGGACGCCCCACCCTTTCCTCGAGGGATAAGTGTGGACGCATATTGTTTTGACGGACAACCGGCTTCAAGTTGCTCGGCTGTTGTTGAGCATTGGCGACAACGATCGCTTTTCCCTTCCCCTTCTCGTTTCGAGAGTCCTGCTTTGGAGGGGGGTCTATGGCCCATCTGATCCATTTGAGCTAGCTTGTTGATAAGGTCCTGGAAGGTAGTCGGCTTGAAGAACATCATGAATTGCGAGATGGTCGCTTGCGGATCGAGGGTTCCCACAAACATGCCTACCACAGGAGCCTCTTCGATGCGTTGTTCGCATTTTGACCATAAGTTTCGCCACCGTATCGCATACTGAACCCATGTTTCGCCTGGCTTCACCCTGGCATTAATCAATTCCGTTATCGGGGTGCGTTCACTGGTGCTTGCGAAACGTTGGGTAAACAGCAGCTCCATCTCCGCAAATGTCTTGATAGAGTCGTTTGGGAGCTCGGAGTACCACTCGAATGTTGTATCTGATAAGCTACCGACGAACTGGCGAAGCAACAGTTTATCATCACCGCCGGTGTTGCCGCAAAGCGCTCTGAACTGAGCAACATGCTGGTGGGGATTGCCCGTCCCCTTATAGACATGAAATTTCGGTATTGTATAGCCCGGCGGATACTTGATCTGATCGTACCAGCTCGGATATGGTCGCCCCATTTTTACGACCTGACTGGCTGCCTCAGTCTCCTGATGAACCCGTATCTGTTGGGCTATATATTCGTCCAAGTCTGCTTTGGAGATTGTCTCCTCCTTGGCTGTTGACAGAGTCGGTAGAGGATTTGACGTTTCTCCTCTATCGTCTTCAAGGACGATCGGAGGATCTTCAGCAGGAGGATCTTGTTGGATCATCATTCCCACCATGTCTTGGAACAGGAGGGCCATTCGATTTATATTGGCTTCTTGTTCCGCAGCCTCTTTGTCCTTCTTCTCCAATATCCTGCGAAGGAATTCAGCGTCAGTTTCTTGCTCTTGGCGTTGATCCGAGGACGCTTCGGGGCTTTCTTTTGGCCCAGTGAGTGCGGCCATCGCGTTCATCATTTCTTGGAGCTTCTGCTGTTGCTCCTGAGCTTTGGTCACTGACCGTGTAAGCGGTCTATGACCTGTAGAGGCACGGCTGTCCTCTTTACCAGACGCCATGTAGACGGTATGGACTACAATGCCCCCGGACTTAGGGCGTTTGGTTTCGCCGCCTTTGGCATTTGCCGCAGGCGTAGGGACCTTCTCCGGCCTTCTTCTCTTGTGGGTCGTTGAAATTGAAGGGGCCGTTGCAGTGGGCACCCTGGCGGCTGTCGTCCTTTGCTGTTTGACGGGACGGTTCTTTTCTTCTTGCACTTTCACCCTCTTCTGCTGGCGAGAGTGATCTGGATCAATTACGGAATCTTGAACCCTCCGCCAGACCTGTAAATTTTGGAGGACAGCCGTTGAGGGGGCTTCTCCAACTTTGTTTCTGTAACCCTCTCCGCAGGTGGAGGAGATCTTTTTAGCGTAGCAGTCGGAGAGTTCTTGCGTACCCTCCTTAGTGATTCAAAGCTGTTCCCAGTTGGAACAGCAGCATTAACTTCCACCACTGGAGAGGGTGGAGTTATCCCTGAGGGGGAGTTGCCCCCGGCCTTCCTTACTCGGCGCCAGTGGTGACGTCGAGTGTGACGAGCCGTTGGGACTGGCTCGGTGATAGGGATAGCTTCGTCTTGCCCCCTGTCCGAATGAGGCGCTGCTGGTGTCAGCCTCTTAAAGACTGATGTTGTCTTTTGAGTGGCGATGTTCAGTCTGTCAAAGACAGACCCTCGAGTAGGAGCAGGAGCCGGAATGGTCAGCCTTGAAAAGACCGACTCTTTAACAGGAGAAGCCGCCTTGACGACTTCAGGAGCAGAGGTGGCTGTCTTCCTCGGGGCGGCCATTTCAGGGTTTATGGGCTTCTTGGCGGGCCCATCAAAGTTCTGGTTCATCCTGGTAAAGACAGAGGCTGCCGGTTTGATATTGGACGACCCGTTGAAAGGGGCCGTTGTAGCAGTGAGCCGATCGAAGACTGACTTCTTGTGCGCTTCTAGTGCGGGCACTGGAATAATGAAGCTTGCAGGCGGGAGCATGGTCCCGAAAAACAGACCGGTGGTGGCCTGGGTCACTTGTTCCACCAGCATGGCAAGGATGGAGGTCGCTTGATGCCCATAGGCTACACCTCTAGGTGAGGCGGAGCGTCGGTTGCATTGGCATTTCGAGCAGCTCGAGCAGTTGGAGGCCATTGATACTTGATTTCTGCACCAGGCAAAATACCAAATCTTAGTAACTTGAAATCCAAAGGCAACCATTAACAAACTGCGATTCGTTCGTGAAGATGACACACGAAGTGTGGAGTGGAAAGAGGAAAAGGTCCCACCGGGCGTGCCAGAATCTGTTCCCCTCTGAACACAGAGACGCGACCGCGTTGGTTCGTCTTGCCTGAGATTCGGGGCAGATACTATTTGGTTTTATCCATCCACCTCTTCGAAGATGCCAAGTTGATTTATGGCACTGTGTATCAGAGGTTTAGACGGATGCAGCCGATGTAGCAGACTTCGTCAGATTCCCCCTCGCTTGAAGGGTTTTTTTGATTGTGGGGACGATCTTCCTTACAGGAGCAATCCCCTGCAGTTAATTACGCTACCGCACCGCGGTAGCAACTTTCTCCTTCTCCAGAATTTCACTTCGTGTCGTGGGTGTTTGTTTTGTTTGTGGTTGCCCGTGGATTGTATAGGGAGACTAATTTATGTCGTCGCCCGTAGGACGTGGATTAGTCCAAATCCATATTTTCTTAGATTTAGGTTTGGGATTTTGGTTTAAGGATACGTTAGCCCTATTTAAGGCTAAGATCAACTTAAACTTTTGTTAAGGATACGTTAGCCTAATCTCCAGACTAAGATCAACTTAACGAGATCGTTTGGATCCGACAAGAGAGCAATTGGCTCTATTGTTTAGTTTAATGACGTTGCGGTCAATTTCCAGTTTAGGGACATGGTGGTCCATCATTCCCATTTAGGGACGAACATTAGTTTAAGGACATTTCGGTCCAACGTTCACATTTTGGGACTAATATTAGTTTCAGGACGTTTCGGTCCACGAGTTTAAGGACCCCGCGGTCCGTATCGATGTGTGGTTGTCGGGACTCGCACCTCTCTGAAGACGTTGAAGGATTACAACGACAAATATCAGAGGAGTTCAGAGATGTACCCTTGAACCGGATGTAAATTGATTTAAGAGAGCAATCTTAGTCGATTTAATTTGAGAACTTACGGCCATGATTGGGCTAAGTCCAGTTGAGAATATTCAACACTTTTATCTTTGGCCTATTAGGCCTGTGCTAGGGCTTTACCTCTGTTTAATAATGCACTGCATTTTATTCTGGCCTGCTAGGCCTTTTTGATTTGGGCTCTGTCCCTTTATTTATGATGCAGAGCATCTGTCATTGTTGGGGCTCTGCCCCTTTTTAAAATAATGCATAGCATTTTATTAGGCCTGCTAGGCCTTTTTTAATTGGGCTTGGCCCTTCTGTAAATAATGCAATGCATTAATTATCTGACAGTGGCTTGT
Source organism: Agapanthus africanus (assembly GCA_030015575.1). NCBI lineage: Eukaryota > Viridiplantae > Streptophyta > Magnoliopsida > Asparagales > Amaryllidaceae > Agapanthus > Agapanthus africanus. The sequence goes on from JASDDO010000026.1 coordinate 72,635,760, forward strand.
CAGGCGCTTTACGCCAATTATTGAGCTCAAGCGCATGTGGAGGTGACACGTGTCATACTCTGGTGAGCGCAAGCGCGACAGCGCAGTGCGCTGCGTCAGTGCGCTGCGCTGTTGCGCTGCTGACACGTGGCGCGCTCTGGTGAGCACAAGCGCGACAGCGCAGTGCGCTGCGTTGTTGCGCCGCTGACACGTGGCGCGCTCTGGTGAGTTGCGCCAACCTCAGAGAGCAATGCTCTATCTTAAAAGCGCATAGCGCAAGTTATTCTGGTGCTGACACGTGGCGCTCTCTGGTGGCTTGCGCCAATTCAGAGAGCATAACAGTGAAGATTTGCAAGTGCAAGGCACTGTTTTAATTATCTTGATCCAATTTTGGATTCAAGAAAAGAATCTTTAAAATTCCAGAACCGATGGTTCATAAAAAAGGCAATGCCTTTGTTATTATTTATTTTTTATTGAAAATCCTTGATCTTGTTCTTAGATCAATGATCTATTCAGAAGAAATTCTTCTTTTTTATTCAAAGGTTTTACTTTCTTTTTTTTCCTCTTCTTGAGTTCTTCTCAAAATTCTTTTGAGTTCTCTCTCTATTTTTCTCTCTGTTTTCTGTGTTCTTGTCCCTCTGAAATTGGGGTCTAGGGGCCTTTATATAGTGCCCATTAATTTGTTAAATTTGTTAAAGAGATAATTCTCTAAGTGATTTGGGGAATTTTCCCCACCGTTGGATCTTTGATCCAAGGGCTTTTGTTTTACAGAAGACAATTTTTTTGTTTTAACAAGAACAGAAAGATCTTATTGTAATTTTAATTCTGTTTGGCGCAAACGCATCTGCGCTTGATACGTGTCGTGTAGCGCAGACACGTGTCGCCCAGCGCAACTGCGCTGACACGTGTTGCGTAGCGCAGAGCGCAGGTCAGCTGAAGCGTTGCTTCTTTCATAGAGCCTTGCTCTGATTGAGGGCGCTGCCTTGGGCGCTGCACTCCCTGCGCTGGAGTGTCTGATTTTGACACGTGGTGCTCTGCGCGCAGCGCAGGGAATCTGAAGCGTTGCTTCATTTATTTTAATTTTAATTTTCACTTTAATTTTCAAAATAGAGCTTTGCTCTGATTGGGGGAAACATAAGCGTTGCTTCGTTTCCCGCCTTGGAATTTGAACAGAGCATTGCTCTGATTGGGGTAAACAGTTTCAAATATGACTAACGGTCCTTAGATCAAACTTAAATATCCTATGAACTGATAAACCTCACAAATGTGAGAAATGCGTCCTAAGTTCATTCTCGTTGGCAAACCAAGCTACCAATATGGACCCCGTCAAGCAAATGCTTGACCTAAACCAAAATCTCAAATATACGGATTTGGACTAATCCGCGCCCTACGGGCGACGACATAAATTAGTCTCTGTATATAATCCACGGGCAACCCAAAATAAAACAAACACAACACGACACGACATTAAGTGAACTACTGGAGCAGGAGAAACTAGTCATCGTAACACGATAACGTAATTAACTGCAGGGGCTTACGCCTGCAGGGAAGAGCGTCCCCACAATCAAATCCCCTCACAAACGAGGGGGAATCTGATATAGTCTGCTACAACGGTCGTATTCGTCCAAACTTTCGATATATGGTGCCATAAATCAACTTGGTATCTTCGGAGAGGTGGATGGAGAAGTCCAAATAGTATCTGCCCCCAAATTCATGCCACAGTCCCAATGTCTCGGTCCGGTCTTTCGGCGGTGAACAAGCATGTGTAAAAAATTTCTATCCTGAACGTTACATCAAAATTTCTATAGATATCTATAGTTTTTTAAATTTAGATCAAATGAATGTGGTTAGTGGTAATATTAGAATTGAGAAATTTATAAGTTGTACAAAATAACAAATATATAAGGGCTTATGTGTAAATTTGTAAGGCATATCTCTTTTTGGGCTTGTGACCATGAGAGATAATGTGTAATGAATGAGAGAAAGAAAAAGAGCCGCTGCATTTTCATCTTCTTATTTTTGTCTCTTATGATGGATGGGGTGGATATCTCCAATTCTCTATTTTGGCTAATACAATTTTGTCATCTTTTCTAATTCTTATTTTGTTGGATAATGACATCATCTAAAGACTTCTGGTTACTAGTATTTTGCACGTGCGATATAAGTGTGTAATACCCAGTATCCGTTATACAGTAAAATATGTATTTTAATTTATTTATTTTCAGAATTCCCTTTTTTACCTTTTCTTTTCATTTTACTTTTTTCCCCAAGCCCAAGCCCAAGCCCGCTCCTTTTTTTCCTTTCCCTTTTTCCCTTCCCAGGCCCAACCGAGCTCTTCTCCCTTCTTCCTTCTGCTTCTTTTTCTTTTCCCTAATCCCATTCAAACCCCAACCACTCACTTCTTTCTCTCCGCGATTTCTGTGCGACTCCTCCCATGATCACTCCCGCAATCTCACCACTATAGTTGCTTATGTCTACCTTTTCAAAACCCTAACCCAAACTCCCTTATCTCTCTTTCTCTCTTGTGCTCTTCTCTTCCTCATCTCCTTCTTCAAACAAAACCCAAGCACCGAACCCACCTCAAGCCATCGACAAAACCCTAGCACCACCCTCGTCGACCCCGACCTCCAAGCCACAATCGAGACCCATCAACACTGACCCTCCTCTCTCCTTGTCTCCCTCTGCAACCGCCGACAATCCAACCCGAGGCCTCTCTCACTGCTGCAACAAGTTGTTTCCGTCGCCGTCGCCGTCGGCTCGCTCCGCATCCACCACCGGGCCAGCACCGAGCCACCAACGGGCCAGCGGCGCAGCCAGGACACACCCAGCGCGCACCCAGCACGCACCTAGCACTGCGCCATTTCGTTGTTGTCTCGTGTATAGAGGAGATCCCTTGAATTTATATCATTTCTATTTCAACGATCTAAGGCAAGTGTTCCTCACTTGCTTACCATGCTAAGCATTTACATTATATACTTGAAACTATATATATATATATATATATATATATATATATATGAGAATAATGGAGAAAAGAGGCCATAGGAGGAAATTTCCTCCTATGGCGTGGAAAAAATACAAACTCCAGCAATTTTTTCGACGATCGGCTACCATCATCTTCATCGTTATCATCTAAGATGTGGGTACACTGAATTTCATATGATTCTACAACATTTTCACCGTTGATTTAGCAATGTAAAAAGTTCTATTGTCAGTAAACCGTTAATTTTGAACCCACTAAATCAACGGTGAAAAAGTTGTGGAATCACATGAAATTTGGTGTACGCACATCTTAGATGATAACGATGATGATGATGGGTGCTGATCGTCGGAAAAAATGGTGGAGGTTGTATTTTTTCCACGCCATAGGAGGAAATACCCTCCTATGGCCTCTTTCCTCCATTAATCTCATATATATACAACCTCCACCATTTTTTCCGACGATCGGCACCCATCATCATCATCGTTATCATCTAAGATGTGCGCACACCAAATTTCATGTGATTCCACAACTTTTCACCGTTGATTTAGTGGGTTCAAAATTAACGGTTTACCGACAATAGAACTTTTTACATTGCTAAATCAACGGTGAAAAAGTTGTAGAATCACATGAAATTTGGTGTACCCACATCTTAGATGATAACGATGAAGATGATGGGAGCCGATCGTCGAAAAAATTGGTGGAGGTTGTATTTTTTCCATGCCATAGGAGGAAATTTCCTCCTATGGCCTCTTTTCTCCATTATTCTCTCTCTCTCTCTCTCTCTCTCTATATATATATATATATATATATATATATATATGTCGTATTTTATCGTTTGGTGTACAACTACAACTACGCCTCATAATTGTTTGGATTTTGTGCATGATTGATTGGAATTGGGTCTAGAACCCAGTGCTAAATATGTAGGGATTTGAAAGATCAAAATCCCGTTCGAATCGATTGGACAAAACCAAAATTCTGATAGTTACAGTTATGTACTCTAATTGTTCGATCAAGTTTCCTAAACCAAAACCCTAATTTAAAACCCCAAATTTGTGATCAATAGTTTCGTTTACTGTTAGTTAACAATGTGTAGAAAATAGGGATTGAAATACTGCGGTTACGAACATGAAGTGTTGTTTCCTAAGAGGCGACGATAAATCTGAATTTTTTTGCATACACCGTCTTGCGAAAATCGTAATAAATCATAGAAAAATCGGTTTGTATCGTTCATTAGTTCATATCGAATCTAACCTAAATCACTCAACCCCTATAATAAGTTTTCCTGGAAAATATATTGTTTATTACCGTAATTTGGGGGAGAACGCAGCTTTGGACTGCAGTTCAGAGAAGTGTTCTTCACTGTTTATCAGATTTAACCCATTGAAATGTTTATGTATAAATAACCTTCTATGATTAGACCTATATCAATGCATAGATAAATGAGTCAGCTTTTATTTGGCATAGGTTTCGTTATTTTTTGTTACCATTTGTTATTTTCAAAGCATTTTGTACTACTGAAGGGCACTACTATTTTCCTGCAATTGTACCCATTTACCTTATAACAACCATAACTCTTAGCAGGTTCATGATATTAATGTCCCGTTGGATTCGTTAGAAAGCTAACTGAAAACCCCAGATTTCAATGAATTTGTAGCGACACCAAATTCAAAACGTAATCTATAGATAATCTTACTCGAAGTTGGAACTCCAGTTCTGATACTGGTATTTCCAGCACTGTTTACCTGAATTAAAATGAGGATATCACCAAGTAAGTCTACGGTAGCGCCCCGGCCGTCTTTCAGACGCCAAATGCGGAACAAAAACTTTTAAACTGGCGCTATCGCATACTATAACCAGGATCTGCCATTAACGCTAAACTAACAAACTACAAAGTGGATAGAAAGACTATACCGAACGATCCGAGTCCTTCGGTCTTTAACCATCATCCTACACTCCGTTGCGGCTGCTCCGATCTCCTGGCTCCTCGTCAAGGTGGCACCACATCTACGGATCTTTAAACGGGCTCCCGCCTCTATACCGAGGAAACTCGGTCATTAAGTCTGCTAAAAGAGATGACCAAGAGGAAGTAGAGAATGAGTAGAATACTTTGTCTCGCTTCATCCAAAACCATGGATGAACGGTTAATGAAGTTGCCTTTTAGATTGATAAATTGAACTAGGAAATTTATCAAATATCATATCATTTTTCAACCAAGTGAGAGAGTGTAAAATCAAAATCAAGTGGCATCCATGAAGGGGCCAGCCACTATAAGAGGGGGGGTTGAGTGTAGGAGGAAGGGTGACTATAAGCAAAGCTTATCATAACTCAAAAGATCTCACTCAAATATCATAGCAAGAACAAAAGTCATTAAAGCAAAGAATGACTCACTTAACCATTTAATGCAAAATGAATGACTCACTTAACACCTCATCAACCTAGTCAACAAATCAAGAAGCTTCCTCATGACTCACCCTCATGACTCACCCAAGTGAAGAAAAGATAATTCCGCATTAAACCGAATGTTTAAGACAGGTGATAGAAAACTGGCAACTTCGAAAAGCGATCCCGAAACGAATTTCAGGATAACCCCGTAACAGTATAAACATACCTGCATTTGTATTACGACCGAATACAAATGCAACTGAGACAAAGATATTATATCTACACAGTATAATACATGGATCCGGCTTAAACCAAAGCCCACCAGTATTATCTGCCCGAAATATGACACGTGCGTAAACGCACGTGCATTTTCCGAATCTTGCCATAAAACCATACGGCCTCTACAACGTTTCGCCCGAACTTGAGAAACTTTCTGTGGGGGACTCTAATGAATCGTCGGTACCCTGGCAGTGGGTTTAACCACAAGCCGTCAGCGGCACTAGCTGTGCGTAACGGCTGCCCATGTACTGACCTCAAGGGAAGGCGATGAGTGAACTCATCCTAGAACCCTACTGAGCCTAACAGTGACAATATACATACAGTCTGGTCCGTTCGTCTATGAGTATCACATATCGGGCCTAGGGGGCTAGTAACGTCAGACCCCCAATAGCGGTATAAGTCGTGTCAGAGTGTAGCCCAGAACACCCTGAGATACTACTGGAGTACCTACCAGTAAATCTCCTATCTCGGCCGAGGGTTTTGTGTAATGGCTCTCCTAGACACAGCTCGATCTCACCCCTAATACCGGGAGAGACGAATCCCCTGTCGATCCGCTCACTTGCCTCCATGTGGCTCGGGGCTGTACCCAAAAAATACCTGTTTGCACGACTCCTTTGAGCCGTGGTAGGGTAGAAATCAAAGCACAGTGGGAACTCATACGAGACAAATGACGACTTAGGTCGATGAACTAACCTGTACACATGTCACCAGGGAACTGCTATCTGACGCTAGGTATAATACCAACTAGCAGGTTCCCGGCGAGTCCTGTCCAGCGTACTCATAACCCAATGAGCACATGTATACATCTTAGGTGATCCAACTGACACCAGTGGCTTGTGAGACCGGTCACCGCCCCTCGTCGGGGTCTCGACTGTAGACACTAGTCTACTCCGGAGTATCAATGCCCTGTCTCGAAATTCCCACGACTAGGGACCACTTTTAAGGATGTGCTTATAGACTACCCAACTCTCACGTATATGATCGCCATCATACTGTTGGTAGTCAAGCAAGATCCTAAAGGCTCTATCAACGTGTAATAGTGATCAGTCACCTGAGCCTGTACACGATTGATAAAGGCAAATCAGATAGCATACTATCATCTCGAGTAAGACTGTGCTACCGGGATAGGTCCTCCTCAATCATTGCAATCACATACCTGCGATCCAATAATTGAATTTGAGGGCACTATATCCAACAATCTCCCACTTGCACTTAAGGTTAATTATTGCGATGTCGCATACTCATAGCCCGTATGATACTGAACACCCAATTCCTCTACTAATCAGTTTCACAAAGCCCGTTTGTAAAACTCTTGAGTTCGAGAAATAGCTTCAGTGAATGGATCCGCTCTGATGTTCCTTTCTATGTCTCTCTTAATCTCAAATTCGCGGAGAAAGCCATCTTCCGAATTGAGTAATACCTGTCTTAGAATATGTCTGGATATCTGATGGGACTTAGTTCATAAATGAACTCCAAATCCAAACTTCTTAGACTGTATCGATCACTGAAACTAATCAGTGTCCAGCACCATGCCTCCCACAATATCCTCTTGGACCACCTGTCCATAATACTGCCCCCTTCGTCAGAGGGAAAACTATAACTCTGACAATCACTCTGTCATCCATGTCACCTTTGAAGCCTGAAATGATAACCGTCTCCCGAAGGAGGCTGCCGTCATCAAATCCGTAGAACATTCACTTATGTTCTGAAATTGCTTCCTTATGTTTCTTCAGGATTGGATTAATATAAGCTTATCGCATCTAGTGCAAAAACAACATCTGGTGTGGTACTTGACATCTCATGATTGATTCAATTGCCTAAGCAAGTGATATGCCAATCATGCACATCCCTCTTCCCTTTAGTCTGTAAGACACCTTTAGAGAGAGTGACTCCATCACCTGCAGGTACACCACCATGACAGGAGTCGTCTATTCTAAAATACTATTAGAATACTGTCAAAGTACCCACATTGGGAAACTATCCAAATCTAGATCTAAAACCATAGATCTAGAAACTAGAATGTCAGATATTATATCCATATCCTTTGTGGAGAAACAATTGTATGACGATCACAGTATAACCGATCGTAGTATAGGAATTTTACTTCCTACTCTGTGTATGTCATCCAAATACCAGGACATCACACCCTACTACCTTCTTAACAGATCCATCCCCTATTCTGATGAAGTCAAACCCATGACCGTCACATCAAAAATAGATGATCTATCTCCGCTATATCTGCTCAAGTCTATAAATAGACATAAGCTACTTGCCCACTATGCTTCCGCTGCTCCCACTGACCACAACAACCCTCTGGCAGAATAATATATACGTGCACTTCTAAAGCTAGTTTAGAACGACGCTATACTTAACCTCCTGCCTGGTCTCATAGCCTGGAACAACAGTAGTGTCAAGTCTGGGTAAACAAGAATCTCTCTGTCACCGTCCTTGAGGCTACCGGAGTACCTCTCGGGTGTCTGAGGTTGCCCACCATATCTGCGGAGTGGCTAATAGAATGTCAAACCAGATTGAATCTTTAGGTCTTATTAAATTTTCCGTAATCGTTTGCGGTTCTAGAATCACTTCCAGTTCTACCATACTCCCACTACTGTTTTCTGAAAAAATCCATTTTACTAAAACTGTGGCGAGTCAAGAACAATATCACCATTGATCTTCCAGATGGTAGAAAGTCAACCCTCGTCATAGCCTGGGCCAACCCACAAACTGCTATTACAGAAATGTGCCTTGAGTTATCCAGAGTCTGGTTTTAATCATAAGCCAGACAACTCCCCGTACCTTAACATCGTTAAGGTATGAACCGTTCTATATCCAATATAGAAACTTTGGCACTTATTTAATTGGAACTAGATTCAAATTATGCAGCTATCTCCAGTGCATATCAACTTAAGAGGCTAACCAGCATTACTCAACTTAGGAATACATCCAATTATAAGTAACCTGAAAGAGAAACAAGTTTCTCAAAACCATTACTATCAACTGAATACCAATCACAAGAATCTACATCTTCGATCTCTTTGAAGAATCCCGATACTTGCGACATCTGGTTCTCTACTTTATTCCTATACCCACAACTTCTCAAAACTTAGACATTGTATTTCTACGAAACACTTGTCTAAAAACTAGAGAAGTCATAAGTAAACAGAACATAGTACGAGGACCAACCCCTTTGTCCTGACGGACACTGGACAACATACAATACTCTGTATAAGTCCGCTGAGTTAAATAACTCAAAACATGTGCGTCGCAGGTTGAAAACTGTACCCAGGCGATTTCCTCAAATATCACCAATTACAACGAATTCCGTTATAATGAGAATGATCACCTAATTCCCAATAACTTACTCCCACTCATCATCTGTAAAACCATACAGATATGAGAATGAAACCTGGTAAATACATATCCTGGAGTAAGTATCTAATCGGAAAATCAGTTTTCCTTTAACAATACACTGAAACATAAAAATGTTTTGTAGGGGTATCCTGGTATTCCTAGTAATGCCTCTTCTATAAGCCAATTCATGACTATAACCGTATATTTCTTTGCCATCTCTCCAAATCCCTTTATTTGTCTTTAGTCGTTACCTTCTGTACACCATCGTTTAGGCTAAGTGGTTTTCTTCCTTCCCTACCTTTCGGCGCCAGCCTATGGTTTGGAAGAAAACTATCCAGTAAGCATAATAGGTGTACCCTCCTAAACCAAGGAGTACTCGCAACTTGAGAGAAGGTGATGATAAAAGACAACTGAATAATACCTTATTCTATTTCTCCCGAACCGGGGAAAAAAGCAAAGGTGAAAATAGGAGTGGCGATGAACTACGCGGTTTGGTCGTGAATGATAGCAGTCGCAATTTACTTTGCCCTCTTTCTAATCCCTTTATTTTGTCTTTACTTATTACTTTCTGCACACCCTACTTAGGCTAATTAGTTTTCTTCATTCCCTACCTTTCGGCACCTGCCTATGGTTTGGAAGAAGACTATCCAATAAGCGTAATAGGTGTACTCTCCTAAACTAAGGAGCCCTCGCAATCTGAGAGAAGATGGTGATAAAGACAACCGAATAAACCAATTCAATTTCTCCTGAACCTGGATCCATCCTCGAAGAAGTCCCTTCGAGTTCGTATATAACCATACGATGGATCTATCCAATAGAAGTGGATGTTCGTAATGATACGAGGTGTTCTGAGAAATGCAAAGGGTAAAAGAAGGAGCGACACTGACTTATGCAACTCGGACAATCCAAAAGCCAGTATTTTAAGAAGGTTCGGTCAACTTGGTCACTGAGTCATAGTCTAGGGTCGGTCAAAGGTCGCTGCCAAAAAGAGAGAGAAAAGAAACACTCTGCGTGCACTCTAACCTAGATCAGAATGGTTATCACTTTATCTAATCAGGAAACTTCCCACTGTACTGTCAAATTCTCCTCCAAACCTGAAAGAAGAATCAATCGGGATCACCCAAAGAGTAAACCAACTCATCAGTGGGAATCAGGATCCAACTCTCATCGCATGATAACGTGAAGGAATTCACTCATGTTATCACACTCCAGAAGGTATGCGCATACTTGGCAAGTTTCAGTTTCTTTAGAAACTCCCGATATGATTTTTGCCCCATGCTCTTATGACCTTGGCGTAGGTCAAAATGTCATAAGTCATATGCCAAGTTCTACCCATCATTATCTTGTCAATTTGAACCCACCCGCACATGCCCCTGACGTGGGCCAAATGGCAGAACGACTGTCCCAAATCAACTCATCTATCTATGCAACAGATGAATATCCAGCAACTACCAAACACTATGCCTTGGCGTAGGTCAAAATACATAGCTTGAATACTACTGAATACCCAAATGAAATGACGGAGGGCTACGACTGGTTTTTGGCGAAAAACCTTTAACGTAATGAACTTGATATCGCTGAAGGAACCTGATAGCTTTTTTGTAAAAATATAGTGGCGAAAACCTTTGCTAAAGAGGTCACTCCCGGTGAAGGGATCTCGGCTCTTTCCTCATGGAATGAGGTGCAGGATATTCCGGCTGAATACCGTGATGCAAAGCAACTTGTAATCGACTATTGTGAAGTTATTACCCTGACGCAAACTTCTGCCTAAGGGGTCACTCCCGGTGAAGGGATATCGGCCCTTGCCTCGTCGAATGAGGTGCAGCATATTCCAACCGAATACCACTGTGCAAAACAAAATGAAACGTCTTTGTAATAACACTTTTTAAACTATTCCAACAACATCCAAACAGGTTTGTTTTCCTTTGCATTGATCAGAATCAACGCAGTCCCATCAATTAATCGCACCAGAAAAGAACGAAAATAAAATGTATGTATATGCCATCCGCATTCGTCATCGGGTCCCGTCATCACCCGTTAGGTTACTTAACTAACGACAGGGCGGGGACTGGACTAGCGCGGGTGTAAAACATATACAACATCTACTAGTATATATACCAATATATAATAATCGCTCCAGGCGTGATAATATGCAAAATTACAGAAAAAGTAATAAGTATCACAGAACAATACAGATAATCTGGGATCCCCGGGTTTCACAGAGCCGCTACTGAAACCCGACGTTCCCCTGGTCGTGTGGATAGCCTGTGCAATGAAACCTAGACCCCTACGGGTGCTGCAAGTTACCCGCCAAAACCTGAAGCAAGGCAGCCCCCTACAGCAAAGTGAATGGACCACCCTGCACTTCACGGAATCCGGTAACTTGAGCACCCCTCCTTGGGTCAACCTATACCCCCTACGAGTGCGGCGAATAGTCTGCCAATTCTAGAGTGAGGCCCCTCTGCCTCTCAAACCCATGAGATGCGGACCTGTTGCCCTCCAGAACCCGGCTATCCGTGCACTCCGTCGTGGGGTAAACCTAGTACAGAAATGAAAAATATGTACAACGGGTACATCGACCTCAGCCCGGTCGTGCCCCAAAAGAATATTATACAAATAGGCAGAGACGGCAGTCCACATGTTGGACGCTCGCCCCGCAATATCAAATGTACAAATAAATCCAAACTGCACTATCATTGCACACTTCTATCCACCACGATAAATCCGCAACATCACAACACAACACAGAACATCAACGCGAATGTCACGTTCGCAAATCCGTTTAAAAGGACTATAGCAATTAGACGCAATTTACCGCTCGAATGACATTCACGGTCGGAGATATAATGTAAGTACTGTAAACTAACAAGTTTAAAATTCCGATTGACAAAACTTCCCGAAATGGGCCCCACGTACATCTGCAGTATAGTAACAAAATATGGGCCCAAAAGAAATATTCAACCACAATTTTCTATGAAGGAGGTTACTGTAGAAAAATGGCACCCTGATGCTCCAAACCTGTGGCGGAACCACGGCCAAATCCTGGTTTGTGCGGCGGTTCCGCTGCAGTACTGTGGAGTCACTGAACCAAATTTCACTAGAATTCTTAAAAACGCCTGCACGATTTTCTGAGATGCTCAAAATGATTTTTAGACCTGTTTAAAAATTCGACAGAAACTTTAACATGAAAATCGCGGTTTCGGAAATTTCGTTCGATTGATGTTTTAAACGCGTTAGAACAAGTTAGTAAAGCTTAATGACGTGGCTCTGATACCATGTAAGTCTACGGTAGCGCCCCCGCCGTCTTTCAGACGCCAAATGCGGAACAAAAACTTTTAAACTGGCGCTATCGCATACTATAACCCGGATATGCCATTAACGCTAAACTAACAAACTACAAAGTGGGTAGAAAGGCTATACCGAACGATCCGAGTCCTTCGGTCTTTAACCATCATCCCACGCTCCGTTGTAGCTGCTCTAATCTCCTGGCTCCTCATCGAGGTGGCACCACATCTACGGATCTTTAAACGGGCTCCCGTCTCTATACCGAAGAAACTCGGTCATGAAGTCTGCTAAAAGAGATGACCAAGAGAAAGTAGAGAATGAGTAGAACACTTTGTCTCGCTTCATCCAAAACCATGGATGAACGGTTAATGAAGTTGCCTTTTAGATTGATAAATTGAACTAGGAAATTTATCAAATATCATATCATTTTTCAACCAAGTGAGAGAGTGTAAAATCAAAATCAAGTGGCATCCATGAAGGGGCCGGCCACTATAAGAGGAGGGGGGTGAGTGTAGGAGGAAGGGTGACCATAAGCAAAGCTTATCATAACTCAAAAGATCTCACTCAAATATCATATCAAGAACAAAAGTCATTAAAGCAAAGAATGACTCACTTAACCATTTAATACAAAATGAATGACACACTTAATACCTCATCAACCCAGTCACCAAATCAAGAAGCTTCCTCATGACTCACCCTCATGACTCACCCAAGTGAAGAAAAGATAATTCCGCATTAAACCGAATGTTTAAGACGGGTGATAGAAAACTGGCAACTTCGAAAAGCGATCCCGAAACGAATTTCAGGATAACCCCGTAACAGTATAAACATACCTGCATTTGTATTACGACCGAATACAAATGCAACCGAGACAAAGATATTATATTTACACAGTATAATACATGGATCCGGCTTAAACCAAAGCCTACCAGTATTATCTGTCTGAAATATGACACGTGCGTAAACGCACGTGCATTTTCCGAATCCTGCCATAAAACCATACGGCCTCTACAACGTTTCGCCCGAACTTGGGAAACTTTCTGTGGGGGACTCTAATGACTCGTCGGTACCCTATCAGTGGGTTTAACCACAAGCCGTCAGCGGTACTAGCTGTGCGTAACGGCTGCCCATGTACTGACCTCAAGAGAAGCCGATGAGTGAACTCATCCTGGAACCCTACTAAGCCTAACAGTGACAATATACATACAGTCCGGTCCGTTCGTTTATGAGTATCGCATATCGGGCCTAAGGGGCTGGTAACGTCAGACCCCCAATAGCGGTATAAGTCGTGTCGGAGTGTAGCCCAGAACACCCTGAGATACTACTGGAGTACCTACCAGTAAATCTCCTATCTCGGCCGAGGGTTTTGTGTAATGGCTCTCCTAGACACAGCTCGATCTCACCCCTAATACCGGGAGAGACGAATCCCCTGTCGATCCGCTCACTTGCCTCCATGTGGCTCGGGACTGTACCCAAAAAATACCTGTTTGCAGGACTCCTTTGAGCCGTGGTAGGGTAGAAATCAAAGCACAGTGGGAACTCACACGAGACAAATGACGACCTCAGGTCGATGAACTAACCTGTACACATGTCACCAGGGAACTGCTATCTGACGCTAGGTATAATACCAACTAGCAGGTTCCTGGCGAGTCTTGTCCGGTGTACTCATAACCCAATGAGCACCTATATACATCTTAGGTGATCCAACTGACACCAGTGTCTTGTGAGACCGGCCACCGCCCCTCGTCGGGGTCTCGACTGTATACACTAGTCTACTCCGGAGTATCGATGCCCTGTCTCGAAACTCCCACGACTAGGGACCACTTTTAAGGATGTGCTTATAGACTACCCAACTCTCACGTAAATGATCGCCATCATACTGTTGGTAGTCAAGCAAGATCCTAAGGGCTCTATCAACGTGTAATAGTGATCAGTCACCTGAGCCTGTACACGACTGATAAAGGCAAATCAAATAGCATACTATCATCTCGAGTAAGACTGTGCTACCAGTATAGGTCCTCCTCAATCATTGCAATCACGTACCTGTGATCCAATAATTGACTTTGAGGGCACTATATCCAACACTCCAAATTCAGAATATGTATCAGGATGAATACAATTTTGTTGATTATCTGAACGAGTCTATTTTCTGCACCTTTTATATTGTCATGCCTAATTCTGATGGTATGTATTTTTAATATTTTTAAAATTGATTGGTGCTTGCTGTCCATTAATAATTAAAGTTTAGTTAATGCATTTTATCATGTCATATAACCGTTTTACCCTCATGCTTGGTTGTTCATACTATATAACATAGTTAACTGAATATCACTGCATAGTAATTGTTTGACTCATATTTAGAATCCACCTATATTGACATCCTAATGGTGGTATTGTATTGTCGAATTGAAATACGTTAATGAATTGGGCTGTGAAAAGTACGCAAGTGCACAAGTAAATGGAAGCCATGCTATTGTACATGAAAGTGGGAATGAATAAATGAAATGACACGTAATTGTACACAGTCATTATGATTCATGAATGTATCCTTTAACCTAGGGGGAAATAGGGAAACCGAGAGTGAAATCGAACTTGTATTTAGCAAGGTTCACTGTTTTAGAGAATGACGATATTATTGATATTATACTGTTTGGGTCGTTTGCCTAGCGGTATGGTTGACAGAGTTATGTTCTGAGCACAACGAACCACAGTTTCGGGCATACACGAGACCCTTGTTAAACACGAGAACTCTTTTCCACCGTTCGATTTCAAATAAAATAAAAACTGTTAGGTTTAGCGACATGAATATTACAATTGTATTTTACCATGATTCACATGCTATGCTGTCACCATGTTCATGTTGTTTTATAATCTCCTGGTACTACTTTTTAAATTCTAGTTCTTATCTATGGTTCCTGCAACATATTATATATTGTTATATCACATTTATGTGTCGCTCTAACGACTTGAGTATGCATACTCAGAGGAAAAAGTGAATCCAGCCTCAGAACAGGACCTGCTCTACTTCGATGAGCTCGTGGAGATCTAGATCAACGGCATCCGCTTGTATCATTTAATTTTATTTTCAATAATGGAACACATGTCGTCGTTTCGTTTATTGTTTTCTTTTTAGTTATTAAAGACTTTGTATCTGTTGAGATTTTATCTTGTTTAAATGCAATAAATTAATGTCTGTTATTTCTCTTTATCTGTACTTGATTTACTGTTTGCCATGTAATACTAGAAGCCGAAGTGTGGCTACGACAAGATTTTTCCTTGGCCGTAGGAGTATAGCCGACCTAATCACCTCTCGTATTCTGAATTTTAGGATGCAGGACGTAACAACGTGCGTATATTTTGAACAACATGTATGCTGAAGGCGTGTGTAATTTTTTTTATTCTAGACATTACATGATCTAAAGATATCCATGGTTTTTCCAAATTTAAATTAAATGAATGCGATTAGTGGTAGTATTAGAATTGATAAATTTATAAGTTATACAAAATAACGAAGATATAAAGGCTTATGTATAAATTTGTATGTCATATCAATTTTTGGGTTTTTGAGCATTAAAGAGAATGTGTAAATTGTAATGTAATGAATAAGAGAGAGAGAAAGAGGGTTGTTAGCTTTTTATTTTCTTGTTTTTATATTTTGTGGTGGATAAGGTGGATATGTCTAATGCTCAAACTTGGCTATTGGAATTTTATCATTGTTTATTTTTTATTTTGTTGATTAATGACATCATTTAAGGACTTCTAGTGATATTTACTATTATAACATAAACTCTTTGGATGTTAATATCATTATTACATTATTTTGTAAAAAAAAAATTCAAAATATTGAGAAAAAACCTTTGCCCCATACTTCACCATAAAGTTCTCCACATAATTTATGAGGAAAAAGACAAAAAAAAAACATCCAACTCATCTCTCTTACATCTGCTTAAGAAAAATTCAGAAAGAACATCCAACTTATATATATATATATATATATCACACGCTAATCAAAACCACCTCCTTACTCACTCAAAAAAAGATATGCACATCATATTTAACCACTATTATTTGAGAATAAAAAATATGTAATATATACAATTTATATATTTCCATAAAAATATTTTTTCTTAAAAATATCACACGGCTCATTTTGAATTTATAATATAAACATGCATCGCACGTGTTATATTTCCTTAAAATATATTTTTCTCAGACCGGTCATTTTCAATTTATAATATGAACCTACATCGCACATGCAAAATGCCAGTGATAGTAAAGATAATAGTAAAGATATAAACATCATATCTTTTTAATATAAAAAGGCTAAAATACGGAAACCCGCCTCACTTTTGATTGAAAAGTAGGAAACCCTCTTTTTTTTTTTGGTCCTACACACTCACGCACATATCACACGCAAGCACACAACACTCATACACAGCTAGAGAACCGCAAATTTGCTCCGAAAGTGTTAATTTTTGCCCTGAAAGTATTAATTTGTGGCAGTTCCTCACCTGGGGTTCTTACGATTCGAACTCCGCACTCCTCCAAAGAGGAGAAGTGTCCATACCAACTGAGATGTAGCTCATTGGTAGCAGGAAACTCTCGTAAATTTGGAAAATATCCATTTTACCCCTAAAACCCTAACGGCGTTGGTTTTTTCATTCATAAAACTTTTTTTATGCCAAAAATGCCTCTCTAATATATATTCTTTTTATTTATTTATTTATTCAAATTCATATTCTTTCGAATCCATTCTCTCTTTTGAACGATTAGAAAAATAGATAGGTGATGTTTTGAATTAGAAATTTAGGGAAAAAATGATTTTTTAATTTAGGAAAAAAATGATTTTAAAAATCGTTGAAGAGGAAAACAAATTATAGAGGAGAAAGAATTTAGAGGAGAAAGGCTTAAAGGGTATTTTGGGTAGTATACACCTAAAAAATTAACGGTGTTAAATTTATGAGGGTGTTCTGCTTTTCTGGTAAAAGTGAAGGGTTTTTCCCATTTTAATGGATTCAGATCTGCTCTCGGAAGGAAGTAGGGAGGTGGGTTTGATTAGTGGACCGTGCTATTCTTAAACAAAACAATAATCCAAGCTCTTCCTTTCTCTTTCCATGCTTTTCTTTAAAAAAATCAAAAATCTATTCCTCCACAAATATTTGTTATAGGCAACAACAACCGTCTAGGTCCTAAGATTCGGTAGATCGTCCTATTGGATTCCAGTTTCATCAGGGTTCTTTTTAACGCTTGGAAATCTGATCTCTTGGATGCTCGCATGATCGATAAGCGGGATTGGTTTTCTAAACACAGAGTGTCTCGATTTGAACCCACGGACCGGATTCATTCATCTCATATTATTTTTTAATTTGTTTATTTGCATTATTAGTTATTGTTTATAAGCATCATATCTATCCCTACGGCGGGACACATGGCACCAATGATACAATAATCCCTTAAATTAGAATGAAAAGCCGCAAAGAGACCAATCAATAAATAGTGTGTTTTCATGTGTTCCACCACTGTAACTTCCTCTTGACTAATATAATTTTGGATCGGGTTATATTAACTTAATAGCAATCAATTTCTGAGTAAGTAAACATGCGTATGAATTCCTAGCGCTTCCAACTACTAAACTAAAACCAACCTAAGGAGATTACAAGATGTACCTGTCATAGATTATTACAAAACAAATTCTAGCATTATATCATAGAGTTTCTGCAACAGAACTTATCTGATGCAAGTAACATTCAAACTTTCAAATCACGTGCAAATTTCCGTGATCTTCACTGATACAGTGGACACTCATCCCCTGTAATCCCCGGAGCTGTAGGACAAATAGCCAAAGGGCAATGGTCATCCAACTGCAACCCCCACCATTGAATCCCGTTGATATTCTTAATCTGCAGAGTAAAATAAACCAGTATCGCCATAAAAGCCACCCCGGCATCCAACCCCGCCGACAACACATAGTTATGCCTCGCCCACCACCCTTTATACCTCCTATACACGAAAATATTGAAGAAGATCCCGACCGCAATCCACATTATATAGTTAACAGCTCTTGCTGGCGGCATATTCCCCGTCGCGCTTAAGATCACGGGCACGTTGATAAATTTAATCCATTTCTTCTCAGGGAACATGATAGATAGGGCCCACACGGGGATGGGGGCTAAGAAGCCAATGAGGAAGAAGTAGTTGATGTTTTCGTAGAGGCCGAGGCGCCCGAACATTCGGTTAGGGGAGACGACACCCCAAATGATGGACGCGCTGAAGAACACCTGATCGCCCGGGCATGTCCATGGGCTGCCTTCTGGGAGCTTTGCAGTGTCGCAGATGTTTGGGACTGTTTCTAGCAGCCACCATGCGGTCCCGAAGTATGTTGAGGACGCGACGACTGTTCCTACAAGCTGCAGAATATTCCTTGTCAAGGTACCTTATTTATCTTTATACAACCTTAAGCTTTCTTTTAACCCTCAAAGTTTTACATGTATATAGCTACTGCCTATGAGTTTCAGGCTTCTGAATTAGTATACAGATTGATTCTCGGCTACAAAATTTTATACGTAATATGTAACAATTCATCTATGAAAAGATAAATTCTTCTACGCCGTCATAACATAACATAACATAACATAACAAAAGTAGTAGTTTAGGACCTCACCTGCACGATGAACATTGACCTCGGTGGGATCTTCATATAGTGACCCAACTTAAAATCAGCAAGGAATTGGATAGCTTGAGTCATGCTAATGTATCCATAGGTCTTGAATGCCACATTGGCCAAGGGCCTCCCCGGGTAGATGTAACCGATGATCAATTCCGTGAGCACATTCAACCCTGGTTGCTGTTTTTTTACATCAGCAATACAAGATACATTTTTTTTATATCAAATATCACATTCAAAATATAAAAAAAAAATGCTACGAAAATAGAGATATACTTGGTTTGTTGTTGCTGTGATGATACCAATAGGGAGAGTAAAGAGAAGAGCCAAGCCCCCGGCCAGCAAAACTCCCCAATAAGGGAGCTGTAATTTTTGGCCAAAGCCCTCGCAAGTTAAAATGGCAAGGCCTAGCGTCGAAACTAAGATTACATAGAACCACCATTGGGGGACTTGTGCGTAATTTTTCTTCATGAGTCTTGTATGGACATCACCGGTGCTATGGTGAAGTGCTTCCTTTGTTTGCCTCCATATTGTCCTGTTACACATCAAGATTGGTCAGAGAATGGGGTTAATCCATCGTGCAAAGTTCTAAATTTCGGATGTCAGTGTCGTGTTGGTCCGAAGATTTTGATGTCGGCTATCAGATATCGTGAAATGTCAGGTGATATTATCAAATATCGTGTTCTACATTTTTGTAATGTAAACGTCATTTATATAACTCATTTTTTTGAAAAAAAAAATTAATTTATTCAGATTTTTAGTTTTATTAAATTTATATCTTGCTCAAAAAAGAAAATTACCCTTGAATTTTTTCTCATAACGGTAAATGTCGGCTTAAACACCGACATCACGATATTTCGTCCGAAATCATGAAATGTCGGCCTACATTCACCAAATATCGTTACCTGATTTTTTTTGCATGTTTGTGTTGTTTTCTTTTCAAAACCGACATTTCGGGATGTACATTTAGAACACTTTCCTCATGTAGCATTTATAACACTTTCCTCATGTAGCATTTATAACACCCCCCCCCCCCCCAACAAGTAATTTATTAGCATCAATGCCCTCTGTTCATAGATGAAACCCCTAAAAAAACACTTAAATTCTACTCTAAGCAACACAAACAAGTTCCATATAGACAATCATTTGAGTTGAATTTGAGAGTTTTTGGCCCTGTTGGAAAAGGAGGTTAGTTTTTTAAACTGGAGTCACATTAAGTTAGCAAAAGCTAACTCAAAATTGCCAATTTTGCCTTGTTTGGCATTCATTATCGAGTTGAGATAATTGAAGTTATGTCAACTCCAAAGTTGAGAGAGCTGATGTTATCTAAACTCCAATCTAATCTAAGTTCCGAAACTACATTTTCCCAAACACTATCTTAAAACATAACTAGAGTTCATTTTTGAATGGTGTTTGGGGCTTGCAAACCATAGATTGCATCCCATCTGCCTCCACATAATAATAAACTCTTGATATCCTAACTCCATACCGAAACAAGGCCTTAAGGGTTCTGATCAATGAGTCGACCGGTGTTTGAACTAATAAATCACTAATGTATGGGAATTTTGTGCAATTTACCCTAGAGCATAATCTTAGAATTATGACTGTTTATGTCACATATGCACAAATACTACTTTTGAACTGCAATTTAAATTTGTTGAGACTACAACTATAACTGAAATTCAAATCGTATTAGTTTAGAATTAAATTTTATGTCATGTCTCATATTATAAGACAATTTGTGCTTACAAGATTTAAAAGGTTATAATTGAAGTTAGAAATGTTAGTATTTTCATATGTTATTATCTACATTACGAAATAAAACAATTACATCATAAAAGGGAAAAGGAGATGACACAAAACAAACTACCTTCCATGGAAAAGAGCAACATGAGTTAGTGTAGCAGCCAACGTCGCAAAGCTCAACCCATAAGTCAAAACAAAGAATATACTCAAATTAACCTGCCCGACTCGATCATACCCTTTCTGGCTAAATTTAAACGTAGTTGGATCCAACACCTCGCTAACATGGTACCTACTCCCATTAGCCATGAACACCCCTGGAGAAAATATCGGAAACCTCTTCGCCTCGTAAGTATTAGTCCAATATCCAATTGGTATAATCACATACATAACCAGGCAGAACCCGAACAATATGTTGAGGATAGCAAACCCGGGCGTAGCCAATGGGCTCCCAAGAAAACCTGCAACCGTCGACCAATCGACCGCGAAGGATCCGATACCAAGCCCAAAGAGACCCGACCCGATTTGTTGCATCGTGATCGAGTTTTTCCAAATCCAGCAGATAAAGGAGAGGGCGGTTATCGAAGGGAAGAGGTAGTTTGGGACAATGTAGTACGCAAAGCTTGAGGTTAAGACTATGAGGAAGAATTGGAGCCTTGTTAGCCCTCCCTTTGGCCTTCTCTCAATTTCATGTAGTGCCCTGTAATTTTTTTTAAAAACAAAACATTATATGAGGTTCTTTGATTATATATAAGGGTAAACAGGGCCTGCAGGTACACCACAGGCCCATAATCGTAATGTCCAGACTGCAGGCCCCATGGGGCTTAGAGGCTTTTTTACACACAGGCCCCATGGGGCTTAGAGGCTTTTTTACACACAGCCCCCTGGGCTCTATAGGGCATGCAGTCTGGTCACTGCAGTTATGGGTCACTGCAGTTATGGGTCTGCAGTGTCCCTCTTGGTCCCTTATAGCCTATATAGAATGTAAAGAATGTTAGCAATATTTTCGAAGGAAATAACCTGAATAGAGAGACTTGAACTAGGTTAGAAGGCCACCACATGTAAGGGGAGTCCACTAGAAATTTTCGGAATACACCAGCCCAGCCGTATCCCATCATCTGAGGTTACGTTAAAATTGTAAATAAAAACTTTTAGGTTTCACACAAGCATTATGCAGTTTGCACTCTTAATTCTGCTAATTTTCCTATATGCCAGCGAGTTACTGGAGAAAAAATGAATTATACATATTGCCTAGTGCTTAGGTAAAAATCAATTTAGTCTTTTCTACATAAGGTAGTATTGGAACGGATTTCGTTGTATTTGACTATATTTGTTCCTGCAAACTGCTATATAATCAGATATAAGTTTCTTGTGCATGAATCAAGAATGTTTATACTTTACTGTGATCTGGAATATTTCAGGAATTCTTGCTGAAGTTCAGGTTTTTGTCAAATATTTTCTGAAGGGCGATTTTTTTTTTTGAAGGAAAAAAGTAGGGCAAGACACACTACTCAATAAAATAAATCAAATATTTTTCTGAACGGTGATTTGAATGTCTAATTAGGGAGAAATGAAAAATTGAACTGTACCTTTCACGCAATCGGCACATGCAGGTTTTTCTCTGTTCTAAACATCTAGTGTTCATCTACCAAATCGTTTTTTTTTGTTTTGGGGATTTAGGTATATTTATCTATTTTGCTAGTTTATACGAAGTTCTTGAAACAAAATAAGAATATTTGAAATGTTAGTAAAACATCAGGGATGCAGAAACTAAGATTTTAATGCCACTGGATATTTAAGAATGGTGATTATATTTTGCATGCAAGATATTAAACTAGTCATTCACATAATTTGAAAATATATTTACCTGTGTGGTCTGAGTGAGCAGCATAGCTGCAAATGGATGCAGATACTTGTTATAGAAAGGTTTAGCCTTGACGATGGTAATAATGTTTACAGCATAAACAGGGCTCGAGCCCGAACTAGCAAATATAGTGATCAGAACATGCTCTTTGAGATTAAAAGGCCCCGGATTAAGCGAAAAGGTCCATTTTGTTCCAGGTATTCTCACTGGCGTAGAAGGAAGCCAAGCTGCCATCAGCTTTCCTATCGGCATAACTGCGATCTGAGCCGAGACAGAAGAAATATAGATCGCGTTCTGGCGATAACCGAAGAATTGATTCAAGAACGCGAGGAGTGCGCATGATGTGATTCCAAGAACCCATGTCCGAAATGTTAGAGCGGGGATCATTGGATCGTCTGTGATGGGGACTGTTAGCCGAACTTGCTCGATTGGTGAGTCATTTACTTCTTCTGAAAAAGGTAATAAATATTTATGACAGTTTAAAATTTTTGTGTGCATGTGCACAAACATATTTTCATGACAGTTTAAAAATTTTAATCTGATAAAAGCATCTTTAAAAATATTTTTAAAATTTTATAAATTCCATAATTGCAGGACAGCAAAGAGGGCTATTTTTCAGAAAGAATAAATATTATAAATAAATATTTTTTTTATTTATTTAGACCTTTTGGACATGGTCATTATCTTTAGAGATACCTATGTATTTGTTCACAGCGGTAACATCTAAATCCTATTCTCCAGCCATATCTTGCTACAAATTAATCCCCAAAAAACTCTTAACAACTCTTACACATTATATCAATCAATCGATTTATAATTTTCTCCAATACTCTGTTAAAATAGAAAAGTTGCATCCCATCATCGAATACTATCAACCACATCATGCCTTCATCTACACCAGAACTTGTCCATAAATCGTTTGGATCGAGTGCATGTTCTGGGCGATTCACCGTTGAATCCTGGAGCGCTACGCGTCAAAGGACCTTTAGAGGGGTGCGGATAGCTCTAAGCGTCTCCGTTTTCCATAAGTTTTTCTTTTAAATATTTATTCTGGCATTTTAGTTTGGTTCAATAATTTAATATTTTTAGCAGTATCTTGTTTTTATTCTATCCAACATATAGAACACATGAAAATAAAGAAAATGAATTGTTCACTATATTCATTTGTATTACCACTTCATTTAAAATTTGAACCGAATTCAATTTTCCAGGGGGAAAAAATTTAAAAACTACAGCAGAAAGGAAATTCACCTATTTCCATCCTAAGCACAGGTTCGTTACTCCGGTACGATTCCGGCAGATCCACTTCATCGACACCCATCCCAAGCTCCTTGGCAATTACATTGGGCTTGAAAACCTTTTTATAATTAAGGTGCAAAGCATTGACCTTATGAACCACATAGTATTTAGCTTTCAATTTTATTGATATTACAGTCACTATTTGGACATTGTGGGCTTAAAGACATGAATGAATTTCAATGACAAAGCAACCAAAATTTCTCTCTTGGAGATATCTATGGTGGGTAGGGTAAGGAAACGACGATCTCCCTTTTTTGAATTTTTCAACCTATTATGTTTTATTAAAATATTGTATTATATTATAGGAGAAGCCTTTTCATGCAGGAGTTCATCGACCATACCAAATTGGAATATTAGAGAATGCAAACTTCTCTAAATTAGCACAAACAAACAGTATTTTTTCAAATAGATATTGTAATAGAAGGCCGGGTCATTTGACGGAAATGAAATGCTTTTCCCTAGCGGCAGTCGAGTTCTTAGGGAATCTCTGAAAGATAGATATTTTATTTGTAATTGATTTCTTTCTTTCCAATCTCCCATGTATCAATTTTAGTTATTTACTAGATCAATTATGATATTAATGTTTATGTGGGCCCAGTGCTCAGAAACTACCGTAACTTTCAACCTTGTAAATTTCAATAGCATACAAAGTTTTTCAATAGCGAAATTGTTTATATGATGTAAATGAAATCTAAAAGCTGAAATATGACATGGTATTAAACTATAAACACTATATATACATTCATAGTATTTATCTGCAGAGCAATTTGTAAAGTTTATTATTTTATTCAAAAAGAATTCCAAATAGAATTTAAGTAAAACTTTTAGCTGTAGAAATAAAAATTAGGTTGAGTCATACATCGAAAATAGTTATAAATAAGTAAATGGTTAATTCGAACAGGTTTGAATTCAATATTAGCCATATTTAATTCTGTTGCGACAAATACGATCACAAAGACAAAACAAACGGTATAGAGAAGAAACAAAACCATATGCAAATAGAAAATACGAGAACTTACTAATTAGACGAAGGCGGATTTTTATTAATAATCAAAAGTAGAGGAGTACAAACGGTGGACGAATACAAATCCCTCTCACAAATAGTTACCTCTCAAAAAACTATCTCAAAGACATCAATCTCCATGGTTACAAAATAATACAATATATATAGTATACTAGATATAAGTCTAAATAATTAATTTCCCAACCAATAAATATCCACCTTGTTTGTAGATAAGTCTGAATTTGTTATCTCTTGACTTGTAGATAAATCTGAATTTAAGGGAAATCAACAGGGATTGAAATGGAAGGCATACACGACAAATCTCCACCTTGTGTCACATTCCCACAAACTCCTCCATCAAAATTAATAATAGCTCCACCTTCACCAAAACCCCCCTCAAAGGCTCAAATGAGTGCGACATACTCCAATAAAATTCAAATAATGCTCAAACTTAACAACTGAAAAAGACTTCGTCGACATGTCGGCCGGATTATCCGCTGTGCCAACATTCTTCACAATAATCTCTTCTTTCTCAACGAATTTCTGTACAAATCAGTACCTCACAACAATGTGATTCGTCCTATCGTGATGCATCTGATTTTTCGTCAAATGAATCGCGCTTTGGGTATCACAGTAGACTATTATGGCATCCTTTTGAATACCAAGTTCCGAAAATAGCGCCTTCAACCAGATCGCTTCCTTAACGGCCGCAACAACGGCTATATACTCCGCCTCCGTCGTAAACAACGCTACTGTAGGCTGCAAAAAAGCACGCCAACTGATGGGACATCCTCCCAAGAAGAATACATAACCGGTGATCGATCTTCATCTGTCAAGATCACTCGCATAATCGGAGTTGTTGAATCCAACCAAACTGTCGTTATTCCTTCCAAACACCAATCCCACGTCAAACGTACCTCATAGGTATCATAATATCCATTTCACTGGCTGCCAATGGCCCTTACTAGGAGAAGCTATATAGCGATTAACAACACTAACGGCCTGTGAAATGTCGGGTCGTGTACAAACCATGTCATACATAACACTACCCACCACACTCGCATATGGAACATTCGACATATATCTAATCTCATCCTCTGTTTGCGGTGATGAACGAGCAGAAAGTTTGAAATGAGCTGCCAACGGAGTATTTACAGATTTAGCGCCTATCATGCCGAAACGCTCCAAAACTTTCTCACGTATCGATGTTGAGACAAGTATAGCTTTCCTCCTTTGTGATCTCACTTGATCTTCAAACCAAGTATTTTTTTGGCCGCTCCCAAATCCTTGATCTCAAACTTGCATTTCAACCGTCTCTTCAAATTCTGAATATCAACCATATACCTTACTGCTATCAATATATCATCAACATAAAGTAGCAAGTATATGAAAGAACCATCGGCGAGCTTCTTCGAATATACACAACTGTCGCCCATACTTCTCGTGAACTCAATTTCTTTCATGAATGAATCAAACTTCTTATACCAACGTCTAGGTGAATGTTTCAAACTGTAGAGAGATTTCTTTAGCAAACAAACGTGGTCTTTTTTTTCTTCAACTTCAAAACCCACGGGCTGTTGCATGTAGATCTTCTTTACCAAATCATCGTGCAAGAATGCCGTCTTCACGTCGAGCTGCTCGAGCTCCAAATCTTGCATAGCTACTAAACCAAACAAGACACGTATAAAGATGTGTTTAACAACCGGAGAAAATAGCTCATTGAAGTCAACTCCCCGAACTTGCGAATAGCCTTTAGCTACCAACTGTGCCTTGTATCTCGTATCAACCGCCCCTTGGTCACTTTCTTTCTTCTTGAAAACGCATTTGCAGCCAACTACTTTATTTCCTTTTTCGGGCTTCACGAGATTCCATGTCTGGTTCTTGTGAAGAGACTCAATCTCTTCATTCATAGCGACCAGCCAACGAGCTGGCTCATCGGATGAGATGGCTTCTTGATAGCTCGTCAGTTCGCTACTATCAACTGTTTCTGCAACAGACAGCGCATACACCACTAGATCATTATAGCCATATCTTTGTGGCGGTCAAATGTCCCTTCTTTCTCGGTCACGAGTGAGCAAATACTCCTCATCATGAGACTGCTCATGATGAGCGAGCAAATACTCCTCATCATGGGACTGCTCATAATGAGCTTCTTCAGACGATGGTGAAGAAGAGATCTCGTGCGAACCCGAGCTTTCACCAACCTCAATATCAATTCTCGGCTCATCCTTCTTTGAATTGTCTTCAACTGAAGGTTCCATAATCTTCGGTTTCGACATAGTAAATTCATCAAAAGTCGCATCTCTGCTAATCATAAATTTAGACGACTTTGGATTCGAACACCACAAAATATAATCCTTATCACCGGTATCATAACCGAGAAATATACATTTCTTCGCTCGATGATCTAATTTGCCTTCACGGCAATGTGCATAAGTGGGGCAACCAAACACCTTAAGTATTGAATAATCAGCGTGTTTTTCTGACCATATCTGCTCTGATGTCTTACAATCTAGCGATGCATGAGGCGATCGATTCACAATATAGCATGCCGTATTTACCGCTTTTGCCCAAAACTCCATTCCGACCCCTGCGTTGGAAAACATGCACCGCACTTTCTCTAAAAGAGTCCAATTCATACGCTCTGCGACTCCGTTATGCTGTGCTGTGTAGACAACGGTATGATGTCGAACTATCCCTTCTTTTTTGCAGAAATTATTGAAATCTCCAGCGCAAAACTCTAACCCGTTGTCTATCCTCAGTCTCTTGATATGCTTACATGTTTGCTTCTCAAGCAACGTCTTCCATTACTTAAATATAGTAAACACATCACTTTTGTGTTTTAAGAAGTAGACCCAAAGCTTCCTCGAAAAATCATCAATGAAGGTAAGCAGATACTTGTCACCTCTTCCTTTATAATCAACTGGAGAGGGTCCCCAAAGGTTCGAATGGATATAATCAAGAGTACTTTTGGTGTTGTGCACAGCCGAACTGAAGCTAACACGTTTCTTCTTCATAAAAACGCAATGTTCAAAAAACTCCAGCTTCGTCGTACTTTTCCTACCAAGTAGACCTTGCTTCGATGACTCGGCCATACCTCTCTCACTCATATGTCCGAGCCTCATATGTCACAATCTGGTAGTTTCTGAATCCGTCATAGATTTGGATGATAAAATCGCCGCCAATCCGGAAGTCGTTGAACCCTGCAACGAATATAAGGACCCATTTTCAAGCCCTTCATCACAATAAGAGCACCTTTGGTTACCTTCATAACTCCACTTCAACGGAAAACTTGTAACCCTGTTATTGAGTTCACCCAAAAAGATGAGATTCTTCTTCAAGTTAGGTACGTGCCTGACTTCCGCCAACGTCCTCACAACACCATCGAACATCTTGATTTGGATTGTCCCTTTGCTAATAGCTTGACACGATCTATTGTTTCCCATCAAAACCACTCCACTATCAACGGACTCGTACGTAGTGAACAAATCCCTATTGGGACAGAAGTGGTAAGAACAACCCAAATCCATGATTCACTTGTTCTTGGATCGCTGTGTGTTGTCAAGTACCATAAGAAGATATCCTTCTCCTTTTGCTATACTCGCTTCAAATGAAGACTCCTTCTTTGATTTGTCTTCCTTCTTTTGTTTGTTCTGCAACTTAAAGCAATCGACCTTGAAGTGCCCCTTCTTCTTACAATAATTGCAGATAACGTTTTTAGTCTTAGATTTTGACCATGACTTCTTCCTATTTGCTTCTGGATCTCTCTTCTCCACTTGCCCTCGAACAAATAAGCCAGACGATGAACCATCCATTTCGGTGGAAATCAACTCCTTGTCGATCTTCTCTTTGCTCATCAAATTCTCCTTGACATCCTTGATTGAGATCGTGTCTTGTCCATAAACCATGGTGTCACAGAAGTGCTTATAAGAGGGTGGCAATGAACACAACAAGAGAAGAGCTTGATTTTCATCACCAATCTTAATGTCGATCTTACCCAGATCTGTAATGATCGCATTAAACTCACCAACGTGAGATTTTATTGGAAAGTCTTCTGACATGTGAAGTGTGTTGAGACGTGTTCATATCATAATATTGCATTTTATATTCTCCAGTCTTATACGTTTTATAAATAAACAGGTGCTTTTGACTTATGTCTGCTACATATTACAGGATACAGGTTCTTGGAGCGAAAACAGTGAAAAAGACAAAAGACGATACAAAAAGGGGTTTTTGACCAACAAATAGAAGGATCCTAGTCAAGCCTAGATGAAGAACAGTTCACAAAGGTATAAGGCAACGCAAGGTCCAAAATGTCAAAGTGAACGGTTAAAAGACCATTATAAGTTTTCACTGAAGATCTGGAGAAGACTCAGAAGCCAAATGGATAAAAGAACCAAAGAATAAGAGTCCTAAAGAGACCCTGAAGCTTACCACAAATTTTGAGCATATGAACTCACCAAGGGGCCGCGGAACCGCGGCCCTACCCCCACTAATGCCGCGGTTCCGCGGCCATCTGACGTACGTGTCGGTGCAGATTTCTTCCGTCGGTGCGTCGGTGCGAAGGTTGGGATTTTTCGGGGGTATTTTTGTAATCGCACATGTGCGAATCCTGTAACCCTAAATTTTCCTATTTCCTTATAAATATGTAATCAAAATACTGTAATAGGGATGCCTCTTTTCAATAAAGAAAATTCAGATTCTTTGGAAGATTAAGAGCATCATTTCTTGTAAGTTCCTTTTAATTTTCTGCCTTAGTTTAAAATTAATTTCTTGCCCTAGATTAATTCATTCCTTGCCCTAGTATTCTAAATTAATTCTTGCCTTAGATAAATCCTTCCATTGCCCTAGTTTAATCTAGTGTAGTATTTCTTAAACTGCAGTAGGTAAGTAATTTTAAAATGTTGTTTTTAATAGATCTCCTAATGAGCGAGTAATTTCCTCGCTTGTTAGGGTTAGGAATAAGGGAGGGATTGAGAGATGAATATCTTTTATCTCTTTCAAGCCCATTAATTTGTAATAACTAGAACCTCATGCACACATGCATGATCCGCTCCTTACGGCACCCTACCCACGAGGTAACGGTGAAACCGTAGTATAAAGGACCGGACATGCATGACTTCCATGAAGGTTAGAGCAATTAGTAGGAAAGGACGGACAAGGATCTAGAGGAAGAAACTTCGTTTCTTCCCAATCATCCTAATCCCCTTTACTAATAATTGTTATAACTTCTAAAAGGATTTAATTGAGGGCATTGAAAGAGGTGTGAATATTAATTAATCTTATCAAACTCACCTTAGACCTAATCCTAACAAGTTTCTTGATCATCGTACAACTTAGTTTTTAGATTCAATTAAAAGACCAAACAACCATTGGAATCAGCTCGTAAGAACACTTAGGAAAATTATACATCCCTGTGGACCGACCCGTATTCACCGGCCAGCTGCAAAGCGACGCCGTTTCTGATTGCGGTAAATTATTTTTGATCGACAAAACCTCTTTCAATCAAATGGCGCCGTTGCCGGGGATGGCGTAAAATTTCATTTGTGTAATTTCGGGTTAATATAAATCTTATAAAATCATAAAAATCTAAAAATATAAAAAGTACAAAAATTTTTATCAATTTTTGTTATTGTTTGAAGGGTTTATTGTTTGAATCTTGCAGGAACAGCGAAGAATCTCGGATCTGGAAATTTACAGAAAGAGAAACAGAAAAGGGTACATTAAAACAGAGGGATAAGTCCACAGCAGAATAGCAGAAATTTTCCCGGGAAGTGATCCTTCCACCGGACCGCGGAACCGCGGCTCAGGAGCGCCCCAAACCGCGGAACCGCGGCAGATACGTGGCCTCTTTGCACAAAATTAGCTCTGTTTGTTTTCTAATCCCCTTCTCTGCCAACCTCAATATATCTTTTGCGAAATTTTCTGCAGAATTTCTTTGTGCTAAAAATTCTTTTCCCCCCTTCTCAATAACAGATTTTCTGCAGGTTTCTTTGCGCCGCGCTAAAAATAATTGATTGCAAGTGAATTTACTGTTTTGCATAATTTAATCGAACTTTAAGGGGATATTGACCAAACTCAGATTGGGTGGGGATTTCACCACCCTTCCCAGGACCCCAGAAAGCACTTAAAGCATTTGCATTGACCACAATTAATTAAAAAAATACTAGACTCAGCCCTAAGGACTACGAGCTCAATAGGACAAAGGACTAGACATAGGCATCGACCGTTTATCCTAACTGACTTTGCGGTGTCTAGGCAAGTGTGTCAAGGCAAGTGGTTACTTAATTAGGACCGCTACTTGTAGCGGGGAGCCTCCCACTTACCTGGCACTTACCTGGCCGCAATTGGTGGTGAAGAGGCGGTTTGAGGTCTTATTTCTAATCCTAGTTAGGAGCTGTCTAGCTGACCTAGGTGACCCTAGATCTAGGCCTGATTGTGCATGTGTGGTTGATCGCATTTGTGTCACAAGTTCCTTTTCAAAAATCTTTTGCAAAAATTTCACATAAAAGAAAAAAGAAAAATCTTTTCAAAACTTGCAACTTGTCGCTAAAGAAATCTTGCAACTCGCTTACACCACTTCCTTTCATTGACGTTATCTTACCTCCACATTCTGTCTTTCATTTTTTTTTCTGACTACACTACCCCTTTAGTGTATGTCACTTTGGACTAGGGACACTAACGCCCGATTAGTCCGTGTGTCGTTGGTACCGACAGACGAACCCTTCGACACCGAAGTTGACAGTCCTTCCACTTTCTTACCTCTACCTTCAAATTCTTCCTCCGAAGACATGTCGGGATTCAACCCCAACAATACCTTACCAACTGGAATGATTTCGCCTCCGTTAGGTGCGAATAACCCGAATCAACCGCCTGTTGAAGCGCCCGCACGAGTCGCGCTCCAGGATCTCTTCTACCCTGTCCGCACTTGTTTACCTACCTGTCTTTCACCCCCACCGGCAAATGGGGACAATTTTGAAATAAAACCACATTTCATCAATATGCTGCCAAAATTTCATGGTTTGGAATCAGAAGATGCGTATATTTTTATTAATAAATTCCAAAACGTTTGCGCTATGATGAAAACGACCCAATTAAGTGATGACGCTATAAGGCTAAGGGTCATTCCTTTCACCTTATGTGACTTAGCCGAGAAGTGGCTATACAGCACAGCATCACATTCCATTAGAAATTGGGACGAGTTTGTGAAAGCCTTTCTTAAAAAGTTCTATCCTCATCACAAAACTGCTAGAATCCGTAATGAGATTATACAATTTTCACAGCTTCCTTCCGAACCATTTTGGAAGTGTTTTGAGAGATTTAAAGACCTACTCGTTCAATGCCCTCATCATGGGATCGAAAGTTGGCAACTTTGCCAAACATTATACGAGGGATTGAACTCGGCAACGAAGCAGTTGCTAGAAACCATCTGTCAAGGTCACTTTCTCTCCAAATCTAGTGAGGAAGCGTGGCAGTTTCTTGAGGATCTTAGTGAACAAACAATTCAGTGGGAGAGCTCCAAGACCACATCATCTTCTTCTAGTGGTCAATTTAGGGCAGGCATACATCAAGTAGAGATGTCAATTACTATGAAGGCCGAGATGGCCGCTCTTACGAAAAAGCTAGAAGCGATTGAGACCAAAATCTCGTCGCCTTCTCCTGCCCCTGTTATGCCTCCACGAACTGTGTGTGCTTGTTGTTCGGCTCCATCACACTTAACCGAAGAGTGTCCTTACAATGCATCTACTCAAGGACATGATCAAGTCAATGCTGCCTT
The DNA here is from genome assembly GCA_030015575.1 of Agapanthus africanus. Lineage (NCBI taxonomy): Eukaryota > Viridiplantae > Streptophyta > Magnoliopsida > Asparagales > Amaryllidaceae > Agapanthus > Agapanthus africanus. The sequence continues at coordinate 72,668,372 of JASDDO010000026.1, forward strand.
TCAGCAACGACAGAGAAACGATCCATACTCTTCGACATACAATCCGGGGTGGAGGAGTCACCCAAATTTCGCTTGGAACCAAAATCAACAATTCCAAGGAAATAACAATTTTCAAGGGCCTCCTCCACAACAACAACAAGCATCCCCACAAACTCAATTTCAACAACTTTTCCAACAGCAACCTTACCTTAATCAAGTGAACAATTTTGTGCCTAACAATTCTTACGCGCCAAACAATTTTGTTCAACCTAACAATGACAAGGTTAGCTCGCTCGAAAGAAGTCTAGATGCGTTCCTAAAGCAATCTACACAATCTACAGCAAGATTAGAGACTTCTATTCAATCTTTGGTGCAAAACAGTGCCTCACACGATCAAAGCATCAAATCTATTGAGGCACAAATTGCACAACTCAATGCAGCATTGAGCGAGCGAGAAAAAGGAAAGCTCCCATCTCAACCACTGCCTAATCCCGGTCATGCACATGCTGCATATCAACAGCAAACTCATAACGTAAACGCTGTGACCACGTTGAGATCGGGGAAAATGTTGCAAAACAATGTGGGTATTCACGATGACACCCCTGCTGGTGGTTCTTCTTCACCTTCTTCGTCTTCGTTAGAGCCTGTTCTCCATCATTCACAAGACTCTACTCCTTCTAGCTCGAACGGACCCACTTCTCACAACATGAACACATCTACACGGGGTTCCGTTCCAACTCAACAATCTGATCCGCAAAAATTGGACTCAACAACATTTCAAAATGCTCCTTTTCCAAACCGGTTGAGATCCAATAAACCAACTCCACAAATGGAGAAGATTGTTGAGCTGTTCAAACAGGTTAGCATAAATATCCCTCTTTTAGATGCAATCCAACAAGTTCCTTCATATGCAAAAATCTTAAAGGACTTATGCACCAAAAAGAGGAAGTCACAAGTACCAAAGAAAGTTTTTATGGCTAGTGCTATTAGCGATGCTCTTGTCAATTCTTTACCTCAAAAGCATAAGGACCCCGGTTGTCCTACTATTTCGATAACAATTGGGGACAAGAACATCAATAGAGCACTACTGGATCTTGGTGCTAGTGTCAATTTGCTACCTTATTCTGTGTATGAGCAATTAGGCATTGGAGAGCTTAAGCCCACTCACTGTACTCTCCAAATGGCTGATCGATCAATCACCCATCCAAAGGGTGAGCTAGAGGATGTGTTGATCAAAGTTGGGGAGTTCATATTCCCAGTTGATTTTATTGTTATGGACACACAACCTGTTGCTAACTCACGGAACCAAATTCCGGTGATCCTCGGTCGACCATTTTTGGCCACTTCCAATGCCGTAATAAACTGTCGCAATGGCTCCATGACTCTATCCTTCGAGAAGACGTCTAGTGAGTTCAATATTTACAAGTTAGGAAGTCTGCCCCCCGTGCCTAATACTAGTACACGAGAAGTTTGCTCTATTCACGAAATCACGCAGGAGGACTGCGAGTTTGAAAGATTTTTGTTTGCTGAGAACGGCTTTGACGCCACTAGTGCGTCCCTCCTTGAGCCTACCACAGTTGACACAACCGATATTGATTATGAAAGTTTCACTTTTTCGGATGACGACGACTCACAGCCCGAATATGAGTCTTTTGAATTTTTGGATGAGTTAGTTGAACCATCCGAATCGGTTGTTTGCAGTGATTTTGAACCTGTGTTGGAGTCCTTTGAGTTCGAGGTAGATTCCGCAATGATTCTTTCGCCTCCGAAACTCGAACTTATGTCCTTGCCGTCTCACCTTAAATATGCTTACATAGGTGAGAATGAGACCTTTCCCATTATAATATCAGCCTCTCTAGCCTTCGAGCAAGAGAACGCTATTTTAAAAGTCTTACAAGATAGGCGGCAAGTTTTCGGTTGGACTATGGCGGACATCGAGGAGATTAGTTCCCTCATAATTGAATATCATATGCAAATGATGGATGATGCCAAGTCAATAAAGGACCCTCAGAAACATTTTGGGGATATTGTGGTGAGTCAACCTCCTCATTTAGAAGTTGAACCACCTCCATTTCTTTTAATAAGCTATGAGAATGCCAGTATTCCACTGACTGCTGATCATTCTCATTCTCGTTTTGATTCATCACCACATCATATCTATTCACTTCCATACTTTCCCTACCATCACTCCTATCTTCCCCAATTCTTTTTGGATCGGTACAACATGTTCTTCCACCAACCGACACTCTTTACAGATAAATTTTTCGACTGGTTGGTGTTGATGTTTGGTCTGTGCAAAGTCTGACAGTAATGTCTAACATTGTTTCACTGAAGTTTTGGGGGGGCCTTTCTGTATATATTTTTGTTTTTCTTTTATCAATTAAATAAAAGAAAAATTATAAATAAATAAACAGGACATTGCCGACATTATCGACCCTACTGGTGCAGCATGACAGTGAGAACACTGTTAAGTTTAAGTTTGGGGGTATGCTCGGTACGTTTTCTTCCTTCGCATTCATATGTACATATTTTTGCATTTGCATATTTATTTGAAAACCCATAAAAAATTGAAAATTTCAAAATTATAAAAATTATTGTATTCAATTTTGACCATATTTAACTTGAGTTTGAAGAATAGGTTAACTGGCCAGGAACAACTAGATCTTAGACCTAGTAAATTAAAAACCCTAAAAATAACCTTCTTTAAAGATTAACGGTAGAAAGTATATGTCTTTGTAGTTTATTTAGAACTAGGCAAATTTTGAGTTCACTTTTTGGGCTAAGTTGAAATAAAGGAAAAATATTGATATTCTTATTAGAGTATAAGTTTGAAAAATAATTCCTAGCTTAAGTCTATACTCTGAAAATGTATACCCTACAAATTGCACAATCACGCACTTTGAAACTTGGAATAGTAGAAGAGACCTTGAAATGCTCCTGTCTAAAGTCCTTAGTACGAAGAAAAAAATGTGAATAAAGAAAAAATGAACACTGGTCTTTGTGATTACTTAAGGCTGCAAAAATAGAAAAATATTTAGCAAGGGTGCTTCATCACCTAGTGCCTTAGACCAACTGGTTTGGGAGTCACTGCTAAAAGCCTTGGGTGTTGCAAGACTAGGAATTACGCTTTAAAGTGCAAACATATCTTGTAATCGGTTGTTGGTACCTCAAGAAGTATTAACAGTCGCATGAAGGATGTGAATTCACCAGTTAATTAGTGCTTTGGACAACGGACAAGAGTATGATTGCTTGATTTGAATTTCCAAGTGTAGGGATGATTAATACACACACGTGGGGATATATGATTAGAGTTGAGATAAGAGAAAGGAATGAAGAATATAACTTGTATCTTTAGTAGAGTTGATAGAAAAATTCCCAAGTGGAGATGGAACCTTAAAAGGAAAACTTAAGAAATGCTGAAAGCTGAGTGAGTCTATCGAACATATATAATCTTAAGTTAAATGATGAGGAAGTGTGAAGAATATGGGTGGTAATTTATGAGTCAATGATAATAGAATTCCTTGTTATAAAACCTAATTGGAGAATTAAAGTTAGTGGGCCTAATTGATAGGATTTTGTGGGTAGTATCCGCTGAAAACCCTCAGGATACAACACTCTTCCTACTAGGGACACCTAGAGATTTAACGGCTTGTTGCACGTGCTCAGTGCAATCGCGTTTCCCTGCGAAAGTGCGGTTAGGTTTTATCGAGAATAAAATAATAAGTTTGGGGGTATTTGTTCATATCATAATATTGCATTTTATATTTCCCAGTCTTATGCGTTTTATAAATAAACAGTTGCTTTAGACGCATGTCTGCTACATATTACAGGATACAGGTTCTTGGAGCGAAAACAGTGAAAAAGACAAAAGACGATACAAAAAGGGGCTTTTGACCAACAAATAAAAGGATCCTAGTCAAGCCTAGATGAAGAACAGTTCACAAAGGTACAAGGCAACGCAAGGTCCAAAATGTCAAAGTGAACGGTTAAAAGACCATTACAAGTTTTCACTGAAGATCTGGAGAAGACTCAGAAGCCAAATGGATAAAAGAACCAAAGAATAAGAGTCCCAAAGAGACCCTGAAGCTTACCACAAATTTTGAGCATATGAACTCACTAAGGGGCCGCGGAACCGCGACCCTACCCCCACTAATGCCGCGGTTCCGCGGGCATCTGACGCACGTGTCGGTGCAAATTTCTTCCGTCGGTGCGTCGGTGCGAAGGTTGGGATTTTTCGGGGGTATTTTTGTAACCGCACATGTGCGAATCCTGTAACCCTAAATTTTCCTATTTCCTTATAAATATGTAATCAAAATACTGTAATAGGGATGCCTATTTTCAATAAAGAAAATTCAGATTCTTTGGAAGATTAAGAGCATCATTTCTTGTAAATTCCTTTTAATTTTCTGCTTTAGTTTAAAATTAATTTCTTGCCCTAAATTAATTCATTCCTTGCCCTAGTATTCTAAATTAATTCTTGCCTTAGATAAATCCTTCCATTGCCCTAATTTAATCTAGTGTAGTATTTCTTAAACTGCAGTAGGTAAGTAATTTTAAAATGTTGTTTTTAATAGATCCCCTAATGAGCGAGTAATTTCCTCGCTTGTTAGGGTTAGGAATAAGGGAGGGATTGAGAGATGAATATCTCTCATCTCTTTCCAGCCCATTAATTTGTAATAACTAGAACTTCATGCACGCATGCATGATCCGCTCCCTACGGCACCTTATCCACGAGGTAACGGTGAAACCGTAGTATAAAAGACCGGACATGCATGACTTCCATGAAGGTTAGAGCAATTAGTAGGAAAGGACGGATAAGGATCTAGAGGAAGAAACTTCGTTTCTTCCCAATCATCCTAATCCCCTTTACTAATAATTGTTATAACTTCTAAAAGGATTTAATTGAGGGCATTGAAAGAGGTGTGAATATTAATCTTATCAAACTCACCTTAGACCTAATCCTAACAAGTTTCTTGATCATCGTACAACTTAGTTTTTAGATTCAATTAAAAGACCAAACAACCATTGGAATCAGCTCGTAAGAACACTTAGGAAAATTACACATCCCTGTGGACCGACCCGTATTCACCGGCTAGCTGCAAAGCGACGCCGTTTCTGATTGCGGTAAATTATTTTTGATCGACAAAACCTCTTTCAATCAAGACGCTGATTCAACAGGAGTCGATTTGTGAGAGATTACCTTAAATATAACTCCTCTAATTTATTCCATAAATCAGCCACCGTCTTTTCCATCAAAACTTCTTGTAGAACTTCGTTTGTCAGACATAAGTGGATAGCCGTGAGGACCTTTTCATCCATCCCCTTCCAAGCTTCCTCCGTCATAGCGGAAAGCTTTTTATGTTTTCCTAAAATCGCCTTCTTCAAATTATTTTGAGTTAAAACGGCAACCATACGGACTTGCCGCAAACTGAAACTCATATTTCCATCAAACTTCTCGATATCGATCTTCTCGATTGTTTGCCGCTGAAAACAGAGACAAACTGGGATATGACATCTTGCCTGAATTTAGGGGAAGATGCTATATGGAATATATCTATCCACCTCTCCGAAGATGCCAAGATGATTTATGGCACCATATATCGAAAGTTTGGACAGATGCGACCAATATAGCGTGACTTATCAGATTCTCCCTTATTGAGGGTTTTTTTTCTTATTGTGGGGATGCTTTTCCCTGCAGGCGCAAGCTCTTGCGGTTAATTACGTTATCGCGTTGCGATAACCACTTTCACCTGCTCCAGTAAGTCACTTCGTGTTGTGTTATATTTGTTTATATGTGGTTGCCCATGGATTGTATATGGAGACTAGTTTATGTCGTTGCCCGTAGAGCGCCGATTAGTCCAAATCCGTATATATTATAAATTTGGATTTGAACTTAGGTCATATATTCCATTAGTTCAGAGGTTTAAGGATCGTTAATCTTGTTTTAGATTAAGATCGACTTAAATATATGCGCATATGGGCTAAGGATACGTTAGTCTCATATTAGACTAAGATCAACTCAGACATACAGTTAAAGATCATTGATCTTCTTAAGATCAGCTTCATAAGGGTGAGCATATGGGCTCGGTCACAGTGAGTATATGGGCTCATTTGATTTATAAGCATAGAAGTTTAGCTTCTAAAAAAACCTAGTCCCTTTTGGATTGAGTATTGGGCTTTCTATTGCCCGTCCAGTGCTAAGCACTCAGTTTATGAGACTCGCATGTATATCACGTGAGACGCACAAGCTTGCGCGTTGCCCTATCAGTGCTAAGCAGTTAGTCATTTAGACTATGGATATAATATCCAAATCAGGTTCTTGCGCTCACGTGGATATCACGTAGGACGAACATGTTCTGGCGTTCATGTGGGTATCACGTGAGACACTCAGACTTGGGCATTGCTCTATCGGTGCTAAGCACTTTTATACAGCGCTCATATGAGTATCACATGAGGCGTTCACGCTCTGGCATGTTTTAAACGCTCACGTGTATGGCACGTGAGGCGAAGAGTTTTTACTTATGGGCGCTTACGTGTATGGCATGCGAGACACTATCTTCATGGGCTTTCTGTGCGTTCACGTGGATATCATGCGAAGCGCTCCTCTCATTATTTCTTTTTAGTGCTCACGCGGATATCACGTGAGACTCTATGTTTTTTTAGATATTTAATCTCTATCCATGTTTTTGAAAGAAGTTAAACTTCTGTTGATGGTATTTTGACTATTAATGATCACTATTTTAAGAACTAAATTCTTAATTATGAAGGAACTAAGTTCTTGGAGTATAGACTCCATATATTTTCATGTTCTTTCCTCCATTGTTCTTTTCAATCTCGTTCTCCCCTGAATTTTTGATTCTCAAGAACAAAATCTTCCCGATAAGAATTAAATTCTTAACTTATGGGGGGACTTGTCTTGTGGATCTTAGATCCAGAGAAAAAACTAAGTTCTTTTTTAGAGGGTTAAACCCTTATATATATATGATAAGAAAAAGAGATATTTGATCTCTCTACTTTTTTTACCTAGGGTTTGAGAGGAGTAAGAAAATATTCTTCCTTCGAAAAGAGAATTAAATTATCAGTTGTAGCTTTTTCCTTCTTATGGGGTTGATTCTGTATTTTGCAGAAGCCTATAGAATGTTTTCTCTCTATGAGACTTAAAGTCTTGGGTCTTTTATATAGGTGAAGAAAAACTGCTGATTAGTTTGAGAAAATCTCTTATTGAGAGATATCGATTGATTTAATTGATCTCAAAAATCACTCGGAGAATTTTATTCACCGTTGGATCTTTGATCTAGTAGCTTTCTGTTTAACAGAAAATATCTTCTGTTGGTTTTAATATGATTAGGAAAATATTTTCCTAACAAAGGGTCTTCTGATTTGATCGGTAATATTGTAATTACCGTTGGATTTTAAATCCAAAGGTCCTCTGTTTAACAGAGAAAATCTTTCTAGTTTTAGAAAGATCAGGGGAAGATATTTCCCAAATAGAATTTAATTCCAAATAGAATTTAATTCTATCTGAAGCTAGTGCTTCAAACAGATACGCTCACGTGGCTTTCACGTGAGGGCTATCATATATAAACGATAGCAGCGCTCACGTGTTTTTCACCCGAGCACTCATGTGTTTAACACATGGGGCACTGTTTGGGTTTTGACTAATTTGTATTCAGCGCTCACACACGTGTTTAACACGTGATACTTATATCTCAGGGTTTAACCCTTACTGAAGCCTGAGATCACATGATTCACATGTGAGCCCTCACGTGCTTTGCACATAAGAGGGTTTCGTTCTCTCTTCTCGTGATTTTTTGAGTCATCCTTCTATTTTCTAACACTCTCTTTTGGTCAGAGCCTGGGAATAGTTTTAACTGACACCATGCGCAACATTTTTTATACCAAGACTTGAATGCTTCTCTTTATAATTTGAAGAAGTGCTCATCTTCTCGTTTAGAATCACATAGAAAGAACCATTTTTCCACAGAGAGAACCATGACTTGTGCTTGCTTGCATGCTCCCCGAAAACCATGGGAGGTGCCTATCGGGGAAATTATTCCTTGTTTTGCTGTATGTCTGGCGAATCCCGCTCTCATGGATGATCAATGCGACACAGTGATACATGAGCTCATGATTCGTAAATGATCCTATCTTCTCGCCGGCTCTATCTGGCTTCGCACAATTTTCCTTACCGTTCTCGATGATATTCCTCCTCATCCGGCGGAGATGACTTTGGCAATACTCGACACAGCGGAGGATAAAATTGACTTCTTTCAGGAGGCCAGTCTGATCACAAAGTCTTTAAGGGATCGCTCCATTCATTTGCTGAGTCAGATACGGGCTCGGCAGGCCGCCATGTTTGCTTTTGCCGATGAGCACGGTGCTGATCGATGGGGAGCGACTTTCCGCTAGAATCGTCGTTTCAATGTGGTAGAGAAGGCCAAGACGGAATTAGAGAATTTTGTATATTGTTTTGTTAACCCTTGTAGTCCCGATCTCATATTTGGTGATCTCTTCTTTGTAGAATAAGATATTTATTTAAATGCATTTTTTTATCGTTGATGATGAATATTTCACCTCTAACAAATGTTCTTCCACTGATTGCATCGTTTAAACATATGTGCATCTTGCATGTGCGCTCGCGCTTTGCACATGCATATGCTAAGCGTATGCGCATGTGCTTTGCGCGTACACTTTACCTTTAGGAATTTCTGCTAAGTGCGAACGCCAATGATGCGTGCGTATGCCGCACACGTGTCACTCACTAACCTTCACACGCGCATATTAGTACGCATGCACACATATATGTAAGTGAGCACTTAAACAGGTGTGAACAATGATTGTTGGAAACATGATGTGAGATCAAAATATCTTGAGTACTAACGAACCCTACACTTCAAAATCACAATCTATGAAAGTGGGGAAGAGGACGTAGTTTTCGTTACCCACCGTTAATCTAGATCGCAAAATTAAAACCTGATGGTTCAACCAAAAAATCCCACAACAATACAACAAGAGCTCTGATGCCAATTTGTTGTGACAAATATGATAATGAAGACAAAACAAACGATATAAAGAAGAAACAAAACCACAGGAAAATAGAAAATACAAGAACTTACTAATTAGGCGAAGGCGAAATTTTATTAATAACCAAAAGTGGAGGAGTACAAACGGTGGACGAATACAAATCTCTCTCATAAATAGATCTCTCTCAAAAACCTATCTCAAAGGCATCAATCTCTAGGGTTACCAAATAATATAATATATATAGTATACTAGAGATAAGTCTAAATAACTAAATATAAGTCTAAATAACTAATTTCTCAACTAATAAATATCCACCTTAATTATAGATAAGTCTGAATATTTTATCCCTTGCCTTGTAGATAAATTTGAATATATGGGAAATCAATAGTGACCGAAAATGAAGGCATACACAAAAAATTCAATAAAAGACGTATTTGAAACATCATATACATATAATTGTAATATTGAAGAAATGAAAAGGAGATATTTTAAAAAATAAATATTTGAATGAAGGGCATTTTAAAAATAAATTAAAATTGAGAGGGGCAAAGTGCATGTTTTAGGAAGTTAAGGCTATTTCCAGCTAGCCACCAAGACACAGATTAAAGATATTTCCTTGCACTTTAGCCTAAATATTTATCGATTGATGTTATTTATAAGGGGTTAAATGAATATAGTTAACATCTCTCGGTTAATAATTGGGCATGGAGTAGCCCATTGGTGGGGCTTAGAGTAGCCCATGGGAGAGACCCGGGTTCGAGTCTGGGGCACCCTGTTAATGAGGGGTGGCTAATTTACACTACAAGAAATGAAGGCTTATTCTATCGGGTATTAGCCAACAGAAAAACCTATTGACCGATGAAATAAATATATTCCGTCGGTTGTATTTCGACAGATAAAATTACGAAGTAATAGATTGTATTTCGTCAGGCAATTAGCTTATTCCGTCGGGTATATTATTACATCGGGTGATAGCCGACGGAAAAAGTGTGAGAAACCGGGAAATTTTAATCCAAATCCACCAAGATTTCTCACTTATTTCGTCGGGTATATTAATCTAATACGTTGGGCTATCACTTATTCCGTCGGTTATGGCTCGACGGAATAAATAACAAACAAAGATTTTTTTCTCCATATTATAGCTAGATCCTTACTCATACAATACAATATAATATAATGATATCACACATATATATCCATCGTAATCATAATTTAATTCACGACAATTTGCCATAACCAATATTATATCCATCCAAATCGCCACGGAACCAATAATTTGATCGAAATTTCTACAAAACCAAAACAAATTAACGAAAATATCAAATCCATTATATTCCATTAATTTACAACACAATTCAATTGCATTTGGAATTTGCAAAAAGCACCGATTGAGAACAAGTGCGCATAATCTAATTATTGGGGGGCACCGCCGGAGGATGCTGAGTGAAATCGAGCAGCTCCTGCAGTGTTATCAACATACAAAATATTAGCTTTATGAATTCACGGTATGATATAGATATGTTATTCATGATAATAAACTATTTTGTCGCAATGTTTTAAGGGATATCGAGCAGATCCAATAATATTTTTAACGAGAAGTTATTCACGATATAAATATGATATTCATGGTATGATATAGATATGTTATTCACGATATAGATATGATATGATATTCACGATATGATATGATATCATATAGATATGAGATGTCACGATATAATATGTATATGATATTCACAATAATAAACTATATGAAATTTGTATTGAAACGAAAATTGGCAATATGATATTCACGGTATGATATAGATATGTTATTTATGATATAGATATGTTATTCACGATATATATATGATATGATATTCACGATATCATATAGATATGATATTCACGATATGACATGGTATCATATAGATATGAGATATCATATAGATATGATATGTTACGATATGACATATATATGATATTCATGATAGTAAACTATATGAAATTTGTATTAAAACAAAATTAGCAATATGATATGATATAGATATGTTATTCATGATATAGATATGATATTCATAATATGACATAGATATGATATTCACGATATCATATAGATATGATATTCACGATATGATATGATATCATATAGATATAAGATATTATATAGATATGATATGTCACGATATGATATGTATATGATATTCATGTTGGATATAGTGCCCTCTAAGTCAATTATTGGATCGCAGGTACGTGATTGCAATGATTGAGGGAGGACCTATACCGACATGGCTGTCTTACTCGAGATGATAGTATGCTATCTGGTTTGTCTTTATCTTCGCATACATGCTTTAGTTCACTATTGCATATTGATAGAGCCCATAGGATTCTTGCTTGACTGCCAGCAGTATGATGGCGATCATATACGTGGGAGCTAGGGTCTGTAAGCACATCCTTAAAGTGTCCCTAGTCATGGGAGTTTCGAGACAGGGCATCGATACTCCAGAGTAGACTAGTGTATACAGTCGAGACCCCGACGAGGGGCGATGGCCGGTCTCACAAGCCATTGGTGTCAGTTAGTTCACCTAAGATGTATACAGGTGCTCATTGAGTACACCGGACAGGACTCGCCGAGAACATGCTAGTTGGTATTATATATATCGTCAGATAGCAGTTCCCTGGTGACATGTGTACAGGTTAGTTTGTCGACCTGAGATCGTCATTTGTCTCGTGTGAGTTCCCACTGTGCTTTGATTTCTACCCTACTACGCTCAAAGGAGACGTGCAAACAGGTATTTTTTGGGTACAGTCCCGAGCCACATGGAGCCAGTGAGCGGATCGTCGGGGATTCGTCTCTCCCGGTATTGGGGGTTGATGTCGCGCAGTGTACGGGTGGCCATCACTAGAAATCCTCGGCCGAGGTAGTGGAGAATTACTGATTTGGATCAGTAGTTTCTCAGGTGGTGATGGGCTTCATGCCGACACGATTTATCGCGTTATTAGGGGTCTGACTTTATCCACCCCCTAGACTCAATATGCGATACTCTTTAGACGAACGGACCAGACTGTACGGATATTGTCACTGTCAGGCTCAGTAGGGTTTATGGATGAGTTCGCTCGTCAGCTTCCCTTCCAATCAATACAAAGGCAACCGTTACATACAACTTGTACCTCTGACGTGCTAGTGGTTATACCCAGTGCCAGTATGTTGATGAGTCATTAGAGTCCCCCACAGACAGTTTCCCAAGTTCGGGCGAAACGTTGTAGAGGCCGTATGGTTTTATGGCAGGGTTCGGAAAATACACGTGCGTTTTCGCACGTGTTATATTTCGGGCAGATAATACTGGTAGGCTTTGGTTTAAGCCGGATCCGAGTATTATACTGTGTAGATATAATATCTTTGTCTCAGTTGCATTTGTATTCGGTCGTAATACAAATACGAGTATGTTTATACTGTTACGAGGTTATCCTGAAATTCGTTTCAGAATCGCTTTTGGAAGTTGCCAGTTTCCAGTTTTCTATCGTCCGTCTTTAACATACGGTTAAAGACGGATTTATCTTTTCTTCTCTCGGGTGAGTCATGAGGGTGAGTCGTGGTTCTAGAAGCTTCTAGATTAGTGACTCATCTTGGCATTAATTGTTGCATTAATGATTTTGGTGACTAGGTTAAGGTGACTCATTGATGCATTAAATGTTAAAGCTAGGTGTTTTTGTGACTCACTCTCTTCATTATGGTTATAGTCACCTTCCTCCTCCTACACTCACCCCCCCACCATCTATATGTGGCCGGCCTTCTCATTTGAGAGAGAGGATTGATTTTGCAAAAGAAAAGAATAGAGTTTGGTTCATGAAAATTAGAATAGCCGATTTCTCATTTATCCGATTCAAATGGCAACTTCATTAACCGTTCGTTCATAGCTTTGGACGTAACGAGACAAAGTGTTCTACTCATTCTCTACATCAATCTTGGTCATCTCTTTTGGCAAACTTGATGATCGAGTTGCCTCGGTTCAGAGGCGGGAGCCCGTTTAAAGATCCGTCGACGTGGTGCCACCTGGATGAGAAGACTGGAGATTCAGGAGATCGGAGCAGCCGCAACAAAGCGTGGGATGATGGTTGAAGACCGAAGGACTCGGATCGTTCGGTATAACTCTTCTACCCACTTTGTAGTTTGTTAGTTTAGTTTTAATGGTAGATCCGGGTGATAGTACGCGATAGCGCCAGTTGTAAAAGTTTTTGTTCCGCATTTGGCGTCTGTTAGACGGCCGGGGCGCTACCGTGGACTTACAGTGGTATCAGAGCCTCACCATTAAGCTATACTAACTTGTGCTAACACGTTTAAAATATCGATCGAACGGAATTTCGAAAATAACATTTATAAGTGCTAAACTTTCTGTCGATTTTAAATCAAGTTTAAAAATTATTTTGCATATCACAGAAAATTGAGCAGGGTTTTTTAAGCTAACTGTAGAAATTTGGTCACGTGACCTTACAAGACCGCCGCGGATCCGCGGTCAAACCTAGGGTTTGACCGCGTATCCGCGGCCAGTCTGTGGGTTCAGTGGTCCAAATTTGTACAGTGGCTTCTTCAGTGGAAATTGTGATTTTTGGTATTGTAACATTTTAAAAATAATTAAATAATTAATTAAATAAATAAAATCGTTTAAGTGAATTTTTGGGCCCAGATTTTATTACTGTACAGCAGATGTTCGTGGGGCCCACTTCGGGAAGTTTTGTCGATCGAAATTTTAAACTTGTTAGTATACAGTACTTACTTTATATCTCCGACCGGGAATGCCATTCGAGCGGTAAATTGCATCTAATTGCTATAGTCCTTTTAGACGGATTTGCAAACGTGACATTCGCGTTGATGTTCTGTGTTGTGCTGTGATGTTGCGGATATGTCGTGGTAGATAGCAGTGTGCAATGGTAGTGCAGTTTGGATTTATTTGTACATTTGATATTGCGGGGCGAGCGTCCAACATGTGGACTGCCGTCACTGCCTGTTTGTATAAAATTCTTTTGGGGCACGACCGGGCTGAGGTCGATGTACCCGTTGTACATATTTTTATTTCTGTACTAGGTTTATCCCGTGAAGGAGTGCACAGATAGCCGGGTTCTGGAGGGCAACGGGTCCGTATCTCATGGCTTTGAGAGGCAGAGGGGCCTCACTCTAGAATTGGCAGACTATTCACCGCACTCGTAGGGGGTATAGGTTGACACAAGGTGGGGTGCTCAAGTTACCGGATTCCGTGAAGTGCTGGGTGGTCCATTCATTTTGCTGTAGGGGGCTGCCTCACTTCAGGTTTTGGCGGGTAACTTGCCGCACCCGTAGGGGTCTAGGTTTCATTGCACAGGCTATCCACACGACCAGGGGAACGTCGGGTTTCAGTAGCGTCTCTGTGAAACCCGGGGATCCCAGATTATCTGTATTGTTCTGTGATGCTTATTACTTTTCTGTAATGTTGCATATTATCACGCATGGAGCGATTATTGTATATTGGTATATATACTATTAGATGTTGTATATGTTTTACACCCGCGCTAGTCTAGCCTCCGCTCTGTCGTTAGTTAAGTAACCTAACGGGTGATGGCGGGACCCAGTGACAAATGCAGATGGCATATATGTACATTTTATTTTCGTTCTTTTCTGGTGTGATTAGATGATGGGACTGTGTTGATTCTGATCAATGCAAGTATAAAACAAACCTATATTTAATGTTGTTGGAACAAATTTTAAAAGGAGTTATTACAAAGATGTTTCCTTTTGTTTTGCATAGCGGTATTCAGTTGGAATATCCTACACCTCATTCCACAAGGCAAAGGCCGAGATCCCTTCACCGGGAGTGACCCCTTGGGCAGAAGTTTACGTCAGGGTAGTAACTTCACTATAGTCGATTACAAGTTGCTATGCATCGCGGTATTCAGTTAGAATATCCTGCACCTCATTCCACGAGGAAAGAGTCGAGATCCCTTCACCGGGAGTGACCTCTTTAGCAAAAGGTTTTCGTCACTATATCTTTATAAAAAGCTATCAGGTTCCTTCAACGAGATCAAGTTCATTACGTTAAAGGTTTTTCGCCAAAAACCAGTCGCAGCCCTCCGTCATTTCTTATGGATGGTCAGTAGTATTCAAGCTATGTATATTTGGCCCTTAGTCAAAACATAGTGATTGGTAGCTGCTGGGGTATTCACATGTTGCATAGATAGATGCGTTGGTTTGGGACAGTCGTATTACTATATTTGGCTCTTTGTCAAGAGTATGTACGGGTGGGTTCAAATTGACCTGGATAATGATGGATAGAACTTGACATGTGACTTATGAGATTTTTGTCCCTTAGTCAAGGTCATAAGAGCATGGGGCAAAAATATATATCGAGAGTTTCAAACATATAGGAAACTTGCCAAGCATACGCATACCTTCTGGAGTGTGATAACTTGAGTGGCTTCCATCGAGTTATCATGCGATGAAAGTTGGATCCCGATTCTCACTGATGAGTTGGTTTACTCTTCGGGTGATCCCGACTAATTCTTCTTTCAGGTTTGGAGGAGAATTTGAGGTTACAGTGGGAGGTTTCCTGATTAGATAAATTGATAACCATTCTGATCTAGGTTAGAGTGCACGCAGAGTGTTTCTTTTCTCTCTCTCTCTTTGGCAGCGACCATTGACCGACCCTAGACTTTGACTCAGTGACCAAGTTGACCGAACCTTCTTAAAATACTGGCTTTTGGATTGTCTATAGTTGCATAAGTCATTACCGCACCTTCTTTTACCCTTTGCATTTCTCAGAACACCCCGTATTACTATGGACATCCACTTCCATTGGATAGATCCATCGTATGGTTATATACGAACTCGGAGGGACTTCTTCGAGGATGGATCCAGGTTTAGGAGAAATAGAATTGGTTTATTCAGTTGTCTTTTATTATCACCTTCTCTCAGGTTGCGAGGGCTCCTTAGTTTAGGAGGGTACACCTATTACGCTTATTGGATAGTCTTATTCAAAACCATAGGCTGGTGCCGAAAGGTAGGAAATGAAGAAAACCAATTAGCCTAAGTAGGGTGTACAGAAGGTAATAACTAAAGACAAAATAAATGGATTAGAAAGAGGGCAAAGTAAATTGCGACTGTTATCATTCACGACCAAACCGCGTACTTCATCGCCACTCCTATTTCACCTTTGCTTTTTTCCCAGTTCGGGAGAAATAGAATAAGGTATTATTCAGTTGTCTTTTATCATCACCTTCTCTCAAGTTGCGAGTACTCCTAGGATTAGGAGAGTACACCTATTATGCTTACTGGATAGTCTTCTTCCAAACCATAGGCTGGTGCCGAACAGTAGGGAAGGAAGAAAACCATTTAGCCTAACGATGGTGTACAGAAGGTAACGACTAAAGACAAATAAAGGGATTTTGAGAAATGACAAAGAAATATACGGTTATGGTCATGAATTGGATTATGGAAGAGGCATTACAAGGAATACCAGGATACCCCTATGAAACATTTTCATGTTTCAGTGCATTGTTAAAGGAAAACTGATTTCCCGATTAGATACTTACTCCAGGGTATGTATTTACCAGGTTTTATTCTCATATCTATATGGTTTTACAGATGATGAGTGGGAGTAAGTTATTAGGAATTAGGTGATCATCCTCATTATATCGGAATTCGTTATAATTGGTGATATCTGAGGAAATCGCCTGGGTACAGTTTTCAACCTACGATGCACAGGTTTTGAGTTATTCAACTCAGCGGACTTATACAGAGTATTGTATGTTGTCCAGTGTTCATCAGGACAAAGGGGTAGGTCTTCGTACTATGTTCTGTTTACTTATGACTTCTCTAGTTTTTAGACAAGTGTTTCGTAGAAATACAATGTCTAAGTTTTGAGAAGTTGTGGGTATAAGAATAAAGTAGAGAACCAGGTATCACAAGTATCGGGATTCTTCAAAGAGATTGAAGATGTAGATTCTTGTGATTGGTATTCAGATGATAGTAATGGTTTTGAGAAACTTGTTTCTCTTTCAGGTTACTCATAATTGGATGTATTTTTAAGTTGAGTAATGTTGATTAACCTCTCTCCATTAAGTTGATATGCACTGGAGACAGCTGCATGATTTGAATCTGGTTCTAATTAAATTAGTGCCTTTATTTCTATATTGTATATAGAATGGTTCATATCTTAACGATGTTAAGATACGGGGAGTTGTCCAGCTTATGCTTAAAACCAGACACTGGATAACTCAAGGCACGTTTCTGTAATGGCAGTTTGTGGGTTAACCCTGGTTTTGACGAGGGTTGATTTTCTACCATATGGAAGATCAATAGCGATATTGTTCTTGACTCGCCACAGTTTTAGTAAAATGGATTTTTTCAGAAAACAGTAGTGAGAGTATGGTAGAACTGGAAGTGATTCCATAACCGCAAACGATTACGGAAAATTTAATAGGACCTATATATTCAATCAGGTTTGACATTCCAATAACCACTCCGCAGATATAGTGGGTAATCTCAGACACCCGAGAGGTACTCTGGTAGCCTCAATGACGGTGACAGGGAGGTTCTTGTTTACCCAGACTTGACACTACTGTTGTTCCAGACTATGAGACCTGGCAGGAGGATATGTATAGCGTCGTTCTAAACTAGTTTTAGAAGTACACGCATATATTATTCTGTCAGAGGGCTGTTGTGGTCAGTGGGAGCAGCGGAAGCATAGTGGACAAGTAGCTTATGTCTATTTATAGGCTTGAGCAGATATAGCGGAGATAAGATCATCTAATTTTGATGTAACAGTCATGGCTTTGACTTCATCAGAATAGGGGATGGATCTGTTAAGAAGGTAGTAGGGTGTGATGTCCTGGTATTTGGATGACATACACAGAGTAGGAAGTAAAATTCCTATACTACGATCGGTTGTACTGTGGTCGTCACACAGTTGTTTCTCCACAAAGGATATGGATAAAATATTAGACATTCTGGTTTCTAGATCTATGGTTTTAGATCTTGATTTAGGTAGTTTCCCAATGTAGGTACTTTGACAGAATTCTAATAGTATTTTAGAATAGATGACTCTTGGCATGGTGGTGTACCTGCAGGTGATGGAGTCACCCTCTCTAAAGGTGTCTTACAGACTAAAGCGGAGAGGGATGTGCATGATTGGCAGATCACTTGCTTAGGCAATTGAGTCAATCGTGAGATGTCAAGTACCACACCAGATGTTGTTTTTGCACTAGATGCGATAAGTTTATATTAATCCAATCCTGAAGAAACATAAGGAAGCGGTTTTAGAACATAAGTGCATGTTCTACGGATTTGATGACGACAGCCTCCTTCGGGAGACCGTTATCATTCCAGGCTTCAAAAGTGACATGGATGACTGAGTGATTGTCAGAGTTATAGTTTTTCCTTCTGACGAGGGACAGTATTATGGACAGGTGGTCCTAGAGGATACTGTGGAAGGCATGGTGCTGGATACTGATTAGGTTCAGTGATCACTACAGTCTAAGAAGTTTGGATTTGGAGTTCATTAATGAACTAGGTCCCATCAGATATCCAGACATATTCTAAGACAGGTATTACTCGATTCGGGAGATAGCTTTCTCCGCGAACTTGAGACTAAGAGAGACATAGAAAGAAACATCAGGGCGGATCCACTCACTGAGGCTATGAGTATGCGACATCGCAATAATAGCCTTAAGTGCAAGTGGGAGATTGTTGGATATAGTGCCCTCTAAGTCAATTATTGGATCATAGGTACGTGATTGCAATGATTGAGGGAGGACCTATACCGACATGACTGTCTTACTCGAGATGATAGTATGCTATCTGGTTTGTCTTTATCTTCGCATACATGCTTTAGTTCACTATTGCATGTTGATAGAGCCCATAGGATTCTTGCTTGACTGCCAGCAGTATGATGGCGATCATATACGTGGGAGCTGGGGTCAGTAAACACATCCTTAAAGTGTCCCTAGTCGTGGGAGTTTCGAGACAGGGCATCGATACTCCAGAGTAGACTAGTGTATACAGTCGAGACCCCGACGAGGGGCGATGGCCGGTCTCACAAGCCATTGGTATCAGTTAGTTCACCTAAGATGTATATAGGTGCTCAAAGAGTACACCGGACAGGACTCGCCGGGAACATGCTAGTTGGTATTATATATATCGTCAGATAGCAGTTCCCTGGTGACATGTGTACAGGTTAGTTTGTCGACTTGAGATCGTCATTTGTCTCGTGTGAGTTCCCACTGTGCTTTGATTTCTACCCTACCACGCTCAAAGGAGACGTGCAAACAGGTATTTTTTGGGTACAGTCCCGAGCCACATGGAGCCAGTGAGCGGATCGTCGAGGATTCGTCTCTCCCGGTATTGGGGGTTGATGTCGCGCAGTGTACGGGTGGCCATCACTAGAAATCCTCGGCCGAGGTAGTGGAGAATTACTGATTTGGATCAGTAGTTTCTTAGGTGGTGATGGGCTTCATGCCGACACGATTTATCACGTTATTAGGGGTCTGACTTTATCCACCCCTAGACTCGATATGCGATACTCTTTACACGAACGGACCGGACTGTACGGATATTGTCACTGTCAGGCTCAGTAGGGTTTATGGATGAGTTCGCTCGTCAGCTTCCCTTCCAATCAATACATAGGCAACCGTTACGTACAGCTTGTATCTTTGACGTGCTAGTGGTTATACCCAGTGCCAGTATGTTGATGAGTCATTAGAGTCCCCCACAGACCGTTTCCCAAGTTCGGGCGAAACGTTGTAGAGGCCGTATGGTTTTATGGCAGGGTTCGGAAAAGCACGTGCGTTTTCGCACGTGTTATATTTCGGGAAGATAATACTGGTAGGCTTTGATTTAAGCCGGATCCGAGTATTATACTGTGTAGATATAATATCTTTGTCTCAGTTGCATTTGTATTTGGTCGTAATACAAATACGGGTATGTTTATACTGTTACGAGGTTATCCTGAAATTCGTTTCAGGATCGTTTTTGGAAGTTGCCAGTTTCCAGTTTTCTATCGCCCGTCTTTAACATTCGGTTAAAGACGGATTTATCTTTTCTTCTCTCGGGTGAGTCATGAGGGTGAGTCGTGGTTCTAGAAGCTTCTAGATTAGTGACTCATCTTGGCATTAATTGTTGCATTAATGATTTTGGTGACTAGGTTAAGGTGACTCATTGATGCATTAAATGTTAAAGCTAGGTGTTTTTGTGACTCACTCTCTTCATTATAGTTATGGTCACCTTCCCCCTCCTACACTCACCCCCCCACCATCTATATGTGGCCGGCCCTCTTATTTGAGAGAGAGGATTGATTTTGCAAAAGAAAAGAATAGAGTTTGGTTCATGAAAATTAGAATAGCCGATTTCTTATTTACCCGATTCAAATGGCAACTTCATTAACCGTTCGTCCATAGCTTTGGACGTAACGAGACAAAGTGTTCTACTCATTCTCTACATCAATCTTGGTCATCTCTTTTGGCAAACTTGATGATCGAGTTGCCTCGGTTCAGAGGCGGGAGCCCGTTTAAAGATCCGTCGACGTGGTGCCACCTGGACGAGAAGACTGGAGATTCAGGAGATCGGATCTGCCGCAACAAAGCGTGGGATGATGGTTGAAGACCGAAGAACTCGGATCGTTCGGTATAACTCTTCTACCCACTTTGTAGTTTGTTAGTTTAGCTTTAATGGCAGATCCGGGTGATAGTACGCGATAGCGCCAGTTGTAAAAGTTTTTGTTCCGTATTTGGCGTCTGTTAGACGGCCGGGGCGCTACCGTGGACTTACAATTCACGATAATAAACTATATAAAATTTTTATTGAAACAAAAATTGGCAATATGATATTCATGATATTAAACTATATGAAAGCTCTATTGAAACGAAATATTATTAACGAAACTTACAGTCGGTATTTCTCGGCCTTGAAACACCAGCTGACGGATCAAGTGTCACGCCCCGCTTCCCAGTAGACGAAAACGATGACGTGGTAAGCCCGCGACATATTTATCCAGAGAAGGTTATTCCCGAAATAAATATACTAAGCATATTGAAACAATAATACACAATGCAAGAATAAATGGAGACTGTAAAGTTTTTCAACAAATATCTTTATTTACATTCAAACTTGAAATATTTACAAATACAAGAGTTCAACTGAAAATTAAATACAATAACAGAAATGCCTAAATAGGTGGTATACATAAACTGAAAAGAAAAGGATAACTAGTCTAAGCCTGAGCCGCGATCTGGTCATAATTCTCTTCTGTTGCTTCCACCTCCTCCGTCTCTACAGTATCTGACGAACATTCTAAGAAAATAAAGGTGGGTGGAATGCCCGTTAGCGAACTAGCGCTTGATAAGTCCCAAAGGTAAGGTAAAAAGAGAAAGTGATAGATATAACATAAAATGAAGTAACGTATATGTCGAGTAAAGGTATATGTACTATAGGTCTCTAAATGGTCTCTATATTAACGTTAAGTTCCAAGTGTGAATGCCAACACAACCGTAGAATTATTCACGAGCTTAAGAGTGGGGCCTGAGGAGCAAGAAAACGCTGGCCCATTTCATGTGTTAGTATCGGAACTCCAAGCTGTGGAGAAGTTGACTCGACTAATATTCGAATAAATAGAATTCGAGTAGGTTAATATAGAACTCCTAAAGTTCCGTTGGTTCACACCTGAAACTATCACATACACCCCAAGTAATATATATTATAACTGTTAGGTATCCTTAGTTGATTGCTTGGTTTATTTTAACATGTCTTGATCAAAATTAAAGATTGCAAAAGCGAATAAATGTAGTCAAGTGAGTCAAGTAAAAATGCGAGTCATGTCAATTGCAATCCTGGGTCGAGTCAAATTAGTTCGAGTAGAATGAGTTCGAATTAGTGTTTAAGTTTGGGTGCAAGTTGGATTAGAGCTCGAGTTTAAGTTCAAGTTTGTTTTCGAATTATAGATATTTCTTGTGAATGGATTTAACTCTTGACTTCTTAAGTTTGGGAGTAATCGGACAACTGCTGCACATAGACGGTTGAATAGGCAATCACTCACTTTCTCCAGCTCTCTGAGGATTAAGAGAAATGATACCGCTTAAACCTATATTAATCTAGGGTCCTTAAACATTTATTCTTATTTGTTTACATTGGTTGCATTTCTCGAGGGGGTTTTATAAAAAAATGTTTTAATATGGTTTAAAAATAATCTCGAGGGCGATTTAGAATATTAAGAGTTTTAATGAAAATGTATTTTAGTTTTAGTGGTATTTTAGTGATAAAACCTAGATTTTAAAAGTTTATGGTATTTTTGTGAAAACTATACTTTTAGAAATTTGATGGTATTATATTAAAATTTTAATCTTTCATTTTAAAATATAATTTTCATAATTTTTTTATTAAAAATATGGATTCATAATTTTATATAATTTTCCAAATTTTAATTTGTTTTTAAAAGTCATATTTCTTTAAAAATCATACTTTTATTTCCTTTCGAGATCGAATTCTCTGTGAGGAGTTCTGTATCCCGCTCTACTATCTCAAGAATGTGCAATAACCCACACCATACGTAAATGGGTTCCCCAAAAAGGGTTATAGAGGCGCAATTGCTAAGGTCTTTAAAATATCGATTAAAAACATTTATTTGTAAAAGCAATGGTATTTTTGTTGGATAAGTATGCCCTAGAGGCCATTATTGTATATGTATACATATGGATGCTTGGACATATATATGTACATGACAGTCTTGCTCAATATGATAGTATGCTATTTAGTTTGACTTTATCTTAACATGTGTATGATTTACTTGCTATTACATATCTTTTATACATGTTGATAAAGCCCGTAGGATCCATGCTAGACTACCTGCGTTGTGATGTCGATCGTACTTGTGGGAGCTGGGTAGTCGGTACGCACATCCTTAAATGGTCCCTAGTCGTAGG
This sequence comes from Agapanthus africanus, assembly GCA_030015575.1. NCBI lineage: Eukaryota > Viridiplantae > Streptophyta > Magnoliopsida > Asparagales > Amaryllidaceae > Agapanthus > Agapanthus africanus. The sequence continues at coordinate 72,691,292 of JASDDO010000026.1, forward strand.
AGTATCGAGACTGGACATCGATATTCCAGAGTAGACTAGTGTATACGTTTCTAGACCCCGACGAGGGGCGATGGTTTGGTCCCGCAACCATTGGTCTTTAGACCTAAGATCGTATACAGGTGCTCACTAGGGGTGAGTACACCGGATGGACTCGCCGAGAACTTCCAGATGGTACTATACCTATTGTCAGGTGGAAGTTCTCAGGTGACATGAGTACAAATTAGTCTTTAGACCTGAGATCGGCATTTGTCTCGTGTGGGTTCCCACTGTGCTTTGATCACTACCCTACCACGACTCTACTGAGTCGTTCAAACAGGTTTTGGTTGGGTACAGTTCCGAGCCACATGGAGACAGTGAGCGATTGTCGGGGATTTGTCTCTCCCGGTATAGGGAGTCGATATCACACTGTGTTCGATTGCTCAAGACCATAAGACCTTGGCCAAGGCACATGGGATTTACTGATAGGCTAATCAGTAGTTTCCCGAATTGGTCCTGAGCCGCATCAGCACGAATTACCAGGTTATCAGGATCTGACGTTTACCACCCCCTACACCCGGGATGCGATACTCTCAGACGAAGAGACCGGACTGTACGGAGATTGTCACATATAGGCTCAGTAGGGATCCAGATGAGTTTGCTCGTCAGCCTTCCTTTTCGATAGGTACCCGGGTAGCCGTTACGTACAGCTAGTGCCGCTGACGTGCTTGTGGTTATGGATTTATCCAGTAACTCACTGCCGGCGTACTGTCGAGTGTTTAGATTCCCACACAGAGGGTTTCCCTGGTTCAGGTGAAATGATGTAGTAGCCGTATTGGATACGTTCAGGGTCTCGATCGATTGATGTACTTTGTACTCGGACGTTCGATCGGACAGTTGGTAATACTAGCCGACTCGGGTTTGAGCCGGATTATTAAATCAGGTATTGATTTAATAGTTTACATATATGTATTTCGATATGTATATTCTAGTATTACGTTCTTCGTGTTATTCTATCTCTTTGGGCATTCGTGTTTTTATCCGAACGGAGGTATTTATATACAGCAGACTGTAATCCGTATTAATTACAAATTACCTTCTAGAAGGTGGCCACCTCATTATGCTTTTTCCATTTATTTGATAAATGGAAAATGAGGTGTAAAGTGTGAGGTATGGGAGGAATGGAGATAACCATGCTTCGATATTTAACAAATGAATTTTTAATTCATTTGGAGTTACTATTGAAGTATGGTTGTTGATTGTTTATTCAAGAAATTCATACACAAAACTTTTGTGTGGATTTTCTCTCTCATGGATGCTTCATTATTTTCTTGAGCTTCCATTTTTCTTCATCTCCTCCCTCCTCTTGATTTCCTCCACCTTCATCATCTTCCTCTTTCACTACCCTCTCATGAGTTGAGAAATAAGTGAAGAGGTAAGGTAGAGATAGTAGAACATATAGATCTTCATACTATATCCTAGAAAACTTAGATTAGCATCCCAAGTTCTCTAGTTGCTCCTTTTGTTACTTAGTTAGGAGGTAGAGCCATGGGTTACATCCCTCGGGTGGATCATCTACGACAAAGGAGGGCCGGAGAACAAGCTCGATCCCGGAGAACCGGAGAACAAGCTCGATCCCGGAGGACCGATGGAGCCGGAAATGGAGATCGAACAAGTTCAAGGTGGCCACTTAGAGAACATGACGAGGAAAGAAGACCGAAGGACTTAGGTCGCTTGTTGAGATTTCTTCATCATAGTAGATAGCACTACTACTTTTGCTAGTTAGGTTTATGGTAAGATCCGGGTTAAAAGTTATTTTAGTGCCATGTTCTAATCGTTAGAAAAAATTTTGTTCCGCATTTGGTCACGGTAGTTGGCCGAGGCACTAACGTAACCTTTCATTGTATCAGAGACAGCCCATAAACCCTACACTAGCAAGTTTAAACAATGTTAAAACAACGAAACCGAAATAACTCCGTAACATTAAAACCAAACTGCAATTTCTGTTGAATTTTTAAAGGCTTCAAAAATTTTTTTAAGCAAGTGCAGAGTGCTCTTTACACTGAGAGATGAACACTGATAAAAAACGACACGATTCCCACCAATTTTGGCCTCCCACCAATTTTAGCCGGCCACAACCTTCTAAAAACTGAGCTCACCGGTTTTCTTAAAGGGAATTGCATAGAGTTTTGGCCAGTGTTCTTGTCTCTTGAAGTTTGGGTTTCAGGTGTTGTTTATTTTTGCCCAGATTTGATTTTTTGTTGTTTTTCAGTTATGGGCAATTTAGAGTGTTTCGAAGTTGTTATATTTGACACTGTTTAATAGTTTACAGTATATTCACTTTTATCTGCGACCGTGAATGTCATTCGATCAATACAACTCGTTTGATTGCTATATGTTATTTTAGACGAGTTTGCGAACATGAAATTCACGTTGATGTTCTGTGTTTGTGCTGTGATTGTGGTTGGATAGTCGTGGTGGATAGCTCATGGTGCAATGTTAGTAGTACAGTTTATATTCATTTGTACATTTGTTATTGCGGGGCGAGCGTCCGACATGTGGACTGCCATCTTTGCTGGGTTGTATATTATTTTGAGGCACGACCGGGTTGAGGTCGATGTCACCATTTGTACATATTATTTTCATTTTCTGTACTAGGATTACCCCACGGTGGAGTGCACAAATAGCCGGGTTCTAGAAGGCAACAAGTCCGCATCTCATGGCGTTGAGATGGAGGGGGCTTCATTCTAGAATTGGCGGGTTATTCTCCGCACTCGTAGGGGGTATAGGATGACCCACGGAGGGGCGCCCAAGTTACCGGATTCCGTGAAGTACTGGATAGCCCATTCACTTTGTTGAAGGGAGTTGCCTCGCTTCTGGGATTGGCGGGTAACTTTCCGTGCTCGTAGGGGTCCAGGTTTTCATTGCACAGGCTATCCACACGACCGGGAACGTCGGGTTTTATTTGCGGCTCAAATGAAACCCGGGACTCCAAGATTATCCACCATTCTGTATTGTTAGCTGTGATTCTGTGATGTTGCTTATTATCATGCCTGGGACGAATGTTATATATATTTATATATATACTAGTAGATATTGTATATGTTTTGCGCCCGCGCTAGTCCAGCCCTCGCTCTGTCGTTAGTTAAGTAACCTAACTGGTGATGACGGGGCCTCATGGAGAATGCGGATGGCATATACGTACATCGTATTTTCGTTCTTTTCCGGTGTGATAGGATTAAACTGATGGGACCGCATTAATTTTGATTAATGCAAGATAATAAACCTAAAAGATGTTGTTAGAACAAATTTCGAAAAACTGTAGTTATATTCTTTCGCTTTGCACAGTGGTATTCGTTCATGAATATCCAATACCTCATTCCAGGAGGTAAGAGCCGAGATCTCTTCGCGGGGAGTGACCTCTTGAGCAAAAGTCTATACTGTAGATTACTCGGGTTTTTCAAAACCATAAGTTTTCAACAGCGGTGCCTAAACCACTCCTTTTCAAAACTACTCAGGTTCCTTCAACGATATCAAGTTCATTACGTTAACGGGTTTTTCGCCAAAAAACCAGCCGTAGCTTTCTGTCATTTCAGATGGGTACCACCTAGAATTCGTACTGTGTTTGTTAGCAAGCGTCAAGACAGAGTGAACGGTAGCTGAGTGATATTTATCTGTTGCATAGATATGTGATTAATCGAGACAGTCGTACAACTTTGTTGGCAAGCGTCAAGAGTTTGTGCGAGTGGGTTCGAGTTAATCCAGGACAATGACGGGTTGAACTTGACTAGTGGCCTATGACTTGTTGGCAAGCGTCAGGGTTATAGGTCGTTAGGGGCAAAAACTACATCGAGAGTTTCAAACATACAGGAAACTTGCAGAATTTAGCATACATTCTGGAGTGTGGTGACTAGAGTGGATTCTATCTAGTGCATCACACAATGATAGTTGGATCCCGATCCTACTGATGAGTAGGATTACTCTTGGGAGATTTTCTCACTTAACAATCAATGCTATAAACCAAGTAGGTGTCTAGAACAGTGTTAGCGAGGCTACGTTTCCAGGGAAAAGAGGTTATGTAATTAAGAAACTTCACGAAAGCATTGCAAAACCTCCCTCGAAGTACTGACACTAGCCTGGCTGAAAGGTTAAGCAAGTATTGTGACATGCGATTAATCCTGACTAGTTCTCCTTTTAAGGTTTGAAGGAGAATTCGAGGAAACAGTGGGAGCCATCCTGATTAGATAAACTAATAACCAATCTAATCTTATAAGAGCACACGCTGAGTGTTGCTTTTCTCTCTCTCCAGGTAGCAACCATTTCACGCCCTAATCAAGATAATAAAATATATCGCTTGACCGATCCGAATTCTTATTCGGGGCTGGGGAACGTCGGTTCGGCTCTAACTTATGACAACAGTCATGAGTATGAGCAAGGGAAAGAGGATTGTTTGAATTCCTTGATGACCCCATCGAAGAAGAAACATACTATTGTGTCTTCTTCAGGTGTTCTTGTTATTGAGAACTGTTTTTCGGTCAGTCCTACCTCCTTGGTACTCGATACCGGATCGGGATCTCATATCTATAATTTATTACGGGGACTGAGAAAAATTAGGATGGTTGGACCTGATGATATGTCCCTCAGAGTAGGGAACGGAGCACAGGCTGATGCTTCTTCCGTCGGTGAATATCACCTAGCATTGCCAAATGGCAATACTATGATTTGAACAACTGCTACTATGTGCTTTCCATGGTTTGCAACATCATATCAGTTTCTTTATTTGATAAAGATGGATATAAGTTCGTTCTTGATAGAATTATCATGAACATCTACCTTAATCAGGTATTGGTTGCAGAAGGTACACTGTGTAATGGTATCTATGTTCTTAATCAAAACACAGTTCTCAGTATACAAAACACACGTAAGAGGAAGAGTTCAGATATGAACGAATCCTACTTGTGGTATTGTAGACTTGGTCATATCGGAGAGAAAAGACTGAGTAAGTTGTATAAAGATGGACTTTTGGATACGTTCGAATTTTCATCTTATGAAACTTATCAATCTTGTCTCAAAGGAAAGATGACCAAATCTCCGTTCACCGGACATGGAGAAAGAGCAGCAGAGCTCTTGGGACTTATACACAGTGATGTATGTGGTCTAATGTCTATACATGCAAGGGGTGGGTTCTCGTACTTCATCACATTCACTGACGATCTCTCTAGGTTCGGATATGTGTATCTTATGAAACACAAATTTGAAGCTTTTGAGAAATTCAAAGAATTCATAAACGAAGTAGAGAACCAAACTGGCAAAAATATTAAGATCCTCCGATCTGATAGAGGAGGGGAGTACTTAAGCACGGAATTCCTAGAATACCTAAAAGAGAATGGAATTCTCTCTCAGCTTACTCCTCCGTATACACCACAGCACAACGGTGTATCGGAGTGGAGGAACCGTACCCTATTGGATATGGTTCGCTCCATGATGAGTAATGCCGAGTTGCCTCTTTCATTCTGGGGATATGCCCTTGAAACGACAATATATGTATTGAATAGGGTTCCTACTAAAGTAGTGCCTACCACTCTATATGCACTGTGGGAGCGGAAGAGACCATACCTTAATTTTATTAAGATATGGGGTTGTCCAGCTTATGTAAAGAAGCAGAACCCGGACAAACTCGAGGCACGGTCAGTTTTGTGTAAGTTTGTAGGATATCCTAAGCATTCGCAAGGGTATCTGTTCTATCATACTGAGGAACAGAAGGTGTTTGTTGCTCGCCACGCCGTCTTTTTGGAGAAGGAATTTCTTGCAAAAGAAATTAGTGGGAGTGCGGTAGAACTGGAAGAAATTCCAGAAGGACAAACTATAACTGAAGGTTTGGTGGAACCAGAAGATTCAATAGTCCGAGACGAATCTCAGCAACTCCGCAGATCTGGTAGGATTTCTCATCCGCCCGAGAGATACTACGGTTTTCTCATAGACGGGGATCGAGAAGATTGCATATTGGAAGAAGATGATCCTACTAGTTTCAGGCAGGCCATTATCAGTAGGGACTCTGATAAGTGGCTGGATGCTATGCGATCTGAAATGGAGTCCATGTACGCCAATAAAGTGTGGACCCTGGAAGTTGCTCCACCAGGGGTAAAACCCGTTGGATGCAAATGGATCGACAAGAAAAAGATTGGTGTAGATGGACAGGTGGAAACCTATAAGGCTAGACTTGTTGCAAAAAGTTTTCGTCAAAGACCAGGATTAGACTATGACGAAACCTTTTCTCCAGTGGCTATGCTCAAATCCATTCGGATCCTACTTGCCATTGCTGCCTTTCATGACTATGAAATCTGGCAGATGGACGTAAAAACGGCTTTCCTAAACGGATATTTAGAAGAGCGTGTTTATATGGATCAGCCGGAAGGTTTCGTAGACAGTGGGAGCAGCGGGAAGGTGTGCAAGTTGCTTAAATCCATTTATGGATTAAAGCAAGCATCACGGAGCTGGAACATTTGTTTTGATGAAACAGTTAAGGAATTTGACTTCATCAAGAACGAGGATGAGCCTTGTATTTATAAGAAGATTGTAGGACGAACTGTCGTGTTCCTAGTCTTGTACCTGGACGACATTCTTTTGATAGGAAATGACATTCCTATGCTACAATCGGTCAAGCTATTCTTATCACAAAGGTTCTCCATGAAGAACCTGGGAGATGCCTCGTACATTCTGGGGATTAAGATCTACAGAGATAGATCCAAGAGATTACTGGGAATTTCACAATCCAGCTACATAGAGACCGTACTAAAGAGATTTAGTATGGAAGATTCCAAGCGCGGTAACATACCCGCATTGCACGGAATCACCCTCTCCAAGGAGATGTCTCCCAAGACTGACGAGGAGAGGGTTCACATGAGCACTATACCCTACGCTTTGGCGGTAGGATCTATAATGTATGCGATGCTATGTACAATGCCAGATGTAGCTTATGCGCTAAGCGTGATGAGCCGATATCAGTCGAACCCAGGTGAAGACCGCTGGACAGTAGTAAAGAACATTCTCAAATACCTGAGAAGGACTAAGGAGATATTCTTGGTTTACGGTAATGGAGACCTAAAGGTCGAGTCCTTTACCGATTCAAGCTTCCAGAGTGACAAGGATGACAGAAAGTCTGTCTCGGGTTTTGTATTTACCTTCAACGGAGGGGCGGTGTGTTGGAAGAGCTTCAAACAGGATACCGTTGTAGACTCAACCATGGAGGCTGAATACATTGCTGCAAGCGATGCCGCAAAAGAGGCGGTCAGGATGAAGAAGTTCATTAATGAACTTTAGGTAGTTCTGTCCATTGTTGACCCAATACCTTTGTATTGTGATAACAATAGGGCTATAGTTTTAGCGAAGGAACCACGGTCCCATCAGAAATCCAGGCATATCTTAAGGCGGTATCACCTGATCAGGGAGATCGTAGATTGCCAGGAGATCGTTGTTCGGAGAGTGGATACAAAAGACAATACTGCGGATCCATTCACCAAGGCCCTTCCTCAAGTATAGTTCGAGAAACCTTTTGAGATGTTGGGTATGCGGTACGCCAACAGCTGGCCCTAGAGCAGACGTTGGATACTCGGTACGCCAATATATATGGCCTTAGTGCAAGTGGGAGATTATGCCCTAGAGTCCATTATTGTATATGTATACATATGGATGCTTGGACATATATATGTACATGACAGTCTTGCTCGATATGATAGTATGCTATTTGGTTTGACTTTATCATAACATGTGTATGTTTTACTTGCTATTACATATCTTTTATACATGTTGATAAAGCCCGTAAGATCCATGCTAGACTACTTGCGTTGTGATGACGATCATACTTGTAGGAGCTGGGTAGTCAGTACGCACATCCTTAAATGGTCCCTAGTCGTGGGAGTATCGAGACTGGGCATCGATATTCCAGAGTAGACTAATGTATACGTTTCTAGACCCCGATGAGGGGCGATGGTTTGGTCCTGCAACTATTGGTCTTTAGACCTAAGATCGTATACAGGTGCTTACTGGGGGTGAGTACACCGGATGGACTCACCGAGAACTTCCAGATGGTACTATACCTATCGTCAGGTGGAAGTTCTCAAGTGACATGAGTATAGGTTAGTCTTTAGACCTGAGATCGGCATTTGTCTCGTGTGGGTTCCCACTGTGCTTTGATCACTACCCTACCACGGCTCTACTGAGTCGTGCAAACAGGTTTTGGTTGGGTACAATCCCGAGCTACATGGAGGCAGTGAGCGATTGTCGGGGATTCGTCTCTCCTGGTATAGGGAGTCGATATCGCACTATGTTCGATTGGTCAGGACCATAAGATCTTGGCCAAGGCAGTTGGGATTTACTGATAGGCTAATCAGTAGTTTCCCGAATTGGTCCTGAGCCGCATCAGCATGAATTACCAGGTTATCAGGGTCTGACGTTTACCACCCCCTGCACCCGGTATGCGATACTCTCAGACGAAGAGACCGGACTATACGGAGATTGTCACAGATAGGCCCAGTAGGGAACCGGATGAGTTTGCTCGTCGGCCTTCCTTTTCGACAGGTACCCGGGTAGCCGTTACGTACAGCTAGTGCCGCTGACGTGCTTGTGGTTATGGATTTATCCAGTAACTCACTGCCAGCGTACTGACGAGTCTTTAGAGTCCTACACAGAGGGTTTCCCTGGTTCAGGCGAAATGATGTAGTAGCCATATTGGATACGTGTAGGGTTTTGATCGATTGATGTACTTTGTACTCAAACTTTCGATCAGACGGTTGGTAATACTAGCCGGCTCGGGTTTGAGCTGGATTATTAAATCAGGTATTGATTTAATAGTTTACATATATGTATTTCGATATGTATATTCTAGTATTACGTTCTTCGTGTTATTCTACCTCTTTGGACATTCGTGTTTTATCCGAATGCAGGTATGTATATACAGCAGACTGTAATCCGTATTTATTACAAATTACCTTCTAGAAGGTGGCCACCTCATTATGCTTTTTCCATTTATTTGATAAATGGAAAATGAGGTGTAAAGTGTGAGGTATGGGAGGAATGGAGATAACCATGCTTCGATATTTAACAAATGAATTTTTAATTCATTTGGAGTTACTATTGAAGTATGATTGTTGATTATTTATTCAAGAAATTCATACACAAAACCTTTGTGTGGATTTTCTCTCTCATGGATGCTTCATTATTTTCTTGAGCTCCCATTTTTCTTCATCTCCTCTCTCCACTTGATTTCCTCTACCTTCATCATCTTCCTCTTTCACTACCCTCTCATGAGTTGAGAAACAAGTGAAGAGGCAAGGTAGAGATAGTAGAACACATAGATCTTCATACTACATCCTAGAAAACTTGGATTAGCATCCCAAGTTCTCTAGTTGCTCATTTTGTTACTTAGTTAGGAGCTAGAGCCATGGATCACATCCCTCGGGTGGATCATCTACGACAAGGGAGGGCCAGAGAACAAGCTCGATCCCGGAGGACTGATGGAGCCAGAAATGGAGATCGAACAAGTTCAAGGTGGCCACTTGGAGCACATGACGAGGAAAGAAGACCGAAGGACTTGGGTCACTTGGTGAGATTTTTTCATCATAGTAGATAGCACTACTACTTTTGCTAGTTAGGTTTATGGTAAGATCCGGGTTAAAAGTTATTCTAGTGCCATGTTCTAATCGTTAGAAAAATTTTTATTCCGCATTTGGTCACGGTAGTTGGCCGAGGCACTAGCGTAACCTTTCAATTTTATTGTAAATCGTATTCTTTAAATTAAAAATACATATAAAAACTTTGTGCTATGAAACCATAATGTATGTGATGGGGTAGGTCGTTACCCCGTGAGTTTTCTAGAGGTATATAGGTTTGTTATCGAATAAAGGGTTATATTTAAATCTCATGGTATTTATATGAAAAAAGTTCGTTATATGTTTATTTCACATGGAATTTTAATTACATAAAAAAGTAATAGTGTGAATAACATTTTAAAGTAATGTCAGAGTATTGGTGTGACTTATTTGGCCTATGAAAGACGTTAAAAGTTAAAAAAATATATAACTAAGGTTAAGGTTAATTTCTTTTTGTCGATATTGTTTTAGAATGCGATATGAGTCAAAATGGAAGAGAGGAATAGGGACTTACTTGTTTTGGGGTATTGAAAAGAGAGGAAAAAAGAGAGGAGAAGCCTTCATAGATCCTGATAGCATCGAGGAGGGTTTCGGTCTTCGATGGAACGAATTTTGATTACTAACTCCACTTGACTAGCCTTAACCCTTGAACTTAGAGAATTTTTGAGAAATTTTAAGAATAGGGAAGAGCTAGGAAATGGTGTGGTATTTATAGGGATGAATATATGTCTAGGGTGAATTAAAAGAATTAAAAATGGGAGTAAAGAGAGTGTAAATGGATAGATGAAGGGGTGGAGTGCTATTTGTTTAATTGCAGAGAAAACAAACAAGAAAATAGAGTAGATGGGAGCTGAAGGGTGCACAGGTGAAGCACGAAGGTGTTTGGGGCAAGGTGGACCGCCTGTAGCAGCTAGATAAGGAAAACGGGCGGTCGAGATTTGCCAAAAAATCTCGAGATTCATGCCATGTGTTTTAATCTATGTTAACTCCTCATTTATCCCGTTTGATTTTTCTGAAATTTTTCGATTCTTCGTGTATTGCATGTGGAACTCTTAGGCTTCCGGAAAGTTAAAAAAGAAAATATAAAAATAATTGGGACAGATGGGATTCGAACATGCTGGCTATGACACAACAGTAGAGAGTACTAAGCAGTGAGCTACAAGTTGTTTCGTGATTTTATTGAACAATATTAACTTATAACTCCTAATCAGGCTGAAATACCCTTTCTATATATTGAACAAGTTACATTTCTACAGAGATTTCAGAGTCGTTACATCAAGATTGTCCTCACCTCAATATCGACGCTGGCTTCTGCTCTGGTCAACGTCCTCTGTGAACTCAAAGCAGACGCATGATCAGATGAAGAAGGGGCCGAGAAGACACGTGCTCGACCATCCGCTGGAGTATGAGGAGAGCCATCTGCATGGTATATCGATGTGGATAGAGAGGGAGCTGGTGTCACATTGGACGAAGAGGGAGCTGGTGCCGCAGTGGGTGCGGGTGCCACAGGGGGCTCGGGCTCCTGGATGAATATCCCCTAGCGAACGAGAGGAGGATGCAACTCCGGATTGTGATGGGCGTGATATACGGTAGGAGATATGCCTTAGCCGCTCAAGTGAACTCTCCCGTGCCGGTTCGGGTCATGTTGCTGGATGACTTCCTCGTTGATCGCATGACGCTCCATATTTGAAAGGGGTTCACCGTGCTCCTCATTAAACGCAATCCCCCGCTGCTCAATCTCACGGTTCATCCGTTCCTGCAAGAAATTACAGTATGAACCACATTAAGTCAATCATTGAAAAAGATATTAAGTGACTCCAATAACTACACTAAATCTTGTGTGAGCATAATTACATAATTCTCAGTCGCCTGCTGTGAGGTAGGGCAGCTGGAGGCATGCGCAAACCCTATATACCGTAAAGCTCTACGCGACTAGACATCTTTCCTGTCCGTCTCGCCTGCAATTTAGATAAAAATTTGATTTCTATCAAAAGTTTAAGAAGTTGGCAAATTCATAATATTTTGATTTGTCAACTTACATGAGTAGCTCCATATTGGGAGGAGTTCATCCATACGCCCAACCAACGATCATTGTTGCGACTCTGCGACTCTGCTCCCCTCTGGTTCCTAGCCCGCCATTTAGAAATGATTTAACATTTCCTAGCCTGACATTTAGGATTAACATCTAAAGCTATTACAGTTATCGGCGATCTACGTACTAAGAACTCTAGTGATCTGAAGTGAACAATCATGGCAGCCCAATACTCATCCGACCAATTAGCGGGCTTCGCCGCCAATTTTGCCTCATCGGTGTGGGCCTTCTTCAATTTTTCGTGGACCTAGTGTTTGTGATCATGCCAACTCCCCGACCATCGACGGAGACCTGTGTAGCACTTGATCTTTCGCGCCTCTACTTTAGGATCACATACGGTTTCCTCCAGACATATCAGGCAAGCTTTGTAATCTTTAGTGCTCCATCCATACAACATAGCATATGCTGGAAAATCGTTGATTGTCCACGAGAATGCCGCACGAAGTATAAATGTTTGCTTTTTGTGGGAATTGTATACCTGTATACCTGGTTCCTACAAGCCCTTCAGCTTCTCAATTAAAGGCCTCAAATATACATTAATGTTATTTGAAGGAGAGGTACTTCCATGGATCAACAAGGGCATCTGTGTGGATGAATGCTTCATACCCATCCATGGAGGTAGATTATAAACAATAAGAGTAACATATCATATACTGTGATTTGCACCGTGGTTGAATGGCTCCATGCCATCTACAGATAAACCAAACCTCATATTACGGGCATCTGCAACAAAATATTTATACAGGGAATCAAAACATTTCCACTCTTCACCATAGGTTGGATGCCGCAGGACTCCGTCTATAGTGCGACCAGCCATGACATGCTATCAGCAGTTTTAGTTGATAGAAATAATTGACGAAGTCTTTGCTTGATTGAGAAATATCGCAAAACCTTTGCTGGAATTCGTCTAGGAGTATCGAGTGTAGATTCATCTTCACCATTATCCCTTCGAGGAATGATTCATCTTGATAAGGTGCAAATTTTACAGTTATATAGCTTCTTATTTTCCTCTGTCCAGTATAACATGCAATCGTTCGGACACGAGTCGATTTTCTTATAACTGAAACCCATATTCTTCATCTCGGTGAAATTTTCCGGCAATAATGCTTTAAGGTAAGTCTCCCTTTGCACCTCAAGAAACTGATCAAAAGACTTTTTAGTCCAATTATTCTGGAATTTGAGATGAAACATTTTGACAATCCATCCCAACTTAGAGATGTTTGCGCCTTCAAAAAGGGGTATATTCGCATCATCCATATACTTAACATATTTCTCCGATTCTGCATCAATGAGACTTCAGATATCTTCGTCTCTGACATTAGGTTCAGGAACAATGTTAGTATTAGGATGAATGCCAGTTCGGAGCTCGTCTAACATACTATTCAAACCCGTGTCCCTAAAATTCGAACTACAAGGATCATTTAACCTAATCCAACGAATCGTATACATGTCGACTATCGGTGCCGCTTCTCCATGGTACGTCCAATTTGTATACCCAGGCGAAATCTTATTCTTCAGTAGGTGGTCGTACACTATATCTCGACAGCGGTCGTAACCATTATTGCACTATTTACACGGACACAAAATAATTTCTTCAGGGGATCGGTCCCTCAATGCAAATTCCATAAACTCTTCGACGTCGGCATTGTATTCATCACTAAATCTGGACACTTTCATCCAACTCTTATCCAGTACTCTCTGATTTCTATCATCATGTATTACGTAATTAGGCATTTATTTTATGACTTTAATTAAGGTTTAATGTTTTAGTTTGATCTATCAATTCATCATATCGGCTGTTGGGGGTAAGGTTTCTATCCCATTAAGAATTTATAATGCATACACCCTTGCATTTGTGGTTTTATTCGTTTCGAGAAAATTTCGGCAGCACCTCCTCGCTGTTCTCCGAGTACACTGCAATAGAAGGGATGATAATCATTTCAATGTTGAATATCAACAATGAAATGATCATCCCTTCTATATTTGTACACGGAGAACCAGCGAAAAGGTGCCGATGAAATTAATCTCGAAACAAATGAAAACAAAAAATGCAGGGTGTGCTTGCGTTATAAATTCTTAACTTGTCCATACTGGATAAATCTATCGGTTATAGTACAACCAGTTCTCTAGACATATAAACTACATGACGGTTGCAGAAATAAATGATTAAACGCTTAGTTTTGGCAACTATCATGTAGTTTTATGTCACGATGGAGACTATTGCGCATATAACTGATAGATGGGTTCTAAGACGCATTTCGATTTTTTGAATGTGAGATCCTCGATGATAACATATATATTTTATGTTATCATCGAGCTTCGTACTTAGTATAAAATTTTCTTGTTATTTTTAAGTTCAAGGTTCAATTGTGTGCATTGTTTGAAATATATGAATATTGAGGATAGTAGTGAGAATAATGGTTACTTGGATTGCTATTAATAGAAACATGATAATGAAAATTATGATCATAAAATTTCTCATTATTAAAATAGTTAAAAACGTTATTATTAAGGGTTCACAAAAGGATTGAAAGAGCTAGAAGATTCCATATATTATTCATCAAACATGGTTAATTACTTTGACCTCTTTAATTGCTCGCTTGTTAGATATTTTTCTTTCCTAATTGTCAATAAATTATTGATATTAATTATTTTGAGAATATTGAATGAATGATTAGATTTGGGTTTGCTCATATATTTAATTTTAACGCAAAAAAGAGAAATATTATTTTAAAAAAATTAAAGCTTACCTGTGGCAAGGAGGCGGCTGCGACTGTGGATAGTGGCGGCTCATTGGAGAAGGAGCACCTCTTCGCCGGCAAAGAAGACGACGACGGTCACGACAGCAGATAGAGACGACTGTAAGAGGGAGAGTGTGTGAGTGAAATAGAGAGAGAGAGAGGGGGGGGCTGCGGCTGCAGGGGGAGGGGTCGGCATGGAGGGGGTTGGTGAGGAAGAGGGGGGATGGGTTACGAGGAGGGGTCGGCAAGGAGGAAGGGGAGAGGGAAGGGGGGTACGAGGAGGGTTCGACGAAGAGGGTTTGATCGGCATGGAGGAGGTCGGCGAGGCGTCGGTGACGGAGGTCAAATGGGGAGAGGAAAGGGGGCTACGAGGAGGGGTCGATGAAGAGTGGTCGATCGGTGTGGAAAGGGGTCGGCGAGAAGGTCAGCGTGGAAGAGGTTGTGATTGGTTCGAAAAAGTGTCTTTGTTGTGTTGTAAATTACCGCAATCAATAATGGTGTCGCAATAGCTAGCCGATAGTGAGTATAGGTCGTCCACAGGGAAATGGTGAACTACCTATCTTGTTTTAGACGAGTTGACAGAGAAAGGTGGGATTTTGATCGTTTTATACTAAGAAGTTTTGAAAAGTTTATAAGAGAAGGGCTTATAGGGTTTATAGGATTTAGTAGTTAATGGATGGAGTTTTAAAAATAATTCTTTTTATTTTTTAATTATTTAATACTAGAGAAATAGCAATGAATGTGGATTAGGGTTCTTGTAGGGAATTAGGCTTTCCCTCTACCAACCCTTGTTCTTCCATTGATCCCTATTCGTCTCAAGCCCTTAACAAACCGAATATTAACAAATCTCAAATCGTGGTCGTGGATATTATGAATTGATAGCACGCTCGATAAGAGATTTAATATTCATTTTGCTAAAATTTATAAAAATTAAAACTTTAAAAAGAATTTAATAGATATTGTTCATCCATTATTCTACCCTATCTTACAAACTCTAACAAGCGAGAATTTACTTGCTCATTAGGATAAACGAAATAAAAGAAAGATGGGAGAAAACGGAACCTATAATTAAAATTAAAAATGCAGAAAGTAAATACAGAATGTAATTGCAGAAAATAAACGCGGAAAGTAATTACGACAAAATTAAAAAAAAGAACTACCTTTTATTGAATAACTATTGCATTACAAAAGTTGCTCGCTGAAAAACCAAATTACAAAACCCTAGTTTTCTCTAGATTGCTTGATCGGTAGATCCTCGATTCTTCGATGGATCCTTGATGATAGATGCTCTAGGTCCTTTTATAGGCTCTGGAACTTGAAACCCTGACGTCATATTGAGTGTATGCAAAGACGATCAAGCCCCTGAAGTTTCACATCCTACGGCTACTAAACGACCACGCAACCGCTGCCCCTTACCTTTATTGACCACGGATCCGCCGCCCTCTGGTGGGTTTGAGTTTCTAGATTTTTCGTGCCTTTTTCTCTCGATATTTGGAGATCCTTCAGATAAAAATATTCTGAAAATATATCTCTTAGTCTCTGCCGTTGCGAAATTCTTCAATTTGCTCCTAACATTCGGCAGATTTGGTTGGGTGAATCTATTTGTTGTGGATCTCCTACTTATTTTTCAGACCTGAGCTGATTTATTATAATACATGCACAATATCTCAAATCACATTATTAGTAGCATTTGTTTTATTTGAGATAATATTCCAACCAATTAATTAATATGATATTTTAATAATATTGGTTAAGATTATTTGATATGATATGCATATTTTTAAAAATAAATAATCTCATGGATATTTTATTTAAATATGATATGTATATATTCCCCAATTATATTAATTATAAATTAAGAAACATATGATAATAATCTTTTTATAAATAAACCCACATATGTTCTTAATTTACGGATAACACCTTTTAGTAATTAATAATAATAGGGGAAATGTCCATAAAAATGTGCAGTAAATTTGACTGATCAAATACCCCCAAACTTATCTTTGATCGTCTCGAGCAAACTATTTATTTTATCAAAAGAAAAAGAAAAACCTAGCACACTTTCGTAGACAACACGATTGCACTTAGCTCGTGCAACAAGCCATTAAATCTCTAGGTGTCCCTAATAGGAGGAGTGTTGTCTCCTGAGGGTTTTCAGCGAATTACACCCACAAAATCCCAAAATTTAAAAAATAAAGGAAAGAAAACGAAAATTACATGCAAAGATAAGGAATATATAAAAGAAAGACTTGAAAATAAGAGTTTCAAACTACACTAACTTTTTAGTTGTCATGAGCTCTATCTTAATGGTCTTGAAAAGATGTCAGAAATCACATCCTCCCTTAATAAAATATCGTCTTTAGTCTTCCTCCGTACCTCACCTCCAAATATCGATCATATACTCTTACGTGGGTGTAAAAGTCATCTCTACACTTGGAGAATTCAATTCAAGCTATCATACCCTTTGTCCATATTCCTTAGTACTTTTTAGTCGGTGATATTTTAGATGGATTTGCTCACACATTTTTCATGCGACCGTTATACTTCTTGAGGGACTAACCAACCGATTACCGAATGTGCTCACTTATTAAGGCGTAATTAGCAATATTCTAATCTTGCAACACTTAAGGCTTAGCAGTGACTCCCAAACCAGTTGGTCTAAGGCACTAGCTAATAAGGCACCTTCGCTATATTTTTTTATGCTGCCTTAAGTAATTATAAAATCAGTGTTTATTTTTCTGCACCATTTATCTTTATATATATATTTTTTCTTCATACTAAGGTTTTTAGGCAAGAGTATTTCAAGGTATCCTCAACTATCCCAAGTTTCAAGATGTGTGCAAGTGCGTATAGTAGGGTATCAACGTTCAGAAGTTTGGACTCAAGAATAGGGACTATTTTTCAGACTTATTTCTATCCGCATATTGGTGATTTCTTCATCTTAATAACCCTTGGGACAACAGCTCATGACTACGTATTACTAGCTTTGTTTTAAAACATCTAATTTTCTTGCATTTCCTAAATCTTTTCCTCTCTTTTATATGTATTTTTCACTCTAATTTTTATTTTCTAATTTTTTTTATTTTTTATAGTGCAAAATGATACGTAAATAAACACAAACCTCCCTCCAAACCTGTTTGCAGCAGTGTCCTCACTTATACTGTTGTTCGAGCGCAAAAATCTGAAGATTAGGAGGAACAGTTCAAGAAGATGGTATAAAGAAGGGGTCAAGAGTGAATGACAGTGAAATCCTCCCTCAAACTTGTTCTTGGCTCACAATTGTGCAAAAATTTCCTTTCTTTCAAGAGCCATTTTAAAAAATATTTTTCTTCTTTCCCCCAAACTTGAATAAAACAGTGTTTTCATTACTACACATTGAAACTCAACATAAGAGAGGGGTAAATATTATCGGTTTACACAAAGTTTTACAAAGACCAAAAGTCCACACCAACCATTCAAATATTTTATAAAGGTAGCGCCATGGTTGGTGAAAGATGGTGTAATAGATAGGCGTGAAGAAGACTCGAGACTGTATAAGAATGGAGGTTGTATCATGTTTCGAGTACAAGAAACAGAAATAAGAGTAACGATAAGAGAGATGTGGGGGAGAAGATAATAGGTGTAATCGAAAGGTTTTTTGTCTCAGTTGGTAGAGACGAAAAAATGAGTGTGAATGAAAACGAGAATGTGAAAGATAAGGAATGGGTGGAATAGTCGCATTCTTGTATGTGATTAGAAGAAGGGGTGGCTGTTCAACTTCTTCGGTCTCAAAGGGAGGCGTACGAATTTCCGGTGGAGATTGATTCATCACAGCATCCAAATCTTCAAGGAACGCGAGTTCTTCGGCAAAAATATTTTCGAAACTTTCATCGATATTCCAATTGATGATCTCATCGGAAAGAAAGTAATCGATATCTATATTAGTGGAATAGGCAGATTCACTAGGACGGTTGAAAGTTTCAAGGTCAATGTGTTGCGCACCAGAATTCAAAACACTTGATTTGTCAGAAAGTATGGAGGCAGGAGACTCGAAAAGCTCATATACCTTATTTTCAAAAGAGTCTAACTTGAGTGGTCTTTCAAGAATTATAGAACTCGAAATATCGGAGTGTTGTTCATCAAATCTCGGTGGATTTGAAAGAAGATGAGAAGAACTAAAGAAAGTGTGTAATGAAATGGGTAAACGAACTTGGGTATTGAGCGTTGTTGAACCGGATATGGGAGATGAAGGCTGAATATCGTTTTGCATATCAGATAGGTTGGTGATAAGAATAGAATTGGTTAAATGTACAGAAAGATGTTCACATTCAATGGAAGGGACATAATAGGTCGGGGAATCCAGCTCATCCAACATAGCGAGTTCATCTTCAAAGATATTCTCAACACAGATCTCACTAGCACTTTCAATCAAATCAAATAAATAGTTCTTTAAAAATTCATCAGTTATATTATCTTCAATCGATGGATCACTAGGTTCACTTGATGGAATTGGAAGGTTTGAAATGTCAAGTTTAGTCGAATAAGGATCGGTTTGATTTGGAATGGTGTAAGGCTCTCTTTCACACTCATGATTGGAAAAGTCAAACATGTTATTCTCGGACACATCATCAATTAGATTATTAAGCGGTTGATCATCAAATACATTCGGTTGAGTTTCAGGATGGTAGGTGTTGAGATCAAAATAATTGGTTCTGGTTTGACTTGGAGGGATCTCTGGTTCTTTCTCACTACTCAATTCCAACTCTACTTCAAGACTAGACATGGTTTGTGAAGAACTTTCAATGAAGGATTCTCTTTGAACCGTGGAATTTCTTAATTGATGTTCAGAAGCACTGTTTAGATAAGGTGCAAAAGTTGAGTATGGTTGGAATGTGTTTAATTGTTGGCTACGGACGAATTCAATATGTTCCGTGTTCCCCTCCGAATAGCGGCGCGACGCAGAGACGTCTTCTCCTGAGATTTGGGGTAGATGCTATTTGGTTTTATCCGTCCACCTCTCCGAAGATGCCAAGTTGATTCATGGCACCGTGTATTGGAGGTTTAGATGGATGCGGCCGATGTAGCATACTTCGTCAGATTCCCCCTCGCTTGAGGGGTTTTTGATTGTGGGGACGCTCTTCCCTGCAGGCACAAGCCCCTGCAGTTAATTACGCTACCGCATCGCGGTAACAACTTTCTCCTTCTCCAACATTTCACTTCGTGTCGTGGGTGTTTGTTTTGTTTGTGGTTGCCCGTGGATTGTATACGGAGAATAATTTATGTCGTCGTCCGTAGGACGTGGATTAGTCCAAATCCGTATTTTCTTAGATTTGGGTTTGGGGTTTTGGTTTAAGGATACGTTAGCCATATTTGAGGCTAAGATCAACTTAAACGTTTGTTAAGGATACGTTAGTCCAATTTGAGACTAAGATCAACTTAACTGGATCGTTTAGATCCGACAAAAGAACATTTGGGGGATCTATTGTTCCAGTTTAGGGACATAGTGGTTCATTGCTAGTTTAGGGACATGGTGGTCCAACATTCCCATTTTGGGGACGAATATTGGTTTAAGGACGCATTAATCCATGAGTTTAAGGACCCCACAGTCCGTATTACCAGTTTAGGGACATGGTGGTCCATTTCCAGTTTAGGGACATTTTGGTCCAACAATTCCATTTTGGGGACGAATATTGGTTTAAGGACGCATTAGTCCATGAGTTTAAGGACCCCACAGTCCGTATTACCAGTTTAGGGACATGGTGGTCCATTTCCAGTTTAGGGACATGGTGGTCCAACATTCCCATTTTGGGGACGAATATTGGTTTAAGGACGCCTTAGTCCATGAGTTTAAGGACCCCACAGTCCGTAGCAATATGTGGTTGTCGGGACCCGTCACCTCTCTGACGATGTTGAAGGATTACAACGACAAATATCAGAGGAGTTCGGAGATGTACCCTTGAACCGGGTGTAAATTGATTTGAGAGAGCAGTTATGCTCAGTTCAGTTTAATTTGAGGACTTATGGCCAGTATTGGGTTAAGTCCAGTTGAAAATGTTCAACATTTTATTTGCATTTGGCCTGTTAGGCCTTTGTTTGGGCTCTGCCCTTTTATTAATGCATTGCATTTTTTTGTTTGGGCCTATTAGACCTTTAATTGGGCTCTGCCCTTTAATAATGCATAGCATTTTTTTATTTTGGTCTGATAGACCTTTTTATTGGGCTCTGCCCTTTTAATAATGCATTGAATTTAATGTTCTGACAATGCCCCACATGGCTTGTCAGGCGCTTTGCGCCAATTGAGGAGCACAAGGCGCAAACTCATGTGGGGGTGACACGTGTTACGCTCTGGTGAGCGCAAGTCTGTTAACGCAGTGCGCTGCGCTAGCGCGCTGCTGACACGTGGCGTGCTCTGATGACTTGCGCCAATTTAAGAGAGCAGTGCTCTGTTTTAGAAGCGCAAGGCGCGGTTTATTCTGGGGCCGACACGTGCTGCTCTCTGGTGGCTTGCGCCAATCCAAGGAGCGCAACGGTGCAAATTTCGAAAGCGCAAGGCACTGTTTAATATCTTGATCAATTTTAGATCAAAGGGAACAAATTTTTCTTGTTTCCAGAGAGGTTCTACCTCAAATCTCAAGAACCGGTGGTTCATCAAAAGGCAATGCCTTTATATGGATCAAAAGATCTAATCTTTTCTGGTCCTCTCTTTTTTTATGTTGAAGATCTTGATCTTGTTCTTAGATCTTTGATCTTTTTAGAATAAATTCTTCTCCTTTTTTTTATTCTAAGAATTAAATTCTTTAAATGAAGAAGATGATCTTTTTCTTTTTCAAAGGTTTACCTTTTTTCTTTTTTGAGTTCTTTCTTAAAGTTTTCAGAGGATTTCTGTGTTTCTTTCTCTCTGTGTGTCAATGTGTTTTAGACTTGGAGTCTAGGGGCCTTTATATAGTGCCAATTGATTTATTAAATCAGTTAAAGAGATCTTTCTCTGAGTGATTTAGGGATTTTTCCTACCGTTGGATCTTTGATCCAAGGGCTTTTGTTTTACAGAAGATAATCTTCTTGTTTTAACAAGATTAGAAAGATCTTTCTGGAGTTTTAATTCTGTTTTAGTGCTGGCACAGTTGGCGCAAGCGCACCTGCGCTTAACACGTGTCGCGCGGCGCAGAGCGCAGCGCAACTGCGCTGACACGTATCGCGCGGCGCAGAGCGTAGATCATCTGAAGCATTGCTTCCTTCATTTTTGTTTTAAATAGAGCCTTGCTCTGATTGGGTGCGCTGTCTTGGGCGCAGCGCTGGCGTGTCAGCTTTTGACACGTAGCGCGTTGCGCGCAGCGCAAGGAATCTGAAGCGTTACTTCAATTTTTGAATTTTTGAAATTCAAACAGAGCTTTGCTCTGATTGGGGGAAATAAATGCCCCCCCACCATTGCGCTCATGTGGCGCACACGTGAGTGCAGCGGTGGCAAGATCTAATCCGTTGGATCAACTCAGGAGTTGAAGGGGCGCTCAAGCGCCTATAAATAGGACCCTTGGTCCTCCTCAGATGATTATCATCTTCAAGAATTCTTATTCTCAGAACTTCAGAGCCTTGCTCTTGCTTTCAAGAATCTTAAGAGTTAAACTTTAGAAACTTTTAGGTAAAATTAACTTAAATTAAATTAAATTAATTTTAATTGATAGAGCCTTGCTCTCATAGATCATTGATCTAAAGAAAACCCCTTTGGGGTTTCACCAACAGAGCCTTGCTCTCAAGAATCCATAGATCTAAAGAGATCTTGTTTCAGGGTTTTTTAACCCATGAACAGAGCTCTGCTCATGGACAAAACATAGATCTTTTTGATCTAAAAATGAAGAACTCTTAAGAGTTTTCATGGATCTTTTAAGGTTCCAAATTTTTAATTTTTAGGTGTTAATTTTTTTCTTTTGATGGATTTTTCCATCATTATTACAGAGCTAGGCTCTTTAAGGAATTTTATTCCCTTGAGACCAGAGTTTGACAAGTGTCACTTTGTGACAGAGCTTTGCTCTGAAAGGGGAGATTTTCTCCTTGTCTCTAGGGATTTCTTATTTAATGAGAGTATTCTTTTGGGGATATCCTTATTAATTGACAGTCTCATCCAATGATGGGGCTGTCTTATTAACTGATGCATTGTCATTTAGATTTTGTGGATCCCCTTTGGTCCCCTCTACACTGCATTGCAGTGTAGTACAAATTTTAAAGAATCAAGTGTCAGAAATTAAAAATTATAATACTGACAGTTGATCTCCGTCCCTTTTCTTTTGCAGGCAACATGTCTTTCGATACCTCGTTCCCATTCGTTCGCTCGGAGGGAGGATTCCCCGGAGCACCCGTAGACCGAGAGGTTCTAGCTTTGATCAGAGACCATGATCCGGAACATAAGAATCTTCACCTTTGGGGGTCATGGTACAATCAGATTATCCGGGGTCGACAGAGCTTTTCATGCGCAGTATCATCAGAGCCCATTATGGCGATCCATTATGCCAAACCACCCCCGGTGAAGTATGCCATGGAGATGGTTGATTGGACTTCAGATGGCCTTCTTCATCCCGCTATAGCTGCAATTCCTGTTCAGCCTCCCATGGTTTTGGATATCTTGGGACACCGTATTTGTCAAGGCGAGGAGCGACCCTGGGGGCAACCATATAATATAGGTCTGATCCCCCGTCATCCGATCGGTTATCTGCCGTGGGCTCGCTACATCTTGTCAGCGAAGAAGTCGCAATTGATGAGGCTTGGGTTGTACACCGCTGTTTATGCTTCTCTCTTCCAATATACTACGCTTCTCACCTGGTGGGATAAGGCTTTTTTGGAGCAGTGGAATATCCCTACTCACACTTTCCTCGCACTGGATCGGGAAGTGTCGATTTCTTTAGAGGAGTTCACGGAAGTTTCCGGCTTACCGGTCATAGGGGAGCATTATGAGGAGCTGCTTCCCACGGACGAATATGTCTTCGGTGCTAAGCCAGTGATAATGGGCCTTACCCCGGAGAACGCTGTTCAACATCAGTTTCCGAGTTTCATCAAAGTGTTGAATATCTACGAGGGCCTTTTTATCGAATCTGGGAGCCGCGGGGTCAGTTTCGAGGATTTCATCGCTCGCTTCCTTCACCCAAACGTCCTCTCGGCGGAAGCTGCTAAATTTGCCACGCTTGATGACCCTTTCGGTTTGGGTTTGGACAACCTGCCAGCGACGGAGGTAGATCAAAAGAGTTTCTTCCTTCCTAACACCCCGGTTGTCCCTTTTGCGGAGGTTGCAGTCCCCGGGATGGATGAGGAAGCATTCTTCTTAAGATTTCTTGGGCTATGGCTGAGCTGGTTTGCGCTCCCGATGCACCTTCGCCGTATGAGGCCATCTGTCTTTTACCCAGCTCACCGGATGACCATTGGGGTAAAAGTGGCCGTCGGGATCGCCGGCTTAGCACACCTGTATCACGGCCTTAATCAAGCGGCGGATGCTAATGAACCTGGAGTACCACACATGATCTTCTCGATGCATTACTTCATGTCATGGCTTGAGCTACATGCACTTGGCGTTTTTGGTATGCACAAAAGGCCTTCGTTCTATGACAGGTGCAGCTTCCCTCGGATCATGCGATTGGTCGGCGCCTCAATCGTAAATCCGTCGCCGTGGCATGCCAGAGGTTTGCTCCTTCGTCCCCGCACAGTTGGAGACGGGATGGCCTTTACCGACAAAGTGTTAACCATCGGAAAGGCGTCTACTACCACAGTGCGGTCATTGCAAGATATTTTCAAAGACGGGGCCTCAGTTCTGACAGCCCGGGAGACCCTCCATTTGTATTCTATCAGACCAGGTTTCCTGGTGTTTAGGCAAAACAATACAGCACTTTTCATGAGATACAACCCGCATCGTTTTGCCCAACAACTGAGTTATAATCAAGGAGTGCCGTTAGAGGCATTCTTGCTGGAACCTGCTGTCACTGAAGAAGGGATGCAGAGCGCGCTGCATCACTTCATGCGTCTGAATACGGGCTCTCATTTTTTTTATCAGCGAGCCGACTTGCGTCCCACAGATCCTTAATACATATACGGCGTGGTACCAGCATTCGACGGGCGCCGTTATTAAGGAAGAAATGCGATTGTTGGTTGACCGCAAGGGTGTGCCTCCCGGCAGCGACCGCAAAGCTCCCCTGAGGCCAAGGATCCCTGTCGTTCCTCCGCTGAGAGATGCTGGAGTTGAGCCATCGCGCGTGCTGAGCCCTCCACGTGGATTTCCGCCTCGTGATACCGTGGACGTGCCCCCAGCGCCTCGTGCTCCAGTGGAGACGGTGAATATAGTTTCGCCCGAGTTTGGCGTGGGCTCGGACATTGGAACCCGCCATCCTAAGGTGCCTGCGAAGCGCAAGATGATTTTGGCGGCGACCGGGATTCGCGCACAGAAGAGGAAGAAGAAGTCCGTTCTTTCTCTTGACGCCATCCTTGGCTTAGAGCCTCAGGACCCTCTCACCGAAGGCCTAAGCGAGTACGGAAGCAATGAGGGTTTCTTCGTAGATCCAGCAGACACCGATATGGCGGCCGCCATCGCGGCTTCTGAGCGATCGGCAAGGCTTGAAGCGTGGTTGGCCAAACTCGCGCAATCGGGTAATGATTAGTTGTATTTTTCCGTCATTGCATCGTACTTTTATCATTGTGTTTCACTAATGCTTTTCCCCCTTTTTTTTAACAGGCATTACCACCGAAGAAGCTATCGCTGCTTCCCTCAAAACTTTCCAGGAGGAGGAAAGAAAACGCGCTCTGTCGGGCGTTGGTATGTCTCGGCTCACTGAGTCTTTATTCTCCTTTTTTATAGCCAATCTAATCTTCTCTTTGTCTTTTTGAAGGGGCCGCGGGATCTTCTGCGCAAGCCGATACGGGGACTCTTCCCGAGCCAGCTACTGAAGTCCCGGCCTCTTCGGGGCTGCCGCGAGAGACCCGACTCAAAAAGACGATGAGGGATGCCTTGAAGGCTCTAGAGGCAACTCTGAACGCGGACGATGATGCCCTGATGAAGGAAGCTTCGAAGAGGTCTGTCGTGACGGCCCGGGAGTAGAGGAAGCGCTTGAGGCGCGAGGCGAAGGAGCGCAACGCTGCTTTGGTCGTGGGAGTGGGCCCAAGCACTGTTACTCCCGCAGCTACTCCTCCAGAAGAGTCCCCGGTCGCCTTGTCTATAGCTTATAGACAGGCGATGCGTGCAGTTCGGGAGGCCAACGATCGATCCACCTCAGGTAATGTGTCTTTCGAGACTTTGTTGTAAAAGTTGTAAAACTATCGGTTCTTATACAACTTGTCCTGCAGGGCCGAGTCCAACTGAAGGGGCGACGGAAACCGTCGAGCCTGAGGGGACAGTGGGGGAGGTACTGGCTGAACCCGAGCCGACGATGGGCGACGTAGCTGGGCCTGCTGGACCCGAGCTAGTGGCTGACGACACAGTCACGCCTACTATGCCTGAGAAGGTCGCAGATGTCGAGCCTGAGGTAGCGGCGGATGAGACGGCTGCTACAGCCGGGTCTGGGGCAGCAGCGGATGGAGTGGCTGAGACCGACGACCTTATGGCAACGGTGGACGAGACGGCCGTGACCACTAAGCCCGAGGGAGTAGCGGGTGAGACGGGCATGATTCCTGAGGACGAGCCGGCCGCTCTTTCTCAAGAGTCTGGCAATGCTCTGATCATTGCTCTCCCCGCCTACGGTCCTCCGCCGTCTTCTGGCCTCACGAGCACGACGACGGCTCCCGTAGAGTCTGGCGATGAGGCGTCGGGAGGTGGTCTCATGTCAATGGAGGGAGACACTGTCGTTTCGGCCGGATCATCATCAGGTAAATTTCGGGTTACCTTTATTCTTTTATTCTGCGACCTTTCCTGACAGGGCTTATCTTGTTTCTAACGCAGGTGCGGCCAGTGTTGATGCCCTATTGCCCGATGGAGCGCCGTCAGTTACTGCCTCGACGGTGGCTACCTCTCTACCTTCTCTCACGCCATCGCAAATGTTGGAAGGTATGGATTTGTAACCCATTAGTTTTATTTTTCGGCCACATAATTTATGTACTAATGTCGTACTATTGCGTCTTTACAGGAATGCTTTTTGATCACCTCTACCAGGTGCTGCACCCACACTTTTCCTTCCCGTCAGAGCTTGCTTCCTCTAGCGGCGCTGGTGAGTATGGTTTTCAATTAATACCCTTCCTTTTTTTAGTAATGGAATTATTTCTGATTCTTCCTCGCCCTGATTGCAGTGCTACAAATCGAAGGAGGAGATGTAAGATCGGTTGCGCCACCGGCCCTCCGGCTTTGCCGCCTGCTGCAGCTGGTATAGTAAACTCTCCCATTGATGACTTTCTTATATTTCTTGAATTGTCATCTGATTGTGTTTTGTTTTTCAGTTGTCGTTCCGATTCCGGCCCCCTTCGAGTCTCACATCATAATGCCGGCAGGCCCCTTCCTGAGACGTCCATCTTCAAAGGGTGCTGCGATGAGTTTGGGCATGCTGAGCGGATACGTCGAAGAGCTTGACGCAGACGCTCTCCCATCTGTCGCAGATTTCGCTGCGGAGGTTAATCCGATGCTGGCGACGCTTGTAAATTTTCATAATGAAGGCGTCGTCGAGTCTTGGGTTAATCACTGCAGGGAGATCGAGGCCCGCCTACATCAACTGGAGTCTATGCGTCCTGCCCCCGAGATCTTGGCCGCGAGCACTCAACGGGCTGCATGGATCGAGCAGAGCGCTCCTTACCTCCGCCATCTCGAACAAGAAGTTGCTTTAAGGCGTAAGGAGTGTTTACCCCAATCAGAGCAAAGCTCTGTTCAAATTCCAAAGCGGGAGATGAAGCAACGCTTCCGATTCCCCCAATCAAAGCAAAGCTCTACTTTGAAAATTTAAATTTTAATAAATGAAGCAACGCTTCAGATCCTCTGCGTTGCGCGCAGGGCACCACGTGTCAAAATCAGACACGCCAGCGCAGGGAGCGGCTCGCCCAAGGCATCATACCCAATCAGAGCAAGGCTCTATTTAAAACAAAATTAAAGGAAGCAACGCTTCAGTTGCGCTGCGCTGTGCGCTGCGCGCCATGTGGCAGCGCAGAGCGCAGTTGCGCTGCGCTGTGCACTGCACGTCACGTGGCAACGCAGTTGCGCTGCGCGACACGTGGCAGCGCAGTTGCGCTTGCGCAGGTGCGTTGCGCTCTGCGCTGTGTGACACGTGTCAAGCGCTGGGGCGTTTGCGCCAAACAGAATCAAAATTCTAGTAAGATCCTTCTGTTCTTGTTAAAACAAGAAGATTGTCTTCTGTAAAACAGAAGCTCTTGGATCAAAGATCCAACGGGGGGGAAAATTCCCCAAATCACTCAGAGAACGATCTCTTTAACAAATTTAACAAATTAATGGGCACTATATAAAGGCCCCTACACCCCAAATCAAAGAGAGGAAGAAAAAAAAATAATAGCACAGAGAACAGAGAGAACTCTGAAGAATTTTGAGAAGAAACTCAAGAAGAAGAGAAAAAAGGTAAAAACCTTTATAAAAGAAGAACTTCTTCTGAATAGATCATTGATCTAAGAACAAGATTAATGATCTTCAATAATAAATAATAACAGTGCCTTGCACTTTTT
The DNA here is from genome assembly GCA_030015575.1 of Agapanthus africanus. Classification (NCBI taxonomy): domain Eukaryota; kingdom Viridiplantae; phylum Streptophyta; class Magnoliopsida; order Asparagales; family Amaryllidaceae; genus Agapanthus; species Agapanthus africanus. The sequence goes on from JASDDO010000026.1 coordinate 72,719,350, forward strand.
TATGAACCAATGGTTCTTGAATCTCAAAAAATTCTTTTCTTGAATCCAAAGTTGGATCAAGAAATTAAAACAGTGCCTTGCACTTGTAAATCTGCATTGTTGCGCTCCTGGGTTGGCGCAAGCCACCAGAGAGCGCCACGTGTCAGCTCCAGAACCACTTGCGCTATGCGCTTTTAAAAATAGAGCATTGCTCTTTAAAGTTGGCGCAACTCACCAGAGCGCGCCACGTGTCAGCAGCGCACTGGCGCAGCGCACTGCGCTGTTGCGCTTGCGCTCACCAGAGTATGACACGTGTCGCCACGACAAGCGCTTGCGCTCAGTAATTGGCGCAAAGCGCCTGACAAACCACTGTCAAGTAATTAATGCACTGCATTATTTACAGAAGGGCCAAGCCCAATTAAAAAAGGCCTAACAGGCCAAATAAAATGCAGTGCATTATTTTAAAAAAGGGCAGAGTCTAAACCAAAACAGATGCTCTGCATCATTTACAAAGGGACTGATCCCAAATCAAAAAGGCCTAGCAGGCCAGAATAAAATGCAATTTATTAAAAAGGGGCAAAGCCCTAGCACAGGCCTAATAGGCCAAAGATAAATAAAAACGTTGAACATCTTCAACTGGACTTAGCCCAATCATGGCCGTAAGTCCTCAAATTAAATTGACTGAGCATGACTGTTCTCCTAAATCAATTTACATCCGGTTCAAGGGTACATCTCTGAACTTCTTTGACTCCTATCGTTGTAATCCTTCAACGACGTCAGAGAGGTGACGGGTCCCGATAACCACACATCGATACGGACTGCGGGGTCCTTAAACTCGTGGACCGAAACGTCCTTAAACTAATATTCGTCCCAAAATGGGAATGTTGGACCGAAACGTCCTTAAACTAATATTCGTCCCGAAATGGGAATGTTGGACCGAAACGTCCTTAAACTAATATTCGTCCCCAAATGGGAATGACGGACCACCATGTCCCTAAACTGGAAATCGACCGCAACGTCATTAAACTAAACAATGGAGCCAATTGCTCTCTTGTCGGATCCAAACGATCCCGTTAAGTTGATCTTAGTCTGGAGATTAGGCTAATGTATCCTTAACAAAAGTTTAAGTTGATCTTAGCCTCAATATGGTTAACGTATCCTTAAACTAAAACACCAAACCCAAATCTAAGTAAACACAGATTTGGACTAATCCACGTCCTACGGGCGACGGCATCACTTAGTCTCCGTATACAATCCACGGGCAACCACAAACAAAACAAACATACACGACACGAAGTGAACATCTGGAGAAGGAGAAAGTGGCTACCGCGATGCGGTAGCGTAATTAACTGCAGGGGCTTGCGCCTGCAGGGAAGAGCGTCCCCACAATCAAAAACCCCTCAAGCGAGGGGGAATCTGACGAAGTCTGCTACATCGGCCGCATCCGTCTAAACCTCCGATACACGGTGCCATAAATCAACTTGGCATCTTCGGAGAGGTGGACGGATAAAACCAAATGGCATCTGCCCCCAGATTCAGGCAAGACGTCAGTCTTTCCCGGTTTCCGGCGGTAAACAAGGAGCGCGGCGAGACTTCGAGCAAATCTGCCCAACTGCATACTCAGGTGAATGCAAATGCTGCACAGCTGAAGGTTATCTTTGAAGGCCTTCTGCAATGCATCTCCGAAGGGTTAAAACTAAGGCGGCAGCTTGACGTCGTCGAGCGGGATGCACCAAATCAGGAGGCAGCCCAGCAGGCAGTTGAGGAGCAACTTTCATCCTACCTGCAGCAGCGGGCCCAGGTGGAAGCAGAAGTGGCTGCAGCAGCCGCTCAGGAGAAGGCGTTAAAGGAAATGCGAGAGCAATTGATGGGGCTATTTAAGACGCTTCCTTCTCAGTAGCTTTGTATCAATTATACACTTGTAATCATTGAATAATATGTACACATTCTTTATTCTTTTATACGATTCGCCTTGTACTTAATTGAATTCATGAATAAAGATATACGCATTTCCTTTTGCAATGTCTTGTGTCATCTCTGTTCTTTCTCCCTTCTTTTATTATCAGTATGCTGCCTTAGTAAACATGGTTGACAGATGATAGAGTGAGTATCCTGTCTTGGCTTCTTCAAGAGGTAATGATGGCTTAGGAGGCAGGTTCAGATCTGCTGCCTAAGACTTTTCAACTTTATAAGCTGTGAGGGTCTCATAAAGACTTTTCTCCCTACGGATCGAGAGGATCTCGTAGGTGTATTTTCTCCTTAGGAATCGTGAGGATTCCTAAATGCGTTTTCTCTTATAAGTCGTAAGGATCTTATAAGAGAATTTTTTCCTCTTACTAGTCGAGAGGACCCGTAAGCGGTTGTTTCCCTCCTTATCAAGATTTGACTTCGAAGAGTGTGATCCGTGAATAGTATGCAAGAGTCCATTTTGGACCGACTTGCAGGGTCCCAATGCGTAGGAAACAGGTTTTTTAATCCCCGCTGCCTAAGGCTTTTCCTCACGAGTCGAGATGAATCGATCATTTCTTGCAAGAATATCCTAACGTCACAGTTAACCTCTGCTCTTTACGACAAAGGTCCGTTAGGGTCTGTGGTACTTAGGGTTTTGTCCGTCGTACCGTCGCGTTGGCTGATATATTCCTCGATAGGCAATCTTGCTGTTCGAATAGCCTTGCGATTGTCGTGTCTCTGATCCCTTCGGGGGCTGGACAAGACGTCTTCAAGTAATCTTCCAGGTAATATTACCATCGAAAGAGCAAGCGTAGGGATATTCCATGTCACTTTTTACTTGAGGTTAGGCTCATTTTGGAGAGCCCCGATGAGTCATAACCATTCTGCGCTGGTGTGGGATGATCTCCGATAGTCTTTCAGGCTTTATATGACTTGCCGTCAAGACCCTGAAGCTAGGAATTTGGCCTTTTGCTTCGTTTGCTGGCATTACGTCCTCTGTATCGAGACGAATGTCGCGGTTGTCTCTAGGTTGTTGGTGAACCGTCGAGGTTTGGAACTAGGGACTTTGCCGTGGCTCCGCTGTTTGATTGTCGCGTCTGAATCCTGTTGGAGGAAGAACGCTGGGGTGACATCTCGTCTGCTGTATCGAGACAAACGTCGAGGTGGTGACCACTCCGCACTGATGCAAGATGATCTCCGATTGTCTTTCAGGCTTTATATGACTTGCCGTTAAGACCCTGAAGCTAGGAATTTGGCCTTCGCTTCATTTGCTGGTATTACGTCCTCTATATCGAGACGAATGTCGCGGTTGTTTCTAGGTTGTTGGTGAACCGTCGAGGTTTGGAACTAGGTACTTTGCCGTGGCTTCGCTGTTTGATTGTCGCGTTTGAATCCTGTTGGAGGAAGAACGCTGGGGTGACATCTCGTCTGCTGTATCGAGACGAATGTTGAGGTGAAGCTGGGATTTTGCCGTCGCTTCGCCTTGTTTTGACCGTGAGGTCTTTCGTTGACGTTGCATCTGCATCCTGCCGGAGTGAGGAGAAACGCCGTTGGTGATCTCTAAGCTGTCTGTGAACCGTCGAGATTTGGAACTAGGGGAATTCCTTCGCTTTCTGGTGGAGCCTGTTGGGAAGGTATGGTTCCCTCTTTGTTTGTGCCCCTGGATTGTATACAGGGATTGATGTGATCTCACCTGCAGGGCGAAAATTTTATTTTTCTTTATTTCTTTCCGCGATGCTCTATCACTTCAGCTTTTTATATCGCGAAGGTCGCGATTGCCCAATCATTTCGGCTATTTTTTGCGGTGCCGAATCATTTCGGCTATTTTTGTATGCATACATTTTTACTTGCTGATTTCGTTGCAAGTCGCCCCATCATTTCGGCTATTTCGTATGCATGTGTGGCTCGTTGGCTTTTCGCTGCAAGCTAGGAATTAGATTTTGGCATCAGCATCACTACAACTGGGATATTGCCAGGAGTGAATCATCATTTGCCTCTGTCGATGTCGAACAAAGGTGGCTTAGCGAACAAGGTTAAGATCCTGTCGACTAAGGCTTTTGACTTCATGAGCCGTAGGGGTCTCATAAAGGTATTTCTCCCTACGAGTCGTGAGGATCTCGTAGGTGTGTTTTCTACTTAGGAATCGTGGGAATTCCTAAGTGCATGTTTCTCTGTAAGTCGTAAGGATCTTACAAATGGATTTTCTCCTTATAAGTCGAGAGGACTTACAAGTGCTGTTTGCTGTACGAGCATATCCCTAGTCACGGATGGGACTTTGTGTTAGTGTTTATGCCCAAGAAGGCCATTACTGTATCATACTAGTTTGTATATTGCTTAATGGAAGCTTGGGATATTCACATGTATATAACAGTCTTGCTAAATATGGTAGTATGCTACTTGGTTTTTCTATCTTAATATGTGAGTATACGTATTGATAGAGCTCTTAGGATCTTGCTTGACTACCAGCGTTGTGATGGCAGTCACACTAGTGGGGGCTGGGTAGTCTACAAGCACATCCTTATTCAGGTCCCTAGTCGTAGGATTATCAAGACAGGGCATCGATACTCCGGAGTAGACTAGTGTGTACGTTTCTCATCCCATTTGGGGAGATGGTCTATCCCACAGCCATCAGTACGTCGTACTGGAGATAGTATGCAAGTGCTCGTTAGGTTACGGGTACACCGGACAGGACTCACAGGGAACTGTTGGTTGGTTTTATACCAGTCGTCAGTTAACAGTTCACAGGTGACATGAGTACAGCATAGTCCGCGGACTTGACACTGCTACTTCGCCTCGAGTGTGTCCCACTGTTCTTAGATTGCTACCCTACCACGGCTCAAAGGAGTCGTGCAAACAGGTAGCAGTTGGGTGCAGTCCCGAGCACTTGGAGGCAGTGGCGGTTAGACAGGATTCGTCTCTTCCGGTATTGGGGGTTGATTTCGCGCTGTGTCAGAGAGCCATTACGCAAAGTCCCTGACCAGGGCAAGCGAGATTTGCTGGTAGGTTCCAGTAGTTTTTCAGGGTGTAATGGGCTTCACTCCGACACGACTTATACCGCTATTAGGGGACTGACGCTTGCCGCCCCCTAGGCCCGATATGCGATAGTCTTAGACGAACAGACCGGACTGTACGGAGATTATCACATCAGACTCAGTAGGAGTTCGGATGGGTTTCCTCATCGGCCTTCTTATCGACATCTACCTGGGGACCGTTACGTACAGCTAGTGCCGCATGCGGTCTGTGGTTAAACCCACTGCCAGCGTAGTAGTCGAGTCTCTAGAGTCCCACACAGAGAGTTTCCCTACTCCAGGCGAAACGATATAGAGGTCGTATGGTTTTACGACAAGGGTTCGGACACATACGTGTGTTTACGCACGTGCGACATCCGGACAGTTTTTACTAGCCGGTTTTGGTTTAAGCCAGTTTCTAGTATCCGGTTATTGGATTTATACAGTTTAAAGTTTTTCCGTGTTTTCACGGATAGGAGGGGCATTCTCGTAATTACGCGAGAAGCTTCTAGAAGATGGTGACTTGGGGGTTAAGGTGGCATATGCATTAAATGAGATTAGCGACTCATTTGAGTGATTCATCCATGTCATTAATGCATCATAAATGCTTAATGACTCATGGAGATGAATCACCCATTAGATATTTATGGAGCATGGTTGTTAAATCATTTATTTGATTTATCTTGATATTATTAATGCTTCATATATATTATGAGAGATCATTATCTCATTCCATTCTCTTGCTCACTTTCTCTCTCCTCAAGCTCTCTCTCTTCAAACCCTAATCCTCCCCTCTCATGTGTTGAGACCAAGGATTAGATTAGACTACTTAATCCTTAACCATACTCTATATCACCTAGGTTACTTGGATTAGCACTTTAAGAAACCTAGTTACCTCTAGTTTGAGATGAAGCTTGTAGTAAAGCTCTCGGGTGGATCATCTACTACATAGAGAAGGCCGGAGAGGACGTGGAGAACGGAAAGACGAAGGACATGATTCTTTAGGTATAATCACTTATCATAGTAGTTAACTCTTCTATGGTTTCTTGTTAGTTATTGTTTAAGTAAAGATTCTCGGTTAGTCGATGTTTACGCCTAAAACAAGATCGTTTTTCATTATTCTGCCTCCCCGCAAGTCGTGGGGTGTTGTACATCGACTTACAGTGGTATCAGAGCCTCGCTAAACAATAATTAACTCATTAGCAAAGTCGTAAGAATTTCGAACGCAAAAAGAACCAGAAACATTGTCGATTTATCACAGTTTCTGTCGAATTTAAAACAGACCCTAAAAATTTTTCAGGGACCTTCAAAATTACAAGCAGAGAATATTATGGCTACTGAAGAAATTTGGACTCATGACTCGGCAAACTCACCGCGGAACCGCGGCGGATCCATGCGATCCGCCGCGGATCCGCGGCCGAGTTGGGGCCGAATCAGCCCCAATTTATTCAGTAACTCCTAGGTGTTAACAGTGATGTTTGTAGGATGTTTTATTTTCTGCTAAGATCTCAGGTGCACAGAGAAGTATTGGAGTAGAATCTAAAAGTGTTTGCTCGATCGAAATTTTACGATGTTTGCTAATTTGATTATATCTGTGTTTGTATAATGTGTTCGTAAACTTTCCCTAACTGCTAGCATGTCGGTTGGCAGGGGGTTGCACATTTCTGTAATGGTTTTTACTGTTTGTGGTTGTGAACTGTATTGGACTGTTGTGATGATTAGCCGGGGTTTGAGATGGGTTGTTATATTCATTCATTCGATATAATTGTAATATGTTGTAATATTATTTTGCGGGGCGCATCCAGGTTGCGGTTGTAGCCACCGTTGTATTATTTCATTTTACTGTTATTGCTCCTAGGATAGACCCAAGGTGGGGTGCACAAACTACCGGGTACTTTGAAGTGTTTAGTGGCCTACTCACTTTGTTAAGGGAGACCGCTTCACTTCGGGTACTTGGCGGGTAGTTTGCCGTACCCGTAGGGATCTAGGGTGGGGTAATGGCTATTCATCACAACTGTGTAATCCGTCTTTTGTTGCAGGCTCTAAAACAAACGCGGATTGCTTGCAAATCCAATAAAGTTCATATGAGATCTGAAATGCCTATTATTGCGTCAGACGAATGTATAATATCTATATATGATAGCTATTTAGACGTCACTTATGTTTTACACCCGCGCTAGCCCAGCCCCCGCTCTGTCGTTAGTTAAGTAACCTAACGGGTGATGACGGGACCCAGTGGCGAATGCGGATGGCATAAGAGGACGTTGTATTTTCGTTGTTTTCTGCAATGATAGGTTAAATGATGGGACGCATTATTTTAATGCAAAGAAAATAAACCAAAGTTGAATCGTTGGAACAAATTTAAAAGAAACCACTTGGTTATTTTAAAAGAGCAGAATTTTTAATTGCGGAGCTTTAACCACTCCTTTTAAAAAGCTATCAGGTTCCTTAGATTATATCAAGTTCACTAAGTTCACGGTTTCGCCAAAACCAGTCGTAGCCCTCTGTCATTTCTTATGGATGGTCAGTAGTATTCAAGCTATGTTTGTTGGCTTTCGTCAAGGCATAGTGTTTGGTAGCTGCTGGGGTATTCATTTGTTGCATAGATAGATGAGTTGATTTGGGACAGTCGTATTACCTTGTTGGCTTTCGTCAAGGGTATGTACGGGTGGGTTCAAATTAACAAGATAATGATGGGCAGAACTTGACGTGTGACTTATGATTTGTTGGCTTTCGTTAAGGTCATAAGAACATGGGGCAAAAATCCACATCGGGAGTTTCTAAAGAAACTGAAACTTGCTAGTGTTGCATACTATTTGGAGTTTGATGAATGTTGGTAGGATTCCTTCAACATTATCATACGATGATATTTGGATCCCGATCCTACTGTGAGTATATGCTACTTATCAGGAGATTCGTCACTTAACGATCAATGCTATAAACCAAGTAGGTGTCAAGAAAGGTGTCAGCGGGGCTACGCCCCCAGAGAAAAGAGCTTATTTAATTAAGGAACTTCGTGAAAGCGTTGGAAAACCTCCCTCGAAGTACCGACACTAGCCTGGCTGAACGGTTAAGCAAGTATTGTACAGTGAGAATAGTCCTGGCTAATTCTTCTTTTATGGTTTGAGGAAGGATTCGAGAAACAGTGGGATCCAGTTTAGATAAATTAAAAACCAATCTAAACTTGCAAGAGCATCATGCTAAAGTGTTTTCTTCTCTCTCTCTCATTGCAGCGACCTTGTGACCATGACTAGGTTACATCTAGATAACAAGTTGACTGAATCTAACTTTTATGACTGGCAAAGGTCTGTCCAGATGACCATTGCCTATGAAAAGCTGGACCACCCTATTACTACTCAAGATCCCGCCGTCCCAGGTCCAGTTTCCACCGTCGCGGATATGGATATCCGTCAGACAAAGGAAAAGGATAAAGCGAAAGCCAAGTGCCTCGTGTTGGCTTCAGTTGATGGTGTATACCAGAAGCAGCACGAGAAGATGGACTCTGTTTCCATCTTTCTCCATAACAAAGATTTATATGGAGAGCAATCTCATATCGCAAGATATGAGGCCTCGAACGAATTAAATTAAGCGAGGTCGGCTGACGGGTCATCTGTAAGGGACGACGTCCTTACGATGACTAGCTATATTGATGAGCTCAAGGACCTGGAGACCACGTTGGGAAACAGGTCATATACCGACTTATTTCCACAGTCCCTACCCTCTACTTACACCCTGAAAGAAACCAGGGAGACACAAGCTCTGCTTAATAGGGGACCTTCTTCTTCTTCATCCAAGGCGAAAGCAAAATGTGAAAAGAAGAAGACCTCTACAAAGCCGATATACCGTGTCAGTAAAGTAGGAGGAAAGGGAAGAGCAAAAGTTTCAGGACTTGGTGTAGGTAAGGAGGGATATTCCTATTGTTATGGGAACGGGCATTGGCAGAATGATTACATGGCTTTGGAAGCCAGTAGCCAGGATACGAAACATGTTGTGGCTTCAGCCTCAAGTGTGTTTGTAATTGAAAACTGTTTGTCAATTAACTCTACTTCTTGGGTACTAGATACCGGAGCAGGATCTCATATCTGTAATTCGTTACATGCTTTGAGAAATCGTAAAGTTATAAGGGTAGGTGATTTGTCTCTCAGAGTTGCAAATGGAATGAGCATGGACGCTGAATCCGTGGGAGAATATCGCCTAGGTTTGACAAGTGGGCAGATATTGATTCTACGTAACTGTCTGTATGTACCTAGTTTGACTTGTAATATCATATCAGTGTCCTCATTTTCGAGAGAGGGATATGACTTTACATTCGTAAGCGATGTAGTTCACATCCACCTAAATCAAGTTCTGATTGGGTCCGGTACATTAGATGATGGTATATACGTATTGAATCAAGCTCAGGTTTTCAATGTCCAGAACACACTTAAAAGAAAGTCTCCAGAAATAAATTAGGCTTTCTTATGGCATTGTAGACTAGGTCACATCAATGAAACACGATTAACGAAGTTACATAGAGAAGGATATTTGAATCCGTTCGAATATCAATCTTATGCCACTTGTGAATCTTGTCTAATGAGAAAGATGACAAAGACTCCGTTTACTGGACATGTAGTAAGAGCGAGCGAGCTCTTAGGACTCATACATAGTGACGTGTGCGGTCCAATGTCTACACATGCGCGAGGTGGTTATTCCTACTTCATTACTTTTACGGATGATTTCTCTAGGTATGGACATATCTTTTTGATGAAGCATAAATCCGAGGCCTTTGAGAAATTCCAGGAATACAAGAATGAAGTGGAAAACCAAACAGGCAAAAGTATTAAGACACTGAGATCTGATCGAGGTGGTGAATACTTAAGTGCCGAGTTCCTGGGTTACTTAAAAGAGAATGGAATTCTCTCTCAGCTTACTCCTCCATACACACCACAACACAACGGTGTATCGGAAAGGAGGAATCGAACCCTATTGGATATGGTTCGTTCCATGATGAGTAAGGCTGAGTTACCGCGATCATTCTGGGGTTATGCGCTAGAATCAGCGACATATCTTCTGAACAAGGTTCCAACCAAAACTGTGCCTACCACACCATATCAGATGTGGAGTGGGAAGAAACCCTATCTTCAGTACCTGAAGACATGGGGATGTCCAGCTTTTATAAAAAAGCAGCATCCGGACAAGCTCGAGGCACGCTCAGTAGAGTGTAAGTTTGTGGGATATCCAAAGAACTTCATGGGATATTGCTTCTACTACGCAGAGGAACAAAAGGTTTTTGTTTCTCGTCATGCCCGCTTCTTAGAAACTGAATTTTTAGAAAATCAGAAGAGTGGGAGCGCAGTAGAACTAGAAGAAATTCCAGAACCACAAGCTGTTACTGAAAGTTTGGTAGAACAAGAAGTTTCATAAGAAAGGGACATACCAGCGCCTATCCGCAGAAGTAGTAGGCAGTCTCATCCGCCCGAGAGATACTACGGTTTTCTCATAGATGGGGATCGAGAAGATTGCCTCATTGATAATGACGACCCTACTAGCTTCCAGCAAGCCATTCAGAGCGGCGACTCGGTAAAATGGCTGGATGCAATGCGGACCGAAATGGAGTCTATGTACACTAACAAAGTATGGACTTTGGACGTTGCTCCAGATGGGGTAAAACCCGTAGGATGCAAGTGGATCTTCAGAAAGAAGATTGGTGTAGATGGACAGGTTGAAACCTATAAGGCTAGACTTGTTGCAAAGGGTTTCCGTCAAAGACCTGGTTTGGACTATGACGAAACCTTTTCTCCAGTGGCTATGCTCAAATCCATTCGGGTCCTTCTTGTTATTGCTGCCTTCCACGATTATGAGATCTGGCAGATGGACGTAAAGACGGCCTTTCTAAATGGTCTTTTGGAAGAAAGCGTCTATATGGATCAGCCAGAGGGATTCATTCAGAGTGGGAGCAGCAGTAAAGTATGCAAGCTGCTTAAATCCATTTATGGACTAAAGCAGGCATCGCGGAGTTGGAACATCTGTTTTGATGATACTGTCAAAGAATTCGACTTTATCAAAAATCCAGATGAACCATGCATATACAGTAAGATTGTAGGGAGAGTTGTTGTATTCCTCGTCTTGTACGTGGATGACATTCTCCTAATAGGAAATGATATTCCTATGGTACAGTCAGTCAAAAGATTCTTGTCACAGAAATTCTACATGAAGGACCTGGGTGATGCCACCTACATTCTGGGGATCCAGATCTATCGTGATAGATCAAAGAGGATGTTGGGACTTTCACAGTCCAGGTACATAGACACCATATTGAAAAGATTTAGTATGGAAGATTCTAAGCGCGGTAACCTACCGGCTTGTCACGGAATCACCCTCTCCAAAGAGATGTCTCCCAAGACTGATTTGGAAAGGGAACGCGTGTCGATTATACCCTACGCTTCTGCGGTAGGCTCTATAATGTATGCGATGTTATGTACTAGACCAGATGTAGCATACGCATTGAGCGTTGTAAGCCGGCATCAGGCAAACTCAGGGGAGAATCACTGGATAGAAGTAAAGAACATTCTCAAGTACCTGAGGAGGACTAAGGAAATGTTCTTGGTGTATGGCGCAAAAGACCTCCAGATCGAGGCCTTTGCTGACTCCGGCTTCCAGAGTGACAAGGATGACTCCAAGTCCATGTCGGGTTATGTCTTTACCCTCAATGGAGGGGCGGTCTGTTGGAAGAGTTCCAAGCAGGAGACCGTTGCTGACTCAACGATGGAAGCGGAGTACATAGCTGCTTGCGATGCCGCAAAAGAAGCTGTCTGGATGAAGAAGTTCCTCACAGAACTTCAGGTGGTTCCTACCAGTGTTGGTCCAATACCTCTGTATTGCGACAACAACGGAGCTATAGCTTTAGCGAAGGAACCCAGGTCCCATCAGAAGTCCAGACACATCTTAAGACGGTATCACCTGACCAGGGAGATCGTAGATCGCTAGGAGATCGAGGTAAAGAGAGTAAATACAGAGGATAACATTGCTGATCCATTCACTAAGGCCCTACCTCAGATTCAGTTCGAGAGGCTACTCGAGATCATCGGTCTTCGATACGCCAGTACATGGCCCTAGTGCAAGTGGGAGATTGTTAGTGTTTATGCCCTAGAAGGCCATTACTGTATCATACTAGTTTGTATATTACTTAATGGAAGCTTGGGATATTCACATGTATATAACAGTCTTGCTAAACATGGTAGTATGCTACTTGGTTTTTCTATCTTAATATGTGAGTATACGTATTGATAGAGCTCTTAAGATCTTGCTTGACTACCAGCGTTGTGATGGCAGTCACACTAGTGGGGGCTGGGTAGTCTACAAGCACATCCTTATTCAGGTCCCTAGTCGTAGGATTATCGAGACAGGGCATCGATACTCCGGAGTAGACTAGTGTGTACGCTTCTCATCCCAGTTGGGAAGATGGTCTGTCCCACAGCCGTCAGTACGTCGTACTGGAGATAGTATGCAAGTGCTCGTTAGGTTACGGGTACACCGGACAGGACTCACAGGGAACTGTTGGTTGGTTTTATACCAGTCGTCAGTTAACAGTTCCCAGGTGACATGAGTACAGCATAGTCCGCGGACTTGACACTGCTACTTCGCCTCGAGTGTGTCCTACTGTTCTTAGATTGCTACCCTACCACGGCTCAAAGGAGTCATGCAAACAGGTAGCAGTTGGGTGCAGTCCCGAGCACTTGGAGGCAGTGGCGGTTAGACAGGATTCGTCTCTCCCGGTATTAGGGGTTGATATCGCGCTGTGTCAGAGAGCCATTACGCAAAGTCCCTGGCCAGGGCAAGCGAGATTTGCTGGTAGGTTCCAGTAGTTTCTCAGGGTGTAATGGGCTTCACTCCTATACGACTTATACCGCTATTAGGGGACTGACGCTTGCCGCCCTCTAGGCCCGATATGCGATAGTCTTAGACGAACAGACCGGACTGTACGGAGATTATCACATCAGACTCAGTAGGAGTTCGGATGGGTTTCCTCATCGGCCTTCTTATCGACATCTACCCGGGGACCGTTACGTACAGCTAGTGCCGCTTGCGGTCTGTGGTTAAACCCACTGCCAGCGTAGTAGTCGAGTCTCTAGAGTCCCACACAAAGAGTTTCCCTACTCCAGGCGAAACGATATAGAGGTCGTATGGTTTTACGACAAGGGTTCGGACGCATACGTGTGTTTACGCACGTACGACATCCGGACAGTTTTTACTAGCCGGCTTTGGTTTAAGCCAGTTTCTAGTATCCGGTTATTGGATTTATACAGTCTAAAGTTTTTCCGTGTTTTCACGGATAGGAGGGGCGTTCTCGTAATTACGCGAGAAGCTTCTAGAAGATGGTGACTTGGGGGTTAAGGTGGCATATGCATTAAATGAGATTAGTGACTCATTTGAGTGATTCATCCATGTCATTAATGCATCATAAATTCTTAATAACTCATGGAGATGAATCATCCATTAGATATTTATGGAGCATGGTTGTTAAATCATTTATTTGATTTATCTTGATATTATTAATGCTTCATATATATTATGAGAGATCATTATCTCATTCCATTCTCTTGCTCACTTTCTCTCTCCTCAAGCTCTCTCTCTTCAAACCCTAATCCTCCCCTCTCATGTGTTGAGACAAAGGATTAGATTAGACTACTTAATCCTTAACCATACTCTATATCACCTAGGTTACTTGGATTAGCTCTTTAAGAAACCTAGTTACCTCTAGTTTGAGGTAAAGCTTGTAGTAAAGCTCTCGGGTGGATCATCTACTACATAGAGAAGGCCGGAGAGGACGTGGAGAACGGAAAGACGAAGGACACGATTCTTTAGGTATAATCACTTATCATAGTAGTTAACTCTTCTATGGTTTCTTGTTAGTTATTGTTTAAGCAAAGATTCTCGGTTAGTCGATGTTTACTCCTAAAACAAGATCGTTTTTCATTATTCCGCCTCCCCGTAAGTCGTGGGGTGTTGTACATCGACTTACACTTTGTTAGGAAAATGTTTATTCGCGCCCGTGGATTGTATACAAGGGTCAGTATGAGCCGCTTGTAGGGCAATATCGAAGGTTGTGGGAGTTGCTTAAGAACAGGTTCAGGTCTCTGTAACTTAAGTGTTGGAGATAGTGCCCTCATAGTCAATTATTGGATCGCAGGTACGTGATTGCAATGATTGCGGAGGACCTATACCGGTAGGACAGTCTTACTCAAGATGATAGTATGCTATCTGGTTTGCCTTTATCAGTTGTGTGCATGTTCAGGTGACTGATTACATGTTCCACTTTGATAGAGCCCTTAGGATCTTGGTTTACTACCAACTGTATGATGGCGATCATATACGTGAGAGTTGGGTAGTTTATATGCATATCCTTAATTGTTGTCCCTAGTCGTGGGAGTTTCGAGACAGGGCATCGATACTCCGGAGTAGACTAGTGTATACAGTCGAGACCCCGACGAGGGGCGGTGGCCGGTCTCACAAGCCACTGGTGTCAGTTGGATCACCTAAGATGTATACAGGTGCTCATTGGGTTATGAGTACACCGGACATGACTCGCCGGGAATCTGCTAGTTAGTACTATACCTATCGTCAGATAGCAGTTCCCTGGTGACATGTGTACAGGTTAGTTCATCGACCTGAGGTCGTCATTTGTCTCGTGTGAGTTCCCACTGTGCTTTGATTTCTACCCTACCACGGCTCAAAGGAGTCGTGCAAACAGGTAGCTTTTGGGTACAGTCCCGAGCCATATGGAGGCACGTGAGCGGATCGGCAGGGGATTCGTCTCTCCCGGTATTGGGGGCGAGGTCGTGCTGTGTCTAGGAGAGCCATTACACATAGTCCATGGCCATGGCAGGAGATTTACTGGTAGGTACTCCAGTAGTATCTCAGGGTGTTATTGGGCTACACTCCGACACGACTTATACTGCTTTTGGGGGTCTGACGTTACTAGCCCCGTAGGCGGATATGCGATACTCATTGACGAACGGACCGGACTGTATATACATTGTCACTGTTAGGCTCAGTAGGGTTTCTGGATGAGTTCGCTCATCAGCCTCCCTTGAGGTCAGTCCGTGGGCAGCCGTTACGCATAGCTAGTGCCGCTGACGGTTTGTGGTTAAACCCACTGCCAGGATACTGACGAGTCATTAGAGTCCCCCACAGACAGTTTCCCAAGTTCGGGCGAAACGTTGTAGAGGCCGTATGGTTTTATGGCAGGGTTTGGAAAATGCACGTGCGTTTACGCACGTGTCAGTTTTCGGGCAGTAGATACTGGTCGGCTTTGGTTTAAGCCGGATCCGAGTATTATATTGAGTAGGTGTAATATCTTTGTCTTAGTTGCATTTGTATTCGGTCTTAATACAAATGCGGGTATATTTATACAGATACGGGGTTATCCTGAAAGTTGTTTCAGGATCACTTTTGGAAGTTGCCAGTTTCCAGTTTTCTATCAGCCGTCTTTTAACATTTGGTTAAAGACGGATTTATCTTTTCTTGGATGAGAGTGACTCAGTATTCTAGAAGGTTCTAGAGAGGGTGACATGGATTGGTGAGTCATTAGTGCATTAATGGTGCCATTAATGCTTGATGACTAAGGTTGTTTTGATTCATTGTATCTTAGTGACTCATTGTTTTTCTTTAATGATCAAGATAAGTTTCATTCTTTTATGGTCATCCCCTCCTTGCTCCTACCCTCACCTCCCTCTTTGCTTATAAGTGGCCGGCCCCCTTGAGAGAGAGAGAGTGAGATTGATTTCCTTTTTAGAGAGAAAAGACTATGGTTAAGGGTGCATGGAAATTTCATTACCTCTTTCATTTCCATCACCCGATAAAATGGCAACTTCATTAACCGATCGTCCACGGATTTGGACGAAGTGAGACAAAGTCATCTACTCATTCTCTACATCATTCTTGGTCGTCTCTTTTAGCAAACTTGACGACCGAGTTGCCTCAAGTCAGAGGCGGGAGCCCGTTTAAAGAATTAGTGATGTGGTGCCACCTGGACGAGCAGATCGGAGATCGACGAGATCGGAGCAGCCGCAACGGAGCGTGGGATGATGGTTAAAGAACGAAGGACTCGGATCGTTCGGTATAACCTTTCTACACTCTTTACAGTTTGTTAGTTTAGCAATAATGGCAGATCCGGGTTAAAGTATACGATAGCGCCAGTTAAAAAGTTTTTGTTCCGCATTTGGCGTCTGTAGACGGTCGGGGCGCTAGCGTAGACTTACAGTGGTATCAGAACCTAACCATTTTGCTATACTAACTTGTGCTAACGCGTTTAAAATATCGATCGAACCGGAAATCAAAAATCGCAATTTTTCAGCTTGACAGTTTCTGTTGATTTTAAATGGTGTCCTAAAAATATTTCACACATCTCAGAAAACTGTGCAGGGTTTTTTAGGAATACTGCAGAAATTCGACGAAGTAATTCCACTGTTCCGCCGCGGATCCGCGGCCCAAGCATGGGTTTGGCCGCGGATCCGCCGCAGGAAAGTGACATCACTTTGCCAATTTTCTACAGTGAATTCTATGTTGGAAATTGGGGTTTTTGGTATATATCTTTTGGGCCCAGGTTTTGTTACTGTTCTCCAGATTTGCGTGGGGCCCACTTTGTGATATTTAGTCGATCGAAATTTAAACATGTTAGTTTACAGTGCTTACATTATATCTCCGACCGGGAATGTCATTTGATCGGTAAACCGCGTCCGATTGCTATAGTTCTTTTAGACGGGTTTGCGAACGTGACATTCGCGTTGATGTTCTGTGTTGTGCTGTGATGTTGCGGATTTGTCGTGGTGGATAGCAGTGTGCAATGATAGTGCAGTTTGAGTTTATTTGTACATTTGATATTGCGGGGCGAGCGTCCAACATGTGGACTGCCGTCACTTCCTGTTGTATAATATTCTTTTGGGGCACGACCAGGTTGCGGTCGATGTACCTGTTGTACTATTTTTCATTACTGTACTAGGTTTTGCCCCGCGACGGAGTGCACGGATAGCCGGTTCTGGGGGGCAACGGGTCCGCATCTCATGGCTTTGAGAGGCAGAGGGGTCCCACTCTAGAATTGGCAGACTATTCGCCGCACTCGTAGGGGGTACAGGTTGACCCAAGGAGGGGTGCTCAATTTACCGGATTCCGTGAAGTACCGGGTGTTCCATTCACTATGCTGTGGGGACTACCTCGCTTCAGGTTTTGGCGGGTAACTTGCCGCACCCGTAGGGGTCTAGGTTTCATTGCACAGGCTATCCACACGACAGGGGAACGTCGGGTTTCAGCAGCGGCTCTGTGAAACTCGGGGATCCCAGATTATCTGTATTGTTCTGTGATGCTTATTACTTTTCTGTAATGTTTCATATTATCACGCCTGGAACGATTATTGTATATTGGTTTATATACTATTAGATGTTGTATATATTTTACACCCGCGCTAGTCCAGTCCCCGCTCTGTCGTTAGTTAAGTAACCTAACGGGTGATGACGGGACCCAGTGACGAATGCGGATGGCATATACGTACATTTTATTTTCGTTCTTTTCTGGTGTGATTGATTGATGGGACTGCGTTGATTCTGATCAATGCAAAAAGTTAAACAAACCTGTTTGATGTTGTTGGAACAATTTAAAAAGAGTTATTGCAAAGACGTTTCCTTTTGTTTTGCATAGCGGTATTCAGTGGAATATCCTGCACCTCATTCGACGGGGCAAGGGCCGATATCCCTTCACCGGGACTGACCCCTTAGGCAGAAGTTTGCGTTAGGGTAATAACTTCACTATAGTCGATTACATGTTGCTTTGCATAGCGGTATTCAGTGGAATATCCTGCACCTCATTCCACGAGGAAAGAGCCGAGATCCCTTCACCGGGAGTGACCTCTTTAGCAAAAGGTTTTCGCCACTATATTTTAAAAAGCTATCAGGTTCCTTCAACGAGATCAAGTTCATTACGCTAAAGGTTTTTCGCCAAAAACCAGCCGTAGCCCTCCGTCATTTCATATGAATGGTCAGTAGTATTCAAGCTATGTTGGTCTGGCCCTTAGCCAGGATATAGTGATTGGTAGCTGCTGGGGTATTCACATGTTGCATAGATAGATGCGTTGGTTTGGGACAGTCGTACAGCCTTGTTGGCCCTTAGTCAAGGGCGAGTACGGGTGGGTTCAAATTAACAAGATAATGATGGGAAGAACTTGACATGTGACTTATGATGGGCTGGCCCTTAGTCACGATCATAAGAGCATGGGGTAAAAATCATATCGGGAGTTTCTAAAGAAACTGAAACTTGCCAGGCATGCGCATACCTTCTGGAGTGTGATAACGTGAGTGGATTCCGTCACGTTATCATGCGATGAGAGTTGGATCCCGATTCCCACTGATGAGTTGGTTTACTCTTCGGGTGATCCCGATTGATTCTTCTTTCAGGTTTGGAGGAGAACTTGACAGGACAGTGGGAGGTTTCCGGATTAGATAAAGTGATAACCATTCTGATCTAGGTTAGAGTGCACGCAGAGTGTTTCTTTTCTCTCTCTCTTTGGAAGCGACCTTTGACCGACCCTAGACTATGACTCAGTGACCAGGTTGACCGAACCTTCTTAAAATACTGGCTTTTGGATTGTCTATGTTGCATAAGTCATTGCCACTCCTTCTTCTACCCTTTGCATTTCTCAGAACACCCGTATTACTACGGACATCCACTTCCATTGGATAGATCCATCGTATGGTTATATACGAACTCGAAAGGACTTCTTCGAGGGTGGATCCAGGTTCAGGAGAAATAGAATTGGTTTATTCAGTTGTCTTTTATTATCACCTTCTCTCAGGTTGCGAGGGCTCCTTGGTTTAGGAGAGTACACCTATTACGCTTATTGGATAGTCTTATTCCAAACCATAGGCAGGTGCCGAAAGGTAGGGAATGAAGAAAACCAATTAGCCTAAGTAGGGTGTGCAGAAGGCAATAACTAAAGACAAAATAAAGGGATTAGAAAGAGGGCAAAGTAAATTGCGACTGATATCATTCACGACCAAAAACCGCGTACTTCATCGCCACTACTATTTCACCTTTAAAGGAATAAGGTATTATTCAGTTGTCTTTTATCATCACCTTCTCTCAAGATGCGAGTACTCCTTGGTTTAGGAGGGTACACCTATTATGCTTACTGGATAGTCTTCTTCCAAACCATAGGCTGGTGCCGAACGGTAGGGAAGGAAGAAAACCATTTAGCCTAACGATGGTGTACAGAAGGTAACGACTAAAGAAAAATAAAGGGATTTGGAGAGATGGCAATAAAATATACGGTTGAAGTCATGAATTGGATTATGGAAGAGGCATTGCTATGAATACCAGGATACCCCTACGAAACATTTTCATGTTTCAGTGCATTGTTAAAGGAAAACTGTTTTCCCGATTAGACACATACTCCAAGGGTATGTATTTACCAGGTTTCATTCTCATATCTGTATGGTTTTACAGATGATGAGTGGGAGTAAGTTATTGGGAATTAGGTGATTATCCTCATTATATCGGAATTCGTTGTAATTGGTGATATTTGAGGAAATCACCAGGGTACAGTTTTCAACCTACGACGCACAGATTTTGAGTTGTTTAACTCAGTGGACTTATACAGAGTATTGTATATTGTCTAAGTGTCCATCAGGACAAAGGGGTAGGTCCTCGTATTATGTTCTGTTTACTTATAACTTCTCTAGTATTTAGACAAGTGTTTCGTAGAAATACAAGGTCTAAGTTTTGAAAAGTTGTGGGTATAAGAATAAAGTAGAGAACCAGGTATCACAAGTATCGGGATTCTTCAAAGAGATCGAAGATGGAGATTCTTGTGATTGGTATTCAGATGATAGTGATGGTTTTGAGAAACGTGTTTCTCTTTCAGGTTACTCATAATTGGATGGATTCCTAAGTTGAGTAATGCTGATTAGCCTCTTTCCATTAAGTTGATATGCACTGGAGACAGCTGCATGATTTGAATCTGGTTCCAATTAAATAAGTGCCAAAGTTTCTGTATTGGATATAGAATGGATCGTACCTTAAAAGATGTTAAGGTACGGGGAGTTGTCCAGCTTATACTTAAAACCAGACTCTGGATAACTCAGGGCACGTTTCTGTAATGGCTGTTTGTGGGTTGACCCTGGCTATGACGAGGGTTAATATTCTACCATTTGGAAGATCAATAGTGATATTGTTCTTGACTCGCCACAGTTTTAGTAAAATGGACTTTTTCAGAAAACAGTAGTGGGAGTATGGTAGAACTGGAAGTGATTCCAGAACCGCGAACGATTACGGAAAAATTTAATAGGACCTATATATTCAATCAGGTTTGACATTCCAATAGCCACTCCGCAGATATGGTGGGTGACCTCAGACACCCGAGAGGTACTCCGGTAGCCTCAAGGACGGTGACAGGGAGGTTATTATCTACCCAGACTTGACACTACTGTTGTTCCAGGATATGAGACCCGGTAGGAGGGTTGTCGTAGTCAGTGGGAGCAGCGGAAGCATGGTGGGCAAGTAGCTTATGTCTATTTATAGACTAGAGCAGTTATAGCGGAGATAGATCATCTAGTTTTGATGTGACAGTCATGGGTTTGACTTCAATCAGAATAGGGGATGGATCTGTTAAGAAGGTAGTAGAGTGTGATGTCATGGTATTTGGATGACATACACAGAGTAGGAAGTAAAATTCCTATACTACGATCGGTTGTACTGTGGTCGTCACACAGTTGTTTCTCCAGACAGGATATGGATATAATATCAGACATTATGGTTTCTAGATCTATGGTTTTAGATCTGGATTTGGGTAGTTTCCCAATGTGGGTACTTTGACAGATATTCTAATGGTTTTTTAGAATAGATGACTCCTAGCATGGTGGTGTACCTGCAGGTGATGGAGTCACCCTCTCTAAAGGTGTCGTACAGACTAAAGGGGAGAGGGAAGTGCATGATTGGCAGATCACTTGCTTAGGCAATTGAGTCAATCATGAGATGTCAAGTACCACACCAGATGTTGTTTTTGCACTAGATGCAATGAGTTTGTATTAATCCAATCCTGGAGAAACATAAGGAAGCAGTTTTAGAACATAAGTGGATGTTCTACGGATTTGATGACGGCAGCCTCCTTCGGGAGACGGTTATCATTCCAAGCTTCAAAGGTGACGTGGATGACAGAGTGATTGTCAGAGTTTTAGTTTTTCCCTCTGACGAAGAGGGACAGTATTATAGACAGGTGGTCCAAGAGGATACTGTGGGATGCATGGTGCCCGATACTGATTAGGTTCAGTGATCGATACAGTCTAAGAAGTTTGGATTTGGAGTTCATTTATGAACTAGGTCCCATCAAATATCCAGACATATTTTAAGACAGGTATTACTCAATTCGGGAGATGGCTTTCTCCGCGAACTTGAGATTAAGAGAGATATAGAAAGAAACATCTAGGCGGATCCACTCACTGAGGCTATTTCTCGAACACAATAGTTTTACAAACGGGCTTTGTGAACTGATTAGTAGAGGAGTTGGATGTTCGGTTTCACACGGGCTGTGAGTAGTCGACATCGCAATATTAGCCTTGAGTGCAAGTGGGAGATTGTTGGAGATAGTGCCCTCATAGTCAATTATTGGATCGCAGGTACGTGATTGCAATGATTGCGGAGGACCTATACCGGTAGGACAGTCTTACTCAAGATGATAGTATGCTATCTGGTTTGCCTTTATCAGTTGTGTGCATGTTCAGGTGACTGATTACATGTTCCACTTTGATAGAGCCCTTAGGATCTTGGTTTACTACCAACTGTATGATGGCGATCATATACGTGAGAGTTGGGTAGTTTATATGCATATCCTTAATTGTTGTCCCTAGTCGTGGGAGTTTCGAGACAGGGCATCGATACTCCGGAGTAGACTAGTGTATACAGTCGAGACCCCGACGAGGGGCGGTGGCCGGTCTCACAAGCCACTGGTGTCAGTTGGATCACCTAAGATGTATACAGGTGCTCATTGGGTTATGAGTACACCGGACAGGACTCGCCGGGAATCTGCTAGTTAGTACTATACCTATCGTCAGATAGCAGTTCCCTGGTGACATGTGTACAGGTTAGTTCATCGACCTGAGGTCGTCATTTGTCTCGTGTGAGTTCCCACTGTGCTTTGATTTCTACCCTACCACGGCTCAAAGGAGTCGTGCAAACAGGTAGCTTTTGGGTACAGTCCCGAGCCATATGGAGGCACGTGAGCGGATCGGCAAGGGATTCGTCTCTCCCGGTATTGGGGGCGAGGTCGTGCTGTGTCTAGGAGAGCATTACACATAGTCCATGGCCATGGCAGGAGATTTACTGGTAGGTACTCCAGTAGTATCTCAGGGTGTTATTGGGCTACACTCCGACACGACTTATACTGCTTTTGGGGGTCTGACGTTACTAGCCCCCTAGGCGGATATGCGATACTCATTGACGAACGGACCGGACTGTATATACATTGTCACTGTTAGGCTCAGTAGGGTTTCTGGATGAGTTCGCTCATCAGCCTCCCTTGAGGTCAGTCCGTGGGCAGCCGTTACGCATAGCTAGTGCCGCTGACGGTTTGTGGTTAAACCCACTGCCAGGGTACTGACGAGTCATTAGAGTCCCCCACAGACAGTTTCCCAAGTTCGGGCGAAACGTTGTAGAGGCCGTATGGTTTTATGGCAGGGTTCGGAAAATGCACGTGCGTTTACGCACGTGTCAGTTTTCGGGCAGTAGATACTGGTCGGCTTTGGTTTAAGCCGGATCCGAGTATTATATTGAGTAGGTATAATATCTTTGTCTCAGTTGCATTTGTATTCGGTCGTAAAACAAATGCGGGTATATTTATACAGATACGGGGTTATCCTGAAAGTTGTTTCAGGATCACTTTTGGAAGTTGCCAGTTTCCAGTTTTCTATCAGCCGTCTTTTAACATTTGGTTAAAGACGGATTTATCTTTTCTTGGATGAGAGTGACTCAGTGTTCTAGAAGGTTCTAGAGAGGGTGACATGGATTGGTGAGTCATTAGTGCATTAATGGTGCTATTAATGCTTGATGACTAAGGTTGTTTTGATTCATTGTATCTTAGTGACTCATTGTTTTTCTTTAATGATCAAGATAAGTTTCATTCTTTTATGGTCACCCCCTCCTTGCTCCTACCCTCACCTCCCTCTTTGCTTATAAGTGGCCGGCCCCCTTGAGAGAGAGAGAGTGTGAGATTGATTTCCTTTTTGGAGAGAAAAGACTATGGTTAAGGGTGCATGGAAATTTCATTACCTCTTTCATTTCCATCACCCGATAAAATGGCAACTTCATTAACCGATCGTCCACGGATTTGGACGAAGTGAGACAAAGTCATCTACTCATTCTCTACATCATTCTTGGTCGTCTCTTTTAGCAAACTTGACGACCGAGTTGCCTCAAGTCAGAGGCGGGAGCCCGTTTAAAGAATCAGTGATGTGGTGCCACCTGGACGAGCAGATCGGAGATCGACGAGATCGGAGCAGCCGCAACGGAGCGTGGGATGATGGTTAAAGAACGAAGGACTCGGATCGTTCGGTATAACCTTTCTACACTCTTTACAGTTTGTTAGTTTAGCAATAATGGCAGATCCGGGTTAAAGTATACGATAGCGCCAGTTAAAAAGTTTTTGTTCCGCATTTGGCGTCTGTAGACGGCCGGGGCGCT
Organism: Agapanthus africanus; assembly: GCA_030015575.1. Taxonomy (NCBI): domain Eukaryota; kingdom Viridiplantae; phylum Streptophyta; class Magnoliopsida; order Asparagales; family Amaryllidaceae; genus Agapanthus; species Agapanthus africanus. Next base: position 72,742,986 of record JASDDO010000026.1, read on the forward strand.
AGCGTAGACTTACATTAAGACTTTCAAATCTTATGAGCCGTGAGGGTCCCATAAGAGAGTTCTCCTTACGAGTCGTGAAGATCTCGCAAGTGTAATTTCTCCTTAGGGATCGTGAGGATCCCTAAGTGTGTTGCTTCCTTATGAGTCGTAAGGATCTCACACGGGTGGTTTCTCCTTACAAGGTGGAGAGGATCCTGTAAGTGTCTTTTAACGAGGTTGCGCCCTTTCGGGTTTTCACAAACAATCGCCGGTAGCCCTGTTGTTTTTACTCACGGAGCCCTTTCGGGTTTTCATCCGTGCCCTTATTGCTTATGGACATACCGTTTTTTTTTCTCTTTTTTTTATTTTTTTTATTCTTTTTTTTAACGAGGTTGCGCCCTTTCAGGTTTTCACAAGACTCACCGGTAGCCCTGCTGTTTTTACTCACGGAGCCCTTTCGGGTTTTCATCCGTGCCCTTTTTGCTTATGGACATACCGTTTTTATTTTTATTATTTATTATTATTATTTTTTATTATTTTTTTTATATCGGCTTTGGGATGTTGCAATCCACCGTAGTTTATCGACATCTCGGTCAACAGCTAGTTTTAGGACGTAGTGATCCGTCATTAGTTTAAGGACGTTTCGGTCCGTTATTGAAGAAGGCCGGCTACTACTTATAGAGTCTGAGCTTAGGAAGATAGCGAGCGGACATAGTCGTCGTCATCTATCATTGACCTAGGCCGTGACTCGTCAAGCGTAGTATTTCTTTAGGAAGCGGCCGTTTATTGGCCTGAAAGGCCTTTCACCGTGCATATCCATGAGTAGATAGGCTCCACCCTGGTAGACCTTGTCTATGATGTGCGTGCCTTCATAGTTCGGCTCGAATTTTCCCCTCTTAGCGCGATTGGGGATCATAAATCTTTTGACCACTAGCACGAGTTCGCCTTGGCGGAATGTCCACGGCCTGGTCAATCTTTCATATGAGCGCGTCATCTTTGCTTTATAAGCCTCCATATTTTGTTGCGCTATGAGCCGGGATTCATCAAGGGCATCAAGCTCCTCAAGCCGACGGTGAGCATTTTCTTCGTCCGTCAGCTCATAGTGGACTGCCACTCGTAGAGAGGGTAATTCTATTTCGAGGGGGAGTACCGCTTCTGTACCGAATACCAACGCGTACGGCGTTGTGTTCGTGGCCGTCTTGAACGCAGTTCGATACGCCCAGAGAGCTTCTTGCAGTCTCTCGTGCCAGTCCCTTTTATTTCGGGACACCGTCTTCTTTACGATCTTCGTCAAGGTCTTGTTGAAAGCCTTAGCTAGACCGTTAGCTCGCGGATTATAAACTGAGGAATATCTCCAGTCTATGTTGTGTTGTTGTGCGAAGCGGCTGATTTTATGGCTTCTGTAGGCTGGCCCGTTATCGGAGATGATCCGCCGCGGAGTTCCAAACCGATAAATGACGTGCGTCTTGAAGAAATGGAGGATATTCTCCGTCTTCACTTCCCTTAGCGGTATTGCTTCTGCCCATTTGGAGAAGTAGTCAGTCGTTGCCAAGATTAATCGATATCCCCTGGACGATGCTGGTTCTATAGGGCCGATTACGTCAGTTCCCCACATTTCGAACGGCCAGCTAGCCACTGTTGGATGTAGAGGATTTGGGTGCTGATGGATAAAGTCCCCATGGATCTGGCATGAGTGGCATTGCTTCGCATATTCAAGGCAGTCCTGAATCATCGTGGACCAATAGTAGCCCATCTGTTTAATCTTTAACTTCATCTTCGGGCCTGCTTGGTGAGAACCGCAGAGTCCGTCGTGAACTTCCTGAACGACTCTTTTCGCTTCTTCAGATCCCAGACATCTCAACCTCAGAGAATCAAACGACCTTTTGTACAGAGTGTTCCCTGATAAAAAATCAGGAAAAGATTCAGAAGAGGCATCACATGCTCACACGTGACCAGTGGTCACGTGTTGGCACGTGATGGTTAAGCAGCGGCACAGAGCACATTTGTTCCCTGATTAAAAAATCAGGAAGAAGCTTCAGAAGAGGCATCACGTGCTCACACGTGACCAGTGGTCACGTGTTGGCACGTGATAGTTAAGCAGCGGCAAGAGAACAAAGCACAGAAGAAGAGAAGCCCATGCCAAGGGTCACGTGCTGACACGTAACCAACGGTCACAAGGCCACACGTGACCAGCTTTAAAAGCCTTATTCTTTAACAGAATTAAATTCTGAGGAAAGATCCTTCTTCAAATCTTTCCAAAATGGAGAAGAATTATTTGAAACCGTTGGATCAAGAATCTGAAGGTGATTAAATATCACCAACTTATGGAAAGATCTTGGACTTGGAAAGATTTTCCCTAAATTTAACCGAAATAACAAAGAGATATCTTTGGATTTAAAATCCAATGGTGAATAAAATTCACCTAATAATCTAAAGGCCCAGATTAATGATGAAGATAAATCAAATCTCTCAATGAACAAATCAAATCTTTCAATGAGAGATTTACCAAACAGATTGATTCTTTTCCTTCTCCTATAAATAGGAGCCCAAAGAAAAGAGAAGGAGAGACAGAGAGAGAGAGATATAAAGCCTTGGAATCTTGAAAATTCAGGAGGAAGAATTTGATTCTCTGCAAAAGAAAAACCCTGGGTAAGAAAAGAGAAGAGAGGCTTCAAAAGAGAATTCTCAAAAGAGTTTAACTCTTATATAAAGAAAAGAACTTAGTTCTTTCTCTGGTGGAGGATCTGCAAAGTGCACATCTCCCCATGAATTGAGAATTTAATTCTCATTGGGTTGAGATCCTGCCATGCAGATCTAAAACACAGAGGAGGAACTGAGTTTTGAGAATTTAATTCTCACAGAATTATAGGAATTTAATTCCTTTGAGATAAAATTAGGATTTAACCCTAGGAATTTAATTCCTTCAGAATGGACAGAACTAGGGTTTAACCCTAATTGAGAACTTAATTCCCTCAAATTTACAGGAATTTAATTCCTTTAAAAAAGAAATTAGGGTTTAACCCCATCTAAGAATATAATTCTTCAAAAAGTAGGAATTTAATTCCTTTAAAGTTATTGCTAGGGTTTAACCCTATGAAGAATTTAATTCTTAAAAGATGAACAAATATTTAAAGCATGCAAAGAACCAGAGTCACGTGCTACCACGTGACCCCTGCAAAGATCCACAGAAAAGAACTTTGAGGCAATGCCTCACGTGCCCCACGTGACCCCTGAAGCATATAAGGAGAAAGCAAAAGAAAAGAAACTCTAGGGCGCCCTCACGTGTCACCACGTGACCCCTAATGAGCATTCTAATAGACCAGAGCATGAGCCCCCATCACGTGTCCACACGTGATGGTTGTTAGAATAAAAAGTGTTGAACACTTATCTGTATAGCAAAACGAGGGGGATCTGGCCCGACCTTTTGGATGCCATCACGTGCTCCCACGTGATCTCCTCTCTGCTAATGTTTAACACCAAACTGATAACTTGGTTGCCAGTGTTTAAGACTGTTATTTATTAGTGTTTAACACTGATTCGAGAATCACAATTTCTAGTGTTTAACACTAATCTGATGATCTTATCTCCCAGTGTTCAACACTATTGGTCTTTAGTGTTTAACACTAGCTTTAGCCCAATTGGCTAAGTTTCAGAGGTAAAGCCTCTCCTTCAATGGACCAACAGAGGGTTAATATTTCAAACATGATTGGACTTAGCCCAAGAAGGCCATAAGTCCTCAATTCAAACTTAACTGGGCCAATGGGCTCATAATATAATTAATTGGTCTAGGTTCCAAATTGGACTATAGATCACTTAATCTATCTTGGTTCAAGGGTACATCTCTTCACTCCTTTGATACTTGTCGTTGTAATTCCTCAACGTCTTCAAAGTGGTGACGGGTCCCGATAACCATACACATTTCACGGACTGTGGGGTCCTTAAACTCACGGACTATGACGTCCTTAACCTTGACCGTAATGTCTTAAAGCTAACGCCGGACTATGGAGTCCTTAAATCCTCGGACTATGATGTCCTTAACCTAGACCGTGATATTTTAAAACTAACAACGGACTATGACGTCCTTAACCTTGACCGTAATGTCTTAAAACTAACGCCGGACTGTGGAGTCCTTAAATCCTCGGACTATAATGTCCTTAACCTTGACCGGGATGTCTTAAAACTAACAACGGACTATGACGTCCTTAACCTTGACCGTGATGTCTTAAAACTAACGCCGGACTGTGGAGTCCTTAAATCCACGGACTATGATGTCCTTAACCTTGACCGCAACGTCTTAAAACTAACATTGGACCGCAATGTCCTTAAACTACCTATTGACCGCAATGTCACTAAACTAAACAACAGGGCCCCCCTTAATTGCTCTCTTGTTGGATCTAAACGATCCCGTTAAGTTGATCTTAGTCTAAAACTAGACTAACGTATCCTTAACAAACGTTTAAGTCGACCTTAGTCTCAAATGAGGCTAACGTATCCTTAAACACAACCTCCAAACCCAAATCTAAGAAAGATACGGATTTGGACTAGTCCACGCCCTACGGGTGACGACATAACTCAGTCTCCGTATACAATCCACGGGCAACCAAACACAAAACAAACACACACGACACGAAGTGATCGTCTGGAGAAGGAGAAAGTTGTTACCGCAATGCGGTAGCGTAATTAACTGCAGAGGCTTGTGCCTGCAGGGAAGAGCGTCCCCACAATCAAAAACCCCTCAAGCGAGGGGGAATCTGACGAAGTCTGCTACATCGGCCGCATCCGTTTAAACCTTCGATATATGGTGTCATAAATCAACTTGGCATCTTCGGAGAGATAGACGGATAGCACCAATTAGCATCTGCCCCGAATTTCAGGCAAGACGTCTGTCGCGCCGTCTTTCGGAGGGGAACAGATTCTGGCACGCCCGGTAGGACCTTTTCCTCTTTCCACTCCACACTTCGTGTGTCGTGATTCGCGAACCAATCGCGGTTCGTTAATGGTTGCCCTTGGGTTTCGAAGTATTAAGATTTGGTGTTTCGTTTGCTGCAGAAATCAAGCATCAATGGCATCCAACTGCTCAAGCTACTCCAAATGCAAATGCAACCGACACTCCGCCTCAGCTGGAGGTGTAGCCTATGGGCCTCAAGCGGCCTCCATCCTTGCCATGCCGGTGGAACAAGTAACCCAGGCCACCACCGGTCTGTTTTTCGGGACCATGATCCCGCCTGCAAGCTTCACCATGCCAGTGCCCGCACCAGAAGCGAACAAGAAGTCGGTCTTCGATCGGCTCACTGCTACAACGGCCCCTTTCAACGGGTCGTCCAATGCCAAGCCGGCAGCCTCGATCTTTACCAGGCTGAACCTAAACTCTAATGGGCCTGCCAAGAAGCCCGTGACCCCTGAAATGGCCGTCCCGAGGAAGACAGCCACCTTTGCTCCTGAAGTCGTCAAGGCGGTTTCTTTTGTTAAAGAGTCGGTCTTCTTAAGGCTGACTATTCTGGCTCCTGCTCCTACTCGAGGGTCTGTCTTTGACAGATTGGAAACCGCCACTCAAAAGACGTCAGTCTTTAAGAGGCTGACACCAGCGGCATCTCATACAGACAGGGGGCAAAACGAAACCATCCCCATCACCAGACCAGCTCCAACGGCTCGACATGCTCGACGTCGCCACTGGCGCCGAGTAAGGAAGGCCGGGGGAAACTCCCCCTCAGGGCTAACTCCACCGGCTCCGATGGTGGAAGTTGATGTTGTTGTTCCAACTGGGAACAGCTTTGAACCACTAAGGAGGATACGCAAGAACTCTCCGACTGCCACGTTGAAAAGATCTCCTCCACCTGCGGAGAGTATTACAGAAGCGAAGCCGGAGCAGCCTCCTCAACGGCTATCCTCCAAGATTTATAAGGTCTGGCGACGGGTCCAAGACTCAGTAATCGACCAAGATCACTCTCGCCAGCAGAAGAGGGTGAAGGTTCATGAAGAAAAGATCTATCCGGACGAACAGCAAAAGACGTCAACCACTTGGATGCCCGCTGCAACGACTCCCGCCATGTCGACTACTCAAAAGAGAAGAAGACCAGAGAAAATCCCCGTGCCTGCAGCAAATGCCAAGGGCGGTGAGCCTAAATGCCCTAAGTCTGGGGGCATGGTGGTGCACACCGTTTATATGGCTTCTGGGAAAGAGGACAGCCATATATCCACAGGCCATAGACCGCTTACGCGATCGATGACTAAAGCTCAGGAGCAGCAGCAGAAGCTCCAAGAAATGATGAATGCGATGGCCGCACTCAATGGGCCGAAAGAAAGCGCTGAAGCGTCATCTGATCAACGCCAGGAGCAAGAAACTGACGCCGAATTCCTTCGTAGGATATTGGAGAAGAAGGATAAAGAGGCTGCCGAACAAGCAGCCAATATAAAACGAATGGCCCTTCTATTCCAGGATATGGTGGGTATGATGATCCAGTAGGATCCTCCTGCTGAAGATCCTCCGATTGTCCTTGAAGATGATAGAGGAGAGACGTCACATCCTCCACCGGCTCTGTCAACAGCCAAGGAGGAGACAATTTTCAAGGCTGACCTGGACGAATATATAGCTCAGTAGATACGGGTTCACCAGGCAACTGAGGCAGCCGGTCAAGTTGTCAAGACGGGGAGACCATATCCGAGCTGGTATGATCAGATCAAGTACCCGCCGGGCTATACAATACCGAAATTTCATGTCTATAAGGGGACGGGCAATCCCCACCAGCATGTTGCCCAGTTCAGGGCGCTTTGCGGCAACACCGGCGGTGATGATAAATTGTTGCTTCGCCAGTTCGTCGGTAGCTTGTCAGAAACGGCGTTCAAGTGGTACTCTGAGCTCCCGAACGACTCCGTCAAAACATTTGCGGAGATGGAGCTGCTATTTACACAGCGATTCACGAGCGCCAGCGAACGCACTCCGATAACGGCATTGATTAATACTAGGGTGAAACCAGGAGAGACGTGGGTCCAGTACGCTATACGCTGGCGAAACTTGTGGTCAAAATGCGAACAACGCATCAAGGAAGCGCCAGCGGTGGGCTTGTTCGTGGGTACCCTAGATCCTCATGCAACTATCTCACAGTTCATGATGTTCTTTAAGCCAACCATGTTCCAGGCTTTGATCGACAAGTTGGCCCAGATGGACCAGATGGGTCACAGACCGCCTCCCCCGAAGCCGGAACCTCGGAATGACAAGGGTAAAGGGAAGGCAACCTTCGTTGCGAATGCTCAGCAGCAACCCAGTGCCCCAAAGCTGGCGGATCAACTGGAAGAACATTCCTGTGGGATAAGACGAAGAGGCTATTCGAGCTGGCGGTACGCAACAGGCTTATCAACTTGCCAAACCCAAGGCGACCGCCGCAACCCAGTGAGGTGAATAACCCCAGTTATTGCCCTTACCATCAAACGGTAAGCCATCCGATTGAGGATTGCTTCGTCTTTAAAGGATGGATTGAAGATCAATACCTACAGAGCAAGTTTGCGCTGTTCGAGAAGTGGAAGGTGAGCCCGCCACAATCGCACACTCCTAAGAAGACAGACACACCGGGGGCAACTTGTTCTTTCGTTGAAGAAGCCCCATGGGAGGTTGTGCTATCATCCAAAACAAAGAGGATGCTGAACGATCTTCAAACATGTCCAGCGATCAGGTGGAAGGACCCGCTGGAACCCCAGATCATTGAAGGGATGCTGAAGCCGCGCCCAACTCCAAAGATCGGTGGTGATGGCCCAAATACTCACACCCAACCGTCAAAGAAAAAGAAGAAGAAATCCAAGAAGCCCGTGAAGCCTGGAGACAAGCGCACGGACTTGAAGAAGCAGATTGACGCGCTGGAAGTGTACAATCAAAAGGCGCGGACTCCCATCACACTCCAAGAGTTCCTCGACCACGTCTTTCAGGAGGAAGATAATGGAGAAGGCTCGTCGGATGAATCCGAGGGATATGTGGCGAGTTGTCATGTGATCTCCCACTCGTTCACGGACGATGAAAAAAATCCTGGTACTGATAAGCTGGGGGCACAGCCTGAGCCAGAGCTTGTATGGCCGACAGATGAAATGATCGACGCCTTTTTAGACGAGATTCGTCTGAAAAGTAAAGCCGATCGGGAGCGTGAGATGGCCGCATCAGAAGGAGCCAAACGCAAGCGACTAAACGAAAGAGTCGAAGCACTCCCGCCGGATCAAAAGACATCCGATGCGGATAAAAACATATTCAAAACGAGGAAAAGGTTTGCCAAAGCCATGTCAATGGGAATGAAGCTACCACCCTCGGAAGAAAACACGCTCAATAGGGCGGAAAGGCACCCTAATTACTGCTCATATCATCGGAAGATTTCATACCCCATTGAGGAGTGCGACGCTTTTAAGATATGGTGGCAGGGATATGTTTCTCACCGGCAACATTTTAAGCACATGAAACGCAGAACTCGTCGGGAGCAGAAAAGTACAACCGACAGGCGCAAAAGAACTACAGTCAACTGTTACACGGTCAACGCCGGGGGATCGCAAGTGCTCACATTCAGGAGCGATTCTGACAAGGAAATGGCTCTGCGCCCTCTCTTTAAAGAATCCATCTTAGGGAAAGAGGAAGAACCAGAGGCCTGCGAAAACATTCAGCTGCGCAATCACACGCTCCCGGAAAAGAATCTCGGACCCGCAACTAGAAAAGATAAGGGAAAGGAAAAGGTCGTTGAGGATATCGTCTTAGATGACCAAGTTATGAAAGAGCTGACTGCCAAGGACCCGCCTAAGAAGAGTAAGGTGGACTACAACATCCTAGCACACCTGAGGAAGCTACCCTCACAGCTCAGCATTCTTGACGCCCTCTTATTATCAAAAGAAGCGAGAGATTCATTAATCAAGACGCTGCAAGAGCCTGAGCAATTCCAAGCCTTCCTCACCGAAGAAAGGATGAAGGATGAACTGGAAGAAGTGCGCACAGCCGATGTCACGTTCGGTGATGAAGACCTTCTCCTTGGGATGTGCGACCATAACCGTCCCCTATACGTCTCTGGATACTGCCACGATATCAAGATAGGCAAAATCCTGGTTGATAATGGATCCTCCGTCAATCTCCTTAATGTTCGGGTCTTGAAGGAAACCTGCATGAGCGTTCAACACCTCGCTCGTGATAAAATTACCATCTCCGGTTTTGACTCACAGTCGTCACGGACTCTCGGATCTGTGATACTAACATTACGCTTCGGACTACTCGTCACAGACATTAAGTTTCACGTCATTGACGCCAAGACCTGCTACAACGCTTTGCTCGGTCGTCCTTGGTTACACGAGTACAACATCATCCCTTCTACGCAACATCAGTGTATGAAGTATTTCAAGGATGGTCTCGAATATACCGTAACAGGAGAGCTGAACCCGTTCTCCGTGAACGAAGTCCGCAAGTACGAAGATGCAAAATACTTTTTGCCAGATTTCGAGGACACGGAGAGGTGTCGCAAACCGGAGAACAAAGTCGCCGCCACCATTCCTGTTTTCGGGAGTGATACCGAAGAAGAAGAAGAGATAGTTTACGCTGGGCCGTCTCGATGCAACAACCCGAGGCCGTCCGCCCCCATATTGATCTTCGGAAGCGACTTAGAAGATGAGGTTAATGCTGTGTTCTCCAGTCGGCCGTCAATACAAGCATTCCGTGGTGATGATCAGAGTTTGCAAATCACCATGATTCCGCGCGAGCACTACAAAGACCTTGACGCACTTGAAGCTTACAATGTGCAAGACCTGCAAACATTTTACGTCCCTCCCAAGCGAAAAGGCGATCCTATTCTATCGGTCCATGGAAACAAGAGTGGAGAAAGAAATCCGGCACGGCGCAGATTCTACGCTTGACAGGCTCCAACCCATCCGTTTGCCCAGATATTACACAAACGGACTAAAAAGGCTATTGAAGTGCCAGGGGGTACCTTTAAAACAGACTATTCGACAAGCTCGATTCTATAACAGGATTTGGGATGTCCCTGGGACTCAACGCAAATTGCCCAACGGGAGAATGGAAATGCTTGGGCTTGGGTATGTAAGATCCGGGAAACGGGAACGAGTCCACGGTAGCTACGCCATATATAAATTCGATGAAGAAGAGGATGCCCTGTCAGAAAACGTCGACCCCTTATCAAAACTAGATCCCGCAATCAAAGTGCCGAGTCCGTCATTTGAAGAGCGAATGGACAAGCTTATCAGGAAAGCGGGTCAAAAAGCTCGGGACGACCATAATCGCGAAATGGCCATCTACGAGAAAGCCAGGACGCGACGTTTTCTTCAACAGGCTGCAGAAGACGAAAATGCTCCTCCCTATCAACCTGTTGTGCAAAAGGCCCGACGCAGAGGAAAAAATAAGTCAAAGAGCGGAAAAGGCGTTCGACAGCGACAAAGCGGGACTAAAAAGTCACGCTGTCGAGAATCAAGCGGTCTGGACTCGTCCCTTATGAAGAAGATGAGTCGAGCATACTCCTTTCCCCAAGATAAGACAAAGAAGATATTTGATCTCGCCATAAGGCATCAAATGCTTACACTGCCGGAGTCTAAACACCCTGAGCAAGCAGGCGAAGTCTCACACCCGAACTATTGCTCTTATCACAGGGTAATAGGGCATCCTCTCGAAGACTGCTTCACCTTCAAGAACTGGGTCGAAGATCAGTATCAGCTCGGCAAGTTCGCTCTATCTGACAGCTGGAGGGTAACGCCGCCACAAAAGCACGAACCCAAAGACACAAGACCAGAACCAGATCCACATCGGGCTTGGAAGCGAGTTCGTACTTGTCATATGATAACAATATCAAAAGGGGAGCCCGAGGATATGGATGATCTTCCTTGGTGCTTCGAAAATAATGACGACGAGGTAATCTCAGAATTTCCACCAGCACCGAAAGAGCTGGAAGATGGCATACATACTATTGCAGATAACCTCAAGAAGATTGAGTTGGGGACAACAAACAACCCGCGACTGACATTTGTCAGCGAGCTGCTATCTGAAGAAAGGTTGGCTGCGTTAAAAGACGTGCTTATGCAGCATAGAGATTTCTTCGCATGGAACTATTCTGAAATGCCAGGACTAGATCCAGAAATTGCGGTGCATAAATTGGCGATATCCCCGGACGTGAAGCCAGTCAAACAGGCGCCGAGAAGAATGCGGCTCGAGCTCGAGATGAGCATCAATGCCGAAGTCAAGAAGCTAATCGACTCTGGTTTATCCATGAAGTTCAGTATCCCGATTGGATCGCCAACATCGTCCCAGTGATGAAGAAGAATGGGACAGTGCGCATATGTGTGGACTTCCGGGATCTCAATAAAGCTTGCCCGAAGGACGATTTCCCAGTACCGGTCACCGAGCTGATGATAGATAACACGCCCACTCACGAGGTTTTCTCTTTCATGGACGGCTCATCAGGGTATAATCAGATAAAGATGCACCCCGAAGACCAGAAGCACACCGCTTTCCGGACTCCTCTGGGTATATTTTGCTACAAAGTTATGCCCTTTGGTTTAAAGAACGCCGGTGCCACCTATCAGAGGGCCATGACGAAGATCTTCAATGACCTCATATATGAAATCGTCGAATGCTATATCGATGACCTCGTGGTCAAGAGCAAATCGTACGAGGAGCATTTAGAGCATCTGAAGACCATATTTCAACACCTTCGGCAATACAACTTGAAGATGAACCCCCTCAAATGCGTGTTCGGGGTATCCTCAGGCAAGTTCCTAGGGTTCATTGTCCGGCACCGGGGTATCGAGATAGATCCGTCAAAGATCAAGGCGATCAGGGAAATGCCACCGCCAAGGACTCTCAAACAGTTGCGGTCTCTCCAGGGGAAGCTCGCGTACATCCGGCGATTTATAGCTAACCTTTCAGGAAAGTGCCACCCTTACAGTCACCTGATGAAGAAGGGAATCCCGTTCGTCTGGGATCACAAATGCCAAGGCGCACTGGACGAGATCAAGAAATACCTGCAGAACCCGCCGGTGTTAGCTGCTCCAGTCAAGGGAAAGCCTCTTATTCTTTATACCACAGCCCTCGAAGGTTCCTTAGGTGCATTATGGGCGCAAGAGAACGACTAAGGGAAAGAAAGAGCTCTCTATTACTTGAGTCGGGTTCTACTGGAGGCAGAAGGCAACTATTCCCCCATTGAAAAACACTGCCTGGCGCTGGTCTTTGCGATAACAAAGCTCGGGCACTATGCTTTAGCGCATGAAGTCCGTCTCATATCGAAGGTGGACCCTCTCAAATATTTGATGTCAAAGGCCATATTGACAGGTCGGCTCGCTAAATGGGCCTTGCTCTTGATAGAGTTCTCGATAACTTATCAGCCTTTTAAGGCAGTGAAAGGCCAGGCCATCGTCGACTTCCTCGCTAAGCATCCAATACCGGCCGATTCCCCTTTGAATTGCGAACTGCCAGACAAACATGTGTTTGACACGATTGACGGTGGTGGTACCCGATGGGAGCTTTATTTTGATGGAGCGTCTTCCATGAAGAAGCGCAAACAGAACACGCCCATAATCAAATCGGGAGTAGGCCTCATCTTCGTGACCCCACAAGGAGGGATAATGCGCTTTGCTTTCTCCTTAACAGAGCCGAGGACGAACAATGAAGCCGAATATGAAGCTCTGATAGCAGGCCTCGAGATCGCCATTGACATGGGAATTGAAAACCTCCTCATATACGAAGACTCCCAACTGGTCGTCAGTCAAGTAAACGGCAACTACCAAACGTGCAAGCCAGAGTTGGTGAAGTATGGCGAAAAGGTGTAACAACTGTTGACCCAAATCCCTTCCTACACTTTGGAAAACATACCGCGCGCGGAAAACAGTAAAGCGGACGTGTTGGCCAAGCTCGCTAAAGAACTGGCCAACGAGAACCTCGATGACATCAGAATCGTGGTACAAAGCCGTCGGGTGCTTGCCCCAGCATAAACATCTCCGGAATCATCCGAAGAAAAGAGAGCGACGGAGCAAATGGCTATGCAAATAAAGGACCAAGAGAAGGCTGAAGATTGGAGAGAAGTCTTCATAGACTACTTCAAATCCCGTCGAACTCCTGAAGATGCGTCCTCAAGACATCAGCTTATGAAACGAGCTCTGTCTTTCGCCTTCATCAATGATACTTTGTACAAGAGGTCATTTGACTCTCTATGGTTGAGATGCCTGGGACCTGACGAAGCGAAAAGAGTCGTTCAGGAAGTGCATGACGGACTCTGCGGTTCTCACTAAGCAGGCCCGAAGATGAAGTTGAAGATTAAACGAATGGGCTACTATTGGCCCACGATGATTCAGGACTGCCTCGAATATGCGAAGCAATGCCACTCGTGCCAGATTCATGGAGACTTTATCCATCAGCACCCAAATCCACTACATCCAACGGTGGCTAGCTGGCCGTTCGAAATGTGGGGGACTGACATAATCGGCCCCATTGAACCGGCATCGTCCAGGGGACATCGTTTCATCCTAGCGACCACCGATTACTTCTCCAAGTGGGCAGAAGCAGTACCGTTAAGGGAAGTGAAGACGGAGAATATTCTCCATTTCTTCAAGACGCACGTCATTTATCGGTTTGGAACTCCGCGACGGATCATCTCCAATAACGGTCCAGCCTACAGAAGCCACAAGATTAGTCGCATCGCGCAGCAACACAACATAGACTGGAAATATTCCTCAGTTTATAATCCACGAGCTAACGGTCTAGCTGAGGCTTTCAACAAAACCTTGACAAAGATCGTGAAGAAGACGGTGTCCCGAAACAAAAAGGACTGGCACGAGAGACTGCAAGAAGCTCTTTGGGCGTATCAGACTACGTTCAAGACGGCCACGAACACAACGCCATACGCGTTGGTATTCGGTACGGAAGCGGTACTCCCCCTCGAGATAGAGCTACCCTCTCTACGAGTGGCAGTCCACTACGAGCTGACGGACGAAGAAAATGCTCACCTTCGGCTTGAGGAGCTTGACGCCCTTGATGAAACCCGGCTCATAGCGCAACAAAATCTGGAGGCTTATAAAGCAAAGATGACGCGCTCATATGAAAGATTGACCAGGCCGAGAACATTCCTCCAAGGCGAACTCGTGCTAGTGGTCAAAAGACCTATGATCCCCAATCGCGCCAAGCGGGGAAAATTCGAGCCGAACTATGAAGGCCCATACATCATAGCCAAGGTCTACCAGGGTGGAGCCTATCTACTCATGGATATGCACGGTGAAAGACCTTTCAGGCCAATAAACGGCCGCATCCTGAAGAAATACTATGCTTAATAAGTCAAGGCCTAGGTCAATGATAGATGACGACGACTATGTCCGCTCGCTATCTTCCTAAGCTCAAACTCTATAAGCGATAGCCGGCCTTCTCCTGAACGGACCGAAACGTCCTTAAACTAACAACGGACCGAAACATCCTTAAACTAGCAACGGACCGAAACGTCCTTAAACTAACAACGGATCGAAACATAAACTAACAACGGACCGAGATGTCCTTAAACTAACAGCGGACCGAAACGTCCCTAAACTGACGACGGACCGAAACGTCCTTAAACTAACGATGGACCACTATGTCCTAAAACTAGCTGTTGACCGAGATGTCAATAAACTACGGTGGATTGCAGCATCCCAAAGCTGATACTAAAATAAAATAAAATAAAAGAAGAAAACGGTATGTCCATAAGAAAAATGGGCACGGATGAAAACTCGAAAGGGCTCCATGAGTAAAAACAGCAGGGCTACCGGCGAGTTTTGTGAAAACCCGAAAGGGCGCAACCTCGTTAGGAAAAAAAAGGAATAAAAAAAAAGAAAAGAAAAGAAAAGAAAATGGTATGTCCATAAGCAGAATGGGCGCAGATGAAAACCCGAAAGGGCTCCGTGAGTAAAAACAGCAGGACTACCGGCGAGTGTTTGTGAAAACCCGAAAGGGCGCAACCTCGTTAAAGGACACTTGCAGGGTCCTCACGACCTTATAAGGAGAAACCACATGCGTGAGATCCTTACGACTCACAAGGGAGAAACACACTTAGGAGTCCTCACGATTCCTAAGGAGAAATTACACTTGCGAGATCCTCACGACTCGTAAGGAGAAACTCTCTTATGGAACCCTCACGGCTTATAAGATTTGAAAGTCTTAAGTTACAGAAACTTGAACCTGTTCTTAAGCAAACTCCCACAACCTTCGATATTGCCCTACAAGCGGCTCAATACTGACCCTTGTATACAATCCACGGGCGCGAATAAACGTTTCCTTAACAAAGTCCCATCCGTGACTAGGGATATGTCCATACAGTGAACAACCCTTGTGAGTCCTCTCGACTTATAAGGAGAAAGCACTCTTGTAAGATTCTTACGACTTATAAGAGACCATGCACTTAGGAATCCTCACGATTCTTAAGGAGAAATTACACCTACGAGATCCTCACGACTCGCAGGGAGAAATACCTTTATGAGACCCTTACGGCTCATGAAGTCAAAAGCCTTAGTCGACAGGATCTTAACCCTGTTTGCTAAGCCACCTTTGTTCGATATCGACAGAGGCAAATGATAATTCGCTCCTGGCAATATCTCAGTTGTAGCGGTGCTGATGCCGAAATCGGTGTCTAATCCCGAGCTTGCGGCAAAAGGCTAGCGAGTCGCACATGCATACGAAATAGCCGAAATGATGGGGCAACTTGCAACAGAAGAAGCAAGTATAAAAAAAGTGTATGCATGCAAAATAGCCGAAATGATTGGGTAACTCGCAATAAAAAGCAGCGAGTAAAAATAAAATAAATAGCCGAAATGATTGGGCACCGCGAAAAATAGCCGAAATGATGGGGCAATCGCGACCTTCGCGATATAAAAGCTGAAATGATAGAGCATTGCGGAAAAAGAAATAAAACGAAAAAATGAAATTTATGCCCTACAGGTGATATTACATCAATCCCTGTATACAATCCAGGGGCGTAAACAAAGAAGGAATCACACTCTTCCTCTCCCAGGTTTCATCAGAAAAAGAAGCCAAATCTCGATGAGTCACAGATAGCCTAGAGACTATCTCGACGTTCGTCTCATTGCAGCAGACACAACATCAAGTAAAGCGGAATAGCGAAAACTCCCAGCTCCATGGCTCGCCGGCATACAGATGACCGAGAGTCAAATCCCAACTCCGTGAAATGCGGATACAATCAACAAAATTCCTGGTCACGTGGAACGCGGATAACGTCACTCTTTGACCCCGTGGAAAACGTCCAAAGCGGAGCCTGGTCCTCGCAGAACACGGCAGTGAACCCGTGGAAAGCATCCAGAGCAAAATTCCTGGTCACGTGTAACGTGGATAACGTCACTCTTTGACCCCATGGAAAACGTCCAGAGCGGAGCCTATTTCTCGCCGAACGCGGCAGTGAACCCGTGTGAAGCATCTAGTGCAAAATTCCTGGTCACGTGGAACGCGGATAACGTCACTCTTTGACCCCGTGGAAAATGTCCAGAGCAGAGCGTAGTCCTCGCCAAGCACGGCAGTGAACCCGTGTGAAGCATCTAGTGCAAAATTCCTGGTCACATGGAACGCGGATAACGTTACTCTTTGACCCCGTGGAAAACGTCCAGAGCGGAGCCTGGTCCTCGCAGAACATGGTAGTGAACCCGTGGGAAGCATCCAGAGAAAAATTCCTGGTCACGTGGAACGCGGATAACGTCACTTTTTGACCCCGTGGAAAACGTCCAGAGCGGAGTCTGGTCCTCGCAGAACACGGCAGTGAACCCGTGGGAAGCATCCAGAGAAAAATTCCTGGTCACGTGGAATGCAGATAACGTCACTCTTTGAGCTCGTGGAAAACGCCCAGAGCGGATCCTGGTCCTCGCAGAGCACGGCAGTGAACCCGTGTGAAGCATCTAGAGCGGAGCCTAGTCCTCGCCGAACACGGCAGTGAACCCGTGTGAAGCATCTAGTGCAAAATTCCTGGTCACGTGGAATGCGGATAACGTCACTCTTTGACCCCGCGGAAAACGTCCAGAGCGGAGCCTGGTCCATGGCGAACACGGCAGTGAACCCGTGTGGAGCACCCAGAGCAATCATCGGACTGTGGAGTCCTTAAAATCCACGGACTATGATGTCCTTAACCTTGACCGTAATGTCTTAAAACTAACAATCAACCACGATGATTCCAGACTGATTTTATCTTGGTTCAAGGGTACATCTCGTCATTCCTTTGATATTTGTCGTTGTAATCCTTCAACGTCGTCAGAGAGGTGACGTGTCCCAGTAACTACACGTTTCGTGGACTGTGGAGTCCTTAAACCCACGGACTATGAGGTCCTTAACCTTGACCGTGATGTCTTAAAACTAACATCGGACTGTGGAGTCCTTAAATCCACGGACTATGAGGTCCTTAACCTTGACCGTGATGTCTTAAAACTAATATCGGACTGTGGAGTCCTTAAAATCCATGGACTATGATGTCCTTAACCTTGACCGGGATGTCTTAAAACTAACATTGGACTGTGGAGTTCTTAAACCCACGGACTATGATGTTCTTAACCTTGACCGGGATGTCTTAAAACTAACATTGGACTGTGGAGTCCTTAAACCCACGGACTATGAGGTCCTTAACCTTGACCGCAATGTCTTTAAACTACGATACCCTGGAAACCATCCCAAACCAACCCCTGACCCCGTGAAATACGGATAAGGGCGACCGCACCCAGCACTTGCGGGTCCTCACGACCTGTAAGGAAGAAAACTCTATTGTGAGATCCTTACGACTCTCAAGGGAAAACCCGCTTAAGAATCCTCACGATTCTTAAGAGGAACTTACACCTACGGGATCCTCTCGACCTATAGGGAGAAAAACTCTTTATGAGACCATCACGGCTCGTAAAGCTCAAAAGTCTTAGGAGGCAGATCTTAACCCTGAATCCTAAGCCATTGCTGCCCTGCAGAGAGACCAAGATAAATTGTCCGCAGAACACATTCAATAAAAGGAGACACACCATTGAGAAGAAAAATATATCTTTATTCATAAACCAAAATGAATACAAAGTACAATTCATGAAAGAACAAAAGGAAAATACTCTCATTCAGGAGTATGTACAAAAGAAAGGAAAAGAAACAAGTTTTCAAGCCGCCGGGCGATTTAGCAATTTTGCTAGCTCCTCCTTCTTTTGCTGGGCCGCGCCTTCATGATTCAGTATCGTCAGAAGACGGGCCTCTGCCTGAGCCTGTTGGGCCTGATATGAGGCAAGCCGACCTTCGAGCTCCTTCTCGGTAACTTTGTGGGCCTCGACTCTTTCGCGAGTAAACTCAGCAGCCTTGTCAATGGCCACTACCTCCTTGATGGCCTCTTGAAGCACTCGCCAGAGTTCATACGCTTTGTTGGCCTTGGCAGTAAGATTGGCTTGAAGCTCGTTCAGCGCCTTAGAAGCCAGTTCCCTCTCCGAGAACTTGCGGCCGAGCCTCTTCTCGCACGACACCATGTTCGCCGTGCACCGCTCAATCAAACCTCGCAAACCCGCTTTCGCAGCCACAACCTTCGAGGAAAGACGGGTACACTCGAGCACTGTATAAACAAGCCTCCATTCGACGGCAATACTCGATCTAGAACACGCACTAATTACCTGATATGGGAGGCAACAAGGAAAATCTCCGATGTATATCCTGCCGAGCATGCATTTACAACTATATGAATATTCGAAAGGAAATGATACCCAAAGCTCTGATGTGCATGCAACATAACGATAGTGCTCGCAATTAAAGAAAATTTCCATAGAGAAATATGAATCTCATTTACGCAAGCAAGACGCACATACGAGTACCCGGCAAACATGAAAATTCAACAGAAAAGCATACAACAACCAATGACAAAAAGAGTACATCGATTTAAGCATACTACACTACCGGGAAAAGATCGCCAAACAAAGGATCAGTGGCACAAGGGTGAACAAAACAGTATTCAAAATTTTCTAACTCCTTCGCCGCCTTCTCCAGCACATCGAAGCGACAATTTTCACGAGGAGTGGCTCCCCACTGATTGGCGCCATGTTCGTCTGCAAAAGCAGACATAATAGCCCGCCGGGCTCTTATTTGGCCCAATAGGTGAACCGAGCAATCTCTCAGAGCCTGAGTGATCAGACACGCTTCATGAAAACACTCGAGCTTGTCTTCAGCTGTGTCAAGCATCGCCAGGGTCATCTCCGCTGGGTGAGGAGGGATGTCAACAAGCACGGCAGCAAGAATCATCCGGAGCCAAAGGGATCCCATTGGAAGAGGGGACCCCCTACGGATCGAGAGTTCATACGTCGCTGAATCACATTGTCATCGGTAAGGAGGGGATCCACCAATCGTGCAGCATAGAGAAGAATCATCTCCTCGATAGGCACTTCCCACGGCTGTCGATGAGCATGGGGGCGGTTGCAGGCCATGGCACTCAGTTGTTTCCTCAAAATAAATCACACTAAATTGAGAATAAATTTCTCTGTGAAGAGAAAAAGAAGGCCATGGCCTCAGGTTATAAAAAGGGGCATTAAGTGATGCGCATGGGGAATATTGCATGGTGGGACTATTTTCGAGGCCTAAAAAGGGAAAGCATTGGAAATCAAGGAGATTGGACTATTTTCAAGGCTCCTTTTTAGCATTAAATGCTGTACACAGAGAATATGGCATGAAAAATTAAACAGCCCCATCAAAGGGACCCCTCGTGCGGAGCACGTGAGCACCAAACTTGACGTGTACTGAAAAGTGAAATAGCGCTTTACACACTAAACATATCAGCAGCAACAATAGCAAAAATGACAAAATTTCGCGAAAAAGGCATGCAAACACAGAAGGGCACGATAAAACTTATCATTCATGCTTTAAGAAGTTCATACAGAATAAAAAAACGATTACAACGGCAAGACCTTAGACGCGGGGCATGGATTCAGGAACTCAAACGTGGCTTTGTCCAAGATCCTCCAAGCATTTCGAACCATCCGAGTATGTTTTCTTTCGCGGTCATAAGCGTCGGGGTCCTCACGAATGTCTTCTACCCTCCGATAGGCAGCAAGTATGGCCGACTGCTAAAAAGCCTGGTGCAAGAGATCGATGAGGTTGTCTCGCCTCCTCTTCGAGATTAGGCTCATCAGGTACACTGAATGTACCTTATCCTCGGCGGCGTCCAATGCCCTGAGCGGCACGCCGGTGCAAAAGAGAGGGAGTGCCTCCCAGATCGCCAGGACGATGAGTCTCAGAAGAGAAGAGCGGCGAAGGAGTAGCCGACCATTGTACTCGTCAAAGCGGCTCATGATCTCAACACATTGAGCGTTGGTGAACTCCTGGTTTTGGCTGCGGCCCAGTGCGCGAATATTTCCGTAAGAAATAATTTCGTCAAGATCATACAAGTGGGCATCCATAATACCTGAAATGAAGATCATGAAAATTCATTACAAGCTTCTCCTTCTCAGATGTGAGAGAGACAACTCAGGGCAAGAAAACCCAAGAAGCCTCCTGGGAAGAACTAAGTTCTTCATAGGAATTAAATTCCTTTTTGAAAAAAAAGGGAATTAAATTCCCAGAAATTCTTTCCCCATAGCCAGAGCTTTTTATGATGGAATTAAACTCTATGGGAAAGACAAACACCACCACCGATCCCTAAAGGTTAGAGAAACCCTAAGAGATTCTACTGTTTGAAGGTTAAATGGTTTTCTGTTCTTGCTAAAGAACTTAAAGGAAAATGGGTTCTTGATTAAAGGGAAAACCCTTAGTACGGATTTAAAATCCTGAGAGTTCTGTGAAAGTTCTTCGACCATCCAAAGATCATTACCTAAGGAAGAGGGATCCTTCAACAGAGTTAAACTCTGGAAAATGTTTGAGACAGAGAACTAAGCTCTGGAAAAGGAGAGTTAAATTCTCAGAAGAAAGTTAGCAAAGGAGGAAGATGAGCAAAAGTGGAGGCTCTTCCGAAAGGACATTGGCATTTATAGGATGGGATGGAAAACGCTTCATCTACCCTACTCCCAAGGAAGATCCAACGGTCACAAAAGTGACAGCGTTGCACTCACGTGCAGACACGTGAGAACAACGCTGTGGGGGCATATGTTCCCTGATAAAAAATCAGGAAAAGATTCAGAAGAGGCATCACGTGCTCACATGTGACCAGTGGTCACATGTTGGCACGTGATGGTTAAGCAGCGGCACAGAGCACATTTGTTCCCTGATTAAAAAATCAGGAAGAAGCTTCAGAAAAGGCATCATGTGCTCACACGTGACCAGTGGTCACGTGTTGGCACATGATGGTTAAGCAGCGGCAAGAGAACAAAGCACAGAAGAAGAGAAGCCCATGCCAAGGGTCACGTGCTCACACGTGACCAATGGTCACATGGCCACACGTGACCGGCTTTAAAAGCCTTATTCTTTAACAGAATTAAATTCTGAGTAACAGAATTAAATTCTGAGGAAAGATCCTTCAAATCTTTCCAAAATGGAGAAGAATTATTTGAAACCGTTGGATCAAGAATCTGAAGGTGATTAAATATCACCAACTTATGGAAAGATCTTGGACTTGGAAAGATTTCCCCCTAAATCTAACCGAAATAACAAAGTGATATCTTTGGATTTAAAATCCAATGGTGAATAAAATTCACCTAATAATCTAAAGGCCCAGATTAATGATGAAGATAATTCAAATCTCTCAATGAACAAATCAAATCTTTCAATGAGAGATTTACCAAACAGATTGATTCTTTTCCTTCTCCTATAAATAGGAGCCCAAAGAAAAGAGAAGGAGAGACAGAGAGAGAGAGATATATAAAGCCTTGGAATCTTGAAAATTCAGGAGGAAGAATTTGATTCTCTGCAAAAGAAAAACCCTAGGTAAGAAAAGAGAAGAGAGGCTTCAAAAGAGAATTCTCAAAAGAGTTTAACTCTTATATAAAGAAAAGAACTTAGTTCTTTCTCTGGTGGAGGATCTGCAAAGTGCACATCTCCCCATGAATTGAGAATTTAATTCTCATTGGGTTGAGATCCTGCCATGCAGATCTAGAACACAGAGGATGAACTGAGTTTTGAGAATTTAATTCTCACAGAATTATAGGAATTTAATTCCTTTGAGATAAAATTAGGGTTTAACCCTAGGAATTTAATTCCTTCAGAATGGACAGAACTAAGGTTTAACCCTAATTGAGAACTTAATTCCCTCAAATTTACAGGAATTTAATTCCCTTAAAAAAGAAATTAGGGTTTAACCCCATCTAAGAATATAATTCTTCAAAAAGTAGGAATTTAATTCCTTTAAACTTATTGCTAGGGTTTAACCCTATGAAGAATTTAATTCTTAAAAGATGAACAAATCTTTAAAGCATGCAAAGAACCAGAGTCACGTGCTACCACGTGACCCCTGCAAAGATCCACAGAAAAGAACTTTGAGGCAATACCTCACGTGCCCCACGTGACCCCTGAAGCATATAAGGAGAAAGCAAAAGAAAAGAAGCTCTAGGGCGCCCTCACGTGTCACCACGTGACCCTTAATGAGCATTCTAATAGACCAGAGCATGAGTCCCCATCACGTGTCCACACGTGATGGCTGTTAGAATAAAAAGTGTTGAACACTTATCTGTATAGCAAAATGACGGGGATCTGGCCCCACCTTTTGGATGCCATCACGTGCTCCCACATGATCTCCTCTCTGCTAATGTTTAACACCAAACTGATAACTTGGTTGCCAGTGTTTAACACTGTTATTTATTAGTGTTTAACACTGATTCGAGAATCACAATTTCTAGTGTTTAACACTAATCTGATAATCTTATCTCCCAGTGTTCAACACTGTTGGTCTTTAGTGTTTAACACTAGCTTTAGCCCAATTGGCTAAGTTTCAGAGGTAAAGCCTCTCCTTCAATGGTCCAACAGAGGGTCAATATTTCCAACATGATTAGACTTAGCCCAAGAAGGCCATAAGTCCTCAATTCAAACTTAACTGGGCCAATGGGCTCATAATATAATTAATTGGTCTGGGTTCCAAATTGGACTATAGATCACTTAATCTATCTTGGTTCAAGGGTACATCTCTTCACTCCTTTGATACTTGTCGTTGTAATTCCTCAACGTCTTCAAAGAGGTGACGGGTCCCGATAACCCCACACATTTCACGGACTGTGGGGTCCTTAAACTCACGGACTATGACGTCCTTAACCTTTACCGTAATGTCTTAAAACTAACGCCGGACTGTGGAGTCCTTAAATCCTCGGACTATAATGTCCTTAACCTTGACCGTGATATCTTAAAACTAACAACGGACTATGACGTCCTTAACCTTGACCGTAATATCTTAAAACTAACGCCGGACTATGGAGTCCTTAAATCCTCGGACTATGATGTCCTTAACCTTGACCGGGATGTCTTAAAACTAACAACGGACTATGACGTCCTTAACCTTGACCGTGATGTCTTAAAACTAACGCCGGACTGTAGAGTCCTTAAATCCACGGACTATGATGTCCTTAACCTTGACCGCAACGTCTTAAAACTAACATTGGACCGCAATGTCCTTAAACTACCTATTGACCGCAATGTCACTAAACTAAACAATAGGGCCCCCCTTAATTGCTGTCTTGTCGGATCTAAACGATCCTGTTAAGTTGATCTTAGTCTAAAACAAGACTAACGTATCCTTAACAAACGTTTAAGTTGACCTTAGTCTCAAATGAGGCTAACGTATCCTTAAACACAACCCCCAAACCCAAATCTAAGAAAGATACGGATTTGGACTAGTCCACGCCCTACGGGCGACGACATAACTCAGTCTCCGTATACAATCCATGGGCAACCAAACACAAAACAAACAAACACGACACGAAGTGATCATCTGGAGAAGGAGAAAGTTGTTACCGCAATGCGGTAGCGTAATTAACTGCAGGGGCTTGCGCCTGCAGGGAAGAGCGTCCCCACAATCAAAAACCCTTCAAGCGAGGGGGAATCTGACGAAGTCTGCTACATCGGACGCATCCGTTTAAACCTTCGATACATGGTGTCATAAATCAACTTGGCATCTTCGGAGAGGTAGACGGATAGCACCAATTAGCATCTGCCCCGAATTTCAGGCAAGACGTCTGTCGCGCCGTCTTTCGGAGGGGAACACAGAGTATCATTGACGAAGGCGAAAGACAGAGCTCGTTTCATGAGCTGATGTCTTGAGGACGCATCTTCAGGCGTTCGACGGGATTTGAAGTAGTCTATAAAGACATCTCTCCAATCCTCAGCCTTTTCCTGGTCTTTTATTTGCATAACCATTTGCTCAGTCACTCCCTTTTCTTCTGATGATTCCGGAGATATTTCTGCTGGGGCAAGCACGCGACGGCTTTGTACCACGATTCTTATGTCATCGAGGTTCTCGTCTGCCAGTTCTTTAGCGAGCTTGGCCAGTGCATCTACTTTGCTATTTTCCGCGCGCGGTATGCTTTCCAGCATGTAAGAGGGGATTTAAGTCAGCAGTTGCTGTACTCTCTCGCCATACTTCACCAGCTCTGGTTTGCACGTTTGATAGTCGCTGTTTACTTGACTAACGACCAGTTGGGAATCTCCGTATATGAGGAGGTTTTCAATTCCCATGTCGATGGCGATCTCGAGGCCTGCTATCAAAGCTTCATACTCGGCTTCATTGTTTGTCCTCGGCTCTGTTAAGGAGAAAGCGAAGCGCATTATCCCTCCTTGTGGAGTTACGAAGATGAGGCCCACCCCCGATTTGATTATAGGGGTGTTTTCTTTGTGCTTCTTCATGGAAGACGCTCCATCAAAATAGAGTTCCCATCGGGTATCACTACCGTCGATCGCATCAAACGCATGTTCGTCTGGCAGCTCGCAATTCAGATGAGAATCAGCCGGTATCGGATGCTCAGCGAGGAAATTGGCGATGGCCTGGCCTTTCACTGCCTTAAGAGGCTGATAAGTTATTGAAAACTCCATCAAGAGTAGGGCCCGTTTAGCGAGTCTCCCTGTCAATATGGACTTTGACATCAGATATTTGAAAGGGTCCACCTTCGAAATGAGACGGAGTTCATGTGCCAACGCATAATGCCGGAGTTTCGTTATTGCGAAGATTAACGCCAAGCAGTGTTTTTCGATGGGGGAGTAGTTGCTTCTGCCCCCAGGAGAACTCGACTTAAGTAATAGAGAGCTCTTTCTTTCCCTTGGTCATTCTCTTGTGCCCATAATGCGCCTAAGGAACCTTCGAGGGCGGTTGTATAAAGAATGAGAGGCTTTCCCTTAACCGGAGCAGCCAACACTGGCGGATTCTGCAGATATTGCTTGATTTCGTCCAGCGCGCTCTGGCATTTGTGATCCCAGATGAACGGGGTGCCCTTCTTCATCAGGTGGCTGTAAGGACGGCATTTGCCTGAGAGATTGGTTATAAATCGCCGAATATACGCGAGCTTCCCTTGGAGAGACCGCAATTGCTTAAGAGTCCTTGGTAGGGGCATCTCCAAGATCGCCTTGATCTTTGACGGATCTATCTCGATACCTCGGTGTCGGAAGATGAATCCTAGGAATTTACTTGAGGACACCCCGAACGCGCATTTGAGAGGGTTCATCTTCAAGTTGTATTGCCGAAGGCATTGAAATACGGTCTTCAGATGCTCTAAATGCTCCTCGTATGATTTGCTTTTAACCACAAGGTCGTCGATATAGCATTCGACGATTTCATGTATAAGGTCATCGAAGATCTTTGTCATGGCCCTTTGATAGGTGGCACCGGCGTTCTTTAGACCGAAGGGCATCACCTTGTAGCAGAATATACCCAAAGGGGTCCGGAAAGCGGTGTGCTTCTGGTCTTCGGGATGCATCTTTATCTGATTATATCCTGATGAGCCGTCCATGAAGGAGAAAACTTCGTGAGTGGACGCGTTGTCTATCATCAGCTCAGTGACCGGTACTGGGAAATCGTCCTTCGGGTAGGCTTTATTGAGATCCCGAAAGTCTACACATATGCGCACAGTCCCATTTTTCTTCATCACCGGAATGATGTTGGCGATCCAATCGGGATACTGAACTTCCTGGATAAACCCAGAGTCGATCAGCTTCTTAACTTCGGCGTTAATGATCATCTCAATCTCGAGCCGCATTCTTCTCGGTGCTTGTTTGATTGGCTTAGCGTCCGGAGATATCGTCAGTTTGTGTACGGCAATCTCTGGATCTA
The DNA here is from genome assembly GCA_030015575.1 of Agapanthus africanus. Taxonomy (NCBI): domain Eukaryota; kingdom Viridiplantae; phylum Streptophyta; class Magnoliopsida; order Asparagales; family Amaryllidaceae; genus Agapanthus; species Agapanthus africanus. Next base: position 72,769,112 of record JASDDO010000026.1, read on the forward strand.
GTCCTGGCATTTCGGAATAGTTCCATGCGAAGCAATCCTTATACTGCATAAGCACGTCTTTTAATGAAGACACCCTTTCTTCAGATAGCAGCTCACTAACGAATGTCGGTCGCGGGTCGTTCGCCGTCCCCAACTCGATTTTCTTGAGGTTATCCGCCGTGGTGTGTATCCCATCTTCCAGCTCTTTTGGCGCTGGTGTGAATTCTGAGATCACCTCGTCATTGCTGTTTTCGGAGCACCAAGGAAGGTCATCCATATTCTCGGGCTCTTCTTTTGATTTCGTTATCATATAACATTCACGAGCTCGCTTCCAAGACCGATGTGGATCTGGTTCTGCTCTCGCGGCTTTGGGTTCATGCTTCTGTGGCGGCGTTACCTTCCGGCTGTCAGATAGAGCGAACTTGTCGAGCTGATACCGATCTTCGACCCAATTCTTGAAGGTGAAGTAATCTTCGAGAGGGTGTCCTATTACCCTGTGATAAGAGCAATAGTTCAGGTGTGAGACTGCACCTGCTTGTTCGGGGTGCTTGGACTCCGGAAGCGTAATCATTTGGTGTTTTATAGCTAGGTCAAGTATCTTCTTTGTCCTGTCTTGAGGAAAAGAGTATGCTCGACTCATCTTCTTAATAAGGGACAAATCCGGACCGCTCAATTCCCGACTGCGTGGCTTCTTGGTCCCGCTTTGTCGTTGCTGAACGCCTTTTCCGCTTTTTGACTTATTTCTACCTCTGCGTCAGGCCTTTTTTGCAACAGGTTGACAGGGAGCGGCATTTTCGTCTTTCACAGTCTGTTGGAGGAGACGTTGCGTCCTGGCTTTCTCATAGAGGGCCATTTCACGATTATAGTCGTCTCGAACTTTTTGACCAGCTTCCCTTATAAGCTTGTTCATTTTCTCTTCGAATGACGGACTGGGCATTTTCACGTCGGGGACTTTTTCTGGCTCAGGGTCAGCATCTTCCCATTGAGCGTCCCCCTCTTCATTGAAGTCATGTACGACGTAGCAGTCGCGGAGCAGCTCTTGTTTCTTAGACCGAACATATCCAAGCCCAATTGCTTCCATTCTCCCGTTAGGCAACTTGCGCTGAGTTCCGGGAACATTCCAGATCCTGTCATAGAACTTGGCTTTTCGAGCAGTTTGCTTAAGGGTACACCTTGGCACCTCAAAAGTCTCCTTAGTCCGTCCGTATAATATCTGGGTAGACGGATGGGCTGGAGTCTGTCAAGTATAGAATCTGCGCCATGCCAGATTTCTTTCTCTACTTTGGTTTCCCCGGAACGGTAGAATAGGATCGCCTTTTCGCCTTCTCGTCTGGGGGGGACATAGAATGTCTGCAGCTCTTCTACACTATAGGTATCAAGTGCGTCCAGTTCTTTATGATGTTTAAGTGGAACCATAGCGACTTGCAGACTTTGCTCTTCGTCAGCGAATGTTTGTATTGGAGGCCGAGCAGAGAATATAGCATGGACCTCGTCTTCTGAGTCGCTGCCGAAGATCAGCATGAGAGCGGACGGTCCTGGCTTGTTGTGCTGGGGTGGATCCGAATAAACCATCTCTTCCTCTTCCTCAGTATCACTCCCGAAGACAGGGATGGTGGCGATAGTTTTGTTCTCCGGCTTATGACATCTCTCTGTGTCCTCGAAATCCGGTAAGAAGTATTTTGCATCCTCGTACTTTCGAACTTCGTTTATTGAGAACGGGTTCAGCTCTCCTGTCACAGTATACTCGAGACCATCCTTGAAATATTTCATACACTGATGCTGTGTAGAGGGAATGATGTTATACTCATGTAACCAGGACCGGCCGAGCAAAGCATTATAGCATGTCTTGGCGTCTATGACGTGGAATTTAATGTCCGTGACGAGTAGCCCAAAGTGTAACGTCAGTATCAAAGACCCGAGAGTCCGTGATGATTGAGAGTCGAATCCGGAGATGGTGATCTTATCCCGAGCGAGGTGTTGGACGCTCATGCAGATTTCTTTCAATACCCGTACATTGAGGAGATTGACGGAGGACCCGTTGTCAACCAGGATTTTGCCTATCTTTATATCGTGGCAGTAGCCTGAGACATAGAGGGGACGGTTGTGTTCGCACGTCCCCAGGAGAAGGTCTTCATCACCGAAAGTGACATCGGCTGTGTGCACTTCTTCCAGCTCGTCCTTCATCTTTTCTTCGGCGAGAAAAGCTTGGAATTGCTCTGGCTCCTGTAGCGCTTTGATCAATGAATCTCTTGCCTCTTTTGATAGTAAGAGGGCATCGAGAATACTGAGCTGCGAGGGTAACTTCCTCAAGTATACCAGATCGTTGTAGTCCACCTTCTTTTCGGGTAGCGTACGATTACGCAGCCGGATATTTTCGCAGGCCTTCGGCTCTTCCTCTTTTCCCGAGATGGACTCTTTAAAGAGAGGGCTAAGAGCCATCTCCTCGTTAGAGTCGCTCCCGAATGTGAGAATTTGCACTTCCCCAGCGTTAACCATGCGACAATCGCCGGTAGTTCTTCTAAGCTCCTCGGTTGTACTTTTCCACTCCCGGCGAGTTTTGCGCTTCTCCCGCTTAAAATGTTGCCGGTGAGCGACATACCCCTGCCACCATTTATTGAAAGCTTTGCACTCTTCGGTGGGGTACGAAATCTTTCGATGATATAAGCAATAGGAAGGGTGCATTTCTGCTTTGCCGGCAATGTTTCCTTTAGAGGGTGGTAGCTTCATCCCCATCGATATGGCTTTAGCAAACCTTTTCCTCGTCTTGAATTTGTTTTTATCCGCAACGGATGTCTTTTGATTTGACGGGAGTGTCTCAACTCTTTCGTCTAATCGCCAGCGCTTGGCCCTTTCAAATATGACTGTCTCGCGTTCTCGATCAGCTTTACTCTTCAAAAAAGCTTCATTGAGGAATGCATCAATTGTTTCATCTGATGGCCTCAGAAGTTCCGGTTTAGGATCTGCCCCCAGCTTCTTAGTGCAAGGAGTTTTCTCATCGTCTGTAAACTAGTGGGAGATCATATGACAACTCGCCACGTAACCCTCAGATTCATCTGACGAGCTTTCTCCATCATCTTCCTCCTGAAAGACGTGGCTGAGGAACTCTTGGAGCGTAATAGGAGTCTGTGCCTTCTGATTATATTCCTCCAGAGCGTCAATCTGTTTCTGTAAGTCCGTGCGCTTGTTGTCAGGCTTCATGGGCTTTTTGGATCTCTTCTTCTTCTTCTTTGAAGACTTTAACGGCTGGGTGTGAGTGCTTGGGCCATCACCACTAATCTTTGGAGTTGGGCGCGGCTTTAGCATCCCTTCAATAATCTGGGGTTCTAGCAGGTTCTTCCACCTGATCGCCAGGCATGTCTGGAGATCATTCAGCATCCTCTTGGTTTTGGCTGATAGCACAAAATCCCATGAAGCTTCTTCAACAAGGGAGCACGTTGCCCCCGGCATATTCACCTTTTTAGGGGTATGAGGTTGCGGCGGTTTCACCTTCCATTTTTCGGACAACGCGAACTTGCCTTGTTGGTATTGGTCTTCAATCCAGTTTTTGAAGACGTAGCAATCTTCGATCGGATGACCCAATACTCGGTAGTAGGGGCAGTAATTGGGATCTTCCAAAATCTACAAGACTTGGCAACGAGTCCGAGAATCGGTGATTGATCCGAACTTCTCCCATCAGCATAAGAAGTCGAAAGCCCGACAGGAAGACAACCGCCCTGTTAAACAACGGAAGACGACAGCCACCTGGGTGCCCACAGCAACGGCCCCCTCGACTTCAGCGGCCCACAAGAGAAGAAGGCCTAAGAAAATCCACACGCCTACGGCAAATGTCAAAGGCAGTGAACCTAAACGCCCTAAGTCCGGGAGCATTGTGATACATACCGTCTACATGGTGTCCGGGAAAGAGGATAGCCGTATATCCACAGGTCATAGACCGCTTACGCGATCGGTGACTAAAGCTCAAGAGCAGCAGCAGAAGCTCCAAGAGATGATGACCGCGATGGCCGCACTCACCGGGCCAAAAGAAAGCCCAGAAGCATCCTCGGATCAGCGACAGGAGAAAGAAACCGACGCCGAATTCCTTCGGAGAATACTGGAAAAGAAGGACAAAGATGCCGCGGAACAAGCAGCCAATATAAAACGAATGGCCCTTCTGTTCCAGGACATGGTGGGTATGATGATCCAGCAGGATCCTCCCACTGAAGATCCTCCGATTGTCCTCGAAGATGACAGAGGAGAGACATCAAATCCTCCACCGGCTCTTTCAACAGCCAAGGAGGAGACAATTTCCAAAGCTGCCCTGGATGAATATATAGCTCAGCAGATACGGGTTCACCAGGCAACTGAGGCAGCCGGTCAAGTTGTCAAAACGGGGCGACCATATCCGAACTGGTATGATCAGATCAAATACCCGCCGGGCTATACGATCCCAAAATTTCATGTCTACAAGAGGACAGGCAATCCCCATCAACATGTTGCCCAGTTCAGGGCTCTTTGTGGCAACACCGGCGGCGATGATAAGCTCCTGCTTCGCCAATTCGTCGGCAGCTTATCGGAGACGGCGTTTGAATGGTACTCCGAGCTTCCGAACGACTCTGTTAAAACCTTCGCTGAAATAGAGTTGTTGTTTACCTAGCGTTTCGCTAGCGCCAGCGAGCGTACTCCAATAACAGCTTTGATCAATGCAAGAGTAAAGTCGGGCGAAATATGGGTTCAATATGCAATCCGGTGGCGGAACTTGTGGTCGAAGTGTGAACAACGCATCGAAGAAGCGCCAGCGGTGGGCATGTTCGTGGGCACCTTAGATCCTCATGCAACTATTTCACAGTTCATGATGTTCTTTAAACCAACCACGTTCCAGGCCCTGATCGACAAGCTAGCTCAAATGGACCAGATGGGCCATAGACCGTCTCCTCCAAAGCTGGATTCTCGAAATGAGAAGGGGAAAGGAAAAGCGATCGTCTTCGCCAATGCTCAACAACAGCCGAGCAACTTGAAGCCGGTTGTCCGTCAAAACAATATGCATCCACGCGTATCCCTCGAGGAGAGATTAGGACGTCCTTACTCGTTTCCTCAAGATAAAACGAGAAGACTGTTCGAGCTGGCATTGCGCAACAGACTCATCAATCTGCCGAATTCAAGACGTCCGTTGCAGCCAGCCGTTGAGGAGATTGCTCCGGCTTTGTTTCTACGACGGTCTCTACCGGTGGAGGAGACCTTTTGAGCACAGCAGTTGGTGAATTCCTGCGTACCCTGTTCAGCAGCTCAAAGTTGTTCCCAGTTGGAACAACAGCATCAATTTCCACCGTTGGAGTTGGTGGGGTTAGCCCCGAGGGGAAGTTTCCCCCAGCCTTCTTTATCAGGCTCCAGTGGCGACTTCGGGCGTTACGGGTTGTTGGGATTGGTTCAGCGACGACTTTATCTTGCCCCCTGTTCAGGTGAGGGGCTGTCGCTGGTGTCAGCCTCTTGAAGACTGACGTCCGTTGAGAAGCCGTGTCCAACCGGTCAAACACAGATTTCTAAGCGGGAGAGGGATTGGGAGCAGTCAGCCTTGCGAAGACCGACCCTCTTGCAGGAGAAGCCGCCTTGACGACTTCAGGAGCAGCTATCTTCTTTGGGATGGCCATTTCAGGTATTATGGGTTTCTTGGTAGGCCCTTTGGAGCTCGAGTTCAGCCTGGTGAAGACTGAGGAATTGGACGACCCGTTGAGAGGGGCCGTGGGAGTAGCAAGTCGATCGAAGACCGACTTCTTTGAAGCTTCCGGTACGGGCACTGGGATGGCGAAGCTCGCTGGCGGGAGCATGGTCCCGAAAAATAGTCCAGTCGTAGCCTGGGTGATTTGTTCCACCGGCATCATGAATAGTGATGCCACCTGAGGCCCATAGGCTACACCTCCAGGTGAGACGGAGCGCCGGTTGCATTTGCATTTGGAGCAGTTCGAGCAGTTGGATGCCATTGCTGTTTGATTTCTATGCCAAGTAAGAGACCAAATCTTAGTAACTTGAAACCCGAGGGCAACCATTTACAAACCGCGATTTGTTCGCGAATACGACACACGAAATGTGGAGTGGAAAGAGGAAAAGGTCCCACCGGGCGTGCCAGAATCTGTTCCCCTCCGAATAGCGGCGCGACGCAGAGACGTCTTCGCCTGAGATTCGGGGCTGATGCTATTTGGTTTTATCCGTCCACCTTTCCGAAAATGCCAAGTTGATTTATGGTACCGTGTATCGGAGGTTTAGACGGATGCGGCCGATGTAGCAGACTTCGTCAGATTCCCCCTCGCTTGAGGGGTTTTTGATTGTGGGGACGCTCTTCCCTGCAAGCGCAAGCCTCTGCAGTTAATTACGCTACCGCATCGCGGTAACAACTTTCTTCTTCTCCAACATTTCACTTTGTGTCGTGGGTGTTTGTTTTGTTTGTGGTTTCCCGTGGATTGTATACGGAGACTAATTTATGTCGTCACCCGTAGGACGTGAATTAGTCCAAATCCGTATTTTCTTAGATTTGGGTTTGGGGTTTTGGTTTAAGGATACGTTAGCCATATTTGAGGCTAAGATCAACTTAAACGTTTGTTAAGGATACGTTAGTCCAATTTGAGACTAAGATCAACTTAACTGGATCGTTTAGATCCGACAAAAGAACATTTGGGGGCTCTATTGTTCCAGTTTAGGGACATAGTGGTCCATTGCCAGTTTAGGGACATGGTGGTCCAACATTCCCATTTTAGGGACGAATATTGGTTTAAGGACGTATTAGTCCATGAGTTTAAGGACCATACAGTCCGTATTACCAGTTTAGGGACATGGTGGTCCATTTCCAGTTTAGGGACATGGCGGTCCAACATTCCCATTTTGGGGATGAATATTAGTTTAAGGACGCATTAGTCCATGAGTTTAAGGACCCCCACAGTCCGTATTACCAGTTTAGGGACATGGTGGTCCATTTCCAGTTTAGGGACATGGTGGTCCAACATTCCCATTTTGGGGACGAATATTGGTTTAAGGACGCATTAGTCCATGAGTTTAAGGACCCTACAGTCTGTAGCAATATGTGGTTGTCGGGACCTGTCACCTCTCTGACGACGTTAAAGGATTACAACGACAAATATCAAAGGAGTTCAGAGATGTACTCTTGAACCGGGTGTAAATTGATTTGAGAGAGCAGTTGTGCTCAGTTCAATTTAATTTGAGGACTTATGGCCAGTATTGGGTTAAGTCTAGTTGAAAATGTTCAACATTTTATTTGCATTTGGCCTGTTAGGCCTTTGTTTGGGCTCTGCCCTTTTATTAATGCATTGCATTTTTTTGTTTGGGCCTATTAGACCTTTAATTGGGCTCTGCCCTTTAATAATGCATAGCATTTTTTTTATTTTGGTCTGATAGATCTTTTTATTGGGCTCTGCCCTTTTAATAATGCATTGCATTTAATGTTCTGACAGTGCCCCATGTGGCTTGTCAGGCACTTTGCGCCAATTGAGGAGCGCAAGGCGCAAACTCATGTGGGGGTGACACGTGTCACGCTCTGGTGAGCGCAAGTCTGTTAACACAGTGCGCTGCGCTAGCGCGATGCTGACACGTGGCGCGATCTGATGACTTGCGCCAATTTAAGAGAGCAGTGCTCTGTTTTAGAAGCGCAAGGCGCGGTTTGTTCTGGGGCCGACACGTGGCGCACTCTGGTGGCTTGCGCCAATTCAAGGAGCGCAACAGTGCAAATTTCAAAAGTGCAAGGCACTGTTTAATATCTTGATCAATTTTAGATCAAAAGGAACAAATTTTTCTTGTTTCCAGAGAGGTTATACCTCAAATCTCAAGAACCAGTGGTTCATCAAAAGGCAATGCCTTTATATAGATCAAAAGATCTAATCTTTTCTGGTCCTCTCTTTTTTTATGTTGAAGATCTTGATCTTGTTCTTAGATGTTTGATCTTTTTAGAAGAAATTCTTCTCCTTTTTTTTATTCTAAGAATTAAATTCTTTAAATGAAGAAGATGATCTTCTTCTTTTCCAAAGGTTTACCTTTTTTCTTTTTTGAGTTCTTTCTCAAAGTTTTCAGAGGATTTCTGTGTTTCTCTCTCTCTCTCTGTGTCAATGTGTTTTAGACTTGGAGTCTAGGGGCCTTTATATAGTGCCAATTGATTTGTTAAATCAGTTAAAGAGATCTTTCTCTGAGTGATTTAGGGATTTTTCCCACCGTTGAATCTTTGATCCAAGGGCTTCTATTTTACAGAAGATAATCTTCTTGTTTTAACAAGATTAGAAAGATCTTTCTGGAATTTTAATTCTATTTTAGTGCTGGCACAGTTGGCGCAAGCGCACCTGCGCTTGACACGTGTCGCGCAGCGTAGAGCGCAGCGCAACTGCGCTGACACGTGTCGCGCAGCACAGAGCGCAGATCATCTGAAGCGTTGCTTCCTTCATTTTTATTTTAAATAGAGCCTTACTCTGATTGGGTGCGCTGTCTTGGGCGCAGCGCTGGCGTGTCAGCTTTTGACACGTGGCGCACTGCGCGCAGCGCAAGAAATCTGAAGCGTTGCTTCAATTTTTGAATTTTTGAAATTCAAACAGAGCTTTGCTCTGATTAGGGGAAACATTCCGCAATAGAAATGGGTTTACGAATTGCCACATTATCCTTAAGAGAAATATCAACATGAGAGAGAGTGAAAGTTTGGTACTGTTGATAAGAGTTAGAAGGGTGGATCCAATTTTCATAGATAGCATTAGGATCAACATTTTGATATGAAGAAGATTGAGATTGATTGAACTGTTGGCGACTGGATTTTGCAATTTGCTCAGCAATGGTCATGGGTGTAAAAATTGTCATATTCGTTTCAAAAGGAGTACCAACATGTTTATATGGAAATGATTGTAATTATTGTCTTAACGGTTTTGGAGCAGTGAAAGGTATGAAACTTTGGCTACGGGCCTTCGCAATATGCTCAGCAATGAGCATGGGTTTAAAAGTTGCAACGCTAGCCTTAAAAGGATTATCAACATAAGAAGGTGTTGAATTTTGACACAGTTGATAAGAACTTGAGTGAGGTGTCCAACTATTATTTTTAGAGCTCTCTATCCTATCCCTTAAAGAAATGGTGGGGTCGGAAATTTTACCAAAGCAATAAGATATAAAGAAATATCTGGTTGTGTGTAGCAAAACTTACCAAGAGTTGGTCGGTTTGGGTTACCCATTATAAGCGAATGAAAAGAAAAGAGGGTAAAATGGTAAATTTTTTAAGCTTTTTTTTTGGATTTTTGAAATTGTTTTGCTTGGAAAGAGGGACTCGATTCAACCAATCATTAACGTGTACAAACAATACCTAGAATTAGGGTCACCTAGGTCAAATCACTAGACCACTCCTAGATTTCCAAAGGACAAGATGTAGGATAAATCCTCTATCACCTCCTTATCAATCTTGCAGCCAGGTAAGTGCTAGGTAAGTGGGAGGTATCTGCTATACGAATCACCGAAATAGCGGGCCTAATTAAGTAAACCACTTTCCTTAGTCATACTTGCCTTAGACACCACAAGAAAAATGCGGATAATCAATAGATTACTCACGACCCTCTCTTGTCCTAATTGAGCACAATTGTCCTAAGAGGCTTGGTCTAGATATTTTTTATTAATGTTGGGTGATAATATGCTCGTTTATGATTTGTGGGGCTTAGGAAGGATGATGAAATCCTCACCTAATCTGAATTTGGGTTTCTTACCTCTTAATGCTCGTTTTAAATATGCAAAACAAACCAAAACCTAAAACACGCAAAAAGATTTTTTAGCGGCGCTGGTAGCAAAGAATCCTGCAGGTAAAAACAATTTATTGGAGTTTTAGAAGAGAGAGGAAGATGATAAGATAATACCAGAAAGATTTGGGGGCTTAACTCCCCAAGGTGGCCGCGTTTCCGCTGCCAAAAGCTCCTTTAAGCCGTGTTTCCGCCGCTGTCTGATGGAGTCTCGTCTCCAAACTTTTTCACAGCACTCGAACGCTCCTCTGGTCTTATTGGACAATCTCTGAATCTCTATTGGTTCGCTCCAATTTCTCCAGATTTCCTTGCAAAACTCACACAAGAATCGTTAAAAACACAAGATGCGTTTTTGGTTCTCTTTTTATTTTTATTTTTCTGGTTTCATATTAGAAATCAACCCGAATAATAAGAAAAATATTACGACCATCTCCCTGGCAACGCGGTCATTTGATTGGTTCGAAAAATGTGTATTTGTTGTGTTGTAAATTACCGCAATCAATAATAGCAAGCTGATAGTTAGTACGGGTCGTCCACGGGGAAATAGTGAACTACTTATCTTATTTTAGACGAGTTGACAGAGAAAAGTGGGATTTTGATCATTTTATACTAAGAAGTTTTGAAAATTTTATAAGAGAAGGGCTTGTAGGGCTTATAAGATTTAGTAGTTAATGGATGGAGTTTTAAAAATAATTCTTTTTATCTTTTAATTATTTAATACTAGAGAAATAGCGATGAATGTGGATTAGGCTTCTTGTAGGGAATTAGGCTTTCTCTCTACTGATCCTTGTCCTTCCATTGATTCCTATTCGTCTCAAGCCCTTAACAAAGCGAGTATTAACGAATCTTAAATCTTGGTCATGACTATCATGAATTGATAGCACGCCCGATAAGAAGGTTAATATTCATTTTGCTAGAATTTATAAAAATTAAAACTTTAAAAAGAATTTAAAAGATATTGTTCATCTATTATTCTACATTATCCTACAAACCCTAACAAGCGAAAATTTACTCGCTCATTGGGATAAACGAAGTAAAAAAAAAAGTGGAAGAAAACAAAACCCATAATTAAAATTAAAAATGCAGAAAGTTAATGCAGAATGTAATTGCGGAAAGTAAATGCGGAAAGTGATTGCGACAAAATTAAAAGAAAGAACCACTTTTTATTGAAAAACTATTACATTACAAAAGTTGCTCGCTGAAAAACCAAATTACAAAACCCTAGTTTTCTCTAGATTGCTTGATTGGTAGATCATCGATTCTTCGATGGATCCTTGATGATAGATACTCTCGGTCCTTTTATAGGCTCTTGAAATCCTAGACGTCATATTGAAGTGTATGCAAAGACGATCAAGCCCCTAAAGTTTCACATCCTACGACCGCGCAACCGCCGCCCCTTACCCCTATTGGCTGCGGATCCGCCGCCCTCTGGTGTGTTTGAGTTTCCAGATTCTTCGTCCTTCTTCTCTCGATATTTGGAGATCTTTCTGATAAAAATATTCTGAAATTTTTTCTCTTAGTAGTCTCTGCCGTTGCGAGATTTTTCAATTTGCTCCTAACATTCGGCAGATTTTGTTTGGTAAATCGATTTGCTGTGGATCTCCTACTTATTTTTCAGACCTAAGCTGATTTATTATAATACCTGCACAATATCTGAAATCATATTGTTAATAGTATTTTTTTATTTGAGGTAATATTCCGACCAATTAATTGGTATGATATTTTAATAATATTGGTTAAGATTATTTGATATGATATGCATATTTTTAAAAATAAATAATCTCATGGATATTTTATTTAAATATGATATGCATATATTCCCTAATTATATTAATTATAAATTAAGAAACATATGAAAATAATTTTTTTATAAATAAACCCACATGTGTTCTTAATTTACAGATAACACGTTTTAGTAATTAATAATAATAGAGAAAATGTCCATAAAAATGTGCAGTAAATTTGACTGATCTGGTCGCCGGCGTGGAGAAGGGAGGATGGGTTAAGGTTTTTTTTATTTGAGGGTAAAGGATATGATCGATCAGTTCTTTCCCTCCTTTTATTGATTTGGTTTATTCCGCCGGGCCGACGGAATAAGCCCAAAAAATATTTTAAAATAAATACGTTTTAATAGGGTTTATTTTGTCGGATTTATGGTTTATTCCTTCGGCTATAAGCCGACGGATTAACCTATCCGACGAAATAACCCGGTATTTCTTGTAGTGTTATCCCACCTATTATCTCATAAAAAACATCTCTCGGTTAATCACTTATACCTCCTCAACTATTATAATCGAATGGAGAGTATTTGTCTAATGCTGGACCAGCAATGGGCTGGGGGCCGCACACGGCCCACCCACTTAAATGCGAGGCCTTGCTAGGCCGGGTCTGTTGCACAGTTCATTGCGTAGCTCCCTTTGCTCTTCTTATTTTACCTTTAATGTTTTCCTCTTCAGCTCTAAGCAACCAATTTAAAATCTCTAGGATGTCGTCTCATCCTCTACTACAACTCCAAGCTTTTTTATATCGCAATCTTAGATCTTCTTAATATCTTTGCTCACACTTGTATATCACTCCTTTTTTTCCTTCCACTTAATTGCTTTAAAATGGATACATTTCTATGATATTTCCGTAGCCTTTCTCAAACTAGCTAGCTGCTTGTTGGCGAGATTCTCCTTCTCATCTTACCTTTTGACTAGGGTTATGAATGATTTAAGATAAAGAATAAAAGGCAAAGATGGAATTAACAAAATGCTTCATTTTTCTTTAAATCATAGAGCAATAATTGCCTATCATTATAATTGAGGGATTATAAGTGATCATCAGCTATAGTACAGTGCTCTTATACGCAATTAACCCTATTTATAATTTACAGAGACAGTTAGACACAAAACTTTAGCATTGCTAACATACTAGTTTGTAAGTTAAAGAAAAGTCGCTAGAACATAAGAATCAAGAAAAAGAAAGAAACTTCAGCTATTTATGAGAAATAAGTCCCCTGCTTGTAACAAAATATTTAAAATTATTCCTTGTCAAGAATAAAGGAGTTGACTTTGGTATAATTGTTCTATGTTACAAGGAATAATACGTCACATGCAGGGACAGCGTGACAATGAAATTATAAAGGCTAGGGCTGCAAGACTATACGACTATTGATCAGGTGTACTAAAATGGGAAAAATTCTTATATGTACTGGGTGTATATGTTCGGTCATGTCCCGCTTTCCAAACAATGAGGAGCGAGAGAGATCAAGTCCCGCACGTATTCACGATAAGAATCACTCATTCTCGATATGAATACGCTAAGCGTAATTGCAAACAGAATAAAATAGTTAATACTAGAAATTAAAAATATACCAATATCCAACTACATTTATTACATGTCCGAATAATCAATTGGAATAAAATTCCCAAATAACAACGATAGTGGCAAAAATAGATAGTCCCAACAACGCACTGCAGAGGAAAGAAGAAAAACTAAAAATCGGCTTGAGCAGAAAAGTTGCTGCTATCCTGTTCGTCGGGCTCCACTTCTTGCTGAGCCTCACCTTCTATCTCAACGTCACTTGACGGACATTCCCCAAAAGTAAGAAAAAAACACAAACAGAAAATGGAATGACCGTTAGCGAACTAGAGATCGGTATGTGCCCATTTTAAAAAGAAAATAAACATGAATAAAGAATTTAAAACAAATGTGACTGAGAAGAATAGGAAAAATAATCATGCTCTAATAAATAGCAAATAGATGGTAAGCAATGTCAACATATATAAATGAGATACATGTATATTTGTCATTTAAGTAGCATGGTTATATTTTAAAGTTATAAGTTCGACACGTAACGAAGATATTCTGTTTCCCTTCGGAACAACAGAAAATGGATTCTTGAGTTAGTAATGCAATTGTTCCGTAATACCCGGAACTACGGCGATCATGTATGATATTGCTATGTTACATAATATCCGGAACGACGGCGATCATATAATGCAATTGTTCTGTAATACCCGGTACGACGGCGATCATGTATGCAAGTAAACCGTGATACCCGGAATTACAACAATCATGTATGCTCCATTACACGTAAATCTTCGTTTATCGAACTTCCCATCTCCAAATGCTAGTATGATAGAGTGTAGGTTCATGTCAGCTAGATTCAGAGATTCATCTCAAAGTCAAGATGAAGCATAAAACATATGCATGTCATAAAGTTACAATCACATCAGAAATCGCACTGTTCTTGCAGAAAATTCGATTTCATGGCATATTTCATGGTATATAGTTCATATTTTGGTTCAGCGATCAATATAGAAAATGTAGATTAAGATGTCTAGATAATGCTGCATATTTTACTTGTATTAATCGGGCTTAGGAGCAGTAGGTTATGCTTGTAGGAAAAACAGTGCGCGTTTCTGTCTAGATCTAGGACAGAAATCGTGCACACATTTAATGCAGAAAACTCAACTTTTAGAGCAGAATTTGGAAATACAGCGAACACAAAATATTTAGATTAACTTTAGTACATAAATATGCATCAAAACTTTATCCCGATCGAATGCCGAAGTTGTGAGTTATGTCAATTTTAAAAATAATGCGCAAGGTAAATTCAGGGTTGTTTCTGTTTCAAAACAGAAACACCCTAGACATTTAAAACACTGGAAATTTTCTATTCCAGTCAATTAGGAAAAACTATAAATATGAAAAATGTAGCTTAATCAGTCTAGTTATTAAAACACTCAGAAAACATAAGCTTTGGATTTGTACAATTAAAGATATGAATTTTTTGGCGATGCTGCGCACAACAAGCCAACCAAAAATTCAGTTCCGCGACATGTTTTAAAAGTGCAGAAATGAGTCATTTCTGATTGTTTTCAGGAAAAAAAAACATCGAACTAAGAAATCCTAGGGCTTTCATTCTAGTTATCCAAACAACCCGAGTTTACTCAGTTCGAATCACAGAAAGTCGCATTATACACATTTGAAGTTTAGGTTTAAAAACAGATTTTTACAGTAATCGAAACGACTTGCGAAAGCCGTAACTGTCAAATCCTACACCGATATGTTGAGAAATTTTAATAGCAGGCCTGAAATACCATCTTTTATTTACTCTAATTTTCCTAGAATTTTAGGAGTCATAATTTAATCCCGAAAATTTTCGCAAGAGAAGAGGGTATGCAAAATAACTCATCCATAAATCAAAAATCAAGGTTGTACTCCCATGACATAGGATATAGATTAAAAAATAAAATAAACATATCAAGAAATGTTAAACTACGGTTTATCATATATCATGAAAAGGAAACGCGCACACATATATATAGGGAACACAGTTTGAAAAAACAAAACTATCATATTATTATTATTATTATTATTATTATTATTATTATTATAAATAGATCTTAAGAATGTTTGTGGACCTATAAGCCTTTGTAACTTTCTTTATAAAATTTTTACAAAGATCTTAGCCACACAACTATCTTGTCTAAAATCATCTCTCAAGCTCAAGGAGCATTTGTAAAAGGCAAAGAAATTCATGAAAATACAGCTCTAGCTCAGGAAATTACACAAGACAATACAAGAAATCAAGGAGGCACAATATCATTCTTAAGCTAGACATGGAGAAAGCATTTGATAGATTAGAATGGGCATTTAAATTCCAGGTTATGAAATCCTTTGGCTTTTCAGAAATGTTTGTGGAGTTAATAAAAGGATGCTTGGCAATTCAACACTAATCTATTGTCGGGATAAAAAATTGCACTCCTGTTGACCAAGTCAAAATCAAAGTCAAACCTGTAATACCCAGTTCCGTTGAAAATACTTTCCGTATTTTAAATAAATATTTTTCCTATTTTTGTTTCCATTTAAACATTTCCTATAAATATTTCCCTATATTTTCTAGTAAAAGTTACTAATCCCTTTCAAATACCTATTTAAAATCTTAACCCAAACCCCCACCATCCGAGCCCGGCCCTTGACCCTAACCAGACCCGAACCCTCACCCCCAACTCCCCAGCCATCTTCTTCTTCTCCCATTCGCCGCTTTTCCCGCTCGTTTCCCCCGTTTCCCCCGCTCCTCGCGCCCACGCCACGAGACCCGCGCCCACCCCCCGACGGACGCACCCACCCCCACGATCAGCTTCCCTCTCTCGCCAACGCCTCCCCTCTTCTCGCAACTGCTCCACGACTTCTCCGACGACCCCATACCAACAAACCTCATGATCTCCTCAACCGTCTCCCCCCGTCTCTCAACACATCCGAACTCTTTTCCTCTCTTCCTCTCTCTAACTCCTTCAATCTCTCTCGTTCTCTCCTTCTTCAATCGCACCGCCGACCAACCGCTCCTCCTCCGACCACGATGACCACCACCCATCCGAACCCCTCGCTGCCTTTCCACCATCTTCACCTCCATCGACCCCTCTTCATCTCCTCGCCTAGTCCAGCCAACGAGCTCGAGCCGCTGCTACGCCCTGAGCTCCACCTCCCCTCATCGCCGACCCAACTCCGCCGATGATCTCCCCTTCACGCTTCACCCTGCCACTGCGACCACCACCCACCATCATTGTCATCTCCTCTCACCATCTTCGAGAACTCTAAACACCATCGCGGCCTCCTCCTTCTTACTGCAGCCGAGCCCAACTCCTTCTTAAGCCATCATCATCGCTATCTCTCCTTCTCCATCTCGCAACACTGCAACCCTCTAATCCACAACCGAGCAGCATTACCATCGATCCTAGCCTCCTTCAAACCCAATCTGCCCCAATGTCATCACCGCCGCCTTCACCTCGTTGTTGCCTTGCTTGCATCCCATTTCCGAAGCTCCTTCACCTGTGTCTCCTTCAACCACATCCCTCACTGCCGATCACCTTCGAACCCATCAAACCCCAACACCAACGTCAACTGCAACAGCCGAGCGCAACCCAATGCCGGCCACCATTGCCATCGACCACGTCACCGAACCCCCAGGCCGCGCCAGCACCTCCAGCTCCTCGTCCTTGTGTCGTCAGCCACCGACGTACTCCGAGTCATCAAGCCTCGAGGCCAAGCTCACGCCACGCCGAAGCCGTACCACGAGCTCGGGCCAGAGCTAAGACGAGGCTCGTTTTGCTGTTGCTGCAACTTCTGCCTGCGTGTGTCGTGGCGTCGTGATCGTGTCGTTGCTGTCGTAGCCCCTACTGCTAGCTGTGCCGAACCCAAGCCGTGTCATGTTCGTGCCACACCGTACCCGCCTCCGTGCCGCCGCGTACCCAGATGTGTCACGCACCGTGCCCACTCCCGTACCAGCATCGCGTTCGGTATTGTATCACGCCGTGCCATGCACCGAGCCAGGACCACGTCCACTACCGTGTCACACCCACGTCGTCACCGTGTCCAGTACCGGATCTCTACGCATCGTGCTCGTGCCAAGCGCCGTGTCCAGTATCGCATCGTCTCGTGTGTCAAGACGAAGTCCGCAAGCGGTGTCGCTTATATATCAGCAACCGAGGAAAGTGTTCTCACTTTCTTACATGCTAATGATGTACAAATCTAATTTAATGCTTAATTAGACTATATACACCGATGTGCATAACCAAGATCGATCGATGTAAAGTCCTAGATCAAAAGATGTCTTAAAATGGAGAAACTCATGGTGTTTAGACCCTAATACTGTTAACAAACGCTGCGTACAAATTTGGTGGCAAATTGATGCCATCTCCACACATAAGTGATGCCCTAACCTTAATACCGAAACTTACAATTTACCGAATACTTGACACTGTAAAATTCATAATTAATTATAGAAAAATCCAATCGCAGTGTTCTCGGATTTGTTACGAAGGGTACTGCATGATAATTAACCCGACATGTAGCTTTACTATTATATATATCCTCTGAATATCGAAAATAAGGAACTTACCTGACCTTGGACTGCTGTCCAGAGCAGGAACTTACCCTTGACATGCATTTGAACTCTTGAAACCTAAATTTTTTAATTGTGATAGTATGCGGAGTCAATTACAGCTGCGTAGAAAATTGTTTCATCTTTCCAATAGTACCAGTTTTACTAAATTCCAGAATCCTTTTGTATTTAAATCATATTTTAAACGGATGATATGAACGACTGATTTCTATCATTTCAGCTCGCACCCTTCATCGGTAATTCGATCATAACTTCTAAACCAAAATGAATATTGTTGATCAGTCTCCCGTTTTGTAAAATTAAGTCATAACCCTACAATTAGTTGAACAGTAGCGTTGCCTAATTGTGCTCCTAACTGGAAGTAAAACGTGTTACGAAACGGACTTCTAGTTCAGAAATTGGATTTTCAGCAGTAAACACTTAAAATGAAATGATCACAACTAGCAAACCTGAAACCCGATTGATGCGAAACCAATTTTTATGGACAGATAATTAAACATACTGCTTATCCCTTTTATATTGTTCTGCTTAATTCTACACGTGTGATTTATCGTAAATTTTTCAAGTTATATAGCATTGGTCGTCATTAAAATAGTGAATACCTGTTCAGTGCATTTCTGCATATTTTCATGCTTGATTTATACCTGCTTCATAGTGATCGTTTACATTGAGACCTAGCGACGGTTCTGCATTGTCGATATATATTAGTGTTAGTGATTGTGTTGTGGCAAATACGACAGTGATATTGATAAGTGGAAAAGTGATTGAAAGTGACGGCGATACGTATTTGTTCATGACCTATCTAATACCTGAGTGCATACTATAACCTAGGGAATGGGGTAATCAAGGTGGAATTGAACTCGTATTAAGTGAGGTACAGTGATTTAGAGGATGATCATTCGCTATTAGTGATATACATATATATATTTTAGGTCGTGGGCCTAGCGGTACGGCTGACAGGGTTATGTCCCGAGCACAGCGGACCGTTGTCTCGGGTATGCACGAGACCCTTATTAAACACGAGTATCCTTTCCACCATTTGATTTCATTGACTTAGTGACCGATAAGTAGTGACATGCACATTGCTTAGTTTATTGACATGATACCTAGATTGCACTATTCATATTCAGTTGATGTTTATTATATTCATGCTCTGCATTTTGTTGCCCTTCTCATGTTTAATAATATTGCATACCCATCATATATATCCATTGCTATATGTGTCGTCCTGACGACCCGAGTGTGCATACTCAGAGGACGAAGTGGATCCAGCCCAGTAGCAGGTCCTGCCTTATATCGAGGATAGTGCGGACATCTAGATCAGCGACGCCAGCGCTATCTTTCCCTTGATCTCTATCTGGTATATCTTTTATCTGTTTTGATAGAACTATTGACTGCATTTCTCATTACCTGTGCTACGATTACTGATTACCACGTAATGCTAGAAGCCGAAGTGTGACTACGGCAGGATATTTCCTTGACCGTAGGAGCATGGCCATCCTTGTCAACCCCTCATATTCCGTATTTTGGGAAGCGGGGCATGACATAGTTTTGTTGGTATCAGAACAACCAGGTTCAGATTGGGATTACAGTTTCCGAGTAGGGCTTGAAAATTTAAGTCGCTCATTCGGTCTAGATTGTAACTTGTTGTCCTTGACTAGAATCCCTACAGTTTGTCAAGCTATATTTTGACTCCATCCATTAGATTTTTGGGTGACCTGGTAGAGTTATGTGATTGTATCTATGAATTGCAGCATAATTATAAGGTAGCACTCTGCTTGAGTGAATTGGAGTTCTACATTTGATTTCCACTCATTTGAATTTTACCTCACCATATATTCTTGTTTCGTTGTCCATTCTATATCTTATCCCGATTCTTATATCTTGTACCTTATGTCGTCCTAAAATTTGTTGTTTCAGGACCATGACTTCCAACAACTCTCCGTCCTCCACTACCTAGAGTCAGACCGCCGAGATTTTGGGTGTGCTGCAAGGTTTGATGGAAGCCTAGAAGAGAACAAATGATCTCTTAGCTGAAGGACTAAGAAGGCAAATGGCTCAAGAACCAGCGGGAGCCCCAAATCGTAGGGGAATCCGTGTTAGACGAAGAGGTGGTGTGAAGATGAAGCGCCCATTTGTTCCTCAGCAACAGAAGCAGCGGAAAACTCAACGTTGTGGTTATTGTAAGAGACCAGGACACCTTCAGAGAGATTGTCACAGGGCCAAAGGACAGTGATTAATTTGTGGATACGACGAACATCTTGTCAATGATTGCACTAGAAGGAAGGAGCTACAAGGAGAAGATTCATCAACACTCTCCACTTCTGCTGAGTAACTTGGTTGTTTCGTAGTTCGAGTTTCAAGGATAGTACGAACCCAACACAGGATTCAAACTCACTTTACGAGATCGCAGCGATCTGGATACCAACGCAGAATTATCACCCTCCCTGCTTTCAATAAAGACCTTGTTATTTTATTTAGTAATTGTTTCTTTTCGTTTGAACTTTGTTTTTTGTTGGACCCCTTGGTTTAAATGAAAGAAAAAAATACGAGTTGTGATTTATATATCGTTCCCTTGCCACTCATTTCCTTATACTACTTACTACATCATTATTCAAAGTTTTGATTTTCCATCCTTTATCTGCCGTATATTTTCCATGTGCTACACATCTTTAGTGGTTTTCTTGTGAGTTCCACTATCTGATCATGACTCTCCCTTTTCAGACCATGGCCAACCCTAGGGAAGCGCCGCCTCTCGATGAGGACACTCGGTCCTGCGTTTCCTTGGACTACATGCTGGTGAGTTCAGATGACGAGGTCGATGGCCCACTGGTTATTTTCGACAACAGCAATCCCGAGGACGAGGAAGTCGCAGTCGCAGCTCCAAAAGTCGGCATGATTAGTGACTCTGACGAGGAAGATGAGGACCCCGAAGAAGACCCGATGGAGGAAGATCGTGAAGAGGATCCAGTAGAAGATCCAGAAGAGGTGAATCATATGGAAGAGGACCCCGATGAAAAAGCTCCCGCCGAGGAAGAAGGACCAGGAGAAGAAAACCCCGTGGGGGAAGAACCCGAAAACGAGGCCCCAGCCGAGAAAGAGTCGGAGGATGAAACCTCGAGTGAGGAGGAATTCGAGGAGGAAGACCCTCCAGTGGCAATACTTGTGAGGCGCCATGGAAATGGATGCCCCTATCTTAGCGCGAGAGCTTACCGTAACCTGTTAAACTTTTATATTCGCGACTGATGTGACTTATCTTTGTTTCTTCTAGCCAAATAAATCTATGTATTAGCTTATGCCCACTTTTATCTTTCGAGTATGCTTTGTTTAAAAATTTTCTGAGAAAAAAAAATAACAATAAAGTTTCTGAGTACGCAAATCTTTTGAGTATTGACCCGCATGATGCATTGACTGTTTCCCCTCCCCAATAATTTCTTTCCCTCCTGAGATTCATTACTCTTACTTCATCCTTGAACCATATAGTAATCCGACCCCAGTCTCTTCAACATTCTAATTTAAGCACCGCATTCCCGACTTCTTTTCGATTAGGCCATACTCAACTGTAATCCATGCCCTGGCTAGTCCCTTATACATTATTAGTAATATTTCTTATTACCGTAATTACCTTCAATAACGGTTGTTACTCGAGATTTAGTTTTCTCTATTTTGTGTTTTCAAAATGGTGTATTATTAACTACTTTCGTTTTACATATTCTAAATGCTTTGCGAGTTGCTTGCAATACCTCCTTTATACGAATATATATAAAGTTACATATTATTTTATCTTATTTTTCCATATTGCTAATGTTCTCGTCAGATTTGAGGTTCTATCCTTTTCTGTTTTAATCTAGTGATATAGCTATATATTGAATGCGTTTTGTTTTGTAAATTTCTACCAATTTAGATTATTTTCTTTGTCATCGCTTTTAGTTTATATTTCACCCTTATTGCTTCCACGATAAACTCATTTATTTTAATTTTTGCGTTCTCTTTTATCTCGTTCTTTATATATATTTTTATACACTCTTCTCTAATGACTACTCTCAGGTTATTTTTATAGCTACCTTGCATCCTAAGGGCCTATTAAACATTCTTTCATTACTGATTATTATTATCTTCTTTTAAAATCGTAATCGTATATATATAGTTTATTACTTTTAATTGTTATGCCCTCTTTCTTACTTATGAATATTCCTTTTAACTACTCTAAATTTCTGGGTTTTTTTTGTGTATAAATATTTGATTTTCATCTTGTTATTTTTACGTAAATCACTATATAGCAGTATTTGATTTATTTTGTTGCTTTTTGCATGGCATTCTATAGCTTATCGTTTATTTTAATTTCGAGGATGAAATTTTCTTTAAGAGGGGTATGATATAATACCCAGTTCCGTTGAAAATGCTTTCCGTATTTTAAAAAAATATTTTCATAATTTTTGTTTCCATTTAAACATTTCCTATAAATATTTCCTTATATTTTCTAGTAAAATTTACTGATCCCTTTAAAATACCTATTTAAAATCCTAACCCAACCCCCCACTTCCTAAGCCCGGCCCATGACCCTAACCCAACCCCCCACTTCCTAAGCCTGGCCCATGACCCTAACCCAACCCGAACCCTCACCCCCAACTCCCCAGCCCTCTTCTTCTTCTCCACTTCGCCTCTTTTCCAGCTCGTTTCCCCTGTTTCCCCTGCTCCTCGTGCCACGCCCCAATGGCCGCACCCACCCCCACGACCAGCTCTCCTCTCTCGCCAACGCCTCCTCTTCTTGCAACTGCTCCATGACTTATCCGACAACCCCACACCAACAAACCCCATGATCTCCTCAACTGTCTCCCCCTCTCTCTCAACATACCCGAACTCTTTCCCTCTCTTCCTCTCTTAAACTCCTTCAATCTCTCTCGTTCTCTCCTTCTTCAACCGCACCGCCGACCAACCGCTCCTCCTCCGACCACAATGACCACCACCCATCTGAACCCCTCGCTGCCTTACCACCATCTTCACCTCCATCGACCCCCTCATCTCCTCGCCTAGCCCAGCCAACAAGCTCGAGCCGCTGTTACGCCTTGAGCTCCACCTCCCCTCGTCGCCGACCTAGCGCCATCGATGATCTCCCTTTCACGCTTCACCCTGCCACTGCGACTACCACCAACCATCATTGTCATCTCCTCTCACCATCTTCGAGAACTCCAAACACCATCGCGGCCTCCTCCTTCTTACTGCAGCCGAGCCCAACTCCTTCTTAAGCCATCATCGGCTCTATCTCTCCTTCTCCATCTTGCAACACTACAACCCTCGACTCCACAACCGAGCAGCCTTACCATCGATCCTAGCCTCCTTCAAACCTAATCTGCCCTAATGTCATCACCGCCGCCCTCACCTCGTTGTTGCCTTGCTTGCATCCCATTTCCGAAGCTCCTTCACCTGTGTCTCCTTCAACCACAGCCCTCACTGCCGATCACCTTCGAACCCATCAAACCCTAACACCAACGTCAACTGCAACAGCCGAGTGCAACCCAACGCCGGCCACCATTGCCATCGACCACGTCGCCAAACCCCCAGGCCGCGCCAGCACCTCCAGCTCCTCGTCCCTGCGTCGTCAGCCACCGTCATACTCCGGGTCGTCAAGCCTTAAGGCCAAGCTCACGCCATGCCGAAGCCGTACCACGAGCTCGGGCCAGAGCCGAGACGAGGCTCATTTTTCTGTCGCTGCAACTGTTGCCTTCGTGTGTCATGACGTCGTGATCGTGCCATTTCTGTCGTAGCCCCTACCACTAGCTGTGCCGAACCCAAGCCGTGTCGTGTACGTACCACACCGTGCCCGCCTCCGTGCCACCGCGTACCTAGACGTGTCGCGCACCGTGCCCACTTCCATACCAGCATCGTGTTCGGTACCGTGCCACGCATCGAGCTAGGACCACGCCCACTACCGTGTCACACCCGCATTGTCACCGTGCCCAGTACCGGATTTCCACGCATCATGCTCGCGCCACAAGCCGTGTCCAGCATCGCATCGTCTCATGTGTCAAGAAGAAGTCCGCAAGCGGTGTCGCTTCTATATCAGCGACCGAGGCAAGTGTTCTCACTTGCTTACATGCTAATGATGTACAAATCTGATTTAATACTTAATTAGACTATATACACCGATATGCATAACCAAGATCGATCGATGTAAATTCCTAGATCAAAAGATATCTTAAAATGGCGAAACTCATGATGTTTAGACCCTAATACTATTAACAAACGCTGCGTACAAATTTGGTGGCAAATCGATGCCATCTCCACTCATAAGTGATGCCCTTACCTTAATACCGAAACTTACAATTTACCGAACACTTGACACTGAAAAATTCATAATTAATTCTAGAAAAATCCAATCGCAGTGTTCTCGGGTTCGTTGCGAAGGGTACTGCATAATAATTAACCCGGCATGTAGCTTTACTATTAGATATATCCTCTGAATATCGAAAATAAGGAACTTACTTGACCTTGGACTGCTGTCCAGAGCAGGAACTTACCCTTGACATGCATTTGAACCCTTGAAACCTAAAATTTTTAATTGTGATAGTGTGCGGAGTCAATTACCGCTGCGTAGAGAATTGTTTCATCTTTCCAATGGTACTGGTTTTACTAAATTCCAGTATCTTTTGGTATTTAAATTATATTTTAAACGGATGACACGTACGGCAGATTTATGTCATTTCAGCTCGCACCCTTCATCGGTAATTCGATCATAACTCCTAAACCAAAATGAATATTGTTGATCAGTCTCCCGTTCTGTAAAGTTATAATCCTACAATTAGTTGAACAGCAGCGTCGCCTAATTGTTCTCCCAACTGGGAGTAAGACGTGTTACGAAACGGAATTCTAGTTCAGAAATCGGATTTCCGGCAGTAAACACTTAAAATTAAATGACCATAACTAGCAAACCTAAATCCCGATTGATGCGAAACCAATTTTGATGGAAAAATAATTAAACATAATTCTTACCCCTATTATATTGTTCTTCTTAATTCTACACGTGTGATTTATCGTAAATTTTGCAAGTTATATGGCATTGGTCGTCATTAAAATAGTGAATACCTGTTCAGTGCATTTCTGCATATTTTCGTGCTTGATTTATATCTGCTGCATAGTGATCGTTCACATTGAGACCTAGCGATGGTTCTGCATTGTCGATATATATTAGTGTTGGTGATTGTGCTGTGGCAAATACGACAGTGATATTGATAAGTGATTGAAAGTGACAGTGATACGTATTTGTTCACGACCTATCTAATACCTGAGTGCATACTATAACCTAGGGAATGGGGTAATCAAGGTGGAATTGAACTAGTATTTAGCGAGGTACAGTGATTTAGAGGATGATCATTCGCTATTAGTGATATACATATATATACTTTAGGTCGTGGGCCTAGCGACATGGCTGACAGGGTTATGTCCCAGGCATAGCGGACCATTGTTTCAGGCATGCATGAGACCCTTGTTAAACACGAGCATCCTTTCCACCATTTGATTTCATTGACTTAGTGACCGATAAGTAGTGACATGCACATTACCTAGTTTATTGACATGATACCTATATTGCACTATTCATATTCAGTTGATGTTTATTATACTCATGCTCTGCATTTTGTTGCCCTTCTCATGTTTAATAATATTGCATACCCATCATATATATCTATTGCTATATGCGTCGTCCTGACGACCTAAGTGTACATGCTCAGAGGATGAAGTGGATCCAACCCAGGAGCAGGACCTGCCTTATATCGAGGATAGTGCGAACATCTAGATTAGAGACGCCAACGCTATCTTTCTCTTGATCTCTATCTGGTATATCTTTTATCTGTTTTGATAAAATTAGTGACTGCATTTCTCATTACCTGTGCTACGATTACTGATTACCATGTAATACTAGAAACCGAAGTGTGACTATGGCAGGATATTTCCTTGACCGTATGAGCATGGCCGGCCTTGTCAACCCCTCATATTCCGTATTTTGGAAAGCAGGGCGTGACAAACCCCAAGTCAAGTTGGCCCAATCCCAAGCAAGCGGGCCCAATCCCAAGCCAAGTGGGCCCAAGCCCAAGTCAAGATCAAGTATGGAAGGGGCTGACTCCATACCAAAAAGGAGGCAATAAATTAGTTTAAATGCAATTTTAGAAATAATGTATGAAAAATGGGCAAAAATCCAAATTTTTTTAAACCCCATGGTTTATGTGCAAAAAGAAATAAGCGCATGAGGTATGGGAAGGCATAAGTGCCATTTAGAAAAGCCCAAAGGGCTATATGTAAAGTGTGTAGCCTATAAAAGGCAAACATGATGAGAAAATCAATAACACCTTTTATTCTCTTCATCTTTCTAGGGTTCTGTGCCTCCTTCTCCTTTCTCAATATTTTAAATCTTCTTCTATTTTTTAAATTAAATCAAGAGTTTAACTCTTCTTCTCTAAAAAAGGAATAGTTTTTCACCATTAAACCCTTGTAGGGGAGTTCAAATCTCCTATCAAATCTCTGAATGAGGAGATTTATAAATCTCACCAACCTTTTTCACCAAGACCCAACAAAAAAAAAAAAGAGGAAGGAGACTCATCTCGAAAAATCCCACTTTGGGAGGATCCAAGGCTCAAGGGAGAAAAAAGGTCTCCTATATCATCATCTCCGAAATTTTTTTCTTTAGGAGTTTAACTCCTCCGATTCCAAAAAATAAAATATAAAAATCTTTCTTTTTATAAGAGTTTAACTCCAAAGTCTCCAGGGAGTTCAACTCCCAGTCCAGAAGCTAAGCCCCCTTTTCCGCCGGTATTTCCAGCGGTCACGCGCTGCCCACGTGGTCCGTTGCGCCCAGCGGCCGCGCGCCGGGCACGTGACCCGCTGGTGCCTAGAGGCCGCGCACCGAGCACATGACCGCTGGAGCCCAGCGTCTCACGTATCCTTAGGACGCTTCTCATCCCTCTTTTTTCACACGTTCCACACTCAAAACACTTTCCCAGTTAGAAAAAAATTTCTAACGGGGCGCTGCCTCGCAACCCATAAGGGGGTTGCTAGGCCCCGATACATCCAAAACACTGTAAACTCCGGGTGGCGGGACCCCCGTAAACTCTGCAAGGCCCCGATACATCCGACACTTTAAAAACACAACACGCGCATACTGCATATTAAGTTCGCATGACCAGTTTGACCCGTCAATTGGAGGTTCCCTCGCTCCCACGAGAAAGGGATAATTAACGGCAGCTTAGCCCGCGGCTGCCGGAGACTCGGATCTCCACAATAAAAAAAACCCCAGCTTGTCCCAGGCAGAGGGAATCTGTATACGCCTGACAAGCGCGTGCATTTCTATCTTAATAGGGTGACGGAAAACACTTTACAGATTCTGGCACGCCCTGTGGGACCCTTTCTCTCCTCCTATATTTCGGATTAAACGTTCATGCGAACTCAATCAACATATATATCGATTGCCTGTAAAAACTCCAATTTCAATGTAAAAAAAATTTATTTAAAGTTAATGTACAAATAGAGTATTTGCAATTCTGTGTACACTATAAGTATTTGATTTGCTTTTGAACAGCAAGAAAGCACTTGTAGCTTATTGGTAAAGCCTTGTACTGCTGTGACATAGTCCCTGTGATCGAATCCCCCCAGCCACATTATCTTTTTATTAATTTTTCTTTTAATCTTTTAGAAGCCCAAGGGTTTACACGTGCACTACACGTAAAATGAAGGGTTATAGATTAAACAAACATGTGCACTAGGGTATATGAGACGGCAGAGACACATGGCACAAATCCCAATCCCCCTCTCCAGTAAACGACCGGCTAGATTGCTTAAGGAATCGGTACCGCCGGGCTGTCCATAGGGGATGGTTCCCATTTTTTTTGTCTAGCACCTCTTCGCCTACCCCACTAACCCCATATTATTTGTTTACTCTGCATTCATCCAGAGAATATTAAATCACCCTTTAATCTCATTTTTAATGCATATTTTTAATGCATTCTTTCACCCTCAAAACCCTAATTTTCTCTATAAATACCACACTCCATTTCACCCCTCCTCACTCAGAATTTCATTACAAAAACTCTCAAAAAATTTCCAAGTCCCAAATTGTGCAAGTGGAGTTAGCAAGAGGTGAAGTTCCGACGACGTTCCAAGAAGATTCCGGCGACGAAACGACGCCCCGACGCTTTCCTAAGCTTCCCCCTTCTCCCATCTATCTTAATAGCTAGTAAGTCCCCTCTCCCATCCTATTCTACTATTCTAAAACTTTCATTTTTCAAAACTCGTCGGAAGCGGGGTTATTCCGACTTCAAATTCGTTTTTCTTTAAAAACTCCATTTTTATTAAACAATAAATCACCATATCTTCTCATAATGTTTAATAAAAATAAATAAACACATTAAAACAAGTTTCATCTCAAAAGATTCCTTTAAGCAACTTTTATCGTATTTATACGGTAAAATACCATATACTTTACATTTCAACATTTATTTGTATTACCTTTAGAAAACTCACGAGGTAAGGACCTACCTCATCACAACACACATATTAGACATAGCACGATGAACTTTGGAATTCTAGATTATGGGAAATATGCTTTTACGAATAAATACCTTAAAGAATTAAAAACCGTTTTTTTTAAAAAAAGAGTGTTATCTAATTCTTTGCAATTGTGTCTCTACAACCCATTTTGGGGAACCCCGATCGGGATGGTGCGGGCTATCGCATGTCCTCGGCCCTAGTGGAGTGAGATGCAGATCTCCGCAAGGAGCATTCGATCTCGATAGAGTTTTTAATGCTATTTTTAAAAAATGAGATTTCTACAATATAAATAAAATTTATTTTTATTAATATATAAATATAAATATAAATATGAATATTATCAAAAGAATTATATTAAATATATTATATAAATATTCCATGTTTTCTAAATCAAAGGAATCACAATTACATGAAAGTACCATTTCAATACAATACAATTCTAATATTTCATTAAAATACCATATATAATGAAAATTAGGTTCTACTCACTAGAAAGTTTCACTTTTATAAAATATATATCTATGAAAACCCTAAAGACGATAATTAAATACTTGAGGTGTATTTTAAAATTATATCAAAACTATTTTTATATAAAACCCCCTCAAGTTATACTAAATTACAATAAGGATCCTAGTAAATATAGGTTTAAGCGGGATCGGTTCTCTTGAGCTTCAGGGAGCTGGAGAATATGAGTCCTTGCCTATCTAAGGTAGACAATCTAACAACGGTGTTATCAACATGGTAATTGTCTTGGAAAAAGACACAAATCATGCCGTCCATGTGCAGCAGTTACCGATAACATCAAGAACAATCAGGACTTCAATTTCTTTTCAAAGTATCTGACTCAGACTGAGTCTCAATTTAATCAATCTGACTTGAATATGATTCTAGTATAAACTACAATTCAACATGAATCCGTTTATTCAATCAATATCAATGTATATTGACCGAACCTAACCATGGATATACTTTGTTTACATGACTATCCATTCTGTTTACTGATATAATGGTTTCGGCAAGTCATCCATCTATATAAAAAACAATACAATCAATACAAAAGACGTTGCGGGGTATAAAGGGGTAAGTTGGTACGGAATGTGTTAAAAGTGGCACGAGACTGTAACCATAATACACCTAACCTGAATATCTATTACAGTTGTACCGTGGCTGAATGGTTTCTTGTGCTCCGTATACTTTAGTCTCCGGAATATTGGGACTCCTCTCGTATACACTGGCATATTCTGTACCAAGCTACAAACAACTGTGTTAACATTATAATCAAACATTACTAGTTATATTCTCTTTCTGTCTATTCTATCTCTACTCATTCTTGGGGCTTACCGAGCGATTGTTCGCTGACGACATTCCTTTTCTTCTTTCTTTGGAATGTTGTCAGGTGGATCGGACTCACTGGAGATCGAGCCCGGTACTGAAGACTTGGAGCAGTTAGCCTTTGACCCCGAGCTTTAGATACTTGTACATACTTTTCATTTCAGTTATTCCATTGTTTAGGCATTGCTTTCTATTCATGTATTTACATTTTCAGTTGTACCCGTAAAAGAATGTTTAATAAATAAAGTTGTTGTTCATTTATATTCCTGTCTCTTGTGTACATTTTTACTTTATATTGCTTAGATACGCTTAGCGTGTTTACTTCTGAGTAAATATGTAGCGGGCCTCGCCGCGTCCCCTTCCCATACTCCGGGAAGTGGGGCGTAGCATTGCCTGTACTGAAGTCATACCTTTTTGTGCAGGTTAACAGATTTTAGTCACAATCTCGAACTCAGCAACCATATCTCCTAAGACGAGCTTCGTTTTTGACGTGACTCCGATCTCGTACGTGGTCAAGATTAATGCTCACGTGATTCTCCCCACAAGTCTTAGCCGGCAATGGGAGAAACTGTCCCATCAATTTGGTTCCGTCATCATCTACCCTGCCGGAAGTGCTCATCTGGCGGAGGCCCCGGCAAACCAAGTGGCTAAACCGACCTCAAGGGGTAGGAGGTCGAACGTTGTGGTTGCCAAAGCATCCTACCCCAAGCACAAATATGTAATCGAGTGGCTCTCCACTGTTCCGACTGGGGCCAAGGACGTCAACACCAATGAAGCTACAAAGCGTCTCCAGAAAGCTCAGACGGTACCCTTGACAATTGCACGATCAGGCATATTTTCTGGACCCTCTGTTAATCGGTCTACGCGGCTTCCAGGAAAGCCGATGCCATCCAAACTCTCAAGGTAGAAAAGTTGAGACAAAAGCGGCTCAGATATAAAGCCAATAAGAGGGCCAGGACGCCGGCAAAGTTAAATTTTATGAGGTTCCAAGAACAGGGTTACCCCACGACGACAGCGAAGTCGGTTGTGAAAATCAACAATTCCTTCGAACCCTTGAAGTGGGTTAAGAAAAATGCTATGACCGCCAAAATAAAAAAGACAACGATCCGAATGATGCTACAAAGAGACGTGTCCAAGCCCTATTATAGAAAGCATGTCACCGTCTCTTCAAGAGTCTATCAGGCGCTTTATGCTGTGCGTAAGCAACGGGCAAGGGTCGAAAAAGGTGCACCAGTGCCACCCAAGGACTCAGCCATGCCAACCGTCTTCTCCCGATTATTCTTTTCCGAAGTGGAACGGCCACGACCGCGGTCCACAAAATCAGCTTCCAGTGATAAGAAGACAGCCGACTGTGTTATCCATACGGTCTACATGCCGGGCACGCGTCCCAGTGACAACCTTCACAGCAAAAGTAAGGATGGGGCCACCCCATCCCAAGTCCAATCTGGCTTGAATGTGGTCGCCACGTTCCAAGATCAGCCTCCTCCGCAAGATAATGAAAACCCCCTCGATGAGGCCAATAAGCAGAAGGACCCCTCTACCCATGTGGAATCAAAGCTCGAACAACGAAGAAGAGCCGACTTTCTGTCCCAGGACCACAGAATAGGAGCTCCTTCAAGAGCTTCGAAAATAGCTCAGGAGCAAAGATAAAGAGATGACTAAGCTTTACTCAAAAATTGATGACTTGACGAACGTTGTGATGCAGCTCACGGCTCAAGTTGCTTGGACGCCCTTCAATTAAGCGCAAGTCTCTACTCATGAGCCGGGTGATCACGATCCGATGCGGCCAATGCCTATCCCTTTAAGTCTGAATATGGGCGAACTATACGAAAGCCAACCACACTCCACTTTTGGAGACGCCTTGGTCCCAGATGGTAGTATTCCGCTAACACAGGATCAGATAATGGATTTGGTCACTAGCAAAGTGAAGACATTGGTGGTCAAAGCCGAAGCTCAGAAAGATGTTGGTAGTAGTGGGCGGCCGTATGCCGCGTAGTATGATCTGATCGAGTTTCCCAACGGCTATGTTATTCATAAGTTTGGAAGATTTGACGGGACGGGAAACACGAACCAACACATTGCTCACTTTAAAGCATCATGCAGAAATACAGAGAGCAATGATGTGCTTCTTCTCCGCCAGTTTGTCAACAGCCTAAACGGTCACTTTCGACTGGTACGCGAGCATACCAGACGGGTCCGTCACTGCTTTCGCCCAAATGGAGTTTCTGTTTCGGCAAAAATTTATGAGTGTCAGTGACAAAATCTCCATCGCTGATCTTGTGAGGACCAAGCCGGGGAAGAACGAAAGCAACACAGACTTTATTGCCCGATGGCGCAATTTCACTGTCAAGTGCGAACCACCGCTTGAGCAGGACCAATCCGTCATCCTCCTCATTAGTAATCCCAGCAATTAGATGGTCACATTTCTATGTACCGCGGACCTCAAAACGTTTCGGGAGCTGACGAAGAGAGTTCAAATGTTAGAACGTTCGAAGCAAGAGTCTGCCCCAGACTCTAAGAGTGACAAGCCTAGGAAGAACCGAAAGGACAAAAACCGTAAAAGCGGGAATTCCAATAATACTAACGCCTTCATTGCGTCTGACAATGAAGAAAAGCGAAAGGCGAGTGGATCGAAAACAGGCCGGTCTCGAAAGCCAGTGCTAGGAGGAGAAGGACCTTATCTAGAAGAGAAAAATAATAAGGCCTACTCTTTCAGAAGGGACAAGTTCCGCAAGATATTCAAAGATGCCCTGAACAATAGTCTACAATTGTCGGAGTCAAAGAAATGTCACGAAGCAAAAATGACCGACAATCTCCTGTATTACCCATACCACAGAGTAGTGAGCCATGCGATCAAGGATTGCTATATTTTCAAAGACTGGGTCGAGAAGCAATACAAAACTGGAGAGATCGAGTTGTCTAAAAGCGTGTTGGTGAACAATCAAGCTGCGATTGCCAACTTTATACAGACAGAAGCTGAAACCTTCTGGGAGTAGACAGCTGAATCCGTTGCCTCGAGAAACGAATCCGACTCGCTGCAGCCTCCATGGAGCATGCACATATCTAAGAAGATGAAAAATATGTTAAAGCTGCTTTAGAAAAAGGCCAGAACTGAATGGGAGGGGCAGAAGGAGCCTACCGTTTCAGCTACCAATTCGTCTCGGTCGGGCTCAAAATCCAAGAAGCTTAAGAAGAAGAAGAAGAAAAGCACGGCTCGACACGAAAAAGAGTCTGCGAGGAGATCGACCATTCAAAAGTATATCGATTCTCTTGAAGACTACGAGCAAAAGGAAAGAATCCTAATTCAGTTGAAGGAGTTCTTCCTTATAGTAGCGGCTGAGATTCTGAAGGAGCTAGAAAAAGACTCCGATGATGAGATCCCTATTGTAACCTGCTGCGTCGTCCACCTTGGTAGCGACTCTGAAGAAGAGCTCTATTTTCCCGAAGAGGACAAGGAGCTCGCCATAAAGGCCAACCAAATCCAGGTTCTACTGCCGAACCAAGGCAACGCCCTGAAAGAGAAGGAGAAACATGTCACTATTGAAGAAAATGGCGTAGAGCCAACTCATGAAGATTCGAGTTCTTCTCCGGTAGATTACAATGTCTTGGATCACCTCCGGAAGGTTCCGTCTCTCTTACGCATCTATGATGCTCTGGTCTTATCTAAGGAGCTCAGAGATGTTCTCATTCATGCCCTGCAAAACCCCGAGCGGTATCAGGCTCGTTTCGTGGAAATTAATATGAAAGAGGACCAGTACACTCTGCATACAGCCGCGGTCACATTTAATGATGAAGACATGTTACTGGGAACAGCTGAGCACAACCAACCGCTTTACGTGACAGGGTACAGCGATGAAAACCGGATTAATCGCATATTGATTGATCCGGGGTCTTCAGTGAACATCATGAACTTGCGGACTCTAAATAGTTTGTCAATGGACGTCCGACACCTGTTAAAGGAAATGATAGTCATCCAAAGCTTCAATCAAAATTGCCAGCAAGTTCTGGGGTCCATAACTCTACTAATTAAATTTGGGGATCTGCAAACCAAAGCTAAAATATACATGATCTATGCCGATATGTCTTATAAGATTCTCCCGGGATGGCTATAGCTCTCTGATTACGGCATCGTTTCGTTAACTCTCCACTAGTGCATGAAGTATACCAAAAATAAAAAAGAAAGACGCGTTGACGGAGACATCCAGCCGTTCAGCGTGCATGAAGTCCGATATGAAGATTCTTGGTACTTTGTGAACCCCTAAAGTGTTGAGCCAGAGCTGACCAAAGGCAGAACGGTTTCGAGACTCAAAAGCAAATCCGAACCGGCTGTCACTTTCAAAAGTAAAAACCTTAAAGTGCATCCGCGTTTCGGCAGTTACACTGATGAGTCCGACGCTGGAAGTCCGTCCTTCCAAAAAAAGTGCCCTCATCTTGGTTGTGATACGGACGATTCTGGTATGAAAGCCTATCCGGAAGCAAAATTCGCCTTCGTTTAAACAGCGACACTGAAGAATCAGAAGAAGAAGACCCGTCTTGGAACAGCTGTGCAGATTGGGCTCTCATGCAAATAGCGAAATTAAGAGAAAACTTCAAAGTTACAGAAGAGCCCCTAGCCATCACAAGAGTGTCGAAACAAATGTGCAAAGAGCTTGATACGTTGTCAGTCTCTACCGTGAACCAGCCGAAAACTTTCTACATCCCCGGAAGAAAAATTGGACAGAAAGGCATCCTGTTTGATGGGTCAAATCCTGTCGTGCACCTAGACGGTTTGTCTGTCACATGCCTTCCTTATGAGAGAGGTATAAGAGCCGTCCTCAATCCCAGATATTATGCGCTCGAGATGCAGGAATACTTAAAAAGTGCCGGTGTCGGTTATATCAAACGGACTCTGAAACGAAGTTTTATAAGGGGCTATGACATCCACCTCAGGTCCGAGCACTCTCGATGGACAGGTCCCAGATAGAAGGGTATAGGTTTTATTCGACATGATGTCAAACCATTCTACATGATCTGTGTTGGTGAAGCCAGCGAAAGGTCAAATGATGACGACGAGCTAGCCGAACCAGAAAAGCCCCTCGAGAGCTCGAAGATGGAGGACAAGCAACCTTCGACGAGCTAACCAAGATTGATTTGAGAACTCCCGATAATCCAAGACCGACCTACATCAGCTCACTCTTGTCAAAAGGAATGAAAGAGTAAATAATCGTCCTACCGCATGAGTCCGTCAACCACTTCACATGGACATAAAAATAAATGTCTAGCCTCTCCCCTGAAGTGGACGTGTATAAGCTGGCTATATCTCCTGATGCTAAGCCATTCAAACAAGCTCCTCGAAGAATGAGAATGGAGCTGGAAGAAAAGGTCATCGAGGAAACCAAGAAACTCATCGATGCCAGCTTCATTAGAGAGGATAAATATGCGGACTAAATCACATGAATCGTCTCGGTAAAGAAGAAAAATGGGTAGATCTGGGTTTGTGTCTATTTCAGGGGCTTTAACAAAGTATGGCATAAAAATGATTTTCCGCTCCCATTCATGGAAATAATGGTCGACGATACCTCAAACTACGATCTGTTCACCTTCATGGATGGTTCGTCTGGGTACAATCAGAATATCGCCTGAGGACGAGAAGCATACAATATTTCGATCCCCGATCGGCATATACTGTTACAAAGTGATGCCGTTTGAACTGAAGAACGCAGGTGCCACATATCAAAGGGCAATGACCAAGATCTTTGATGATTTAATCCATAAATTCGTCGAATGTTATGTTGATGATTTTGTCATCAAGACTAAAGATAAGGCCGATCACATCCAAGATCTCAGGACCGTTTTCATCAGATTGAGGGAACACGATCTGAAGATGAATTTTTTAAAGTGCGCTTTTGGCGTGCTATCGGGAAAATTCTTGGGCTTCATAGTCCGACATCGGGGGATCGAAGTTGACCCATCAAAGATAAAGGCCATCATAAAGATAACTCCTTCAAACAATCTGACGCGGTTAAGATCCTTTCAAGATAAGCTCGCTTACATATGAAAGTTCATCTTGAACCTATCGGGAAGATGCAGGCCCTTCTCAAAGCTCATGAAGAAAGGAGCTCCTTTTGTCTAGGATGCCGAATGCCAAGATGCATTCGAAAACCTCAAACAGTATATATTGCGCCCTCCAATACTTGCTGCTCCCATTCCAAATAACCCGCTGATTCACTATACTGTCATGCTAGATGAATCACTCGGTGCGCTCCTTGCCCAGAATAATGAGGGAAAAGAAAATGCCCTCTAATACCTCAGTCGAACTTTAGTCGGGACAGAACATAACTATTCCCCGATTGAAAAGCAATGCCTGGCCCTGATATTTACCGTGAAGAAGTTAAGGCACTATCTGCTCGCTCATCGGGTTATACTGATCTCCAAGACCAACCCATTCAAACACTTAATGACCAAAGCAAGCATAGCCGGTTGAATGGCTCTAGGGTGTTTTTCGTCACCCCATTGAGATGAGAATACACACGCGCTGGTCAGGCGCTGTACAGATTCCCCCTGCCTAACGTAGGGGGGTTTATTGATTATGGGGATCCGAATCTCCGGCAGCCGCGGACTAAGCTGCCGTTAATTACTCCTCGGTTTTGGAGCGAGAGAACCTCCGATTGACGGGTCAAACTGGACATGCGAACTCAATGCGATGCGTTGGTGTGCTTTTTTTGTTTTGTTCCATTTGTTAAAAAAAAAGATATATGTATTTTTCTATATATATAAAAAAACAAAAATAAATAAGTAGATAAATATTTAGAGAAACGTTTTTTTATTTATAATTTTAAAATATTATTTATAATTTATCATTATTTATTTAATATTTATTTATATTTTAAATAAAAAAAGATTAAAATAAAGAAAAGATGGAAGAAAGAAGAAAGAAAAGAAAAATAAAAAGAAAAAAAATAGTGGGGGACCCTGGGCTCCCATTAAATGGGAGCCTCCCCTCACATGCTAGCATATAAGGGGGCCAAAAGGGCTCCCATTTAATGGGAGCCTTCTCCTTCACGTGCTAGCATGTGATGGGGGCAAAAAGGGCTCCAAAAAAATATTTTTTTTTTGTGGAGTTAAACTCTAAAAGAATTTTAAATATGGAGTTCAACTCCAAAAAATTTTAAATGGAGTTTAACTCCAAAAAGATTTTTATTGTGGAGTTGAACTCCAAAAAGAGTTTTAAATGGAGTTTAACTCCAAAAAGATTTTTATTGTGGAGTTGAACTCCAAAAAGTGTTTTAAATGGAGTTCAACTCCAAAAAACGAATTTTAAATGGAGTAAAGCTCTTAAAGAATTTTAAATAGAGTTTAACTCCGAAAAGATTTTTATTACGGAGTTAAAGTCCAAAAGAATTTTAAATGGAGTTCAACTCCAAAAAATTTAATAAAAAGAGAATCTATAATTAAACTTCAAAAAAAGTTTAATGTGGAGTTAAACTTCCTAAAAAAAGAGTTTTAAATGGAGTTTAACTCCGAAAAGATTTTTATTGCGGAGTTAAATTCTAAAAGAATTTTATTTGTGGAGTTAAACTCCGAAAGAATTTAAATGGAGTTAAACTCCGAAAGAATTTTTATTGTGGAGTTGAACTCCGAAAGAATTTTAAATGTGGAGTTAAACTCCAAAAGAATTTTAAATGGAGTTCAACTCCAAAAAGATTTTTATTATGGAGTTAAACTCCTAAAAAGATTTAATATGGTGTGGAGTTAAACTCCACTAAATGGGGAGCCTTCCCCTCACGTGAGAAGGAGGGAAAGCTTCCACTTAGTGGGAACTCCCCTCTCCCTCACGTGAAAAGAAGCAGGAGGTCAAAAAAGAATTTTTTTCTGTGATGGAGTTAAACTCCAAAAAAAATTCTTTGGAGTTAAACTCCCAAAATAATTTTATTCGGAGTTAAACTCCACAAAAAAAGTTTTTATTATAGATTCAAACTCCAAAATAATTTTATTTGTGGAGTTAAACTCCAAAAGATTTTCTCCTTTCTCTTTTGAGAAGAAACCCAAAATGGGTTATCTTGAAACTCCAAGATCTAGATCTTGGATGATAAAAAAAGAGACCATTTTTCTTCTCTTGATAGAGTCTTGGAAGGTGGGTTTATGGTAAAACTTTGTTTAGTTTAAAAAAAAGAAGAGCTAAGCTCTTGATTTATTTGGAAAATGAAAAGGAAGAACTTAGAAAAGAGAGAGTGGAGGCACAAATCCTAGTTTTTTGAGGGAATAAAAAGTCTATCTTTTATTCATCATCATGTTACCTTATATAGGCTTACACATTTACATATAGCCCCTTGAGCTTTACAAAATGACATTTTGCCCAGCTCATGCCTCATGTGCTTATTTCTTTTTGCACATAAGCCACGGGCTTTACAAAAAATTGGTTTTATGTCCATTCATGCATAAAAAATTACATTAAAATTATTTATTACATAATTTTTATTTTGGCATGGAGGAGGGCCGGCCGCTTCATGTTCGAACTCGACCTGGGCATGGGCCCACTTGACCTGGGTTTGGGCCCACTTGGCTTGGGGTTGACCTTGACTTTGACTTAGTTAACCGGGGTGCAATTTTTGAACCCAACAAAGTGCCCACATCAATGAATGCACACCACATATGTGGGTCGTGTGCATGAAATTGATGGATCTTCTTTCACATGGAGGCGACTTTTTTTGGTTCCCACTTTTTGGGGTGCACTGCCCTTTTTACGACATGGACGGTCGTTGCTTGACGCGTCTCCGAGACGGAGTGTCCGTAGTAGACGTTTCCCCGGCACGAAACGATTTGGTTCCTGATTTGTGGGAAGCCTGCACTGCCCTTTTTACGACATGGACGGTCGGCTCTGCCCTTTTTGCGACTTGGACGATCGACGCTTGACGCGTCTCCAAGACGGAATGTCCACAGTAGACGTTTCCCAGGCACGGAGAGATTTGGTTCCCGATTTGTGGGAAGCCTGCACTGCCCTTTTTAAGACATGGATGGTCGGCTCTGCCCTTTTTGCAACTTGGACGGTCGGCTCTGCCCTTTTTGCGACTTGGACGGTCGGCGACACTGAGTGTCGCTGTTCGACTTGTCCCCGGCACGGAGTGTCGCTGTTTGTTCGACTTGATCCCCGGCACGGAGTGTCGCTGTTTGTTCGACTTGATCCCCGGCTCGGAGTGTCGCTGGTCGACTTGTCCCCGGCACTGAGTGTCGCTGATGATTGACTTGATCCCCGGCACGGAGTGTCACTGTTTGTTCGACTTGATCCCCGACACGGAGTGTCGCTGTTTGTTCGACTTGATCCCCGGCATGGAGTGTCGCTGTTTGTTCGACTTGATCCCCGGCATGGAGTGTCGCTGATCGACCTGATCCCCGGCACAGAGTGTCGCTGATCGACTTGTCCACGGCACGGAGTGTCGCTGTTTGTTCGACTTGATCCCCGGCACGGAGTGTCGCTGGTTGTTCGACTTGATCCCGGCACGGAGTATCGCTGGTTGTTCGACTTGATCCCCGGCACGGAGTGTCGCTGATCGACTTGTCCCCGGCACGGAGTGTCGCTGTTTGTTCGACTTGATCCCCGGCACGGAGTGTCGCTGTTTGTTCGACTTGATCCCGGCACGGAGTGTCGCTGATCGACTTGATCCCCGGTACGGAGTGTCACGGATCGACTTGTCCCCGGCACGGAGTATCGCTGATGTTCAACTTGTCCCCGGCACGGAGTGTCGCTGTTTGTTCGACTTGATCCCCGGCACGGAGTGTCGCTGGTTGTTCGACTTGATCCCCGGCACGGAGTGTCGCTGTTTGCTCGACTTGATCCTGTTCCCCGCCGAAAACACGGGGGCGCGACCGCATGGGTCCGTCTCGCCTGAGTCTCGGGGCAGATGCTAATTGGTTCTATCCGTCCACCTCTCCGAAGATGCCAAGTTGATTTATGACACCGTATATCGAAGGTTTAAACGGGTGCGGCCGATGTAGCAGACTTCGTCAGATTCCCCCTCATTAAGGGGTTTTTGATTGTGGGGACACTCTTCCCTGCAGGCGCAAGCCCCTGCAGTTAATTATGCTATCGCGTCATGGTAACAACTTTCTCCTTCTCCAGATGGTCACTTCGTGTCGTGGGTGTTTGTTTTGTTTTTGGTTGCCCGTAGATTGTATACGGAAACTAATGTATGTTGTCGCCCGTAGGGCGTAGATTAGTCCAAATCCGTATCTTCTTAGATTTGGTTTTGGGGGTTGGGTTTAAGGATACGTTAGTCTCATTTGGGACTAAGATAAACTTAAACGTTTGTTAAGGATACGTTAACCTAATTTTAGACTAAGATCAACTTAACGGGATCGTTTAGATCCAACAAGAGAGCTATTGGGCCCTATTGTTTAGTTTAGTGACATTGCGGTCAATTACCAGTTTAAGGACATGCTGGTCCAATGTTAGTTTAAGGACATCTCGGTCCAAGGTTAAGGACATCATAGTCCGTGAGTTTAAAGACCCCACAGTCAAGGTTAAGGACATCATAGTCCGTGAGTTTAAAGACCTCACAGTCAAGGTTAAGGACATCATAATCCGTGAGTTTAAGGACCCCACAGTCCATGAAATGTATGGTTGTCAGGACCCGTCACCTCTCTGAAGACGTTGAAGGATTACAACGACAAATATCAGAAGAGTTCAGAGATGCACCCTTAAACCGATGTGGGTTGAGAGACCTGTAGTCCAATTGGGACTAAGATCTATGATTTATGAGCATATGAACTCAATTAATCTGAATTGAGGACTTATGGCCAATATGGGCTAAGTCCATTCAATTACAATGTTCAGCATTTGTTTTTGGAGGAGTTGTATGTTTATTTGAGTCCAATCCCCTTAAAAAAATGCTAAGTATTGGTTTGGTCTCTGACAATGTTTTGTTTTTAGTTGAATACTGTGCATTTACCATAGCTCCATGCATATTCAAAGAACAGTTTATGTTTTGTCCAAGCGCGCATAAAAGCATGTGGCGCACTTGGCACTAGCGCCAGATATGAAGCGCTCATGCGCTTAGCGCTTTGCGTTAGATGTAGAGCGCTGATGCGCTTTTAATTGAAGCGTTGGGGCGTTTGGCGTTGGTGCCATGTAATGAGCGCATAGCGCTTTTAGTAATGCGACGCACACGTAAGGAGAACATGGGGCGCTTAGTGCTGAGCGCTAGCCAATAAGCGCAGTGCGCTGTGTCTGAAGCACTATGGCGCTGCAGCGCTTTGCGCTAGATGAAGAGCACTAAGGCACTTTTGAATTAGGAGCGCGAAGGCTCTTATTAGATTAGGAGCGCTAAGGCTCTTCTGAGGTTAACTTTGCGCTTTGCAGATTATCTATTCTTTGATAAGAGACTTTGTCTCAAGATTCTAAGAACAAAGTTCTTAGTTCATAGGAGATATTTCAATCGCTT
Source organism: Agapanthus africanus (assembly GCA_030015575.1). Taxonomy (NCBI): domain Eukaryota; kingdom Viridiplantae; phylum Streptophyta; class Magnoliopsida; order Asparagales; family Amaryllidaceae; genus Agapanthus; species Agapanthus africanus. The sequence continues at coordinate 72,810,001 of JASDDO010000026.1, forward strand.
TTTGATGAAAGGCTTTGCCTTTGTGGATCTGTGATCCTAAGAGAATTGAATAATTCTCCCTCCCCCTTTATAATGAGATGTTCATAATCTCTTTTGTGAAAGACAACTTTGTCTTATAGATCTATGATCTGTGAAAAAAGTAAGTACTTGTGTTTATATTGAGACGATTTCGTCTGTATATTCTTTTTACCTTGAAAAAGAATTGTCTTCTTTTGCCGAGAGCTTCTTCTTCTTCTTGAGATTTTCTCAAAGTTTATGGGGGGTTCCTCTATCTGGACTTGAAGTCTCGGGTCCTTTATATAGGGCAAGCTGGTTTTTTCAATTAGTTAAGGAGATCTTTTCTCCAATTGATTTGGGAAATTTCTCATCGTTGGATCTGATTTACAGAAGGCAATCATCTTGTTTTTAACAAGATTAGAAAATCTTTCCATACAGAATTTGTTCTGTTTTTGGTAATTTTTATTTACCATTGGATCATTTGATTTAAAGATGCTCTGATTTACGGAGCAAAATTTTGTTGTTTGGAAAGATTTTGAGAAATCTTTCCTTAACAGAATTTAATTCTGGTTAATTAATGATTTATCATTATTATTAGATTTTTGATCTAACGGTGGGGAGCTTTTAGTTTCAACGCTAGCGTTTATGCGCTCTGCCCATGGTGCGCTACTTGGAGCGCAGCGCCCTTAGCGCTTGCGCACACGTGCTTTGCACATGGTGCGCTACTTGGAGCACAGCGCCTATGCGCTTTGCACGGAATGCGCTAGTTGTAGCGCAGCGCTTGGCGCTGCATCTAAAACAGTGCTTTATTGGAGGTGTCTCTTTACCCTCCTTTTGGGTCAAACTTATATTCCCCAAAACTTTCATTTCCCAGGTCTTGGAAATAGCTCCACTATGCAAAAAATTTTCTATGCCCAGACTTCATAATCTGAAGCAAAGCTTCTTTCTTTTCTCATCTCCAAAGAACCCTCTCAACCATGGCTTGTAACCGCCTACATGCTCGTCGACAACCATGGGAAGTGCCCATCCAGGACATTGTTCCTCGCTTCGCTGCGCGCTTGGTGGATCCTGCTCTTACGGATGACCAATGCGACGCAGCGCTGTACAAGCTCTTGACTCGTGTAGGGTCTCCCCTCTCTCCACACTCTATTTGGCTTCGGACAATCCTTGCGTCCATGCTCGCTGATATTCCCCCTCTTCCAGCAGAGATGACCCCGGCAATGCTCGATGCTGCTGAAGACAAGATCGAGTGCTTTTTCGAGGCGCATTTGATCACTAAAGCCCTGAGGGATTGCTCTGTCCATTTGCTGAGCAAGATACGGGCTCGTCGGGTCGTAATCTCCACTTTCTCTGGTGAGTGCGGCGCTGATCGATGGGTGACTACTCCTCGAGAAGATCGCCGTTTTGACATGGTGGAGAAGACAGAGAGGGAACTGGATAATCTCATTTTTAGCTTTGCAAACCCATGTCCTTTTGATCCCATGTTTGGCGATCTGTTTACATTGTAATAAAAAAAATCTAATTAAGTATTTTATTATCTGCCAAATGCTCCTCTTATTTTTAATTCTTTGTTATTTCTTTGTCAGGCGCTTATGCGCTGCATAACTTAACTTGTTATAACTAGGTGCAAGTAATGAAGTGCTCTTGGCGGTTAGCGCTCTTGGCGCTTAGCGCTCTCGTGCTTTGCATGCGAGCGCTGTTTTAGAGTCTTTGACTCTCAGTGCTGGCGCATTCACTGCTGGCGCTCTTCACGAAGTGTCGCTTCATTTCAAAACTCGGAATTTGAATAGAGCTTTGCTCTGATTGGGGAAACAAATGCCCTCCCACCGTTGCGCTTACGTGGCCCACACTTGAGTGCAGCGGTGGTAGCATCTCAGTCATTGGATCAACTTTTGGAAGTTGAAACGGCTCTCAATGCCTATAAATAGGGCCTTTAGCCCTCTGAGATGACCATTGTTCATCTTCTTTCTGAGAATTATTTCTCCTTCAGAGCATTGCTCTCTTTTTAAGAAGTCTCTTAAAAACTCTGTCAGATATTTTCTTTTTTTTTTGGTAAGATTTGAACTTGTTATCAGAGCTTTGCTCTATTTGGATCATGGATCTGAAAAAGAAAACCTTTTTAGGGTTTCTTTCGACCCATTGATGAAGAATTCTTGGAATTCACTTTATAGCTCTTAAAGCTCTCGATGTTTTTACTTCTGCAGAAAGCTTTGCTTTCAGGGTTTCTTGAAGAATCATTTCATCTTCTTTACAGAGCATTGCTCTTTAGCATCTTCGGGGAATTTTATTCCCCTATTAATTATGGCAGTTGTCATTTCTGTTGGAGAGCATTGCTCTCAAGGGAGATTTACTCCTTGGCTTGAGGAACTTAAATGAGAGTCTTTTGAGGGTTTTCTTCCTTAATCGCCCAAATTTGTATTTGTTTGTCGCTTGACAGATCTTATCTTCCCGAGAACTTGTCTAAATCCCAATGTCTGATTTTCCTCATTACCAATCTTTTAATGATGTTTCTTTTCAGGCACTATGGCTGTTCATTTATATAGCCTGAACGAGTTTATCTCTTATGAGGATATTCGTGTACAGGGTCGTTGCCAGAACCAAGAGTTTACAGATGTCCAATGTGCGGAGATTATGGCTCGTCTGCATGCACACAACGGTCGACTGCTTCCTCGTCGCTCCACTCTCTTGAAAATCGTAGTGAGAGCAATTTGAGGAGCACTTCCTGGGTTTTACGAAACCATGCCGCTGGATGCGCTGGATGATGCTGAAGATAAGGTGCACTCGGTGTACCTGTCTGGCCTGATCTCAAAGAAGCGTCTAGATAACCTTATTGATATTCTGTATCAAACTTTCCAACAGACGACGATAATCGCTTCTTATCAAAGGGAGGAGGACATTGGCGAGGATCTCGACACCCGTGATTGCGAGAGGATGCACACGAGAATGGTCAGAAAGGCCAGAAAGATTCTAGACGGCCTTACTTTCGAATTCCTCAATCCATGCCCTGGATCTGAGGTTTTACCATTGTAATCATTTTGATGATGTTTTCGTTTACTGCTTTTATTATTGTAAGAACTTTTCGAAGTATGAATAGCAGATTCCTCATTTCCATGTGTCTATCTTACGCACTAAATCTTTTGCACATGCATGAATGGGTATGCCTTAAACGTTTAACCGAATGCAAATCAACTGTTCACCTTGTCGCTTTCTTCTCTTTTCTCTGTTGCCGGCGCGTTACCTTAGTAAGCGTAGCCTGTAGATGACAGAGAGAGCATTCCATTGATAGTTTATTTAAATCTCTTTGCAAGACTGTGCCCTTCTTTTTCAAGTTAAGATATTTGTGATTTGATTTATCCCCGAAATGGAGCATTGCTCTGTGATGAAGAAGTTATGAATTAATGTGTGTGTGTGTGTGTGTATATATATATATATTAAGACGAAGCATTGTTCTGTTTGAGAGGGTCATGAGTTGATATTTTTCCGTGCCGGAGCATTGCTCGACGACAAGGAAACGTCGGAGCATTGCTCGATGACAGGGGTTTGACATAAGGTCCAAGTCGAAGCTTTGCTTAACAACGAGGAAGTGTCGGAGCATTGCTCTACGACAAAGATTGACATAAGCCATACGAGGTCAAAATTAACATTGGCCATATGGTGTCAGGGTTTGACTTTATCCGAACTTCACGGAGTCAAGGGTTGCTCTGGATGCTTCCCACGGGGTCGGTTTGACATAGCCGTGTTCTGCGAGGACCAGGCTCCGCTCTGGACGTTTCCCACGGGGTCAGGATTGACATAAGCCGCGTTCCACGTGACCAGGAATTTGCTCTGGATGCTTCCCACGGGGTCATAGCCGTGTTATGCGAGGACCGGGCTCCGCTCTGGATGCTTCCCACGGGGTCATAGCCGTGTTCTGCGAGGACCAGGATCCTCTCTGGACGTTTCCCACGGGGTCAGGATTGACATAAGCCGTGTTCTACGTGACCAGGAATTTTGCTCTGGATGCTTCCCACAGGGTCATAGCCGTGTTATGCGAGGACCAGGCTCCGCTCTGGATGCTTCCCACGGGGTCATAGCCGTGTTCTGCAATGACCAGGATCCGCTCTGGACGTTTCCCACGGGGTCAGGATTGATATAAGCCGCGTTCTACGTGACCAGGAATTTTGCTCTGGATGCTTCCCACGGAGTCATAACCGTGTTCTGCGAGTCCAGGCTCCGCTCTGGATGCTTTCCATGGGGTCATAGCCGTGTTCCACGTGACCAGGAATTTTGCTCTGGATGCTTCCCACGGGGTCATAGCCGTGTTCTGCGAGGACCAGGCTCCGCTCTGGATGCTTCCCACGGGGTCATAGCCGTGTTCTACGTGACCAGGAATTTGCTATGGATGCTTTCCACGGGGTCATAGCCGTGTTCTGCGAGGACCAGGCTCAGCCGTGTTCTATGGATGCTTTCCACGGGGTCATAGCCGTGTTCTACGTGACCAGGAATTTTGCTCTGGATGCTTCCCACGGGGTCAGAATTGACATAAGTCGCATTCCACGTGACCAGGAATTTTGCTCTGGATGCTTCCCACGGGGTCATAGCCGTGTTCTGCGAGGACCAGGCTTCGCTCTGGATGCTTCCCACAGGGTCATAGCCGTGTTCTGCGAAGACCAGGATCCGCTCTGAACGTTTCCCACGGGGTCAGGATTGACATAAGCCACGTTCCACGTGACCAGGAATTTTCGACTCTCGGTTGTTTGTGCATCGTCGAGTCATGGAACTAGGAATTTTGCCGCAGCTCCGATTTGTTGATGTCGTGTCTGTTGAAATGAGACGGATATTGAGATGATCTCCAGGCTGTCTGTGAACCATTGAGATTTGACTTCTTCTTCTGATGGAGCCTGGGGAGGGAAGGTGTGATTTTTTCTTTGTTTGCGCTCGTAGATTGTATACAGGGATTGATGTGATATCACCTGTAGGGCATAAATTTCATTTTTCTTTTATTTCTTTTCACGATGCTTTATCATTTCAGCTTTCATATCGCGAAAATCGCGATTGCCCAATCATTTCGGCTATTTTTCGCGGTGCCCAATCATTTCGACTATTTGTTGTATTTTTTACTCGCTGCTTTTTATTGCGAGTTGCCCAATCATTTCGCTATTTTGCATGCATATTTTTTTACTTGCTGATCTTGTTTGCAAGTTGCCCCATCATTTCGGCTATTTCGTATGCATGTGTGGTTCGCTGGCTTTTCGCTGTAAGCTTGGAATTAGACACCGATTTCGGCATCAGCACCGCTACAACTGGGATATTACCAGGAGCGAATCATCATTTGCCTTTGTCAATATCGAACAAAGGTGGCTTAGCGAACAGGGTTAAGATCCTGTCGACTAAGGCTTTTGACTTCATGAGCCGTAAGGGTCTCATAAAGGTGTTTCTCTCTACTAGTCGTGAGGATCTCGTAGGTGGATTTTCTCCTTAGGAATCGTGAGGACTCCTAAATGTATGGCTTCTCGTAAGTCGTAAGGATCTTACAGGAGTATTTTCTCCTTCTAAGTCGAGAGGACTTAAAAAGGCTGTTTACCGTGTAGACATATCCCTAGTCATGGATGTGACTTTGTTAGGGAAATGTTTATTTGCGCCCGTGGATTGTATACAAGGGTCGGCATTGAGCTGCTTGTAAGGCAGCATTGGAGGTTGTGGTGGCTGCTTAAGAACAGGTTCAGATCACTGTAGCTTAAGACTTTTGAATCTTATGAGCCGTGAGGGTCTCGTAAGAGGGTTCTCCTTACGAGTCGTGAGGATTTCGTAAGTGTAATTTCTCCTTAGGCATCGTGGGGATCCCTAAGTGTGTTGCTCCCTTGTGAGTCGTAAGGATCTCACGCAGATGGTTTCTCCTCACAAGGTCGAGAGGACCTTGCAAGTGTCTTTTAACAAGGTTGCGCCCTTTCGGGTTTTCACAAAAACTCGCCGGTAGCCTTGCTGTTTTTACTCACGGGGCCCTTTCGGGTTTTCATCCGTGCCCATTTTACTTATGGACATACCGTTTTTTTTTAATAGCCTTGGGATGCTGCAATCCACAGTAGTTTATTGACGTCTCGGTCAACAGCCAGTTTTAGGACATAGTGGTCCTTCGTTAGTTTAAGGACGTTTCGGTCCGACGCCAGTTTTAGGACATAGTGGTCCATCGTTAGTTTAAGGACATTTCGGTCCGTTGTTAGTTTAAGGACATTTCGGTCCATTGTTAAGGAAGCCGGCTACTACTTACAGGGTTTGGGCTTAGGAAGATAGCGAGCGGACATAGGCGTCGTCATCTATCGTTGACCTAGACCGTAACTCGTTAGGCATAGTATTTCTTTAGGAAGCGTCCATTTATTGGCCTGAAAGGTCTTTCACCATGCATTTCCATGAGTAGGTAAGCTCCACCCTAATAGACTTTGTCTATGATATACGGGCCTTCATAGTTCGGCTCGAATTTTCCCCGTTTGGTGCGATTGGGGATCATAGGTCTTTTAACCACTAGCACCAATTCGCCTTGGCGGAACGTTCTCGGCCTAGTCAATTTTTCTTATGAGCGCGTCATCTTTGCTTTATAAACCTCCAGACTCTGTTGCGCTATGAGCCGGGTTTCATCAGGGCATCGAGCTCCTCAAGCCGAAGGTGAGCATTCTCTTCGTCCGTTAGCTCGTAACGAACCACCACTCGTAGAGAGGGCAACTCTATCTCAAGAGGGAGTACTGCTTTCGTACCGAATACCAACGCGTACGGTGTTGTGTTCGTGGCCGTTTTGAACGTAGTTCGATACGCCCAGAGAGCTTCATGCAGTCTCTCGTGCCAGTCCTTCTTATTTCGAAACACCGTCTTTTTCACGACCTTCGTCAAGGTCTTGTTGAAAGTCTCAGCTAGACTGTTAGCTCGGGGATTATGGACCGAAGAGTATCTCCAGTATATGTTATGCTGTTGTGCGAAGCGGCTGATCTTTTGGCTTCTGTAGGCCGGCCCGTTATCGGACATGATCCGTCGCGGAGTGCCGAACCGATAAATGACGTGTGTCCTGAAGAAATGGAGGATATTCTACGTCTTCACTTCCCTCAGCGGTACTGCTTCTGCCCATTTGGAGAAGTAATCAGTTTTCGCCAAAATGAACCGATGTCCTCTGGACGATGCTGGTTCAATGGGCCCGATTATGTCGGTTCCCCACATTTCGAACGGCCAGCTAGCCACTGTTGGGTGTAGTGGATTTGGATGCTGATGGATAAAGTCTCCGTGAATCTGGCACGAGTGACATTGCTTCGCGTATTCGAGGCAGCCTTGGATCTTCGTGGGCCAATAGTAGCCCATCCGTTTGATCTTCAACTTCATCTTCGGGCCGGCTTGGTGAGAACCGCAGAGTCCGTCGTGAGTTTCTTGGACGACTTTCTTTGCTTCTTCTGGTCCCAGGCATCTTAGCCATAGAGAATCAAATGATCTCTTATACAGGGTATCATTGACGAAAGCAAAAGACAGAGCTCGTTTCATAAGCTGATGTCTTGAGGACGCATCTTCAGGTGTCCGACGGGATTTGAAGTAGTCTATAAAGACTTCCCTCCAATCCATATCCTTTTCCTGGTCTTTTATTTGCAGGGCCGTTTGCTCGGTCGCTCCCTTTTCTTCGGACGAATCCAGAAATATTTCTGCCGGTGCAAGAACCTGACGGCTTTGCACAACGATCCTTACGCCATCGAGGTTCTCGTCGGCCAGTTCTTTAGCGAGCTTGGCTAATGCATCCGCCTTGCTATTTTCCGCGCGCGGTATGCTTTCCAAGGCGTAGGAGGGAATTTGAATTAGCAGTTGCTGCACTCTTTCGCCGTATTTCACCAACTCTGGCTTGCACGTCTGATAGTCGCCGTTTACTTGACTAACGACCAGTTGGGAGTCTCCGTATATGAGCAGGTTTTCAATTTCCATGTCGGTGGCGATCTCGAGACCTGCTATCAAAGCTTCATACTCGGCTTCATTGTTTGTCCTCAGCTCTGTTAAGGAGAAGGCAAAGCGCATTATCCTTCCTTGTGGAGTCACGAAGATGAGGCCTACCCCTGATTTGATTATGAGGGTGCTTTATTTGCGCTTTTTCATGAAAGATGCTCCATCGAAGTAAAGTTCCTACCGGGTATCATCTCCGTCGATCGTGTCAAACGCATGTTCGTCTGGCAATTCGCAGTTCAAGGGAGATTCGGCAGGTATCGAATGCTCAGCGAAGAAGTCGGCGATGGCTTGGCCTTTCACGGCCTTGAGAGGTCGATAAATTATCGAGAACCCCATAAAGAGTAGGGCCCATTTAGCGAGCCGTCCTGTTAATATGGCCTTTGACATCAAATATTTGAGGGGATCCACCTTTGATATGAGATGGACCTCATGTGCCAACGCATAGTGTCTGAGCTTCGTTATTGCGAAGATCAACGCCAGGCAGTGTTTTTCAATGGGAGAGTAATTGCTTTCTGCCCCAGTAGAACTCGACTCAAGTAGTAAAGGGCTCTCTCTTTCCCTTGGTCATTTTCTTGTGCCCATAATGCGCCTAGAGAACCTTCGAGGGTTGTCGTATACAGGACGAGAGGTTTTCCTTTAACGGGAGCGGCCAGCACTGGCGGATTCTGCAGGTATTGCTTGATTTCCTCCAGTGCGTTTTGGCATTTGTCATCCCAGACGAACGGGGTTCCCTTTTTCATCAAGTGACTGTAGGGGCGGCACTTGCCGGAAAGATTGGCTATGAATCGCCGGGTATATGCGAGCTTCTCTTGGAGAGACCGCAGTTGCTTGAGAGTCCTTGGCGGAGGCATTTCCATAATCGCCTTGATCTTTGACGGGTCTATCTCGATGCCTCGATGTCGTATGATGAATCCCAAGAACTTGCCTGAGGACACTCCGAACACGCATTTGAGAGGGTTCATCTTCAAGTTGTATTTCCGAAGGCGCTGAAACACGATCTTCAGATGCTCTAAATGTTTCTCGTATGATTTACTTTTAACTACGAGGTCGTCAATATAGCATTCGACGATATCATGTATGAGGTCATCGAAAATCTTCGTCATGGCCCTCTGATAGGTGGCACCGGCGTTCTTTAGACCGAAAGGCATCACCTTGTAGCAAAATATGCCCAAAGGGGTTCGGAAAACGGTATGCTTCTGGTCTTCGGGATGCATCTTTATCTGATTGTATCCTGATGAGCCGTCCATGAAGGAGAAAACTTCGTGAGTGGATGTGTTATCTATCATCAGCTCAATGACCGGTACTGGAAAGTCGTCCTTTGGGCAAGCTTTGTTGAGATCCCGAAAATCTACGCATATGCGCACCGTCCCATTTTTCTTCATCACTAGGACGATATTGGTGATCCAGTCGGGATATTGAACTTCTTGGATGAAGCCGGAGTTGATAAGCTTCTTGACCTCGGCGTTGATGCCCATCTCAAGCTCGAGCCGCATTCTTCTCGGCGCTTGTTTGATCAGTTTGACGTCTGGAGAAATCGCCAATCTGTGGACAGCAATCTCTGGATCGAGTCCCGGTATTTCTGAATAGTTCCATGCGAAGCAGTCTCTATGCTGCATGAGCACGTCCTTTAGCGTAGCCACCCTTTCTTCAGACAACAGCTCACTGACAAATGTCGGCCGCGGGTCACTTGTCGTTCCCAAATCAATCTTTCTGAGGTTGTATGCAGTAGTATGTATTCCATCTTCCAGCTCTTTCGGCGCCGGTGGAAACTCTGAGATCACCTTGCCATCATCGTTTTCGAAGCACCAGGGGAGATCATCCATATTCTCGGGCTCTTCTTCCGACAGCGTTATCACGTGACAGGTACGAGATCGCTTCCAAGACCGATGTTGATCCAGTTCTACTCTCGTGGTTTTCGGTTCATGCTTCTGCGGCGGGGTTACCCTCCAGCTGCTGGATAAAGCGAACCTGCCTTACTGATACCGATCTTCTACCCAGTCTTTGAATGTGAAGCAGTCTTCGAGAGGATGTCCTATTGCTCGATGATAGGAGCAATAGTCTGGATGATTAACTTCACTTGCGTGCTCGGGGTGTTTGGACTCCGGGAGGGTAATCATCTGATGCTTTATGACAAGATCAAGTATCTTTCTTGTCTTGTCTTGGGGAAAAGAGTATGCTCGACCCATCTTCTTCATAAGAGACGAATCCGAATTGCTCGATTCTCGATCGCGTGGCTTCTGGGTCCCGCTTTGTCGCTGTCGAATGCCTTTCCCGCTCTTTGATTTATTTTTGCCTCTGCGTCGGACCTTTTGTATGACGGGTTGACAAGGAAGAACATTTTCATTTTTCGCAACCTGCTGAAGGAGACGCTGCATTCTGGCTTTCTCATAGATAGCCATTTCGCGATTATGATCGTCTTGAACCTTTTGACCTGCTTCCCTTATAAGCTTGTCCATCTGTTCTTCAAACGACGGACTTGGCATTTTCACGGCGGGAGCTCGTTCTGGTTCAGGGTTAGTATCTTCCCACAGAGCATCTCCTTCTTCATCAAAGTCATGTATGACGTAGCAGTCGCGGAATAGCTCCCATTTCTTGGATCGAACATATCCGAGCCCGATCGTTTCCATTCTCCCGTTGGGCAACTTTCGTTGAGTTCCGGGAACGTTCCAGATCCTGTTATAGAACCGTGCTTGTCGCGCAGTTTGCTTAAGGGGTACACCTTGGCGTCTCAAGAGTCTCTTTAGTCCGTCTGTGTAATATCTGGGCAAATGAATGGGCTAGAGCCTGTCAAGTGTAGAATCCGCACCATGCTAAATTTCTTTCTCCACTTTGGTTTTCCCGGATCAGTAGAATAGGATCGCCTTTTCACCTTTTCGCCTGGGAGGGACGTAGAATGTCTGCAGTTCTTTCACACTGTAAGTATCAAGCGCGTCTAGCTCTTTATGATGCTTTGGCGCAACTATGGCAACTTGCAAACCTTGATCTTCATCAGCGAAGGCTTGAATTGATGGCCGAGCAGAGAATACGGTATTGACCTCATCTTCCGAGTCGCTGCCGAAGATCAGCATAGGAGTGGACGGTCCCGGTTTGTTACACTGGGGCGGACCTGAATAAACTATTTCTTCTTCCTCCTCGGTGTCACTCCTAAAGACCAGAATAGTGGTGATAGCTTTGTTCTTGTCCTCCGATTTTCGACATCTTTCCGTGTCTTTGAAATCTGGCAGGAAGTATTTTGCATCCTCATATTTGCGGACTTCGTTTACGGCGAACGGGTTAAGCTCCCCTGTTACGGTATACTCGAGACCATTCTTGAAATACTTCATACACTGGTGTTGTGTAGAAGGGATGATGTTGTACTCGTGTAACCAAGGCCGACCGAGCAAAGCATTGTAGCATGTCTTGGCATCAATGACGTGAAATTTAATGTCTGTGACGAGCAACCCAAAGCGTAGTGTCAATATTACATACCCGAGCGCCCGTGATGACTGAGAGTCAAACCCGGAGATGGTGATTTTATCACGAGCGAGGTGCTGAATGCTCATGCAGATTTCCTTCAACACTCTCACATTGAGGAGATTGACGGAGGACCCATTGTCGACCAGGATTTTGCCTATATTGATATCATGACAGTATCCAGAGACATAAAGGGGACGGTTATGCTCACACGTCCCGAGGAGAAGATCTCCATCGCCGAAGGTGATATCCCTGTGTGCACTTCTTCGAGCTCGTCCTTCATCTTTTCCTCGGCGAGGAAAGCTTGGAATTGCTTGGGCTCTTGCAGTGCCTTGATCAAAAACTCTCTTGCCTCTTTTGATAGAAGAAGGGTTTCGAGAATGCTGAGCTGCGATGGTAGCTTTCTCAAGTGTGCCAGAACGTTGTAGTCCACCTTACTTTTCTTTGGCGGGTCCTTGGCTGTCAGCTCTTTGACGGCTTGGTCATCAAGGATGATATCCTCAGGGACCTTTTCTTTCCCCTTGTCTTTTCTATTTGACCCACTGTTCGAGGGCCCAAGATTCTTTTCGGGCAGCGTACGATTGCGCAGCTGAATATTTTCACAGGTCTTCGGTTCTTCCTCTTTTCCCGAGGTGGACTCTTTAAAGAGAGGGCCAAGAGTTATTTTTTCGTCAGAGTCGCTCCCGAAAGTGAGAACTTGCGATCCCTCATAGTCAACCATATGGCAGTTGCCAGCAGTTCTTTTGCGCTCCTCGGTCGTATTTCTTTGCTCCCGACGAGCTTTACGTTTCATCCGCTTGAAATGTTGTCGGTGAGCAACATATCCATGCCACCATCTTTTAAAGGCTATACACTCTTCAGTAGGGTGCGCAATCTTTCGACGATATAAGCAGTAGCTAGGATGTGTTTCCGCTTCACCAAGAGCGTTCGCTTCGGAGGGTGGCAGCTTCATTCCCATCGATATGGCTTTGGCGAACCTCTTCCTCGTCTTGAACCTGCTTTTATCTGCGGCGGATGTACTTTGATCTGGTGGGAGTGTTTCAACCCTTTCGTCCAGTCGCCGGCGTTTGGCTTTTTCAAATACGGCTGTCTCACGCTCTCGAGCAGTTTTGCTTTTCAGAAGAGCTTCGTTTAGGAATGCATCAATCATTTCGTCTGATGGTCCTAGAAGTTCCGGCTCAGGATCTGCCCCCAGTTTCTCTGCATAAGGAGCTTCTTCATCATTTATCGACGCGTGAGAGATCACATGGCAACTTGCCACGTAATCTTCAGATTCATCCGACGAGTCTTCTTCATTGTCGTCATCTCCATCCTCAAGGACGGGGTCGAGGAATTCTTGGAGTGTAACTGGGGTCCACGCCTTCTGCTTATATTCTTCCAGCGCGTCAATCTGTTTTTGCAGGTCCGTGCGCTTATCACCAGGGTTCACGGGCTTTTTGGTCTTCTTCTTCTTCTTCGAAGACTTTGACGGCTGGGTGTGAGTACTTTGGCTATCACCACCAATCTTTGGAGTTGGACACGGTTTCAGCATTCCCTCGATGATCTCGGGTTCCAGTGGATTTTTCCACCTGATTGCCGGGTGTGTTTAGAGATCCTTTAGCATTCTTTTAGTCTTGGTTGAAAGAGCGACCTCCCATGGAGCTTCTTCTATGAAAGAGCATGACGCCCCCGGTGTATCCGTCTTCTTGGGGGTATGGCTGCGGCGGGTTCACCTTCCAATTCTCGGACAGGGCAAATTTGCCCTGCGGGTATTGATCTTCAATCCAGCCTTTAAAGACGAAGCAATCTTCAATTGGATGGCTTACCGTTTGATGGTAGGGGCAATAGTTGGGGCTATTAGCTTCACCGGGTTGCAACAGGCGTTTCGGATTCGGCAGATTGATGAGCCTGTTGCGCACCGCTAGCTCGAACAATCTCTTCGTTTTGTCCCGGGGAAACGAGTAAGGGCGCTTCATCTTCTCATTATAGAATTGCCGCCTCTCGTCTAGGTGATCAGTTAGTTTTGGACCACTGGGCTGCTGTTGAGTATAGCAACGAATGCCGCCTTCCCTTTGCCCTTTTCGTTCCGTGGCTCCGGTTTTGAAGGAGACGGTCTATGACCCATCTGGTCCATTTGTGCCAGTTTGTCAATCAAGGCCTGGAACGTGGTCGGCTTGAAGAACATCATGAATTGAGAAATAGTTGCCTGAGGGTCCAGAGTGCCCACGAACATGCCCACTGTCGGCGCTTCCTCGATGCGCTGCTCACATTTTGACCATAAATTTCGCCACCGTATTGCGTATTGGACCCAAGTTTCGCCTGGCTTTACCCTGGCGTTAATTAGTGCGGTTATTGGGGTGCGTTCACTAGCACTCGCGAATCTCTGCGTAAACAGCAGTTCCATCTCCGCAAATGTCTTGACAGAGTCGTTTGGAAGTTCAGAATACCACTCGAATGCTGTCTCTCATAAGCTACCAACAAACTGGCGGAGCAGAAATTTATCATCACCCCCGGTGTTGCCGCATAAGGCTCTGAATTGAGCGACATGCTGATGGGGATTGCCCGTCCCTTTATATACATGAAATTTAGGGATCGTATATCCCGGCGAGTACCTTATTTGGTCATACCAGCCTGGATATGGTCGTCCAGTTTTAACAATTTGGCCGGCCGCTTCATTCGCCTGGTGCGCTCGTATGTGCTGGGCAATGTAATCATCCAGAGCGGCCTTGAAGATGGTTTCCTCTTTGGCTACTGAAAGAGCCGGAGGAGGGTTCGATGTCTCCCCTCTGTCGTCTTCAATGATAATCGGGGGGTCTTCAGCTGGAGATTTCGGCTGTAACATCATCCCAGCCATGTCTTTGAACAAGAGAGCCATTCGTTTTATGTTGGCTGCCTGCTCCGCAGCCTCTTTTTCTTTCCTCTCGAGCATTCTTCGGAGGAACTCGGTGTCAGTTTCTTGTTCTCGACGCTGCACCGAGGTCTCTGGATTTTCTTTCGGCCCAGTGAGCGCGGCCATCGCAGTCAGCATCTCCTGAAGTTTCTGCTGCTGTTGTTCCTGAGCCTTCGTTATCGATCGAGTAAGCGGTCGATGACCCGTAGAAGCACGGCTTTCCTCTTTTCCGGAAGCCATATAAACGGTATGCACTACCATACCCCCAAACTTGGGGCGTTTAGGTTCAGCATCCTTGCGGTTCGTCGCGGACACAGGGGCTTTCTCTGGCCTCCTTCTCTTGTGAGCAGTTGACGTCGAAGGAGCCGTTGCAGCGGGCACCCAGGCGGATGACATCTTCTGCGGTACCACGAGATGGCTCTTTTCTTGCTGAGCTTTGAGCTTCTTTGGTTGGCGAGAGTAGTCCTGATTAATCACCGATTCCTGGACCTGTCGCCAGACTTTATAAATTTTGGAGGACAGCCGCTGAGGGGGCTGTTCTGGCTTCGCCTTCGGTGCATTCTCCACGGGTGGAGGAGATCTTTTCAGCACAGCAGTAGGAGAGTTCCTGCGCACCTTGTTAAGCAGTTCAAAACTGTTCCCAGTTGGAACAGCAGCATCGATCTCCACCGTTGGAGCTGGTGGAGTAAATCCAGACGGAGAGCTACCCCCAGCCTTCCTTACTCGGCGTCAGTGACGACGGCGAGCATGTCGCGCAGATGGTGTTGGTTCAGCTATGGGGATGGTTTTGTCATGCCCCCTGTTCTGGTCAGGCGCTGCTGGTACCAGCCTCTTGAAAACCGACGTCCGTTGAGCAGCAGTATCCAATCTGTCAAAGACAGACCTTTGAGCAGGAACGGGAGCCGGAGTGGCCAGCCTTGTAAAGACTGGTCCTTTGACGGGAGAAGCTTCTTTAGTGACCTCGAGAGCAGGAATGGCTATCTGTTTTGAGATGGCCGCTTCAGGTATCGTGGGCTTCTTGACGGGCTTCTTGACAGGCCCATTGGAGTTCAGGCTCAGCCTATTGAAGATTAATGCTGTCGGCTTAGCATTGGATGACCCGTTGAGATGGGTCATGGTGATAGTGAGCCGATCAAAGACCGACTTCTTCTGCGCTTCTTGCGGCAGCGGGATGTTAACGCTCACTGGTGGGAGCATAGTCCCGAAGAACAACCCGGTGGTAGCCTGCGTTACCCGCTCTACCGGCATTGTGAGAAGGGAGGCTGCCTGGGGCCCGTAAGTTACACCTCCAGATGAGGCGGAACGGGTGTTGCAGTTGCAGCTGGAACATTTTGTGCAGGTAGACGCCATTGATCTTCCGTTTTCTGCATCGAGCAAGACACCAAATCTTAGTACCTCGAACCCAAGGGCAACCATATCAAACCGCGATTCGTTCACGAACACGACACATGAAGTGTGGAGTGGAAAGAGGAAAAGGTCCCACCGGGCGTGCCAGAATCTGTTCCCCGCCGAAAACACGGGGGCGCGACAGCGCGGGTCCGTCTTGCCTGAGTCTCGGGGCAGATGCTAATTGGTGCTATCCGTCCACCTCTCCGAAGATACCAAGTTGATTTATGACACCGTATATCGAAGCTTTAAACGGGTGCTGCCGATGTAGCAGATTTCGTCAGATTCCCCCTCATTGAGGGAATTTTGATTGTGGGGACGCTCTTCCCTGCAGGCGTAAGCCCCTGCAATTAATTACGCTACCACATTGCGGTAACTTTCTCCTTCTCCAGATGGTCACTTCGTGTCGTGGGTGTTTGTTTTGTTTTTGGTTGCCCGTGGATTGTATACGGAGACTAATGTATGTTGTCGTCCGTAGGGCATGGATTAGTCCAAATCCGTATCTTCTTAGATTTGGGTTTGGGGTTGGGTTTAAGGATACGTTAGTCTCATTTGGGACTAAGATTAACTTAAACGTTTGTTAAGGATACGTTAGCCTAATTTTAGACTAAGATCAACTTAACGGGATCGTTTAGATCCAACAAGAGAACAATTGGGCCCTATTGTTTATTTTAGTGACATTGCGGTCGATTACCAGTTTAAGGACATGGTGGTCCAATGTTAGTTTAAGGACATCTCGGTCCAAGGTTAAGGACATCATAGTCCGTGAGTTTAAAGACCTCACAGTCAAGGTTAAGGACATCATAGTCCGTGAGTTTAAAGACCTCACAGTCAAGGTTAAAGACAACATAGTCCGTGAGTTTAAGGACCCCACAGTCCATGAAATGTATGGTTGTCGGGACCCGTCACCTCTCTGAAGACGTTGAAGGATTACAATGACAAATATCAGAGAAGTTCAGAGATGTACCCTTAAACCGATGTGGGTTGAGAGACATGTAGTCCAATTGGGACTAAGATCTGTGATTTATGAGCATATGAACTCAATTAATCTGAATTGAGGACTTATGGCCAATATGGGCTAAGTCCATTCAATTACAATGTTCAACATTTGTTTTTGGAGTTGTTGTATGTTTATTTGAGTCCAATCCCCTTAAAAAAAATGCTAAGCATTGGTTTGGTCTCTGACAATGTTTTGTCTTTAGTTGAATACTGTGCATTTATTATAGCTCCATGCCTGTTCAAAGAACAGTTTATGTTTTGTCCAAGCGCGCATAAAAGCATGTGGCGCACTTGGCACTAGCGCCAGATATGAAGCGCTCATGCGCTTAGCGCTTTGCGTTAGATGTAGAGCGCTGATGCGCTTTTAGTTGAAGCGTTGGGGCGTTTGGCGCTGGTGCCATGTAATGAGTGCAGAGCGCTTTTAGTAATGCGACGCACACGTGAGGAGAACGTGGCGCGCTTAGCGTTGAGCGCTAGCCAATAAGCGCAGTGTGCTGTGTCTGAAGCGCTATGGCGCTGCAGCGCTTTGCGCTAGATTAAGAGCACTAAGGCACTTTTGAATTAGGAGCGCGAAGGCTCTTATTAGATTAGGAGCGCTAAGGCTCTTCTTAGGTTAACTTTGCGCTCTGCAGATTATCTGTTCTTTGATAAGAGACTTTGTCTCAAGATTCTAAGAACAAAGTTCTTAATTCATAGGAGATATTTCAATCTCTTTTTGATGAAAGGCTTTGCCTTTGTGGATCTGTGATCCTAAGAGAATTGAATAATTCTCCCCCCTTTATAATGAGATGTTCATAATCTCTTTTGTGAAAGACAACTTTGTCTTATAGATCTATGATCTGTGAAAGAAGTAAGTACTTGTGTTTATATTGAGACGATTTCGTCTGTATATTCTTTTTACCTTGAAAAAGAATTGTCTTCTTTTGCCGAGAGCTCCTTCTTCTTCTTGAGATTTTCTCAAAGTTTATGGGGGGTTCCTCTATCTGAGACTTGAAGTCTCGGGTCCTTTATATAGGGTAAGCTGGTTTGTTCAATTAGTTAAGGAGATCTTTTCTCCAATTGATTTGGGGAATTTCCCATCGTTGGATCTTTGATCCAAGGGCTTCTGATTTACAGAAGGCAATCTTCTTGTTTTTAACAAAATTGGAAAATCTTTCCATGCAGAATTTGTTCTGACTTTGGTAATTTTTATTTACCATTGGATCATTTGATTCAACGGTGCTCTGATTTACAGAGCACAATTTTGTTGTTTGGAAAGATTTTGAGAAATCTTTCCTTAACAGAATTTAATTCTGGTTAATTAATGATTTATCATTATTATTAGATTTTTGATCTAACGGTGGGGAGCTTTTAGTTCCAGCGCTAGCGCTTATGTGCTCTGCCCATGGTGCGCTACTTGGAGCGCAGCGTTCTTAGCGCTAGCGCACACGTGCTTTGCACGTGGTGCGCTACATGTAGCGCAACGCCTATGCGCTTTGCACGGGGTGCGCTAGTTGTAGCGCAGCGCTTGACGCTGCATCTAAAGCAATGCTTTATTGGAGGTGTCTCTTCACCCTCCTTTTAGGTCAAACTTATATTCCCCAGAACTTTCATTTCCCAGGTCTTGGAAATAGCTCCACTATGCACAAATTTTCTGTACCTAGTCTTCATAATCTGAAGCAAAACTTCTTTCTTTTCTCGTCTCCAAAGAACCCTCTCAACTATGGCTTGTAACCGCCCATATGCTCGTCGACAATCATGGGAAGTGCCCATCCAGGACATTATTCCTCGCTTTGCTACGCGCTTGGTGGATCCTGCTCTTACGGATGACCAATGCGACACAGCGCTGTACGAGCTCTTGACTCGTGTAGGGTCTCCTCTCCCTCCACACTCTATTTGGCTTCGGATGATCCTTGCGTCTGTGCTCGCTGATATTCTCCCTCCTCCAGCAGAGATGACCCCGACAATGCTCGATGCTGCTGAAGACAAGATCGAGTGCTTCTTCGAGGCGCATTTGATCACTAAAGCCCTGAGGGATTGCTCTGTCCATTTGTTGAGCCAGATACGGGCTCGTCGGGTCGTTATCTCCACTTTCTCTGGTGAGTGCGGCGCTGATCGATGGGTGGCTACTCCTCGAGAAGATCGCCGTTTTGACATGGTGGAAAAGACAGAGAGGGAACTGGATAATCTCATTCTTAGCTTTGCATACCCCTGTCCTTTTGATCCCATGTTTGGTGATCTGTTTACATTGTAATAAAAAAAATCTAATAAAGTATTTTATTATCTGCCAAGTGCTCCTCTTATTTTTAATTCTTTGTTATTTCTTTGTCAGGCGCTTATGCGCTGCATAACTTAACTTGTTATAGCCAGGTGCAAGTAATGAAGTGCTCTTGGCAATTAGCGCTCTCGTGCTCTGCATGCGAGCGCCGTTTCAGAGTCTTTGGCTCTCAGTGCTGGCGCATTCACTGCTGGCGCTCTTCACGAAGTGTCGCTTCATTTCAAACCTCGGAATTTGAACAGAGCTTTGCTCTGATTGGGGAAACAGATCCCCTGCACGGAATGTCACTGTTTGTTCGACTTGATCCCCAGCATGGAGTGTCACTGATCGACCTGTCCCCGGCACGGAGTGTCGCTGATGTTCGACTTGTCCTCTGCACGGAGTGTCGCTGTTTGTTCGACTTGATCCCCGTCACGAAGTGTTGCTGGTTGTTCGACTTGATCCCCGGCACGGAGTGTCGCTGTTTGTTCAACTTGATCCCCAGCACAGAGTGCCGCTGTTTGTTCGACTTGATGCCTGGCGTGGAGTGTCGCCGATCGACTTGATCCCCGGCACGGAGTGTCGCTGATCGACTTGTCCCTGGCACGGAGTGTCGCTGATGTTCGACTTGATCCCCGGCACGGAGTATCGCTGGTCAACTTGTCCCCGGCACAGAGTGTCGCTGTTTGTTCGACTTGATCCCTGGCACGGAGTGTCGCTGTTTGTTCGACTTGATCCCGAGGCGGAGCATGATTCCGACAGGGAGGTAGATATCCGAGGCGAAGCATGATTTTGACATGGGGTAAATTCTGGGACGAAGCATGATTCCGCCGCAGAGGTTGTCTATTTGATTTGGGTTGTCATCGGCATCGCTACACTGGAATATGGTACCAGGAGTGAATCATCATTTGCCTTTGAGAGTATTTGGGGATTTTGGTTTTGGTTTGGCATTAGCATCACTACACTGGAATATGGTACCAGGAGCGAATCATCATTTGCATTTGCTTATTAGGAAGCCATGGCTTAGGGAACAGGTTTAGATCCCTATCACCTAAGACTTTTCAATTTTATTGGTCGTAAGGGTCCCATAAAAGAATTTTCTCCCTACGAGCCGTAAGGATCCCGTAAGTGCATTTTTTCCTTAGGAGTCGTGAGGACCCCCAAGTGTGTTTTTCCTTTGTGGGTCATAAGGATCCCACGAAGGCGTTTTCTTACGAGTCGTAAGGATCTCGCAAGTTTTGTTCTCCTCATGCATTGTGAGGACATATGAGTGGATTTCCCTCGTTCCCAGTTTAATGACTTAGGGGGTCATCTGTTTTCAGTTTAACGACTTAGAGGTCATATGTTCCCTGTTTAAAGACTTGGGGGTCTATTGTGCCCAGTTTAACGACTTAGAGGTCATCCGTTCCTAGTTTAACGACTTAGAGGTCATATGTTCCCAGTTTAAAGACTTGGGGGTCTATTGTACCCAGTTTAACGACTTAGAGATCATATGTTCCCAGTTTAACGACTTAGAGGTCATCTATTCCCAGTTTAAAGACTTAGGGGTCTATTGTGCCCAGTTTAACGACTTAGAGGTCATCTGTTCCCAGTTTAATGACAAAAACCGGTAAGAAATTGATTCTAACCGATTTGAAAGAGGTCATATGTTCCCAGTTTAACGACTTAGAGGTCATATGTTTCCAGTTTAACAACTTAGAGGTCATCTGTTCCCAGTTTAAAGACTTAGGGATCTATTGGATCGGAGTTTGGATGTTTGGGGTTAGGGTAGGCATCGGCGTTGCTAACACTGAAGCACATGTGCTAGGAGCAATTCATCATTTGCCTTTACCCGTTGGGCAGCGATGGCTTAGGAAACAGGTTTGGGTCCCTATCACCTAAGACTTCTCAATTGCATGGACCGTAAGGGTCCCATAAAAGCATCTTCTCCCTACGGGTCGTAAGGATCCCGTAGGTGTATTTTCTCCTTAGGAGCCGTAAGGACTCCCAAGTGGGTTTTTCCTTTGTGAGTCGTAAGGATCCCACGAAGATTTGTTCTCCTCATGCATCGTGAGGACACATGAGTGGGTCTTCCCTAATGGGGCATAATTTCGAGGGTGGAGACCGGCTGCGTTTCTGGTGATTGCAGTAGGGTATGGGTATGATGAGAATTATTTGAGCCCGTGGATTGTATACGACAGTCAACTTGGGTACCAACCGTAGGGCTGGAAGAATTTTGGGAAATTGTCGGCGTCTGCATCGCTGCACTGGAATATGGTACCAGGGGCGACTCATCATTCGCCGTTGGGGATTTGAGTTTTGGATGGCGTCTATATCGCTCCACTGGAATATGGTACCAGGAGCGACTCATCATTCGTCGTTGGGATTTGAATTTTGGACGGCGTCTGCATCGCTGCACTGGAATATGGTACTAGGAGCGACACATCATTCGCCTTTTTTTACCGCGATTGCTCTATCATTTCAGATTTTCTTATCACGGTCATTTTAGCTTTATTTATTCGCGGTTGCCCCATCATTTCGGCTTTATTTTCTTATTTATCTTACTCGCTGATTTTTATTGCGAGTTGCCCCGTCATTTTGGCTTTATTTTCATCTTTATTTTTACTCGCTGATTTTTATTGCGAGTTACCCCATCATTTCGTCTTTTCTTTTGTTTTTATTTACACACTTTTTTATTTACATTCCCAGTTTAACGACTTAGAGGTCGATTATTCCCAGTTTAATGACATGGTGGTCAGCGGTTCCAAGTTTAAAGACTTAGAGATCTATCGTTCCCAGTTTAACGACGTGGTTTTCAGCTTGCTTATCCCAGCTCCTCGAACTTTGATCTTGGTGGAGTTGTGTTGATGACCGTAGCTCTGTGGCTTGTCAGTACATCTGACGACTGTGGGGCTTTCCCAAGTTTGTATTGGTTCTCCACCCAATCTTTGAAAATATAGCAGTCTTCGATGGTATGACTCACCATTCTATGATATAGGAAGTATATGGGATTGCCGATCATGTTCATTTCATGTGTCCTCTTTAGAACAGGCAGTTGCAGACCGCTGTTCAAGGCGTCCGCGAATATTTTACGGACTTCATCCTTCCTGAAGGAGTATACCTTCTTCTTTCTCTCCGTTGGAGTAGGTGCCTTTACTGACGCTGGTCCTTGAGGCCGATCAGTCTATGGTTCGCCCTTTTCAGATAATGGCACATGTCTGAAAGAATCAGGTTCCCGAAGGGCTCCGGTCTCCATTTGTATGAAATCGGCGGTCGTAGCTTGACTGTTTGCTAACACGCATTTAGACAGTTCTATTTCTCCCGTCTTGTATTGCTTTTCTACCCAATCTTTAAAAACGAAGCAGTCCTCAATGGCATGACTTATCACTCTGTGATAGAGGCAATATTTTGGGTCTTCGGTCGTACTCACTTCTTGCGGTCTCTTTGACTCTGGCAGCTTTAGACCGTTTCTTAGGGCGTCCTTGAATATCTTGTGGACTTTGTCCCTTTTGAAGGAATAAACCTTATCCAGTTTCTCTTTCAGAGGCGATTCCCCTTCGGTGTATGTATCGGAAGGACTGGAGGCTGATCGCGGCCGTTTTTCGCGAAGCCGCTCCGCTCTTAGGATGAAGGGGGTATCAGTTGGCTGACTCCGGGAATCAATCCCTGGCTCATGAACCAAAATTTGATTCTGCTGTAATTGAAATCGGGCGACTTGGGTCGCGAGGTCTGCCGCGACGTTTGCCAATTCGTCGACTTTAGACTGTACCTTGGCTAACTTCTCATCCCTGTCCTGAAGCTGCCTCTGAAGCCATCGGAATAATGCTTGTTCTGTAGTTCCGGTTATGACAACCGGGTCATCCTTATTGCCTGAGATTAATTCCGCAGGAACCCCGGGCTCTTTTGGCTTATCGGCCTGAGCGATCTCTTCATCATTTAGACCGAGTCGACGTTGGGTGACGTCCACCATATCATCACCATGGCTGTGAAGCATAGGAGGGTTCGTTTCTTCATGTCCGACCATGTAGACAGTGTGGACCACATATGCAGCCGTCTCTTTATCTTTGGCGGGGTAACCCCGTTCTTGGAGCCTCATGAAGCTCAGCCTATCGTGAGCCCTAGCCCTTTTGTTAGCTCTGTATCTGAGCCTTTTCTGCCTCAGCTTCTCGATTTTGAGGGCTTGGTGGGCATCCGTATTTTGGGAAGCCACCATAAGTCGATTGATAGGGAGCTTAAAGAAGATATCCGATCGAGCAGTTGTCGAGGGTACCGCTGGAGCTTGCCCAAGATGCCCCGTTGCTTTGTTGACGTTGATGGCCTTGCCCCCAGCTGAAGCCAAGGAAAGTCGTTCAGACACCGACTTGCGTTTGGGTAGTGGTGCCCTCGAGATCACCACATTTGGCATCTTGCCTTTCGAGACCGGTTTGTCTGTTACCGGAGCTTGAGGAGCTGGAATGGCGTTAGCTGGTACGAACAGAATAGAACCAAACTGTAGCAGCGGCTCCTCCCACTGTCGCTCAAGACTGGCCGGGAGGACCTTCCTGGAGTCCATCTTCATCGTTTTGGAGATGGGAGCTGAGTTCATCTTTGGAGACACTGTTGAAAATTGATTGCTTGGAAAACTGCATGAAAGAGTATTATTTTAGTATAAACATAGATATGTATATTGATTGAGTTCGCATTATTGTTTAACCCGAAATATGGGAGGAGAGATTGGTCCCACCGGGCGTGCCAGAATCTTTAGGGTGTTTTTCGTCACCCCATTGAGATGGGAATACGCGCGCGCTGGTCAGACGCAGTAGAGATTCCCCCTGCCTAGGGTAGGCTGGGGTTTATTGATTGTGGGGATCCGAATCTCCGGCAGCTGCGGACTAAGCTTCCGTTAATTACCCCTCGGCTTTAGAGCGAGAGAACCTCCGATTGACGGGTCAAAATGGACATGCGAACTCAATGCGATGCGTTGGTGTGCTTTTTTTTGTTTTGTTCCATTTGTTAAAAAAAGGATATATGTATTTTTCTATATATAAAAAAAACAAAAATAAATAAGTAAATAAATATTTAGAGAAACGTTTTTTTATTTATAATTTTAAAATATTATTTATAATTTATCTTTATTTATTTAATATTTATTTATTTTTTAAATAAAAAAGATTAAAATAAATAAAAGATGGAAGAAAGAAGAAAAGAAAAGAAAATAAATTAAAATAAAAAAATAGGGGGGGGGACCTGGGCTCCCATTAAATGGGAGCCTCCCCTCACATGCTAGCATGTGAAGGGGCCAAAAGGGCTCCCATTAAATGGAAGCCCTCCGCCTCACTTGCTAGCATGTGATAAGGGCAAAAAGGCCTCCAAAAAAATGATTTTTTTTGTGTGGATTTAAACTCCAAAAGCATTTTAAATATGGAGTTCAACTCCAAAAAGATTTTAAATGGAGTTTAACTCCAAAAAGATTTTTATTGTGGAGTTGAACTCCAAAAAAAGTTTTAAATGGAGTTCAACTTCAAAAAAAGAATTTTAAATGGAGTAAAGCTCCAAAAGAATTTTAAATGGAGTTCAACTCCAAAAAGATTTAATATGGAGTTAAACTACCCAAAAAAGAGTTTTAAATGGAGTTTAACTCCGAAAAGATTTTTATTGCGGAGTTACACTCCAAAAGAATTTTATTTGTGGAGTTAAACTCCGAAAGAATTTAAATGGAGTTAAACTCCGAAAGAATTTTTATTGTGGAGTTGAACTCCGAAAGAATTTTAAATGTGGAGTTAAACTCCAAAAGAATTTTAAATGGAGTTCAACTCCAAAAAGATTTTTATTGTAGAGTTAAACTCCTAAAAAGATTTAATGTGGTGTGGAGTTAAACTCCACTAAATGGGGAGCCTTCCACTCACATGAGAAGGAGGGAAAGCTCCGACTTAGTGGGAGCTCCCCTCTCCCTCACGTGAGAGGAAGCAGGAGCTCCAAAAAGAATTTTTTTTTACTCTAAAAAAATTATTTGGAGTTAAACTCCCAAAACAATTTTATTCGGAGTTCAACTCCACAAAAAAAGTTTTTATTATAGATTCAAACTCCAAAATAATTTTATTTGTGGAGTTAAACTCCAAAAGATTTTCTCCTTTCTCTTTTGAGAAGAAACCCAAAATGGGTTTTCTTGAAACTCCAAGATCTAGATCTTGGATGATAAAAAAAGAGACCCTTTTTCTTCTCTTGATAGAGTCTTGGAAGGTGGGTTTATGGTAAAACTTTGTTTAGTTTTAAAAAAAAAGAGAGAGCTAAATTCTTGATTTATTTGGAAAATGAAAAGGAAGAGGAAGAACTTGAAAAAGAGAGATAGGAGGCACAAATCCTAGTTTTTTGAGGGAATAAAAAGTCTATCTTTTATTCATCATCATGTTGCCTTATATAGGCTTATACATTTACACATTTGCATTTTGCTCATCTCATGCATCATGTGCTTATTTCTTTTTGCACATAAGCCATGGGCTTTATAAAAATTTGGCTTTATGCCCATTCATGCATAGAAAATTACATTAAAATTATTTATTACATGATTTTTATTTTGGCATGGAGTAGGGCCCGCCGCTTTATGTTCGGACTCGACCTGGGCATGGGCCCACTTGACCTGGGCTTGGGCCCACTTGGCTTGGGGTTGACCTTGACTTTGACTTGGTCAACCGGTGCAATTTTTGACCCCAACAATGGCAAGACGGGCTGTCATGCTGCTTGAATTTGACATAATCTACACTCCTCAAAAAGCAGTAAAAGGGCAAGCCCATGCCGACTTCCTCACTGCTCATCCCATACCAGAAGGGTCGCCACTAAATTGTTGCACCTCGAGGATAACGAGCCATGTTGGGAGTTCTACTTAGATGGAGCTTCATCAATAAGGACCTCTAGCAAATTAAGCATCCCATAAATAAAAGCAGGGATAGAATTGGTGTTCATCACGTCATCGGGAGAAACTCTGCGACGTTCCTTTGTTCTTACCGAGCCTTGCATAAATAACAAGGCTGAGTATGAAGCTCTGATAGCTGGCCTGGAACTTGCCATAGAAATAAAAGATCCTTCGGCTACGGGTCTACGGTGCTTCCCAGCTTGTCGTCAACCAAGTGAGCGGTGACTACAAAATATATAAGCCCGAGTTAGCTCAATACAGAAGCCAGGTGGTGGAACCCATGAAACAGTTCACCCATATTGAACTAATGAGAGTTCATACGGCGTTGAACGGAAAAGCCGATGTACTCGCTCGCCTAGTCAAAAAGCCGGCCGATCCCGACATGGATGAAATTCTGATCACAGTCAGAAGCCGATAAATTCTGCCTCTAGTCTCTTTACGAGAGGAAGAAAGCGTAGAACAAGAGAATAATCATATCAAAGAAACTCTGATCATTCAAAACGAGCCCGATTGGAAAGAACCTTTCATAGAGTATCTCAAATACGACAAGCTGCCCGAAGAAAAATCCGTGAGGGTTCGGCTGAAGAAGAGTGCTCTCCGATATGTGTTTGTAAATAATACGCTATACCGCAGATCATACGACCAGCTCTGGCTCAGGTGTGTGTCCTCGGCCGAAACCCAAAAGGTTATGAAAGAAATTCTTCAGGTGTCTGCGGAGCTCGCCAATCCGGCCCTAAGATGCGGCTTCAAATCAAACGGCTTGGGTATTATTGGCCTACGATGATAAAGGATTGTGAAGAGCATATGAAGAAATGTCATCTCTGCCAAATTCACGGTGACTTCACTCACAAGCATCCCAATCCATTTCATCCTATGGTGGTGTCATGGCCCTTCGAAGTTTGGAGCACCGACATAGTTGGCCCAATTGATCCTCCATCATCCAAAAGCCACCGGTTCATATTGGCCACAACTAATTATTTCTCCAGATGGGCTGAAGCTTTCCCGCTAAAGAAGTCAAGATCGAAGATATTCTAACGTTCTTCCGGCATAATATTCTAACCACTTCGATACACCTAGAAGAATTATTTCTGACAACGGGCCTTCTTTCAAGAGCTTCAAAGTCTCAAGGTTCGCTACTTAACACAAAATAGACCGGAGATATTCCTCCATGTACAATACAAGAGCCAATGGGCTAGCTGAAACCTTCAATAAGACTCTATGTAAGCTCCTGAGGAAAAATACTTCAGCCAACAAGAGAGACTGAAATCTCAAGTTCCACGAGGCATTCTGGGTATATCGTAACACGCACCGCACTCCAACTCAGTCAACTCCATACTCGCTACTTTTTAGAGTGGAGGCGATCCTCCTCCTCGAAGTCGAAGTTCCAAACCTCAAAATGGCCGTCCAGCACGGTTTGACGGAGGAAGAAAATGTTCTCCTTCGGCTCGAAGAACTTAATGCCCTCGAAGAAAAGAGACTCGCAGTACAGCAAAATCTGGAGCTATACCGAGGCCAAATGTCACGGGCCTATAACAAGATAACCCTTCTCCACACTTTCGAGAAAGGCAAATTGGTGTTGGTCCTCAAAAGACTGATCATCCCCAATCGAAATGCCAAGAGAAACTTCAAGCCGAATTGGGAAGGGCCATACGTCATCGAGAAAATGTTTGATGGATAATCCTACCATCTGATAAATGCCGAGGGAGAAAGGCCCATGCTACCCATCGATGGCCGAAATCTCAAGAAATACTAGCATGAATACTCCAAGTCGTAGACAATTTGAGCACACCAGCCCTATGGTTTGAATCATACATCCTGTAAAACCGTATACAATCCACGGGCATAAATGACCCCTATCTCTCCCAAGTCCCTCTAGCGAGGCTACATCTAAAACCCCACCGGTGATGAAGCTCCAACAACGAGGCAGCAAAAAAACGGTATGTCCATAAGCAAAGCGAGCACGGATGAAGACCCGAAAGGGCTCCGTGAGTAAAAACAGAAGGACTCCCGAAAGGGCGCATACTCATGAAAAAGAGATAAAAATACACTCGCAAAGTCATCTTGACCTTGTGAGAAGAATATCTCCGCATGAGATCCTTACGACTCATAAAGGAACAACACACTTAGGAATCGCCACGATTCCTAAAGAGAATATACACTTACGAGATCCTCTCGACTCATAGAGAGAAAATGCTTTTATGATACCCTTACGGCTCATAAAATTAAAATGTCTTAGGTGACAGGGACCTAAACCTGTCTCCTAAGCCATCGCTCCTTAACAGGCAACGACAAATGATGAGTCGCTCCTGGCACCACACTTCAGTATTAACGGTGCTGATGCTGACCCAAAACCCAAATCCTAAGTTTTCCCAGGGCATATGATGAGCCACTCCTGGCACTACACTCCAGTAATAGTGATACCGATGCCGAACCAAAATCAAGATTCCAAGTCCCCCAGGGCATATGATGAGTCGCTCTTGGCGCTATTCCGTGGTAGCGACGCTGATGCAAAAGAAAATCCAAATTCCAAGTCCTATCAAAAGTCCCGCCAAACAAGACAGAAATCAAACAAATCAAATCAACGTCTCGCCAGGCAGCGCTTCCAAGCTCAAAAGTCCCACTGGACGGATAGAAAACTCCCAAAACAAATCAAATTAACAAGTCAACCAATGACCTCCTTGGCTGAATCAAGCTCCAGCTCGAAAACAAGTCAACTAATGACCTTCCTGATGGAATCAAGCTCCACCTCAGAAACAAGTAAAATCCCAACACCGCAAAAAGCGGAGCAAGTCAAATTAAATCCCGACACCACAAGAAGCGCAGCAAGTCAACTTCAACCCCGACACCGCAAGCAGCGGAGCAAGTCAACTTCACCCCTGACACCGCAAAAAGTAGAGCAAGTCAACTTCTCCCCCGACACCATAAGAAGCAGAGCATGTCAACTTCAATCCCGATACCACAAAAAGCGGAGCAAGTCAAATCAAATCCCGACACCGCAAGAAGCGGAGTAAGTCAACTTCAACCCTAACACCGTAAGAAGCGGAGCAAGTCAACTTTAATCCCAACACCGTAGAAAGCGGAGTAAATCAAATCAAATCCTGACACCGCAAGAAGCGAAGCAAATCAACTTCAACCCTGACACCGTAAGAAGCGGAGCAAGTCAAATCAAGTATCGACCGTCTAAGCCGCAAAAATGGCAGCATTGACCGTCCAAGTCACAAAAATGGTAGCACCGACCATCCAAGTCGCAAAAATTGCAGCATCGACCGTCCACGTCGCTAAAATGGAAGCATACCCTCCACGTCGTCAAAAGGGAATTTAACCAAATCAATCTCCATATAGAATAAAATCCATCAATTTCATGCACACAACTCATACACGCGGTGTGCATTTATTGATGAGGGAACTTTGTTGGGGTCAAAAATTACACCCCGGTTGATCAAGTCAAAACCAAAGTCAACCCCAAGTCAAGCGGGTCCGAGCCCAAGCAAGCGGGTCTAATCCCAAGCCAAGTGGGTCTAAACCCAAGTCAAGACCAAGTATGGAAAGGACCGACTCCATGCCAAAAAGGAGGTAATAAATTACTTAAATGCAATTTTTAGAAATAAATGTATGAAAAATAGGCAAAGTCAAAATTTTGTAAACCCCATAGGTTATGTGCAAAAAGAAATAAACACATGAGGCATGGGGAGGCACAAGTACCATTTGGAAAAGCCTAAGGGGCTATATGTAATATGTGTAGCCTATAAAAGGCAAACTTGATGAGAAAATCAATAACTTTCATTCTCTCATCTTTCTAGGGTCCCGTGCCTCCTCCTTTTTAAAGATGTTAAAGCTTCCTTTTTTTGAATTAAATTAAGAGTTTCACTCTTCTTCTCTCAAAAAGGAATAGTTTTTCACCATAAAACCCTTGAAGGGAAGTTCAACTCTCCCATCAAATCTCTAAAATGAGAGATTTTTAAATCTCATCACTCTTTTTCTCTAAGATCCAAAAAAAAGAAAGGAGGAACAAGGAGACACATCTCCAAAAATCATAGTTTAGGAGGAAAGAGAGGATCCAACGTTTAAGGGAGAAGAAAGGGGTTCTCTTTCATCATCTCTGAAAATCTTTTCTTTAGGAGTTTAACTCCCCCGATTCCGCAAAATAAAATATAAAAATTCTTCTTTTTTGAGTAGTTTAACTCCAAAGTCCCTTGGGAGTTCAACACCCAGTCCAGGGGCTAACTTTTCGAGGAATAGGCCAGACCTGGCCATTTCTCAAGAACAATAGCTAACCTTTTTCCGTCGGTGTTTCCAGCGGGTACGCACTGCCCACATGGTCCGCTGCGCCTAGCGGCTGTGTGCCGTGCACGTGGCTCGCTGCACCTAGCAGCCGCATGGCGCGCACGTGGCTCGATGGCGCCCTGCGTCTCATGCGTCCTTAGGATGCTTCTCACTTCTCTTTTTCTCACACGTTCCACACTCAAAACACTTCTCCTGTTAAATAAAAATTTCTAACAGGACGCTGCTCCGCAGTGTGCAAGGGGGATGCTAGGCCCTGATACATCCAAAACACCGTAAACTTCGGGTAGCGGGACCCTTGTAAACTCTGTGAGGCCCTGATAGATCCAAAACACCTTCAAAGCACAACACGCGCATACTGCAAATTGAGTTCGCATGACCAGTTTGACCCGTCAACAGGAGGTTCCTTCGCTCTCAAGAGCGAAGGATAATTAATGGCAGCTTAGTCCACGGCTGCCGAAGACTCAGATCACCACAATCAGTAAATCCCAATATGCCCCAGACAAGGAAAATATGTATACGTCTGACAAGTGCGCGCATTCCTATCTCAATAGGGTGATGAAAAACACTCTACATCTATAAATATGAATGGTCAACTAGGAGGATTTTTCTCAGGCACAAGAGGAGTTAGACAAGGTGACCCTTTATCTCTTGCTATTTATATAATAGCTTCTGAATATCTCAGTAGAGAAATTACTCATTTGAATACAGCTCGAAAGATAATGCCTTACAGGAACAAGACTAAAAATGTTAATATTTCTCACCTGCTATAGTACGATGATGATAGTCTGATTTTTACAAATGGCAGTGAGTCTAAAAACTCTCTTTGATTTTTTACATGTATATAAGGAGCAATCTGGGCAGAAGATAAACAAGTTAAAGAGTGCCTTTTACATAAGCAAAGACGGTCTTCTTTCAACCTGTTCATCTATTCAGTCTATAATTGAGATTAATTAAAGGACTTGGCCTTTAATTTAACTTGGAGCCCCAGTATTTCATGGAAGATGTAAAATCAGCTATTTTGAGCCTCTTATAGAGAAAATAAAAGTAAAGCTGCAAGCATGGCAAAACTAGCTATTATCTGTAGTAGGAAAATATATGCTCATTAAGCACGTTTTGATGTCTATGCCAGTTCATATTTTAGCTTCGTGCAATCCTCCCACTACAGTGATAAAAAAGAATTACTTCAATGATAGCAAAATCCTTCAGGAATGATTGTGATAGCAATAATCATCATCAATGGGTCTCATGGGATATAATATGTAAACCTCAACAAGAAGGAGGTCTTAACATCAGACTTCCAAGTGAAGTCATTGAAGCCTATAACATGAAGAAATCTTGGAAGTTCACTAAAAATGGCAGCTTGTGGGCGAGCTTTATGCATGCTAAATATGTAAACGATTCTGTTCCTTTTATTACTGCTATAACGTCTTCTACTTGGAAAAAGATATATCATTATATTCCAATTATCAGATCACTATCTAAGTGGATTATTGGGCAAGGTACAATTGATTTTTGGTTTGATATTTGGCATGGAGACTTGCCTTTGAAAGATTGTGTAAATATTCAGAAAGCTGCTATTCCTATCAATAGAATCTTGACTGAAAGTGGATGGAATTTCTATTCTGTGCAGAATGATATCCCTAATAGTATTATTACAAAAATCAAAAGCAAAAATTATTGTCTCAATTACAGCCCAGATAAATTGATTTGGAAGCTCACCAATTCAGGAGACTTGACAATGAAATCAGCATGGGATTTTATAAGAAAGAATAAGCGGAAGGACAGTAAAGAAAAAATTCTAAAACTCAGCAATATTCCTAGAAAAATTATGATTTTTAGCTGGAAGCTTCTCAGAAATGCTCTACCACTTGATATTCTAAAATCAGAAACTTGGGTTTTAATATTCATAGTAAATGTTCATGCTGCAGCAATTCACAGCAGGAAGATAGAGATCATCTTTTTATCAAAGTGAATTATCAGAATATCTCTGGAATGCTATGCAAGATATTTTTAAAACTGGAAAGAGAGCTAATGCATTTGATTCTATTGAAAAGTTATTTAATTTCTGGTATGGCATTTCAAAAGATGCAGATATTGCTAAGTGGATACCTCATATTATCTGTTGGAACATTTGGAAAACATGGTGCGAGTGTAGATTTCAAAATACGAAAATACCTATTTTGAGCTTTTGATTGCGATACTTCTATTCCAAATGGAATTCGAAATGCAATAGTAGGACGACCCTTATGGGTATTTTTCAAAGGATCTTTGATCGTTATATGAGATAGGTCAGAAGGTGTCGTAGTAGAACTAATCTGAGCGCTCGGCTCTCTTCATGATTTAAATTGCATTGTTGTGTTGTACTATTAATAAACTCTTCAGTTTTTCGTAAAGATCTCGATTCTCCGCCACCAATTCTATAGCTTTATTCTTTTTTGCACTAAGTCTCCATGAATCAAGATGTGTAACTGCTCTATTTGCTGCATTTGTTGACAGTCCCATATCAGCATTTGCATGTGCTCCACGACCCTTAGTAGCGTTGTGCCTAATGTCAAGAGTCCACCTCGATAAGATATACTGTTTTGGGATAGTTTGCATAAACAATATCCGCTTCATTACATATAATATATGTTTTCATAGTACACTGTCAGTCTTAAACATAGTGCACGAACATTTGAAGAGCTTTTCCATTGGGTTGCACTTCATATAGTGAGTATTAATTTTTTCATCTATCTTGCAAACCACATTATAAGTGGTGAAGTTCTCTTCTATGCCACCCATATTATGCCAACAATAAAACGCATGTCGAAACTCATTTTGAAATATCTCAAATAAATTAGTAGTATATACCTTTGCTGCACAAGCCTCCATGTCATGCATGCCATGGAAATATGGATTTGTCGTTAAGCAATGTGTGTCTTCTCTTTCCACCTTTTTACGTCGAGTAGCTAGAGCTTTTATCATATCGTTCAACAAATTGAAACAATGGTATCATAGAATTAATGAAACCATCAAAGAACGAGTTCACACTCTCACTTCTCTGACTTGATCTCATGCCAGCAAAAAAATATATCCTTCAAATAGGCTTCAACCCAATGATTTCTTTGTTCATACATATTTCGCAATCATCTCCAAGATTTCATTTCATTTATTGCTTTTTTAGACAACGGTTCTTCAAAAATTCTTCTATACTTCTCATTCAAAGTCATCCAACACTTCTCACTTTCTTCATTAGTCTTACTATATCGACTCCAATTCTTATAATCCTCGTCGAAGGTAGTAAAAGAGCGACATAAAGAACGGAGATGTTCATCTTTATGCATAGTTAGATGCTTATATAGTATATATGCAAGGTTTTTGGAAAAACCCTCTTAATAGCACTACAAATTGCAGGATCCAGGTCTGTAATGATTTCGGCTGGCGCTTTACCCCACATGCATTTTAACCATTGCTAAAATAACCAAACAAAAGTCTCCTCCTTCTCATCCGGTAAAAGAGCGCATGCAAACAATGATGATTGTCGATGGTAATTAACTCCCGTAAAATGTGCAAATGGTATTAGAAAACTGTTAGTCTTATATGTGACATCAAAAACCATAACATCATTAAATTGCTTATAACTAGCTCTAGCTCTTCCATCGGCCCAAAAAATACTTCTACAAATTTCTCCAGCATCAAGACCAAGTGTATAGTAAAATTGAATATCTATAGCTTTCCTCTCAATAAATTGTTGTATTACAGACACACAATAATGACCCATATTATTTCTTCCTTTCGATTTGAAATAGTCAATGATTTTTTGTGGTGTGACATCAACCGAATTATCCCCACCTATAGTATTTATTAAATCAGCAATCTATGATAGTCCTGCACCACAATCATGAAATCGATCCATCAACGATTTGCAATAAGGTTTTAGATGATCTACACAATAAGAACGCACGATAGAAATTTTTGATGGCATGGGTAACAAAGGATGACTATGTTGATCATCTATAAATGGTATCCTCCAAACACCATATGTGGTTCTATGTATGATAATTCTTGCAGGACAACCTTATCTCACATGTTGTTTTCTTCTTCACTTTCCTCCCTTGCTCACTTTTTGTCCTTCAAACTTTTATGTCCTTCTTTACTACATACAAATTTCTTTCGATTTACTACACCATCCTTATTTCTTATACTTGTCGACTTGCAAACAGAAAAGCGTCTAAGTTTTGTAAACAAGTTGTAAGTATTGTATGCTTCTTCATCAGTAAGAAACTCCATACCAACATGAATAACAACAATAATATTAATGAGATCACAAGCATCACTATTAGCATTCTCATTTTCTCCATTCTCATCTTCCAATTTTTCGCTATCATCATCCCCTCTTTCACCATTCTCATTACAGCCGACAAGATCATTAGCATCGATATGGATGCTTAACCTGGTAAAATTTTGGGGTTACTCATCCATTGCACGGTCTTGATTGTTATCAATTCCTATTAAAAAATAAAGTTTATGTTATGTCAACATAATCACAACCTTAAATTTATGAAATTCATACTGAAAAATTAAACATCGATCATAATATGAAACGTTTACTGGCATAAGAATAAATTGATCAATAAAAAATGTTATTTTTCAAATCATTAATCAAAATTCTCTCAGGTTAATTTAAACATCATAGCAAAGAATTCGAAGAGGAAGGGAGGATCGGAACCTAACTCGTCGTTGGATCTATGAAAGGCCAGAACCCTAGTT
Source organism: Agapanthus africanus (assembly GCA_030015575.1). Classification (NCBI taxonomy): domain Eukaryota; kingdom Viridiplantae; phylum Streptophyta; class Magnoliopsida; order Asparagales; family Amaryllidaceae; genus Agapanthus; species Agapanthus africanus. The sequence goes on from JASDDO010000026.1 coordinate 72,844,786, forward strand.
CGTCGTTGGATCGATGAGAGGAGATGCGGGGGTTGTAGATTTATTCCCGATCTTCATCGTCAAAACCCTAGCTCATCGTTGGAGGAGCTTTACTCGTCACTGAAGAAAGGCGCAGCGAGGGCGAGGGTGAAGGCGCATCGAGCTCGAGGAGGCGCTCGAGGAGGCGAGGGAGGGTGGTGCTCGAGTTTTGCGAGGGAGGGAAGCGCATGAGGAGGGAGGCACAGCAAGGCGCTCGAGGGAGGAGGCGAGGGTGGAGAGGCGGCGCGTTCGATCGAGGGGTTTTTCTCGGTTTATTTTTTATTGTTTTTATCCGCGAGACCGAGAATGCGAGGTTGAGGAGGGGTTTTGGTTTACGGGCTAAGGAAATTTACGAAGTTCCAACACAGGATCCTTAAACCTTTTATATATATATATATTTATATATATATATATATATATCCTTAATTGCTTAGTATTGATATCATATCAAGTTTCACGATAATATAAATCTCGTTTAAAAGATTCCCTTTTAGTCTATGTGAAATAAGTATAGCACATACGGGTAACATAACACGGTGCAAGCTAGTGAAATAAACATAGCGCGAACTGATAATCATAGCGCAACGAGTAGTATAAGCGTAGTACAAACTAATAAGATAAACAGAACGCGAACGAATATCATAAGCATGGCATAACCGATAGAGTAAATAAAACGCGAAGGAATAATATGTAAAGTAAGCGCAGCGTGAACGAATATGATAATAGATAAATACCTCCGAATAATCCATATATATTTTAAAGTAGAACGAAACGTTATTTTAAAAATAAGGAGGTTGCGATATTTTTAAATATATATCCTTTTGAAATCCAAACAGCATATCCTTTGCATTATCGCTTTTAAATTATGAAACGAATCGTTATTTAGAAATGGGTAAAACCTTTATATTTTTATAATCTCCCAATATTGGTAAATAACAAGACTTCGCAAGTCAATATAATAAAAAGACGTATTCGGCTCACCATCATCACCTCATCCAGTACGGAATCCCACCTCGTACGATGACAACAAAATATTCCATTCAATCAAATCATAATTGTAAGCCGATGTCGCACACTCCATATTGTTTGTAGAGATGCGGAATTTACAAAAAATAATTTTAAGCTTGCAATATCGACCAATCTCCTAAGAACTATCGTAAGCCCTATATAACAAAAACTTACACAGGTTCTAATCTGCTATGGAAATGATTATACATATATAATTAAGTCCTTCGGTTCTTCTTAATCCTCTTCTTAAGCCCCTCGTCGATCGGGATCGAGCTTGGTCGTCGATCTCTTCACGTCGAAAACGATCCGTCCGAGAGTCTATAGTTAAAGCTCCAACCTCAAAAATGAGGTGACTAAAGTACCAAGTTTGCTAATCTAAGTGGTTTAGTGGATGTAGAGAATATTTATTAGATTTGTTTATCTCATAAACTCATAGTTTCTCAACTCATGAGAGGGTTAAGATTTATGGAAGAATAAGAGCTTAAGAAAGGAGAGAGAATGGCAAAAGCAAAAGTGAAGTGAAGAATGGCTAAGTTCAAACTATCAAGCATATCATTTTTTGCAATAATAATACTAGCCATGCATGAATAGCGAACACAAATAAATGAATAAAGCAAGTAGCCATGCTTCAACCCATGCTTTAATACACCCCATCCTTCCACCTCATTATCTATTTATAACAAATAGATTAACACTAAATGAGGTGTCTTCTTCGAGAAGCATTCTATTGAAAATACAAGAATACCCTCACTATATATACATACCCGTATTCGTACTACAAAAAATACGAATACCAAGAGATAAAAATAATCCAATCATATAATACTAGATCATTATTAAATCAATACTTGATTCAATTATGCGGCTTAATCTTAAGCCCGCTAGTATTATCCGTCCGAATAAAAATCCGTGTAGCTAGTATACGTATATGATCGGAACCCTGCATGTATAACCATACGGCCTCTACATCGTTTTGCCTGAACCAGGAAAATGCTCTGTGTGGGACTCTAAAGACTCGACGGTACACTGGTAGTAGGTTTAACCACAAGCGCATTAGTGGCACAAGCTGTACATAACAGCTATCCAGGTACCTGTCGAAAAGAAGGCCGATGAGCAAACTCGTTCGAACTCCTACTAAACTTGTCTGTGACAATCTCTATACAGTCTGGTCTGTTCGCATGAGAGTATCGCATGTAGAGTCTAGGGGTGGAAAACGTCAGACCCTTAATAACCTGACAAGTAGTGTCGATATGGCTCAAGACCATTCGAGAATCTACTGATCTAACTATAAGTAGTTCTCAATCTGCCATGGCCAGGGACTTATGTTGTTGGCCAACCGAACACAGCGCGACATTGACTCCCTATACCGGGACAGACGAATCTCTAACAATCGCTCACTGCCTATATGTGGCTCGGGACTGTACCCAACTAAAACCTGTTTGCACGACTCAGTAGAGCCGTGGTAGGGTAATAATCAAAGCACAGTGGGAACCCACAGGAGACAAATGACGACCTCAAGTCAACAGACTATTTGTACTCATGTCATCAGAGAACCGCTATCTGACGATAGGTATAATACCATCTAACCAGTTCTCGGCGAGTCTGTCCAGTGTACTTACCCCCAGTGAGCACATGTATACAATCTTAGGTGAAGCACACCAATGGCTGCGGGACCAACCATCGCCTCTCATCAGGGTCTAGAAATGTATACAATAGTCTACTCTGGAGTATCGATACCCAGTCTCGATACTTCCACGACTAAGGACATTGAGGATGTGCTTATCGACTACCCAGCTCATACAAGTATAATTGCCATCATAACGCTGGTAGTCAAGCAATGATCCTACGGGCTTTATCAACATGTATAAGCGATATGAAATAACAAGTAAAATATATACACATGTTACGATAAAGGCAAACAAAATAGCATACTATCATATTAAGCAAGATTGTCATGTACATATATACTCCTAGCATCCTATACAATAAAGGCCTTTAGAGCATACATATCCAACAATCACCCACTTGTACTAAGGCCTGTTATTGGCATGTCGAGTACCCAACGTCTGCCCTAAGGCCCGTTGCCGGCGTACCGCATATCCAACAGCTCGAACAGTCTCTCAAACTGGACTTAAGGGATGGCCTTGGTGAATGGATCTGTCGTGTTGTCCTTTGTATCTACTCTCCACACCTCGATCTCCTGGAGATTCACGATCTCCCTAATCAGGTGATACCATCTCAAGATATATCTGGATTTCTGATGGGACCGTGGTTCCTTTTCTAAAGCCATGGTTTCATTGTTATCGCAATACAAAAGTATTGGATCAGCAATGTATGGAACTACCTGAAGTTCATAACTGAACTTCCTTATCCAGACTGCCTCTTTTGTGGCATCGTTAGCAGCGATATACTCAGTCTCTATCGTTGAGTCTGTTGCGGTGTCCTGTTTGGAGCTTCTCCAATAGACCTCCCCTCCGTTGAGCATAAACACATAACCCGAGACGGATTTAGAGTCATCCTTGTCACTTTGGAAGCCAGAGTCGGTAAAAACCTCGATCTGGAGGTCCCCATTATCGTACACTTAGAATATTTCCTTAGTCCTTCTCAGGTACTTAAGAATGTTCTTTATTGCTATCCAATGCTTCTCACCTGGGTTGGAATGATACCTGCTTACGACGCTAAGTGCATAAGCTACATCTAGTCTGGTATATAACATTGCATACATTATTGACCCCACACCGAAACATAGGGTACAATGCTCATTCGAGCCCTCTCCTCATCAGTCTTTGGAGACATCTCTTTGGAGAGGGTGATTCTGTGACAAGCGGGTAAATTACCGCGCTTGGAATATTCTATACTAAAACTCTTTAGTACGGTGTCTATGTACCTTGACTGTGAAAGTCCTAACATTCTTTTAGATCTGTCACGATAGATCTTAATCTCCAGATTGTATGATGTATCACCCATGTCCTTCATAGAGAACTTCTGTGATAAGAAGAGCTTAGCCGATTGTAGCATATGAATATCATTTCCTATCAGGAGAATGTCATCTACGTATAAAACGAGGAATACCACAGTTCTCCTTACAATCTTCTTATAAATATAAGGTTTATCTACATTTTTGATAAAGTCAAATTCCTTGACCGTCTCATCATAGCAGATGTTCCAACTCGGCGATACCTGCTTTAATCCATAAATGGATTTAAACAACTTGCACACATTTCCGCTACTCCACTGTCTATGAAACCCTCTGGTTGATCTATGTAAACACACTCTTCTAAACTTCCATTTAGAAAAGCGGTTTTAACATCCATCTGCCAGATGTCATAGTCATGGAAGGCAACAATGGCAAGTAGGATCCGAATGGATTTAAGAATAGCCACTGGTGAAAAAGTTTTGTCATAGTCCAATCCTGGTTTTTGACAAAAACCTTTAGCAACAAGTCTAGCTTTATAGATTTCTACCTGTCCATCTACACCAATCTTCTTTTTGAAGATCCATTTGCATCTAACGGGTTTTACCCCAGGAGGAGCAATATCCAAAGTCCATACTTTATTGGTGTACACTATCTCAGATCACATAGCATCCAGCCACTTCACCAAGTCTCTACTCGTGATAGCTTGTTGAAAACTAGTAGGCTCATCATCATCGATGATGCAATCCTCTCGATCCCCGTTTATGAGAAAACCGTCGTATCTCTCGGGCGGATGAGACTGCCTACTAGATCTACGGAGTGGCGTAGGTACGTCCGGTTCCATTGAAAATTCTTGTTCTACTAAGTCTTCAGTAATAGTTTGTGGTTCTGAAATTTCTTCCAGTTATATCGCGCTCCCACTAATTTGTTCTTCAAGAAATTGAGTTTTCATAAAATGGGCATGATGGGAAACAAAAATCTTTTGTTCTTCAGCATAATAGAAAAAATATCCCCTAAAATTCTTGGGGTATCCCACAAACTTACACAATACTGAGCGTGTCTCGACCTTGTCCGGATGAATATTTTTGACAAAAAGACACCTCCATATCTTAAAATACTTAAGATAGGGTTTCTTCCCATTCCACATTTCATATGGAATGGTAGGCACCGACTTAGTTGGAACTTTATTCAATAGGTATGCAGCAGATTCTAATGCAAAACCCCAGAAGGATGGTGACAACTCAGTATTATGCATCATGGAACGCACCATATCTAGTAAGGTGTGGTTCTGTCTTTCTGATACACCATTGTGTTGTGGTGTGTATGGAGGAGTAAGCTGAGAGAGAATTCCATTATTTTTTAGATATTCCAAGAACTCGGCACTTAAGTATTCTTCACCCCGATCAGATCGGAGCATCTTGATACTTTTGCCGGTTTGCTTTTCCACTTCATTCTTATACTCCTGGAATTTCACAAAGGTCTCAGATTTATGTTTCATCAAGAATACATGTCTATACCTTGAGAAATAATCGGTAAAAGTGATAAAGTAGGAATAACCACTTCTTACATGTGTAGACATTGGCCACATACGTCGCTGTGTATGAGTCCCAGGAGCTCAGTGGCTCTTTCTCCTTGTCCAGTGGACAGAGTTTTGGTCATCTTTCCTTTGATACATGATTGACAAGTTGCATATGTTTGATATTTAAACGGATCTAAATATCCATCTTTATGTAACTTAGTCAATCGTGTTTCATTGATATGACCAAATCTACAATACCATAAGAAAACTTGATTTAATTCTGGAGTCTTTCTTTTAAGCGTGTTTTGGACGTTGAAAACTTGATGTTGATTGAGTACGTATATTCCGTTATTTAATGTACCAGACCCAATCATTTCATGATTCAGGCGAATGTTTATGACATTGCTTTCAAGTGCAAAATTATATCCTTCATTAGATAACAAAGATACAGATATAATATTACACATCATACTAGGTATACAAAAGCAGTTATGCAACAACAAAATATGTCCACTCGCTAATCCAAGGTGATATTCTCCCACTGCAACAGCATCCACACTGGTTCTGTTGCCAACCCTGAGGGTCATATCACCTTTTCTCAAAACTCTACGGCTTCTCAGGGCCTACAAAGAATTACAGATGTGAGATCCTGATCCAGTATCCAATACCTAGGAAGTGGAGTTAATAGAGAAACCGTTTTCAATCACGAACACACCTGAAACCGAATCCACAACTTATTTCGTGTCCTGATTCTTGGCTTTCAAAGCCCGACAATTCTTCTTCCAATATCCCTTCTTATGACGGTAGAAATATTCTTCCTTTGTGGCTGCCCCACCAATCTTATCTTTTCCCTTTCCCTGCACCTTCTACACACGGTTTGGTGGGGGCCTTCTTTTTCCCTTTGGCTTTAGCCTTGAATTTAGAGGAAGAAGATTCCCCAATAAACAGAGCGGGTGTTTCCTTGGATTTCTTCAAGGTGCTCTCGGTCACCCTCAACATGTTGAGGAGCTCAAGAAGTGTAACTTCCGTCTTTTTCATATTGAAGTTCAGTACAAATTGGGCATATATGGAGGGAAGGGACTGCAGAATTAAGTCGGTATACAACTCATTCTTCAACGTAGTTCCCAGATCCGTGAGCTCTTCAATGAGAGTAATCATCTTTAGGACGTGGCCCCTATAGATGATCCGACAACCAAGCTCACCTGAAATAATTTCTTCAAGGTCTTGTATCTTACAATACAAGATTGCTCTCCATATAAATCTTTGGTATGGAGGAAGATGGAAGCAAGGTCCATCTTCTTATGTCGCCTCTGATGTTCATTATCCATGGAGCCCAGCACGAGGCACTTGGCTTTCGTGCAATCAAGATCCTAAGTCTTACAGACCTCAATATCCATGACCGTGGATTTTGGACCTGGAACAGGGGGCTTTAGCTATAAGGACATATGCATCCTTATCATAAGTAAGGGCCATGTGGACGTTCCTCGGCCAGGTTTTATAGTTCGGCCCAGCAAGTTTATTTTTATGCTTAAGTCCCGTCATGGTCGTTGCAATTAGAAGAGAGAGAAAAGAAACACTTAGCATATGCTCTTGCAAGTTTAGATCGGTTATTAGTTTATCTAAACAAGATAAATGCCACTGTTTCCTCGAATTCTCTTTCAAACCCTAAAAGAAGAATCAGTCGCAATTAATCGCACCCTACAAGTTCGCTTATCTTTCGGCCAGGCCAATGTCGGTACTTTGGAGGGAGGTCCTCCGTGCTTTCGCACGAACCTAATTAAATAACCTCGTTTTCCCAGAGGCATAGCCCCGTTAATACCTTTCTAGACACCTACTTGATTAGCTAATTGCAAAGTGAAAAACTCTCCTGAAAAGTAGCTGATACTCACAGTAGGATCGGGACCCAACTATCATTGTATGATAATTTTGAAGGAAGCCTACCAAAACTGTTGGGGTTCCTAGCGCCCTAGCTGCTAACCGTGGTTGTTGCGGAACAAAAAACTTTTACTTTTAAAAAACTTGGCGCTAGAAACAACTACTTAGAATCGAAACCAAACATTAAACTAGTAAAACACAAAGAGGTTAACTACTAAGATAAAAGTGTTATACCAAAATATTTGTGTCCTTCGATCTTATACCTTCTTCCTTAGCTTCATGAGGTCTCCATGATCGAGCTTGACCGCCGGTCTTCCTCCGTCGAAGATGATCCACCCGAGAGATGTGGTTCATGGCTCTACCTCCACACTAAAAATCTAGTGGAGCAACTAAATGTTAGGAATATGTATGCCCTAGAGGCCGTTATTGTATATTATAATGGATACTTAGACATTTATATAGAAGACTTTCTTGCTCGACATGATAGTATGCTATCTGGTTGCTATTTATCTTAATATGTGCACTTGTTTTAGTTTACCGTCTCTTTGATATATATTGATAAAGCCCTTAAGATGTTAGCTTGACTACCAGGACTATGATGAAGATCATACTAGTGGGGCTTGTGTAGTCCACAAGCACATCCTTAACAGTTCCTAGTCGAGGGAACATCGAGACAGGATATCGATATTCCAGAGTAGACTAGTGTGTACATTTCTTGACCCTGTATGGGGTGATTGTTGATCCCATAACTATTGGTGTTTGACATCAAAGATTGTACACAGGTGCTCATAGAAGAATGAGTACACCGAACAGAACTCGCCGAGAACTCCTAGATGGTACCATACCTATCGTCAGATAGCAGTTCTCTGGTGACACTTGTACAGGATAGTCTGTAGACCCGAGATCGTCATAGTGTCTTGTGTGGTTCCCACTGTGCTTTGATTTTCTCCCTACCATGGCTCAAAGGAGTAAAGCAAACGGGTGGTTTTTGGGTACAGTCCCGAGTCACATGGAGGCAGTGAGCGATATGAGGGGTTTCGTCTCTCCCAGTATTGGGAGTTGATGTTGCGCTATGCTCGATTGGCTATAACAGTAAGTCCCTGGCTAGGGCTGATGAGATTTACTGATAAGTGTTATCAGTAGTTTCTCGAAAGGTTATAGGCCATACATCGGCATGACTTATCGAGTTAGTAGGGTCTGACGATTCCACCCCCTAAACTCGATATGCAACATATCAGATAGAGAGACCGGACTGTATGGTAAGTGTTGCTTATAAGCTCTACGGGAGTTTGGACAAGTTTGCTTGTTGATCTTCTATTCGTTCAATACCTGGGTAGCCGTTATGTCCAGCTAGTACCGCTGACGGCTTGTAGGTCTCTGATGTGATTATTACCTACTGCTGGCGTATTGACGAGTCTTTAGAGTCCCATATAGAGGTTTCCTAGCTCAAGTGAAATGAAGTAGGGTATGTATGGAGATTTGTGCAGAATCTTGATTAAATACGAGTATATGATACCGTATTCTAATCTAGCGTTTTTGGATATCAACCGGGTTATATATGGTATAACCAGATTATTGAATCAAGTATTGATTCAATGATTTGGTTTGTATATATGGTTATATATTTGATATTAGCCGGATTATATATGATATAGCCGGATTATATATGATGTAACCGGATTATTGAATCAAGTGTTGATTTAATATTCGATATTAGCCAAATTATATATGATATAACCGGATTATTGAATCAAGTGTTGATTTAATATTTTGATATATATATATATATATATATATTAAACTAATATTAAATATTAGCCGGTTATATGTGATATGATCGGATTATTGAATCAAGTGTTAATTTAATGATTTGATAGACATATATATATATATATTTGATATTAGCTGGGTTATATATGATATAAGCGGATTATTGAATCAAGTGTTGATTTAATAATTTGATATATATATATATATATATATATATATATATATATATATATATAAACTAATATTAAGCTCACTTAAGATTTTCTTCTCTTTATATATATTTATATATGTGATATATATATATATATATATATATATATATATATATATATATGTATGTATATGTATGTATATATGTATATGTATGTATGTATTTGTATCATGGTTGATGATACATAGAACTATGATGTATGAGAATCACACAAGAGGTGAAGATAAGAAGATAATGATTAATATATATATGAATTAAAGAAAATAGAAATGATTCGCTGTTTCATGGATGGTTTGAGAAGCCATGACTCATCTTTTTTCTTGTTTTATTCATACATATTTTGTGATTCTCATTCTTATCTCATCTTATCAAAATGGTTCACACTCATCTAAGTTCAACTTCATCTTCATCTCCTCACTAGTTTTCTTGGGTTGTGAAAAAGAAAAAGAGAAAGAAATATTTTAGTGAGCAAAATTCCTACTTCATCAACATACACTACTCTAGCCTATTAGTATAGGTTGTTATCTTCATTAATAACTTGATTAGTGAAGTGTAAGATTGAGTGTGAGTTGTCTCAAGGTGGATCATCTTCGACGACGAAGACTATAAGTAAGCTCGTTCCATCCTTCAAGTGGAGTCAAAGAAGAGTTTTAGGGACTACTACTTGGAGCTTTAAAAGTGAAGGACTACACTACAAAGGTTGTAGACACTCTTCACTTAGATTAGAACTTGTTTGCCTAACTTTGAAACCCTAATTCTCTAGTTCGATTCTTGTTTAGTATACTTAGACCTCTAAAATTTAAAAATTGCATACTTGATACTCATTGAAACCTAGTAGAGATGCTAAGACATACTTTCATGGTATCGGAGTGAAGCTAGAGTCTTAGGAATGCATTAGAAGAAGTTAAAGTATTTGATCGATATTTTAAAACCCGATATTTGCTAGTTTCTGTCAAAAAATTTCAAACTTCATGTTTTTCACAATTAAAAATGCTCAGAAAATCGTGCTGGGAATTCTATCGAGGCACAAGAAATATGAGGTTCCAATACCTCAAAGTGTCTGCGGAACCGCCGCCTAGACTATATCTTGGCCGCCTAAACTATATCTTGGTCGCGGTTCCGCCACCCACTTGAGGAGATAGGATCTCATTTTTCATGTGCTGCTTTATTTTGACATTTTGCATTTTTTGGATATTTTTAATGAGGCTCAAGTGGTTGAAGTCTTTGTGGATTGTTATTGTTTGAAATATCGATCAAAATATTTAACATCGTGTATATTGCTTTGGATATGTGATACAATTTTTGGAATCTACATTGATTAGTTTTGCGAAAACCGGTTAATAATTTGTAAATCTCGCATTTTAGTCTCAAATGATGGATTATCACAGAGTTTGGATTTGGATCAAAACTCCATCGTAATCTCTTATCGTACGCGAATACTCGCCGGGAGACACTAGTAGACAACCTACACCATTGCCCCGACCAAGTGACTATAGGAGAACCCCATGGCCAAAAGCATCCAGTCGGGTGCTCGTGACTACGGTGTTTCGCCAAAGTGCACTTCGTTGACGGTGTCGTTGTTTGTTCGACTTGATCCCCGGCAGGGAGTGTCGCTGATCGACTTGTCCCCTGCACGGAGTGTCGCTGATGTTCGACTTGTCCCATGCACGGAGTGTTGCTGTTTGTTCGACTTGATCCCCGTCACGAAGTGTTGCTGGTTGTTCGACTTGATCCCCGGCACGGAGTGTCGCTGTTTGTTCAACTTGATCCCCGGCACAGAGTGTCGCGGTTTGTTCGACTTGATCCCTAGCGCAGAGTGTCGCCGATGTTCGACTTGATCCCCGGCACGGAGTGTCGCTGGTCAACTTGTCCCCGGCACAGAGTGTCGCTGTTTATTCGACTTGATCCCCAGCAGGGAGTGTCGCTGTTTGTTCGACTTGATCCCCGGCACGGAGTGCGCTCGTTGACTTAATCCCGAGGCGGAGCATGATTCCGACAGGGAGGTAGATATCCCGAGGCGAAGCATGATTTTGACATGGGGTAAATTCTGGGACGAAGCATGATTCCACCGCAGAGGTTGTCAGTTTGATTTGGGTTGTCATCAGCATCGCTACACCGGAATATGGTACCAGGAGCGAGTCATCATTTGCCTTTGAGAGTATTTGGGGATTTTGGTTTTGGTTTGGCATTAGCATCGCTACACTGGAATATGGTACCAGGAGCGAATCATCATTTGCATTTGCTTATTAGGAAGCGATGGCCTAGGGGACAGGTTTAGATCCCTATCACCTAAGACTTTTCAATTTTATGGGTCGTAAGGGCCCCATAAAAGAATTTTCTCCCTACGAGCCATAAGGATCTCGTAGGTGCATTTTCTCCTTAGGAGTCATGAGGACCCCCAAGTGTGTTGTTCTTTTGTGGGTCATAAGGATCCCACGAAGGCGTTTTCTTATGAGTCGTAAGGATCTCGCAAGTTTTGTTCTCCTCATGCATTGTGAGGACACATGAGTGGATTTCCCTCGTTCTCAGTTTAATGACTTAGGGGGTCATCTGTTTTCAGTTTAACGACTTAGAGGTCATCTGTTTCCAGTTTAAAGACTTGGGGGTCTATTGTGCCCAGTTTAACGACTTAGAGGTCATCCGTTCCTAGTTTAACGACTTAAAGGTCATATGTTCCCAGTTTAAAGACTTGGGGGTCTATTGTGCCCAGTTTAACGACTTAGAGGTCTTTTGTTCCCAGTTTAATGACTTAGAGGTCATATGTTCCCAGTTTAACGACTTAGAGGTCATATGTTCCCAGTTTAAAGACTTAGGGGTCTATTGTGCCCAGTTTAACGACTTAGAGGTCATTTGTTCCCAGTTTAATGACTTAGAGGTCATATGTTTCCAGTTTAACAACTTAGAGGTCATCTGTTCCCAGTTTAAAGACTTAGGGATCTATTGGATCGGAGTTTGGAAGTTTGGGGTTAAGGTAGGCATCAGCGTTGCTAACACTGAAGCACATGTGCTAGGAGCAATTCATCATTTGCCTTTACCCGTTGGGGAGCGATGGCTTAGGAGACAGGTTTGGGTCCCTATCACCTAAGACTTCTCAATTTCATGGGCCGTAAGGGTCCCATAAAAGCATCTTCTCCCTACGGGTCGTAAGGATCCCGTAGGTATATTTTCTCCTTAGGAGCCATAAGGACTCCCAAGTGGGTTTTTCCTTTGTGAGTCGTAAGAATCCCACGAAGGTTTGTTCTCCTCATGCATCGTGAGGACACATGAGTGGGTCTTCCCTAATGGGGCATAATTTCGAGGGTGGAAACCGGCCGCGTTTCTGGTGATTGCAGTGAGGTATGGGTATGATGAGAATTATTTGAGCCCGTAAATTGTATACGACAGTCAACTTGGGTACCAACCGTAGGGCTGGAAGAATTTTGGAAAATTGTCGGCGTCTGCATCGCTGCACTGGAATATGGTACCAGGGGCGACTCATTATTCGCCGTTGGGGATTTGAGTTTTGGATGGCGTCTATATCGCTGCACTGGAATATGGTACCAGGAGCGACTCATCATTCGCCGTTGGGATTTGAATTTTGGACGGCGTCTGCATTGCTGCACTGGAATATGGTACTAGGAGCGACTCATCATTCGACTTTTTTTTACCGCTATTGCTCTATCATTTCAGATTTTCTTATCACGGTCATTTTAGCTTTATTTATTCGCGGTTGCCCCATCATTTCGGCTTTATTTTCTTATTTATCTTACTCGCTGATTTTTATTGCGAGTTGCCCCGTCATTTCGGCTTTATTTTCATCTTTATTTTTACTCGCTGATTTTTATTGCAAGTTGCCCCATCATTTCGTCTTTTCTTTTGTTTTTATTTACATACCTTTTTTTATTTACATTCCCAGTTTAACGACTTAGAGGTCGATTATTCCCAGTTTAATGACATGGTGGTCAGCGGTTCCCAGTTTAAAGACTTAGAGGTCTATCGTTCCCAGTTTAATGATGTGGTTTTCAGCTTGCTTATCCCAGCTCCTCGAACTTTGATCTTGGCGGAATTGTGTTGATGAACGTAGCTCTGTGGCTTGTCGGTACATCTGACGACTGTGGGGCTTTCCCAAGTTTGTATTGGTTCTCCACCCAATCTTTGAAAATATAGCAGTTTTCGATGGTATGACTCACCATTCTATGATATAGGCAGTATATGGGATTGCCGGTCATGTTCATTTCATATGGCCTCTTTAGAACAGACAGTTGCAGACCGCTGTTCAAGGCGTCCGCGAATATTTTGCGGACTTCATCCTTCCTGAAGGAGTATAACTTCTTCTTTCTCTCCGTTGGAGTAGGTGCCTTTACTGACGCTGGTCCTTGAGGCCGATTAGTCTTTGGTTCGCCCTTTTCAGATAATGGCACATGTCTGAGAGAATCAGGTTCCCGAAGGGCTCCGGTCTCCATTTGTATAAAATCGGCGGTCGTAGCTTGACTGTTTGCTAACACGCATTTAGACAGTTCTATTTCTCCCGTCTTGTATTGCTTTTCTACCCAATCTTTAAAGACGAAGCAGTCTTCAATGGCATGACTTATCACTCTGTGATAGAGGCAATATTTTGGGTCATCGGTCGTACTCGTTCTTGCGGTCTCTTTGACTCTGGTAGCTTTAGACCGTTTCTTAGGGTGTCCTTGAATATTTTGTGGACTTTGTCCCTGTTGAAGAAATAAACCTTATCCAGTTTCTCTTTCAGAGGCGATTCCCCTTCGGTGTATGTATCGGAAGAACTGGAGGCTGATCGCGGCCGTTTTTCGCGAAGGCGCTCCGCTCTTAGGATGAAGGGGGTATCAGTTGGCTGACTCCGGGAATCAATCCCTGGCTCATGAACCAAAATTTGATTCTGCTGTAATTGAAATCGGGCGACTTGGGTCGCGAGATCTGCCGCGACGTTTGCTAATTCGTCGACCTTAGACTGTACCTTGGCTAACTTCTCATCCCTGTCCTGAATCTGCCTCTGAAGCCATCGGAATAATACTTGTTCTGTAATTCCGGTTATGACAACCGGGTCATCCTTATTGCCTGAGATCAATTCCGCAGGAACCTCGGGCTCTTTTGGCTTATCGGCCTGAGCGATCTCTTCATCATTTAGACCGAGTCGACGTTGGGTAACGTCCACCATATCATCACCATGGCTGTAAAGCATAGGAGGGTTCGTTTCTTTATGTCCGACCATGTAGACAGTGTGGACCACATATACAGCCGTCTCTTTATCTTTGGCGGGGTAACCCCGTTCTTGGAGCCTCATGAAGCTCAGCCTAGCGTGAGCCCTAGCCCTTTTGTTAGCTCTGTATCTGAGCCTTTTCTGCCTCAGCTTCTCGATTTTGAGGGCTTGGCGGGCATCCGTATTTTGGGAAGCCACCATAAGTCGATTGATAGGGAGCTTAAAGAAGGTATCCGATCGAGCAGTTATCGAAGGTACCGCTGGAGCTTGCCCAAGATGCCCCGTTACTTTGTTGACGTTGATGGCCTTGCCCCCAGCTGAAGCCAAGGAAAGTCGTTCAGACACCGACTTGCGTTTGGATAGCGGTGCCCTCGAGATCACCACATTTGGCATCTTGCCTTTCGAGGCCGGTTTGTCTGTTACCGGAGCTTGAGGAGCTGGAATGGCGTTAGCTGGCACGAAAAGAATAGAGCCAAACTGTAGCAGCGGCTCCTCCCACTGTCGCTCAAGACTGGCCGGGAGGACCGTCCTGGAGTCCATCTTCATCGTTTTGGAGATGGGAGCTGAGTTCATCTTTGGAGACATTGTTGAAAATTTATTGCTTGGAAAACTGCATGAAAGAGTATTATTTTAGTATAAACATAGACATGTATATTGATTGAATTCGCATTATTGTTTAACCCGAAATATGGGGGGAGAGATTGGTCCCACCGGACGTGCCAGAATCTTTAGGGTGTTTTTCGTCACCCCATTGAGATGGGAATACGCGCGTGCTGGTCAGGCGCAGTACAGATTCCCCCTGCCTAGGGTAGGCTGGGGTTTATTGATTGTGGGGATCCGAATCTCCGGCAGCCGCGGACTAAACTTCCGTTAATTACCCCTCGGTTTTGGAGCGAGAGAACCTCCGATTGACGGGTCAAAATGGACATGCGAACTCAATGCGATGCGTTGGTGTGCTTTTTTTTGTTTTGTTCGATTTATTAAAAAAAGGATATATGTATTTTTCTATATATATAAAAAAACAAAAATAAATAAGTAAATAAATATTTAGAGAAACTTTTTTTTATTTATAATTTTAAAATATTATTTATAATTTTAAAATATTATTTATAATTTATCTTTATTTTTTAATTAAAAAAGATTAAAATAAATAAAAGATGGAAGAAAGAAGAAAAGAAAAGAAAAGAAAAACTAAAATAAAAAAAATAGGGGGACCTGGGCTCCCATTAAATGGGAGCCTTCCCTCACATGCTAGCATGTGAGGGGGCCAAAAGGGCTCCCATTAAATGGAAGCCCTCCGCCTCACATGCTAGCATGTGATGAGGGCAAAAAGGCCTCCAAAAAAATGATTTTTTTGTGTGGATTTAAACTCCAAAAGAATTTTAAATATGGAGTTCAACTCAAAAAAGATTTTAAATGGAGTTTAACTCCAAAAAGATTTTTATTGTGGAGTTGAACTCCAAAAAGAGTTTTAAATGGAGTTTAACTTCAAAAAAAGAATTTTAAATGGAGTAAAGCTCCTAAAGAATTTTAAATGGAGTTTAACTCCGAAAAGATTTTTATTGCGGAGTTAAACTCTAAAAGAATTTTAAATGGAGTTCAACTCCAAAAAGATTTAATATGGAGTTAAACTACCCAAAAAAGAGTTTTAAATGGAGTTTAACTCCGAAAAGATTTTTATTGCGGAGTTACACTCCAAAAGAATTTTATTTGTGGAGTTAAACTCCGAAAGAATTTAAATGGAGTTAAACTCCGAAAGAATTTTTATTATGGAGTTGAACTCTGAAAGAATTTTAAATGTGGAGTTAAACGCCAAAAGAATTTTAAATGGAGTTCAACTCCAAAAAGATTTTTATTGTGGAGTTACACTCCTAAAAAGATTTAATGTGGTGTGGAGTTAAACTCCACTAAATGGGGAGCCTTCCCCTCACGTGGAGAAGGAGGGAAAGCTCCGACTTAGTGGGAGCTCCCCTCTCCCTCACGTGAGAGGAAGCGGGAGCTCCAAAAAGAATTTTTTTTTACTCTAAAAAAAATTATTTGGAGTTAAAACTCCCAAAACAATTTTATTCGGAGTTAAACTCCACAAAAAAGGTTTTTATTATAGATTCAAACTCCAGAATAATTTTATTTGTGGAGTTAAACTCCAAAAGATTTTCTCTTTTCTCTTTTGAGAAGAAACCCAAAATGGGTTTTCTTGAAACTCCAAGATCTAGATCTTGGATGATAAAAAAATTACCCTTTTTCTTCTCTTGATAGAGTCTTGGAAGGTGGGTTTATGGTAAAACTTTGTTTAGTTTAAAAAAAAAAAGAGATAAGCTCTTGATTTATTTGGAAAATGAAAAGGAAGAGGAAGAACTTGAAAAAGAGAGATAGGAGGCACAAACCCTAGTTTTTTGAGGGAATAAAAAGTCTATCTTTTATTCATCATCATGTTGCCTTATATAGGCTTACACATTTATATATAGCCCCTTGAGATTTACAAAATGGCATTTTGCCCATCTCATGCCTCATGTGCTTATTTCTTTTTGCACATAAGCCATGGGCTTTATAAAAATTTGGTTTTATGCCCATTCATGCATAGAAAATTACATTAAAATTATTTATTACATGATTTTTATTTTGGCATGGAGGAAGGCCGGCCGCTTCATGTTCGGACTCGACCTGGGCATGGGCCCACTTGACCTGGGCTTGGGCCCACTTGGCTTGGGGTTGACCTTGACTTTGACTTGGTCAACCGGTGCAATTTTTGACCCCAACAATGGCAAGATGGGCTATCATGCTGCTTGAATTTGACATAATCTACACTCCTCAAAAAGCAGTAAAAGGGCAAGCCCCTGCCGACTTCCTCACTGCTCATCCCATACCAGAAGGGTCGCCACTAAATTGTTGCACCTCGAGGATAATGAGCCATGTTGGGAGTTCTACTTAGATGGAGCTTCATCAATAAGGACCTCCAGCAAATTAAGCATCCCATAAATAAAAGTAGGGATAGAATTGGTGTTCATCACGTCATCGGGAGGAACTCTGCGACGTTCCTTTGTTCTTACCCTAATTTTGAGGGGAATGAATATCCTCTTTCATTTCATTATCATGTTGCCTTATATAGGCTTACAAGTTTACACATAGTCCATTAGGTTTTCCAAAATGGTATTTTGCCCATCCCCTGCCTCATGTGCTTATTTTTTTTTGCACATGAGCCATGGGCTTTACAAAAATTTGGTTTTTTGCCCATTTATTTTACATTCATGCATGAAAATTATATCAAACTTATTTATTAAATAATTTCCTTCTTTGCATAAGGGGACCGGCCTCTTCATTTTCAGGCTTGACTTGGGCATGGGCCCACTTGACTTGGATTCGGGCTTGGGTCTAGGCTTACTTTTCGGGCATTGACTTTGACTTATTGACCTCGACCTTGGGGTGTAATATTTGACCTCAAAAAAGTGCCCCCCATCAATGAATGCACACTGTATACATAGGTCGTGTGCATGAAATTGATGGATCTTCTTTCGTGAAGATCTTAATTTCGAGGTGGAACATCATTCCGGGGGCGGAGCATAATTCTGGGGATCGGAGCATAATTCCGGGGGTAGGAGTATCATTCCAAGGTGCGGTGCATAATTCTGGGGGTCAGAACATCATTTCACGGTGCGGAGAATAATTCCGGGGGTCGGAGCATGATTCCGACATGGGATAGGTATATCCTGAGGCAAAGCATAATTCCGACGCAGGGTTCTGGGACGAAACATAATTCCGACACGGGACAGGTGTATCCTGAGATGAAGCGTAATTCCAGTGCAAGGTAAACATTCTAAACAAAATATAGTTCCGATGTAGAGGTTGATTCCAAGGCGAAGTATAATTCCGACAGGGAAGGTGGATACTCTGAGGCGAACCATGATTTTGACACGGGGCACATTCTAAGACTAACCATGATTCCGACGTAGAGGTTGTTGGTTGACTTGATTTGGTTCCCGTTTTGACGACGTGGAGGTCGATACTGCCTTTATGCGACTTGGACGGTAGGTGTTGCCCTTTTTGCTACTGGAACAGTTGGTGCTGCCATTTTTGTGACTTGGACGGTCGGTGCTACCCTTTTAGCGACTTGGATGGTCGGGGCTGCCCTTTTCACGACTTGGATGGTCGGTGGTTGATTTGACTTGCTCTGCTTATTACGGTGTCGAGATTGAAGTTGACTTGCTTCGCTTTTTGCGGTGTCGGGGTTGGAGTTGACTTGCTTCTAAGGTGGAGCTTGATTCCGATGGGGAGGTCGTTGGTTGACTTGATTCCGAAGCGAAGCTTGATTCCGACAGGGAGGCCGTTGGTTGACTTGATTCCGAGGCGGAGCTTGATTCCGACGGGGAGGCCGTTGGTTGAATTGATTTCGAGGAGAAGCTTGATTCCGACAAGGAGGTCGTTGGTTGTTTTGCTGATTTGATTTGATTTAGGAGTTTCTTATCCGCCCAGTGAGGCTTTTGAGCCTGGGACTCGGAATTTGGGTTTTTGTTTGATGTCAGCATCGCTATACTAGAATATGGTACCAGAAGCGAATCATCATTTGCTGTGGAGAACATGAGATTTGGGTTGGCATCAACATCGATACACTGGAATATGGTACCAGAAGCGAATCATCATTTGCCATGCCTGTTAGGGAGCGATGGCTTAGGAGACAGGTTTAGATCCCTTTCACCTAAGGTTTTTCAATTTTATAAGCCGTAAGGGTCCCATAAAGGCATTTTCTCCCTACGAGTCGAAAGGATCTCGTAGGTGTATTTTCTCCTTAGGAGTCATGAGGACCCCCAAGTGTGTTTTCCCCTTATGAGTCGTAAGGATCCTACAAAGGTGTTTTCTTACGAGTCGAACGCATATCGTAAGTTTTGTCCTCCTCATGTATCGTGAGGACACATGAGTGGGTCTTTCCTAAATGGAGCATAATTCCATGGGGGAGACCGGCCGCGGGGATTGTGATTGCAGTGAGGCATGGGTGTGATGAGGATTATTTGAGCCCGTAGATTGTATACGATAGTCAATTTGGGGTCTGGCCGTAGGACTGAGAGAATTTGGGAGATTTGGAATTTTGTTGGCGTCTGCATCGCTAACACCGGAATGGTACCAGGAGCGACTCATCATTCACCGTTTGGGAATTTGGGGATTTGGATTTTGGTTGGCGTTTGCATCGCTGCACTGGAATATGGTACCAGGAGTGACTCATTATTCGCCGTTTGGGAATTTGAAATATTTATTTGTATACAAGTTTTTTTTACTACGATTGCTCTATCATTTTAGCTTTTCTTATTGCGAAGGTTGCGATTGCTCTATCATTTCAGCTATTTATTCGCGGTTGCCCTATCATTTCGACTTTTTTATTTATGTACAATTTTTTTTTACACTCCCAGTTTAACGACTTAGGGCTCGACTGTTCCCAATTTAACGATGTAGAAGCCATCTTTACTGCCTAGGCTCGATTCTGCAGGAACCACGGGCTCTTTTAGCTTAATGGAATGAGCGGGCTCTTCATCATCTATACCGAGCCGGTGTTGGATGGCAACAACCACGTCATTGTCATGACTATAAGATGTAGGAGGACTTGTTTCTCTGGGCTTTATCATGTAGACCGTATGGGTTGTGTACCCGTCTACTGCTTTTTCATTGGCAATATTGATCATTTGGCTTTTGTCTTGTTGCCTTGGTCCTCTCTTTTTAGAGAAAGGCAGATGATTGAGAGAATCAGGTTCCCGAAGGGCTTCGGTCTCTGTTTGTATGAAATTGGCAGTCGCAGCTTGATTGCTTGCCAACACACCTTTAGACAGTTCTATCTCTCCAGCCTCGTATTGTTTTGCAACCCAATTTTTAAAGACAAAGTAGTCCTCTATAGCATAACCTATTACTCTGTGATAGAGGCAATATTTGGGGTCGCCGGTCATATTCTTCTTGCGGTCTTTTTGATTCTGGCAATTGTAAACCGTTTCTTAGGACGTCTTTGAATATGTTACGGACTTTGTCCCTTCTGAAGGAATAGACCTTATCCAGCTTCTCTTTCAGTAGAGATTCTCCTCCCTCTCCCAACACTGGCTTCCGAGGCTGGTTAGCATTAGACCCGCTCATCCCTCTCTTATTTCGGTTATCCGAAGTGTTAAAAGATTCAGCATCGTTGGAATTTCCGCCTTTGCGATTATCATCCTTTCGGTTTCTCTAGGATTTATTGTTATTTTGGGAATCCGATGAAGATTCCTGCTTTGAGCGTCCTAACATTTGAACTTTCTTGGTCAGTTCTTAGAACGTCTTGAGACCCGCGGTGCATAGAAAAGGATTCATCCAGTTGCCGAGATTTCCGATGAGGAGATTGACGGATTGGTCTTGTTCCAACGGTGGCTCACATTTGACAGAGAGATTGTGCCATCGGGTTATAAAATCCGTGCTACTTTCATTATTCTTTGGCTTGGTCCTCATGAGGTTGGCAATGGTGATCTTATCGCTGACACTCATGAACCTATGCCAAAACAGAGATTCCATTTAGACGAAAATAGTAATGGAGCCATCCGGTATGCTCACGTACCAGTCAAAAGCGACATCGGTTAAGCTATTAATGAACTGGCGGAGGAGAAGCGCATCATTGCCCCCAGTATTCCCGTATGAGGGTTTAAAGTGGGCGCTATGTTGATTCGCATTTTCCATCCCATCGAATCTTCCGAATTTGGGGATGGCATAGCCACTAGGAAACTCTATCAGATCATACCGAGCAGGATATGGTCTCCCACTACTGCTGACATCTTTTTGCGCTTCGGCTACCAATGTTTTGACTTTGTTGGCGACCAAATCCATGATTTGATCTTGAGTTAGCGGGTTGCTATCATCGGCAAGCAAGACATTTCCCGAGATAGGATGCGACCGACTTTCATGCGGTTCGCCTAGTTTTGGATTTGAGGGAATAGGTATCGGCTGCCTCGGGACACCGTTTTCTGGTTCATAAGCAAAGCCATACGCTTGATTGGGCTGTTGAGAGGAAACTTGGGCCATGAGCTGTAAGACGACGTTTTTCAAGTCATCAATCTTTGAGTAGAGCTTGGCCATCTCCTTGTCTTTATTTTTGAGCTGCTTTTGGAGCTCTTGGAAAAGTTGTTGCTCTGCAGCCTTGGGACGGAAGATTAGCTCCTTTTCGCTTTCCGAGCTCGACTCATCATGAACTGAGAGATCTCTCTTCTTATCAGCTTCACTGGAAAGGTCTTCATTATTTTCCAAAGGAGGCTGGTCTTGGAAAGTGGCAGCCATATTCACACCGGATTGGATTTGAGATGTGGTTGCCCCATCCTTGCTCTTGCTGCGTGTGCCCACCATGTAGACAGTGTAGACCACATATCCAGCCATCTCTTTATCTTTGGCGGTTGATTTTTCGGACCGTCGTCGTGGCCCTTCCTCTTCTGGAAAGGACAGGCAACTGAAGACAATTGGCCTGACTGAGTCCTTGGGTGGCGTCGTCCGAATCAGTTTTCCTGACTCTTGCGGTCATGGCATTCTTCTGAACCTATTTCAGCGGTTCAAAAGAGTTAGCTAGCTTTATAGCCGATTCAGCTGTTGTTGCGGGGTAACCCTGTTCTTGGAACCTTATAAAGTTCAGCCTAGCAGGAGCCTTAGCCTTTTTGTTGGCTCTGTTTCTGAGCCTTTTCTGTCTTAGCTTCTCGATTTTGAGGTCTTGGCAGGCATCTGTTATCCAGGAAGCTATCGCGAGTCGATTGACGGGGAGTTTAGAGAAGATACCCGATCGAGCAGTTGTCAGGGGCACTGCTGGAGCTTGCCCAAGACGCCTTATTGCTTTATTGGTGTTGATGGCCTTGCCCCCAGCTAAAGCAATGGAGAGTCATTCGGAAACGGATTTGTGTTTGGACTGAGGTGCCTCCGCGACCATAACATTTGGCCTTTTCCCTTTTGAGGCCGGTTTATCTGTCGCCGGTGCTTGAGGAGTATGGATGGCATTAGCTGGCACGAATCGAATAGAGCCAAATGGTAGCAACGGCTCCTCCCACTGTCGCCCGAGACTGGCCGGGAGGATCTTCCTGGAGTCCATCTTCATCGTGTAGGAGATAGGAGCTTTGTTGAGAGCTGAGCTTGTCCTTGGAGACATTTTGTTGCGTCCGAAGATTGCAATTGGAAAATATTAACCTGCATAAAGAAGCATGATTTCAGTACATGCATTCGATGTATATGTTGATTGAGTTGGCATGAATATTTAACCCGAAATATGGGAGGAGAGAAAAGGTCCCACCGGGCATGCCAGAATCTGTAAAGTGTTTTTCGTCACCCCATTGAGATAGGAATATGCGTCGCTTGTTAGGCGTATACAGATTCATCCTGCCTAGGATAGGCTGGGGTTTATTGATTATGGGGATCCGAATCTCCAGCAGCCACGAACTAACCTACCGTTAATTACCACTTGCTTTTTGAGCGAGGGATCCTCCGATTGATGGGTAAAACTGGTCATGCGAACTCAATGTGCAATTAACATGTTTTGTGTTTTGGAGGTGTTTTGGACGTATCGGGGGCCTCACAGAGTTTACGGGGGTCCCGCTATCCGGGGGACATGTTTTGAGTCTAGAGCATGTAGGAAAAAGAAGGGTGAAGAGCGTCCTAAGGACGCGTGAGATAGCATATGGGCGCCAGCGGGCTACATGCGTGGCGTGTAGGAGCTGGGCATCAGTGGGCCACGTGCCCTGCACGCAGGCGCTGGGCGCCAGCGGGCCACGTGCTTGGCGCATGGGTGCTGGGCATTAGCGAGTCATGTGTCTTGCATGAGGGCGATGGGCGCCAGTGGTTCACATACATGGCGCATGGGCGCTTGGCGCCAGCGGGTCATACGCCCTGCAGTGGCGCTGGGTGCCCATAGAAAAATGGGCTTAGCCCTTGGACTGGGAGTTGAACTCCTGAGTGACTTTTGAAGTTAAACTCCTAAAAAAAGGATTTTTTGTGGAGTTAAACTCCTAAGAGATCTGGATTTTTGGGATTCAACTCCTTCAAGGTTTGGATTTGAAGTTAAACTCTTTTAAGAATTTGGATCTTGAAGTTGAACTCCTTAAAAATTTTCGGAGATGATCTAAGACGGCCCCTTTCTTCTCCCTTAAGCCTTGGATCCTCTTAAAGGGGGATTTTTTGAGGTGGGTTTTCTTCCTCCTTTTTTTTGCTGGATCTTAGAGAAAAAGGGAGGTGCGACTAAAAATCTCCCTTTTAGGGATTTGATGGGAAATCTGAACTCCCCTTCGAGGGTTTTATGGTGAAACTTTATTTATATTTTGAGAAAAAGAGAGCTAAGCTCTTGATTTAATTGGAAATGAAAAGAAAGAGGGAGAGCTTGAGAGAGAGAGAGGAGATGGAGGCACAAACCCTAATTTTTGAGGGGAATGAATATCCTCTTTCATTTCATTATCATGTTGTCTTATATAGACTTACAAGTTTACACATAACCCATTAGGCTTTACAAAATGGCATTTTGCCCATCCCATGCTTCATGTGCTTATTTTTTTTGCACATAAGCTACGGGCTTTACAAAAATTTGGCTTTTTGCCCATTTATTTTACATTCATGCATGAAAATTACATCAAACGTATTTATTACAAAAAACATTTCTTGGCATGGGGGGGAGGCCTCTTCATGTTCGGGCTCGACTTGGGCATGAGCCCACTTGACTTGGATTCGTGCTTGGGCCCGGGCCTACTTTTCGGGTCTAGACTTTGACTTATTAACTTCGACCTTGGGGCGTAATATTTGACCCCAACAGTATCAAAATACGAATACCCAAAAAGATAGAATAACACAAAGAACATAATAAAAAATAGATACGTAAATTATTAAATCAATACCTGATTTAATAATCCGGCTCAATCTTAAGCCGGCTAGTATTATCAACCGTCCGATCGAAAGTCTGGGTAACTAGTACAATCATTCGATCAGAACCCTACACGTATCAAAATACAGCTACTACATCATTTCCCCTGAACCAGGAAAACCTTCTGTATAGGACTCTAAAGACTCGATAGTACGGCGGAATTTACCGTCGAAAACTGGACTGAGACGTTGAGACGTCTAACCTGAATTGGGGGCAGATACTATTTGGATATATCCATCCACCTCTCCGAAGATACCAAGTTGAATTATGGTACCGTATATCGGAGGTTTGGATAGATACGACCGTTGTAGCAGACTTTACCAGATTCTCCCTCATTTTTGAAGGGTTTTTGATTGTGGGGATGATCTTCCCTGCAGGCGCAAGCCTCTGCAGTTAACTACGTTATCACATTGCGATAACCACTTTCTCTTGCTCTAGTAGTTCACTTCATGTCGTGTGTTATTTTGTTTGTTTTGGTTGCCCGTGAATTGTATAAGGAGACTAGTTTGTGTCGTCGCTCGTAGTGCGCGGATTAGTCCAAATCTGTATATTTTAGATTTGGGGATTGAACTTAGGTTGTATGTTCCGTCAGTTCAAAGAGTATTTTGTTTTATTTAAGGACCGTTAATATATTTTTAGATTAAGATCAAACTTAAATATATGAGCATTTGGGCTCAATTTATTTTAACTAATGATACATTAGTCCTGTTTGAGACTAAGATCAATTTAGATATATTTTCAGAATCATTAAATTTAGTTAAGATCCAACAACAAAGCATTTGGGCTCAGCTGTAAGCAACTTCAGAGAGACTTAGCCAATTTGGGTTTGGTCTGCTCAGTCTTTTTTTATTCAGAAGTGCTAAGCACTTATTTGTAGCTTTGGCTCTCAGCCTTGGGCTTTCTCCCTTTATTTAGAAGTGCTAAGCATTTATTTGTCGCTTTGGCGCTCCCGTATGTATCATTGAGGCGCTTAGATATGAGCGCTGCCCAATCAGTGCTAGGCACTTTAGTCATTTTGACTAAATTTATAATGCTCGGCTTTTATAGAAAGCTCACGTAGGAAGCATGTGAAGCGCCGAATACTTTGTTTTGGGCGCTCACATGGGAAGCATGTGAGGCGCCGAGTTCCATTTAAGGGAATTTTTTGGGCGTTCACGTGTGTTTCAGGTGAGGTGCCGAGTCATTTTCTTTTTAGAGATTTAATCTCTGTTAATGGCATTTTGGCTATTGATGATCACCTAGACCTATGTGTTGAATATCTGGGATCGTTTTTTTATTGGAGAATTATGTTCCTCTGTTTCTTTTATAAGAAATAAGTTCTTAGGGTTAAACTATGTTTGTAAAGGAATTAAGTTCAAAGAACATACGTTCTTTTTCTCTTTTTTTTAATCTTGTTCTTTCCCCTAGATTCTGAGTTTGAAGAACAGAATCCCCCCGATGAGAATTAAATTCTCAACTTGTGGAGAGATTTGCTTTGCAAATCTCAGATCAGAGATAGAACTAAGTTCTTTTATGAAGAGTTAAACCCTTATTTTTTTATCTGTACTAGGTAAAAGAGATATATTTTTATCTCTACTTTTTCTTTACCTAGTGTTTGAAAAGAGGGAGATTTTCTTCTTTGAAAAGAAATAAATTCTCTGTTGCAGCTTTTTGTTTGCAGAAGTCTATGGAGGGAGAGTTCTCTCTTTTTTTTGTGTCCTTAGACTTGAAATCTCTTATCCTTTATATAGGAGAGGTAAATTGTTAATTAGTTTGAGAAAATCTCTCATTTGAGAGATACCAATTGATTTAATTGGCCTAAAAAATTGTTCGGGGGATTTTATCCACTGTTGAATCTTTGATCCAGTGAATTTCTATTTTACAGAATATATATTCTTGTTTCTAACAAGATTAGGGATATATTTCCCATATACAGATTTTAATTCCGTCATACGGTGATTTTTTAATCACCATTGGTTTTTTAATCTAAGGACTCTCTGTTTAACAGAGCACAATCTTTCTTTGTTTAGAAAGATATAGGAAAATATTTTTCCATCTCATTGGATTTTTGATCAACAGATTTCTGTTTAACAGAAAATATCTTTCTCATTTAGAAAGACCAGGAAAATATTTTCCCCCAATAGAATTTAATTCTATATTTGATGATTTTTAATCACCTTTGGATTTTTGATCCAACGACTCTGTTTAACAGAGAATCTTTCTCTTTTTAGAAAGATCAGGGGAAGTACCTTCCCAAAATAGAATTTAATTGTATATAGAATTTAATTCTATCTGAAGCTTGTGCTCCTAAAGGTGTGTTCTCACGTGTTTAACACGTGACCCCAGTATGGGTTTCAGCCTGTTTTCTTTAGCGCTCACATGTTTAACACGCGAGGCTAATTTGTCTTCTCTTGGTTGTTTATTCTCAGCGCTTATATACTTTTGCATATAAGCGCTCATGTGCCAGTTTGGCCCTTTTGGCTATTTGTTTTCAGCGTTTATATGCTTTTACATATAACTGCTCACGTGTTTAACACGTGAGTCCAAGCTGTGGGCATTCTTTTCTCCCTATTTCTTTTCTCTCCCCTTTTTATAAGGGAATAAATGCCCCCCAGCGTCGCTCTCACGTGACTTGCACGTGAGTGCAACGCTGTAAATTTTACCATCATTGGATCACTTAGGAGAGTGCGAAGTTGAACCGATCCCGCCACATCCTATAAATTTGGCCTTTGGCCTTGAGGTGACTACTATTTTTTCATCTTCTTTCCTGATTTTTCTCTCTTTGAGAATTTAATTCTCGCTTCAAAGCTTAGATCTCTGCCTTCAAAATTCCTTTGAACAGAGTTAAACTCTGCCAAATTTTCTTGGTAAGGACTACAAACAGAGCTTAGCTCTCAACATCTTTTGGATATGATTTTTTGTTTTGGATTTTAAATCCACTATCATATTTGACGAAGCTCGGTTCTTTTCTTGAACCGATCTTTTGGAGATCTTAAAAAAACTCTTCTTCTTTTTACGTAGATCGTGGATTTTGGTGTCCATATCAAGACTTGAGTCAATGGACATTCTTTGAGAATCGTTGATTCTCTTCTTAGGGTTTTACCCTATCGTTAATCCTGACATTTGAGGATTCATGGAATTTAATTTCATTATTAAAACCCATATGTTTCCCAACATGGGGGATATCTGGGATTTAATCCCATCATCTAAGGAAATTTAATTCCATTTTTCTTTGCAGAGCTTAGCTCTGGTTTGATTCTTAAGAATCTTGGGAATTTTATTCGCTTTACTGTTCTCGGATATTTTCCTTTTTAGGATTTTTTTTACGGTTTTAATTTCATTGATTTGAATATGTTGTTGTTTAAAATAACCCGCTTTTTGGGGAATATTCTGAGTTTTAACTCTACTGTTCATTTAATGAGAATCCTTTTTTATTCTCACAGTGGGCACATGTCTCATCATTGATAAGCCGTCACTTTGATCTCATTCGGTCCACTAGTTTTGGAGTTAGTAGTTCCACAAAATAAATTCACATCCTTTTGCTGATGGTTCTTTTGTCCCTTTTTTTAGGTACAATGGCTTCACTTCCTTACTTTCCCTATACTCGTTCAGAAGTCGCTTTCCCGCAATCACCATCAGAGGAGGAAGCGATGGCTATGATTAAGAAACATGGTAAGGACAAAGAGAACCTTCTCCTATAGGGCCTATGGTATGGTCATATTATAAGGGTCCGTCATAGTTTTACTTGTGGGGTACCAACATAACCCATCCACTTGATCTAGTTTACGGAGCGTCCGTGTACTGCTTACGTGATGAAGGCGGTTAACTGGACTCCTGAGGGCCGGCTTGAACCATCGATGATGGGGATACCCAATCAACCCTTGGTGGCTAACGACATTTTGGGACGCCAGATATGCCAAGGCGAAGCTCGACCCTGAGGGCAGGTCTATAAGATAGGCGTGACCCCACAGCATCCCGTGGGCTACCTTCCTTGGGCTCGGTATATTCTCTCCTCTCAGCGTTCACGGTTACAGAAAGTTGGATTATACCAGGCGGTGTATGCGTCGCTGTTCTATGACCACGCTCACCACGTATGGTGGGTTAAAACTTTTATAAACCAATGGAATCTTTCCACACATACGTTTCTACTAGGGGATCGAGAGGTCTCTATATCGCTGGAGGAGTTCCGAGAAATTTCCTAACTGCCAATTAGAGGAGAACGTTACGAGGAGTTGTTACCCCAAGACGAGTACATTTTCACCATAGTGCCAGCTATGCGAGAAGGCTTAACAACTAAGAATGTCGTTCAGCACAAGCATCCAAGTTTAATCAAAGCATTGAGCATTTATGAGAGCCTGTTTTTGTCATCAGAAGGGCAAGGGGTCAGTTTTGAAGATTTCATCGCCTGCTTCCTTATGGCGATATTCTATCCAGGAAGGCTCCAAAATTTGCAATGGTCGAAGATCCCTTTGGATTGTCCTGGGTAAACTTCCGACCTATGCAGAAGATTTGCCGCTATTTTATATTCCAAGTACGCCGATCGTGGCTTTTGACGAGATCGCCGCTCCCGGCATAGACGAGGAATTTTTTTGTAGGTTTCATCAGTCTTTGGATTAGCTGGTTTGCGATGCCTGTGCATCGATGTTTTATGAGAGCCTACATCTTCTACTCCGCACACCGCATAGCCGAGGAAGCACGACTAGCTGTTAGCGTTGCAGGGTTATCACACTTGTACCATGGCTTGAGTACTGCAGCCAACACTTCGAATCCTGGTGCGGACACCGTGAACTTCTCTCTCTATTACTTCATATCTTGGATTGAGATGCACTTGTTAGGTACGTTCACTGTGCACCGGCGGCCTGATTTCTACGAGTCATATACTTTCCCGCGAATCATGAGACTGGTTGATACTTCCGCTCTTGATCCGACCCAGCTGGGGGCTTTGCGTGTGCTGCTCAACCTGTATTCAAATGAGGGTGGCATGGTTTTCAACGATCGGGTTCTTTCTGCGCCAATGGGGGCCACTCAGCAACTATTTGATTTGTTGAAGAACAAAGCACCGGCTCTGAAACACAAGGAGATCATGCACCTGTACTCGATCAGGCCAGGGTATTTGGTGTTTCGATTGAACTATGTCGCTCTCTTCATGCGATATAATCCATACCGTTTTGCTCAACAGTTGGGTTATAACCAGGGTGTGCCCCTTGAGGCATTTTTGGTCGAACCTGCTCCCTCACTGGAGACTGCCCGTGATGCTATTCATCATTTTATGCGTCTGAACACCGGTTCTCTCTTCATGATCCCCGAGTCTGATTACATTCCGAGACTTGTGGGACCTTTCAAGGGATGGTATCGTCATAGGGTAAATCCGATCATTATGGAGGAGAGACGTTGCTTCTCGAGCACAGGGCCTTTGTGCCTGCCTAAGCCATCAACATTCCACTGCGACCACGATCGATTGTTCGTCCCCTTTGAAGAGACCACGATGTCGTAGTTATTCCGAAAGTTTCTCCAACGGCATCAACCCCCCATATCGTCGGTATGCCAGTTCGCACTGAACTCGGTGTAGAGGTTTCGAATACTACACAAGCTGTGGCGTTACCGGAGTCGGATCCTGAAAATGAAATCGGGCAACGCCGTCTGAAGGTGCCGATGGGAAGGAAGCGCTTTTCTGCACGCGATAGCTCAGGCCCCAAAAAGAGAAAGAGGGTTGCCGTGCATTTAATCGACACCTTGCTTGAGCCTGAGACTCTCGTTTGTGATGAGCCTATGCCCACGCATAAACCAGATGAAGGTCTCCTTTTTCCGAGTACATCTGCCAAGGAGACCGCTCAGTCGGCCGAAGCCCTCAAGCGATCATAGAATGAGACTGAACATGCGCGCCCTAAAAAGAGAGTCTTTCCTCCCGTCATGTTCTGTGATGTTAATCCAGTTCTTGTTGTGTCACCGGAAGCCCCACTAACGCTGACAGAAGAAAAGGCTCTAAAATAGCCAATATCAGCCACTGCCAAAGACGAGGCTGTTCTGAAGGCGGATAAAGCTCTATCTTCTATTGAAGCCCGGCGAGCATGGTTAACAAGAAAAGAGCAACGGCATGAAAAATCTATACTCCAGGATCCTTGGCGTATCGGTATGTACTTTTTCAAATCCTTTTCAATAAGTGGTTTATATTGCTTTCATATTGCATTCGACTTTACATATTTTCCTTTTGCAGGGTGGCGGGCGTAGTTTCGAGCCCAGAGCGCGTTTTAGAGACCCTGGTGATGGCGCTTATTCCTTCGGCGGAGGTTCATAAACCAACTGCAGACTCTGTAGATGTCACCAGTGGTACACAAGAGGATGTAGAGGATATTCTTGTGGCTGTCGCCCCTTCAGCCTAGGACAGATGAAGCATTGAATGTAATCTCATATCTTACTTTCTTTCTTCTTAACGATCTTTCAATATGTCTGACCCTTTTCCTCTTTTTTTTGTTATTTCCAGAATTGCGGTAGTTAGCGTCCTCCATTGTCGATCACTCCTCAGAAGAAACTTTCGCGTGCCTACTTAATATGGCGGCCCCGCACGTGATACCTCCCCAGCGTATCATCCTTTCTTCCGGACATGGTTGGTATTCTCTTGCTTTCTGTATTATATTTTATGAAGCAACACTAACATGTCTTTATTTTAAACCACTGTCTTGCAGGCTGATGATGAATTCGAGGTTCTAGACAGGCCTGGGGATCTCTCAGATTCACAATCTGTGGCCATGGGTGAGTGACACCTTAGTCCCGGTATTTTTTTGGCTTATATCTCCTTTGGAAATGTGACTAACCTTTTCTGTATACTCACAGTTCTACCAACCTTGACCCTATTTGAGTCCCATATTTGCATGCCTACGGGTCCTTATGCCAGATGTATGTCTGAACGGATGGCGAAGCAGAGTCTACATTCACTAGCCGCTCTTATCGAAGATCTTCGTACCGGCACTTCAGTCATTGTGGAGGAATTTGCTATCGAAGCTAATGCTTCCTTGTCCGTCCTTATTACTTATCATGACGAGGCACTGGTGTGTACTTGAGTTGAGTACTGTCGGCTAGTGGAGACCTCTCTTCATGAACTTGAATGTAAACGCCTTCCTTCAGACATCTCCTCCGTGAAGGCTAAATTGAATGAACGGACTGAAAGGTGTGCTGCCAACCTCCGATCCTGTGAGAAAAGGCTCAATCGAAAATTTTTGGAGAGGGAGCTAGCTTCGAAGGATTTGGGGGATCTTCAATCCCAGTTTGCAGTTAAAGCCATTCGGGCCTATGAGATTTGGCGAGTTCTCCAAGAAATTATCACGGAAGTGGTGGCTTTAGACAAAGTCGTCACTTTTACAAAAGAAATGGTGGAGACTCATAAAACTGCCGAGAAGGAGCTTGAACGCCGATTCTATTTGTATCAACAACAGCTAGAACAGGCAGGAGATCAGCTAGCGGCGCTGATGGAATTTGAGGCAGAAGTCCGTCGGAAAAGCGAGGATCTGGATAGCTTGTTGAACCATCCACCGTCTTAGGCTTTCCCTTTTGTTGTATTCCTTCCTCATCTTTTTATTGTAACTTTCACCCATTTTGATTTATGAATAAAAGATACCTATTTTTTATGCTTGCACCTCTCTGCTTTTTATTTGTCCTGAGCTGGCGTGCACTAGTTTATTTACTCATTTCAGAGTTCCTAGTTTATGTACTTATTTTGGAGTTTATAGTTTATTCACTCATTTCGAAGTCTCTAGTTTATGCACTCATTTCGGAGTTTTATAATTTACTCACTCATTCCAGAGTCTCTAGTTTATTCACTCATTTCGGAGTTTCTAGTTTATTCACTCATTTCGGAGTGCTTTTAGTTTACCTCCCTTAGGTTTACAAGCAAATTTGCTATAACGTTGGATGTAGATAACCCCCAATCCTTTATGATAGGGATCTGTTAGGTTTGTGGTACTAGGTTTTAGGTCCATCGTACTGTCGCATTGGCTGATGTATTCCTTGATATGCAGTCCCTTAGGTTGCTGTTCGAGTAGCCCCGCGACTGTCATGTCTCTAATCCCTTCTGAGGCTGGACAAGACGTCTTCAAGTAATCTTCTTAGGTTGGAGTATTTGTATTACCGTCGGAAGAATAAGCATTAGGTATTTGCCATGACGCTTTTAACTTGAGGTTAGGATTAATCTGAAGCCCCGATAATTCATAAAAACGCCCTTCTAAGGTGGGATGATCCCCAATGGTCTTTAGGCTTTATATGTATTGCCGTCAAGACCCGAAGCTAGGAATATACCATCACTTCGTTCTTGCTTTGATGATGCTATACCGATTCTTTGCTGAAGTTGGGTAGACATCCAAATGACCTCTATGCTGTATGTATCGCCATCGAGGTCTGGAGTTAGGATTTTACCATCAATCTTCTTTAATTTGATCCTTGGGTCTTGTGTTAACGTCACGTCTGCACCCTGTCGGAATGAGATGGAACGTCGAGATGATCTCTAGGCTGTAGATGTTGCCATCGAAATCTGGAGCTAGGATTTTGCTTTCACTCCACTTTCATTTAACCCTTGGGTCCTTGTTGACGTCGCGTTTGTATTTTGCTAGAGTAAGAAGGGCGTCCAAATAGTTCCTAGGCTATAGATGTGCCATCAAAACTCAGTTCTTCTTTTGACGAAGCGTGGTGGGAAAATATGGTTCCCTTTCTTTCATTTGTGCCCATGGATCATGTACAAGAGTCAATATGGACCTACTTGCAGAGCAAAAAAAATTTTATTTTCATTTTTTTAAATTTCTTTCCGCGATACTCTATCTTTTCAGCTTTTCATATCGCGAAAGTCGTGATTACCCAATCATTTCGGCTATTTATTCGCGGTGCCCAATCATTTCGGCTATGTCATTTTTATTTTTACTTACTATTTTCATTGCAAGTTTGGAATCTGATACCAATCTTAGCATCAGCATCGCTACAACTGGGATATTGCCAGGAGCGAATCATCATTTGCCTTTGTTGATGTGGACAAAGGTGGCTTAGCAAACAGGGTTAGGATCCTGTCGACTAAGGCTTTTTGACTTTATGAGCCATAAGGGTCTCATAAAGGTATTTCTCCCTACGAGTCGTGAGGATCTTGTAGGTGTATTTTCTCTTTAAGAGTCGTGGAGATTCCTAAGTGTGTTTTCTCTTATAAGTCATAAGGATCTTACAAGAGTATTTTCTCCTTGTAAGTCGAGAGGACTTATAAGTGTCGTTCACTATATGGGGATATTTCTCACAATTGGTGGGACTTGGTGGGAGATATACTTATTTATGCCCATGAATTGTATACAAGAGTCGATATTGGACTACTTGTACGGCAGATAAATTTTGTGGGGTTTTGGTGCCTTAAGAATAGGTTCAGATTCCTGTATCTTAAAACTTTTGAATTCTATAAGCCGTGAGGGCCTTATAGAGGGTATATTCTCCTTACGGGTCGTGAGGATCTTGTAAGCGCATTTTCTCCTTAAGAATCGTATGAATTCCTGAGTGTGTTTCTCCTTTGTGAGTTGTGAGGATCTCACGCATGTTTTTTCTCCTTATAAAGTCGTGAGGACTTTGCAAGTGTTTTTTTTAACGAGTTCGCGCCCTTTCGGGTTTTCACTAGCTCGCTGGTAGTCCTGCTGTTTTTACTCATAGCGCCCTTTCGGGTTTTCATCCGTGCCCATTTCACTTATGGACGTATCATTTTTTTAGGCGGCCCGTAAGGTAACACACTATTAGCTGTAGGCCCCGATCTTTTTCGAAGGACTGCATCATATAGGACCTGGGAGGGTTATGAATCGTTTATGCCCGTGGATTGTATACGGTAATCAATATGAGGATCCACCGTATGGCTAAACGTATTAGTTTAAGAACATCACGGCCTATTATTGCCGTATTTAGTTTAAGAACTTTTCGATCCAACATTCCCATTTTAGGGACGAATATTAGTTTAAGGACATTTCGGTCCAATATTAGTTTAGGAACGTTTTCGGTCCTTCATTAGTTTAGGGACGTTTTGGTTCATTATTCGCGTGTTTGAGGGAACGCACTAGTTTAGGGACGTTTTGGTCCATTATTAGTTAAGGGACTTCTCGGTCCATTATCGTTATTTTTTAGGCGACGGGGCTTTTTGATACTACTCTCAGAGTTCTGGCTTAGGAAGATAGAGAGCGGACACAAGCGTCGTCATCTATCATTGACCTAAGTCATGACTTGTCAAACGTAGTACTTTTTGAGGAATCGGCCGTTTATTGGCCAGAAGGGTCTTTCGCCATGCATATCCATGAGCAGGTAGGCCATGTTCCCCTCCGAAAACACGGGAAGACAAACGCTTTGCCTGAATTTCGGGGCAGATGCTAATTGGTGCTATTCGTCCACCTCTCCGAAGATGCCAAGTTGATTTATGACACCATGTATCGAAGGTTTAAACGAATGCGGCCGATGTAGTAGACTTCGTCAGATTCCTCCTCGTTGAGGGGTTTTTGATTGTGGGGACGCTCTTCCCTGCACGCGCAAGCCCCTGCAGTTAATTACGCTACCGCATCGCGGTAACAACTTTCTCCTTCTCCAGATGAACACTCCGTGTCGTGGGTGTTTGTTTTGTGTTTGGTTGCCCGTGGATTGTATACGGAGACTAATTTGTGTTGTCGCCCATAGGGCGTGGACTAGTCCAAATCCGTATCTTCTTAGATTTGGATTTGGAGGTTGGGTTTAAGGATACATTAGCCTCATTTGAGACCAAGATCAACTTAAACGTTTGTTAAGGATACGTTAGTCTCATTTTTGACTAAGATCAACTTAACGGGATCGTTTAGATCCAACAAGAGAGCAATTTGACTCTATTGTTTAGTTTAGGGACATTGCGGTCGATTAGTTTAAGGACATTACAGTCCAATGTTAGTGTAAGGACATCTCGGTCCATTGTTAGTTTAAGGACATCTCGGTCCATTGTTAGTTTAAAGACATCACGGTCGAGGTTAAGGACATCATAGTCCGTGAGTTTAAAGACCACACAGTCAAGATTAAGGACATCATAGTTCATGAGTTTAAGGACCCCACAGTCCAATGTTAGTTTAAAGACATCACGGTCGAGGTTAAGGAAATCATAGTCGATGAGTTTAAAGACCTCACAGTCAAGTTTAAGGACATCAAAGTCCGTAAAATGTGTAGTTGTCGGGACCCGTCACCTCTCTGAAGATGTTGAAGGATTACAACGACAAATATCAAAGGAGTGAAGAGATGTACCCTTGAACCATAGTTGATTGGGGATCTGCAGTCCAATTTTAAACTAAGATCAATTAGTTAGATTATGAGCACATTGGCTCAGTTAAATCTGAATTGAGGACTTATAGCCAACTTGGGCTAAGTCCAATTAAGTTTGAAATATTGGCCCTTTATTGGACCATTAGACATTTGTCTGGTTTCAGCACCCCATCATTTAGCAATGCTAAACAAGAGTTTGAGGTCTCTGATAACATTTTTGTCTTTGACTGAGCATTAAACATTGTAGTTCTAAGTTTAACTCAACTTTGAGGTTTAGTTAAAGGAAAGGTTTTTTGCCTCTGGAAACTTGGCCAATTTGGCTAAGATTGGCTTAAAAAATAGTGTTAAATACTAGAGCATAACAGTGTTAAACACTGGAAATAAAACGCTCAAATTAGTGTTAGAGAGGAAGTGTCACATGGGGACACGTGAGGGCACCCAAAGGTAGGATCAGATCTCCTTTACTTAGTTATGCAAATAAGTGTTAAACACTTTTAATCTTCTGGCCGTCATGTGTTGGCACGTGATGGATATTTATGCATTGATTATTAAAGCATTTATTAGGGGTCACGTGGTAACGCGTGAGAGCGCCCAAAGGTGGGGCCAGATCTCCTTTACTTAGTTCTGCAAATAAGTGTTAAACACTTTTAATTTTCTGGCCATCACGTGTTGGCACGTGATGGATATTTGTGCATTAATTATTAAAGCATTTATTAGGGGTCACATGGTAACACGCGAGAGCGCCCAAAGCCAATACTGCCTTTGCTTTTGTTCCCTATATTATGAGGGTCACGTGGGGTCACGTGAGGCATTGCCTCAAAGATTTTTCCTTCTTATTTTTGGGGGATCTGTTTAGGGGTCACGTGGGGACACGTGATCTAATTCTTTACATGCATGGAGATCTTTCAAGTCTCTTTATTTTTTTTAGGAATTAAATTCTTTGTAGGGTTAAACCCTAATTTAGTTTTTAAAGGAATTAAATTCCTGTGCATGTGGAAGAATTAAATTCTTATGTAGGGTGAAAACCCTAATTTCATTTAGGAGGAATTAAATTCCTGTGAATTTGAGAGAATTAAATTCTCAAGTAGGGTTAAACCCTAGTTTTGTCTATCTTGAAGGAATTAAATTCCTATAAATTTAGGAGAATTGAATTCTCATATAGGGTTAAACCCTGGTTTTATCTTGGAGGAATTAAATTCCTGTGAATTGGGAGAATTAAATTCTCTAAACTCAATTCTCCCTCTAAGTTTTGGATCTGGATGGTAGAATCTCCCCGATGAGAATTAAATTCTCAACCTGTGGGGAGATTTGCTTCTGCAGATCTTCAACCAGAGGAAGAACTAAGTTCTTTTGCAGAAGAGTTAAACTCTTAGATTGAGAATTAAATTCTCTTTTTTTCCTTATGAAGTTTTGATTCCTTTTCCCCTTTCTCACCTAGGGTTTCTTTTCTTGAGAATTAAATTCTCCTTTCTTTTCTCTCTGCTATTTGCCTTCTGAAAATTTCAAGATCCAAAAAGATATTCTGCTTGAGAATTAAAGTTTTGGATCCTTTCTTCTCTTCTTGGCTACTATTTATAGGAGAAGGAAAAGAATCAATTTGTTTAGTAAATCTTTCATTAATAGATTTTGTTTGTTTTTTCATAATTAATATGATCTTTTAAATCACTCAGTGAATTTTATTCACCATTGGATTTTTAATCCAAAAGATATTCTGTTTGTTATTTTTGGTGAAACTTAGGGAAATCTTTCCTTGTATAAAATCTTTCTATAAATTGGTGATTTTTAATCACCATTGGATTTTTAATCCAACGGTGCTCCACTTTACAGAGCATAGTCCTTTTTGTTTGGAAAGATTTAAAGAAAATACTTTCCTAGTTAGGGTCTTTGGTTTCCCTTAATTAGAATTTTAATTCTATCAACTCATTAAGGCTTTTAAAGCCCGTCACGTGTTGGCACGTGATCCCAACGTTTGACCATTCAAATAGAATTTAATTCTATCAATTAAAGAGCTGGAGGACCTGTCACGTGTTGGCACGTGACCTTCTTTCATTCAGAATTCAATTCTGTCTCTTAACAGGGCTAAAGGACCATCACGTGTCAGCACGTGACCTTTGGTCACGTATGAGCACGTGATGCCCTATTGGGGTCTTTCCTTAGCCGTTTTATTTATACTTTTGTTTGATTTAGAATTTAATTCTATGAAGTGGAGATCTTAGGAAACTATCACGTGTCAACACGTGACCCTTGGTCACCTGTGAGCACGTGATACCTCATTGAGGTATTTCCTTAGCTGTTTTGTTACATTTTTGTTTGATTTAGAATTTTAATTCTATAAAGTGGAGTCTTAGGAAACTATCACGTGTCAACACGTGACCTTTGGTCACGTGTGAGCACGTGATACCTCATTGAGGTATTTCCTTAGCTGTTTTGTTACATTTTTGTTTGATTTAGAATTTTAATTATATAAAGTGGAGATCACAGGAAACTATCACGTGTCAACACGTGACCCCTGGTCACACGTGAGCACATGATACCTCATTGAGGTTTTTCCTGATTTTTATCAGGGAACAAATACCCCCACAGCGTTGTTCTCACGTGTCTGCACGTGAGTGCAACGCTGTCACCTTTGTGACCGTTGGATCTGTCTAGAGAATAGGAGAGATGAAACGTTTCCCATCACATCCTATAAATGCAGGGATCTCTTCAGAAGCGCCTCCTCTCTTTCATATTCTTCCTTGCTAACTTTTTCTTTTGAGAATTTAATTCTCTTTCTCAGAGCTCAGTTCTCTATCTTGAAAATTTCCAGAGTTTAACTCTGTTAAAAGATTCCCTTTTCTCAGGTAATGATCTTGAACGGCTGAAGAACTTTTGCAGAAATCTTCGTTGGATTTTAAATCCATACCAAGGGTTTTTCCCTTTAACAAGAACCCAGTTTTTTAAGTTCTTTAAAAAGAAAACCATTCAATCTTTAAACAATAGACCTTTTAAGGTTTCTCTGATCTTCAGGGATCGATGGTGATGCTTGTCTTTTCTCTGGAATTTAATTCCATCTCAAAGAGATTTGGCTCTGAAAAAAATATTTCTGGGAATTTAATTCCCTTGTTCGAAAGGAATTTAATTCCTCTGAAGAATTTAGTTCTTCCCAGAGAACTTCTTGGGGTTTTCTTGCCCTGAGTTGTTTCTTTGCAACCAAAAAGAAGAGATTTGCAGTAGGGTTTTCTGGGAATTTAATTCCCTTGCTCTGTTTGATTTTTTGCAGAGTCCAAGATGGATTTCTTTTTGGGGAATGTGTAGGGTCATTTGAAAATCCAATGTTCATTTATTAAGAATCTTCCTTTTGTTCTCATAGTGATTGCTTTGCCTCATCATTAGTAAGCCGCCATCTTGATTTTGTGGGACCTATGCGTTTTGTAACCAATGGTCCCATAAAATAAGTCCTTTGTCGCTTTCTTCCACTGTCTTTTTATATATGCATTTACAAACATATATATATATATACACGTGTTGGCTTCGGTTAACAGTTTCCCCTTCTTTTATTTCAGGCACAATGACTTCTGTTCCATACTTCCCGTTCACTCGCTCGGAGGCTGCCTTTCCTCAATCACTATCTGACGAGGAAGTGATGGCGATGATCAAGGCTCATGACCCGAATCGCACCAATTTACTTTTATAGCGGACCTGGTACGGTCACATCATCCGCGGTCGCCGCAGTTTTCTTTGCGAGATACCGACGGAGCCTACCTATCCATTCCTGCCGATGGATCCTCCACGGACTGCCCTTGCTGTGGAGATGCCGAATTGGACCCCTATGGGATGGCTTGAGCCTTCAACAACTGGTATTCCGAATCATCCGGTGCCGGCTATAGATATTTTAGGGCGTCGCATTTGCCAGGGCGAAGCCCAGCCATGAGGACAGATTTACAAGATAGGGCTTACCCCTCGACACCCACGGGCTACCTTCTTTGGGCTCGTTGCATCCTGTCCGCCCATCGCGCGCGACTGCAGAGGGTTGGGCTTTATCAGGCGATATATGCATCCCTCTTCCACTACCAATCTCCTCATGTCTGGTGGGTTAAGGCCTTCTTGAACCAATGGAATCTTCCCACCAACACCTTCCTTCTAGGGGACAGCGAAGTTTCAATTTCCCTGGAAGAATTTTGCGAGATCTCAGGGCTGCCGGTCAGGGGGACACTTTATGAAGAATTGCTGCCTCCCGATGAGCATGTCTTCGAAACCGAGCCTTCAATGCTTAACGGCTTGTCTACCGAGAACCCCGTCTGCCACAAGCGCCCAAGTTTGATCAAGACCCTAAGTATTTTTGACAAACTGTTCACAGAGTCAGAGGAGCAGGGCGTCACTTTTAAAAGCTTTATCGCTTGCTTCCTTCGTGCAGATGTCCTATCAAAGACAGCTCCGAAGTTTGCGAACATTAACGACCCCTTTGGGTTTGGTTTAAATAGGCGGCCGACTAAAGAAGAGGACTTGCCGCAATATTACATTCCCATCATTTCTGCGGTATCTTTCGAGTCGATTGCAGCTCCTGGTATGGATGAGGAGACTTTCTTCATGGGCTTCATCAGCATTTGGCTTAGCTGGTTCGTCATTCCCATGCATCGCCGTTTCATGAGAGCCTCGGTTATTTACCCTGCTCATCGCATTGTTGAGGGAACGCGACTAGCTGTGGGCATTCCAGGGCTAGCGCATCTATATCATGGGTTAGGCGCCGCAGCTAATACTCCAACTCCAGGTGTAGATGTGGTAAATTTCTCTCTTTATTGCTTCACGTCTTGGATTGAGATGCACGTGTTGGGGGCCTTTGCTGCACACAAAAGACCCAAATTTTATGACGCCTACACTTTTCCGCGACTCATGCGGCTGGTGGACGCTTCTGCTCCTGACCCGACTCAGTTTGGGGCTATTCGTGTGCTGATCGCTCCCTATGCTAATACGGGCGGAATGGTATTCATCGATCGAGCCCTATCTACTCCCTCAGGATCGATTCAACAGCTCCACGACTTGTCGAAAGAGGGGGTACCTTCTCTGAAGCCCAGGGAAGCCATGCACCTGTACGCGATCAGACCAGGTTATCTGGTATTTCGTCAGAACTGTGCGGCCCTCTTTATGCGGTACAACCCACACCGCTTTGCCCAGCAACTTGGATATGATCAGGGCGTCCCCTTCGAAGCATTTATAGTGGCGCCTAGCCCATCGCCTGAAGCTGTTCGTGACGCCGCTCATCACTTTATGCGGCTGAACACTGGTTCTAGCTTCATGATCCCTGAAGCTGATCATATTCCTCGATGTGTGGGGTCTTTCACGGGCTGGTACCTCCACCGGGTCAGTCCAATTATTGCTGAGGAGAAGAGGGTACTTCTTGGATACAGCGCTCCTATTCCGATTCAAACCGCGGGAGTTCCATCGCAACCGCGTGCAACGGTTCGCCCTCCCTCGAGGGATACCAGTGTCGTGCTTATTCCGGGGGCGGCAGAAGTGAACTTAACTCCCACAGCTGGTATGCCATTGCATACTCGAGCTCAATCAAGGGCTAATAGGGCACCGGTAGTAGTATCATCGTCCGCGGCATCGACAATGGCCGTGTCGTCCTCGGTAGCACCGCCAAGCGAGGACATTAAAGGTGAAGTGGGTCAGCGCCGTACCAAAGCTCCACGGGGGAGGAAGCGATCGTCTTCGGCGGTTAGTTCTGGGTCCAAGAGGGGGAGGAATACGGCCACCAATTTGCTCGACTCTTTAATAGAGTCCGAGCCTATTCTTTAGGATGAACCGCTAGCTATGCAAAAATCAGATGGTGACCTACTTTTCCCGAGTTCATCTGCCGAGGAAGCCGCACAATTGGCTGAGGCTATAAGACGTTCGCAAGATGAATCCAAGAACGTAAGGATTCCAAAGAAGCCCTACCCTGCTGTCATCTTTTACGAAGACCCTCCGTGGATACGGCGGCGATTTATAGGCCCTTTGGAAGAATGGGGCGAAAGGGCCCTTAAACAGGCTGTTTCAGACGACACTGAGGGCGCGCTTTCACTGTGGACCGGTGGCCACGAGTCTACCCTCGGACCTCTGCGAGCACATCTCCTCAGGAAGGAGCGTCGGCTTGAACAAGACATACTAGAAGCTCCCTTGCGCATCGGTATGTTCATGTATCTCTTTGTAATATTTTGTATTGCTTGCATACATATATATGTATCCTTATCCTCATACAAACTTTGCAGGGACTTCGGCAGCTGCGGAGGCTCTGAGTCATGCTTTGACTGTAGATTTTGCTGATATCCCCAGTGAAACACCAATCAGTGTGGAGGGGGTCGATGCAACCGTTGCTCTTGCGATAGAGTCCCCCTCGGTGGTTCCCGCTCCCGAAGCGCTTGCTCCCTCGGGGGAGGCATCTTTGTCGGTCGCCGCTCCAATGGATCTTCCCGAGAGCGACCTGGAGACTAGGGTACATGTAGTCGAGGCTACCGTCCTTTCGTTGGAGCCTGCAGTGGCAGCCGCTGCTCCTCGCTCGGAAGCCGCTACACTGGTCCGCGTCCCCGCCTGAGGTCACGGAGGAGGCCGCTGAAACTGCTATCCCTCCAGCTCAGAATGGGAGGAGCGTCGAAGGTAGCCTTCTATATTTTTCATTAATAATCTTTCCATTGTCTGAACCCTTCTGTCTTTTCAGAATTGCGCGGATTGGCGGCATCTATTGCTGATTTGTCTCCCAGGCAGTCCTTTCAGCGCCTGTTGGAGATGGCTGCTCCGCAAGCGATATCTCCTCAACGCATCGTCCTCTCTTCCGGACAAGGTTAGTGTTGTTTACCCTCTTTTCACAGCATTATCACTATTTCATAAAATGACACCGACGTCTTTTACAGTTCTGGAGGCCGACGACGAGGTTGCGGTTCTTGACGAGCCTGGGGAGCCTCCAGATCCTTCTTGCATGACTGTGGGTAAGTAATGTCTCAATGTCGTTCCATTTGTTCTTTGCTTACAAGTTTCGCTGACTGTTTATAAATCTGAAGGTCTGCCAGTTCTCACCGCGCTGGAGTCTCGCATCGCCATGCCACCCGGCCCCTATGCTCTGCGTGCTTCGGAACGGATGGCAAAGCTAAGTCTCGCCTCCCTGTCATCCTTAATCGAGGACCTTCGCGCTGGCAGTCTGATCACGGCCGAAGCGTTTTCCACTGAAGCCAACGGCTCTCTTTCCTTTCTTGCCACCTACCATAGTGAAACATTGGTGCAAGTCTGGGTTGAGTTTTGTCGGCAGGTGGAGGCTTGCATGCATGTCCTCGAATGTACATGCCTTCCTTCGGAGATTATGGCCGCGAAGGCGAGCTTACAGGGGCTAATCAAGCGGTGTGCTGCGAACATGATATCATGTGAGAAAAGGCTCAGCCGCAAGTTTTCGGAGAGGGAGCTGGCTTCCAAAGAACTGAGGGAGCTTCAAGCCAACCTTATGGCCAAGGCCACTAAAGCGTATGAACTTTGGCGAGTGCTTCAAGAGACTATCAAGGAGGTGGTAGCCATTGATAAGGCTGTTGTGTTTACTCGTGAAATGGTCGAAACCCATAAAGCCACTGAAAAAGAGCTTGAAGGCCAGCTTGCCTCGTACCAGGCCCAACAAGCTCAATCGGAGGCTCGCCTTTTGATAATACTGAATCATGAAGGCGAGACTTCTACTAATCGCCCGCCGACTTGAAGAATTGTATATACACACATTTTTTATTCTTCTTTTGTACATACTCTTGAATGAGAGTATATTTTTTTGTTCTTTCACGAATTGTATTTTGTATTCATTTTGGTTCATGAATAAAAGATATATTTTTTTTTTATGATGGTGTGTCCCTTTTAGCAAGTGTATTCTGCAGATAGTCTATTTCGATTTCTTTGCAGGACA
This sequence comes from Agapanthus africanus, assembly GCA_030015575.1. Lineage (NCBI taxonomy): Eukaryota > Viridiplantae > Streptophyta > Magnoliopsida > Asparagales > Amaryllidaceae > Agapanthus > Agapanthus africanus. The sequence continues at coordinate 72,888,313 of JASDDO010000026.1, forward strand.
ATGATGGCTTAGGATTCAGGGTTAAGATCTGCCTCCTAAGACTTTTCAACTTTATGAGCCGTGAGGGTCTCATAAAGAATTTTCTCCCTACAGGTCGAGAGGATCCCGTAGGTGTAATTTCTCCTTAAGAATCGTGAGGATTCCTAAGTGTGTTTTCTCTTGAAAGTCGTAAGGATCCCACAAGAGAGTTTGCTCCCTTACGAGTCGTGAGGACCCGTAAGTGATGGGTGAGGTTATCATCATCCGCATTTCACGGAATCAGGAGTTGCTCTGGATGCTTCCCACGGGGTCATAGCCGTGTTCTGCGACGACCAGGCTCCGCTCTGGATGCTTCACACGGGGTGATTACCGTGCTCTGCTGTCACGACCCAAGTTTGGATGTGACCGGCACTTAGATTGTATCATATCTAAAGATATGCACACGGTCCAAGTAAACCGAAAACCAAGATCGAAATCCTTTTTGCGGAATTCTTTATATAGAAAATTTAGTTTTAGTAAAAATCTCAGTTTATGAAGTATTAAACAAGTATAAAGTGTTAAGTTTGGTTGCATCCTTAGTTGGGATCAATAATATCAACAGCGGAAAATAAAACCTCAGTATATAGGCATCAATACGAATCTCAGACATAAAGAAATGAAACCACAATTTATAGAACTAAACGATCTCAACTGTCAATAATATACATATCATCTCTCACTCTAAGTCATATACAGGTCTGATGGAGATTTTCTAGATGCAAAATACAATACCAAAATAGAAGGTTACTACATATGTAACCTACCTATCAAAAGATAGAATAAAGCTGCAAACGTAAATCCGCACCGCAGCTAACCGTCCACTCTACCCCTGTAAGGAACTGTGGCACAACGGGGGTGAGTTGCCAACTCAGTGAATATAACTAACATATAATGGTTAATAATGTAAATATGACGATCATACTAATGGAATTGTGAACACGTATAATGTATGATTATATGTGAAAATCAAGAATCTCATAGTCCAAACTGAAATCTCATCATTTATTCTAAATAAAATTCATTTCCCCGTGTCCATCATCGACACAAAACTTCCATTTCTCACAGACATCATTCCTCGAATGATCCTGACATCAACAAAGTCCACTATGTATCCGACTGTATTCCCCACCGACTCAGTCTGGATAAAACCGTAAATCCGTAACCGTATATCCACCGACTCGGTTCGGAATAATACTATAAGTCCGTAACCGTATATCCACCGACTCGGTTCGGAATAAAACCAATTCATAAAAACATCTCAGGGTGTACATGTCACATCAATCATGAAAATCACTGGATTTATGTAATAGTATTCAAAACTCAAAACCATAAATCCTCAATACTGCCATTACCTCTTACATCAACATAGAATACTCAGATATTAAACATGATATTGATGATGCAATTTACCACTATTATTGGGGTGTAAGATACGGTATGAATCATTTTAATAATAAGTTTGCTAAGTGTAAAAGTGACAGGGTAATATCGACGAGGTGTGTGTAACATATAGATGTGCATGTGGCATGACTCGTCGATACTTGTGTAGTGTTCTAGCAACTAAACAAGTATATATAATGATCAATGCATATGGTCAATTTGGCATAACAAAATAACGCATTGATTTAAATAAAACTACGGGCGTATCACGCCATCTTTACACAATTCCCCGGTAGATGTTTAGTCTACTCACCGGAAACGTCGAATCTATTCAGGAATTGCCAATCCCTTCCCTTTCCTCGCTGCCTCCGTAAATCCCGTATTCGAATCTAATATCACAATTTATTTATATAAGTAAACGGCTACTCCGACATGACGGAAATGAAAAAAAACACCCATTCTCACGTACTAGTTATATTGTATACAACTATATCGAGTTATTAACCACTTAACCTTACTGGATTTTAACCCTAACCTGCATCGCTACCGAATTTAAATCGTGATGCGTGTTAATCGTGTCGTATTTGGTGTTTTAGATAACCTTTCCGATATTAACTTCCAGATTTTATCTGCAGTGAAACTAATTTACTTAAACAATACCAAAATGGCCAAAATGATCTACTGGAACCTACACAGTTCCCCAAAACTCCCTAGCTATCCACAAAACCGGCGGCGCCGGAATTCCCCTTTTTGTCGCCGGCCCAAATCCGAGCCATCTGGTTCGTGATCCTATGGTTTTCTCTAGGTGTTACATCATTTTAGTACTGTTTTGTTAAGTTAATTATCTTCCAAACATTAGCAGATTTCAACAGAGCTTATAATTAACTAAAAATACGATATTATGAAACTTTGTTCAATTCAAATTAACTAAGCTACAGAATTTAATTTCCTACTGTTTAAGAAGTTTTACCCTCCAATTAGTTGTTGGAATAACCCCTCCAAGATGCTAAGCCCCTCCTAGCTTGATGGTAAGAAAACTAAGAACATAGCTTCCTTCTTCTTCTTCTTCCTCTTGTTCTTTCTTTTTCTCTCTATTTTTATTTTGATTTCAGAAAATTTCAGAATTCTAAATTAACTATGATCTGAACATATCCTATATATGAGAAGAAGGAAGGGTGAGGTGGTAGGAGGAGATGTCAAGGGTTGAAGAGTGCTCATTTTATACAATGAGGAGGTGTGAGATGAGTGTGTTCATGCAAGCATGAGGTGTTCATGCCTTATCTTCAAAATTTGATTTAATTTGAAACTAAATTCTGAACTAAAATGATTTTCCATCCCATTTTTATTTACACCCTTAACAATTTCCTATTTGCACAAAAATCCTAAACTTTACCTAAAAACCCCTCACAACTTAGTTTATTATAAAACACCCATTTTTATTAAAATGAAGCTAAAATTGTCACTAAAACCCTTATAACTTATTTATGTTGCATACTAAAATTTTAATTTAAATTGTTTTACATAGAACTTAAGAAAATTGACTTATTTGTTTTTAACAACTTTGTGATTTATCAAATTATTATTAAATTAATTAAATTCATTTATTTCCAAATTTTCAAAATGCTACATCTGCGAGGACCAGGATCCGCTCTGGACGTTTCCCACGGGGTCAGGATTGACATTATCCGCGTTCCACGTGACCAGAAATTTGCTCTGGATGCTTCCCACGGGGTCATTATCGTGTTCTGCGAGGACCAGGCTCCGCTCTGGATGCTTCACATGGGGTCATTGCCGTGCTCTGTGAGGACCAGGATCCGCTCTGGACGTTTCCCACGGGGTCAGGATTGACATTATCCGCGTTCCACGTGACCAGGAATTTGCTCTGGATGCTTCCCACGGGGTCATTGCCGTGTTCTGCGAGGACCAGGCTCCGCTCTGGATGCTTCACACGGGGTCATTGCCATGCTCTGGGAGGACCAGGATCCGCTCTTGACGTTTCCTACGGGGTCAGGATTGACATTATCCGTGTTCCACGTGACCAGGAATTTGCTCTGGATGCTTCCCACGGGGTCATTGCCGTGTTCTGCGAGGACCAGGCTCCGCTCTGGATGCTTCACACGGGGTTATTGCCGTGCTCTGTGAAGACCAGGATCCACTCTGTACGTTTCCCACGGGGTCAGGATTGACATAAGCCGTGTTCCACGTAACTAGGAATTTGCTCTGGATGCTTCCCACGGGGTCATTGCCGTGTTCTGTGAAGAACAGGCTCTGCTCTGGATGCTTCACACAGGGTCATTGCCGTGCTCTGCGAGAACCAGGATCAGCTCTGGACGTTTCCCATGGGGTCAGGATTGACATAAGCCGCGTTCCACGTAGCCAGGAATTTGCTCTGGATGCTTCCCACAGGGTCATTGCCGTGTTCTGCGAGGGCCAGGCTCCGCTCTGGATGCTTCACACGGGGTCATTGCCGTGTTCCATGATTGATCTAGATTTGTGTGTAGTAGTTTAACCGCAATCAATAACGGTGTCGCGTGTAGCTAGACTGAGATGAGTACGGGTCGTCCTCAGGGAAACGTTGAACCTTTTAGTCTTACTTTAGACGTGTTGAAAAAGAGAGGAGGGATAAAGAATATTGAAGAATGGTTGTAGGATCTATATCTACGTTAAACACTGATGTAAAATATAGATCTAGATTAACTACGGAGGTAAGTTTATATGAAATGGGGGTTTGTAGGGTTCATTAGGATTTAGTAGTTATGGATGATTAATTAAAGATTACCCTTTTTATCCTTTAATAGATTTAAAACTAGAACGACAGTGATGCATGTAGATTAGGGTTTCTAGAGGGAAAAGGGTTCCCACACTTAACCTCTATCTCGACATGGAACTCCGTTCATATCTAGCCTTTACCAAAATAATCATTAATCTAATCTCTAATCGCGGTCGAGACCAACAATGAATTGGTAGCGTGCCCGATTAGGATGTTAAAGATTCTTTTGATAGAGTTTATAAACTTTATAGGACGTAAAAAGAGTTTAAGGATCTTCATCATCCATTAACCTACCCTAATCCTACGAACCCTAACAAGCAGAGAATTACTCGCGCATGTTGGGAGAAGAAGAGATGGAGAGAGAATTCATAATGAAACTACAAAGAAATAGAATAAGAAAAAGAACTACCTTTATTAATCAACAAAACTCATTACACTTTGTTTCCTTAGAAAATGATTACAAATACTAGTTTGCTTCTCGATCTCTTCTAAGGAGGTAGATGAACCGTTGATGATCAGCCTGGATGCGTGAGCTGTCTTGGACTTCGTGATCTCGTCGACTTGATCCTTTTTCCAAGAGACTCTCGGTCTTTATTTATAGTCCCAAAACCAGAACCCTAGCTTCCAAATTTGGAAGAAAGTAGTTATGATCCAAACAAAAAAATTCCAGCTCCCAATTCATCTGGTACGCGGCGGATCCGCGGCTAATAGGTAGGTTTGGCCGCGGATCCGCGGCCAAGTAGGAGGATCATTTGATGATTTTTCTGGGGCTTCATCCATATGACATTTGGCGATCTTTTGAATCTCAGGAAACTGAAAATCTTCTCGTAGTTACTGCCAGACTTGATTTCTTAGTTTGCTTTCTTAATTAGGCAGGTTTGCGTTAACAACTTTGATTCCCTTGATTTTAGCCCTGCAAATTCTACACAATAACTCAACAAATAATATTTAGTAGAGTTTGTTATATTGAGATATTAATTTCACCATTAAAATTTGGTCAATGGTATTTATGCATATATTTTCCTACCAAATGTTAATTATAATATATAAACACATCAAAATAGTATTTTTACAGATAAACCCTCATATGTATCATATATTATAATAAACATCTTTTCTAATATAGAAATAGTAGGAAAAATGTCATATTAAATGTGCAGTTTTACCAACTGAACAAATACCCCCAAACTTATCTTTGATCGTCCCGAGCAAACTAGTTTATTCAAGAGGAGGAGAAAAAGAAAGGAGAAAACTAAGCACACTTTCGTAGGCAACACGATTGCACTGAGCACGTGCAACAAGCCGTTAAACCTATAGGTGTCCCTAGTAGGAGGAGTGTTGTCTCCTGAGGGTTTTCAGCGGATTACACCCACAAAATCCTATAATAAAAGAGAGATGGTGAAATATACATATAAAGATAAGAACCATAAAAGAAATACTATGAAAATTTAGAGTTTCCAACTATACAAGCTTTTCAGTTGTCATGAGCCCTATCTTAATAGTCATGAAAAGATGTGAGAAATCACATCATCCCTCAATAAAACATCGTCTTTATTCTTCATTCCTACTTTTCATCCAAATATCGATCATATAACCCTACGTGTGTGTATAGAACATCCCTACACTCGGAGAATTCAATTCAAGCTATCATACTCTTGTCCATCTACCTCAGTACTTTTTACTTTGATGAATATTTAGTTGAATTTGCTCACACAATTTTCATGCGGCTGTTAATACTTCTTGAGGTACTAACCGACCGATTACTCATGTGCTTGCAGATTGGGTGATAGTATTTTTCTCGTCTTGCACCACCTAAGGCTTAGCAGTGACTCCCAAACCAGTTGGTCTAAGGCACTAGGTGATGAAGCACCATCGTTATATTTTTTTATTGCTGCCTTGGCGATAATAAAACCAGTGTTCATTTTTCTTTTCACCATTTTTTCTTTTATTCATTTTTTTACTTCCTTCATATTTCGGCTTTTAGACAAGAGCATTTCAAGATATCCTCTACTATCCCGAGTTTCAAGACGTGTGTAAGTGCATATAGTAGGGTATCAACATTCAAATGTTTGGCTTTCAGAATAGAAACTATTTTTCAGACTTATTTTTATCCTCAGATTAATGACTTCCTTCATCTTACTAACCCTTGGGACAACGGGTCATAACTACTTATTACTAGTTCGTTTAAGAAAACTTCTAATTTTCTTGGTTTTCTTAAATTTTTCCAATCTTTTGGATGTAAATTTTCACTATCTAATATTTTATTATCTTATTTATGTATAATTTATTATTATTATTATATTAATCTTTTATTATCTTATTTATGTATAAAAATTTTTTTATTATATTTTTTTTGTGCTTATATATAGTATAATGCAAAATAATGCGTGAATAAGCACAAACCTCCCCCAAACCTGTTTGCAGCAGTGTCCTCACTGTTGTCTCTTTTAAATCTCAAAAAACCTGTAGACTTGGGAGGAAAAAGGGGACAAGAAATAATGAAAGTGAAATCCTCCCCCAAACTTATTTTTGGCTCATAAATTTGAGGACAAAAGTTTTGTTCAAGAACCACAAATACACCCCCCTCAAACATGAGTTAGACAATATGAAGCATTTTAAGAGGGGGTGAGTCCTTTGGTCAAAGTAAGACTTTACAAAGACCAAAAGTTAACACCAACCATTCAAAGATTTTATCAGTATAGCGTATAGGTCGGTGGAAGAATGTGTTGTATCGAGTCAAGAAAAAATGGGGAAGGGATAAAAGGTGGTCTGGAAAGGGTTTGAATTTTAAATTAGAGAAAAGAAAGAATGAGGATGAATGTGAATGATTAGGAAGAAGGAATGGTGACGGTTCAACCTCTATAGGTGGAGATTGATCAATCACAAAATCCGTATTGTTTAAAAATTCAAGTTCGTCAGCAAAAAGTTTTTCAAAACTTTTATAAATGGTGTGATCGAACATTTTGCTGTCAAAGAGTTTTGTGCCAGAATTTATCCTACTTGATTCATAAAAAATCATTGAGGTGGAGGACTCGAAAAACTCATCTATCTTATTTTCAAAAATATCCAAATCAAGTTAAATTTCTGGTATTATTAAACTTGAATTAACGGATTGCGATTCATCAAAACTCACTGAAACTATAGGTACAGAAGAAGAACCGGAGAAAGTAGAAGGTGAAATGGGTAAACAAATTGGTGTGTCGAGTGTTGCTGAACCAGATGTAGAAGATGGAGGCTGTATTTCGGTCTGATCTTCGGGTATACCATTATCATCAACTTCAAGACGTATTTGGGGTTCGGGAAGAATTAAAGGCTCAAGATGATGACCACAAGGAAGTGAAAGGATCTGATGAATTGGTGGGACAAAATCATCCAAAATTTTGGGTTCATCAATCAATATATCCCCAACGTCAATCACCTCATTCAAGTGAAAGTTAAAATTCTCAAACAGCTCATCATAAGTATGGTTTTCAATCAGTTTTGGTTCAAGAGTGGAGGTGTAGAGATCACAAGGGTTGGGTATGGTTTCACTTGAAATGGACCCTTCACAGTCGGGTAAATCAAATACTACAAAGTCACACAACTTATCAGATATTCTATTTGGTGTACTTGATGAATCTATGAAACTGGAGTTGTGGATTTCAGTTTGGAATGGGTAGGTTTGATTAGGAAGGGTGTATAGTTCTGTCTCACTACCCAAATTCTCATTTTGTCCTATGCCCGAATCATATACTGAAAAATTTTGGGCTGGTTTGAAATTATTTGCTTGCATCCACTCTGTCATTTGGTTCGACATTCCCAAAAATTTTCTAATGTCTGCTCAAGACTAGACTTGGGTCGATAAGGGGTTTCAGGATAAGATTGAAATTCTTGTGGACGATTAAAACTCCCAAATGACTGATTAGAAGGACTGTCTAGAAAAGGTGGAAAAGTCGGATTGGATTGATAGGAATAGAATGGTTGCGGAACATGGGTAGGAGTAGGATCAATATTATGATAAGAAGAATATTGATATGGGTTGGTTGGTTGGCTATTTTCAATAGACATCATATATGCCACAAACCGCCTATCAAGCTCTTCTTTGGACAGTGGTGGTGATGGTTGATATTGGTCCGGGTTGAAACTTTGGCCTGTTAGTTATATGTATGCCTTAGAGGCCATTACTATACATAGGATGTATATTGTAATGGATGCTTGGACATATATAGGGATGACTTTCTTGCTCGATATGATAGTATGCTATCTGGTTACTCTTTACTTTAACGTGTACACTGATTGTCTCTCTGTTACATGTTGGTAAAGTCCTTAGGATGTGTACTTGACTACCTGGACTATGATGCGGATCATACTAGTGGGGACATGGTAGTCCATAAGTACATCCTTCAAAGTCCCTAGTCGTTGGTGTATCGAGACGGGGCATCGATATACCAGAGTAGACTAGCATGTACCTTCTCGACCCATACAGATAGGCGATGGATGATCCCATATCCATTGGTGTTTGACATCAGAGATGATATACGGGTGCTCAGTGGAGACTGGGTACACTGGACGGACTCGTCGAGAACTCCCAGATGGTATTATACCTCACGTCAGATGGCAGTTCTCTGGTGACACTGGTACAGAGTAGTCTGTTGACCCGAGATCGTCATAGAGTCTTGTGTGATTCCCACTGTGCTTTGATTTCCACCTTACCACGTCCAAGAGGGCGTGAAAAATGGTGGTTTTTGGGTACAGTCCCGAATCACATGGAGGCAATGAGCGATAGGAGGGGATTCGTCTCTCCCGGTATAGGGAGTTGATGCTGTGCTGTGTTCGATTGGCTATAACCGGAAATCCCTGGCCAGGATTGCTGAGATTTTCTGGTAAGTGTTATCAGTAGTTTCTCGAACTGTTATAGACCTCATATCGATACGACTTATCAAGCTGCTGGGGTCTGACGTTTACCACCCCTAGGCGAGATATGCGACATATCAGACGAACAGACCAGACTTTACGGTAAGTGTTACTGGTTGGATTCACAGGAGTGTGAGCGGGCTTGCTCGTCGATCTTCTGATCGCTCAATACCCGGATGGCCATTACGTTTAGCAGGCCGCTTGCGGCTTGTAGGTGTTTGATATGATCATCACCTGCTGCCGGCGTATTGACGAGTCTTTAGAGTCCTACACAGAGGTTTCTTGGCTCAAGCGAAACGAAATAGGAGCGCATATGAGATATGTGCGGGACCGAGAATAATGCGTGTATGTGATACCGTATTCTATTCTCGCGATTTGTATCGTCGAACGGTTATATATGATATAACCGGGTTGCCGAATCAAGTGTTGAATCGATACATTAATACACTTGATACTAGTCAGTTATATGCGACATGACCGGATCATTGAATCAAGTGTTGATTTAATGATTTAATGTATAATTATATATTTGATATATTACTTTGCATTAACTAGTATTGGTTCACTCAAGATTAATTTTCTCACTTGAAATGCACAAGTTGTATATGTGATATATTTTTGTGCATTTGTTTATTCATGTTTGATGATACATGCAAACTTGGGTTTGTGTTTACTTTAAACCATGTTTAAGTGCATGGTTAGGGTTTTATTATCTTCTCTTGATTATTTATTTTATTTATTCTTTATAGCAAGAAAAGAAATGGTTGCTTCTTTTGGATTTACTTTGAAGCTTCATGAAGCTTTGAAAAGTTCAACCATTTTTGTTTCTTTTGCTTAACCTAACCATTCACCTAACCCTAGTTTATTCTCTACACTTAACCATGGTTGCATTATGATAACCATCACTTGTTTTTCTATTATTGATAATTCTTTTTTCATTCTTCTCCTTCATCTTCTTCATGAAGAGAAAAAGAAAAACCTTTGCTTGAAATTTCTAAGTGATGATTCCAAGTGAGAAATCCAAATCAAAAGTGAACCCACTTCCTATTTCTTCATCCTCTACCACTTGCCATGTAGTATAGGGTGTTTTCTTCACAAGTTTCATGACTTGGTGAAGTTGGAGCTTGATCTTGAGTTGCCTCGACGTAGATCATCTTCGGCATCGAAGTCGACGACCTAGCCCGATCATTTCTTCGACGAAACCATCGCTAGAGTCCGAGATCCGATGATCGCAGCGGAGGGACATCATCACGGAGCTAAGGAAGTGGAGGACCGGATCTACAAAGGTTGTAGTCTCTTTCACTTAGCAGTAAAGTTGTTTACTAGCTTGTATTTTCGCCTATTCTCTAGTTAACGATCCGTATTAGGGTTTCTCGGCACCGGAAAATTTTGAATTTTGCATGGTTGACGCCTTGTGAGACTTCTTGAGTGTGCCTAGGAACCCTACATGGTCTCTAGCCCTAGCTATATGCTCAGCAATGGACATGCGTCTAGGGGCATTCTCACTCGGAGTATCAACAGAAACAGGTGTAGAATTAGGATACTGTTGATAGGACATGGATTGAGGTCACCAACTGTTTCTACCCGCTTGTTCTATCCGATCTCTTAAGGACATGGGAGAGTCGGACGGTATACCGAAGGGATTACGAAAACAAGAGATATCTAGTTGTGGACAGCAAAACTTGGCAAGTGTTCTTCTGTTTAGGTCACCCATTATAAGAAGAGAAGAAGGGGGCAGGGGTAAAAAGGGGAGAAAATAATTGGTTTGTTTTGAAAAATGACGGATTTAGACAAATCACACAAAAATGCACAAACAACCCTACAACTATGGTTACCTAGGTCCAGTCTCTAGACCGCTCCTAGACTTCCAAAGGACAAGCCGCAGGATCAATCCTCTACCACCTCTTTACTACTCTTGTAACCAGGTAAGTGCCAGGTAAGTTGGAGGTTGTCCACTACGTAAGTAGTGGTCCTAATTAAGTAACCACTTGCCTTAGACACACTTGCCTAGACACCACAAAAGTAATGCGGATAAGCGATAGATTACCTACGACCATCCTCTTTCCTTATTGAGCGCGACAGTCCTTAGAGTCTGGTCTAGATACTTTTTAAATTAATGTAGGGTTGATGCAGATGCTCGGTTTGTGATTTGTGGGGCTTAGGAAGGGTGATGAAATCCCCACCTAATCTGGACTTGGTCTTTGCCCCTTAAAGTCCGTATTAAAATATGCAAAACAAAACCGATCACAAAACTTTGCAAAAAGATTTTTGAGCGGCGATATTTTGCAAAGAATCCTGCAGAAAAGAGATTTTATTGGATTTCAGAGGAGAGAGAAAGAGGTTAGAATCTTACCAGAGAAGTGTGGAACCCTAGATCCTCAACTTGGTCGCGCTTCCGCCGTCAATACACTCCTTCTGCCGTGGATCCGCCGCAAGAAAGATGGATCAGGTGATGAAATTTTCCTCTGTGGCCTCCTGCACTCCTCTGGATCTTGATGAATGTCTCTGAATCTCTGTTTCCTCAATTCTATGACTCCAGATCCCCTCGCAAAATTCACACGACAATTGTTAAATATATAATTTGCAGTTTTGTTTTATTTATGATATAGATCGTATAAGAATTCAACACAAATAGTAAAAATAAAAAATTACGCACGTATCCCCGGCAACGGCGCCATTTGATTGTTCTAGATTTGTGTGTAGTAGTTTAACCGCAATCAATAACGGTGTCACGTGTAGCTAGACAGAGATGAGTACGGGTCGTTCTCAGGGAAACGTTGAACCTTTTAGTCTTACTTTAGACGTGTTGAAAAAGAGAGGAGGGATAAAGAATATTGAAGAATGGTTGTAGGATCTAGATCTACGTTAAACACTGATGTAAAATATAGATCTAGATTAACTACGGAGGTAAGTTTATATGAAAAGGGGGCTTGTAGGGTTCATTAGGATTTAGTAGTTATGGATGATTAATTAAAGATTACCCTTTTTATCCTTTAATAGATTTAAAACTAGAACGACAGTGATGCATGTAGATTAGGGTTTCTGGAGGGAAAAGGGTTCCCACACTTAACCCCTATCTCGACATGGAACTCCGTTCATATCTAGCCTTTACCAAAACAATCATTAATCTAATCTCTAATCGCGGTCGAGACCAACAATGAATTGGTAGCGCGCCCGATTAGGATGTTAAAGATTCTTTTGATAGAGTTTATAAACTTTATAGGACGTAAAAAGAGTTTAAGGATCTTCATCATCCATTAACCTACCCTAATCCTACGAACCCTAACAAGCAGAGAATTACTCGCGCATGTTGGGAGAAGAAGAGATGGAGAGAGAATTCATAATGAAACTACAAAGAAATAGAATAAGAAAAAGAACTACCTTTATTAATCAACAAAACTCATTACACTTTATTTCCTTAGAAAATGATTACAAATACTAGTTTGCTTCTCGATCTCTTCTAAGGAGGTAGATGAACAGTTGATGATCAGCCTGGATGCATGAGCCGTCTTGGACTTCGTGATCTCGTCGACTTGATCCTTTTTCCAAGAGGCTCTCGGTCTTTATTTATAGTCCCAAAGCCAGAACCCTAGCTTCCAAATTTGGAAGAAAGTAGTTATGATCCAAACAGAAAAATTCTAGCTCCCAATTCATCTGGCACGCGGCGGATCCGCGGCCAATAGGTAGGTTTGGCCGCGGATCCGCGGCCAAGTAGGAGGATCATTTTATGATTTTTCTGGTCTTCATCCATATGACATTTGGCGATCTTCTGAATCTCAGGAAACTGAAAATCTTCTCATAGTTACTGCCATACTTGATTTCTTAGTTTGCTTTCTTAATTAGGCAGGTTTGCTTTAACAACTTTGATTCCCTTGATTTTAGCCCTGCAAATTCTGCACAATAACTCAACAAATAATATTTAGTAGAGTTTGTTATATTGAGATATTAATTTCACCATTAAGATTTGGTCAATGGTATTTATGCATACATTTTCCTACCAAATGTTAATTATAATATATAAACACATCAAAATAGTATTTTTACAGATAAACCCTCATATGTATCATATATTATAATAAACAACTTTTCTAATATAGAAATAGTAGGAAAAATATCATATTAAATGTGCAGTTTTATCAATTGAACATTCCACGTGAGCAGGAAGGGTTGACTTTTTCCGCATTTCACGGAGTCGGGGTTTGACTCACAGTCATCTGTGCACCGCCGAGTCATGGAACTGGGAGTTGTCGCTATTCCGCTTTGCTTGATGTTGTGTCTGTTGTAATGAGACGAATGTTGAGATGATCTCCAGGCTATTTGTGAACCGTCGAGATTTGGCTTCTTCTTCTGATGAAGCCTGGGGAGGAAAGGTGTGATTTCCTCTTTGTTTGCGCCCCTGGATTGTATACAGGGATCGATATGATATCACCTGTAGGGCATAAATTTCATTTTTTTTATCTCTTTCCGCGATGCTCTATCATTTCAGCTTTTATATCGCGAAGGTCGCGATTGCTCAATCATTTCGGCTATTTTTAGCGGTGCCCAATCATTTCGGCTATTTTTTTCTTTATTTTTACTCGCTGCTTTTTATTGCGAGTTGCCCAATCATTTCGGCTATTTTGCATGCATACATTTTTACTTGCTGATTTTTTTTGTATGTTGCCCCATCATTTCGGCTATTTCGTATGCATGTGTGGTTTGCTTGCTTTTTTCGCTGCAAGCTTAGAATTAGACACTGATTTCGGCATCAGCACCGCTACAACTGGGATATTGCCAGGAGCCAATCATCATTTGCCTCTGTCGATGACGAATAAAGGTGGCTTAGTAAACAGGATTAGGATCCTGTTGACTAAGGCTTTTGACTTCATGAGCTGTAAGGGTCTCATAAAGGTATTTCTCCTTACGAGTCGTGAGGATCTCATAAGTGCGATTTCTCCTTAAGAATCGTGAGGATTCCTAAGTGCAAGTTCTCCTATAAGTCGTAAGGATCTTGCAAGAGGGTTTTCTTCTTATAAGTCGAGACGACTTACAAGGGTTGTTCACCATGTAGACATATCCCTAGTCACGGATGGGACTTTGTTAGGGAAATATTTATTCGCGCCCGTGGATTGTATACAAGGGTCAGCATTGAGCCGCTTGTAGGGAAATATTGGAGGTTGTGGTGGCCGCTTAAGAACAGGTTCAGATCCCAGTAGCTTAAGACTATTGAATCTTATGAGCCGTGAGGGTCCCATAAGAGGGTTCTCCTTGCGAGTCGTGAGGATCTCGCAAGTGTAATTTCTCCTTAGGAATCGCGGGGATCCCTAAGTGTGTTTCTCCCTTGTGAGTCGTAAGGATTTCACGCAGGTGGTTTCTCCTTACAAAGTCGAGAGAACCTTGCAAACGTCTTTTAACGAGATTGCGCCCTTTCGGGTTTTCACAAAAACTCGCCGGTAGCCCTGCTGTTTTTACTCACAGAGCCCTTTCAGGTTTCATCCGTGCCCATTTTGCTTATGGACATACCGTTTTCTTTCTCTTTCTTTTTTTTAAATTCTTTTTATTCTTCTTTTTTTTTTGTGTCAGCCTTGGGGTGCTGCAATCCACAGTAGTTTATCGATGTCTCGGTCAACGGCTAGTTTTAGGACATAGTGGTCCGTTGTTAGTTTAAGTACGTTTCGGTCCGTGGTTAGTTTAAGGACGTTTCAGTCCATGGTTAGTTTAAGGACGTTTCGGTCCGTCGCCGGTTACTACTTATAGAGTTTGGGCTTAGGAAGATAGCGAGCGGACATAGGCGTCGTCATCTATCGTTGACCCAGGCCGTGACTCGTCAGGCGTAGTATTTCTTCAGGAATCGACCGTTTATTGGCCGGAAGGGTCTTTCACCATGCATGTCCATGAGTAGGTAGGCTCCACCTTGTAAACTTTGTCTATGATATACGAGCCTTCATAGTTCGGCTCGAATTTCCCCTATTTGGCGTGATTAGGGATCATAGGTCTTTTGACCACTAGCATGAGTTCGCCTGGGCAGAATGTTCTCAGCCTAGTCAATCTCTCATATGAATGCGTCATCTTTGCTTTATAAGCCTCCAGATTTTGTTGCGCTATGAGCCAGGTTTCATCAAGGGTATCGAGCTCCTCAAGCTGAAGGTGAGCATTCTCTTCGTTCGTTAGCTCGTAATGAACTGCCACTCGTAGAGAGGGTAACTCTATCTCGAGGGGGAATACCGCTTCTGTACCGAATACCAATGCATACGGCGTTGTGTTCGTGGCCGTTTTGAACGTATTTCGATACGCCCAGAGAGCTTCATGCAGTCTCTCATGCCAGTCCTTCTTATTTCGAGACACCATCTTTTTCACGATCTTTGTCAAGGTCTTGTTAAAAGCCTCAGCTAGACCGTTAGCTCAGGGATTATAGACCGAAGAGTATCTCTAGTCTATGTTATGCTGTTGTGCGAAGTGGTTGATCTTGTGGTTTCTATAAGCTGGCCCGTTATCGGAGATAATCCGTCTTGGAGTTCCAAACTGATAAATGACGTGCGTCTTGAAGAAATGTAGGATATTCTCCGTTTTCACTTCCCTCAGCGGTACTGCTTCGGCCCATTCGGAGAAGTAATCAGTTCTCGCCAAAATGAATCGATGTCCTCTGGACGATGCTGGTTCGATGGGGCCGATTATGTCAGTCCCCCACATTTCGAACGGCCAGCTAGCCACTGTTGGATGTAGTGGATTTGGATGCTGATGGATAAAGTCTCCGTGAATCTGGCACGCGTGGCACTGCTTCGCGTATTCGAGGCAGTCTTAGATCATCGTGGGCCAATAATAACCCATCCGTTTGATCTTCGGCCCGGCTTGGTGAGAACCGCAGAGTCCGTCGTGAGTTTCTTGGACGACTCTCCTTGCCTCGTCTGGTCCCACGCATCTTAACCACAGAGAATCAAATGATCTTTTATACAGAGTATCATTGACGAAAGCAAAAGACATAGCTCGTTTCATAAGCTGATGTCTTGAGGACGCATCTTCAGGTGTTCGACGGGATTTGAAGTAGTCTATAAAGACATCTCTCCAATCCGTAACCTTTTCCTGGTCTTTTATTTGCAGAGTCATTTGCTCGGTCGCTCCCTTTTCTTCGGACGACTCCGGAGATATTTCTGCCGGTGCAAGAACTCGACGGCTCTGCATAATGATCCTCACGTCATCGAGGTTTTCGTCAGCCAGTTCTTTAACTAGTTTGGCTAACGCATCCGCTTTGCTATTTTCCGCACGCGGTATACTTTCCAAGGCGTAGGAAGGAATTTGAATCAGCAGTTGCTGTACTCTCTCACCGTACTTCACCAACTCTTGCTTGCACGTTTGATAGTCGCCGTTTACTTGACTAACGACCAGTTGGGAGTCTCCGTATATGAGGAGGTTTTCAATTCCCATATCGATAGCGATCTCGAGACCTGCTATCAAAGTTTCATATTCGGCTTCATTGTTTGTCCTCGGCTTTGTTAAGGAGAAGGCAAAGCGCATTATCCCTCATTGTGGAGTCACGAAGATGAGGCCTACCCCTGATTTGATTATGGGGGTGCTTTGTTTGCGCTTCTTCATGGAAGATGCTCCATCGAAGTAGAGTTCCCATTGGGTATCATCCCCACCGATCGTATCAAACGCATGTTCGTCTGGCAATTCGCAGTTCAAAGGAGAATCGGCAGGTATCAGATGCTCAGCGAGGAAGTCGGCGATGGCCTGGCCCTTCACTGCCTTGAGGGGACGATAAGTTATCGAGAACTCCATCAAGAGTAGGGCCCATTTAGCAAGACGTCCTGTTAATATGGCTTTCGACATCAAATACTTGAGAGGATCCACCTTCGATATGAGACGGACTTCATGTGCCAATGCATAGTGTCTGAGCTTCGTTATCGCGAAGATCAATGCCAGGCAGTGTTTTTCGATGGGAGAATAATTGCTTTCTGCCCCCAGTAGAACTTGACTCAAATAGTAGAGGGCTCTCTCCTTCCCTTGGTCGTTCTCTTGTGCCCATAATGCGCCTAAGGAACATTCAAGGGCGGTTGTATACAGAATAAGAGGCTTTCCCTTGACCGGAGCGGTTAGCACTGGAGGATTCTGTAGGTATTGCTTGATTTCATCCAGTGCGTTTTGGCATTTGCGATCCCAGACGAAAGGGGTTCCCTTCTTCATCAGGTGACTGTAGGGACGGCACTTGCCTGAGAGATTGGCTATAAATCGCTGGATATACGCGGGCTTCCCTTAGAGAGATCGCAATTGCTTGAGAGTCCTTGGCGTGGGTATTTCCATAATCGCCTTGATCTTTGACGGATCTATCTCGATGCCTCGGTGTCGGACAAGGAATCCTAGGAATTTGCCCGAGGAAACTCCGAACGCGCATTTGAGAGGGTTCATCTTCAAGTTGTATTGTCGAAGGCGTTAAAATACGATCTTCAGATGCTCTAAATGTTCCTCGTATGATTTGCTTTTAACTACGAGGTCGTCGATATAACATTCGACGATTTCATGTATGAGGTCATCGAAAATCTTTGTCATGGCCCTCTGATAGGTGGCACCGGCGTTCTTTAGACTGAAGGGCATCACCTTGTAGCAGAATATGCCCAAAGGGGTCCGAAAAGCAGTATGCTTCTGGTCCTCGGGATGCATTTTTATCTGATTATATCCTGACGATCTGTCCATGAAGGAGAAGACTTCGTGAGTGGACATGTTATCTATCATTAGCTCGGTGACTGGTACTGGAATGTCGTCCTTTAGAACAGCTTTATTGAGATCCCGAAAGTCCACGCATATGCGCACTGTCCCATTTTCTTCATCACCGGGATGATGTTGGCGATCCAGTCAGGATACTGAACCTCTTGGATGAAGCCAGAGTCGATTAGCTTCTTGACCTCGGCGTTGATACTCATCTCAAGCTCGAGCCGCATTCTTCTCGGTGCATGTTTGATCGGCTTGACGTCCGGGGATATCGCCAATTTGTGCACATCAATCTCTGGATCTAGTCCTGGCATCTCGGAATAGTTCCATGCAAAGCAATCTTTATGCTTCATAAGCACGTCCTTCAGTATAGCCACGCTTTCTTCAGACAACAGCTCACTGACGAACGTCGGTCGCGGGTCACTTGCAGTCCCCAAATCAATTTTCCTGAGGTTATCTGCAGTAGTGTGTATTCTATCTTCCAGCTCTTTCGGCGCCGGTGGAAACTCTGAGATCACCTCGTCATCATTGTTTTCGAATCACCAGGGGAGGTCATCCATATTCTCAGGCTCTCCTTTTGACTGCGTTATCGCGTGACAGGTACGAGATCATTTCCAAGATCGATGTTGATCTGGTTCTACTCTCTCTATATGCGTGGCTTTCGGTTCATGCTTTTGTGGTAGGCTTACCTTCCAACTGCTGGATAGAGCGAACCTGCCTTGTTGATATTGGTCTTCGACCCAGTTCTTGAAGATGAAGCGGTCTTCGAGAGGATGTCCTATTGCTCGATGATATGAGCAATAGTCTGGGTGGGAGATCTCGTTCGCTTGCTCGAGATGCTTAGACTCTGGCAGCGTCATCATCTGATGCTTTATGGAAAGATCAAGTATCTTCCACATTTTGTTCTGGGGAAAAGAGTATGCTCGACCCATCTTCTTTATAAGAGACAAATCCGGATTGCTCGATTCCCGATCGCGTGGCTTCTTGGACTCGCTTTGTTGCTGTCGAACGCCTTTCCCGTTCTTTGGTTTATTTTTGCTTCTGTGTCAGGCCTTTTGTATGACGGGTTGATAATGAAGAGCATTGTCATTCTCCACGGCCTGTTGAAGGAGGCGCTGCGTCCTGGCTTTTTCGTAAATGGCCATCTCACGGTTATGGTCATCCCGGACCCTTCGACCCGCATCCCGTACTAACTTGTCCATCCGTTCTTCAAACGACGGACACGGCGTTTTGATGACAGGACATTGTTTTGGTTCAGGGTCAGCGTTTTCTAATAGGGCGTCTTCTTCTTCATCGAAGTCATATATGACGTAGCTACCATGGACTCGCTCTCGTTTTTTGGATTGAACATATCCAAGCCCGATCGTCTCCATCCTCCCGTTGGGCAATTTGCGCTGAGTTCCGGGGACATCCCAAATCCTGTTGTAGAATCGAGCTTGTCGAGTAGTCTGTCTGAAAGGTACCCCTTGACGCTTCAATAGCCTTTTCAAGCCTTCCGTATAATATCTAGGCAAACGGATGGGTTGGATCCTGTCAAGTGTAGAATCGGCACCATGCCAAATTTCTTTTTCCACTTTGGTTTCCTCGGATCGGTAGAATAGGATTGCCTTTTCGCCTGGGAGGGACATAGAATGTCTGCAGTTCTTGCACACTATAAGTTTTAAGTGCATCGATCTCTTTGTAATGCTCTTGTGGAACCATGGTAATTTGCAAACTCTGATTATCGCCAGCGAAGGCTTGTATTGATGGCCGAGCGGAAAATATAGCGTTAACCTCGTCTTCCGAGTCGCTGCCGAAGATCAACATAGGGGCGGACGGTCCCAGGTTGTTGCGTTAGGGTGGCCCTGAATAAACTATCTCTTCTTCCCCCTCGGTATCACTCCCGAAGACCGGAATAGTGGTGATAGCTTTGTTCTTCGGTTTGTGACATCTTTCCGTGTCCTCAAAATCTAGTAAGAAGTGTTTTGCATCTTCGTACTTTCGGACTTCGTTCATGGAGAATGGGTTCAACTCCTCCGTCACAGTGTACTCGAAACCATCTTTGAAATACTTCATACACCGATGTTGTGTAGAAGGGATAATGTTGTAGTCGTGTAACCAAGGCCTGCCGAGCAAAGCATTGTAGCATGTCTTGGCGTCAATGACGTGAAATTTAATATCCGTGATAAGTAGCCCGAAGCGCAGCGTCAGTATCACAGACCCGAGAGTTCGTGATGACTGGGAGTCGAAACTGGAGATGGTGATTTTATCACGAGCGAGATGCTGAACGCTCATGCAGATTTCTTTCAACACTCGCATGTTGTGGAGATTGACGGAAGACCCATTGTCGACCAGGATTTTGCCTATCTTGATATCATGACAGTATCCGGAGACATAAAGGGGACAGTTGTGCTTGCACGTCCCAAGGAGGAGATCTTCATCGCCGAAGGTGATATCGGCTGTGTGCACCTCTTCCAGCTCGTCCTTCATCATTTCTTCGGTGAGGAAAGCTTGGAATTGCCCTGGCTCTTGTAGCGCCTTGATCAATGAATCTCTCGCTTCTTTGGATAGCATAAGGGCGTCGAGAATGATGAGCTGCGAGGGTAGCTTTCTCAAGTGTGCCAGAACGTTGTAGTCCACCTTGCTCTTCTTCGGCGGGTCCTTGGCTGTCAGCTCTTCGACGGCTTGGTCATCTAAGGTGATATTCTCAGGGACTTTTTCTTTTTCCTTATCTTTTCTATTCATAGGTCTGAGATTCTTTTCGGGCAGCGTACGATTGCTCAGCTGAATATTTTCACAGGTCTTCGGTTCTTCCTCTTTTCCCGAGGTGGATTCTTTGAAGAGAGGGCCAAGAGTCATTTCTTCGTCAGAATCGCTTCCGAAGATGAGAACTTGCGACCCCCTAGCGTTGACCATGTGACAGTTGCCGGTAGTTCTTCTAAGCTCCTCGGTCGTACTTTTTTGCTCCCGATGAGTTTTGCGTTTCATCCGCTTAAAACGTTGCCGGTGAGCAACATATCCCTGCCACCATTTTTTAAAAGCGTTGCACTCTTCGGTAGGGTGTGCAATCTTTCGATGATATGAGCAGTAGCTAGGATGTGTTTCCACTTCACCAAGAATATTTCCTTCGGAGGGTGGCAACTTCATTCCCATTGATATGGCTTTAGCGAACCTTTTCCTCATCTTGAACCTGCTTTTATTCGCGGCGGATGTACTTTGATTTGGCGGGAGCGTTTCAATCCTTTTGTTCAGTCGCCGACGCTTAGCTTTTTCAAATATGGCCATCTCAAGCTCTCGAGCAGTTTTGCTTTTAAGAAGCACTTCATTCAGGAACGCATCAATCATTTCGTCTGATGGCCCTAGAAGTTCCGGCTCAGGACCTGCCCCCAGTTTCTCTATGTAAGGAACTTCTTCATCGTTTATCGATGAGTGAGAGATCACATGGCAACTTGCTATGTACTCCTCAGATTCATCCGACGAGTCTTCTCCATCATCTCTGTCTTCAAGGACGTGACTGAGGAATTATTGGAGTGTGATTGGAGTCCGCGCCTTCTGGTTATACTCTTCCAGCGCGTCAATCTGCTTTTGCAGGTTCGTGCGCTTGTCACAAGGCTTCACGGGCCTTTTGGTCTTCTTTTTCTTCCTTGAAGACTTTGACGGCTGGGTGTGAGTGTTTTGAATATCGCCACTAATTTTTGGAGTTGTGCGCGGTTTCAGCATTCCCTTGATAATCTCAGGTTCCAGCGGATTCTTCCACCTGATCGCCGGGCATGTCTGGAGATCGTTCAACATTCTTTTAGTTTTGGCTGAAAGAGTGACCTCCCATGGAGCCTCTTCAACAAAAGAGCACGATGCCCCCGGTGTGTCTGTCTTCTTAGGAGTGTGCGGTTGTGGTGGGCTTACTTTCCACTTCTCAGACAGTGCAAACTTGCCTTGTTGGTATTGGTCCTCAATCCATCCCTTAAAGACGAAGCAATCTTCAATTGGATGGCTTACCGTTTGGTGGTAAGGGCAATAATTGGGACTATTAGTCTCGCCGGGTTGCAACGGTCGTTTCAGATTCGGCAGATTGATGAGCCTGTTATGCACCGTCAGTTCGAACAGTCTCTTCATTTTCTCTCGAGGGAACGAATAAGGACGCTTCATTTTCTCATTGTAGTATCGCCGTCTCTCTTCCAGTTGATCCGTTAGTTTTGGGGCACTGGGCTGCTGTTGAGTATTCGCAATGAATGTCGCCTTTCCTTTACCCATTTCGTTCCGCGGCTCCGGCTTCGGAGGAGACGGTCTATGACCCATCTGGTCCATCTGGGCCAGCTTGTCGATCAAGGCTTGGAATGTGGTCGGCTTGAAGAACATCATAAATTGGGAGATAGTTGCATGAGGGTCCAGAGTGCCCACGGACATGCCCACCGCCGTCGCTTCTTCGATGCGCTGTTTGCATTTCGACCACAGATTCCGCCATCGTATTGCATATTGAACCCACGTGTCGCTTGGCTTTACCCTGGCGTTAATCAATGCTGTGATTGGGGTGCGCTCGCTAGCGCTTGCAAATCTTTGTGTGAATAATAGCTCCATTTCTGCGAAAGTCTTGACGGAGTCATTTGGAAGTTCAGAATACCATTCAAACGCTGTTTCCGACAAACTGCCAACAAACCGACGGAGCAAAAGTTTATCATCAGCCCCGGTGTTGCCGTAAATAGCCCTGAACTGAGCGACATGTTGGTGGGGATTGCCTGTCCCTTTTTACACATGGAATTTGGGGATCATGTATCCCGGCGGGTACTTTATTTGGTCATACCAGCCTGGATACGGTCGTCCAGTTTTAAACAACTTGGCCGGCCGCTTCATTCGCCTGGTGAGCTCGTATTTGCTAAGCAATATAGTCATCCAGAGCGGCCTTGGAGATGGTTTCCTCTTTGGCTGCTGAGAGAGCCGGAGGAGGGTTCGATGTCTCCCTTCTGTCGTCTTCAATGATGATAGGAGGGTCTTCAGCTGGAGGTTCTGGTTGTAATATCATCCCGACCATGTCTTGGAAGAGAAGCGCCATATTAACCGCTTGTTCTGCTGTTTCTCTGTCCTTCTTTTCGAGGACTCTGCGGAGGAAGTCAGCATCGGTTTCTTGTTCATGACGCTGCTCTGATGATGCCTCTGGGATTTCTTTTGTCCCGGTAAGTGCGGCCATTTGCGTTAGCATTTCCTGAAGCTTCTGTTGCTGCTCCTGGGCTTTTGTCACGGATCGGGTGGGCGGTCAGTGACCCGTCGATGCGCGGCTTTTCTCTTTTCCGGAAGCCATGTAAACAGTATGCACCATTATGCCCCCAGACTTGGGGCGTTTGGGCTCAGCGTCTTTGTGGTCTGCCGTAGTCACAGGGGCTTTCTCTGGTCTTCTTCTCTTTTGAGCAGTTGACGTTGAGGGGGTCGTTGGAGCGGGCACCCATGTAGTTGTCGTCCTTTGTGGCTTGACAGGACGGTTCTCTTCCTGTTGAACCTTCACCTTTTTCTGTCGGCGAGGGTAATCTTGATCAATCACCGAATCCTGGACCTGTCACCAGACTTTGTAGATTTTGGAGGATAGCCGCTGAGGGGGCTGTTCCGGCTTTGTCTTCGGCGCATTCTCCACGGGTGGAGGAGATCTTTTCAGTACGGCGGTGGGAGAGTTCCTGCGCACCTTGTTCAGCAATTCAAAGCTGTTCCCAGTTGGAACAGCAGCATTGACTTCCACCGTTGGGGCTGGTGGAGTTAGCCCAGAGGGGGAGTTGCCCCCAGCTTCCCTTACCCGGCGCCAGTGGCGACGTCGAGCGTGTCGAGCCGCTGGGATTGTTTCAGTTTGAGGGGTGACTTCGTCATGCCCCCTGTTCTGGTGAGGCGCTGCTGGCACCAGCCTTTTAAAGACCGACGTCCGTCGAGCAGCAGTGTCTAACCTGCCAAAGACAGACCTCTGGGCGGGGGAAGTAGCTTTGAGGACTTTGACTGGAGCGGGAGCCGGAGCAGTCAGTCTTGTGAAGACCGACCCTTTGGCAGGAGAAGCCGCCTTGACGACTTCGGGAGCAGAGATGGCTATCCTCTTCGGAATAACCTTTTTCTAGAATTGCAGGCTTCATCACGGGCCTACATGAACTTTGGCCTAATCTGGCGAAGACTGAGACGCCGGAGCTGGACGACCCGTTGAGAGGGGTCCTAGTAGTGGTAAGTTGATCGAAGACCGACTTCTTTAGGGCCTCTTGCGGCAACATCGGGGCATTGAAGCTCATGGTGGGATCATAGTCCCAAAGAACAGTCCAGTGGTGACCTGAGTTACTTGGCCCACCGGCATCATGAACAGGGAGGCCGCTTGAGGCCCGTAAGCTTTGCCTCCAGATAAGGTGGAACGCGAGTCGCAGTTGCAGTTAGAACACTTCGTGCAAGTGGACACCAGTGATCCTTCGCTTTCTGCACCAAGTAAGATGCCAAATCTTAATACCTCGAACCCAAGGGCAACCATTAGCAAACCGCGATTCGTTCGTGAATACGACACACGAAGTGTGGAGTGGAAAGAGGAAAAGGTCCCACCGGGCGTGCCAGAATCTGTTCCCCTCCGGAAACACGGGAAGACAAATGTTTTGCCTGAATTTCGGGGCAGATGCTAATTGGTGCTATCCGTCCACCTCTCTAAAGATGCCAAGTTGATTTATGACACCATGTATCGAAGGTTTAAACGGATGCGGCCGATATAGCAGACTTCGTCAGATTCCCCCTCGTTGAGGGGTTTTTGATTATGGGGACGCTCATCCCTGCAGGCGCAAGCCCCTGCAGTTAATTACCCTACCGCATCGTGGTAACAACTTTCTCCTTCTCCAGATGGTCACTTCGTGTCGTGGGTGTTTGTTTTGTATTTGGTTGCCCGTGGATTGTATACGGAGACTAATTTGTATTGTCGCCCGTAGGGCGTGGACTAGTCCAAATCCGTATCTTCTTAGATTTGGGTTTGGCGGTTGGGTTTAAGAATACGTTAGCCTCATTTGAGACTAAGATCAACTTAAACGTTTGTTAAAGATACATTAGTCTCATTTTAGACAAAGATCAACTTAACGGGATCGTTTAGATCCAACAAGAGAGCAATTGGACTCTATTGTTTAGTTTAGGGACATTGCGGTTGATTAGTTTAAGGACATTACGGTCCAATGTTAGTTTAAAGACATCTCGGTCCATTGTTAGTTTAAGGAAATCTCGGTCCATTGTTAGTTTAAAGACATCACGGTCGAGGTTAAGAACATCATAGTCCATGAGTTTAAAGACCTCACAGTCAAGGTTAAGGACATCATAGTCCATGAGTTTAAGGATCCCACAGTCCAATATTAGTTTAAAGACATCACGGTCGAGGTTAAGGACATCATAGTCCATGAGTTTAAAGACCTCACAGTCAAGTTTAAGGACATCATAGTCCGTGAAATGTGTGGTTGTCGGGACCCGTCACCTCTCTGAAGACGTTGAAGGATTACAACGATAAATATCAAAGGAATGAAGAGATGTACCATTGAACCAAAGTTGATTGGGGATCTGCAGTCCAATTTGGAACTAAGATCAATTAGTTAGATTATGAGCACATTGGCTCAGTTAAATCTGAATTGAGGACTTATGGCCAACTTGGGCTAAGTCCAATTAAGTTTGAAATATTGGCCCTTTATTGGACCATTAGACATTTATCTGGGTTCAGCCCCCCATCATTTAGCAATGCTAAACAAGAGTTTGAGATCTCTGATAACATTTTTGTCTTTGACTGAGTATTAAACATTGTAGTTCTGAGTTTTACTCATCTTTGAGGTTTAGTTAAAGGAGAGGTTTTTTGCCTCTGGAAACTTGGCCAATTTGGCTAAGATTGGCTTAAAAAATAGTGTTAAACACTAGAGAACAACAGTGTTAAACACTGAAAATAAAACGCTCAAATTAGTGTTAGAGAGGAAGGGGTCACGTGGGGACACGTGAAGGCACCTAAAGGTGGGGCCAGATCTCCTTACTTAGTTATGCAAATAAGTGTTAAACACTTTTAATCTTCTGGTCGTCACGTGTTGGCACGTGATGGATATTTGTGCATTGATTATTAAAGCATTTATTAGGGATCACGTGGTAACGCGTGAGAGCGCCCAAAGGTGGGGCCAGATCTCCTTTACTTAGTTCTGCAAATAAGTGTTAAACACTTTTAATTTTCTGGCCATCACGTGTTGGCACGTGATGGATATTTGTGCATTGATTATTAAAGCATTTATTAGGGGTCGCATGGTAACACGTGAGAGCGCCCAAAGCCAATACTGCCTTTGTTTTTGTTCCCTATATTATGAGGGTCACGTGGGGGCACGTGAGGCATTGCCTCAAAGCTTTTTCCTTCTTATTTTTGGGGGATTTGTTTAGGGGTCACGTGGGGACACGTGATCTAATTCTTTACATGCATGGAGATCTTTCAAGTCTCTTTATTTTTTTTAAGAATTAAATTCTTTGTAGGATTAAACCCTAATTTAGATTTTAAAGGAATTAAATTCCTATGCATGTGGAAGAATTAAATTCTTATTTAGGGTGAAAACCCTAATTTCATTTGGGAGGAATTAAATTCCTGTGAATTTGAGAGAATTAAATTCTCAAGTAGGGTTAAACCCTAGTTTTGTCTATTTTGAAGGAATTAAATTCCTATAAATTTAGGAGAATTGAATTCTCATATAGGGTTTTATCTTGGAGGAATTAAATTCCTGTGAATTGGGAGAATTAAATTCTCTAAACTCAATTCTCCCTCTAAGTTTTGGATCTGCATGGCAGAATCTCCCCGATGAGAATTAAATTCTCAACCTGTGGGGAGATTTGCTTCTGCAGATCTTCAACTAGAGTAAGAACTAAGTTTTTTTGCAGAAGAGTTAAACTCTTAGATTGAGAATTAAATTCTCTTTTTTGCTTTATGAAGTTTTGATTCCTTTTCCCCTTTCTCATCTAGGGTTTCTTTTCTTGAGAATTAAATTCTCCTTTCTTTTCTCTCTGCTATTTGCCTTCTGAAAATTTCAAGATCCAAAATTCTCTCTATTTCTTCTCTTCTTGGCTCCTATTTATAGGAGAAGGAAAAGAATCAATTTTTTTAGTAAATCTTTCATTAAAAGATTTTGTTTGTTTTTTCATAACTAATATGATCTTTTAAATCACTCAATGAATTTTATTCACCGGATCCCGGGTGTAGTGTTAAATATGCAAGGGCTTGGTCGTCGTCCAGATGCGGCGCGCTACATCGGACCCCGGGTGTAGTGACAAATAAGCAAGGGTCGTCGTCCAGAGACGGCGCGCTACACCGGACCCCGGGTGTAGTGACAAATAAGCAAGGGTCGTCGTCCAGAGACGGCGCGCTACATCGGACCCCGGGTGTAGTGACAAATAAGCAAGGGTCGTCGTCCAGAGACGGCGCGCTACATCGGACCCCGGGTGTAGTGACAAATAAGCAAGGGTTTCATAGGATCCGTCTAGCTTCCTGGAATATAGGTTCCCTTACGGGTAGACTAATAGAATTAGTGGAGGTGATGATTAGGAGGAGAGTTGGTATTATGTGTTTGCAAGAAACTAAGTGGGTAGGTGAAAAGAGTAGAGTCATAGAGCCTTGGGGTTATAAGCTTTGGTATACGGGTAGAGATAAAAATCGTAATGGGGTAGGTATAATCATAGATAGACGGTTACTTGAGGATGTAGTTGAGATTAGGAGAAAAGGTGATAGAATTTTACTGGTTAAGCTTATTCTAGGTGGAGAGATCTTTAATGTTATTAGTGCTTATGCACCACAGATAGGTCTTGATGACGCTAGTAAGCGTCTATTCTGGGAGGATTTAGACGAGGTGGTGCAAAGTATACCCAGTGGAGAGAAGTTATTTATTGGTGGTGATCTTAATGGACATGTAGGTACTAGTCGTAGTGGGTTTGATACTATCCATGGAGGTTTTGGTTTCGGACAAAGGAATGAAGTAGGTGACTCGATTCTAGATTTTGCTTTATCTTATGACTTGATCTTAGCAAACACCTGGTTTAGGAAAAGAGAGTCCCACCTTATCACTTTTAGGAGCGGATCAAATGCTAGTCAAATAGACTTTTTTCTGACGAGAAGAATAGATAGAGGTTGTTGTATCGACTGTAAGGTAGTGCCAGGTGAGAGTGTAACTACTCAACATAGACTTTTAGTTCTAGATTTTCGATTTAGAAGAGAACCTAGGAAGATTAGACGTAAGGTAGAGCCTAAAATTAAATGGTGGCGATTGAAAGAAGGTAATCAAAAGGCTTTTATAGATCGTGTAGTACAAGAAGCGGATTGGCAGTCGGAAGATGATCCAGACAAAACATGGAACAAAATGGCTAGTTGTATCAAGAAAGTAGCTAGAGATCTACTTGGTGAGTCGAGAGGTGGTGCTCCACCATCTAAGGACATATCATGGTGGAATGAAGATGTAAAGGCTGCTATTAAAATTAAAAGAGATTCTTATAAAGATTTGAAGAAAAGTAGAGATGTGGAGAGATTTGAGAAGTACAAAATGGCTAAAAAGGAAGTTAAGAAAGCTGTTCGGGAAGCTAAATCTAAGGTCTACAAGGAGGTGTACGAGAAATTAGACACTAAAGAGGCTGCAAATGATATATACCGGATTGCTCGAATGCGGAAAAGGAAGACTAGAGACTTATGTGCGGTGAAGTGTGTCAAAAATGAAAATCAGAAGGTTTTAGTTCGAGATGAGGATATCAAGGAAAGATGGAAAGATTATTTTGACAAATTGTTCAATGAGAGCTTTACTAAGAATTTGGATGGACTTGTCATTCAATCTCAAGATATAAATCGTGATTTCATGCGTAAAATAAGACTTACTGAGGTTAAAGAAGCTTTGAACAGAATGGGTTTAAGAAAAGCGGTTGGTCCTGACGGGATTCCTATCGAGATTTGGAGATGCTTAGGAGAAATAGGCGTTAAATGGCTGACAGATCTGTTTAATAAGATTTGGCAGACAAAAAAGATGCCAAATGAATGGAGGAAAAGTATCCTTGTACCTATCTACAAGAATAAGGGTGACATTCAAAGTTGCTCAAACTACCGTGGAATAAAACTAATGTGTCACACCATGAAACTTTGGGAGAGAGTGATTGAACACAGGCTAAGGAAGGATATTAAGATAACAGAGAACCAATTTGGTTTCATGCCTGGACGATCGACGACAGAGGCGATCCATTTGCTTCGTCAACTTGTCGAGCGCTTTCGAGAGAGGAGAAGAGATTTGCATATGATATTTATTGATTTAGAAAAAGCGTACGACAAGGTACCTAGAGAGGTATTATGGGGGACAATGATGAAAAAGGGGGTCCCCGTCAAGTATATTGACATAATCAAGGATATGTACGACGGAGTAGTGGCAAATGTCAGAACTTGCGGTGGCTTAACAAGTGATTTTCCGATTACTATTGGTTTACATCAAGGATCTGCATTAAGTCCTTTCCTGTTTACCATCGTGATGGATGAGCTTACTAGAACTATCCAAGATGAGGTCCCTTGGTGTATGCTATTCGCTGATGATATTGTTCTAGTAAATGAGACGAAAGCAGGGGTTAATGCAAAATTGGAATTATGGAGACAAACATTGGAATCTCGGGGATTCAGATTGAGCAGGTCCAAGACAGCATATATGCACTGCAAATTTAGTAGCCAGAGAAGTCAAAACCATATTGGTATAACATTGGAAGGGCAAGAGATATCACCGAGCGACCAGTTTAGATATCTAGGTTCCATCATCCAAAGGAATGGGGAGATCGATAGTGATGTTAATCAAAGGATCCAAGCTGGTTGGTTGAAATGGAGGAGTGCAACAGGGATTTTGTGTGATCGTAACTTTCCGTTAAAATTGAAAGGGAAGTTTTATCGGAGCGCTATTCGGCCTGCCTTATTATATGGTACAGAATGCTGGGCTCCTAAGAAGCATCATACACAGAAGATGCACGTAGCGGAGATGCGCATGCTTCGTTGGATGTGCGGTAACACTAGAAAAGACAAGGTGCGAAATGAGGATATTCGTGCAAAAGTTGGTGTAGCACCCGTGGAGGAGAAGATGCGGGAAAACCGGCTTAGATGGTTTGGTCATGTGCGACGCAGACCTATGGAAGCACCGGTTCGACGAATAGATACTCTCGATATGGGTAATGGCAAAAGGGCAAAAGGGAGACCGAAGAAAACATGGATGGAGGTAATACGAAACGATATGGTTGCCAAAGGACTCAATGAAAGTATATTGTTCGATAGAAGTGAGTGGAGACAGAGGATTCATGTGCTGGACCCGGCGTGATTCTCTTGTTGGTTCATGTAGCCTACCCCATATGCTTGGGATAAAAGGCTCAGTTGTTGTTGTTGTTGTTGAATGAATTTTATTCACCATTGGATTTTTAATCCAAAAGATATTCTGTTTGTTATTTTTGGTGAAACTTAGGGAAATCTTTCCTTGTATAAAATCTTTCGATAAATTGGTGATTTTTATTCACTATTGGATTTTTAATCCAACGGTGATCCACTTTACAGAGCATAGTCCTTTTTGTTTGGAAAGATTTAAAGAAAATACTTTCCCAGTTAAGGTCTTTGATTTCCCTTAATAAGAATTTTAATTCTATTAACTCATTAAGGCTTTTAAAGCCCGTCACGTGTTGGCACGTGATCCCAACGTTTGACCATTCAAATAGAATTTAATTCTATCAATTAAAGAGCTGGGGGACCTGTCACGTATTGGCACGTGACCTTCTTTCATTCAGAATTCAATTATGTCTCTTAACAGGGCTAAAGGACCATCACATGTCAGCACGTGACCTTTGGTCACGTGTGAGCACGTGATGCCCCATTGGGGTCTTTTCTTAGCCGTTTTGTTTACACTTTTGTTTGATTTAGAATTTAATTCCATGAAGTGGAGATCTTAGGAAACTATCACGTGTTAACACGTGACCCTTGGTCACGTGTGAGCACGTGATACCTCATTGAGGTATTTCCTTAGCTGTTTTGTTACATTTTTGTTTGATTTAGAATTTTAATTCTATAAAGTGGAGATCACAGGAAACTATCACGTGTCAACACGTGACCCCTGGTCACGCGTGAGCACGTGATACCTCATTGAGGTTTTTCCTGATTTTTATCAGGGAACAGGCTCCACTCTGGTAGACTTTGTTTATGATGTACGAGCCTTCATAGTTCGCTCGAACTTCTCCCGTTTTGCACGATTGGGGATCATTGGTCTTTGACGACTAATACGAGTTCGCCTTGGCGTAATGTTCTCGGCCTGGTCAATATTTCATATGACCGTGTCATCCTTGCCTTATAAACCTCCAGATTTTGCGGTGCTATAAAGCGGGTTCCTTCAAGGGCGTCGAGCTCCTTAAGCCTAAGATGAGCATTTTCTTCATCTGTCAGCTCATATCGAACCGCTACTTTTCTATTTCTAATGGGGGCACTGCTTCTGTGCCGAACACCAATGCGTATGGTGTTCCATTCATGGCCATCTTAAATGTTGTTCGGTATGCCCAGAGAGCTTCGTGCAGCCTTTCGTGCTAGTCTTTTTTGTTTTCGGACACTGTTTTCTTTATAATCTTGGCCAGGGTCTTGTTGAAGGCTTCAGCTAGAACGTTGGACTGAGAATTATAGACTGAAGAATATCTTCAATCTATTTTATGTTGCTGTGCTAAGCGGCTGATTTTATGCATTCTGTAAGCTGGTCCATTAACCGAGATAATGCATCGCGGAGTGCCAACCGATAGATGACATGGGTTTTGAAGAAGTGGAGGATATTCTCCATCTTCACCTCCCTTAGTGGTACTGCTTCTGCCCACTTAGAGAAATAATCAGTTGTTGCCCATATAAACCGATGTCCTTTGGAGGACGCTGGTTCAATGGGGCCAATTATATTGGTTCTCCATATTTCGAACGGCCAGCTGGCCACTGTCGGGTGCAGCGGATTTGGGTGCTGGTGTATGAATTCCCCGTGAGTTTGGTACTAGTGACACTACTTTGAATATTCGAGGCAATCCTGAATCATCGTGGGTCAACAGTAAGCCATTCTTTTTATCTTCAACTTCATCTTCGGACCTGCTTGATGCAATCCGCAAAGTCCATCGTGTATTTCTTGGATGACTTTCTTTGCTTCATTCGGCCCTAAGAATCTTAGCCATAGGAGGTCGAATGATCTCTTATATAGGGTATCATTGACGAAGGCAAAAGTCAAAGCTCATTTCATGAGCTGATGTCTAGACGATGCATTTTAAGCGTTCGTTGGGACTTGAAGTAGTCTATGAAGACTTCCCTCCAGTCCTTGACCTTTTCTTCATGCTCTATTTGAAGAGCTACTTGTTTGGTCATTTCTTTTCCTTCGAATGGTTTTATCAGGTCTTCCGAAGATGTATCTGTTGGCGCGAGGACCCTACAGTTTTGGACAATGATCCTTACGTCATCAAGGTCTTCGTTGTCCAGTTCTTAAGCCAATTTGGCTAACGCATCCACTTTGCTATTTTCCGCTCGCGGTATGCTTTCTAGGGTATAGAAAGAGATTTGTGTCAGGAGTTGATGCACTTTTTCTCCATACTTTATCAGCTCTGGCTTACATGTCTGATAGTCGTCATTTACTTGATTGGCGATCAGTTGGGAGTCTCCATATATAAGGAGATCTTCGATTCCCATATTGATAGCGATATCAAGACCGGCTATTAAAGCTTCGTATTCATCTTCGTTGTTAGTCCTTGGCTCCGTTAAGGAGAGGGTATAACACAATGTCTCTCCTTATTGGTTCACAAAGATAAGGCCCACCCCGGCTTTAATTATGGGGGTGTTTCGCTTTAGTTACTTCATAGTGGATGCTCCATCGAAGTAAAGCTCCTATTGAGGCTTATCTTCTTAGTTCCAGAGCAAGGCGCTTGCGGTAAAGTGCCGGCTCAAGGAAAAGGGAGGAATCCGATAAATCTTTTTCTTCTTCAATTGCGTCAAATGCGTGCTCATCCAGCAACTCGCAATTTAAGGGGTAGTCGGCTGGTATCAGATGCTCCGCGAGAAAGTCGGCGATGGCTTTTCCTTTCACTGCTTTGAGAGGTTGATACGTTACTGAGAACTCCATCAGGAGGAAGGCCCATTTGTCAAGCTTTCCTGTCAGTATGGCCTTCGATATTAGATATTTGATAAGATCCACTTTCGATATGAGATAGACCTCATGTGCTAAGGTGAAATGTCCGAGCTTCGTTATTGCGAAGATCAGCGCCAGGTAATGCTTTTCGATGGGGAATAGTTGCTTTCCTCCCTTAGGAGAACTCAACTTAAATAGTATAGGGCTTTCTCCTTTCCTTGATCGTTCTCTTGTGTCCACAATGCGCCTAGAGAACCTTCAAGGGCCATTGTATATAGGATAAGGGGGTTTTCTTTGACCAAAGTGGCCAATACCGGCGGATTTTGCAGGTATTTCTTGATTTCGTCTAATGCGTTTTGGCACTTCTGATCTCAGATGAACGGGGTCCCTTTCTTCATCAGATGACTGTAGGGACGGCATTTTCCGAAGAGGTTGGCTATAGACCGTCGGATATACGTGAGCTTTCCTTGGAGAGACCGCAATTGTTTAAGGGTTCTTGGCGTGGGCATTTCCATAATCGCATTGATTTTTTAGGGATCGATTTCGATGCCTCGGTGACGTATGACGAATCCCGGGAATTTGCCTGAGGAAACATCAAACGCCCATTTTAGAGGATCCATTTTCAGATTATACTTCCGAAGACGTTGGAACACTATTTTTAAATGTTCCTAATGAGATTTGCTCTTTACCACAAGGTCGTCGATATAGCATTCGACAATCTCGTGTATGAGGTCATCGAAGATCTTTGTCATAGCTCTCTAGTAGGTAGCGCCAGCGTTCTTTAAACCGAAGGGCATCATCTTATAGCACAATATACCCAACGGGGTCCGGTAGGCGGTATACTTCTGGTCTTCAGGATGCATTTTTATTTGGTTGTATCCTGAAGATCCATCCATGAAGGAGAAGACTTCGTGAGTGGACGTGTTATTAATCATGAGCTCGGTGACGGGCACTGGGAAGTCGTCCTTCCGGCAAGCTTTGTTGAGGGCCCGAAAGTCCACGCAGATGCGAACCGTCCCATTTTTCTTCATCACTGGAACGATTTGGCGATCCAGTCTGGATATTAAACCTCTTGGATGAAGCCGGGGTCGATTAGTTTCTTGACTTTAGCGTTGATACTCATCTCAAGTTCGAGCTGCATCTTTCTTGGCACCTGCTTGATTGTCTTTATATCGAGCAATATGGCCAGTTTATGCACCGCTACTTCTAGATCTACACCCGGCATTTCGGAGTAGTTCCATGCGAAGCAGTCTTTGTACTGCATGAGCACGTCTTTTAACGTGGCTACCTGTTTTTCAGATAGTAGCTCACTGACGAACGTCAGCCTCGGATCGTTTTCTGTCCCTAAGTAGATTTTCTTAGGTTATTCACCGTGGTGTGTATCCCATCTTCTAGCTCTTTTGGTGCTGGTGGAAACTCTGAGATCACCTCGTCCTTGTTTTTATTTGCGAAGCACCTGAAAAGGTCACTCGTACTCTCATACCCTCCTTCTTTTGAAAGTGTTATCATATGGTAGGTACGAGTTTGATTCCATTCTCGCGGTCAAGCTGGTCCTATCCTGACGGTATAGGTCTTCTTTGGCTCGTGCTTTTGCGGCGGGCTTATCTTCCAGCCGTCGGATAAAGCAAACCTGCCTTATCGATACCGGTCTTTCACCCAATCTTTGAACATGAAGCAGTCTTCAAGGGGGTGACCTATTACTAGGTGATAGGAGCAATAATCCAAATGATGGACCTCATTTATTTGTTCAGGGTGTTGAGACTCCGGAAGCGTCATCATTTGGTGCTTTATGATAAGATTGAATATTTTTCCTGCCTTGTCTTGAGGGAAAGAGTATTTCCGACTATCTTCTTTATAAAGAACGGGCTCCAATCAAGCTTTTCTCGATTGAACGGCATCTTGGGCCCATTTTGCTGTCTTTGAACGTTGTTTGCATTTCTTGCCCTATTTTTACCTCTGCTTCGGGATTTTCCCCCTTCGTAAGAACACATAGCGGGCTGGGGACGAAGTACGTTACTGTCTACTTCCACCACAGATTGCTGGGTGAGACGCTGCGTCTTGGCCTTTTTATAAATGGCCACTTCGCGGCGGTGGTTATCCTGGCTCGTTTGGCAAGCTTCTTTTATTAGCTTGTCGGTTTGTTTTTCGAGCGATGGACTTAACGTTTTCAAAGCGAGATCTCGCTCCGATTCGACATCATGACTGCTTGGAAGAGCGTTTTCCTCTTCACTTGAGCTGTTTATGATGCGGCAGCTGTAGATTTGCTACCGCTTCTTGGACCGAACGTATCCCAGCCCAGTTGTCTCCATCTTCCCGTTGGGCTTCTTTCGCTGAGTCCCGGGAGTATCCCAAATCTTTTTATAGAATTGGGCTTGTCGAACAGTTTGTTTGAGGGGTATGCCTTGGCGTCTTAACAGTTCTTTCAATCCCTCCGCGTAATATCTTGACAGACTGATGGATTGAAGCCTGTCGAGTGCAAAATCGACACCATACCAAATTTCTTTCTCTACTTTGGTCTCCGTAGATTTGTAGAAGAGGATTTCCTTTTCACCTCTTCGCCTAGGAGGTACATAAAAAGTTTGCAGTTCTTGTACACTATATGTGTCGAGCACATCAAATTTATTGTAGTGTTGAGACGGAGCCATCATGATTTGTAGTCTCTGATCTGCCTTGGCAAGAGTCTGCATTGATGGGCGAACCGAGAATACTGTATTGGCCTCATCTTCAGAGTCGCTACTAAAGACCAAAATAGAAGTAGGTGGTACGGGTTTATTGTTTTCTTTTTGGGGTTTCCCCGAGTAGATTATTTCTTCGTTTTCCTCAGTATCGCTCTCAAAGATCGGGATAGTGGCCACAGATTTTTGTTTACTCTCCGGCCTATGGCACATTTCAGGATTCTTGAAGTCTGGTAGGAAGTACTTTGCATCTTTGTATATCCGGACTTCGCTTATGGAGAATGGATTTAGGTCTCCTGTGACGGTGTACTCCGTGCCATCCTTGAAATACTTCATAGATTGATGTTGTATAGAAGGGATGATATTGTACTCGAGTAACCAATGCCTGCCGAGTAGAGCGTTATAGCAAGTCTTGGCGTCAATGACATGAAATTTGATGTCAATGACGAGCAGACCAAAACGTAGCGTCGGTATTACAAACCCAAGCATCCGTGGCGACTGTGAGTCGAACCCGGAGATGGTAATTTTATCTCGGGCAAGGTGCTGAACGTTCATGCAAATTTCCTTCAGCACTCTCATGTTTAGAAGCTTAATGGAAGATCCGTTGTCGACAAATATTTTCCCTATTTTGATATTGTGGCAGTACCCAGTGACGTATAATGAGCGATTATATTTGCACATACCGAGGTGTAGATCTTCATCGCTTAACGTAAAATCAGCCGTGTGGACCTTTGCCAGTTCATCTTTCATGTTCTCTTCTGTGAGGAAAGCTTGAAACTGATCGGGCTCTTATAACGCCTTAATCAGATAATCCTCTGCCTCTTTGGACAGGAGGAGAGCATCTAATATGCTTAGCTGCGAGGGTATTTTCCTCAGATGTGCTAGAACGTTGTAATCCACCTTGTTTTTCTCAGGCAGGTCCTTTGTGGAGAGCTCTTTGACTGCACGAGAGCGATTTCTTCAGGCATTTTCCCTTTCCCTTTATCTTTTTTGTTCGAACCTTTATTTGCATGTCCAAAGTCCTTCTTAGGTAGCGTACGGTTACGCAGCTGAATATTTTCACAGTTCTTCACCGCCTCTTCTTTTTTCGAGATGAAGCCTTCGAAAAGAGGGTTGATGGGCGTTTTATCCTCGGAATCGCTTCCGAACGTAAGAACTGGAGGTTTTTCTCCTTCCAAACTGGTACCAACCATATGACATTTGCCAGTTGTTTCTTTATGCATGTTCGTCTCGCCGTTCCTATGTTGACTAGTGCGAGCTTCATGTTTCCACTTCTTGAACTGTTTTCGATGGGCAACATATCCTTACCACTACTTCTTGAAGGCATTGTACTCCTCGATAGGGTGAGTGACCCTCCGATGATAGCGGCAATATTTTGGATGCGGGTCTCCTCCGTTGGAGTATGGGACTCCAGGAGTGTACCTCATGAGAGGTGGTAACTTCATCCCCATTGATAGGGCTTTGGCGAACCACTTCTCAGTTTTGATCCTACTCTTATTTGTTGCAGGCGTGCTTTGGTTTGGTCGGAGCACTTTACGACTCGTCCTCATCGCAACTTCTTTATTCAGACGCTGATACGTAGCCTTTTTATATATGTCCGTTTCGCATTCTCGGTCATCTTTGTTTTTTTGAAAGGTTTTGTTTAGCAGCCTCTCAACCGGGTCTTTCGCTGGCACTTTTGGGGAATTTAGCGCCGATTCTTCCCCCAGTTTCTCTATGTTGTTTTCTGACGCTGAGAGAGCTTCTTCGCTGTATATCGATAAATGGGAGACCATGTCCCGACTTGCTACATAATCTTCCGCTTCTTCTGATGAGTCATTTCCCTCATCATTGTCACTGTCTCCGTCCTTAAGAATATGCTTGAGGAATTTTTCTAGCGTGACTAATGTCTACGCCTTCTGGTTATACTTCTCCAACGCGTCTATGTACTTTTGTAAATCCGTGCGCTTATCATCATACTCGGCAGGCTGCATGGGTTTCTTGGTCTTCTTTTTTTTGTTAGAAGACTTTGAAGGCTTAACTTGGAGGCTTCCCCTTGTCAATAATTTTCAGTACGGGACGTGGTTTTAACATCCCTTCAATAATTTCAGGTTCAAATAGGCTTTTCCACCTGATTGCCGGACATGTTTCAAGACTCTTCAGCATTTTTTTAGTTTTTGCTGAGAGGACTACTTCCCATGGAGCTTCTTCCACTAGTGAGCATGATGCCCCCTGTGCGTCTACCTTTTTCGGAGCGTGCTTTTGGGGTGGGTTTACCCTCCAGTTATTAGACAGTGCAAACTTCCTCTATTGATACTGGTCATCGACTAAATTTTTGAAGATGTAGCAATCTTCAATTGGGTGGCTCACTATCGTATGATAGAAGCAGTAATTGGGATTGTTGACGTCACCGGGCTGCGCTGGACGCTGCGAGTCTGGTAATGTGATAAGGTTTACGCATCGCCAGTTCAAACAGTCTTCTTGTCTTGTCACGGGGAAACGAGTAAGCGTGTCCTAGGCTTTCTTCTAAGGACGGGTGCAGGCGAGCAATGTTTTGGCGAGCAGCCGGTTTTGGGCCACTTGGTTGTGTTGCGTATTAGCAACGAAGGCCGCTTTCCTTTTCCCCTTATTAATTCGAGGGTCCTTATTTGAGGAGGAAGGCCCATAGCCCATCTGATCCATTTGGGCCAACTTGTCTATCAGAGCCTGAAAAGTTGTGGGCTTGAAGAACGTCATGAACTGGGACACAGTTGATTGAGGATCGAGAGTCCCGATAAATATGCCCATGGCAGGAGACTCTTCAATACGCTGTTCGCACTTAGACCACAGGTTCCGCCACCGGATCGTGTACTGGACCCCAGTTTCTCCTGGCTTTACCCTGGCATTGATTAATGCCGTGATTGGAATGCGTTCGCTTGCGCTGGCGAACCGTTGCATGAAGAGTACATCCATTTTTGTGAAGGTTTTCATAGAGTCATTTGGGAGCTCCGAGTACCATTCAAAAGCTGTCTCTGACAAGCTTCTAACAAATTGGCGAAGCAACAGTTTGTCGTCGCCTCCAGTATTACCGTACAGTGCCCTGAATTGTGCGACATGCTGGTGAGGATTGCCCGTTCCTTTGTAGACATGGAACTTGGGGATTGTATATCTCGGCGAGTACTTGATTTAGTTATACCAGGCTGGATATGGTCGTCCGGTTCTGACGAGTTGGCTGGCGGCTTCACTGGCCTGGTGAGCTCTTATTTGTTGAGTGATGTAGTCATCCAGGGTCGTATTGGAGATGGTTTCTTCTTTGGCCGTTGATAAGGCCGGAAAAGGGTTTGATGTTTCCCCTCTGTTATCCTCGATAACTATTGGTGGATTTTCAACCGGTGGTTCCAGTTGTATTATCATTCCCACCATATCTTGAAATAGAAGAGCCATCTGCTTGATGTTAGCAGCTTTCTCTGTAGCTTCTTTTTCTTTTCTTTGCAGCACTCTTCGCAAGAACTCTGTATCGATCTCTTGCTCTTGGCGTTTTTCAGCCTCTTAGTCCGGACCTTCTTTTTGTCCGGTAAGTGCCATCATTTTATTCAGCATCTCTTGGAGTTTTTGTTGTTGCTCCTGGCCTTTGTCAGTGACCGAGTTTGCGGTCAGTGACTCACCGAAGCACGGCTTTCTTCTTTATCTCTAGCCATATAGACTGTATGTACGATTATACCCCCAGACTTGGGGCATTTAGATCCATCACCTTTGGAATTTTCCGTGGGCGGTAGGATTTTCTCCAGCCTTGTTCTTTTATGAGAAGTCGGAGCTGAAGGAGCCATTGTGACAGGCACCTGTTTAAGAACGCCCCCCTGTTGCATGGTGGAGGAGCGGTCTTTTTTTTTGTCGTCCCTTAGATTTCTTGGGTCGACGAGAGTAATTGTCGTTAAGCACAAAGTCTTAGACTTTTCATCAGATTCTATGGATCTATGAGGAGAGCCGTTGGTGAGGCTGCTCCGACTGTTTCTGTATTGGGGCCTCTGCTGGTGGAGGTGATTTCTTCAGTACTGCCGTCGGGGAGTTCTTGCGTACTCTTTTGAACGGGTCAAAGTGTTAGTTATATGTATGCCCTAGAGGCCATTACTGTACATAGGATGTATATTGTAGTGGATGCTGGGACATATATAGGGAGGACTTTCTTGCTCGACATGATAGTATGCTATCTGGTTACCCTTTACCTTAACGTGTATGCTGATTGTCTCTCTGTTACATGTTGGTAAAGCCCTTAGGATCTGTAC
This sequence comes from Agapanthus africanus, assembly GCA_030015575.1. NCBI lineage: Eukaryota > Viridiplantae > Streptophyta > Magnoliopsida > Asparagales > Amaryllidaceae > Agapanthus > Agapanthus africanus. Next base: position 72,928,064 of record JASDDO010000026.1, read on the forward strand.
TTGACTACCTGGACTATGATGCGGATCATACTAGTGGAGACATGGTAGTCCATAAGTACATCCTTCAAAGTCCCTAGTCGTGGGTATATCGAGACGGGGCATCGATATACCAGAGTAGACTAGCGTATACCTTCTCGACCCATACAGATGGGCGATGGATGATCCCATATCCATTGGTGTTTGACATCAGAGATGATATACGGGTGCTCAGTAGAGACTGGGTACACTGGACGGACTCGCCGAGAACTCCCAGATGGTATTATACCTCACGTCAGATGGCAGTTCTCTGGTGACACTGGTACAGAGTAGTCTGTTGACCCGAGATCGTCATAGAGTCTTGTGTGGTTCCCATTGTGCTTTGATTTCCATCTTACCACGTCCAAGAGGGCGTGCAAAATGGTGGTTTTTGGGTACAGTCCCGAGTCACATGGAGGCAATGAGCGATAGGAGGGGATTCGTCTCTCCCGGTATAGGGAGTTGATGTTGCGCTGTGTTCGATTGGCTATAACAGGAAATCCCTGGCTAGGGTTGCTGAGATTTACTGGTAAGTGTTACCAGTAGTTTCTCGAAATGTTATAGACCTCATATCAACACGACTTATCGAGCTATTGGGGTCTGACGTTTACCACCCCTAGGCGAGATATGCGACATATCAGACGATCAGACCGGACTGTACGGTAGTGTTACTGGTTGGATTCACTGGAGTGTGAGCGGGCTTGCTCGTCGATCTTCAGATCGCTCAATACCCGGGTGGCCGTTACGTTTGGCAGACCGCTTGCGGCTTGTGGGTGTTTGATATGATCATCATCTGCTGCCGGCGTATTGACGAGTCTTTAGAGTCCTACACAGAGGTTTCCTGGCTCAAGCGAAACGAAATAGGAGCGCATATGAGATATGTGCGGGACCGAGAATAATGCGTGTATGTGATACCGTATTCTATTCTCGCGATGTTTGTATCGAATGGTTGTATGCGATATAACCTAGGTATCGAATCAAGTATTGATTCGATAAGCCGATACATTGAATACTAGTCGGTTGTGTGCGACATGACCGGATCATTGAATCAAGTGTTGATTTAATGATTTAATGCATAATTATATATTTGATATATTACTTTGCACTAACTAGTATTGGTTCACTTTAAACGGATTTTCTCACTTGGTTTGTGCACATTGTATATGTGATATACTTTTGTACACTTGATTGTATCATGTTTGATGATACATGTTTAACTATAGTTAAGTGTAATGAATTAAGCCATGGTTAAACTAATGATTAGGGTTTTCTTTTTATTACTTATTTATTTATTTATTTATTTTGAATAGATAAGAAAAGAATGGTTGCTAATTTTGGAGTTTAGTTGAAGCTTCATGAAGCTTTGACTTTGTAACCATTCTTGTCTTCATCTTTAACCCTAACCATTAATCTAACCTTAGTTAATTCTCTATACTTGATCATGGTTCTAATATGATAAGTATTCATTTTCTTTTCCAATTATAATTAACTTATCATATATTTCTTCTTCTTCTTCCTTCAACTAAAGAAGAAAACCTTGAGGTCATCAATGGTGATTGATGATAAAGAGTGAGAAATCCAATTCTAAATTGAACCCACTTCCTATTTCTTCATCCTCTACCTCTTGCCAAGTAGTAGAGTGTGTTTCCTTCACAAGTTTTCATGACTTGGTGATGTTGGAGCTTGATCTAGCGATGCCTCGACGTAGATCATCTTCGGCATGGACATCGACGACCTACTTGCCCATTCTCCGACGAAGCCGACGCTAGAGCCCGGGAACTCACTTGGACAGCGAAGAGACTTCATTGCGGAGCTATAGAGGTGGAGAACCGGATCTACAAAGGTTGTATTTCCGTATCTCTTAGTTAAGTGTTAACTAGTTTATCTTTTCGCCTAGACATCTAGCCAACGATCCGTACACTAGGGTTTCTCGGCACCATAATTTTTGAAATTGGCATGGTTGATGCCTTGTGAGACCTCTTAAGAGTGCCTAGGAACCCTACAGTGGTATCAGAGCCTAGCTAGAGCCTTAGGCGAAGTCTAGACGGAATTTGAAACCCGATCGAACCCGAAACACCAAATCAATCTTGCTCTCTGTACTTTTTTGAAAACAGTTAGTTTTTCCAAATTAAAAATTGCTAAAAAATTCAACAGGGAAAAATAAGAATTACGGTGCAAAAAGTTTCTGGTGAACAGTAAATTTAGCGGCGGATCCGCGGCAGAAGCATGGCTTCTGCGGCGGATCAGCGGCCCCTTGATGACGTCAGCCCTGTTCCTTTGCACAGTAATTCCTAGTTCAAAGAGCTGAGTTTTCTGGGAATTTTTAATATTTATTCAAGAGTTGAATTTTTCTGCTGTGTTTTTGGGGATTCGGTGTTTCGATCGGAGTATCAAATTTTGTCTATGTGGCTTTCCGGATAAATTTTAGAATATGTTAAAAAGTTCGACCGGATATAAATACCCAATTTTTCCCCTGTCGGGAAATTTCCAAGTGTTGGATTTTTCCGTAGTTTAACGACGTTCTAAGTAGTGCAAGTAACGTGATGGTCCCTCTAGAAGACAACAAACCTTAACTCGATTATGTGACCGTCTTGAACTGCCCTTTGAACCTTCGGGTTTGGGGCAGTACGGCGTGCCACATGTGAGGCGTTGGCTTGACCCTTCTACGGCTGGACCGTTGGTACTGAGGCACGAACGGAATGTTGTTAGACTTATTTCATGTGTTGAGCTGTATCGGGAAAACTTGGGTGTTCGATTGTTCGATCGGAAAGTTTAACATTTTCTATTTATCTGGAATGGGATACAATAATTGGAATTCACAAAAAGTTATGAGATAACTGAATGAATATTATAAACATAGCAGTTTAGTCTCACTTGATCGGTTGCCACGGAATTTTGATGTGATCAAAAGTCCGTCGCAATCACGTAGCGTACGTGGATACTCGCCGGGTAAACTTAATAGACAGCCTCACGCCATTGCCCCGACCAAGTGACTGTAGGAGAACCCCGTCGCCGAAAGCATCCGTCCGGGTGCTCGCGGTGGCGGTGTTCCGCCTTGGTGCACTTCGTCGACGGTATCAGGGGTGCGGCCGCCTACTAAAGTTTGCGACGAGCATTCGATCAGTTTTTCGGGAATCTTGTTGAATTGCCCGACTTGATATTGAAAAGTGTTTTCGATAACGAGACTAAAATGCGGGGTTTATAATTGTTAGGCATGTGATGTCTAAGTAATTCATTTAATTAGGCATGTGATGTCTAAAGAGGTTGCGGATTCCAACTGTTGTAGTTTTACACTTTCTTTTCTGTGACCGTAAGTGTAATATGTGATATCGCCGGTTTCGTTGCTATATGTCAACGACAATTGGGATGCGCATATTTACTTACGTTGATGACATGTGATGTTATGTGTTGCTGGATATGTTATATTGGATCGTCGTGTTTGAATAGCCGGGGTTTTTTTTATGTGAGATGAGTGTTTTTCATTTTCATTCATGTAAAAACTTGTATGTAATATTCTTTTATTGGGGCGCTTCCAGGTTGCGGAAGTAGTCACCGTTTGTATATTATTTACTTTTCTGCACTAGGATAGACCCAAGGAGGGGAGCACAAGTAACCGGGTTCTGGAGTCCAGTGGGAGACCAACTCGAGGAGTCGAGTCCGGGTCTCCTAACTCTAGAATTGGTAGGGTTGCTTGCCGCTCTCGTAGGGGTCTAGGGGTGTGGGTTTGGCTATTCATCGCGACCGTGGAATCCGTGTTTTATACTGGCTCGTATTGAAAACACGGACGTCCTAGTATATCCAATATTTCATATGATTCTTCTGCTGCGATATCTGTGATGTGATCATGTGATGTTCTGTGATAGATACAGTATATAGTATATATGATATATTATATAGGCGTTACTTATGTTTTACACCCGCGCTAGCCCTGCCCCGCTCTGTCGTTAGTTACCTAACCTAACGGTGCACGAGGGGACATCGAGGCGAATGCGGATGGCATAAGTGTACGTCGTATTTATCTGTGATGTTTAGGTACTTAATGATGGGACTTCATTAATGTGATTAATGAAATAAAAGAAATCTAAGATGTTGTAGAATCGAATTTCAAAATAAAACAGGTAGCTACAGTTCTTGCTTTGCACAGAGGTATATGTGATATATCCTGCACCTTATTCGATGAGGAAAGGACCGAGATCCCTTCACCGGGAGTGACTCCTTTAGCAATAACTGGCAGATGCTACACACTCGGTTTGTCTTTTGATTGCTTTTAAGTGTTTTTGCTTTGCACAGTGATATATGTGATATATCCCGCACCTCATTCGACGAGGAAAGGACCGACGATCCCTTCACCGGGAGTGACTCCTTTAGCAAAACTAGAAAAGCCTCAAAAACACTCCATTTCAAAATCATTTGATTCTACAACGATATCAAGTTCATTACGCAATAGGTTTTCAGAAAAACCTGTCGTAGCCCTCCGTCATTTCAGATAAGTTGTATATAGTATTCGTGCTGCATTTGTTGGCTTTCGTCAAGGTGCAGTGTGCGGTAGCTATATGCTGCTTATCTGTCAGCATATGATGCGATTGGATTAGGGTAGTCGTGCGGCTTTGTTGGCTTTCGTCAAGGGTCGTGCGGGTGGGTTTAATTCGATCAAGAAATGTACGGGTTGAACTTGACTAGCGGGCTATGGTTTGTTGGCTTTCGTCAAGGTCATAGCACGTTAGGGGCAAAACATTATCGGGAATTTCAAGTGTTGAAATTTGCAATGAGATTGCATACCTTCTATGAGATAGTTGGATCCCGATACCCGCTGCGAGTAAGTGTTACTCCTGGGAGAGTTTTATACATTACAATTAGCCGATCAAGTAGGTGTCTAGAAAGATGTCAACGAGGTTACGCCTCTGGGAAAACGAGGTTTACATTAATTAGGTTCGTGCGAAAGCACGGGGGACCTCCCTCAAAGTACCGACACTGGCCTGGCTGAAAGATTGGCGAACTTGTAGTGTGTAATTAATCCCGGCTAGTCTTTCCTTTTAGGGTTTGAAGGAAGATTTGATAAAAAGCAGTGGGAGCCATCCTGATTAGATAAAATAAAAACCAATCTTTTCTTGCAAGAGCACACGCTGAGTGTTTTCTTCTCTCTCTCTCCAGGTAGCGACCATATCACGCCTTAATCAAGATAATAATACGGATATTTGACCGAACCCGCTTGTTATACTGAGCTGGGGAACGTTGGTCCCGCTCCTATAATTGTTATAAGACAGAGCAGGAAATTGGGGATTACCAGAATTCCCGTGCCACCCAAACGAAGAGAGTGCATGCTGATGCATCATCTTCAGGTGTGTTCATTACAAAGAACTGTTTCTCTGTATCCTCTACGTCCTGGGTATGTGATACCAGATCAGGATCCCTGATATATAATCTGTTACATAGGGCTACAGAAAGGTAGAGAACTGAGAACGGGTGATAAGTTTCATGAGGCAGAAAACGGGGCAAGAGTTGCAGCCAAGTCTGTTGGTCACTGTCACCCTGTATTCCAAATACATTGATTCTGAACGAATGTTATTAGATACCGAACCTGATATACAAAATCATATCAGTCTCTTTATCAGTAAAGAAATGATAAAATTTTGTATTGTTGGATAATGTTTTGAACATTTCCTATATCAAAAGTTGATCGATTCAGGCACGATATCTAAAAGCATTAATGTTCTAAATCAAACTACAGTTCTTAGTATACGGAACACACACAAGAGGAAGAGTTCAGAAATGAACGGATTCTTCTTGAGGTATTGTAGACTAGGTCATATCAATGCGACCTGACTAGCTGAAGTTACATGTAGATGCATATTTAAATCAGTTTGAATTTACATCTTATGAAACTTGCCAGTCATGTCACAAAGATAAGATGACCATAGCTCCGTTTACTGGAAACAGAGAAAGAGTTAGTGAACTCTTGGGATGATACATGTTGATGTATGTAGGTCCCCTGTCTACACATGCCAAGACCGGTTCTTTTACTTCATTACATTCTCTGATAATCTCTTAAGATTCAGACATACGTTCCTGTTGAAACATAAGTCCGAACCTTTTGAGATATTCACAGAATATAAGTTAGAAGTAGAAAACCAGAATACGGGTATAAGTATTATGTCCTTTGATGTGATCAGGGAGGAGAATACTTGAGCACGGAATTCTTGGACTTTTCTAAAGGAGAATTAGATTCTCTCTCAGCATTACTCCTCCGTATACACCATTGCACGATGGTATATCGGGGCGGAGCAATAACACCCTATGTGATAAGGTGTGCTCTATGATGAGTACTACTGAGTTACCTATTTCCTTTTGGGAGTTATGCGCTTGAGAAGCTGCATACCTATTGAATAGGGTTCGAATCAAATCAGTTGCCTACCACTTCATATGAGATATGGTATGGGAAGAGCCCATGTCTTAAATTAGTTAAGATTTGGGGTTGTCCGGGCTACGTCTAAAGGCAAAATCCGGACAAGCTCGAGGCAAGGTCTGTTATGTACGACTGGAAATGTTCCAGCTATACAAACTGCAGCTGATGATTTGATAGAACCAAAGGATTCAATAGTTACCAACGAACCTCAGCCTCTCCGCCGATCTAGTAGGGTTCCTCACCCACTTGAGAGATACTTCGGTTTCTCTATGACAGTGGGAGCGAGGATTGCATCATAAGATGATGACCCAACTAGTTTCGAGCTGGCCATCAGGAGTGTGACTCTGTAAGAATGGCTGGATGCTTAGCGATCTGAGATGGAATCCTTATACACCAACAAAGTATGGACTTTGGTTGCTATATCTGAAGGGTTAAATCCCCATCAGGAGCAAGTATATCTTGAGAAGATTACTTGGTGTGCATGGAAAAGTTGAGACTTTCAAAGCTAGACTTGTTAAAGGTTAGCATCATTGACCAGGTGTGGATCAAGATGAAACTTTTTCTAAGGATCTATGCTTAAGTCCATCCAGATCCTACTTACCACGGCTGCATACCATGACTACGATCTCTGGTGGTTGGGTGTCTTGACTGCTTTTCTAAATGATGATTTAGAAGAGTGCGTCTATAAGTACACAGCCAGAGGGCCTCGTAGACAGTGGGAGCAGCGGAAAGGTGTGCAAGATGCTTTATAGGATAAAGCAGGCATCGCGGAGTTCGAACATCTGTTTTGATGTGTTAGTCAAAGAGTTTGACATCATCAAAATGGTAGATGAACCTTGTATAGACAAAAAGGTAGTAGGGAGTATAGTGACGATCCTCGTAGAGTACGTGGATGACATGCTCTTGATAGGGAAGGAGTTTCCTATGCTACGTTCGGTCAATCTCCGCTTATCACAATGATTCTCCATATAGGATCAAAGTGATACCTACTAAATCCTAGGTTTTGGATCTATGAGATAGATCTAAATAGATGTTAGGATTCTCACTAGTTGTAGTGAGACAGTATCAACCGATCCTGGGGAGAATCACTGGAAGGGTTCCAGGGTGATAAAGACGACTGAGTGTCAGTCACAGGCATTGTCTTTACCCTCAGTAAAGGGACGGTATGTTGGAAGAGTTCCAAGCTAGATACCGTGACATACTAGACGATAAAGGCTGGATATATCGCTACTTACGATGCTACCAAAGAGGCAGTCTGGATGTATATTTGTTCATGAGATGAACTTAGTTCCTCCCATTGTGTGACAATGGAGTTGTGGCTTATGCCAAGGAACGCAGGTCCCATCAGTGATCCAGACATATTCTAAGGCAGTATCACCTGATCATGGAGATAGTTGATCTCCAGGGAGATCGAGGTTAGGAGAGTAGACTCAGAGGACAACACAGCGGATCCACTCACAAAGGCCTGTTCCCAGAGAGAGACTTTCATGGGATGGTTGAGTATGAGATACTGCAACCACTGCTACAGATGGCCCTAGTGCAAGTGGGAGATTGTTAGTTATATGTATGCCCTAGAGGCCATTACTGTACATAGGATGTATATTGTAGTGGATGCTGGGACATATATAGGGAGGACTTTCTTGCTCGACATGATAGTATGCTATCTGGTTACCCTTTACCTTAACGTGTATGCTGATTGTCTCTCTGTTACATGTTGGTAAAGCCCTTAGGATCTGTACTTGACTACTTAGACTATGATGCGGATCATACTAGTGGAGACATGGTAGTCCATAAGTACATCCTTCAAAGTCCCTAGTCGTGGGTATATCGAGACGGGGCATCGATAGACCAGAGTAGACTAGCGTATACCTTCTCGACCCATACAGATGGGCGATGGATGATCCCATATCCATTGGTGTTTGACATCAGAGATGATATACGGGTGCTCAGTAGAGACTGGGTACACTGGACGGACTCGCCGAGAACTCCCAGATGGTATTATACCTCACGTCAGATGGCAGTTCTCTGGTGACACTGGTACAGAGTAGTCTGTTGACCCGAGATCGTCATAGAGTCTTGTGTGGTTCCCACTGTGCTTTGATTTCCATCTTACCATGTCCAAGAGGGCGTGCAAAACGGTGGTTTTTGGGTACAGTCCCGAGTCACATGGAGGCAATGAGCGATAGGAGGGGATTCGTCTCTCCCGGTATAGGGAGTTGATGTTGCGCTGTGTTCGATTGGCTATAACAGGAAATCCCTGGCCAGGGTTGCTGAGATTTACTGGTAAGTGTTACCAGTAGTTTCTCGAAATGTTATAGACCTCATATCAACACGACTTATCGAGCTATTGGGGTCTGACGTTTACCACCCCTAGGCGAGATATGCGACATATCAGACGATCAGACCGGACTGTACGGTAGTGTTACTGGTTGGATTCACTGGAGTGTGAGCGGGCTTGCTCGTCGATCTTCAGATCGCTCAATACCCGGGTGGCCGTTACGTTTGGCAGACCGCTTGCGGCTTGTGGGTTTTGATATGATCATCATCTGCTGTCGGCGTATTGACGAGTCTTTAGAGTCCTACACAGAGGTTTCCTGGCTCAAGCGAAACGAAATAGGAGCGCATATGAGATATGTGCGGGACCGAGAATAATGCGTGTATGTGATACCGTATTCTATTCTCGTGATGTTTGTATCGAATGGTTGTATGCGATATAACCTAGGTATCGAATCAAGTATTGATTCGATAAGCCGATACATTGAATACTAGTCGGTTGTGTGCGACATGACCGGATCATTGAATCAAGTGTTGATTTAATGATTTAATGCATAATTATATATTTGATATATTACTTTGCACTAACTAGTATTGGTTCACTTTAAACGGATTTTCTCACTTGGTTTGTGCACATTGTATATGTGATATACTTTTGTACACTTGATTGTATCATGTTTGATGATACATGTTTAACTATAGTTAAGTGTAATGAATTAATCCATGGTTAAACTAATGATTAGGGTTTTCTTTTTATTACTTATTTATTTATTTATTTATTTTGAATAGATAAGAAAATAATGGTTGCTAATTTTGGAGTTTAGTTGAAGCTTCATGAAGCTTTGACTTTGTAACCATTCTTGTCTTCATCTTTAACCCTAACCATTAATCTAACCTTAGTTAATTCTCTACACTTGACCATGGTTCTAATATGATAAGTATTCATTTTCTTTTCCAATTATAATTAACTTATCATATATTTCTTCTTCTTCTTCCTTCAACTAAAGAAGAAAACCTTGAGGGCATCAATGGTGATTGATGATAAAGAGTGAGAAATCCAATTCTAAATTGAACCCACTTCCTATTTCTTCATCCTCTACCTCTTGCCAAGTAGTAGAGTGTGTTTCCTTCACAAGTTTTCATGACTTGGTGATGTTGGAGCTTGATCTAGCGATGCCTCGACGTAGATCATCTTCGGCATGGACATCGACGACCTAGCTTGCCCATTCTCCGACGAAGCCGACGCTAGAGCCCGGGAACTCACTTGGACAGCGAAGAGACTTCATTGCGGAGCTATGGAGGTGGAGAACCGGATCTACAAAGGTTGTATTTCCGTATCTCTTAGTTAAGTGTTAACTAGTTTATCTTTTCGCCTAGACATCTAGCCAACGATCCGTACACTAGGGTTTCTCGGCACCATAATTTTTGAAATTGGCATGGTTGATGCCTTGTGAGACCTCTTGAGAGTGCCTAGGAACCCTACACAAAGCTGTTCCCAGTTGGAACAGCAGTGTTGATATCCACCGCAGGATCTAGTACGGTGAGCCCAGAGGGAGAGTTGCCCCCAACTTCTCTCACTCGGCACAAGTGGCGATGTCGAGCATGCCTTGGAGTGGGAATTGCCTCAGTTTTGGAGGCGACTTCATCATTCCCCCTGCGTTCCTCAGGGGTTTCGGTTGGTGTCAGCCTGCTGAAGACCGACGTCCTTATTAGAGTTGGAGTGGGGTTGGCCAATCTTTCGAAGACCGACCATCTTGGAGGGGAAGCACTTTTATCGGTTTCACCTATAGCAGGAGTAGGGAGAGCTAGCCATTTTGGGGTAGCTCCCTCTGGTATCATAGGCTTCTTTACAGGCCCGCTTGAGCTCTTGCTCAGCCTGTTGAAGACTGAAGCTTCAGGGTTTGAAGGCTTGTTGATAGGAGCCGTCGTGGTTACCAGCAGATCGAAGACCGACTTTCTAGGAGCTTCTCCTTGTAGCATTGAGGCACCAAAGTTCACAGGCAGGAGCATGGTCCCGAAGAAGAGTCCGGTAGTGGCTTGTGTGGCCTGCCCTACCGACATTGAGAAAATGGAGACCACGTTAGGCCTGTACGTCACTCCTCCAGTTGGGGTGGAGCGGGAGTTGCTGTTGTATGAGTTGCAGTGGGAAGCCATTGATTTTCTGTACAGGAGCAAGACACCAAATTTTAGTACCTTGAATCCAGGGTCAACCATAGCGAACTGCGATTTCATTTGTGAAACCAACATATGAAATGTGGAGTGGAAAGAGAAAGAGGTCCCATCAGTTGTACCAGAATCTGTTTACCGCCGAAAATTGGACTGAGACATTGAGACGTTTAGCCTGAATTTAGGGGCAGATGCTATTTGGACATATCTATCCACCTCTCCGAAGATACCAAGTTAATTTATAGCACCGTATGTCAGAGGTTTGGATAAATGCGACCGTTGTAGCAGATTTTATCAGATTCCCCTTCACTTGTGAGGGGTTTTTGATTATGGGGACTCTCTTCCCGGCAAGCGCAAGCCACTACAGTTAATTATGTTATCGCATTGCGATAACCACTTTCTCCTGCTCCAGTAGCTCTCTTCGTGTCATGTGTTATTTTGTTTGTTTTGGTTGCCCGTGGATTATATACAGAGACTAGTTTGTGTCGTTGCCCGTAGGGAGAGCATTAGTCCAAATCCGTATATTTTAGATTTGGGGATTGAACTTAGGTTGTATGTTCCGTTAGTTCAAAGAGTATTTTGTTTTATTTAAGAACTGTTAATCTATTTTTAGATTAAGATCAAACTTAAATATATGAGCATTTGGGCTCAATTTATTTTAACTAAGAATATGTTAGTCCTATTTGAGACTAAGATCAACTTAGATATACTTTTAGGATCATTAAATTTAGTTAAGATCTAACAACAGAGCATTTGGGTTCAGCTGCAAGCAATTTCAGAGAGACTTGGCCAATTTAGGCTTGGTCTGCTCAGTTTTTTTTTGGTTCAGAAGTGCTAAGCACTTATTTGTGGCTCTAGCGCTCAGCCTTGGGCTTCTCCCTTTATTTAGAAGTGCTAAGCACTTATTTGTGGCTCTGGCACTCACGTGTGTATTATGTGAGGCGCTCAAATATGGGTGCTGCCCAATCAGTACTAGGCACTTTAGTCATTTTGACTAAATTTATAGTGCTCAGCACTTTTATACAATGCTCACGTGGGAAGCACGTGAGGCACCGAGTCCTTTGTTTTAGGCGCTCATTTGGGAAGCACATGAGGCGCCGAGTTCCATTTAAGAGAATCTTTTAGACGCTCAAGTGTGTTTCACGTGAGGCGCCAAGTCCTTTTCATTTTAGAGATTTAATCTCTGTTAATGGTATTTTGGCCATTGACGATCATCTAGATCTATGTTTTGAAGATCTGTGATCGTTTTTTTATTGGAGAACTATGTTCCTCTGTTTCTTTTATAAGAACTAAGTTCTTAGGGTTAAACCCTGTTTGCAAAAGAATTAAGTTCCTAGAACATACGTTCTCTTCTCTCTTTTTTTAATCTAGTTCTTTCCCCTAAATTCTGAGCTTGAAGAACAGAATCCTCCGATGAGATTTAAATTCTCAACTTGTTGAGAGATTTGCTTTACAAAACTCAGATCAGAGGAAGAACTAAGTTCTTTTATGAAGAGTTAAACCCTTATTTTTTTTACTTGTAATAGGCAAAAGAGATATATTTTTATCTCAACTTTTTCTTTACCTAGGGTTTGAAAGGAGGCAGATCTTTTTTCCAAAAAAAATTAAATTCTCTGTTGCAGTTTTTTGTTTGCAGAAGTCTATGGAGGGGGAGTTCTCTCTTCTTTTTGTGTCCTCAGAGTCGAAGTCTCCTATCCTTTATATAGGAGAGGTAAATTGTTAATTAGTTCGAGAAAATCTCTTATTTGAGAGATACCAATTGATTTAATTGGCCTAAAAAATTGTTCAGGGGATTTTATCCACCGTTGGATCTTCGATCTAGTGAATTTCTATTTTACAGAATATATATTCTTGTTTCTAACAAGATTAGGGATATATTTTCCTATATACAGAATTTAATTCTGTCATACGGTGATTTTTTAATCACTATTGGATTTTTAATCAAAGGGATCTCTGTTTAACAGAGCACAATCTATTTTTGTTTAGAAAGATATAGGAAAATATTTTTCTATTTCATTGGTCTTTGCTCAACAGCTTTCTGTTTAACAGAAAATATATTTCTCATTTAGAAATACCAGGGAGATATTTTCCCCTATAGAATTTAATTCTATATTTGATGATTTTTAATCACCCTTGGATTTTTGATCTAACGGCTCTGTTTAACAGAGAATCTGTAACAACCCTAAATTTCCTATACAAATTTTTTTCAAAATATTTTTTCAAAATCCATAAAGGGGTATTTTAGCCTGAGCACAAGATATAAGTAATTATTTTTCTTTTTAATTACAAGTTAAAAGAACGTAACAACTCCATTTTTAGTGTACAAAAATTTGCTTTAAAATTAATGTATACTTGGGGTATTTACATTTACTGTTATTACTTTGAGTAATTAATTAGCTCCATAATTACAACAAGGAGCTTGTAGCTCATTGGTAATACCTTGCACTGCTGAACCAAGACACCAGAGTTCAAATCCCATACCCCACATTATTTTTAATATTGTTCTTATTTTGAACCTTTAGAATACCAAGAGTTTACACATGCATATCTCACAAAAACCCCACTACACCCAAAAATGTAACATTTTTAGAGGGTAGATGAACCGTCGGGGGGATCCCGGCCGCCGAACTCGGCCGGGAATCGGCCAACTCGGCCTCGACTCAGCCTACTCAGTGTTCCGACCGAGTCACGGCCGAGTCACTTCCGAGTCGGCCGATTCCGGCGATGACCCTAACATGAAAGTTGTGTCTTTTCATATTCCCTATGCACGTGCAAAATTTCAGCCTCAGACCATTTCCAGAGCTCTTTAAAAACCCCAATTACTCCACTTTTAATACATTTTATCATATTTTTATTTTAAACTTTTCATCTATCCTAAACCTAGCCTAACCCTATAAATACCAACTCTACACACTACTCTCTCACCCCCAAAATCCTGAGCCCACTCTCTCAAATTTTTTCCAAAGATCGTGTACTTTGAAAACAAGCTCAAGGCGAAGCTCTGACGAATTCTCGGCGGAACTTCCGGCGACCGTTTTAAGGAACTACCGGCGACGACGCAATACATCGGTGATCCCTCTAGTTCCCTCTCACTCCCTTGTTTAATCTAAAACCCGTAAGTCTTTTTCTATCTCTCTTTTCCATTCTCAAAATACGAAATTACAAAACCCGACGGAATCGGAACAAATCCGATTTCGGATTCGGTTTTCTATGAAATTCCTCTTCTCACTAATACAATCATACTTAAACATCCTTATGTTGACTATTAAACACTAATCAAAAAATTTGAACAAGTTTCATCACATGAAATGATAGTTTTTCAAATTATCGTATTTTTCACTTAAATACCACATTGTTTCAATCCTTCATTTAACCTCATCAAACTTGCTATACATTTAAAGTAGATCACGAGGTAACGACCTACCTCCTCACACACTTATATGCAACACCCCCGAGAACCTAGAATACGAGAAAACAAACATTTTCATTTAAATACCACATACTTAATAAAACCAATTCTAAAAGATTTAGTTTTGATACACTTTTTAAAGAAGTACCACTTATTATGAAAATACGATAATCTGTGGACATCGGTCGTTTATCTAAACCTGATTTTGTGGTGTCTAGGCTAGGCAAGTGAGAAAGGTAACTTTAAAAGGCCCGTCTCACGATGATTCGTGAGTGGATCCCTTCTTTCTGCACTTGTACTTACCTGGACACAATTGGCGGTGAAAAGGCGATTTGAGGTATCTCACAACTTATCATCTGGACCAGTTAGGAATAAACTAGTTGACTTAGGAGAATCTAGAACATACAATACGGAAAATATACACCTTTACAAACAAATACCATTTACTTCATAAAACCGTTTTCTAAAGGATTTAGTATTTTACAATCTTTGCAAAGCGCCGCTACAACCCACTTTGGGGAACCCGTTCGGGATGGTGCGGTTTATCGCACACCATCGGGCTTAGTAGTGCGAGATTCAGATCTCCACAAGGAGCATTCGGTCTCGAAAGATTTAAAATACGACATCTTAAGAAAATGAGATTTTCTAGAATATAAAATATTTATTAAAATTATTTTTGTATAAATATATGTATATTTATCATTAAAATATCTATTTTGTTATGATATAAATATTCCACTTTTTCTTAAAAAAATCAGAAGAATCAATTTTACACTCAAATACCATAAATTCCACATAAATCAATATTACAAATAAAATACCTTTATTTCTGAAACTAGGATATTTTCACTAGAAATATCATAATAAAAAATCCACTTACATTACAACTCTAAAGACGAATAATGAATAATTGAGGTGTATTTTGAAAAGTAAATAAAAGTATTTTTTACTTAAAACCCCCTCAAGTTTTATAAATTACCCTAAGGACCCTAGCAATTATAGGTTTAGGAAATAATCATGATTTCAATTTACATTTCTAATTGTCTGACTCGGGTTTGAGTCTGATTAATCTTATTTGAATATGATTCAAGTCAATCTACAATCTACAAACTTCAACATGAATCCAGAAATCCAATTATCAATCTATACGACTTGACTGAACCGAACCATGGATATACATTCCATTTACATGGTTCTCCAGTTATTCCATTTACATGATTCTACGGTTACATCCGTTTACTGATATCATGGTTTCGGTCAGTCTTTCAATTATACATTCAATACAATTTACAGTATAAAACAATACAAATAAAACACTACGGGGTTTAAGGGGTAGATTGGTACGGAATGTGTTAAAGGTGGCACGAGACGGTAAGATTAAGACACCTAACATGAATCCAATTGTCGTTGTTCCGGGTTGTATAACGGAGTCTTGTTCTTCCATTTGCCCCGATCTCTAGCATACTGAGACCCCTCTCGTATACACCGGCATTCTTCTGTACCAAGCTACAAACAACAGCGTTAACACAACATTACAACAATATTATACAACTTTAAAAGATACTCTCTTATTCTGTCTATTCTACTTTTCTCTTATCTTTGGGACTTACCGAGCGACCTGTTTGCTGACGACATTTTATTTCTTCTTCTTTGAATGTCGTCAGGTGGTTTGGACCCGGCAGAGATCGAGCCGTCTACAGAAGACTTGGAGCAGTTTGCTGAAGAACCAGAGCTCTAGTTTCATTGTACATTTCCATTCAGTACTTTTCATTTTCTGTTATGCCATTGTTTAGGCATCTTTTTACTTCAGTTGTATTACCTTTTCATGTATTGTACAAAAGTATGTTAATAAATAATAGTTGCTGTTTTTATTACATCCTGTCTCTTGTGTATTTATTTTTATATTGCTTAGATACGCTTAGTGTATATACTTCTGAGTATATACGTAGCAGCCTCGTCGCGTCCCCTTCGCCGTACACCGGGAAGCGGGGCGTGATAGAATCTTTCTCTTTTTAGAAAGATCAGGGGACGTACCTTCCCAAAGTAGAATTTAATTCTATATATAATTTAATTCTATCTGAACCTAGTGTTTCTAAAGGTGTGTTCTCACGTGTTTAACACGTGACTCCAGTGTGGGTTACAGCCTGTTTTCTTTAGCGCTCATATGCTTTGCATATGAGCGCTCACGTGTTTAACACGTGAGGCTAATTTGGCCTCTTTTGATTGTATGCTTTTGCATACAAGCGCTCACGTGTTTAACACGTAAAGCCAGTTTGACCGATTTGGTTATTTGTTTTCAGCGCTTATATGCTTTTGCATATAAGCGCTCACGTGTTTAATATATGAGTCCAAGTTGTGGGAATTCGTTTCTCCCCCCCTTTTTTTTATAAAGGAACAGCCGGCAGTGAGTTACTGGATAAATTCATAAGCACAAGCACGTCAGTGGCACTAAATGTACGTAATGGCTACCCGTGTACCTGTCGAAAAGGAAGGCCGACGAGCAAACTCATCTGAACCCCTACTGAGGCTATCTGTGACAATCTCCGTACATTCTGATCTCTTCGTCTGAGAGTATTGCATACCAGATCTAGGGGGTGGTAAACGTCAGACCATAACAACCCGATAATTCGTGCCAATATGACTCAAGACTAATCCGGCAAACTACTGATCTAACTGTCAGTAAATCCCAACCGCCTTGGCCAAGGTCTTATGGTGCTGGCCAACCAAATACAATGTGATATCAACTCCCTAAACCGAGAGAAACGAATCCCCAACAATCGCTCACTGCCTCCATGTGGCTCGGGACTGTACCCAACTAAAACCTGTTTGCACGACTCAGTAGAACCGTGGTAGGGTAGTAATCTAAGTACAGTGGGAACTCACACGAGACAAATGATGATCTCAGGTCTGAAGACTAACCAGTACTCATGTCACCAGAGAACTGCTGTCTGACGATGGGTATAGTATCATCTAGAAGTTCTCGGCGAGTCCGTCCAGTGTACTCACCCTCAATGAGCACCTATATACGATCTTAGGTGCAATCGCTGTGGGACCAACCATCGCCCCTTATCGGGATCTAGAAATGTATATACCAGTCTACTCCGGAAGATTGATTCCCAGTCTCGATACTCCCACGACTAGGGGCATTTAAGGATGTGCTTATGGACTATCCAACCCCCATATGTATGATCGTCATCATAACGCCGGTAGTCAAGCAATAATCCTACGGGCTTTATCAACATGTGTTAATGATACGTAATAACAAGTAAAACATATACACATGTTAAGATAAAAACAAACCAAACAGCAAACTATCATATCGAGCAAGATTGTCCTTTACATACATATGTCCAAGCATCCATTATATATGCATATACAATAATGGCCTCTATGGCATACATATCCAACAATCTCCTACTTGCACTAAGGCCATATATTGGCATACTGAGTACCCAACGTCTGCTCTAGAGCCAGTGTTGGCGTATCGCATACCCAACAAAAACTACCACACTCCAGAAAGTATGCAACACTAGCAAGTTTCCTATATGTTTGAAACTCCCGATGTGGTTTTTGTCCCAAGCGCTTATAATCTTGACGAAGATTAAAACATCCTAAGTCGCAAATCAAGTTCAACCCGTCATTATCCAGATTAATCTAGACCCATTCGTATAAGCCTTGACGAATGTCAAAATAGCTACACACCTGTCCTAGATTAATGCATCTATCTATGCTACAGATAAGCACCCGATAGCTACCAAACATTATGCCTTGGCAAAGGTCAAAATACATAGCATGAATACTAGTTGATACCTATCTGAAATGATGGAGGGCTACGGCTGGTATTGGCGAAAACCGTGAATATAATGAACTTGATATAGTCGGAGGAACCGAATAGCTTGTCAAAAGGAGTGGTTTAAGCTCCGCTTTTACAAGTTGTTTTTGAAAAAAAACGAGTGGTTTTGCAATTGTTCCAACGACATCAAATTTTAGGTTTGTTGCCTTGCATTAAGTGAAATTAATGCGGTCCCATCAATTAACCTTATCACACCAGAAAAAGAACAAAAAATAGAATGTACGTATATACCACCCACATTCGCCACGGGGCCCCGTCATGCACCGTTATGTTACTTAACTAACGGCAGAGCGGGGGCTGGACTAACCCGGATGTAAAACATATACTACATTTATTTATACATACATACATACACACACGCGCGCGCGCATATATATATCACAAGCATGATAAGCATCACAGACAGATATGAACATCACAGAGAATGGAAAAATGGATTAACTAGAACATTTATATTTCATTGAGCCACCTATGAAGCATGGTCCTCCACGGTCGTATGAATAGCCGAGTGTGAATAATCCTAGACCCCTATGAGTGCAACAAGCTACCCGCCAATGCTAGAATTGGGTGACCCGGGTCTCGACTCCTTGAGATGGCCACCTATTGAATCTTAGAACCCGGTAGTTTGTGCACTCCTCCGTGAGTCAATCCTAGATGCAGAAATGGAAAATAATACACAGCCAGTGACTACATCTTCAACCCGGATGCACCCCAATAAAAAAAATATATTAATTATAGTATTTGAGCAAAAAATTGCCCGACTGGAGGGCTTTGTTTTGTTTGTGCAATGTTGCTCGCAACACCTCTCCTCTAGCGAACCTTTATTACATGAATTACAAAATCTACTCACATCTCATATCTAAAGTCACACCGGGCCATTCACATGACGATCCATCAAACCATTAGCAACAGAACATCACAAGATATGTGCAACCCTTTCTAACCGACGTATAGCGATTAGAAGACGTTTAAGAACACATATACGCATCACAAAAGCATGTGAAGAAAACCATGGCGTTAGAATTCCGTGCACAATTAGCAAACGAAACCAATTTTCCAAGACTTGAAAATCCAGTAAGCTAAAGTCCCAAAAACATTCGTTTTAAGCCAATTCGGGAGTTAAAACGAACTCGAAACCCGTCCGAATATTAATTGAGGCGAAGAGTACAAAATTAACTATCGCATTGGGGGCCTAATGGGGTACCCAATCCCGGGGGCCACCACGAGGTGGCCCCAAGGGAGTGGCAGACCCGAGAGCACCAGATTGGGGTGCTCTCGGGTCCCCAACCCCTAAGGCCAGCTTACGGTGCTCTTGAGGGTAGGCCCGACCTTCGGTCCCCCTCAGGGTTTCTCCGGGGTGTCTAAGCTTTACCCCGCGGCTTCTCGGTTCAAACCGTGAGCCCGCGGAGTGTGCAAACAAGTTAAAACTTTAATTTTAGGGACTGTTTTTGTCGGCAATTCGTGCACGACAAAAACGACGGATTTCTAACATCACTACAAACTATGTGAGGGTTATGGAGTGGCTCTGATACCACATACGTCGATGTCGCACACTCCACAGGGTTTTTAAAGAGGCAAAATTTACAAAAAACAATTTTAAGCGAGCAACATCGACTAATCACCCAAGAACTACCGTAAGCCCTAGATAACAAAAACTTACACAGGTTCTAATCTATTATGAAAGTGATTATACCTATATGATCAAGTCCTTCAGGTATTCTTAATCCCCTTCTTAAGCTTCTCGTCCATCGGGATCGAGCTTGGTCATCGGCCTCCTCATGTCGAAGATGATCCACCCGAGAATTTATAGTTCAAGCTCCAATCTCAAAAGTGAGGTAACTAAAGCACCTAGTTTGCTAATCTAAGTGGTTTAGTAGATGTATAGAATGTTTAATGGATTTGTTTATGTCATAAACCCTTGGTTTCTCAACTTATGAGAGGGTTAGTGTTTGAGGAAGAAGAAGAGATCAAGGAAGGAGAGAGAATGGCAAAAGTGAAGTGAAGAATGGATAAGTTCAAACTATCAAGCATATCCTTTTTTGCAACAATAATACAAGCCATGCTTGAATAGTGAACACAAATAAATGAATAAAGCAATTAGCCATGCTTCAAACCATGCTTTAATACACCTCATCCCTCCACCTCATTATCTATTTATAACAAATAGATTAACACTAAATAAGGTGTCTTCTTCTAGAAGCATTCTAGTGAAAATACAAGAATACCCGCACCGTATATACATACCCGTATTCGTACTACAAAAATACGAATACCAAGAGATAAAAATAATCCAACCATATAATGCTAGATCATTATTAAATCAATACTTGATTCAATAATGCGGCTTAATCCTAATCCCGCTAGTATTATCTGTCCGAAATAAAAATCCGTTTAGCTAGTATACGTATATGATCGGAACCCTGTATGTATAACCATACGGCTTCTACATCATTTCTCCTGAACTAGAGAAATCCTCTGTGTGGGACTCTAAAGACTCGACAGCACGCTGGGAGTGGGTTTAACCACAAGCACATCAGTGGCACTAGTTGTATGTAACGGCTATCCAGGTACCTGTCGAAAAGAAGGCTGATGAGAAAAATCATCCGAACTCCTACTGAGTCTGTCCGTGATAATCTCTATATAGTCCGGTGTGTTCGTCCGAGAGTATCGCATGCCGGTCTATGGGTGGAAAACATCAGACCCCTAATAACCAGAGAAGTGGTGTTGATGTGGCTTAAGACCATCCGAGAATCTACTAATCTAACTATCAGTAATTCTCAATCCGCTCTGGCCAGGGACTTATGGAGTTGGCCAACCGAACACAGCGCGACATTGACTCCCTATACCGGGATAGACGAATCCCCAACAATCGCTCACTGCCTACATGTGGCTCGGGACTGTATCCAACTAAAACCTGTTTGCACAACTCAGTAGAGCCGTGGTAGGGTAGTAATCAAAGTACAGTGGGAACCCATACGAAACAAATGACGACCTCAAGTCGACAGACTATTTGTACTCATGTCACCAGAGAACCGTATCTGACGATAGGTATAATACCATCTAGCCAGTTCTCGGTGAGTCCGTCCAGTGTACTCACCCCCAGTGAGCACATGTATACAATCTTAGGTGAAATACACCAATGACCGCGGGACCAACCATCGCCCCTTATCAGGGTCTAGAAATGTATACACTAATCTACTCTGGAGTATCGATGCCCAGTCTCGATACTCCCACGACTAGGGACATTTAAGAATGTGCTTATCAACTACCCAGCTCCCATAAGTATGATTGCCATCATAACGCTGGTAGTCAAGCAATCCTACGGGCTTTATCAACATGTATAAGCGATATGAAATAACAAGTAAAACATATACACATGTTAAGATAAATGCAAACTAAATAGCATACTATCATATTGAGTAAGATTGTCATATACATGCATACCTCTAGCATCCTATACAATAAAGGCCTCTAGGGTATACATATCCAACAATAACAATCGGTATGGACATCTAGTCTACATACCCAAATATCTTGTTGCGTTTCTAATACTAATTAAACATGTAGGGTTGGCATTGATAAGGTTATAAAGACTGATCATATATCTGTCTTCGGTCGGAATCATATAGATCTAAGTTTACACTACTACAGGGTATGGTTTTAATCACGGTTATAACCGTGACCTAACACGCTTTTGGTCACGGTTAAAACCGTGACACACCCGTTGCTTAAAGCCCTGTCACGAGAAACCTAGTAACGCCTTAAACCGTGACCATAGCTTTTTATCATCACGGTTAAGACCGTGACCATATACTTGGCGTTTCCAAAAAAACTTCAAACAACTAAATCAGATCTGTGTGGGTCTATTGATACGGATTTTATTAGTCTCCAAATTTAACCGGAAATATACAGTTTATCGCAATTGTACTTGAGGATCATTCCCACAGAGAGATGTGTTAACTACTTTTAAATTAAGTTAATGTTGAGTTGTTTTTAAAATCTAAAGATTTAAATTCAAAATAAAATAAAAGTTGGTTTTCAAGAGAGAGAGAAATCTAGGGTTTTTATTTGCTTTATTTCTATGGTTGGTTTAAAAGATTCATCTTCTTTTCTAATTTAGTTCTAATATGTTTCCATTAATTATAACTAAGCATATGTTATATTTAAATTATAAATATAGTCTATAAAAATTATAACATCATCTAGATCATATTAAAACCTTACTTCTAGTTAATTAGAAGTAACCTAGTTTAATCTTTCACAAAAATATGTAGGTCATGAGTCTACAATTAATGTCTTATCGATTAATTTAGATCCCTTTTAACTACCTAAGCTGAATATCTTGTGATTAAATTATTTTCTTATCTTCCCTAATTAAGTTCTAGTTTGTTAAACTTTCCTTAACCTACTTAGATTATTTGTGTTATCACCCTTCCCTAATCTTATTCTAGACGTCAACTTTCTTTATGATATTAGTTTATTAGATGAAAAACTATAAAGAGGATAATTAAATTATAAGTCATTCATCATAAAAGCATAGAAAATAAGATATAAAAGATTACCCAACCACAAAATAAATACAAACAAAACGCTAGAAAAGAATTAGTTACTCATGTTTATAAAAGAAAAATAAATCTTATTTATAATCAAGAGTACTTACAATAGACTCGATCTCTTCTTCTTGAAAAACCCTAACTTGAATATTATGAGAGAGATATGAAATCCTAAGGCTATACAAGTGCTTATATGGCTAAACAAGATTGGAGAACAAGTAATAGAACATATAAGAGAATCTACTTACTAACAACTATGATAATCCAATCTAATTGCTCTGTTGGATACTGTTGCATGCCTTCAGAATCTTCAAAAGACGAAACCCTACATCTCATATTAATCTATGTGGAAAAACGATCGTGCCCATAAAAAATCTCATCGAACGGCTTAAAATCGACCTCTAATCCCCAGCTGTTTGGCTATATAGGCCGCTGATCAGTCGCCGTTTTTTGGCTTCGTGGCTCCAGATTTTTCTATGGTTTTATCGTCAATTTAGATGATTTTTGAGCACATAAAATCTTGAATATCTCGCTGTATCTCTGTGTTTGCGTAGATCTCCGAATTGTTCCCAAATTTGGCATATAAATAGACAGGTTGATTTGTTGTTTTTTATTTGATTTGGTTTCTCCAACTGATTTGTTGTTATGATGATTGATTCACCTCTATTTATTTCAACCTTTGCTGATTTATAATGATATTCCCAAATTTGTTCCAAATTTTCAAATTGTTTTTTGATTTTCTGGATAATTCTCTTAAGTCTCTATTGTACGCACGTAATCCTTATTTTAAGACAATTTTCCTTCTTTTTGCGTCCAAACCCTGTTATCTGAAATAATTCACAAAAGATACCCGAAACAACATAATATATGACAATAAAATGATAAATGGGTTAGAAATATGTACAATAAATTACACCAATCATCCACATATATAATCACGGTTTTAACCGTGACCATTTATTTGGTCACGGTTTAAACTATGACTATATATATCCTATAGTCACAGTTTAAACCGTGACCATAAGGTGAAACCGTAGTGAAGGATACTTGCTACCAGCAGGTAATCGTGACTATATAGATCTTATGGTCATAGTTTAAACCATGACCATAAAGTGAAACCATAATGAAGGATACCTGCACTAGCAGGTAAGCATGACTACATCCTATGGTCACGGTTATAACCGTGACCATATAAGTTTTGGTCACGGTTAAAACCGTGACCAACTATATTATCAATTTTTTTAAAAATCAGAAATCTACGCGTCTCACGCGTGCTGCTTTCATTTACAACCAGTAATAGATAATAATAATATGATCAAATCTCACGCAATTATAATATTCAAGAAGTAATATGATTAGAATCTTATGCAATTATAAACAAAATATACACACTAGATGGTATAATCAATAAACCAACAAAACAAATGTTTGTATCAACAAATCAATAACCTATGGCTGTTGGGACGATCCACCTCCATCGTCCCGTGACCTAAACATATTCCCAAACTCGTCTCGTATGGCTTGCCTGATGGACTCCGCGTTCGACTGCCTCAGCTATTTGATCTGCTCCTTAAGCGTATCCACCCGCTCATTCTATTTCTCCACCCGATCTTGGAGTCGACGAATGTCCTCCTTTGATGCAGCTACCGCATCTGTCCGCGTCTGAGCCATAGTGTACTCGTGGATGGATGAACGCCTAGCAAAGTGTCGGTGGGCCCCGGGACCAACCCCGCGCTCATAGCCACCGTGATGTCCGCCGGATATCGAATCCAAAACAGGGACAATGGTGGCAATCGAGTCGTCGGGGCCAAGTCCTAAAGCGTCTGTCCTCTTTTGAAACTGGGTCTGTGAAGAAGATATATATATATATATATATATATATATAAACATGTTAACTTAACTACAGAATCAACCTGATTATATGAAACTTACCATGTACTCATCCGTGCCCCTGTGCAACGCGGACCATCCCTTGGCAGCAGTGTAGTTGATGGGTCATTCTTTTTCTGCGATAAAATTAGGATTTATTTTAATAAGTGATTTGTGACAAAGTAAACATATATTCTTAAACTTCGAAATACTCACGAGCTGGTGCTGAGCGCTAGCCAGCGACCGCTTCCCTTGGATCGGGATAGCGCGGTCTCTGACGCCGTTGTTCCGGTTTTCCTTGTTGCAAACCGATGCCGCTTTGCAAATATAAAGAAGATAATATTATATATCACAGAATATGATTTCATGTTATATTATTATAATCTTAAAAATTATATTTATACCCGAATATCATCGCGCTCGTAATACGCGACCAGCAGCGGCCAATCCTCTCTCGGGATATCCCGAAAAATGGCGTCCATTATCGTCCCCCGCTCTTCCTCAGTCGCTGCTGCTCATGGAATATAATGATCCTTCTTTACTTCATATCGGCGACCCCCCTTGATAGCATGACACTCGAATATGACCCAGTCTATGGCGCGATGTGCATCGACCGGCATAGGCACGCCATCCTCGCCGATGACGCCGATGAATCTGTAATGTCTCTAGGTTTGAAATTACAAATATTTAAATATATATATATATATAACGACGATTAAATTTAAATGTATAAAAGGGTATGTGATACCATGGTTGCTGCAAAAAATTGCCGAACATTATCGGTATGGCGTGAGATCCACCTAATATAGAGCGGGTACTTATAGTAAGTACGGATCTCCGCTCCTATGTAATCCCCCCATCTGTTCGAGTAATCACCAACAGGCACACCTGACGTGGTCCACTCCAGTATCTATGGAGCAGCACCTGGGGCTGGCCTAGAGGAGGAGGGCCCAATAAGACCCCTCGTCCTAACACTGGTGAAGCCTGCAAAAATATAAATATACAGACACAATATTATAATATTCGGGGTATGTATATAGCATTTGAAAATTTTAAATTACAATCGTTATTTAAAAGCTTTAAGAATAATGATTATACCTGCCGTCCCTGGCATGGCGCTAGAACCGACGCCAGACCCTATCCCGTCAGTATTATGCTGAACTGCAAATAGTAAACTGTTAGATAATTCGATAGAATTATTTTAATAGAAAACTAAAAATGAATAAATAACTATATACCATGTGCAAGAGGAGTGACTGGGGTAAGAGGATCTGCTACCCTGCTAATAGAGGTTGGCAGCGGGTCCTATGGCACTGTGGCTGCTGGGGGTGGGGGTCCTGTAGGAGGGGCGCCGGTAAGAGAAGCTATGGTAGTAGGGATGGTATGAGGGTCGTTGGTAGGTGGGGCACTATTACGGGAGGTGCGGGTAGGGATAGGCGCTGCTGCTGTAGCTACTGACATCCCGCCAATCTCGTCTGGATGTCGTTTCCTATGACGTTTAAAACCTGATCCACAGCCTCCCATCAGACCCTACATATTTATTCAAATATTAAAATTTTACTTATAATCATTATACAATTTAAAAAATTTAGTTCAATTTCATTACCTAGCACGTTTGTTCGGTGCAATAGCTGAAGATTCGTTGGGTGGATTATTGAAATCTTGATCTGTGACAATCATTTGGCTGATGTCACGTCTTACTAATATATTGATGGACAGCGCAGAATAGTTTGGATCGTTGGTACGTTCAATAGAAATACTTAGACGTGTTATCGCCTCTTCCTCGTCACTCTCATCTTTAAAGTCACTTAACGTCAGCACATTATAATAATCTCTTGGTTTCCAATAACAAACAACACTCCAGTCAACCTTCTTTAAGCCCCGAGAATAATATATTTGTGTTTCCATTGAGGGAAAAATAAAGCTATCGTATTCGTAGGCTGTCTCTTTGGTGTTTACAAAAGTGAGTTTGTATTCATCGACCTTCATACCCTGTTCAGGTTTGGTATCGTACCATCTGCATTGGAATATAAAAAAGGGGACAGCCTTATGCATGTATGAGACCACTATAATCTGCTCAAGAACACCATAGTAGGGATTTCCTTTGTCGTCGGAGTTTGCGACGCCGCTATTTTGCGTAGCTCTAATACGTTCCGTCCTTTCGATCTCAAATTTGTAGCAGGAAACCCCGTACCCATTGTCAAACGTAGCTGCAATCGATGGACCGATTAAAAGGTCATGGACCTCTCTATCAATCTGATCTCTACGATTCATTTGTCCGTCGACTTCTTCTCTACACCAAGCGACAAAAGTGCGTCTCTGTTCTTTTTCGAGTCTATCATCCAACCACGTCCTAAGATTCGATCTCTTGAGTATAGTTTTATGCACACTGTTCGTTAATTTACAGTTATATTACACTTTATTTCAAACATTTTAAATGGATTAAATTAAAAAACTTACTCTGCATATTTAGCAAAATATTTGTTGTTTAGCAAGATAGACGCATGTAAACCGCCAATGAAATCGTAAGACATATTTTTTACCCTTCTTACACCAATTGGACCGTCGGGAACATGCGGCGGTTTGTTCAGTTTCATCCTGATATCGTCGTTCAGGAAACGAGCATAGAAAGATGTGACCTCTTCCAAGAGATAACCTTCCGCAATCGAACCTTCAGGATGATACTTATTGCGGATATAGTTTTTTAAAGTTAATAGATATCTGTTGAAAATAATAGATATTAATAATCCACGATAATGTTTTGCAATTTAAATGATTAATAATAAATATTTTCATACCTCTCGATGGGATACATCTAACAGTAATGCACCGGACCGCCAATCTTGATCTCGGTAGCCAAATGGACAGACAGATGAACAATAATGTTAAAAAATGAAGGTGGAAAGATAGTTTCGAGCTTGCAGAGGATCAAAAGAATATCTTTTTCGAGTTCTGCTATCTTATTGACATCCACTTTTTTCAAACTCAATTGGCGAAAATACGTGCAAAAGTCGTTAAGAACGAGACCAACTTCATATTTTACCAATGCTCTGAGGCGTAAAGGAAGAAGATGTTGCATCAATATATGGTAGTTGTGGCTCTTGAGTCCTACAATTTTTCCATTTTCTACTTGTACCTGTTTGAAAATGTTTGATGAGAAACTATCGGGGACTTTCAATTCTTTCAACACTCGTAGGAACCACCGCTTCTCCTCTTTGTCCAGATTCTAGATTGTCAATGGGATCTCGTAATAATCTGGTTTACCAGCCACAGGCTAAGGATGCAATTCTTTTTTAATGGACAAACCATCCAAATCCGTCAAATCATAGCGGGCGTTGAGATTTTGCTTCGTTTTTTAATTCTTACACAGCAGAAGATTGATGACGTATTCAGAGACACCCTTCTCGATATGCATAACATCTAAATTGTGGCGCAGCGGTAGATCGGACCAGTACGGAAGTTAAAATAAATCACTTAGTTTCTTCCAACCGGTTGGGTATGAAATTGTATCTTTGTTTTGTTTCTTTCCGAATGTGATATTCTGATAAACTCTCCATTGTTGCAATATGTCATTACCGGACAATGGTTTAGGAGGCCTACCGATCTTCGTCTTACTGTTGAACAATTCTTTATTCTTTCTGAATCTATGAGTTATGGGCAAGAAACGTTGGAGACGCATAAACGACTCTTTCCCACTAAACTTCAAGCGTACGACACTCATATGAATATGACAACTAGGGCACATGTCATGCCCCGCTTCCCAGAGTACGCTAAGATGGGCACGTGACAAAGCCAACCATGCTACCTGTGGATAGGAAAAATCCTTCCGCAGTCACATTACGGCTGTAGAGATATCAAGAACAGGAAAGTAAACTAAACTATCTAGTACATGTCCATGAGCCAGAATGAATGAGTCAAGAAATAATGATATGCGGAAGCAAAGATACAATAATGAAACACCTGGAAAGTAAACTACATACCGACAGGAACTTCACCGCTCGGTCTAACAGCGGCAATACTCCTGATCAGTCTGCAACAAAGGTAGAAGGATCTGGGTCACGCAAAACCCAGACGTCAGCGCGTCATGTCATCAAGTAATAAAATATGAACAGGGTAACATGCAATGCCAATATAAACATGAATGAAAAGCAGGTGTAACAATAATATAAACCAAGCAGTGCAGGGTAGTGTGCAGTGAGTAAACTAAACTGTTCTATTGGGTTTTCCACTCTATAGTCTTTGAAATCAAATTGATGAATCATCGATGTAACTCAATAGTATCTCGTGTATACCCGGGACCACGGCCCAGATTCTCGGGCTGAAACCGAGACATGCCGCTAGGCACTAAACAGGAATATGTACAGATGAATGATGTCAGCAGCATCATCCCAAGGCTGGCCTAGCCTCTAAACTGATCAGAACAAGTAGCGAACTGCTGAGTTACAAGTCAGGTTTCACCTTTGATTTCCCCATACCCCCAGGTTATATGTGTATGTCAAGTCAGGTATTCAGTAATCAAGAACTAATGCCAACACAGGATCAGGTAAGAGCAGGTTTGTCTGAACAGACAACAGGAACGGTCCGTGAGGACTACATGTCAGGTTTGTTGGCATTAGACACAAGATCAGGTAACGGGTCAAGCCATGGTACATCAGGTCAAGCCAGGTAATGTATAAAGGTGTCATGTCATGTCAGGGGTGTACGGTACCATGTTATATCAAGTAATAGTTGTAGCAGGTCATGCCAGGGTGTACAAGATATCATGTGGGTGCTCAAAATCAAACTAGCATAATCATGGCATACAGAACAAGCAGGTGTACTTCTAGAATTAACAAGCTGGAATTTATAACGTGAAATGCAATCAGGTACAGATTAAAATATGTAGATGCACAGATATCAGTTTGTATTTAATAGATGGTTTCAACACTACATGAATACAGTAAAACACAAATGAATGTTAAAATCATGCTAATACGTACTAAATACTCTAGAGATGTAATGATATATAAAATACGTTCAATGGATGCCACTAGGTATTCGGGGTAGAAGCTATTTAAAGGTGCTAGGAGTTATGCAGTTAATTAGTAAGCAAATTAAACACGGATGTGGGTATACAATATGGTGCTCTAATATGCAACGAATTATGATTTGAGATCTGAGTCTACCATGATATATTTTGACATCGAAAAGCAATAATGAAGATTAACAGCCTTAGATTCCATTTACAGTCTTAAACATGAAATAATTATATATAGATGTTATAGTAGCATGTAGCAAGATTAACTTGCCTCGGAACAAAGGTCGAGATGCAGGCGGCCTGGTGTGACATGTTACGATACGGTGTGTGAAACGGCTCGACACGGTACTGGGTCTAGTCACGATCTGGTGCGTGGTCTGGGCACGGTCTGGTGCGCGGTCTGGGCGTGATCTGGTGCGCGGTCTGGACACGATCTAGAGCGCGGTCTGGACGCGATCTGGACACGATCTGGAGCGTGATCTGGACGCGATCTGGACGCGACATGAAAACGTGAACACGATACACGTGAGGTCACGGCAATGAACGGTGGAATCGGCGACGATGGCTTGAGTTAGGGTTTGAAGAGTGCTCAAGTTTGGGTTGAAGGGAGATGGTGGCTGCATGGTCAAGGAGATGGGTTGATGGTTGTCGGAGGAGGGTGAAGGCTCGGTTCTTGCAGGGTTCTTGGGTTGTGCAGGGAGGAGGCTATGGTGATGGGTATCGGCAACGACGACGTGGGCGAGGCGGAGGTTGCAGGGGCAGTTTCTAGGTGTCGGGTCGAGGGTTTTCCGGCGAGGTTGCAAGTGAAGGGTGCAGGTAAGGGTTTTTGGGTTCTTGGTTGCAAGGTTTGGGTGTGCAAAGGTCGGATCTGAAGTGCAGGGAGGAGGAAGGAGGAGGTGATGAAGATGGAGGTGGTGGTAAGGGTGTGAGGAGATGAGGGAGATCGGCGGCGGCGAGGGCGAGGCTGCGAGTTCGGGTGTGCAAGGGTCGGTGAAGTTGAGGTCGGGGTCGTTGGGAGTGGAATAGGGAGGTGATGAAGGTGGTGGCAAGGTGAGGAGGCGACGACGAAGCCGTTGGCGGAGAGGACGACGATGACGACGAAGGAAAGCGAGGGTGCGGTGATGGGTTCACGTGGGTTGCAGTCGGGGAACGAAGGTGGTCGAGGAGGGGAAAGAGGAGGAGAGAGAAAGAGGACGATGAGGGGAGGCCGACGAGGTCGACGGCTATGGTGGCGACGGTCGCAAGCATAGGGCGTGGGTTCTCGGAGGCGGAGGCAGGAAAAAGAAAAGAGGAAGAAGACGAACGAGAGAGAGAGAGAGAGAGTGAGAAAAAGAGCTCACGTGCATTAAAAATTAATGAGAGAGAGAAAGAGATTTGTATGCTAAAAAAAAGATATATTAACTGTTGGATTGTGGAAATTTTGATTCTGTTAACCAATCAAATATGATGGTAAAATTAATAATGGTTTAGAATATAATAATATAATATTAGTACGTATTGAGATTTTGGGAAATACAAATTTACTCTAAAACAAGTCCGGGTCGGGTCTAAAAATTCAGATTAAAAATATGAAAAATATATGCAACTTCTAAATTTCAAAATGAATGCTCATTCAAAGAAAAAGCATACCCCTAAGAACGGATGCACGTACGTGCGCGTAGCCATCCAAACACGTCCGTTTCACTGAACGGGACGAGAACAAGAGGCGCGGACGCTACCACGGGGTTAGGGGTATCATGCATGCTATGAAATGCAATTTTAATTTATTTTCCGCGACCTAAAATGTTATATGATAAAAGACGCGATACTAGATAAAATACCTGTATGCAATAAACATGAGATGCATGTGTCTATCTCACAAGTCAAGGTAATTTGTAAATAAGAAACAAGCAGGTTCAAGCAAGCGGGTCGGGTCGAATGCAGTGTAAAATGTAAAATATCATTCACATCCAAAACCCGTTAAATCAGGAAAATACCACAATTAAGGAAATACGAGAACTGGAATTGGTATAAATGAACTCGGGTGTTACATTATACCCAACTACAAAAGAATTTCGTCCTCGAAATTCCAAGAACAAGAAAGGATAAACAATTAAGAAACTACAAGGATAGATGTGGAAACTTCTGCCGGACTTCATCTTCTCGTTCCCAAGTTGATTCCCCATGTGAGCGATTACTTCAAGAAAACAAGTACAACAGTGATAACCTCGTTCTTCAGAACCTTTTCTCTTCGGTCCACAATTGACATCAGCCGTTCCTCAAAGGCTAAATCTTCATGTACGGTTAGCTCCGATAATTCAACCCATGTGTTTCATCTCGAACATACCTACGGAGTTGAGGCATGTAAAACACGTCATGAACATTCTCCAAAGATTGCGGTAATACCAAACGATGCGCCACTTCTCCAATACGCCCAAAAATCTTTAAAGGTCCAACGAATCGAAGACTAAACTTTCCTCGACTTCTGTAACGGATCACCCCTCTAGTCGGCGACATCTTCAAGAATACTAAATCACCAACAGCGAACTCTAGAGGTCTTCTCGATATATCTATCCAACTCTTCTATCGGTCTTGTGTTGCTTTCATGTGATTCCAAAATCTATTAACCTTCCCAACTGTCTGCACAACCAAATCTGGTCCCAACAATCTTCATTCTCTGACATTGTCCCATCAAACAGGTGAACGGCATTGCGACCATACAAAGCTTCAAATGGAGCCATCTAAATAGTTGCCGGGAAACTACTGTTGTAAGAAAACTTCACCAATTGTAGATGATCCTCCCATGAACCTTTGAAATCTAACACGCAAGCTCTCAACATATCTTCAAGAGTTCGGATCTTTCTCTCCGACTGACCATCAATTTGAGGATGATAAGCTGTGCTAAACTTCAATCGAGTCCCCAAACTTCCCTGTAAGCTCCTCCGGAAATGTGATAGGGACGAGCGTCACGGTCGGGCACGATGCTCACCGGTACTCTATGCAATCTTACAATCTCCTGTTTGGACCATTCTACTAACGCTTCCGTTGATTAACCAACAACCATCAATCACCCAACTGCACTATTGCCCTTTGAACTCCACAGTAAAGCCTTCATTAATCCATAGTTATGTGTTCCCACTTTTACTGAGGAATCGGAAATGGTTGCAATAAACCTGAAATCCTTCGATGCTCAACCTTAACTTGCTGACACACCAAGCACTTGCCACAAATAGGCAATCTCCTGTTTCATGCCTTCCTACCAAACGCTGTCGTATATCTCGGTACATCTTCATGCCTCCTGGATGTACGGGATACGTGTAACTGTGTGCCTCCTTCATAACTTCTTCGTGAATACCTTCGTTGGCACACACAAACAACTATCACAACGAACACTCTTCATGAACCACTAAGCCCGTTCGAAGTCCAACTTCAACCAGTTCTCGAAATTTCTGCAATCTTGGGTCCTGCAATTTCACTGCTTCAATATCCTCGATCAACGATGACTGCACTAGCAATTGCATCATCTATCCCAAAGAACGCGGTAGCACGATCTCCAACTCGAATCTCCGAAAGTCTTCAATAAGTCCCCTTGGTGCAGTCAACATCAGAATTGCTGGCAACCGACTAAGCGCATTCGGCACAACACTAACCTTCCCGGACGGTACTCAAGATCAAGATCGTAGTCAGTCGTCGGCTTCAACCATCTTCGCTGTCTCACAACTAGCTCCTTCTGAGCGAACACGTACTTTAGGCTTTTGTGATTAGTGAAAATTTCGACCCTTTCATCCAAGGTAGTGTCTCGAAATCTTCAAAGCGAGAATCACAGAAGCTAGCTCCAAATCATGAGTTGAATAATTCTTCCCATGGGTCTTCAACTGTCTCGATGCGTAAGTTGTAACCTTCCCATGTTGCACCAATACATAACCCAATTCTTTCTCCGGTGCGCCGCTGTGAATTACCAATTCTCCGGAACCGTCTGGTACGGTCAAAATAAGAGCGGTTATCACTCTTGCTCCAACGCCTCAAAGGCTGACGCACACCTATTCGTCCACACAAATGGTACTTTCTTGCGCGTAAGCTTGGTCAGAGGCTCAGCCAACGGGCAAAATTCTTCGCGAACCTTCTGTAATACCCGGCTAGTCCAAGAAACTTCTTATCTCCGCAACATTCCTCGGAATCGGCCAATCACGAACTGCGGCAACCCCTTTCGGATCAATGGCGATTCCATATCCAGCTACGATATGTCCCAAACTTTTACTTCTTCAAGCCAAAACTCGCACTTGCTCATCCTTGCATATAATCTTTCTTGCCTCCAAGTCTGCAGTGCGATCTTCAAGTGTTCTGCATGCTCTTCAATGCTCCTTGAGTAGACCAGAATATCTTCCATGACCATTACTAAAACTGGTCCAAGAATGGTGAAAGATTCCGTTCATCAAGTCCACAAAAATTGCCGGCGTATTCGCTACTCCGAAGGGCATCGCTACTACTCGTAATGTCCATAATGAGTTCGGGACGCAGTCTTGCAAATATCCTCTGATTTAACTCGGACCTGATGATATCCAAACCGCAAATCCAGCTTCGAGAATACCCTCGCGCCACTTAGCTACTCGAACAATTTGCCAATGCGAGGGATCGGGTACTTGTTCTCAATAGTCACCCGGTTTAATTCTCGATAATCGATGCACATCCTCCTTGTGACATCTTCTTCTTACTAGAAGAACTGGAGCTTCCCCAGTTAAGTTGCTGCGGCGAAACCAACCCTTCTCAACTAATTCAGCAACCTACTTCCTGACTTCATCCAACTCCACTGGTGCCATCGGGTAATGTGCCCTTAGAGATTGGCGCTGCACCAGGAACAAGTTCAAATGCGAACTCCACGTCTCGCTTCGGCGGTGAACTTGATATGTCTTCAAACACTTTCATGAAACTCTCAAATAAAGCCGGCGCTACATCCTTATCCATTGCCATTGACGAAGAACCTTGTTTGTCGGCCTAGCCCTAACTCGACTGGCCCGACAGAACTGCTCCTCCAGCAAAACAACTTCTGAATGTCCGAGAATCTGGAGAATCACTTTCCTTTCCTTACAATCAATATGAGCATGGAAAGTGCTGCGAAATCCCATTCCCAAGACAACAACAAACAAGGAAATGTACCAGGATTGAAAAATCCTAACGCGGGGAAAAACAAGAACGAGTAAGATACCAAGATGACTTCATCCGAAGTCAAGATACCGAAGAGGGTTAACCACAGTAAACATGATTCAAGCTGGCGATGAAATAATAACTGGTAAGTAATGAAACCGAGAGGAACAAGGTAGTACAATGATCATGGAACAAGGAAGTGAATCAAGACCAGGACTCCAAGTTACTTAGATAGAGTACCGCATTGTAACCATGCTGCAGTTCATGGGCACAATTACATAACTTCACCCAAGTCACCCAAATCCTAGTATCAAAATCAAGAAACAGGGAGAAACAATGATGAATGCAAAAGGTTTCAAGCCGAGATGCAAAGTTGTTTGCATATCGTCTAGACAAGGATCAAAAGAAAGAGATGATTCAAGAATCACGATAACAAGGTGGCAGGACATGTTCCTAATCACGAGTATTCTGATTCGTGTATTGGGTCTAATATCCAACTACAAAAGAATCAAACCCGATTAACCTCTATCCTTGTCTCTGATACCAAAAGAACCTTGTCACGTCCCGCTTCCCAGAGTACGCTAAGATGGGCACGTGACAAAACCAACCATGCTACCTGTGGATAGGAAAAATCCTTCCACAGTCATATTACAGCTGTAGAGATATCAAGAACAGGAAAGTAAACTAAACTATCTAGTATATGTCCATGAGCCAGAATGAATGAGTCAAGAAATAATGATATGCGGAAGCAAAGATACAATAATGAAACACCTGGAAAGTAAACTACATACCGACAGGAACTTCATCGCTCGGTCTAACAGCGGCAATAATCCTGATCAGTCTGCAACAAAGGTAGAAGGATCTGGGCCATGCAAAACCCAGACGTCAGCGCGTCATGTCATCAAGTAATAAAATATGAACAGGGTAACAAGCAATGCCAATATAAACATGAATGAAAAGCAGGTGTAACAGTAATATAAATCAGACAGTGCAGGGTAGTGTGCAGTGAGTAAACTAAACTGTTTTATTGGGTTTTCCACTCTATAGTCTTTGAAATCAAATTGATGAATCATCGATGTAACTTAATAGTATCCCGTGCATACCCGGGACCACGGCCCAGATTCTCGGGCTGAAACCGAGACATGCCGCTAGGCACTAAACAGGAATATGTACAGATGAATGATGTCAGCAGCAGCATCCCAAGGCTGGCCTAGCCTCTAAACTGATCAGAACAAGTAGCGAATTGCTGAGTTACAAGTCAGGTTTCACCTTTGATTTCCCCATACCCCCAGGTTATATGTGTATGTCAAGTCAGGTATTCAGTAATCAAGAACTAATGCCAACACAGGATCAGGTAAAAGCAGGTTTGTCGGGACAGACAACAGGAACGGTCCGTGAGGACTACATGTCAGGTTTGTTGGCATTAGACACAAGATCAGGTAACGGGTCAAGCCATGGTACATCAGGTCAAGCCAGGTAATGTATAAAGGTGTCATGTCATGTCAGGGGTGTACGGTACCATGTTATATCAAGTAATAGTTGTAGCAGGTCATGCCAGGGTGTACAAGATATCATGTGGGTGCTCAAAATCAAACTAGCATAATCATGGCATACAGAACAAGCAGGTGTACTACTAGAATTAACAAGCTGGAATTTATAACGTGAAATGCAATCAGGTACAGATTAAAGTATGTAGATGCACAGATATCAGTTTGTATTTAATAGATGGTTTCAACACTACATGAATACAGTAAAACACATATGAATGTTAAAATCATGCTAATACGTACTAAATACTCTAGAGATGCAATGATATATAAAATACGTTCAATGGATGTCACTAGGTATTCGGGGTGAAGCTATTTAAAGGTGCTAGGAGTTATGCAGTTAATTAGTAAGAAAATTAAACACGGATGTGGGTATACAATATGGTGCTCTAATATGCAACGAATTATGATTTGAGATCTGAGTCTACCATGATATATTCTGACATCGAAAAGCAATAATGAAGATTAACAGCCTTAGATTCCATTTACAGTCTTAAACATGAAATAATTATATATAGATGTTATAGTAGCATGTAGCAAGATTAACTTGCCTCGGAATAAAGGTCGAGATGCAGGCGGCCTGGTGTGACATGTCACGATACGGTGTGTGAAACGGCTCGACACGGTACTGGGTCTAGTCGCGATCTGGTGCGCGGTCTGGTGCGCGGTCTGGACACGATCTGGAGCGCGATCTGGACGCAACATTGGAACGTGAACACGATACACGTGAGGTTACGGCGATGAACGGTGGAATCGGCAACGATGGGTTGAGTTAGGGTTTGAAGAGTGCTCAAGTTTGGGTTGAAGGGAGATGGGGGCTGCATGGTCAAGGAGATGGGTTGATGGTTGTCGGAGGAGGGTTCTTGCAGGGTTCTTGCAGGGTTCTTAGGTTGTGCAGGGAGGAGGCTATGGTGATGGGTATCGGCAACGACGACGTGGGCGAGGCGGAGGTTGCAGGGGCAGTTTCTAGGTGTTGGGTCGAGGGTTTTCCGGCGAGGTTGCTAGTGAAGGGTGTAGGTAAGGGTTTCTGGGTTCTTGGTTGCAAGGTTTAGGTATGCAGGGGTCGGATTTGAAGTGCAGGGAGGAGGAAGGAGGAGGTGATGAAGATGGAGGTGGTGGTAAGGGTGTGAGGAGATGAGGGAGATCGGCGGCGGCGAGGGCGAGGCTGTGAGTTCGGGTGTGCAGGGGTTGGTGAAGTTGAGGTCGGGGTCGTTGGGAGTGGAATAAGGAGGTGATGAAGGTGGTGGCAAGGTGAGGAGGCGACAACGAGGCCGTCGGCGGAGAGGACGACAACGACGACGAAGGAAAACGAGGGTGCGGTGATGGGTTCACGTGGGTTGCAGTCGGGGAACGAAGGTGGTCGAGGAGGGGAAAGAGGAGGAGAGAGAAAGAGGACGATGAGAGGAGGCCGACGAGGTCGACGGCTACGGTGGCGACGGTCACGAGCATAGGGCGTGGGTTCTCGGAGGCAGAGGCAGGAAAAAGAAAAGAGGAAGAAGACGAACGAGAGAGAGAGAGAGAGAAAGAGAGTTCACGTGCATTAAAAATTAATGAGAGAGAGAAAGAGATTTGTATGCTAAAAAAAGATATATTAACTGTTGGATTGTGGAAAATTTGATTCTGTTAACCAATCAAATATGATGGTAAAATTAATAATGGTTTAGAATATAATAATATAATATTAGTACGTATTGAGATTTTGGGAAATACAAATTTACTCCAAAACAAGGCCGGGTCGGATCTAAAAATTCAGATTAAAAATATGAAAAATATATGCAACTTCCAAATTTCAAAATGAATGCTCATTCAAAGAAAAAGCATACCCCTAAGAACGGATGCACGTACGTGGGCGTAGCCATCCAAATACGTCCGTTTCACTGAACGGGACG
The DNA here is from genome assembly GCA_030015575.1 of Agapanthus africanus. Lineage (NCBI taxonomy): Eukaryota > Viridiplantae > Streptophyta > Magnoliopsida > Asparagales > Amaryllidaceae > Agapanthus > Agapanthus africanus. Next base: position 72,966,180 of record JASDDO010000026.1, read on the forward strand.
AGAACAAGAGGCGCGGACGCTACCACGGGGTTAGGTGTCACGCCCCACCCCCAATACAGAGAGTATTGTCCGCTTTGGCCGAAACCGCACGGTTTTTCCCTTAGAGCGAACCGGACCCGACCAGAGGCCACTTCCCAAGAGGTCACCCATCCCAAGACTTCCCGGCCCGAGCACGCTTAACTACGGAGTTTTCAAGCTCCTGTAGTTCCGGTTCACTTAAGAGGTGCCTTTTAAGTGAACCAGAACTACAGGAGCTTGAGAACTCCGTAGTTAAGCGTGCTCGGGCCAGGGAAGTCTTGGGATGGGTGACCTCCTGGGAAGTGGCCCCTGGTCGGGTCCGGTTCGCTCTAAAGGGAAAAACCGTGCGGTTTCGGCCAAAGCGGACAATACTCTCTGTATTCGGGGTGGGGCGACTAAACCATGTCACGCCCCGCTTCCCAAAATACGGAAAATGAGGGATGACTAGGCCAGCCATGCTCCTACGGTCAGGGAATCATCCCGCCGTAGTCACACTTCGGCTTCTAGCACTACATGGTAATCAGTAAATAAAGCACAGTATTAAAGGAATCACATCACTAATTTATTACATTAAAATTCCATTGTTCACAAATTACAGATAATAAGAACAATAACTAACCAAGTTCAATATCACGATCACTCTAAGAAAAACAATAAAGATAGGGAGTACACCAGACTATATCTCTGTGAACTCGAAGGGTAGATCCGTCTCCTGTGCTGGTCCTCCCACGGAATCTGAGCATGCATACTCAGGTCGTCAGAGCGACACAATAATAATATTATTATAATCAGATGAAACAGGTAAATGAGGTAATACTGGTATGAGAATATTGCAAGTAATCACTATGTCACAATATGATGCAGAATATGTTATGTGTCCCTATCGATCTCTAGGTCATGTTTGAAATCACATAGTGGAAGGAGGATCATGTTTAACAGGAGTTTCGTACATACCCGAGATAATGGCCCACATGCCCGGGACATAGCCCTGTCAGCCGGATCGCTAGATCCTGTCCTACACGTATAAGTATCACGGTTCGAATGATCATCCTCTAAACACGGTCCCGCTAAATACGATACTCTTTCCACTTTGATTTCCCCTTTTTCCCCAGGTTACACTATTTATGATATTGATCTAGTTGTGTACAAGTATACCAATGTCACGGTTTCATCACTGTCCACTGTATCAATCACTGTCACGAATATTCACTTTCCATTGGTGTACTCGTCACTCCTAAACCAACATCTATCACGCACGATAATGCAATGTCCACACGCACTAACACTGATTATATGACAAGGGTATGGTATATGTATTGTATGCTCCCAATAAGCTCTGTATGTTATGAATTAACATGCATGTCATGAACTAAAATAAATTGCACAAATTAATATGTTAAGAATTCAGCAAAAATGATGTAAGTAAGATATATAGAACAATCAGTCAGCAATTCATCAAAATTTGTTTTAGTTCAATCAGGATTTCGGTTTTCAAGATATAGCTGTTTCAGTTTAAGTGCTCGCGGCTGGAATTTCAATTTCAGAACTGATCGTCTGTTTCGCGACACGAATTGCACCCAGTTGGGCTCAGAATTTAGCGATGTCACAGTTAAATGAAATCTAGGGTTTTCGATAAAGTATTCAACGCAATAGACGGATACTCAATCGCATCTGTACGTTGAAAGTTATACAAGTTTAATCTCAATATGTCATTTCAGAAATTGTTCTGAACAGCTTTACGTTCTGCCCTTTTAAATATAGTTTAAAATAGCAAACGGCGATGAATCGGAATGAAACCACTTGTTTTCTTTCACTAACAGAAATATCTTATAACTACTGTAAAGTTCCGTAACGTACGATTTCAGGAAACACAGGGACGCAGGTCTTTGGACAGAACACACTAATCAGAAACGCTCTGGACTGCAGTCCAGAGTCGTGTTCCGATCCAATTATCTTCATGCTTACATAACAGAAATGATCATAAATTTACGTAGGATTAAAGTTCGTCAAGTCGGCTTCGATTTAAGCCCTCGAACGCATCTTTCCAATATGTGTATGATTTATGGTGTTTTTATTCGTTTTCAGCTACGAGAGGATTCTAGTTTTAACGACATGTTTGGGGGTATCGATTTTTGTTGCTAACAATCGTATTTTCCAGCGAATTTCACACACGTTATACATCATTAAAAGGGCCAACAGAATGTATCGGTTACCGTCAAATTAGACAATTATTTCCATTGGTAACTAACATCGAGCACTTAGGTCATGATACGTATCGGAAATCGGTAAGTTTGTAAACTACATGATCTAGGTTGGTAACACTATTATTATAGCATGAAGCAAGTAAATACTTGCCTGGAAAACGTTTCGGGGTCGTACGGCAGCAGTGTCGTCACGAACGCGCGATATACGCCACGTACCGGATTCTCGCGAGCCTAGTTCGAAACACGAGTTTCACGTCGGAGTTTCCCGGAGTCGTCTTGCGAGGCTGGAAGCTTAGGGGTGCTCTGTGGTCCATCTGAGAAGTGTTGGGGTTGCCGAAGGTCGACGGCGTCGCTCCGGCAACGCGCACAGTGCAACTCACAGTGAGGAAAATGTTTGCAATTGGTTTTGAAGTTTTGGAGAAGGAAATAGGTTAAGCAGTGGGCTGGGGATCGTGGTGATGGTGATGATGCTGAGGAGATGGAGGTCGTTGGGAGGCCGGCGATGTGGTGGGGAGTTCGCCGGCGTCGAGGGGTAAGGTGGCCGAGCTCGCTTGCAATTTGGGTTGTGTGCAGGGGAGTTGGGTGTGCAGTGCTGGAGGCGAAGGTGGTTGTGTAGGGAGCTCAGTTGGTGGAGGAAAGTGAGCGAGGGAGAACGGTGGGGTCGACGAGGAGGTTCGCCGTCGTCGGAGGGAGTCGATTGCGGTGGGTTCGTGAGTTTTCGAGAGATAGAGATGAGGAATTTTTTTGGAAAAATGAAAGGGGAGTGAGATGTGAGGGAGATAAGGGAGACGAGGTTGAAAACGTGGGGGCAACGGCAGGGCGAAGGCATGGGCGTGAGCGACGGCGGAGGAGGCGGGTCGCGCGCGAGTTAAGAGATGTTACCGTTGGGATTTGAAGAAGGAGATGCACAGTGTCGTAGCGGGTCGGGTCGGGTACGAGGAGGCGGGCTGGAGGGAGTGGGCCGGGCTGCGGTTTTTAAAAAAAATTCCTTTATTTTAAAATCTTGTGGGCTGAGGATGAAACGGGCCGGGGTTTTAATTAAATTCCAAAAATAATTCGATGGGCTGAGGGAATTCAAAGGGGACAGGCCGGGGATGAATTTTAAAGGGTTTTAAAAAAAACAAGAGTGGGCTGAGAAGGGAAAAATTTATTAAGGTATTTATTTAAAATGTGGGCTTGGAAAAATGCGTTTAAGTTCTAAATTTTAAATGGGGATTTCCAATTAGGCTGGGGTTTTGTAAAATAGTCTGTTTGTTTTTAACTTTTGGTTTGAGTTTGGTTTTTCCAAATTAGTTTTAAATCTTGGGTTTTAACTTTTAGGGTTTGGAAAGATATAAATATTAGGCTTAAACAACCAATTCAAAATATGAAGGTAAAAGAAAAGAAATCACTGGAAATCAGAGAATAGAAAACTTTTATTAGGATGGAAACGGGGATTTACATTAGGGGTATCATGCATGCTATGAAATGCAATTTTAATTTATTTTCCGCGACCTACAATGTTATATGATAAAAGACGCGATACTAGATAAAATACATGTATGCAATAAACATGAGATGCATGTGTCTATCTCACAAGTCAAGGTAATTTGTAAATAAGAAACAAACCGGTTCAAGAAAGCGGGTCGGGTCGAATGCAATATAAAATGTAAAATATCATTCGCACCCAAAACCCGTTAAATCAGGAAAATGCCACAATTAAGGAAATACGAGAATTGGAATTGGTATAAATGAACTCGGGTGTTACAGCACACAAGCTTACCTTGAGTTGTCCACCATGATAGCATGCCGTAGGCAGGAAATCATTAATATTCCACAATAAAACTGTTAGTGATATATGCCCTAGAGGCCATTATTGTATAGTACTGAATTGTATATTATATTTTGGAAGCTTGAGATATACACAGATATAATAACAGTCTTGCTCAACATGATAGTATGCTATCTGGTTTGATTCTATCTTAACATATGTATATGTTTCTTTTAACGTATTGCTAATACATGTTGATAGAGCCCTTAGGATCTTTGCTTGAGTACGAGCGTTGTGATGGCAATCACACTAGTGGGAGCTGGGTAGTCTATAAGCACATCCTTAAACTTGTCTCTTGCCGTATAATTATCGAGACTGGGCATCGATACTCTAGAATAGACTAGTGTATATGCTTCTTATCCTTGTCAGGGGAAGTGGCCTGTCCTACAGCCATTGGTATACGGTACCAAAGATAGTATACAGGTGCTCATTGGGTTATGAGTTGCACTGGACGGACTTACTGGGAACTGCTGGTTGGTATTATACCTATCGTCAGTTAGCAGTACCCCGGTGACATGAGTACAGGTTAGTCCGTTGACTTAACATCACTATTTCTCTCGAGTGTATTCCCACTGTACTTAGATTTCTATCCTACTACGGCTCAAATGAGTCGTGCAAACAGATAGTAGTTAGATGCAGTCCCGAAGCACTAGGAGGCAGTAGGGGATAGAAGGGATTCATCTCTCCCGGTATTGTGAGTTGATATCACGCTGTGTACGATTGGCCAATACACAAGTCCCTGACCAAGGCAAGTGAGATTTACTGGTAGGTACACCAGTAGTTTCTCATGGTGTATTTGGGTTCCATACCGACATGACTTATTGCGCTATTAAGGGTCTGACGTTTACCACCCTCTAGGCCCGATATGCGATACTCTTAGACGAACAAGCTAGACTGTACGGAGAATATCACCTATAGGCTCAGTAGGGTTTTCGGAAAAGTTATCGTGTCAATCTTCCGTTCGACAGATACCTAGGTAGCCATTACGTACAGCTAGTGCCACTGACGTGCTTGTGGTTAAACCCACTACCAGCGTATTGTCGAGTCTTTAGAGTCCCACACAGAGGGTTTCTCGGTCCAGGCGAAACGGTGTAGTTTGCGTATGGGTTTACGCAGGGGTGTTCGATTGAACATGTACATTTATGCACGTGCTTTAATCGAACGGTTTAGTAGTACTAGCAGGTTTGAAAGACAGCTAGTTTTGATACTAGTACTATATTGCTCTCTTTTGGGTATTTGTATTTTAACACGAATACGTGTATTTGTATAAATACGGGTATTTGTGCTTTGATACAAATACATGTATTTATTTCTAATTATGAATACGCGTATTTTGTATTTTCGGTACAAATACAGTATTCGTATTTTGGTAGAAATACGGTATACGTATTTATTATAAATACGGGTTTTGGTATACTTGATTATACACATACTAGTATTTGTATGTGTACGTATATCATGGTGAGGTGGCTACACACACTCTCTCTTTTTTATTCATCATTTAACATGGAAATGTGTGGTCTTGTGACTCACTCTAGTGAGTCACCAAGCCTACCCACTTCTTTTGTTTGTGATGAATAGATAAATGAGAGTGTGTAAGATATTTTCAAGTGATGGTTGATATTTTTCAAGTGAGAATTTTCTCTAGTTGCCACCATCTTCATCTTTTTCCTCAATCTTCTCTCTTGAGTTGTGAGGATTAAAAGAGAGCACTTAGTTTCATAAACTACACTCCTCTAAGTATCTTTTCTTAGTAAGACTTGATCTTTAGTTGCTTCGGACGAAGCTATCGCTTGAATCGGCATCCTCGGGTGGATCGTCTTTGACACAGAAGACCGGCTTCGAGAGCTCGTTCCATCAACCCAAGAAGCTTGAGGAGTCAACTTTCAAGACCCGAAGGACCGTCTACAAAGGTTGTAATTTCAACCGAGTAGCTAAAACTCTAGTTAGGGTTAGTTTAGTTTAGTGTTTGGACTTGTATCTTAGGAATTTTAGTGTTATGTGCTCAAGTTTTAAAGTTTTTGATTCCGCATATCCGTAGTTGACACGGTAAGGAGTACATATACACTTACAAAAACAGCCTGCATCTGAAAAAATTATTTGCCATCTACGTCATAGGTTCTTACGCCAGGTTCCTGATCGCACGCCGAGGGCGTGTCGGATGTTCAAAGAATTAAAGTATAACCGCGATCAGGACGGTGTCGCTATGCAGCTAGCCGGTTGAGCACGGGTCGGTCCACAGGAAGATGGTGGTATTTTACCTTCTTGTCTTAGACGAGTCAATAAAGAATTTGTGTATGTTTGTTTCTAACCTATGTGTTTATTTGCAAGTATAAAGTTGTTAAGAAAAGATACGAGATTATAAGCTAAAGAAATCCGTACTCGAAACCTTTGAGCCGAGTCTTGACCAATTGAAGCTAGAGCAATCGGCAACAACGTGGATTAGGGGATTTAAGCGCGGTATTCGTGGAATCCGGCTTATTTACCCTTGTCCTTCCGTTCTTGTCTCTTGCTTTCGCCTCCGGCTAAACCGAACGCAACCGGTCGCGGTTAGGAATCACCGTTACCTTGTTAGGGTAGGGTGCCTAACGGAGCGCTTGCGTATGGTTTGGGCGGAGTTCAATGAAAAATAACGGGAAAAGGAAAAGAGAAAAGAAAATCTTTAACTTATAATGTCGTATTTCTTCTTAACAATAATAATTACATTCATTCACAAAATGAACAAAAGAGAGCAAAAGAAAAGAACAAAGAAAAGAAAAGATTACAAGTAATTAAAGTGCATGAAATAAATTGCAAGTAATTAAAGACAAGGTAATAAAATGCAAGTAATAAAAAAGCAAATAAAAAGAACAAGAAAGTAATTACAAGAACATAGAACTCAAGACAAGCATGTGATCAATAGCCAACCCTTAAACTTGCAAGCTCAATCAAGAGGTTGCAAGATCAAGGGAAGGGTAGAGAACGCATGTGAAATGAAGAACTAGTCCCGTGAGAAAATACGACCCTTGAGATTAATAACTAACCCTTAACCATTCAAGCTCAATGAAGAGATTGAATGATCAAGAGAAAGCAAGAATCTCAAGGGGAAGAAGAAATAAAAGAGAATGATACAAAACCCTCATCTTCATTAATCTCCCACTCAAAAAGCTCTCACTACAATTTTCATGGAAAAAGAATGAAGAAGAAGAAGAAAAAGAACTAAAACTACAAAAGAATGGAGAACAAAGAATGACCCTTGGCTTTGGCAAGTTCTGCTGTATTTATAGGCAGGGAAATGAAAATCTAGGGCAACCACCAGAGCACATGTAAAGTACCAAAAATACCCCCAAAAACTTTCTGTCTACCGCCACCATATGGCCGCGGATCCGCGGCCAATACCCCTCTTTGGCCGCGGATCAGCGGCCGTCTTGATGAGTTGGGTCGTCGTATTTTTGGTGCTTCCCTGGTTTCTTGTCCCCTGTTGTCTGGTACATATATTTTCTGAAAATACTTTCACATTTCTTCCAGAATTTCTGTTGAGGAAAGGTGGACTTTTGTGGGTGCTTTTGTCATGATTGCCTCGAGCTCCGCGTAGATTTCTTGGAACTTGTTGTTGCCATTGAGCCTTGTGCATGAAGGTGACATTGATTTGACATTTTGTCTTCCTAAACTGGTATTTGGCAATATACGGATGACGAGCGGAGACCGTGTTTTCTCAGTGGTTGGCAGGAACCCGGATTTTGTCGTGTTTTCCATGAATTTCACCGTTTTAGAACCGAGAACCTGTATCCTGCAAATATGTAACAAACACGGATTAAAAGCACCTACCTATAAACACACGAGCGTAAGAATGGGCGGTATAAAATGCAGTATTCTGTTATGAACAAATACCCCCAAACTTAACTTTTGCTCGTCCCGAGCAAAACCAATTATTCACAAAAATAAAATCCTAACCGCACTTTCGCAGGGAACGCGATTGCACTGAGCACGTGCAACAAGCCGTTAAACCTCTAGGTGTCCCTAGTAGGAGGAGTGTTGTCTCCTGAGGGTTTTCAGCGGATACTACCCACAAAATCCGGTCAAGTTGGTTTTGTACAATAACTAAGATTCAAACCCTAAAGTTTTTGTTTCAGAAAATAACAATTCTATAATCCTAAGTCTAGACTATCGAACCTTTATTTTTCACACCTCGCTTCTTATTTAACTACAGATTTTATATGTCTTTACGTGCAGTGCAATTAGTGTCGTTAAGTTCCAGAAGGATCGATTAAAGTCATCATGTCGCACAATAAAGCCCAGATAACAATTTTAAAAGGATCACATAAGTTTTATAAAGAGTTAAGCATTTTTCAAGTTTCGTTTTCCAGTAAGGTTTCAACTTCAGAATTCCTATCTTCCTTAACAGGAAACTAAGTCGTATTTTTCACTCCACCTTTTTCTTGTTTTCATTTCATACACACCTCTGTGAACGTGCAATAGTCTTTATCATAGAATAAAACCTTCATATCTCCGTTAAATTTTTTTTTTTATAAAAGCCTGTCTTTTATCAAGATTATTCTCACACAAAGAACCGTTAGGAATTTTAACTCGGAGAGAACACTTGCTTGACTTTGTTTTAAACTGGACTTTCTAGGCTTCTTAGCGAGCTTTGGGCCAATGCACCCAAACCAGTTGGTTTTAGGGCATTAGGTGTAGAAACACCCCAGCGGACTTAATTACCCAAGTTACCTAGGTCCAAAAACAAAAGACAGTTTGACGTGAAAATCAGATGATTTAATACGAACGGAGATATAACCGGCAGTTCAATTATTTTTTTGGATAAAAGACGTGTTTAGTGGGTTTGGTGTGTAATCATTCCAATCAAGTTTCCGATGGGTTATTTTTCAGACTTAGCTCCAATTACGGCATCAATAACATTCCTTCATATTCGCTTTACTTCATAAACTATTCTTGACATTACTTATTTCAGAACAAACCTATTTGATCCTCAGAAAATCATTTATCTGTTTAAAAGTTTAAACATGAAAGACTTTTCATCTAATTCCCAAAATTCACGACACGTGTAGTGTGATGTAAAGACGTATATCAGCTATAGTTAACTTCAAAGGAGAGTTATCTTTCAGGTTTTCAAAATCTAAACATAAGATTTAGTTATTCCTATTTTTTTAAACAAAAACCGTCGAATGTTGAATCAGAGTTCTTCCACAATCTAACTTGACAAAAAAGTTTTTATATTTTTAGAAAATTTTCAGATTTTTATGGATTTTATGGATTTAATATGCAGATGCAAAATATATATATGAATGCGAAGGAAGAAAGCTTACCGAGCACACCCCCAAACTTAAACTTGACAGTGCCCTCACTGTCAGGCTATACCAAGAGGGTTAAAATTGCCGGCGCTTCCTAGAAACAAATTATATACAAAAAAAAAGGAAAACAAAAATATATACAAAAAAAGTGTCCCCCCCAAACTTAAGTAAAACAGTGTTTCCACTGTTAAGCGTTGAAATTCAGGATTTAGGGGGGAAAGAACAGTATCAAGCTATACAAGGCCTTACACAGGCCAAAAGTGAGCACCAACCATTCAAAGATTTTATCGCTATAATGTACAGGTTGGTGGAAGAAGGCGTAGAGAAAAGAGAAGGACAATACGCGAGACCGTATGCGAAGAGAAGCGGGATACGGTCTCGGTATATGAGAGGAAGAAGAATGGCGGAAGGGAAAAAGAAGTGGAATACGAACTTGAGGGTGCAAATGGAGTAAATAGATTAGCACAATTTGTGATGACCGATGTGTGAAAAGCGATTGTGCTAATATATTTACCCGTCGAGAAATGGGGTCAAATCCCTCAAGGTTCGTGAGAAACCATGGGTACGCCGAACTTGGTAAACCAGACATACGAAATGAAAGTGAGACGGGTTCTTGCAAGGTCGGAACGATGGAAAGAATGGAGGGAAGTGATCGAGGAAGGGTATCGGTTAAAGGTTCAGGAGGGTGTACACAGTCAATGACAGGGACAGGATGAATGGGAAAATCCGACTCATCAATTAAAACTGTTTCATCCTCAAAAATATCCTCAAAATTTTCCTCAAAGTTAAGCTCATCCATGCATATTTCATCAAAGTCCAGACGCATATGGGGTTCGGGAAAAACATTTAATGACTCAGGATGATGAATTGGAGAGAGAAACTCAGTCAAATCTACAGGTTCATCATCCAAAATATTCCCAGCGTCAATATCCTCAATTAAGTGAAAATCAAAATTCTCTGACACCTCATCAAAAGCATGGATTTTAATCAATTCAGGTTCTAGAGTGGAGGTGTAGAGGTCAAAAGGATTGGGTATGGTTTCACTCAAAGGGGACCCTTCACAATTGGGTAAATCAAACACTACAAAGTCGCACAACTCATTAATCATTCTATCTTCAATTGATAAATCATGTGGGATACTTGATAGACTTTCAAAACAGGAGTTGTGGGATTCAATTTGGGATGGGTAGGTTTGATTTGGAAGGGGGTACATCTCACTCTCTCCACTCAAATTCACAGCCTGTCCTACCGCTTCTTCATACATTGGAAAATTTGGAGCTAGTTGAAAACTAGCTACCGGGTCACTAGGTTGTATGAGAGCGGCCATGGACGCATTCAACTCCATCATCTGTTGGCTCGACGCTACCCTAAAGTCTTCCAACGACTGTTCCAGACTAGACAAGGGTTGTGAAGGGGGTTCAGTAAAAGATTCAAAGTTGTTTGGATACTGAAAACTCCCAACTGGCGGTTCTGATGCAATGTCTAGGGAAGGTGCAAAAGTAGGGTAGGATTGGTAGGAATTGAATGGTTGGACAGGAGCAGGATCAACATTTGGATAGGAAGGTGAATGGAATTGTTGATCCCAAGAATTTGAAGTGGTGAAAGGAGTGAAAGATCGGCTACGGGATTGTTCAATACGTTCAGCGATGGACAATGGACGACTTGCAAAAGGGGTATCAACATAAGCGGGTGCGGGAGGTTGAAAAGGTTGATACGAAGTGGAATGAGGAGTGCAAGTGTTTGTCCTAGACGCTGCTATGTGATCTTTCAGTGAAACTTTGGGCATGGAGGGGTCGTTCGATGTTCGGCCAAAGCAAGAACCGTAAGAAGTAATGTCTGGTTGTGGGTACCAAAGTTCGGCAAGAGTTTTTTGAGGTGGGGTACCCATGATATGAAGAGAGAGAAAGAAAGGTAGAGAAAAGGAGGGGAAAAAGAATGTGATTTTTTTTTTTTTGAATATTAACAAAAGAATGAAATATACACAAAAAAGAATATTGACAAAAACAATCACGACACAAAAATACCACACACCTAATCGTTCTAGGGTTCACCTAGGTCAACTGGACCTGCTCCAGAACTTGATTGTCGAAGTAAAACTGTGTCGAGAAACAGGCTCAAGATACACTGATCACGAGGCCAGGTAAGTGCAGAGATAAGGGGAGGTTTTCCAACGCTTTCGCGAAATTCCTTAATTAAATAACCCTTTCTCTTTTGGCGGTTTCGCCGTTAACACTTTCCTAGACACCCCGTAAACAATATACTGTTAAGCAAGGTTCTAAATACAGTTAACTTCTCCTAGTGAGCGCGAAGTCCTTAAGGCTTAAAGTCTAGTTTCTTTTAAATTTTGTGCGGGTAAACGTTATGCTCAAGTTCGTGATTTGTGGGCCATGGAAAAGGTGATGAAATCCTTTACCGTATATTGTGGGGTTCGCTTGCCCTTAAGTCCGTATTAATGTATGCAATGCGCAATTCAAAAAATTCTATAAAGAATCAAACAATCGTTTTTTAGTTTAAACGCGGCGCTGCAACAAATACGGGTTAGTCAATTTTTAGCGTTTGCTAGCGAACTTGCAAAGAATCCTGCAAAGAATAGTATATTGGATGCGTCAGATTTGAGAAGAAGGTGTTAGTAAAGTACGTACCGTTAAGTTTTGGGTTAGGAAACCCCCATTGAATTAAATCCGGTAAGCTTGAAAGTTCGCTTGCGCGGGTCAAACTACCCGGATCTTTGGCATTGTACTTCGTAATCACCTTAACTTTGAACGTACACTTTGCTCCCCACAATCGCAGTTTGCAAATCTGCAAAAATCTGCACTCTTGCCCACAAAAATTATCAAAAAAAAACAAAAAGAATTTTTTTTTGATATATATACAAAAAGAATATTAACCCGAATAACAAGAAAGAAAATACGCTACCGTCTCCCCGGCAACGGCGCCATTTGATCGCACGCCGAGGGCGTGTCGGATGTTCAAAGAATTAAAGTATAACCGCGATCAGGACGGTGTCGCTATGCAGCTAGCCGGTTGAGCACGGGTCGGTCCACAGGGAGATGGTGGTATTTTACCTTCTTGTCTTAGACGAGTCAATAAAGAATTTGTGTATGTTTGTTTCTAACCTATGTGTTTATTTGCAAGTATAAAGTTGTTAAGAAAAGATACGAGATTATAAGCTAAAGAAATCCGTACTCGAAACCTTTGAGCCGAGTCTTGACCAATTGAAGCTAGAGCAATCGGCAACAACGTGGATTAGGGGATTTAAGCGCGGTATTCATGGAATCCGGCTTATTTACCCTTGTCCTTCCGTTCTTGTCTTTTGCTTTCGCCTCCGGCCAAACCGAACGCAACCGGTCGCGGTTAGGAATCACCGTTACCTTGTTAGGGTAGGGTGCCTAACGGAGCGCTTGCGTATGGTTTGGACGGAGTTCAATGGAAAATAACGGGAAAAGGAAAAGAGAAAAGAAAATCTTTAACTTATAATGTCGTATTTCTTCTTAACAATAATAATTACATTCATTCACAAAATGAACAAAAGAGAGCAAAAGAAAAGAACAAAGAAAAGAAAAGATTACAAGTAATTAAAGTGCATGAAATAAATTGCAAGTAATTAAAGACAAGGTAATAAAATGCAAGTAATAAAAAAGCAAATAAAAAGAACAAGAAAGTAATTACAAGAACATAGAACTCAAGACAAGCATGTGATCAATAGCCAACCCTTAAACTTGCAAGCTCAATCAAGAGGTTGCAAGATCAAGGGAAGGGTAGAGAACGCATGTGAAATGAAGAAATAGTCCCGTGAGAAAATACGACCCTTGAGATTAATAACTAACCCTTAACCATTCAAGCTCAATGAAGAGGTTGAATGATCAAGAGAAAGCAAGAATCTCAACGGGAAGAAGAAACAAAAGAGAATGATACAAAACCCTCATCTTCATTAATCTCCCACTCAAAAAGCTCTCACTACAATTTTCATGGAAAAAGAATGAAGAAGAAGAAGAAAAAGAACTAAAACTACAAAAGAATGGAGAACAAAGAATGACCCTTGGCTTTGGCAAGTTCTGCTGTATTTATAGGCAGGGAAATGAAAATCTAGGGCAACCACCAGAGCACATGTAAAGTACCAAAAATACCCCCAAAAACTTTCTGTCTACCGCCACCATATGGCCGCGGATCCGCGGCCAATACCCCTCTTTGGCCGCGGATCAGCGGCCGTCTTGATGAGTTGGGTCGTCGTATTTTTGGTGCTTCCCTGGTTTCTTGTCCCCTGTTGTCTGGTACATATATTTTCTGAAAATACTTTCACATTTCTTCCAGAATTTCTGTTGAGGAAAGGTAGACTTTTGTGGGTGCTTTTGTCATGATTGCCTCGAGCTCCGCGTAGATTTCTTGGAACTTGTTGTTGCCATTGAGCCTTGTGCATGAAGGTGACATTGATTTGACATTTTGTCTTCCTAAACTGGTATTTGGCAACATACGGATGACGAGCGGAGACCATGTTTTCTCAGTGGTTGGCAGGAACCCGGATTTTGTCGTGTTTTCCATGAATTTCACCGTTTTAGAACCGAGAACCTGTATCCTGCAAATATGTAACAAACACGGATTAAAAGCACCTACCTATAAACACACGAGCGTAAGAATGGGCGGTATAAAATGCAGTATTCTGTTATGAACAGTTCCCACAGCAACTTTAACTCGTCGATCAAGAGTTGAAGGTACACGTCGATGTTTTTCCCAGAAGACAAGGGACCGTCGATTAAAAGCGCCAGTGTAAAATAAGACTGCTTCATAGCCCTCCATGGCGGCAGGTTGTATATAGTCACCATAACGGGCCAAGTACTATGAGTATGCTTGCCGTGAACCACCCTAAATGGACTAAAACCATCGCTCGTAATTTCTAGCCTTACGTTAAAAAGGTCTGCGCTGAATGAAAGATGTTTTTCATTTAAAACTTTCAACGATATTGAATCTCTGGGATGACTCATTTTTCCCTCTTCGCAAGTGCTTTATAATGCTACTGCATTTCGGATGCCGTCTACTCACACATAAATACCGTTGCAGGTTCGATATTAATGGAAAATGATAAAGAATCTTCATGGGCACATCACTTGACTGAGGATCTTTCTTAGGCTTGAATTGGCCGGTCCTGCACACGGGGCAGTTTCTGAGTGTGGCGTGTTCATTCTGGAACAAAACACAATCATTCTCACATGCATGTATCTTATGATACTTCAGGTCAATATTTGTGATTATCTTTTATGCCTCGTACCAGATCGGTGGCACTTCATTTCCGTCGGGAAAAGCATCCTTCAGCAATTCTAAGAGATCAATGAAAGAATGGTCACTCTATCTATTCTTGCACTTGATCTGGAAGAGACGTACGAAAAAGAACAGTTTTGAAAACTCTTTGAAATTTAGATATAGAATGATTCTAGAGTCAACCTTGTACTTCTCTAATAACGAGAGTCCACTGCTTTCTGTATCATAAGGAAGTCCAGCGGCATTTATAAGCTCATCCATGTCATCAATCGGTGCGAATACGGCATCATCTTCTTCGATGGCTTCGTCTACTTCAAACTGTCATTCCTCTTTCTCCTCTTCTTCTACTATCCCTTGCCACTCTGCAGTTTCCGTTTTAATGAATTCGCTTTTTGTCTCTTGCACCCATGCCTCATCTCCCGTTGCAACGACTTTTTCTCCGTGAAGTTCCCACGTAGTGTAATCTCTAACGAAACAGTATCTCATGATGTGTAACTGAACTTCCAATTTCTTGAGCAATTGCTTGTTCATACATTTAGAGAAAGGACAATAGATTTCTTGCTCTTTCGATAACCCAAGATGTGCATAGGCAAAATCAGTGAAAAAGCTTACACCGTTAATGAAAAACTCATTGACTTTCGAGAGAGCATCGAAATACATCCAACTCTTGTCGTGGAGGTACGGGAATGCCATATTGGAACACTCCGTACGAAGCAAGGTTCCTATAGACATGACATATCGGATTAAGATTTCTTGACAGATACGCGATAGACGGGATACTAAGAAGCGTTAGTGCTAAGTTTAATTGACGACTTGATTAATTTAAGTTTCAATTGATGATTTAGCTATAAACATTCTTAAGGACCGAGAGAAAATGCTCATAGCTAAGGAGTTGGATTCTTCTTCCAAGAAAAATGATAATGATATTAAATATTCTATATTGGATGTCGAGGGTAGCGGCTGTCGGGGGTAAGGAACATATCCTATTAAGAATGTATAAAGCATACACTCATTCACTTGTGCTTTCATCCATTTTGAGAAAATTTTGGGAGCACCTTTTGGCTGTTCTCCGAATACACTGTAATAGAAAAGATGATTATTTCAATGCTGTTAAACAGCATTGAAACGGACATCTAATCTATCGTTGTATATGGAGAACCAGCGGAAAGGTACCGACGAAATATCTCGAAACGAATGAAATACCTAAGTGAATGCAGGTGTTTTCTTTATACATTCCTAACTTGTCCACATGAGACAAATCTATCAGTTATCATACGATTGAATACCCTCGTCACATAGACTACATGACGGTTGTTAGAACCGAACGATACCGTATGTGTTAGTTATATGTATGCCCTAGAGGCCATTACTGTACATAGGATGTATATTGTAGTGGATGCTGGGACATATATAGGGAGGACTTTCTTGCTCGATATGATAGTATGCTATCTGGTTGCTCTTTACCTTAACGTGTATACTGATTGTCTCTCTGTTACATGTTGGTAAAGCCCTTAGGATGTGTACTTGACTACCTGGACTATGATGCAGATCATACTAGTGGGGACAGATAGTCTATAAGTACATCCTTCAAAGTCCCTAGTCGTGGGTGTATCGAGACGGGGCATCGATATACCAGAGTAGACTAGCGTATACCTTCTCGACCCATACAGATGGGCGATGGATGATCCCATATCCATTGGTGTTTGACATCAGAGATGATATACGGGTGCTCAGTGGAGACTGGGTACACTGGACGGACTCGCCGAGAACTCCCAGATGGTATTATACCTTACGTCAGATGGCAGTTCTCTGGTGACACTGGTACAGAGTAGTCTGTTGACCCGAGATCGTCATAGAGTCTTGTATGGTTCCCACTGTGCTTTGATTTCCATCTTACCACATCCAAGAGGGCGTGCAAAACGGTGGTTTTTGGGTACAGTCCCGAATCACATGGAGGCAATGAGCGATAGGAGGGGATTCGTCTCTCCCGGTATAGGGAGTTGATGTTGCGCTGTGTTCGATTGGCTATAACCGGAAATCCCTGGCCAGGGTTGCTGAGATTTACTAGTAAGTGTTACCTGTAGTTTCTCGAACTGTTATAGGCCTCATATCGACACGACTTATCGAGCTATTGGGGTCTGACGTTTACCACCCCTAGGTGAGATATGCGACATATCAAACGAACAGACCGGACTGTACGGTAAGTGTTGCTGGTTGGATTCACAGGAGTATGAGCGGGCTTGCTCGTCGATCTTCTGGTCGCTCAATACCAGGGTGGCCGTTACGTTTAGCAGACCGCTTGCGGCTTGTGGGTGTTTGATATGATCATCACCTGCTGCCGGCGTATTGACGAGTCTTTAGAGTCCTACACAGAGGTTTCCTGGCTCAAGCAAAACGAAATAGGAGCGCATATAAGATATGTGCGGGACCGAGAATAATACCAGTATGTGATACTGTATTTGATTCTCGCGATATGTAACATTGATCGGTTATATGCGATATAGCCGGGTTATCGGATCAAGTGTTGATTCGATAAGTTGTTACTATTGATATTAGTCGGTTATATGCGATATGACCGGATCATTAAATCAAGTGTTGATTTAATGATTTAATGTATAATTATATATTTGATATATTACTTTACATTAACTAGTATCGGTTCACTTAAGATGGATTTTCTCACTCGCATGTGCACATCGTATATGTGATATATTTTTTGTGCACTTGATTGTATCATGTTTGATGATACATGATAGCTAGGGTTTGTGTAAAGACTTATACCATTGTTATGTTAATGGTTAGGGTTTTGGTTTTATTCATTTATTTATTTATCTATTCATTTTTGAGAAATAGATAAAAGAAAAACAAAAATGGTTTCTTTCATTCTTTCATGAAGCTTGTTGAAGCTTCATGAAGCTTTGACCAAAGCAACCATTCTTGTCTTCTTCTCTAACCCTAACCATTCAACCTAACTCAAGTTAACTCTCTACACTTGACCTTCGTTAAGATATGATAAGTGTGGATTTTATTTTGTTTTTAAATAACTCATCATAATATTCTTTCTTCATCTTCTTCAATGAAGAAAGCTTGACTTCATCAATGGTGACTTGATGAAATGAGTGAGAAATCCAATTCTAAAGTGAACCCACTTCCTATTTCTTCATCCTCTACCTCTTGCCAAGTAGTATAGGGTGTTTCCTTCACAAGTTTCATAACTTGGTGAAGTAGGAGTTTGATCTTGTGGTGCCTCGACGTAGATCATCTTCGGCATCGTAGTCGATGACCTAGCCCGCCCATTTCTCCGATGAAGCCGACGCTAGAGCCCGGGATTCGATTTGGACAGCGATGAGACTTCATTATGGAGCTATGGAGGTGGAGGACCGGATCTACAAAGGTTGTATTTCCGTTCTTGTAGTTAAGTTGTTAACTAGTTTCATTTGTCGCCTAAAATTCTAGTTAACGATCCGTATTAGGGTTTCTCGGCACCCATAAAATTTAAAAATTGGCATGGTTGATGCCTTGTGAGACCTCATTAGTGTGCCTAGGAACCCTACAGTGGTATCAGAGCCTAGCTAGAGCCTTAGGCGATGCTTTGACGATATTAGAAGTCCGATCGAACCGAAACCCTAAACCCAAAATTGCTCTCTGTACATTTTTCAATTTCGGGGATTTTTCCACATTAAAAATATGCAGAAAATTCAGCAGGGAATTGTAAGAATTACTGTGAAGCCCGTACCCAAGATTCCACTACATTGCGGCGGAACCGCGGCATTAGCATGGCTAATGCGGCGGTTCCGCGGCAACTTTGTCCCTTCTCCCAGTAATTTTTACACAGTAACTCTTACATTTTATTTCTGTATTTTCTGGGAATTTTTAATTTGACTCAAGAGTTGAGTGGTCTGGGGTTGTATTGGGAATCGAAGATTCGATCGGATTATCAAACTTTGTCTGTGGTTTTCCGGATAATTTTAGAATATGTTAAAAAGTTTGACCGGATATAAATACCCAATTTTTCCCCTGCCGGAAAATTTCCAAGTGTTGGATTTTTCCGTGGTTTAAAGACGTTCTAAGTAGTGCAAGTAACGCGATGGTCCCTCTAGAAGACAACAAACCTTAACTCGATTATGTGACCGTCTTGAACTGCCCTTTGAACCTTAGAGTTTGGGGCAGTACGGCGTGCCACATGTGAGGCGTTGGCTTGACCCTTCTACGGCTGGACCGTTGGTACTGAGGCATGAAGTGAATGTTTTTAAACTTATTTCATGTGTTGATCTGTATCGGGAAAACTTGGGTGTTCGAATGTTCGATCGGAAAGTTTAACATTTTCTATCTTATCCGGAATGTGATACAATAATTGGAATTCACAAGAAGTTATGAGATAACTGAATGAATGTTATAAATCTAGCAATTTAGTCTCACTTGATCGGTTGCTACAGAATTTTGATGCGATCAAAAGTCCGTCGCAATCACGTAACGTACGCGGATACTCGCCGGGTAAACTTAATAGACAGCCTCACCCCATAGCCCTGACCAAGTGACTGTAGGAGAACCCCGTCGCCGAAAGCATCCGTCCGGGTGCTCGCGGTAGCGGTGTTCCGCCTTGGTGCACTTCGTCGACGGTATCGGGGGTGCGGCCGCCCACTAAAGTTTGCGACGAGCATTCGATCAGTATGTCGGGAATCTTGTTGAATTACTCGACTTGATATTGAAAAGTGTTTTCGATAATGAGACTAAAATGCGGGGTTTATAATTGTTAGGCATGTGATGTCTAAGGAATTCATTTGATTAGGCATGCGATGTCTATGCAGGTTGCGGATTCCAACTGTTGGAGTTTTACACTTTCTTTTCTGTGACCGTAAGTATAATATGTGATATCGCCGGTTTCGTTGCTATATGTCAACGACAATTGGGATACGCATATTTACTTACGTTGATGACATGTAATGTTATGTGTTGCTGGATATGTTATATTGGATCGTCGTGTTTGAATAGCCGGGGGTTTTTATGTGAGATGAGTGTTTTTCATTTTCATTCATGTAAAAACTTGTATGTAATATTCTTTTATTGGGGCACTTCCAGGTTGCGGATGATGTCACCATTTGTATATTATTTACTTTTCTGCACTAGGATAGACCCAAGGAGGAGGGCACAAGTAACCGGGTTCTGGAGTCCAGTGGGAGACCAACTCGAGGAGTCGAGTCCGGGTCTCCTAACTCTAGAATTGGTAGGGTTGCTTGCCGCTCTCGTAGGGGTCTAGGGGTGTTGGTTTGGCTATTCATCGCGACCGTGGAATCCGTGTTTTATACTGGCTCGTATTGAAAACACGGACGTCCTAGTATATCCAATATTTCATATGTTACTTCTGCTGCGATATCTGTGATGTGATCATGTGATGTTCTGTGATAGATACTGTATATAGTATATATGATATATTATATAGGCGTTACTTATGTTTTACACCCGCGCTAGCCCTGCCCCGCTCTGCCGTTAGTTACCTAACCTAACGGTGCATGAGGGGACATCGAGGCGAATGTGGATGGCATAAGTGTACGTCGTATTTATCTGTGATGTTTAGGTACTTAAATGATGGGACTTCATTAATGTGATTAATGAAATAAAAGAAACCTAAGATGTTGTAGAATCGAATTTCAAAATAAAACAGGTAGCTACAGTTCTTGCTTTGCACAGCGGTATATGTGATATATCCTGCACCTTATTCGATGAGGAAAGGACCGAGATCCCTTTATCGGGAGTGACTCCTTTAGCAATAACTGGCAGATGCTACACACTCGGTTTGTCTTTTGATTGCTTTTAAGAGTTTTTTGCTTTGCACAGTGATATATATGATATATCCCGCACCTCATTCGACGAGGAAAGGACCGACGATCCCTTCACCGGGAGTGACTCCTTTAGCAAAACTAGAAAAGCCTCAAAAACACTCCATTTCAAAATCATTCGATCCTACAACGATATCAAGTTCATTACGCAATAGGTTTTCAGAAAAACCTGTCGTAGCCCTCCGTCATTTCAGATAAGTCATGTTTAGTTATCGTGCTGCGTTTGTTGACCTTGTCAAGACGCAGTGTGCGGTAGCTAACCAGTATTTATCTGCTTATGCATATGATGCAGATTGGGTTAGGGTAGTCGTGCGGCCTTGTTGACCTTGTCAAGGGTCGTGCAGGTGGGTTTGATTCAATCAAGAAATGACGGGTTGAACTTGACTTGCGGTCTATGGTTTGTTGACCTTGTCAAGGTCATAGATCGTTCGGGGCAAAATATTATCGGGAATTTCAAGTGTTGAAATTTGCAATGAGATCGCATACCTTCTATGAGATAGTTGGATCCCGATACCCGCTGCGAGTAAGAGTTACTCCTGGGAGAGTTTTTCACATTGCAACTAGCCGATCAAGTAGGTGTCTAGAAAGGTGTCAACGGGGTTACGCCTCTGGGAAAACGAGATTTACATTAATTAGGTTCGTGCGAAAGCACGGGGGACCTCCCTCAAAGTACCGACACTGGCATGGCTGAAAGATTGGCGAACTTGTAGTGTGTAATTAATCCCGGCTAGTCTTTCCTTTTAGGGTTTGAAGGAAGATTTGATAAAAAGCAGTGGGAGCCATCCTGATTAGATAAAATAATAACCAATCTATTCTTGCAAGAGCGCACGCTGAGTGTTTTCTTCTCTCTCTCTCCAGGTAGCGACCATATCACGCCTTAATCAAGATAATAATACGGAATATTGACCGAACCCGCTTGTTATACTGAGCTGGGGAACGTTGGTCCCGCTCCAACTTATAATTGTTATAAGACAGAGCAGGAAATTAGGGAATACCAGATTTCCCGTGCCGCCCAAACGAAGAAAGTGCATATGATGCATCTCCTTCGGGTGTGTTCGTTACACAGAACTGTTTCTCTGTATCCTCTACATCCTGGGTATGTGATACCAGATCAGGATCCCAGATATGTAATCGGTTACATAGGGCTACAGAAAGGTAGAGAACTGAGAACGGGTGATAAGTTTCATGAGGCAGAAAACGGGGCAAGTGTTGCAGCCAAGTCTGTTGGTCACTGTCACCCTGTATTACAAATACATTGATTCTGAACGAATGTTATTAGATACCGAACCTGATATACAAAATCATATATGTCTCTTTATTAGTAAAGAAACGATAAAATTTTGTATTGTTGGATAATGTTTTGAACATTTCCTATATCAAAAGTTGATCGGTTCAGGCACGTTATCTAAAAGCATTGATGTTCTAAATCAAACTACAGTTCTTTAGTATACGGAACACACACAAGAGGAAGAGTTCAGAAATGAACGAATCCTTCTTGAGACATTGTAGACAAGGTCATATCAATACGATCCGACTGGCTGAAGTTACATTTTAGATGCATATTTAAATCAGTTTGAATTTACATCTTGTGAAACTTGCCAGTCATGTCACAGAGATAAGATGACCATAGCTCCGTTTACTGAAAACAGAGAAAGAGTTAGTGAACTCTTGGGATGATAAATGTTGATGTATGTAGGTCCCCTATCTACACTTGCCAAGACCGGTTCTTTATACTTCATTAAATTCTCTGATGATCTCTTTTGATTCAGACATATGTTCCTGTTGAAACACAAGTCAGAACCTTTTGAGATATTCACAGAATATAAGTTAGAAGTAGAGAACCAATACGGGTATAAGTATTATGTCCTTTGATGAGATCAAGGAGGAGAATACTTGAGCACGGAAATCCTGGACTATTCTAAAGGAGAATGAGATTCTCTCTCAGCATTACTCCTCCATATACACCATAGCACGATAGTATATCGGGGCGGAGCAATAGCACCCTATGTGATATGGTGTGCTCTATGATGAGTACTACTGAGTTTCCTATTTCCTTTTGGGAGTTATGCGCTTGAGAAGCTGCATACCTATTGAATAGGGTTCGAATTAAATCAGTTGCCTACCACTTCATATGTGATATGGAAAGGGAAGAGCCCGTCTCTTAAGTTAGTTAAGATTTGGGGTTGTCCAGCCTATGTCTGAAAAGCAAAATCCGGACAAACTCGAGGCAAGGTCTGTAATGTAGAACTGGAAAGGTTCCAGCTATACAAACTACAGCAGATGATTTGATAAAACCAAAGGATTCAATAGTTACCAACGAACCTCAGTCTCTCCGCCGATCTAGTGAAGTTCCTCACCCGCTTGAGAGATACTTCGGTTACTCTATGACAGTGGGAGCGAGGATTGCATCATGAGATGATGACCCAACTAGTTTCGAGCTGGCCATCAGGAGTGGGACTCTGTAAGAATGGCTGGATGCTTAGCGATCTGAGATGGAATCCATGTACACCAACAAAGTATGGACTTTGGTTGCTATATCTGAAGGGTTAAATCCCCATCAGGAGCAAGTATATCTTGAGAAGATTACTTGGTATAGATGGAAAAGTTGAGACTTTCAAAGCTAGACTTGTTAAAGCTTTTCGTCATCGACCAGGCGTGGATAATGATGAAACCTTTTCTAAGGAGCTATGCTTAAGTCCATTCAGATCCTACTTGCCACGGCTACATACCATGACTACGATATCTGGCGGTTGGGTGCCATGACTGCTTTTCTAAATGATGTTTTAGAAGAGAACGTCTATAAGTACACAGCCAGAGGGCTTCGTAGACAGTGGGAGCAGCGGAAACGTGTACAAGATGCTTTATAGGATAAAGCAGGTATCGCGAAGTTGGAACATCTGTTTTGATGTAGTAGTCAAACAGTTTGACTTCATCAAAATGGTAGATGAACCTTGTATATACGAAAAGGTAGTAGGGAGTGTGGTGATCTTCGTAGAGTACGTAGATGACATACTCATGATAGGGAAGGAGTTTCCTATGCTACGCTCGGTCAAATCTCCGCTTATCACAAGGATTCTCCATATAGGATCAAAGTGATACCTCCTAAATCCTGTGTTTTTCATCTATGAGATGGATCTAACTGGATGTTAGGATTCTCACTAGTTGTAGTGAGATAGTATCAATCGATCCTGGGGAGAATCACTGGAAGGGTTCCAGGGTGATAAGGACGACTCAAAATCAGTCACAGGCATTGTCTTTACCCTCAGTAAAAGGACGGTATGTTGGAAGAGTTCCAAGCTAGATACCGTGGCTAACTAGACGATAAAGGCAGGATACATCGCTACTTGAGATGCTACCAAAACGGCAGTCTGGATGTATATTTGTTCATAAGATGAACTTAGTTCCTCCCATCGTGTGACAATGGAGTTGTGGCTTATGCCAAGGAACGCCCGTCCCATCAGTGATCCAGACATATTCTAAGGCAGTATCACCTGATCATGGAGATGGTTGATCTCCAGGGTGATCGAGGTTAGGAGAGTAGACTCAGAGGACAACACGGCGGATCCACTCACGAAGGCCTATTCCCAGAGAGAGATTTTTATGGGATGGTTGAGTATGAGATAATGCAACCACTGCTACAGATGGCCCTAGTGCAAGTGGGAGATTGTTAGTTATATGTATGCCCTAGAGGCCATTACTGTACATAGGATGTATATTGTAGTGGATGCTGGGACATATATAGGGAGGACTTTCTTGCTCGACATGATAGTATGCTATCTGGTTGCTCTTTACCTTAACGTGTATACTGATTGTCTCTCTGTTACATGTTGGTAAAGCCCTTAGGATGTGTACTTGACTACCTGGACTATGATGCAGATCATACTAGTGGGGACAGATAGTCTATAAGTACATCCTTCAAAGTCCCTAGTCGTGGGTGTATCGAGATGGGGCATCGATATACCAGAGTAGACTAGCGTATACCTTCTCGATCCATACAGATGAGCGATGGATGATCCTATATCCATTGGTGTTTGACATCAGAGATGATATACGGGTGCTCAGTGGAGACTGGGTACACTGGACGGACTCGCCGAGAACTCCCAGATAGTATTATACCTTACGTCAGATGGCAGTTCTCTGGTGACACTGGTACAGAGTAGTCTGTTGACCCGAGATCGTCATAGAGTCTTGTGTGGTTCCCACTGTGCTTTGATTTCCATCTTACCACGTCCAAGAGGGCGTGCAAAATGGTGGTTTTTGGGTACAGTCCCGAATCACATGAAGGCAATGAGCGATAGGAGGGGATTCGTCTCTCCCGGTATAGGGAGTTGATGTTGCGCTGTGTTCGATTGGCTATAACCGGAAATCCCTGGCCAGGGTTGCTGAGATTTACTGGTAAGTGTTACCTGTAGTTTCTCAAACTGTTATAGGCCTTATATCGACACGACTTATCGAGCTATTGGAGTCTAACGTTTACCACCCCTAGGTGAGATATGCGACATATCAGACGAACAGACCGGACTGTACGGTAAGTGTTGCTGGTTGGATTCACAGGAATATGAGCGGGCTTGCTCGTCGATCTTCTGGTCGCTCAATACCCGGGTGGCCTATACGTTTAGCAGACCGCTTGCGGCTTGTGGGTGTTTGATATGATCATCACCTGCTGCCGGCGTATTGACGAGTCTTTAGAGTCCTACGCAGAGGTTTCCTGGCTCAAGCAAAACGAAATAGGAGCGCATATGAGATATGTGCGGGACCGAGAATAATACCAGTATGTGATACTGTATTTGATTCTCGCGATATGTAACATTGATCGGTTATATGCGATATAGCCGGGTTATCGGATCAAATATTGATTCGATAAGTTGTTACTATTGATATTAGTCGGTTATATGCGATATGACCGGATCATTAAATCAAGTGTTGATTTAATGATTTAATGCATAATTATATATTTGATATATTACTTTGCATTAACTAGTATCGGTTCACTTAAGATAGATTTTCTCACTCGCATGTGCACATCGTATATGTGATATATTTTTTGTGCACTTGATTGTATCATGTTTGATGATACATGATAGCTAGGGTTTGTGTAAAGACTTATACCATTGTTATGTTAATGGTTAGGGTTTTGGTTTTATTCATTTATTTATTTATCTATTCATTTTTGAGAAATAGATAAAAGAAAAACAAAAATGGCTTCTTTCATTCTTTCATGAAGCTTGTTGAAGCTTCATGAAGTTTTGACCAAAGCAACCATTCTTGTCTTCTTCTCTAACCCTAACCATTCAACCTAACTCAAGTTAACTCTCTACACTTGACCTTCGTTAAGATATGATAAGTGTGGATTTTATTTTGTTTTTAAATAACTCATCATAATATTCTTTCTTCATCTTCTTCAATGAAGAAAGCTTGACTTCATCAATGGTGACTTGATGAAATGAGTGAGAAATCCAATTCTAAAGTGAACCCACTTCCTATTTCTTCATCCTCTACCTCTTGCCAAGTAGTATAGGGTGTTTCCTTCACAAGTTTCATAACTTGGTGAAGTGGGAGTTTGATCTTGTGATGCCTCGACGTAGATCATCTTCGGCATCGTAGTCGATGACCTAGCCCGCCCATTTCTCCGATGAAGCCGACGCTAGAGCCTGGGATTCGATTTGGACAGCGAGGAGACTTCATTGCGGAGCTATGGAGGTGGAGGACCGAATCTACAAAGGTTGTATTTCCGTTCTTGTAGTTAAGTTGTTAACTAGTTTCATTTGTCGCCTAAAATTCTAGTTAACGATCCGTATTAGGGTTTCTCGGCACCCATAAAATTTAAAAATTGGCATGGTTGATGCCTTGTGAGACCTCATTAGTGTGCCTAGGAACCCTACAGTATGATATTTAACAACCTTCGTGTAGTTTTATATCACGACGAACATGGAACGTCTGTTAACCGATAGACGGGAACTAAATCGCGTTTTCATTTTCATATATGATTATCGATGAGAATATAAAAATTTTATATTATCATCGAGTTTCATACACTTAGTTTAAAATTTAATTTGAATTAGTTTTACATTTACGTATCAATTTCAAGGTTTCAAAGTTTTTGGTTTAGGGTACAGTTTTTTAAAGTTAAGGGTTTTCTTAATCGAGTTTAGGATTTTGGATTTAAGTTTGGGGTTAGGGTGTGTGTGTGTGTGAATGTGCATGCCTGCGCAGTTATGTATGTGTATGTTTGTGTGTATGTGTATGTGTATGTATGCACACACGCACACGCATACATACACACCCCTAAGAAACCTATTTTTTCCATTTTACTAAATTACACTAAAATACTCTTAACTATTCTTGGTTTTTCACTAAACCTCCTTAAATTAATTTAATTACTAAGAATTTCACTAAAATACCCTTAACTATTGTTTTTTTTCATTAAACTACGTTACAAATTTAACTAAATGATTAATCTTAGTAAATTAACTAAATTACTATAAATTTCACTAAAATACCTTTAACATTTGTTGTTTTCACTAAACTATCATTAAATTTTTTAATAAACCCCCCTCCATCTGCTCAATGTTACTTATTTACACTAAAATACCCTTAACTATTGCTGTTTTTCAACAGAAATACCCTTAACTATTGTTGATTTTTACAAATTACCTATAAAAATTCGCTAAATTACCCTAATACCAACCTTAACCATAAAACCTAACCTCTCCTTAACCTTATCCCCTAACCCTAACCCCAACTCTAACCCTAACTCAATCCGTAACCCTGACCCTAACCTTAACCTTATCCCTATCTCTAATTCCTAACCCAACCTAAACCCTAACTCTACCCGAACACCAACATCATCATCACCAACATCAACAACTACAACAACACCAACAATAATATCATCAACGGTAACAACAACAGCATTAGCAGAAACAGCAGCAACAATAAAAACAAAAAAAATTGGGTATTCTGCAAAAAAGTAAAAATTAAACCAAAAAAATTAAAATTTACCTCTTGACGACGACGATCTTTGACGACGACGACCTAGGGCTTCGATCAAATTCGACGACGGCCTAGAGCAAAAATTAAAATTAAAATTAAACCAAAAAAATTTAAAATTATCCTAATCCTAATCAATTTTACTTACCTCTAGATGACGACAGCGAGCTTCGACGATGACCTAGCTTCGACGACGGTGATGACGTGCTCGATCGGGTCTCGGCCTTCGACGATGAGCTCGACCAGGGAGGCGAGGGCTTTGAAGGGGATGGCTACGGCTGAGACGGCAGGCAGCTCTAGCGGCGGGAGAGGCAGTGGCGACGAGAGGGGATTTTTGACGCTGGATGAAAATTTTGGGGGGAAAATGATCGGAGGAAAAAATGTTATGGGTTTTGGGATTTTATCTTCAATATGTTGTGGGGCCCACCATTTTTATTATTAGTAGCGATTAGAACCGTGACTAAGCCTTTTATAATCGTGACCATAAGTTGGTCATGGTTGTAACCGTGACAAAATGCCTATTATTACTGGGCACATTTGTAGTAGTGTTAGTTCATATCACGCTGATAGTTAGTACATATATCTGATTCTTAAAAGCCTTAAAAGGATAATTATTTAGTTCATATGAGTCTTAAAATTTTACAAAGGTTTTACCTCTAGAGTATAATGATTTTCATTAAATACAACAATTATACTCCTGAGAACAAATTATATATCCTTTATAAAGCTTTGAGACAACTTATAGTGTGCAACCCGACTTGTACAACGGACCTAAAAATATAAGCTTTAGGGCAAACATTTAGTGTCCAGCCCGACTTGTATAACTGACCAAAAATATATATAAGCTTGATCTCGATACAAAAAATACAAATATCTTATCCGAATAATAGTTAAGATTAATTGTATTAGGCCTTCAAGATCTAGATCAGACTTGGACTAATTGCTACCGCTAGATACAATTCTCTTTTCATTTCTAAAACTTTTCTTACTTATTCTTTCACTAATATAGTTTCACTAATATAGGTGGTTTGTGACACACAGCGGATGGAACTCTATATTGGAAAGCATAGTGAATGGGGTGCCATTGATCGCATGGCCGCTTTACGCAGAGTAGAAGAGGAACGCGATGATATTGACCGAGGATATTAAGGTCACGGTGAGAGGCCGAGATGGGCATGGATGGGCATGGATGGGATGGTTGGGAAGGAGGAGATTTGTAGGTTGGTAAAAAGTGTAATGCAAGGGGAAGAATGGAAGAGGTTGCGAAATAGGATGAGGGAGTTTAAGGATGCTGCTCAAATTACACTTGAAGAAGGTGAATCTTCATATGGGTATTTATGTGATGTTTTCCGGGAGTGGAGTAGCCTTACAATTTGAGAAATATTTTTCATATCATCCTGGTTGATTCATATAGACTACTGGATTGATTGATAAGTTGGAAAAATAAGGTATCTTTTGGATTTAATTCCTACGCCAGCTTTTTAACCTGGAACTGATGATACTCACAGTTAGGTATTCCCTGGATCTTGACACGTAGAAGATGACATACCCTTCGTGCACGCCGCCTAGATTCCTGAGGGGCTGCCAAACTGGAATAAGGGGACATTCCTCGATGCGTCGCCTCCGAAACTCCGTCCGAGGAACGGGCTCCAACCTCACGAGGCCTCCATCTGGATGCATTCCTTCTTCGACCAACCACCGGTCAATAGCTTGTCTCCGAGCTATCCTAAGGATAAGTTTCCTCACCCTCCTTTGCCGTCCCGACCTGCTTAGGTGCGGTAGCATAAAGCCTGAGCTTTCTCGGATTGAGCTTCCTCAACTTCTCTTTACCAAGCTTTCTTGCACGTTTCCGAGCTATCCTATAGCTGAGATTCCTCAGCGTCCCTTTTTGGCCGGGAGAACGGAGCACGAGCGTCCCCGTAACGGCTCTGTGTATCTCGCCACGACGAGATCTCCGCCGCTCCATGTCCCGCATCCCATGCTAGCGTATCACGCCATTAATGATCGTACCCGCCATCAATGCGAACGTGATGCAGGGGCGAAATGAACGGCGAGAATCTTGCATCGGCTCGCTCCAATGTAACCCTTATATAAACCCCTCCTCCAAACGATTCAGGTAACTCGAACTCAATCCAATATACCGCTACTCTGCCCAATTATTTCCCAGTACTTACTTGATCGTCAGAGGGTCTTACGGTGGTTTCCCACCTCGAGACTTCCTTTGCAAGTAGCTCGGCGTCAATGATAACTAAATAACCCATTGAGATCCACACCCAACCTACACCACAAATCTCAACCGTTCAGCCAGCTGGCTACAAGATCGACGGAGGACAACATCTGAGGGAGATTCCGACCTCAATCAGATGGCGCCGTCTGTAGGAACAGAAGTTTTTCCATCCAAAAAGTTGATCTTCTGCCTTCTATTCAATAGCCAGCGATCATCGAAACGAAGATCCTAGTACGAGTCATCCCGTGCTTCACAACAGAGACGGGGGCAATTTCACTCCATCTCCCAACATCGTCGAAGCCATAACGTCACGGATCGACCAACTGTCAGCGATGGTGGATGCGCTCGCTCGTGCTCAAACTGCCAGCCATGCCCAACAAACCGCCCCCTCCCCCACGCCCCAGAACGGCGGCAGGCATGAGACGGCAGACGGACGCGCTCAAGTCCTCGGCCTCGCTCGTGTCAATCCTGACACCAAGGAACACCGACGTGCCGATTTCGAAAGTCACGGCCCCTGTAGAGGAATGATTCCATGACTCGTTGAGTGCCGAATAGTCCAACGCCGAGATCTCAAGACCAACCGAACTATCACTTTAATACTCGCCGCGCTCTTTCGCCCTCCGAGCGACGTCGGTCAGGTCTCCTGATTCCATGGAGGACCGACATCACCGTAATCGCCAAGGTCATGCACATGGCACTCGCCGGGAAGAGCTACGAAAGTTTCATCCTGAGGATCTGAGGAACGTGATGAAACGAAGCCGAAACCGTTCCGTCACCCAAGCCCGAAGCAGAGACAGCAGGAACTCCGATTATGGAGAATCCCCGGGGTACCAGCAGCGAATCAAGGTCCTCGAGAAAAAGATTGGGGACATGCAGCTTGCCACCTATTTGCCCGGTGGGTCGGCAAAGTATTCCACAGACTCTCTCACGAAGCCCTTCACCGAGCAGTTATTGAGAGAGCGGGTCTCTTCCCGGAACAAGCCGCCCAAAATAGTTCTTTTCGACGGGAAGTCCGACCCAAAAGACCACTTGGACGCGTTCACTATGGGCATGAGCTTTCAAGATAATTCGGAAGCGGCTCAGTGCCGAGCATTCCTTACCACTCTCATCCGGGTTGGGTGAGATTGGTTCCACGGCCTGACTCCGCGCTCAATCTCAACTTTCGATGAATTGGCCGCTCAGTTCCTTAGCCACTTCGTCGGCAACCGACGGCAGAAGAGGTCGGTCGACTACCTGTTCACTATCAAGAGTGAGGACAGGGAACCTTTCAAGAGCTATATTACCCAATTCTACAATGCTCTTCTGGAGGTACCCGAGCACCGGGTCAAGATAGTCATAACCGTCCCGAGGTCTGGTCTTAGGCACAAAGAGTGGCTCCGCTCTTTTGCATTGGCGCAACCTAAGACCATGGCCGAGGTGAAGGTCTAGACCGAGCGAGAAATCCAACTCGATTTTGAGGTCAACGCCCATCTCCACTAAAGAGACCGACGAGACCGAAAGAAGAGGGACCGGGAAGAAAAGAGACCGGGCTCAAATGAAGATGGCAGCTCGGTGCTACAATGCTCAGGTTAAACACCAAGCTTTCAAGACAGGAGACCTAGTCATCCACTGCAATGAATTCGATGACCAAAGGAAGCTGCACAAATTCTCTCCAAATTGGGACGGGCCGTTCCTCGTGACCTAAGTATTGTCCGAAGGAGCTTACCGACTCTAAGATTCTTTGGGTCATAATCTTCCGTGGCCATTCAATGCAAAAAAGCTTAAATTGTATAAATGAACTTATACTCTCTTTAAATAATGAGATTCCTGCTCTTCTGTCATCCGAACTAGTTTCTTCTCATTTCCGAGCAAAGCCCTGATGCGAGGCTGGTGAACAGCTTCCTGCTCTTCGCACCCATTCACGGCTGGTAGATTCCTGCCTGGCCTAACCTGTGAATCCTAAGCCCTCGCACGAGTAGACTCCTACTCGGTTCAGAGGCCAGCGGATAGCTTCATGCCCATCGCTCCCATTCACGGCGGGTCGATTCCTGCCCAACCTAAACCCGTGAATCTTAAGCCCTCGCACGAGTAGACTCCTACTCGGTTTAAAGGCCGGCGAATAGCTTCCTGTCCGTCGCACCCATTCACGGCGGGTAGATTCCTGCCCGACCTAAACCCGTGAATCCTAAGCCCTCGCTACGAGGCCATCAAACAACTTCCTGCTCGTCGCACCCATTCACGGCTGGTAGATTCCTGCCCGACCTAACCCGTGAATCCTAAGCCCTCGCACGAGTAGACTCCTGCTCGGTTCGAAGGCCGGCGGACGGCTTCCTGCCCGTCGTACCCATTCACGGTGTGTAGATTCCTACCCGACCTAAGCCGTGAATCCAAAGCCCTCATGCAAGGCCGGCGGACATCTTCCTGCCCTTCGCACCCATTCATGGCGAGTAAATTCCTACCCGACCTAAGCCGTGAATCTAAAGACCCCATGTGAGGCCGGCAGACAACTTCTTGCCTATCGCACCCGTTCACGGCGGGTAGATTCCTATCCAACCAAAATCGTGAATCCAAAGCCCTCATACGAGGTCGGCGGACAGCTTCCTGCCTGTCGCACCCGTTCACGGTGGGTAGATTCCTACCGGATCTAAGCCGTGAATCTAAAGCCCTCATGCGAGGCCGGCGGACAACTTCCTGCTCGTCGCACCCGTTCACGGTGGGTAAATTCCTACCCAACCTAAGCTGTGAATCCAAAGCCCTCATAAGAGGCCGGCGGACAGCTTCCTGCTCATTACACCCATTTATGGCGGGTAGATTCCTACCCGGCCTAAGTCATGAATCCAAAGCCCTCATGCGAGGCCGACAAACAGTTTCCTACTCGTCGCACCCATTCACGGTCCAGGCGATACTACGTCGCAGCCGATCATTGGCTGCCTTTCTCTCACGCGAATCCGAACAGACGAAGCGACGCCTCACATCTATGCTCCAGATGTCGCCACGTGACACGAGATAGACAATCGGCTCGTCGCCACGACAGCCCAAACAAGAGAAGCGACGTCTCTATGATGGCGCCACCCTCTCAGTGATCCGCTGACGTCATCGGGGATATGCATGAAAATTAAGGCACATGGTAAAACGCCATGTGGACTTGGAGATCGAAGAGACACAACCGCCAAACACCATGTCGTTCTCGGACAATCCACTGCAAGTAATCCTCGGCATCAAGCTGAACAGTGAAAACCAAGCAGACCACTTTCGACCCAACCCATAAATAGGTCGGAACAAGAGTGAGGGGCTAATGATGATACTCACAGTTAGGTATTCCCAGGATTTTGACACGTAGTAAATGACTTACCCTCCATGCACACCGCCTAGATTCCTGGAGGGAAGCCAAACTGGAATAAGGGGACATTCCTCGGTGCCTCTCCTCCGAGACTCCGTCTGAGGAACGGGCTCCGACCTCACGGGGCCTCCCCCCTAGGTGCATTCCTTCTTTGACCAACCACCGGTCAATAGCTTGTCTTCGAGCTATCCTAGAGATGAGTTTCCTCAGCCTCCTTTGCTGCCCCGACTAGCTCAGGAGCGGTAGCACAAAGCCCGAACTTCCTCAGATTGAGCTTTCTCAACTTCCCTTTACCAAGCTTCTTTTCTCATCTCCGAGCTATCCTATAGCTGAGATTTCTCAGCATCCCTGTTTTCCGGGAGCATAGAGCACGGGCACCCCCGTAACGGCTTCGTGTATCTCGCCACGACGAGATCTCCGCCGCTCCATGTCCCGCATCCCACGCTAGAGTATCTCGCCATTAATGAGCGTATCCCGCCATCAACGCGAACGTGATGCAGGGGAGAAACAGACGGCAAGAATCTCGCATCGGCTTGCTCTAATGTGAACCTTATATAAACCCCTCCTCAAGACGATTCAGGTAACTCGAACTCAATCCAATATGCTGCTACACCACCCAATTATTCTCCGGTACTTACTTGATCGTCGGAAGGTCCTACTATGGTTTCCCATCCCGGAGCTTCTTTTGCAGGTAGCTCGGCGTCAATGACAACCAGATAACCCAATGAGATCCACACCCAATCTCCATCACAAATCTCAACCGTTCAGCCAGCTGGTCACAAGATCGACGGAGGACAACATCTGAGGAACATTCCGACCTCCATGAGGAACCTACCCGTAGCTTATGTGGAACTTATCAGGTTGATAGGCTATATATATTTCATAAAAATTAGAGCTTTATTTGGTGTAATAGTTGTTGGAAAAAGTAATAGCAATTGAAGCGAGCAAAGCATAACAATAAATTAAAATATAAAAAAGAAACGAAGATGGTGAATCCATCAACTGAGAAACTGTTATCTCATTCTCATTACGAAAATCCGTGCCACTGTGGTACAAGATTTTTATTCTATAGTTGATTTAGCAGATTTTGACATGGTCACCTTCAAGATATAACAACCAACAATCATCATCATTTTGCACTTAAATCTTGTATAGAAATAAGAGCAAGAAGTATTGTATATCATTAGGATTTAGAATACATGCTATTTTCATGTTCTCGCTATTAGGAATTATTAGATCCCACAATGAGAGGTGGGTGAAACGAAAGGCCCATGTGTTTGTGTTTTTCCGATCCACGATGTGTGGCCAATATCTAATTATGGCAAAGAATATAGCAGAGAACCATAATAGAGATTCCTGATCTACATCTTTTTTTACCCTATATATATATTTTTGAAATCAATCCCTTTCGGGAATCGAACTTGCTCACATTCGAGAGGAAATTAGCACGAACTGAGCCAAGCCCAGTTGGTTTCTTTACCATATATAGATCGAGATTGATGGAGAATAGATGTCATAAGAGGGAATTTGCTCTTATGGCGTCGACAAAATACACCCTACATGATTTTTTTCGACGATCGGCACTCATCGTCATCATCTTTACTATCTAAGATATAGATATACCAAATTTTATATGATTCTATCACTTTTTCATCGTCGATTTAGTGGGTACAAAATCAACGGTTTACCAACAATAGAACTTTTTACATTGCAAATTCAACAGTGAAAAAATAGTAGAATCATGTGAAATTTGATGTATCCAAATCTTAGATGATAAAAATGATGATGATAGATGCCGATCATCAGAAAAAATCGTGGAGGGTATACTTTTTCAACGCCATAGGAGGAAATTCCCTCCTATGGTCTCTTTTCTTCATTATTCTCATATAGATTAGGTGTTTGTATGAAAGTGTTTTATATATCAACATATAAATGTATGTATCAATATTCAAAATAGGGATAGCTTGTAGCATAGCATTCCATTACTGAATAGCGAAAAGCACACTCAGTGTTGCGCATAGCATACGCTGCACGAATTATTAATTATTAATAATAATTATTATTTATTAATAATAATTATTAATAATAATTATTATTTATTAATAATAATTATTATTATCATCATCATATTCACAATAAATTATATATTATAAAGATATAAAACATACAACTATTATTAATATAATATTATTTTCTTAATTTTAATCCTTGAGTTCATTTGTATGATTCATAATTGTATTAAATGTATCAAGAATCAATCAAATAATCTCTATTTGAGAAACATGTCTACTAAATATGATTTCAAATTGAAAGGTTAGAACTTTAATAAGACCGTCTTAATATAGTTTGGATTAGATACTAAAATCTTAAAAATCTTAACAGAAAATATTATGTGAAAATAGCGTACGCATAGCATAGCGTATACTATTTGTTAAAAAGCGTAAGGTATTTGTTAAAAAACATAAGCTAATTTTTTAAAGCTATATACTGATGCTACATAGCGAAAAGGCTAAGCTACACTACATAGCGCAAAATAGAGAGCTATTTTAAACATTGATATGTATGTATTTAGATTAAAAGTTGTAAAATAAAATAAAATAATTAAATGAAAATATACCATGAGTAAATTCGATGATCTAGCAAAATCAAACACACACACACACACGTACATACATGAGAGAATACTTCTTGAAATATTCTCTCATGTAACTTGGATTTTAATGGAAAATTTGTTATCTATTCTCTATTTAATTTTATTACTATATTTAGGCTATGGAAATTTTTTTACTTGCTCTTTATCTAATATTTATTATTTTTTATCTTATACAGCTGGGCTTATATGGTGGAAAAATTATAAATGTCCCCCTTTTTTTATATTCTCTTTTTATTCTTTCTCTCACTATTTAAGTTTTACTAGTAAAATATTGAGAAGTTTTAAGATTTTTGTGTGGTACTACATCATTCAGAATATTGAAAAATCGAAAAAAGAAGATTTTTGAAAATTAAAAATTTCACGATTTATATCTAGTATTGATAGAAAAATAAAAATAAAACGAAATATTTTAACATTTTTGAAAATTTCGTTTTTTTCATGTGCTGTGCATGTAAAATATTAAAAATTTGGGAAAACCAGAAATTTCGAGATTATTAAAGATTTAGCGATTTTCGTGTATTATACCATGCATGATATTGTAAAAATGAAAGAAAACAGAAAATTTTGAAATCATTGAAATTTTTATGATTTTTTATTATGGCATGTAACGATATAGAAAATGAAGAAACAAAAAATATTAAGACTATTGAAAATTTCACAATTTTCATGTGTTATAGCAAAAATCAATATTGAAAATCGAAGAAAACAAAATTTATTTTAAAATTTTCAAGATTTTGTGAGTTTTGTATACTGTATAACAAGCAAATACTAAAAACCAAAGAAACAGAAAATTTTGATATATTTGAAAATCTCGGTAATTTTGTGTACTACAATGTACAAAATACTAGAAATCAGAAGAAAACAAAAAAAAAATTGAGATTTTTTAAAATTTCGTGACTTTCATATGCTGGGGTTTCCCTGCCATCCAGAATCTCAGTCATTCGGTTTAGGAAGAGGGCACCACAGGTAGTTCATACTTGAGTTCATTTTATTTAGTTGTGATTTGTCATTTGATCAATTTCCCAAGCTCGTAAAAGCCAGAAAGTCAAAACTATCAGGCTCGGTAAAGCCATGGTAGGTTCTCAGTAGCATAGTCTTATGTCTTCTTGGTACTAGGAAGTTTTCCAAAAGTATGGGCAATTAAAATATCAGAAAAACGAAGAAAACAGAAAATCATGAGATTTTTGAAATTTTATGGTTTTTGTATACTATGTTGTTGCATGTAAAATAATGGAAAAAGGAAGAAAATAATCACTTTTTGAGATTTTTTAATTTTTTAATTTGATGTTCTATATTTTGCAAAATAATGATGAAAAGAAGAAAACGGATAATTTGAGATTTCTAAAAATTTTATAATTTTTGTTCGTTATATAGCAAGCAAAGTGTTAAAAAATTGGGAATTTTGAAAATATTACAATTTTTATACTGTATATTGCAAGCAAAAGAAAATTTTACGATTTTCGTGTGTTATATAACATATTAAAAATTATAAACCGAAGAAAATAATAAAAAAAATTACATTTTTAAAAATGTAGCGATAATCATGTGTTATATATGAAGCAAATTGTTGAAAAATGAAGAAAACATAAATTTTTGATATCTTTTAAAACTTTGCGTTCGTTGTGTACGCAAGAAAAACAAATTGAAAAACCCAAAAAAGAAAATATTGAGATTTTAAAATTTTCATGATTTTCATATTCTAATATTGAAAATTTGAAAAAAACCTTAAATCTTTTGAATTTTTAGAAAATTCTCAATTTTCTTGTTCTATGGTATACCAAATATTGAAAATTTGAAGAAAATAGAAAATTTTGGGAGTTTTGAAAATTTTGCGGTTTTCATGAGCAGCAAGCAAAATATTGGAAACAAAAGAGCATAGAAAATCTTTTTTTTATAAAAATTTTGCGATTTTCGTATTCTAGCTTGCAAAATATTGAGAAATTAAAGAAAACTGAAAATTTTAGGACTTTTTTGCGATTTTTTGTGAGATATAAAATATTGAAAAATCGAAAGAATGATGAAAAGTTTAAGATTTTTTAAAATTAAGCAATTTCCATTTGTTAGCATGCAACATATTATAAATTAAAAAACAAATAATTTTGGGTAAATTTCAAGATTTTCATATGCTATGGCATGTATAATATTAAAAATAGGAAAAAAAAACTAAAATTTTAAGATTTATTAAAAATTTGCGAGTTGTGTGGTAAATATTACAAACCCAGAAAACAAAATAATATTTTATTTTTGAAAAAAATAATATCATGATTTTCTTGCATTATAGCAAGCAAAATATTGTAATACTTGTGTGCTATATGGCGTGTAATATGCTGAAAATTTGAAAAAATCGATTTTTTGGGGATTTTGTACATTTCTTGAGTCTCGAAGCAAAATACTGAAAAACTGAAGAAAATATAAAATGAAAACTTGAAGATTTTCTAAATTTCGCAATTTTCATATGATATAATAATGAAAATATTGAAAATATAAATAAAATTTCTGAAGGATTTGCAAGTAAATTTCTCATATATTTTTGATGATACTCATAAGTGAGAATTCCCCGGATCCCGACACGTGGCAGGTGACGTGTTATCCACGTAAGCTCGCTATATTCCTGAGGGCTGTGGAGCAGGAGTAAACATGGCGCATTGGGGACATTTCTCATCGGCTCGCCCCTAAGGTTGCACCCGACCTTTTAGAAGAACTCCCCGGAATGCGTTCCCTCTTTGGCTGACCGCCAGCCGATAGCTCGTCTTCAAGCTATCCGACAGCTGAGGCTCCTCAGCTCACTTGCTCTTCTCCAAGCTATCTTATATCTGAGATTCCTCGGCGTCCCTGTTTGGCTGAGAGCACGGAGCCCGTGCGCCCCTATAATAGCTCCGTGTATCTCGCCACGACAAGATCTCCACCGCTCCACGTCCCGCATCCCACGCTAGCGTATCTCGCCATTAATGGGCGTACCTCACCATTAATGGGAGTATCCCGCCATCAACGCGAGCGTGACACGGGAGCGTAAAGGACGGCGAGAACCTCGCATCGGCTCGCTCTATGTGACCGCTATATAAACCCCTCTCCTAGATGACTCAGGTACGTCGAACTCAATCAAATACACCGCTATTTTGCCTCAATATTCCTTGATACTTACTTGATCGTCGGAGGGTCCTACAGTGGTTTCCCATCCCGGGGCTTCCCTTGCAGGTAGCTCGGCGTCAACAACATCCAACGACCCATTTAGATCCACACATTCAATCCTCATACCCAATCTCAACCGTTCAGCCTCGTTGACCGCAAGATCGACGGAGGACAACATCTGAAGGAGAATCAACGCCTCCATCAGTTGGCACCGTCAGTGGGAAGAGTTTTTGTTTTCTAACTTTTCCACCCAAAAAGTTGATCCTTCTCCTTCGATTCAATGACCAGCGATAACCGCAACGATCCTGATGATGCTCGATATCGGCGATCTCCCGGATCGTGATACGTGGAAGATGACGTGTCTCAGAGCTCAGAAGAAAGGGCCTACAGGGGCCGACCAGGCCACCCCTGTGCCCGACCCGCAAGCACAAGCTGGCTCTCCTCAGAGTCCCCATGCACAAATTGGGTTCCTCGGCCTCCCAGCTCGCCTCCGAGCTATCACAGGACCAAGATGCCTCGGCTCTCCCGCTCGCCCCCGAGCTCTCCCGCCGTGGCCACTTTCCTCGATCTCATCGACCGACCAACGGTACCACTCGCAGGCGTAACAGCCGCTCCGCGAATCTCGCCATGCGCGAGATCTTCGCCGGCCACATCCCACGTTCCACGCCATTACGATCCCCATTAACGAGCCTGTCTCGCAATTAATGGGAAGATCCGCTTATCACGCGGGCGTGACGTCGGGAGCGTTACGGCCTGCGTGATTCTCGTGCCTGTCCTGCATGCTGCCGCCGCTATATAAACCACTTTTCCAGAGGGGTCAAGTAAGCTATTTTTACTCCACTAAGTTGTTACTCTACTCGGATCTTGTTACTGACTTGATCATCGGAGGGTCCTCGGTGGTACCAAACCACCCCGGGACTTCCTTGCAGGTACTCGGCGCAAATCTCCTCCAACCCATTGAGATCCATACATCACAGGAGATCACGCTCCAGATCAAATCCCAGCCGTCAACCGTAGCCATCAGCAGATCAATGGGAGACAACATCTGAAGGAGACCGGAAAATCCCCTCCATCATCTGGCGCTGTATGTGGGAAACCAACTCCACAAAAACAAAAGTTCGTCTCCCGATCTCCAACCACATGGCGAGCGATAACCCTGAATATTGAAGCACCAGCCGCCGTCTTCCCCTCAACGGAGGCGCGGATGAACCTCCCCCGGCGATTGTCATCAATGCCCTTGCCGGCCGAATAGACCGACTAGCGTCCATCGTGAAGGTGCTTGTTCGCGTCCAAATGGCAGGGCCTGAACCCCAGATCGTCGCTCCTCCGCCTCGAGAAGAATTCGCCCGCGTCGGCACGGCCGAACACCGACAAGCTACCTCCCACGGCCATAGATCTCCCGGACCGGTACTCTCTGCAGCTCGCTGGGCGCCCCACAACTCCATATTAAGATCCGCCGCCAGAGCGCCTCGCCTCGAGCCTCCTCGCGACCCTTACCCTCCCGAGGAGATGTCGGTCAGCTCGCCTGTTCCCAGGCATGACCAACACCCCCTCCCTCTACGGGGTCGCGAAGACGGGGCTCGCCACGGCGGCTCGAGG
The DNA here is from genome assembly GCA_030015575.1 of Agapanthus africanus. Classification (NCBI taxonomy): domain Eukaryota; kingdom Viridiplantae; phylum Streptophyta; class Magnoliopsida; order Asparagales; family Amaryllidaceae; genus Agapanthus; species Agapanthus africanus. The sequence continues at coordinate 73,006,507 of JASDDO010000026.1, forward strand.
GCTACCTTGCCCGGGAATCTAAGGAACCTCGTCGAGAGGAACCGGGGCCGTGCCTAGACGCGGGTCTCCCACAGCAGAGGCTAGGGATCGAGGGGTGCTGAATCCTCGGGGTACCACTGCCGACTCGACGCCCTCGAGAAGAAGATCGAGGGCATACGTCGGGAAGGTCACCTCTCGGACGACGTGGCTAAGTACGCCGCCGACTCACTCACCAAGCCATTCACCGAGGACACAAAGGTGCCGCCACGCGGCAAGCATTGATCTTTTTCTGGCGAAATCGAAACGACGCGGCTCTGGCGCTTCACCTACCCCACGCATTCAATGTGCATGTTACGCGTATTCGCCGCAACTGTTCCTATTCCCCATACCAACACCGTGGAGGTTGGATAGAACATCATGAAGAGTCAACCGCGCAGCTTCATTGCTCGGTTATCCTTAGCAGGCCTCCCACGGTCCCTCCAGCGCTAAGGATCAAAGCCCTCGTCTAGAGGCAGCCGCGCAGCTACCCTGCCCGGCTATCCCTAGGCGGTAGCTTCCCTACGCACAACGCCAGAGATCAAAGCCCTCGCCAAGAGGCAACCACGCAACTTCACTGCCCGGTTATCCTTAGCAGGCCTCCTACGGCCCCTCCAGCGCTAAGGATCAAAGCCCTCGTCTAGAGGCAGCCGCGCAGCTACCCTGCCCGGCTATCCCTGGCCGGTAGCTTCCCTACGCAAAACGCCAGGAATCAAAGACCTCGCCAAGAGGCAACCGTGCAGCTTCACTGCCCGGTTATCCTTAGCAGGCCTCCTACGGCCCCTCCAGCACTAAGGATCAAAGCCCTCGTCTAAAGGCAGCCGTGCAGCTACCCTGCCCGGCTATCCCTGGCCGGTAGCTTCCCTACACACAACGCTAGGGATCAAAGCCCTCGGTAAGAGGCAACCACGCATCTTCACTGCCCGGTTATCCTTAGCAGGCCTCCTACGGCCCCTCCAACGCTAAGGATCAAAGCTCTCGTCTAGAGGCAGCCGCGCAGCTACCCTGCCCGGTTATCCCTGGCCGGTAGTTTCCTTACACACAACACCAGGGATCAAAGCCCTCGCCAAGAGGCAACCGTGCAGCTTCACTGCCCAGTTATCCTTAGCAGGCCTCCTATGGCTCCTTCAACGCTAAGGATCAAAGCCCTCGCCTAGAGGCAGCCGAGCGGCTACCGTGCTCGGCTATCCCCGGCTGATAGCTCCCTACCCATGACGCCAGGAATCAAAGCCTTTGCCAAGAGGCACCGGCAGTAACCCTGATCGGCCCCATCCAAAAAGACAAAAGCCCTCGCCAAGAGGCACCGGGCAGTAACCCTGCCCGATCCCCGATCCTTAATAGGCTTCTTACAGCCCCTCCCGCGCTAAGGATCAAAGTCATCCCTGGAGGCGGTCGAGCCCGACCCTTGCTCGGCTGTCCCCGGCTGGTAGCTTCCTACCACAACTGACAGGGATCAAAGCCCTCGCCAAGAGGCACCAGACAGTAACCCTGCTCGGCCGCCGTCTTGAAGGATCAAAGCCCTCCCTAGAGGCAGCCGAGCCCGACCCTTGCTCGGCTATCCCTGTCTGGTAGCTCCCTACCCACGATGCCAGGGATCAAAGCCCTCGCCAAGAGGCACCGAGCAGCTACCCTACTTGGTTATCCCCGGCTGGTAGCTCCCTACCCAGGACGCTAGGGATCAAAGCCCACGCCAAGAGGCACCGAGCGGCTACCCTGCTCAGTCATCCCCGGCTGGTAGCTCCCTACCCACGATGCCAGGGATTAAAGCCCTCGCCAAGAGGCACCGAGCGACTACCCTGCTCGGTCATCCCTGGCTGGTAGCTCCCTATCCACGACGCTAGGGATCAAAGCCCTCGCCAAGAAGCACCGAGCAGCTACCCTACTGGGTCATCCTCGGCTGGTAGCTCCCTACCCACGACGCCAGGGATCCAAGCCCTCGCCAAGAGGCACCGAGCGGCTACCCTGCTCGGTCATCCCCGGCTGGTAGCTCCCTACCCACGACGCCAGGTATCTAAGCCCTTGCCAAGAGGCACCGAGCGGCTACCCTGCTCGGTCACCCCGGCTGGTAACTCCCTACCCATGATGCCAGGGATCCAAGCCCTCGCCACGAGGCGCCGAGAGGCTACCCTGCTCGGTCATCCCCGGCTGGTAGCTCAATACCCACGACGCCAGGGATCCAAGTCCTCACCATGAGGCACTGAGCGGCTGCCCTGCTCGGTCATCCCCGGTTGGTAGCTCCCTACCCACGACGCCAGGGATCCAAGCCCTCACCAAGAAGTAGCCGAGCGGCTACCCTGCTCGGTCATCCCCGGCTGGTAGCTCCCTACCCACGACAACAGGGATCAAAGCCCTCGCCAAGAGGCATCTGAAGCCCTCAGAGTGAGGACACTGAGCTCTCTTCGGCTCGGCACATCTGCAGCGGGCAGCCTACTGCCCATCAAATGCCATGAATCTGAAGCACTCTCCAAGAGACACAGGGTATATATAAGTCCGAGCGATCCCCCCTCGACTTCGGGGCCATGGAGATACCTTCTTCCCAACAGCCTTTGCACTTGGAAAGTGATCGAAACCAACTCGACGCGCGATCGCCAAACGAAGAACTGACCTGACATGAAAGCTCAACAGTGCAAGTCCAAATATTCTGCGAGCATTCAGACCGAACAAACTGACATGGAAGCTCAACAGTGCAAGTCCGAATATTCTGCGAGTATTCAGAACGAACAAAGGATAGTGTGCAAGCAATGAAAAAACAAAAGTTTTACTCGCTTAAAAACCAATATCTTTACAAGGGTATTGTGGGCTCCCCAGCCTTATCAAATAGCCCGGAAGCTTACAGAAAGAGAGAAGAGGAAATATCAAAAAAAAAAGGCCTAAGTCACAAGCCCCCCCTACGCCTCACTTCCCTCATCACTGTCTGCCGGAGGCTTGACCACCGAGAGCGGGACCCGAGCACGGAGCTCACCATCGGCAAACTCAGGAAACTGCTCCTTGACGGCATCAAAAGCCTTGTTCCACGCGACGACGGTATACTCGCCAAGTTCGGCGTAAAACTGCTCCGACACCTTGTAATCGGCCACCGCCTTCCTAGCCCGAACCTCGGCGACCTCGGCCGCCTGGAGCGCCTCCTCGGCATCCCTCCTGCTGGCATCTCTCTCCTTCTTCATAGCCACGAAGCGATCAGCCAGTTCCGTCAGCTTCGCCTCAATGATTCGGTAGGACTCGCTCAGGCGACGATAGGACTCCCGACACATTAAGAAGGCAAGCTTCGCGGACTCCGATCGGGCTGCCAGGACATTGGCCCTCTCCCTCTCCAGACGTAGGTCACGTCGCTGGACCTCGGCCTCCGAAGAAGACTCTCCCACCGGCCTCGCAGCATGGAAAGCCCCCTCGGCCTCCATGCGAGTAACAAGGGCGTAGTGTTGAAGAACCTGACGAGAAATGGATGAGAAACTTCGAGACACTCGAGACAAAGAAAGAAAAATCAAAACAACACGAGAAGGAGTTCGTACCTGAACCGCCTCTTGAGCTATGGCCGCCACTTAGGCCCTAAGGGTGCCATGCGGGAGCTTGTCCTTTGCCGACTCTTTCATTCCAGCGAGCAGGCCGGCAGCAATGGAAAGCCCAGACGGAACCGTGAAAACGGCGTCCCCTTCCTGCACGGGAATTCCCTCAGGGACCCTCGACGGCGGTGCATGAGAGACTGTCCTCTTCCTCTTAAGGGGAGTCCCGTCTTCACCCTCCCCTGCATCCCTCGTCTGGGAATCGGAAACCCGTGGATGCCTCAGGCCGCTGCCAGGACAATCACCAGGAGCTCTCAGCGAAGCAGACGGCTCCACCGCCGGCAGAACATTCGGCGCAGGGCTAGAGCCGGCCAGTGGCGCGGCCGCACCACTGGCCTCCCTCCGGGATGAGACACCCAAAGCTCTGGATCGATCCACAAATCCGACCTAAGGAAGAAGAGCGCCGAGCTATCAGGACTTAAAGCGAGGAAAATATGGAAAGATAGGGGCCCTGGAGTGGACCCCATCCCTATTTATTGCTGCCATCACCCTCATCCAACGGCGCCCTTCATCTCCCGCCAAAACGACTCCTCGCGTCCGACGACCCCGATTGCTCCACCTGTCACTCCAGCATTGGGCTGCATCCCATAAGACGCCGCAGGTCTACAACACGTCGCGTCGCCCAACCGACGCTCGACACGTGGACCATCGCTTCAGTGACGGAACGCACGAACCGGCGCACCTTCCTTAAATGCAGAGATCTCGCCCATAATTCGCTGGAAGAAAAGACAACAGATTGCCCGGGAACACGTCCCGACGATATCTTCGAAGGGAGCTCACCCCGGGTGGCCCGACAGTCCACTCTCGACCCGAACTCGTCAGCTGGTCGGGACGAGAGTGGGGGGCTAATGATGATGCTCGATATCGGCGATCTCCCGGATCGTGATACGTGGCAGATGACATGTCCCAGAGCTCAGAAGAAAGGGCATACAGAGGCCGACCAGGCCACCCCTGTGCCCGACCCGCAAGCACAAGATGGCTCTCCTCAGAGTCCCCATGCACAAATTGGCTTCCTCGGCCTCCCAGCTCGCCTCCGAGCTATCACAGGACCAAGATGCCTCGGCTCTCCCGCTCGCCCCTGAGCTCTCCCACCGAGGCCATTTTCCTCGGTCTCATCGATCGACTAACGGTACCACTCGCAGGCGTAACCGCCGCTCCGTGAATCTCGCCATGCGCGAGATCTCCGCCGGCCACATCCCATGTTCCACGCCATTACGATCCCAATTAACGAGCCTGTCTCGCCATTAATGGGAAGATCCGCTTATCACGCGGGCGTGACGTCGGGAGCGTTACGGCCGGCGTGATTCTCGTGCCTGCCCCTGCATGCTGCCGCCGCTATATAAACCCCTCTCCCAGAGGGATCAAGTAAGATATTTTTACTCTACTAAGCTGTTACTCTGCTCGGATCTTGTTACTGACTTGATCGTCGGAGGGCCCTCGGTGGTACCAAACCACCCCAGGACTTCCTTGCAGGTACTCGGCGCAAATCTCCTCCAACCTATTGAGATCCACACATCGCAGGAGATCACGCTCCAGATAAAATCCCAGCCGTCAACCGCAGCCATCGGCAGATCAACGGGAGACAACATCTGAAGGAGACCTGAAAGGCCCCTCCATCAGATCCCGGCATGAACCATCCCGTCCTCCACAACGAAGGCGGGGGCGGTTCCACTCCACCTCCTAACATCATTAATCAGCACGGATCAATAGGCTCACGGCGATGGTGGACGCGCTCGCTCGTGTTCATACGGCCGGCCACGCCGTCTACCCCTCTCCCCCCCGGAATGACGGCATGCGTGAGATTATGGAGGGGCACGGTCGGCCCCTCGATCTCGCTCACGCTCATCTTGTTGACAACGGACACCAGCGTGCAGATTCCGGCAGTCACGACCCATATATGAGGAATGATTCCATGACCTTTTGGGCGCCGGATAGTTCAACACCGAGATCTCAGAGGGGACCGGGCTATCGCTTCAACTCCTGTCGCGTTCTCTCGCCCCGTAAAGAGACGTCGGTCAGGTTGCCTGATTCCAGGTAGGACCAACGTTAGCACACTCATCGAGGCCAGCCTCGAAGGGTCCACCCTAAAGATTTGAGGAACGTGATCGAGCAAAACCGTAACCGCTCCATCGCACAAGCCCAAAGCAGATATAGCAGGAACTCAGATTATGGAGAATCCTCGAGGTACAAACAACTAATCAAGGCCCTCGAAAAGAAAATTGAAGACATGCGACATGATACCCTTTCGGTCGGAGGAGTGGCAAAGTACTTCGCTGATTCGCTCATAAGGCCCTTTACAGAGCAGCTACTAGACGAGCGGGTCTCCTCCAGGAACAAACCACCCAAAGTGGCCCTCTTTGATGGGAAGTCCGACCCGAAGGACCACTTGGACGCGTTTACGGCGGACATAAGCTTCCAAGACAACTCAAATGCAGCTTAGTGACGTGCCTTCTCTACCACCCTCATACGGACCGGCCGGGATTGGTTCTGTAGGCTTGTGTCGCGCTCGATCTCGACCTTTGATGGGCTGGCCACTCAATTCCTTGGTCATTTCGTCAGTAACCGACGGTGGAAAAAGACGGTCGACTACTGTTTCACCATCAAAAGTGAGGAAAAGGAATCCTTCAACGGTTACATCACCCGCTTCTATAATACCCTCTTGGAAGTCCCCGAGCAACGCGACGAAATGGTTATTACCACCTTGAGGTCGGGTCTTAGGCATAAAGAGTGGCTCCGCTCTTTTGCATTAGCGCAACCTAAGACCATGGCCGAAGTAAAATCCTGGACCGAGCGAGAAATCCAACTCGAGTTGGAGGTGAACGCCAACCTATCCCGCGGCGACTGAACGGACCGAAAAAGTTGGGACATAGAAGAGAAAAAGAAAACCGATCGTCCAAAACCTTATTCTCTAAAGTTTCATGAGTGCACTCCTCTGAACGTCTCCCAGACTGAGCTACTAGAGGAGACTAAGGGCGAGAGGTTCTTTAAACTCGCACCGGCTACTCAAAGGTCGGGCAAGCGACTCCGTAGCTCGTACTGTACCTACCATAGGTGGCAGGGACACCCGACCGAGAGCTGCAAACAACTCTATGACTATATTAAGGAATTGATTCGCTCCGGTCACCTGGAGAAATACCTGCAAGACAAGCGGCAGGCAGATCAGGAGAAAACAGACCAACCCCCTCCCGGGGAGTTGACAATCGGGCAGATCATGGTCATCTCAGTAGGTTCGACATTGGGCAACGGGTCTCCTACCACCTCCGACCGATTATGGCCTTAAGTGATCCGCTCCAGAAGAAATGCAAGAAGGACGATCCGATCACCTTCACCAACGAGGACCTCCACGGCTTATCACTCCCGCACAATGATCCCCTTGTGATAACAGCCTGAGTTAACCGATACAAGATCCGGAGAATGTTGGTCGACTCGGAGAGCTCGGCGGATATATTGTTTTATAACTGTTTCCAGCGTATGCGGTTAAATCCGACCGATCTCCAACCGACCTCTCACGTCCTCTCCAGGTTCCCGAACCATTCCGTCTTGGCAGAGGGATCGATCACCCTCCATCTCAACATCGGGGAAGCAGGCAGAACGCGAACCATACCGGTGAATTTCCTCATTGCCAAGATCCCGCCATCCTATAACATCCTCCTGAGATGTCCCACCCTAAACGCCCTCCGGGCTCAGATCTCAACTTATCACGTCACGCTCAAGTTTCCTCTGGACAACGGGGGGTAGGCCGGACCTACGGAGACCAGCGAACCGCCAGGGTCTCTCTAGCCTCATCGTCTCCCACCAAGGAAGAAGTTGATGATTTTGAAGACGAGCACGCTCCACAGCCTTTTCCGCCCTGCCCTCCGCAAGCTTCGCCGCCTCGTAGGCCGTCCGGACATCCCTTTTGAATGAGTCCCTCTGTCTTTTCACGACGTCTGTTCCCCTCCGAATGACGGCGCGACGTAGAGACGTCTTGCCTGAGATTCGGGACAGATGCTATTTGGTTTTATCCATCCACCTCTCCGAAGATGCTAAGTTGATTTATGGCACCGTGTATCGAAGGCTTAGACGGATGCGGCCGATATAGCAGACTTTGTCAAATTCCCCCTCGCTTGAGGGGTTTTTGATTGTGGGGACGTTCTTCCCTGCAGGCGCAAGCCCCTGCAGTTAATTACGCTACCGCATCGCGGTAACAACTTTCTCCTTCTCCAGATGTTCACTTCGTGTCGTGGGTGTTTGTTTTGTTTGTGGTTGCCCGTGGATTGTACACGGAGACTAATTTATGTTGTCGCCCGTAGGACGTGGATTAGTCCAAATCCATATTTTCTTAGATTTGGGTTTGGGGTTTTGGTTTAAGGATATGTTAGCCATATTTGAGGCTAAGATCAACTTAAATGTTTGTTAAGGATACGTTAGTCTAATTTGAGACTAAGATTAGCTTAACTGGATCGTTTAGATCCGACAAGAGAGCATTTGGGGCTCGATTTCCAGTTTAAGGACATGGTGGTCCATTGCCAGTTTAGGGACATGGTGGTCCATCGCCAGTTTAGGGACATGGTGGTCCAACATTCCCATTTTGGGGACGAATATTGGTTTAACGACGTCATAGTCCATGAGTTTAAGGACCCCACAGTCCGTAGCAATATATGGTTGTCGGGACCCGTCACCTCTCTGACGACGTTGAAGGATTACAACGACAAATGTCAGAGGAGCTCAGAGATGTACCCTTGAACCGGGTGTAAATTGATTTGAGAGAGCAGTTGTGCTCGGTTCAATTTAATTTGAGGACTTACGGCCAGAATTGGGTTAAGTCCATTTGAAAATGTTTAACATTTTGTTCATGATTGGCCTGTTTAGGCCTTTGCTTGGGCTCTGCCCTTTTTTAAAAATAATACACAGCATTGGGCTTTTTAATTAAATGCATAGCATTTATTTTGGCCTGTTAGGCCTTTTTAATTGGGCTATGTCCCTTTTCTTTAATAATGCAGAGCATTCAATGGTCTGACAGCGCGCCATGTGGCCTTTCAGGCTTTTTGCGCCGATTGAGGAGCGCAAGGCGCAAACTGATGTGGAGGTGACACGTGTCACACTCTGGTGCACGCAAGTCTGTTAGCGCAGTGTGCTGCGCTAGTGCGCTGCTGACATATGGCGCGCTCTGCTGAGCGCAAGTCTGTTAGCGCAGTGCGCTGCGCCAGTGCACTGCTGACACGTGGCGCGCTCTGATGACTTGCGCCAATCCAAGAGCCCAACAGCGCAAATTAGGAGTGTAGGGCACTGTACAGTAGCACAGAGCGCATCTTGATCTAATTTAGATCAAAGAAAAGAATCTTTTTAGAGGTTCTACCTCAAGATTCAAGAACCGATGGTTCATCAAAAGGCAATGCCTTTATATAGATCAAAAGATCTAATCAATGAAGTAAATTACTTCTGTTTTATATTTTTTCAATTAGATCTTCTTTTGATCTTTTTTCTTTCTTTTTTTTTTATCCAAGATCTTGATCTTGTTCTTAGATCATTGATCTTTTTAGAAGAAATTCTTCTTTTATTCAAAGGTTTACCTTTTTTCTTTCACTTTGAATTCTTCTCAAAGTTTTTAGAAGAGCTTTCTGTATCTCTATCTCTCTGTATTTTAGACTTGGAGTCTAGGGGACTTTATATAGGGCCAATTGATTTGTTAAATTGGTTACAGAGATCTTTCTCTGATTGATTTGGGGATATTTCCCCACCGTTGGATCTTTGATCCTAGGGCTTCTGCTTTACAGAAGGCAATCTTCTTATTTTTAACAAGATTAGAAAGATCTTTCCAAAATTTTATTGTTTAATTGCTGGCACAGTTGGTGCAAGCGCACCTGCGCTTGACACGTGTCGCGCAGCGCAGAGCGCAGTGCAACTGCGCTGACACGTGTCGCGCAACGCAGAGCGCAAGTCAACTGAAGTGTTGCTTCCTTTATTTTTTGTAAAACAGAGCTTTGCTCTGATTGGGGGAAACAGAAGCGTTGCTTCATTTCCCGCCTTGGAATTTGAACAGAGCTTTGCTCTGATTGGGGGAAATAAATGCCCCCCACCGTTGCGCTTACGTGGCCCCAGACGTGAGCGCAGCGGTGGCAGAATTCCAACTGTTGCGCTATCCTTTGGAAGTTGAAACGGCTCTCAATGTCTATAAATAGGACCTTTGGTCCCTTAGATGATTTTCATCTCTCCTTGAGAATTATCTCTTATTCAGAGCATTGCTCTTAGGTTTTAAGAACTTTTCAAGAGTAAAACTCTGTTAAAACTTAGGTATAGTTTAAAACTTTTAAGAAACCAGGGTTTTACCCATTAACAGAGTTTTGCTCTCATAGATCTTTTGATCTAAAGAAAGCCCCTTTAGGGTTTCATTAGTAGAGCTTTTACTCTTTAAAAGAATCTTATTTATAATTTCTTAATTCATTAATGGGGCTTTGCTCCTTTTTTCATGGATCTTGAAGATTTAAGATGGAATTTTATTTTTGATGAATTATATCATCTTTTTAGAGCAGAGCTCTCAATGTTCTCGGGGGCCTTCTTTAACTTCCCTTCATAATTAACTTTGACAGGTGTCACTCTTGTCTGTAGAGCATTGCTCTCGAAGAGTTTAACTTCCTGTGCATGTCTTGAATAAGAAATTGCTTAATCAGTCTTTCTGATAATTTTGTTGATTCTCTTTTACAGAAACAATGGACGCCCACATGTACGATCTCGACGAGATTATCTCTTACGGGGACATCCGCCGACTCGGCCGTTCTCAGAATCGAGAGTTCACCAACGCCGAGTGTGCTGAAATCATGAGTCGCTTCGACGCATACAATGGTCAACTGCTTCCCCGGCGTTCCTCTCTCTTGAAGCTTATCGTGGGAGCAATCTGGGAAGCGCTTCCTATGTTCTGTACTGGTGTGCCACTTGGGGCACTGGACGTCGCCGAGGATAAGGTGCACTCGGTGTACCTGATGAACCTAATCTCGAAGAGACGGCGAGACAATCTTGTCGATCTCTTGCACCAGGCCTTTCAACAGTCCGCCATTCTTGCTGCCTATCGGAGGGTGGAGGACATCAGTGGAGATCCCGACGCTCGTGCTCGCGAAATGAAGCACACTAGGATGGTTCGCCAGGCTTGGAAAGTCTTGGACAAGGTCACTTTCGAGTTCCTCAACCCATGTCCGGGATTTGAGGTTTTGCCGTTGTAATCATTTGGATAATGTCTTTGTTTATTTCTTTATAATTGTAAGAATTTTCCAAGTATGAATGACAAATCTTTTGCCTCCTTCCTTTCATTTTCTACTTTGTTATTGGCATATTCCTTAAGTAAGCGTAGCCTGTAGGTGATATAGCACATCCTGTCTTGAATACTTTGGGGAGTAGTAATGGCTTAAGAAGCAGGTTCAGATCTGCTACCTAAGGCTTTCAACTTTATGAGCCGTGAGGGTCTCATAAAGACTTTTCTCCCTACGAGTCGAGAGGATTTCGTAGGTGTATTTTCTCCTTAGGGGTCGTGAGGACTCCTAAGTGTGTTTTCTCTTAGAAGTCATAAGGATTTTATAAGAGAATTTTCCCTCTTACGAGTCGAGAGGACCCGTAAGCGGTTGTTTCCCTCCTTGTCGAGATTCGACTTTAGAGAGTGTGGTCCATGAATAGTATGCAAGAGTCCGTTTTGGACCGACTTGTAGGACCCCAGTGCTTAGGAAACAGGTTTTTTAATCCCCGCTGCCTAAGGCTTTTCCTCACGAGTCGAGACGAATCGAGAAGTTCTCGCAAAGACACTAATTTCCTCACGAGTCGAGATGAATCGAGCAGTTCTCGCAAGAATATCCTAACGTCACAGTTAACCTTTGCTCTTTACGACAGAGGTCCGTTAGGGTCTTTGGTACTTAGGGTTTTGTCCGTCGTACCGTCGCGTTGGCTGATGTATTCCTCGATAGGCGATCTTGCTGTTCGAGTAGCCTTGCGACTGTCGTGTCTCTGATCCCTTCGGGGGCTGGACAAGACGTCTTCAAGCAATCCTCCTAGGCAGTTTGACCGTCGAAAGAGCAAGCGTTGGGAATTTTGCCATGTCGCTTTTTACTTAAGGTTAGGCTCATTTTGGAGAGCCCCAATGAGTCATAACCACTCCGCGCTGGTGTGGGATGATCTCCGATAGTCTTTCAGGCTTTATATGACTTGCCGTTAAGACCCTGAAGCTAGGAATTTGGCATTTGCTTCGTTTGCTGGCATTGCATCCTCTATATCGAGACGAATGTTGCGGTTGTGTCTAGGTTGCTGGTGAACCATCGAGGTTTGGAACTAGGGATTTTGTCGTGGCTCCTCTTGGTGATGTTGTGTCTGTTGTGTCGAGACGAACGTCGAGGTGGTGACCACTCCGCACTGGTGCGAGATGATCTCCGATTGTCTTTTAGGCTTTATATGACTTGCCGTTAAGACCCTGGAGCTAGGAATTTGGCCTTCGCTTCGTTTGCTGGCATTGCGTCTGCTGTGTCGAGACGAACGTCAAGGTGGTGACCACTCCGCACTGGTGCGAGATGATCTCCGATTATCTTTCAGGCTTTATATGACTTGCCGTTAAGACCCTGAAGCTAGGAATTTGGCCTTCGCTTCGTTTGCTGTGTCGAGACGAACGTCGAGGTGGTGACCACTCCGCACTGGTGCGAGATGATCTCCGATTGTCTTTCAGGCTTTATATGACTTGCCGTTAAGATCCTAAAGCTAGGAATTTGGCCTTCGCTTTGTTTGCTGGCATTGCGTCTGCTGTATTGAGACGAACGTCGAGGTGGTGACCACTCCGTACTGGTGTGGGATGATCTCCAATGGTCTTTCCGGTTTTATATGAGTTACCGTCAAGACCCTGAAGCTAGGAATTTGGCCTTCGCTTCGTTTGCTGGCATTGCGTCTGCTGTGTCGAGACGAACGTTGAGGTGGTGACCACTCCGCACTGGTGCGAGATGATCTCCGATTGTCTTTCAGGCTTTATATGACTTGCCGTTAAGACCCTGAAGCTAGGAATTTGGCCTTCGCTTCGTTTGCTGGCATTGCGTCTGCTGTATTGAGACGAATGTCGCGGTTGTCTCTAGGTTGCTGGTGAACCGTCGAGGTTTGGAACTAGGGATTTTGCCGTGGCTCCTTTTGGTGATGTTGCGTCTGCTGTGTCGAGACGAACGTCGAGGTGGTGACCACTCTGCACTGGTGCGAGATGATCTCCGATTGTCTTTCATGCTTTATATGACTTGCCGTTAAGACCCTGAAGCTAGGAATTTGGCTTTCGCTTCGTTTTCTTTGTCACGTCCGAATCCTGTTGGAGGAAGAACGCTGTCGTGACATTTCGTCTGTTGTGTAGAGACGAACGTCGAGGTGGTGATCACTTCATGTTGGTGTGAGATGATCTTCGATTGTCTTTCAGGCTTTATATGAGTTGTCGTCAAGACCCTGAAGCTAGGAATATGGCCTTTGCTTCACTTGCTTTAGCGTGCCCGAATCCTGTTGGAGGAAGAACACTGTAGTGACATCTCGTCTGCTGCATCGAGACGAATGTCGAGGTTGTCTCTAGGTTGCTGGTGAACCGTCAAGGTATGGAACCAGGGATTTTGCCGCGGCTCCGTTGGGTGATATTGCGTCTGAGTCCTGCCGGAATGAGGAGGAACACTGCTGTTGACGTCTCTTCTGCTATATCGGGACAAATGCTGAGGTGGAGTTAGGATTTTGCCATCACTCCGCTTTGTTTTGACCGTGAGGTCTTTTGTCGGCATTGTATCCGTATCCTGCTGGACTGCGAAGGAACGCCGTTGTTGACATCTCGTCTGCTGTATCGAGACGAATGTTGAGGTGAAGCTGGGATTTTGCCGTCGCTTCGCTTTGTTTCGACCGTAAGGTCTTTTGTCGGCGTTGTATCCGTATCCCGCTGGACTGCGAAGGAACGCCGTTATTGACATATCGTCTGTTGTATCGAGACGAATGTTGAGGTGAAGCTGGGATTTTGCCGTCGCTTTGCTTTGTTTCGATCGTGAGGTCTTTTGTTGACATTGCATCTACATCCTGCTGGACTGCGAAGGAATGTCGTCGTTGACATCTCGTCTCCTGTATCGAGACAAATGCTGAGGTGGAGCTGGGATTTTGCCGTCACTCTACTTTGTTTTGACCGTGAGGTCTTTTGCTGACGTTGTATCCGTATCCTGCTGGACTGCGAAGGAACGCCGTTGGTGATTTCTAAGTTGTCGATATCGACGTCGAGACCCTGAAGTTAGGGATCTTCCTTCGCTTCGTTTGTTGACATTGTGTCTGCAATATTGCGACAAATGTCAAGCTTGTCTCTAGGTTGTCTATGAACCGTCGAGATTTGGCTTCGCTTTCTGGTGGAGCCTGTTGGGAAGATATGGTTCCCTCTTTGTTTATGCCCCTGGATTGTATACAGGGATCGATGTGATCTCACCTGTAGGGCAAAAGTTTCATTCATTTTTTTATATTATTATTTTATTTCCACGATGCTCTATCATTTCAGCTTTTATATCGCGATGGTCGCGATTGCTCAATCATTTCGGCTATTTTTCACGGTGCCCAATCATTTCGGCTATTTTTCTTTTTACTCGCTGCTTTTTATGGCGAGTTGCCTAATCATTTCGGCTGTTTTTATTTTACTCGCTGCTTTTTATTGCGAGTTGCCCAATCATTTCGGCTGTTTTTATTTTACTCGCTGCTTTTTATTGCGAGTTGCCCAATCATTTCGGCTGTTTTTATTTTACTCGCTGCTTTTTATTGCGAGTTGTCCAATCATTTCGGCTATTTCATATGCATTTTTAACTTGCTGATTTTTTATCGCGAGTGTGGAACTTGGAATCTGGTGCCAATCTCTGTATCAGCATCGCTACAACTGGAATATTGCCCGGAGCGAATCATCATTTGCCATGAAAGGACTTGGAATTTGATACCGGTTTAGGCATCAGCATCGCTACAACTGGGATATTGCCAGGAGCGAATCATCATTTTCCTCTGTCGATATTGAACAAAGGTGGCTTAGTAAACAGGGTTAGGATCCTGTCGACTAAGGCTTTTGACTTCGTGGGCCATAAGGGTCTCACAAAGGTATTTCTCCCTACAAGTCGTGATGATCTCGTAGGTGTGTTTTCTTCTTAGGAATCGTGGAGATTCCTAAGTGTATGTTCTCTTATAAGTCGTAAGGATCCTACAAGAGTGCTTTCTCCTTATAAGTCGAGAGGACTTACAAGGGTTGTTCACTGTGCGAACATATCCCTAGTCACGGGTGAGACTTTGCTGGGGAAATACTTATTCGCGCCTGTGGATTGTATACAAGGGTCAGCATTGAGCCGCTTGTAAGGCAGTATTGGAGGTTGTGGGGGGGGCGCTTAAGAACAGGTTCAGGTTTCTGTAACTCAAGACTTTTGAATCTTATGAGCCGTGAGGGTCTCATAAGAGGGTTCTCCTTACGAGTCATGAGGATCTCGTAAGTATAATTTCTCCTTAGGAATCGTGAGGATCCCTAAGCGTGTTGCTCCCTTGTGAGTCGTAAGGATCTCACGCGGGTGGTTTCTCCTTACAAGGTCGAGAGGACCCTGTAAGTGTCTTTTAACGAGATTGCGCCCTTTCGGGTTTTCACAAACACTCGCCGGTAGCCCTGCTGTTTTTACTCACGGAGCCCTTTCGGGTTTTCATTCGTGCCCATTTTGCTTATGGACATACCGTTTTCTTCTTTTTTTATATTCTTTTTATTCTTTTTTTCTAACGAGGTTGCGCCCTTTCAGGTTTTCACAAGACTCGCCGGTAGCCCTGCTGTTTTTACTCATGGAGCCCTTTCGGGTTTTCATCCGTGCCCATTTTGCTTATGGACCACGTCAGCCTGGGGATGCCGCGGGTTGGTAGTAGTTTAACGACATTTCGGTCATTGGGAAACGTACGATTACGCAGCTAAATTTTGCCGCAAATCTTCACATGTTTTGTGCCGGAGGTGGACTCCTTGAAGAGAGGGATGAGGGCGACTTCTTCGTCAGAGTCGCTTCCAAAGGTGATAACTTGCGATCCCTTGGTGTCGGCTATGTGACAACTGCCAGCAGCTCTTTCACGCTCATATGTTGTGCTTTTCCGTTCCCGACAAGCCTTGCGCTTCACTTGTTGAACGTGTCGTCGATGGGCAACATATCCCTGCCACCAGTTTTTAAAGGCTAAGCATTCCTCAGTGGGGTGTGCAATCCTCTGATGGTATAGGCAGAAGTTAGGATGTATGTCTGCTTCATCAAGACGTATATTGCCAGGGGAATTTCCTTTGAGAAAGGGCAACTTCATTCCTATTGTCAGAGCCCTAGCGAATTGATTCCTTACTTTAAGCTTGATTTTGCTGGCGATAGGGACGCTTTGCTCCATTCAGGGCGTCTCGACCTTTTCCTCCAGTCGTTGGCGTTTGGCCTTTTCAAATATAGCCAGTTCACGCTCTCGATTGGCTTTGCTTTCCTGACGGGCTTCGTTTAGGAATGCATCAATCATTTCGTCTGATGGTTCTAAAAGTTCAGGCTCAAGATTTGCCCCCGGTTTCCCTGCGTCAGGAGTTTCTTCACTGTCTATCGACGAGTGAGAGATCACATGGCAACCCGCTACGTAATCCTCAGATTCGTCCGACGATTCTTCTCCATCATCTCGGTCTTCAAGGACGTGGCCAAGGAATTCTTGGAGCGTGATTGGAGTCCGCGCCTTCTGGTTATACTCTTCCAGCGCGTCGATTTGTTTTTGCAGGTCCGTGCGCTTGTCGCCAGGCTTTACGGGCTTTTTGGATCTCTTCTTCTTTTTCGAAGATTTCGACGGCTGGGTGTGCGAGCTTTGGCTATCACCACTGATCTTTGGAGTTGGGTGCGGCTTTAGCATCCCTTCGATGACCTCGGGTTTCATTGGATTTTTCCACCTGATTGTCGGGCATGTCTGGAGATCATTCAGTATCTTTTTGGTTTTGGCGGAAAGCACGACCTCCCATGGAGCTTCTTCAACAAAAGAACAAGTTGCCCCCGGCGTGCCTATCTTCTTTAGAGTGTGCGGCTGTGGTGGGTTTACTTTCCACTTTTCAGACAGCTCAAACTTGCCTTGTAGGTACTGATCCTCGATCCATCCCTTAAAGACGAAGCAATCCTCGATCGGGTGACTTACCGTTTGGTGGTAAGGGCAATAATTGGGATTATTCACCTCGCTGGGTTGCGGTGGTCTCCTTGGATTCGGGAGATAGATAAGCCTATTGCGCATCGCCAGCTCGAACAGCCTCTTCGTTTTATCCCGCGGGAATGAGTAAGGGCGCTTCATTTTCTCATTATAATACCGTCGTCTCTCTTCCAGTTGATCCGCTAGCTTTGGGGCACTGGGCTACTGTTGGGTGTTCGCAACGAAGGTCGCCTTCCCTTTACCCTTGTCGTTTCGGGGTTCCGGCTCCGGAGGAGACGGTCTATGACCCATTTGATCCATCTGGGCTAGCTTATCAATTAAAGCCTGGAACGTGGTCGGCTTGAAGAACATCATGAATTGCGAGATGGTTGCTTGCGGATCAAGAGTGCCCATGAACATGCCTACCGCAGGTGCTTCTTCGATGCGCTGTTCGCATTTCAACCACAGATTCCGCCACCGTAGTGCGTATTGACCCAAGTCTCGCCTGGCTTCACCTTGGCATTAATCGGTGCCGTTATCGGGGTGCGTTCACTAGCACTCACGAATCTTTGTGTAAACAATAGCTCCATCTCCGCAAATGTTTTGACAGAGTCGTTAGGTAGCTCCGAATACCATTCAAAGGCCGTTTCTGCCAAGCTGCCGACGAATTGGCGAAGCAGCAGTTTGTCGTCGCCTCCAGTGTTGCCGCATAAGGTCCTGAATTGAGCGACGTGCTGATGTGGATTCCCTGTCCCCTTGTACATATGAAACTTAGGGATCGTATATCCCGGCGGGTAACTGATTTAGTCATACCAGCCCAGGTAGGGTCGTCCGGTTCTAACAATTTGCCCAGCCGCTTCATTCGCCTGATGAACTCGTATCTGCTGAGCTATATAGTCGTCTAGTGCAGCTTTGGAAATGGTTTCCTCTTTGGCTGCTGAAAGAGCCAGCGGTGGATTAGATGTCTCCTCTTTGTCGTTTCCAACAATGATTGGAGGGTCTTCAGCTGGAGGGTCCGGCTGTAACATTATTCCTACCATGTCTTGGAAGAGAAGCGCCATTTGTTTTATGTTAGCCGCTTGCTCTGCGACTTCTTTGTCCTTCTTTTCGAGGACTCTGCGTAGGAAGTCAGCATCGGTTTCTTGCTCGTGACGCTGTTCTGATGATGCCTCCGAGCTTTCTTTTGGCCCGGTAAGTGCGGCCATTACAGTCATCATCTCCTGAAGCTTCTGTTGTTGCTCCTGTGCTTTTGTCACGGATCGGATGAGCGGTCGGTGACCCGTCGAAGCACGGCCTTCCTCCTTTCCGGAAGCCATATAAACAGTATGGACCACCATGCTCCCAGACTTGGGGCGTTTGTGCTCAGCGCTTTTACGGTTCGCCATGTTCACAGGGGCTTTTTGCGGCCTCCTTTTCTTTTGAGTGATTGACGTTGAGGGAGCCGTTGCAGTGGGCACCCAGCCAGCTGTTGCTTTTTCTGGCTTGACAGAGTAGTCCTTCTCCTTTCGAACCTTCATCTTTTTCTGTCGGCGGAGGTAGTCTTGATCAACAACCGAGTCTTGGACTTAACGCCAGACTTTGTAAATCTTAGAGGACAGCAGCTGAGGGGGCTGCTCCAGCTTCTTCTCTGTATCATTCCCCACAGGTGAAGGAGTTCTCTTCAGCACTGCAGTAGGAGATTTTCTGCCCACCTTGTTGAGCAGTTCAAAGCAGTTCTCGGTTGGAACAGCAGCATCGATCCCCACCGTTGGAGCTGGTGGAGTAAATCCAGAGGGAGATCTGCTCCCAGCCATCCGTACTCGGCGCCAGTGACGACGGCGAGCATGTCGCATGGATGGCGTTGGTTCAGCCGCAGGGGTGACCTCCTCATGCCCCCTGTGTTGGTCAGAATTCGCTGTTATCAGCCTTTTAAAGACCGACGCCCGTTGAATGGGGACGGCCAACCGATCGAAAGCAGACTTCCGAGTAGGGGAAGCAACCTTGGTGATTTCGCCTGGAACAGGAGCAGGTTTGGTTATCCGCTTCGGGATAACGCCTTCTGGTATTGCAGGCTTTTTCATGGGCCCGTTGGAGCTCTGGCCTAGTCTGTTAAAAACCGAGGCAGTGGAGTTGGGCGACCCGTTGAGAGAGGCCGCGGTAGTTGTAAGCCGATCAAAGACCGACTTCTTTGGAGCTTCTTGTGACATCATTGGGGTATTGAAGCTCATCAGTGCGAGCATGGTCCCGAAGAATAGTCCAGTGGTGGCTTGAGTCACCTGCTCCACTGGCATCTTGAAAAGGGAGGCCGCTCGGGGCCCGTAAGTCACTCCTCCAGCAAGGACGGAGTGAGAGTTGTAGTTGCACTTAGTGCAGTTTGAAGCCATTGATCTTCTGTTTTCTGCACGGAGCAAGACACCAAATCTAAGTATCTCGAATCCACAGGCAACCACAGCAAACCGCGATTCGTACGCGAACATGACACACGAAGTGTGGAGTGGAAAGAGGAAGAGGTCCCACCGGGCGTGCCAAAATCTGTTCCCCTCCGAATGATGGCGCGACGTAGAGACGTCTTGCCTGAGATTCGGGGCAAATGCTATTTGGTTTTATCCGTCCACCTCTCCGAAGATGCCAAGTTGATTTATGGCACCGTGTATCGAAGGCTTAGACGGATGCGGCCGATGTAGCAGACTTCGTCAGATTCCCCCTCGCTTGAGGGGTTTTTGATTGTGGGGACGCTCTTCCCTGCAAGCGCAAACCCCTGCAGTTAATTACGTTACCGCATCGCGATAACAACTTTCTCCTTCTCCAGATGTTCACTTCGTGTCGTGGGTATTTGTTTTGTTTGTGGTTGCCCGTGGATTGTACACGGAGACTAATTTATGTTGTCGCCCGTAGGACATGGATTAGTCCAAATCCGTATTTTCTTAGATTTGCGTTTGGGGTTTTGGTTTAAGGATACGTTAGCTATATTTGAGGCTAAGATCAAGTTAAACGTTTGTTAAGGATACGTTAGTCTAATTTGAGACTAAGATTAGCTTAACGGGATCGTTTAGATCCGACAAGAGAGCATTTGGGGGCTCGATTTCCAGTTTAAAAACATGGTGGTCCATAGCCAGTTTAGGGACATGGTGGTCCATCGCCAGTTTAGGGACATGGTGGTCCAACATTCCCATTTTGGGGATGAATATTGGTTTAAGGACGTCATAGTCCATGAGTTTAAGGACCCCACAGTCCATGAGTTTAAGGACCCCACAATCCGTAGCAATATATGGTTGTTGGGTCCCGTCACCTCTCTGACGACGTTGAAGGATTACAACGACAAATG
The DNA here is from genome assembly GCA_030015575.1 of Agapanthus africanus. Taxonomy (NCBI): domain Eukaryota; kingdom Viridiplantae; phylum Streptophyta; class Magnoliopsida; order Asparagales; family Amaryllidaceae; genus Agapanthus; species Agapanthus africanus. The sequence goes on from JASDDO010000026.1 coordinate 73,026,514, forward strand.
TCAGAAGAGTTCAGAGATGTACCCTTGAACCGGGTGTAAATTGATTTGAGAGAGCAGTTGTGCTCGGTTCAATTTAATTTGAGGATTTACGGCCAGAATTGGGTTAAGTCCATTTGAAAATGTTTAACATTTTGTTCATGATTGGCCTGTTTAGGCCTTTGATTGGGCTCTGCCCTTTTTTTTAAAATAATGCACAGCATTGGGCTTTTTAATTAAATGCATAGCATTTATTTTAGCCTGTTAGGCCTTTTTAATTGGGCTCTGCCTCTTTTCTTTAATAATGCAGAGTATTCAATGGTCTGACAGCGCGCCACGTGGCCTTTCAGGCGCTTTGGGCCGATTGAGGAACGCAAGGCGCAAACTGATGTGGAGGTGACACGTGTCACACTCTGGTGAGCGCAAGTCTGTTAGCGCAGTGCGCTGCGCCAGTGCGCTGCTGACACGTGGCGCGCTCTGCTGAGCGCAAGTCTGTTAGCGCAGTGCGCTGCGCCAGTGCGCTGCTGACACGTGGCGCGCTCTGGTGACTTGCGCCAATCTAAGAGCGCAACAGCGCAAATTAGGAGTGCAGGGCACTGTACAGTAGCGCAGAGCGCATCTTGATCTAATTTAGATCAAAGAAAAGAATCTTTTTAGAGGTTCTACCTCAAGATTCAAGAACCGATGGTTCATCAAAAGGCAATGCCTTTATATAGATCAAAAGATCTAATCAATGAAGTAAATTACTTCTGTTTTATTTTTTTCAATTAGATCTTCGTTTGATCCTTTTTCTCTTTCTTTTTTTTTTATCCAAGATCTTGATCTTGTTCTTAGATCATTGATCTTTTCAGAAGAAATTCTTCTTTTATTCAAAAGTTTACCTTTTTTCTTTCTCTTTGAATTCTTCTCAAAGTTTTTAGAAGAGCTCTCTGTATCTCTATCTCTCTGTATTTTAGACTTGGAGTCTATGGGCCTTTATATAGGGCCAATTGATTTGTTAAATTGGTTACAGAGATCTTTCTCTGATTGATTTGGGGATATTTCCCCACCGTTGGATCTTTGATCCTAGGGCTTCTGCTTTACAGAAGGCAATTTTCTTGTTTTTAATAAGATTAGAAAGATCTTTCCAAAATTTTATTGTTTAAATGCTGGCACAGGTTGCGCAAGCGCACCTGCGCTTGACACGTGTCGCGCAGCGCAACTGCGCTGACACGTGTCGTGCAGCGCAGAGCGCAAGTCAACTGAAACATTGCTTCCTTTATTATTTGAATTTTTAAAACAGAGCTTTGCTCTGATTGGGGGAAACAGAAGCGTTGCTTCATTTCCCGTCTTGGAATTTGAACAGAGCTTTGCTCTGATTGGGGGAAACAACGTCATAGAGCCCGTTGACCTCCTCCATCTGGGCCTGAATAGACCGGTTATAGTCAATCAGGAGTCGATGGGACTCCTTCAATTTGGCGACCGTCAAGCCTTCCGCGACCAACCTCGAGTCCAGGAGGGCGGCCTTATCCTCTGCTTGTTTCGGCTGAGAGAGACGGTCTTCCTTTCAAGAAGAAGATTCACCGGCCTTCTTCATCGCCAGGGCCACCTCCTCGGCCTCCATGGCGGCAAGAAGGGCGCAATGCAGGAGGACCTCTGGAAAACACGAACCGTTTTAGGAGCTAAACAGAGAAAAAAAACATTTGAAGAAAATTTGGGAAAGTTACCGACCTGAACGGCCTCCTGAGCTATCGCTCTGCAGAATCTTGGCCCCGCCACCTTCTCTATGTCCGCCAGTAAACTATCAGCCACGAAAAGCCCCGAAGGCACCTCGATGCAGAAGTCACCCTCCTGCACCTGTATCCCGGCCGGGGATGGCCGGGAAACCACCCTCTTCTGTCTCTTAAGCGGAGATTCGACAGGGGGCGGAACCTCCATCCTGACCCGGGACGCCGAATCCCGTGCATGCTTCTGCCCTCCGCCGCAGCGTTCCTCCAGAACGTGAGGGGCAGCGGGGACCCTAGCGGAAGGGGCTTGCCGAGGAGCCGTGCTCGGTGCGGATCGGGATGAGCTCGTGCCACCGCACTTCCTCCCCTGCGCCTAAGTGGCCATGGCAGCCATAATTTTCGAGCGATCCATCGGCTCTGCGGAATACACATAAGAAAAAGAAAGGAGGGGGCGGCGACAAAAAAATAGCAAATTATGATAAGATTATGCTAAGTCTAAATAGATCGGTGAAGCCCTAACTTACCCCCAAAGTGCGCGGAACTGAGTCCCTCCCAGCTCAAAGCCTACTCGAAAAGCAAGACATCGGCCCGCTGAATCAGTTTCCACTGCGACACTACCCTCGCCTCTGGGGCATTCGACTTTTTGACCCTAGGGCAATCGGCCCTATGCCACTTGGTGGACACCGGCCAATCCTCACCCTTCGGAAGCCTGACGAAGACAAACTTCTCCTTCCATTCATGAATGGAAGAAGGGACGACCACTACCCCAGACCCGGCCATCCTACCTTTATGTTTTTAAAAGAAAGGTACATCCAGCTCGGTTCGTCCTTGCTGGTACCGGTATGATTCTTATAACAAAGAAAGGAGAGGAGAAGGCTCAAGTCAAATGGGATTCGATCAATCTTCAACCGGACCAGAAACCGGAGGAGGATTCTCCACAAATTAGGTGCTAGCTGGTCCGGAGTGAGAAGGAAGCAATAGAGTACGACACAAACTTCAGGTGAGAAGGCAGACATATCCCTGCCCAGGACACTTCCAGGTACAGGGCAATCTCATTTCCCTACACCTGATCTGCTCGCTCACCCTCCCTAGACAAACACATTGAATATCCAGGGGGAATGTGGAAACGAGCCCGGATATCAGAAAGCCTATCCATGAGATTAAAAATCGAGGGCGCATCGCGAGTATTTTCGATGCGTACCTTGGGGCCCCTCTTTGCCCCCCGACGACGAAGGACGAGGGCATCGCCCCCTTGGGGGGTGAGCCCGACGCAGAAGATAAAGAGGAAAAGGAAGAAGAACTTCTTCGGCTATCAGAAGCCGAGGAGGAAGAAGACCCACTAGACTCGGCTGAAGAAGACCCACTAGACTCGGCTTCAGAAGCTGAAGTCTCATCGCCCGACTCGACCCCAACTACATCTATGGATATTTCGGAAGAAGACATCTAACCTGATTCAAGAAAGGATTGGCCGAAGAAGGGTTTTTGGCTGAGATTCCGATCTAAGCAAAGGTGTGCCAGGAAATTTTCAGGCGGCTGGAAACGAAAAGGGCAAAATATCTGCCAAGGAATGGCATCCCCCTATTTATACACTTGGCAAGAAAACATCCAACGGCCCCAACCCGTTCCCACTGAAATGAAGCGTCACACCCAACGGCCACAAGCACTCCACGTAGCGATCAACCATATGACACCTCCCCTCACTCGGATTCGAACGACAACCCTTTGCGTCCCGTCACCCTGTGGCGGACACATGGCATGAAAGCCAACAGACCAAGCGAGCGAAATAGCGTACACTTTAAAGCGCAATCATTTCACCGATTCGCTGACGTCACCAAAGATAAGCGCGGAAATCGAGGCGCCTCATGAGTCGCCACCTAGATCCAAGAATCCAAGAGGCGTAGCCGCCAAACGTCGCGCTTTCCTCAGACAACCCATTACGAAGAATCCTCGGCCCCAAGACTGCATTATTGAAAACCGAGCAGGCCCTTCTCGACCCGACCCATAAACAGGTTAGAACGAGAGTGGGGGGCTAATGATGATACTCATAAGTGGGAATTTTCCGGATCCCAACACGTGGTAGGTGACGTGTCATCCATGTAAGCTCGCTATATTCCTGGGGGCTGGGGAGCGGGAGTAAACATAGCGCATTGCGGACATTCCTCATCGGCTCGCCCCTGAGGTTGCATCCGACCTTTTAGAAGACCTCTCCGGAGTATATTCCCTCTTTGGCTGACTGCCAGCCTATAGCTCATCTCCAAGCTATCCGATAGCTGAGGCTCCTCAGCTCACTTTCTTGTCTCCGAGCTATCCCATATCCGAGATTCCTCAGCGTTCCTGTTTGGCCTAGAGCACGAAGCCCGTGCGCCCCCGTAACGGCTCCATGTATCTCGCCATGACTAGATCCCCGCCGCTCCACGTCCCACATCCCACGCTAGCATATCTTGTCGTTAATTAGCGTACCTTGCCATTAATGGGCGTGTCCTGCCATCAAGACGAGCATGACGCGGGGGCGTAACAGACGGTGAGATCTCGCATCGGCTCGCTCTATGCGACCGCTATATAAACCCCTCTCCTAGAAGACCCAGGTGCGTCGAACTCAATCAAATATGCTGCTATTCTGCCTCAATATTTCTCGGTACTTACTTGATCGTCGGAGGGTCATACGGTGGTTTCCAACACCGGGACTTCCCTTGCAGGTAGCTCAGCGTCAACAATATCCAACGACTCATTGAGATCCACACATTCAATTCTCATATCCAATTTCAACCGTTCAGTCTCACTGACCGTAAGATCGATGGAGGACAACATCTGGGGAAGAATCAACGCCTCCATCAATTTTATATATGAATTTCATAAGAATTAGATATTGCAAATTATTAATTATATAATCATATGAGGATATTGAAGGAAAGGTGTCGTAAGAGGGAATTTCTTCCTACGGCGTCGAAAAAATACATCCAACATTTTTTTCGACGATCGGCACTTATCACCACTATCTTTATCATCTAAGATGTGGATATACCAAATTTCATATGATTCCATCACCATTTTTTTCAACGATCGGCACTTATCACCTCCATCTTTATCATCTAAAATATAGATATACCAAATTTCATATGATTCCACCATTTTGCTAATTCAACGGTGAAAAAATGGTGGAATCATGTGAAATTTGGTGTATCTATATCTTAGATGATAAAGATGGAGGTGATGGGTGTTCGATCGTCGAAAAAATGGTGGAGGTTGTATTTTTTCGACGCCTTAGGAGGAAATTCCTCCTATGGCCTCTTTTCTTTATTATTCTCTAATAATATAATTCTAGTTTAATATAAGAGAATGACGGAGGAAAGAGGCCCTAGGACTTTTTGCGTTAGGTGGCGGCACAAATGACGTCCTCCACCATTTTATTCGACGATCGGCACCGGCCATTTTAATCTTTATCGTCTAATATGTTGATACACCAAATTTCAAGTGATTCCAACACTTTTTCATCATTGATTTAGTGGGTGCAAAATTAACGGTTTACCGATAATATAACCTTTTACATGGTCAAGTCAAATTAACGATGAGTCAAACTTAATGCTAGAGCATATAAATAAATAGTAAATGGGCCCATGTAAAGGACCAAAGGTGATGATGAAATTAAATGCCATAATGGTCTATTAAATCCCAAATGGCTATATGGCTCGTGGATTAAAGCCTAATTGTGGCTAATTTATCAATATATTTAATAATCAAGTTAATCTTAAATTTCTGCATATCCAAACAATTCATTATTAACTAATAATCCTAAGCTAATTTTTAAAAAACCAAAAGTTAATAAATTATGTAGAAGAAAAAGTTATAATAATACTCCCTCTGTTTCAAAATACAAGTCTTTTTTTTTATCTCTTTTTGTTTCAAAATATTAGTATGAGAATATTTTTTCATTACCAAGACACTTTTATTATTTGATTTTCTAAACTAACCCTCAATGAATTTCTTATTAAGCTTCATGCTTATTCAAATACCAAGAAAATAATTAACATTAATAGAGTCAAAATGGATAATTTGCATTCATGTAATCATAGGTTTAATTTTTTTTCAATGGGTGTGTAAAAGCAAAAATGAACTTACGGTCTCACCTTCACATTCATATAGGTGAACTTCATACTCCTGTAAGCATGCACACCCAAGTTATAAAGACATAAATATCATTAATAATCACAATAACTCATTTCTCTAACAGTACAGATTAGATGCGCCATAGGATTGAACACCGAGTATAGACTTCAAAACTGGTGTGTGCTATTCATAGGCTTCCTCTATCATTGCAACTTGCAAGCTTTGTATACCATGTAGTATCTCATTTTAATTAAAGTTTTTCTTTTCAAAACTTAATCAAAAAAAAAGAATGCGTGTTTGGTTATGTGGGATCGAAAACTAATATACACCATGGACATGATTTTGATATGAAAACGATTTCTTTTAATTTTTTAGTTAGGCCATATGGCAAAATATTATTAGTTACAGCATAACAAGTTATCAGCTGAGGGATCGTGTTTTTATCACCATAAAATTTCGCCTTCAACAAAAACCATGGCAGCCATCAAGTCCCAAAATTTTCTCTTGGATGGAAGCTTGCACCGTACCCGCGCTTGCATAATAGATTTATCCCAAATTGACCAATAGCCCCATTGTCCATTTTTGTTCTCTCCTAATAATTATTATTTGTCACCATCCCCGTCGGAGCCCGGTCTCCTTCCTCGGTTTCCATCACCCTCACTGCTGCAATTATTGTCGTCTCAATAATTGTCAATAACACATGTTCGATCTCGAAAACCGCAAGTAAAGGTTCTACGGTCTTACCGCTAGAGTAGAGTGACATTTGCAGGCAAACTATATATAGGCTTATAAGTATACATGCCACAACCTCATGCACATGCATCTTGCTCATATATATCAAAAGCAAACCAACAGAGCCATGGATGCAAAACGATCATCAAACCCTCCTCCTCACGTAGCCATCCTCTCAAGTCCCGGCGCGGGCCACCTCACGCCGCTCCTCAAACTCGGCCGTCTCCTCCACCGCCACCACAACCTCTCCGTCACCATCATCACCCACTCGGACTTCCCCCCTTCCCCCTCTGTCCTCTCCTCCCTCCCGGACGGCTTCTCCGTGCAGACCCTCCCGTCCATCCCCCTCTCCCACCTCCCTCCCGACGCCCGCGTCGAGACCCGTCTCTCCACCCTCCTCTCCCTCTCCGCCCCCCACGTCGAGCGCACCCTCCTTGCGTTGAAACAATCCACCGATCTCGTCGCCTACATCACCGACATTTTCTGCACCGACACTCTAACCGCAGCGAAAGCACTGGACGTCCCCGGATACATTTTCTTCACGTCGAACCTTTTCCTGCTGTCGTTTATCCTTCATTTGCCGACGCTCGACCAAACGACTTCCCGCGAGTTCCGCGACATGCCCGAGCCGTTGCGGCTCCCTGGGTGTGTCCCGCTCTGGGGTAAGGATTTCATCGATCCGGTGCAGGACCGGAGCGACCAAGCGTATGAGTGGATTCTGCATATGTCAAAGGGGTTTAAAGAGGTTGACGGCATGTTTGTGAACAGCTTCGAGGCCTTGGAACCTGATGCTGCTAAGATTTTCGGTACTACTAAGAACCAAGATGGCTTGCCTCCGGTTCGCCTCATCGGACCGGTTTGGCGAGGGTCGACCGGAGAAAACGACGGGTCTGAATGTCTGAAGTGGCTGGACCGGCAGCCGCGTGGCTCGGTGCTGTTCGTGTCGTTCGGGAGCGGCGGGACCCTCTCGTGCCAGCAAACGAGAGAGCTGGCATTAGGTCTGAAAGAGAGCAAGCAGAGGTTCGTGTGGGTGATACGGACTCCGAGTGATTCGGAGTCCAGCGGCGCGTTTTTCAGGGTCGGAAATGACAGCGATCCCTTGGACCATTTGCCCGAGGGGTTCTTGAGTGAGACCAAGGATTCGGGGCTTGTGATTCCGAATTGGGCACCGCAGATCGAGATCCTGAGTCATGCTGCTGTCGGAGGGTTCATGACGCACTGTGGATGGAATTCGGTGATGGAGAGTCTGATGAATGGGGTGCCGATGATCGCGTGGCCGCTGTACGCTGAGCAGAGGATGAATGCGGTGATGCTGGTGGAAGGAGTGAAGGTGGCGCTCAGACCGGAGGCGGGCGAGACCGGGTTGGTGAGACATGAGGAGGTTAGGGAGGTGGAGAGGGAGTTGATGGAAGGGGATAAAGGGAAGGCGGCACGTCGCCAGGTTGAGGAGATCAAAGAGGCCGGAGTGAAGGCATGGGAGGAGGAGGAGGAGGAGGAGGAGGAGGGGGAGGGGTCTACGTATATGGCACTTGCGTTGGTTGTGAATAAATGGAAGAGTGGATGCGGTGTATGAATTTTAAGATGCGTTTATTGATTTTCTTTTATCTAATTCCCTCGTGTCTTAGGGATTGTGTTCATACTCACATAATTCATATATTATAGTGCGTATTCGTGTGAATTCTTGATCGGCCGAATTAATCGCGGTTGCCGTAAACATCGAATAATTCGTGAATTCTTCACGAGTAATTCGTGAATTATTCGTCGAGAAAACAGCGAATAATTCATAAAATCAAAAACTAGCGTTTCATATATTAATTTCTTGTTCGAAATCCTTTCCGAACACTTTCCGAATCTTTCCCGAATGCCTGCCGATTTTTTCCGAATAGTTCTCCGAATCCGAATTTTCGATCTCGCCGAATTATTCCCGAATCACGAATTTGTGACTATAATTGTGTGTGTATGTTTTTATTCTTTTATTTTGAAGTGTTTTCCTTGGAAATGTACGCAATCCTGATTGTATGATTGTTGATGTGAGAAAATCTGACAATTCCAAAAATGCAAAACGTGTGAGCCGTGATCTCTGTATCAAAGTTGTCAGATATATTACGACAATCGTTAACTTGTCGAATCCTCTTCTTTGTCAGAGCTGCGATTGAATGCTTATAGCTTTTTTTTATATATATATTTTATACTGTATCAGCAACAATCTCATTTGTTTCGATAAAGAGAGGGTTGTAAGGATGGTTGCCCTCTTGAGGAATGCAGGCAGGGGTCATAAGACTGGGTTGGAAAGAAACAAGACTGGGTTGGAAAGAAACAGAAAGGCTCCGTTGCAAATCAAATCCATCTCTAGCTAATACTCGAAATTCTAAGTGAAAGAAATTTGAATCAAAACAAACTTATCGATTATGTAAGGAATGAATCGATAAAGATAAATAAGGACAGGTTCCTATAGAATATTGTATTATTATTTTTTCATCATTTGTATTCTTTCTTTGCTATGGCCACCCAGAGGAGCACGAAAACGCATAACCAATAGTTATTGAAGTTTAGTACTCCTTCCGTCTTTTTTTTCTTGTCATTTTGGAGCGAGAAAAGTGTCACTCTTTACAGGACATTTTTGGAATAACGAATAGATCATTAATGATATAAATATCAATAAATGATACAGTACCAAAAGTAGCTAGAAAATTAATTACTGATATTAAAAAAATAATAATATTTTTCTTAATAGTTGAGCGCATAAATAGTATGGTTATTTTAGTGGTGATGTGGCACTAGATTAATTGCTGATATCAAGTAAGTGATAATGATTTTCTTAATCCGTGTGTATTTCTCTAAAATGACAAGTAAAAAGGAAGGGAGGGAGTAGTTTAGAAAGTAATGCACTCACTATGAATTGTAAATTATTTTTGCTCTGTCGAGAAGATCACGAAATTGCCCTGAAAGTAACAATTTGTGGGCAATTTTTCTCTTGGGATTCGCTCATTGTTTTTCCTGCGCTTAATTGAAGCAATAAAAGGGGATAGGATGCATGATTCTTAATCAAAAGGCAACAAGGCAACGTGATAATTAATTTAACTTCTTTTAACCAGTTTTGATGAGACATCATCTTCAAGATGTGGAAAAAATTGTCTTATTAATTGACTCTCCTGTCCCCATGAGGCCCACACAAGTGAAGACAACCATGATAGCGATGTTGAATTAATAGGTGATGGATCTTTTTGAAGGCTTGATAGCCATGTTGCAGAGAAGCATGGGGAGCACAAAATCAAGAGGGATGAATCCAATGGCACCGATCACACCCACAATGCCACCAATAAAGGGAAGCATTGCAGCCATAAATGCACAAAATACCATGCATAGGGTTCTTAAGATGACCCTAGGGACAAGGTTTCTCTTTGAGAATATCCCTTGGTCGGCATCAGCTGATCTCTTCTCCATTATCTCATAAGCCACTTGAGAGTAGACCTGCATAATTTGTTGAAGGTTGGTGAGAGGTCGATTACTCGCATTCAGTGGGGGCCGGCGAGGAGTAAATATATCCTAAGGACAGCGTTGGTTTTTTGTGATTTTTCTATATCCGTGATTTTCCAAAGAGTCACAAAGCACACCAAGAGTCGTAGCGGAAAAATAATCTATTAGAATCGCGTGCAAACAAACTACTTGAAAAAAAATTTACTGGACAATCTACTAAAACAATGCAAATTATAAAACGCACACCAAACAATACAAACACAAGATTTACCCGACGACGAAAATTTCCTCTATTAAGAAAGTATTACAGGAGAACGCCCTCTTCGATCACCGTCCAAATACAATGTCCAATCTATATACAAAATCCTCTCTCTATCTCTCTCGGCCACAACTTGCCGCTAAAGAAGCCACAGCTTGCCGCTAAAGAAGCCCTCTGTGCATTTTAATTGTGAAGCAATTAAAAAATAAGGCTTACAGTGATATATATAGGCTTAGAGATATGAATAGACTTTAAGTACTTGATTATCTCAAACAATCAACTAAAAACAATCCTAAACCTTTTAGAAACCGACCTGGACTTTGCCAGCATCCATGCGCATGCCCATGCAGTACACATGCATGGTTTAACCTGGGCTCTGATGGAGGTTGGAATCTCTCTCAGATGTTGTGCTCCGTCGATCTTGCTGTAAGCGTTACTGAACAATTGAGATTGAGAATGAAAGTTGAGCGTGTGGATCTCAATGGGTTGGTGTTGACGCTGAGCTACCTATAAGGGAAGTCCCGGGATGGGTGACCACCGTAGGACCCTCCGACGATTAAGTAAGTATCGAGATATAAAGGCAGGGTAGCGGCGTTGGTGTTGGCGCTGAACTACCTGTAAGGGAAGTCCCGGGGTGGGTGACCACCGTAGGACCCTCCGACGATTAAGTAAGTAAGTATCAATGGGTTGGTGTTGGCGGCAGCTCCTCTTAGGTCGCTGGATCCACGTTGCGGCTTATGAAACGTCTCAGTTCCCGCGTGTATCTTTAGTGAAGTCAGTGGATCAGCAAAATGATTGTGCATTTAAAGAGGGGGTGCCGTTTCTGTCGGTTGGATGGAGGCAGGCGAATCTTCCTCGCGAGAAGAGGGGCTTCTTGGCCGGCAGCAACAGGCTGAAGAGAAGGCTGTCCTCCTCGACTCTAGGTTAGTCGCGGAAGGTCTGACGGTTGCCAAGTTGAAGGAGTCCCATCGGCTCCTGACCGAATCCAACCGGACTATCCAGGTCCAGGCGGGGGAGGTCAATGGGCTCTACGATTCCATGAAGAGGCAGAGGGACTCGTTCAAGCAGGATTCCCGGGCAACCTGCGAGGTGGCGAAGCTCACGAAGGGAGAGCGGAAAGGGCCGTGGAGGAGTATAAGACCTCCGACCAGTTATACCTCGACCTCGCCGATTCTGCAGCCATTGGGTGACACAATGCCCTCGACGCCGTTAAGGAGGCCGTGCCCGGGTTCGACGATCGGGAACTTCGCGTCCGATATCCCCTAGCTGAGCAAGTGCCACAGGGTAAAGGTGCTGAATCGGCTGGAGAGCAGGTGGCGGTGGTCATGGACGCCGAGCCGGAGGTCGCCATTGTGGCCCCCGATGGAAGCGCCGAGCCTGGGGGAGGACCGTATGAGTAGGAAACCTGAGTCATCTCTCTCTTTTTATTTTTTTGTTATCAATTTTGTACGCCTCCGGGCATTTTTTGTAAGGCTGGGGAGCCCAAAATACCTTATACATAATTTTGAATGTGAATAAAGTAATTTTAGCTCATAAGTGTTTTTGCCTTTGAATCGCTTTTTCTCCCGCAATCCTTTTTACCTCTCAAGTGTTTTATCTTGCAAGTGTTTTTAGCTTTGAAGCCTTTTTCTCCCGCAAGCCTTTCTTCCTTGCAAGTGTTTTATCTTGCAAGTGTTTTTAGCTCTGAAGCCTTTTTCTCCCGCAAGCCTTTCTTTCTCGCAAGTGTTTTATTTTGCAAGTGTTGAGCGAGCGCGATATGAGAGCTAAGCCAAGCATAGGCAGACCGGTGCCCATCCTTTCCCCGGAGCCGAGGCGACGATCATGCATCGAGTATGAATCGAGCGAGAGCCAACGGTAGGCAGACCGGTGCCCTTCCTTTCCCCAGAGTCGAGGCGGCGAACGTGCATCTCGTCTGGATCGAGTGCCAAGGGTAAGCAGACCGGTGTCTCCTATATTTAGGTTTTGATTAGGATGAAGAGGGAACTACTCGGCCACCTCTTAACGAGGGCTTTGGATCCGCGGATTGACCGGGCAGGAAGCTGCCCTCAGCGGATGAGCCGAGCAGGAAGGTACTCGGCCGCCTCTTGTCGAGGTCTTTAGATCCGCGGATTGACTGGGCAGGAACCTGTCCTCAACGGATGAGCCGAGCTGGAAGCTACTCGGTACTAAGCCGCCTCTTGTCGAGGGCTTTGGATCTATGGATTGACTGGGCAGGAACCAACCCTCATCGGATGAGCCGAGCAGGAAGCTACTCGGCTGCCTCTTGTTGAGGGCTTTAGATCCGCAGATTGACTGGGCAGGAAGTTGCTCTCGGCGGATGAGCCGAGCAGGAAGCTACTCAGCCGCCTCTTGTCGAGGGCTTTGGATCTGCGGATTGACCGGGAAGGAAGCTGCCCTCAGCGGATGAGCCAAGCAGAAAGCTATTCGGCCGCCTCTTGTCGAGGGCTTTGGATCCGCGGATTGACTGAGCAGGAAGTTGCCATCGGCGGATGAGCTGAGCAGGAAGCTACTCGGCCGCCTCTTGCCGAGGGCTTTGGATCCGCGGATTTACTGGGCAGGAAGCTGATCTCGGCGGATGATCCGAGCAGGAAGCTACTCGGCCGCCTCTTGTCGAGGGCTTTAGATCTGCGGATTGACTGGGCAGGAAGCTGCCCTCGGCGGATGAGTCGAGCAGGAAGCTACTCGGCCGCCTCTTGTCCAGGTCTTTGGATCCGCGGATTGACTGGGCAGGAAGCTGCCCTCGGCGGATGAGCCGAATAGGAAGCTACTCGGCCGCCTCTTATCGAGGGCTTTGGATCCATGAATTGACTGGACAGGAAGTTGCCCTCGGCAGATGAGCCGAGCAGGAAGCTACTCGACCGCCTCTTGTCGAAGGATTTGGATCCGCAGATTGACTGGGCAGGAAGCTGCCCTCAGCGGATGAGCCGAGCAGGAAGCAACTCGGATACCTCTTGTCGAGGGCTTTGGATCCGCAGATTGACTAGGCAGGAAGCTGCCCTCGGCGGATGAGCGGAGCAGGAAGCTCCTCGGCTGCCTCTTTTCGAGGGCTTTCTGAATTCGATAGTTTTTCTTTGGGATGTCGTTCAACCTTCCGTGACCCATATAGATGGGAATGGTGACCGTCATGGACGACACGTGGTAGTACCGTATCGGGAAAGTGCGTTATTCCGTGATTTGCATTGTTGCACGAGTAGATCTCGGCCGTTGGAAGATATTTGTTAAGGCTATAAATATCGAAGGTATGGTCTCACCTTCGAATTCTCATATCAGTTTCTTCCTAGTCTTGTGTTTCTCGAAGATGACCGGCCGTGTATATACCATCAGGAAGATCGTTTCTCAGGACGATGTGTATTTTTATAATCTTGATCGTTCTGAAGAGACGTACGAGGTAGTGATAGGCCGCTTGGAAGACCACTGTGGGTGCTTACTTCCCCGGCGATCTCCTCTCCTTCAAGTGCTAATCTACGCGATATGGAGGACTTCCCTGGGTCTGTACAACACCCTATCTCCGCAGTTGATGGATGAGGCGTTTGATAAAATGTATGCGGTCCACGAGCTTGGTCTGATCTCAAAGAGCAGACGGGACCGCTCGGTGGACCATCTTCTTGAGAGTTTCCAGCAAAGGTCAGTCGTTGCATCTTTCTCGGCGGATGGGGATCCCGGCGAGTACTTGGCTTCTAGGGTCTACAGGTACTATCAGAGGGTGCGGGCGGAGGCTGCTTGGGCTCGGCTGAAGGAGCTTTCTTCTAAGTATCACCGACAATGTTTTCTTAATCCTCGCCCTGCTCTACTGTAATAGTTGTAAGGCTGGGGAGCCCATAATACCTCCGAATAAATAAATTTGTCTTTGGTTATGGTGTATTATCTCTTTCCTCCTTTCCGTACCTCCGGTCTATTTGGTCGCCTCTGAGCAGGTTGGAGTTCACCTCTGACTCGAGTTGGATTTCTCGTTCGGTCCATGCTTTCACTTCGGCCAAGGTCTTAGGTTGCGCCGATGCAAAAGAGCGGAGCCATTCTTTGTGCCTAAGACCCGACCTCAGCGCGGTGATAACCGTTTCGGCGCGGTGCTCGGGGACCTCCAGGAGGACGTTGTAGAAGCGGGTAGCATACCCCTTGAAGGATTCCTTGTCTACGCTCTTGATGGTGAACAGGTGGTCGATCGTCTTTTTCTGTCGTCGGTTACCGACGAAATGACCGAGAAATTGGGTAGCCAGCTCGTCAAAGGTCGCGAAGGAGCACGGTGCAAGCCCTCGGAACCAATCCCGACCAGCTCGGATGAGGGTGGTGGGGAAGGCCCTGCATTGAGCCGCATCCAAATTGTCTTGGAAGCTCATAGCGACCATGACGCGTCCAAGTGGTCCTTCGGGTCAGACTTTCCGTCAAAAATGGGCACTTTGGGCGGTTTGTTCCTGGACGAGACACATTAGGATAGGAGTCGCTTAGTAAATGGTCTTATGAGTGAATCAGCGGAGTACTTCGCCCTTTCACCGACAGTGTGGTCATCCTGTCGTATGTCCTCAATCTTCTTTTCGAGGGTCTCGATCCGTTGGTGGTACCCGAGGATTCTCCATAGTCGGAGCGCCGGCTATCTCTGCTCCGGGTTTCCGCGACGGTGCGGCTTTGGTTTCGCTCTATCACATTTTTTAAATCCTCGGGCGAGGCCCTTCTTGAGTCGTCCTGACGTTCGCCGTTCGGACGGCCTCGACAGGAGTGGGGGTGTTAGTCGTGCCTGGAAGCAGGCGAACTGACCAACACCTCCTTAGGGGGTGAAAGTGCGCGGTGGGCGTCAGAACGACGGCCTAGTCTCCCCTGATATTGGGGCGTTGAACTTTCCGGCGCCTAACGGGTCATTGAATCATTCCCCGCTTGTAGGTTGTAATTGCCGGAATCGGCGTGCCGGCGTTCGTTAACATCAGGGTGAGTGTGATTGAGGTCAAGGACCTGAGTGCGCATACCCACCAGCATGCATACGTCCCCATCTTAGGAGGGAACTGCGGTTTGGTGGGCGTGGCAGGCAGCTTGAACGCGGGCGAGCGCATCCACTATCGTCGTGAGCCTGTCGATCCTAGTGGATAAGGTATTGATGATGTTAGGAGGGGGAGTAGGACCGCTCCCGCCTCCGTTATGGGGGGCGGGGCGGCTCGTGCTGGGATCATAGCAGTCGTCGCTTACCATTGAATCGAAGGCGGGGGATCAACTTTCGTGGTAGAAAAGTCTTGTGAATTCCCACAGACGGTGCCAATTAATGGAGGTTGGAATCTCCCTCAGATGTTGTCCTCCGTCGATCTTGCTGCAAGCATTCCTGAACGGTTGAGATTGAGAATGAAAGTTGAGCATGTGGATCTCAATAGGTTGGTGTTGATGCCGAGCTATTTGCAAGGGATGTCCCGGGGTGAGTGACCACCATAGGACCCTCCAACGATCAAGTAAGTACCGAGGTATAAAGGCAGGGTAGCGGCGTATTGGAATTGATTTTGACTTACCTGAATCATCTGGAAGAAGGGGTTTATATAGCGGTCGCGTGGGAGCGATCCGGTGCGAGATCCCCGCCGTCCGTTATGCCCTTATGGCACATTCACGTTGATGGCGGGACAAGTCCATTAATAGCGAGATATGCTCGTTAACGGAGAAACATGCCAGCGTGGGATGCAAAATGCGGAGTTGTGGAAATCTCATTCTGACGAGATACGCGGAGCCGTTACGGAGGCACTTGGGATCCGTGCTCCTGGTTGGACAGGGAGGCCGAGGAATCTCAGCTTGGTGGGTAGCTCGGAGTTGAGCGAGGAGGCCGAGGGGTCTCGGCTTCCTTAGCGCATATGGTGGGTACTCCGGGGAGGCTCTCCCGAAAGGTCGGGTACCACCTCGTCACGTGGTCCCGAGGAAGACTCGTAATATGCCGCACTGATTCTCCGTCGTAGCCCTTAGGGGTCTAGAGGGTATGCGCTGACGACACGTCATCTCCCACGTATCGCAATCTTGGGTGTTCCCGTTCATGAGCCTCATCAAGCTCTTTCTTTTTTTCTTTTTGGGCTTAGCATTATAGGAGATGACTCAATATCTCCATGAGATATTCTTAGAGATAAGTTTGGAATTTAAATTAATGATTAATTTAAATCCCCACTACGTGCACTACATAATTCAATCTTGGGCTTTTGGGCTCTTGATCTCGGGCTCCGAATTTGTAATCAATTTCAACAATCTCTATCTTGATTCAAATTCATCACAATCTCAACGCTTTCTTAAAAAACTTAGAACTCCTACTCTCGCCGTCGCCGTGTTTCATCAATCAACTAGACAGATCAAGTCCAAGTACTTTTTGAACTCAAAATCCGGAACCATCCACGTAAATGCAACTGTCGGTCTCTTATGGGTACCAATCTTCGTAAGAACCACAACCGTCTTCCTATCCTCCAAGAAGAACATTCTCACATCCTGTGGAACACCCAAAACCAACTATCTCTGCAAATAACTTGTCTCCTAAACCGCCTTCAAGACGGTCAGCAATCCTGCATCTCCTGTTGATACCGCGATAACAATCTGAAGTGTCGATCTACCTGACACTGCATCCTTGTCCTTGTAACTAGTCCTCGACCTCTATCTATCCCTATCGCCAGCTATCCCTGATGATGACACCTGTCACGCCCCGCTTTCCAGTGTACGGCGAAGGGGACGCGACGAGGTCCGCTACGTATATACTTAGAAGTACATACGCTAAGCGTAGCTAAACAATATAAAGTAAATCACAAGAGACAAATGATATAGAAATAACAGTAACTTTATTAATAACATTCTTTGTACAATACATGAAAAGGAAAATACAACTGAAATAAAGATGCCTAAACAGTGGCATAACAGGGAATGGAAAGTACTGAAAAGAAAAGTGTACAATGAAATTATACTGCAGAGTCTTCGGCAATTTGCTCCAAGTCTTTTTATGTTGGCTCAACTTCTGCCGGGTCCAAAACACCTGACGACATTCAAAGAAGAGAGAAACAGAATGTCGTCAGCGAACAGGTCGCTCGGTAAGTCCCAAAGATGGGGGAGAAATAGACAAGAGTAGGAGAGAGAGAGAGCTTTCAATATTGTATTGTATTGTTGTAATGTTGTAATGTTCTATTAACGATGTTGTTTGTAGCTTGGTACAAAAGAATGCCAGTGTATACGAGAGGGGTCTCTATATGCTAGAGACCAGGGCAAACGGAAATATAGTACAAGGCTCCGTTATACAACCCGGAACAACGGCAACTGGATTCAGGTTAGGTGTCTTAAATCTGACCGTCTCGTGCCACCTTTAACACCTTCCATACCAATCTACCCCTTAAACCCCGCGATGTCTTGTTTGTATTGTTTTGTATAAGTTGGGTGACTGACCAAAACCATGATATCAGTAAGCATGTTGTAACTGCATAATCAGGTAAATGGAATAACAGGATAATGGATGTATATCCATGGTTTGATTCAGTCAAATTGAATAGATTGTTAACTGGATTCAAAGATTCATGTATTCATATTGAGTTGGAATATAAAAGAATATAGATTGACTTGAATCATATTCAAGTCAGAAATAGTCAGACTCTAACCCGAGTCAGACTAAAAGAAAGATAATTTGAAGTTCAATAATTGTTAGGGGCCTTATTGTAATTTATAAAACTTGAGGGGGTTTTATGTAAAAAGTATTATTGTACATTTTTTCAAAATACACCTCAAGTATTTATTATTCGTCTTTATAGTTATAATGAGTGTGAATTTTATTTGTGTTATTCTAGTGAATATATCCTAATAAAAGTATTAATTGATTTATTTGAAACTCATGGTATTTTAATGTAACTTTTAATCTTGTAATTTTAAAAAAAATGGAAACTTTATATTATAATAAAATAGGTGTCTAAATGATAATTAAATATATATTAATACAAGAATAATTTTAAATAAATATTTTATTTTCCAAAATCACATTTTTCTTAAATGCCGTATTTTAAACCCTTCGAGACCGAATGCTCCTTACGGAGGTCTGAATCTCGCACTACTAGCCCGCGGGTGCACGATGAACCGTACTATCCCTAACGGGTTCCCCAAAGATGGGTTGTAGCGGCGCTTTGCATAGGTTTAATAAATACTATTCATTTAGAAAAAACGGTTTTATAAATATAAGCTATTTATTTGTAAATTTCCGTATTTTAGTTTCTAGGGTTTCCTAAGCAAACTAGCCTATTTCTAAGGTCTAAACGATAAGTCATTAGAAGCCTCAAATCGCCTCTTCACCGCCAATTGCGGCCAGCTAAGTGCCAGGTAAGTGGGAAGGAACCACAGTAGTGGGCCTAATTAAAAACCACTAGCCTTGACACACTTGCCTAGACACCACAAAGTCAGTTTAGATAAACGATCGATGTCCATGACATATCGTGCTTTTATTTTAAAAGATTTTATTTAGAATTGTGTACAACTTAAAGCTTTCAAGAAAAAGTTTATAAAGAATATGGTATTTTAGTGAAAAGTTTTGTATTTTCGTATTCTAAATTTTAACGATATCAATTAAGGTTATATTTGCGTGTGTGTGGAGGTAGGTCATTACCTCGTGACTTATTTTAGGGTTTAATGAAGTTTTAGAGGTTAAATATGATGTATTAAACTTGAAGGTATTAAAGCGCAAGAATACGGTATTTGAAAACGTTATCATTTCATGTGTGAAAACTCATTCAAATTGATTTCTATAAGTTTAGTGATCAAGATAAACATATTTAGGAGTGAGGGAATTAATTAAAAGGAGAAAAATAAACTTCATGGTATTTTTATAAAAAGAATACGGTTTTACAAGAAAAATATCATTTCATGTGAGAAACTTTATTTAAATTGGTTTCTATGTGGTTAATAGTCATCATTAATATGTTTAAGTATTATAGATTAGGTGACAAGTGGAATTTTGTAGAAAATCCGAATAGGAAATCGGTTTGTTCCGATTTCCGTCGGGTTCCAAAAAGTCGTATTTTTTTATTAAAAGAAAAGAGAGATAGAAGAGATGGGACTTACGGGTTTGGACAAGCTAAGGAGGCTAAGGAAGTGGTGGTTGTCGGTGCGTCGAAAATATCGCGAAGGTTCTACTACGATCGCCGGAATTCGCCGTCGATTTCGGCAGCGCTTCGCCTTTCGCTCGTTTTCTAATGTACCGAGTTCTCTTGAGATTTTGGGAGAGTGGACTTAGGAATTTTGGATGAGAAGGTAGAGGGTATGGGGGTTTATATAGGGTTAGGCTAGGGTTAGGGTTTTAATTAAAAAAATATATAAAAATATATATAAATCATTAAAAATCATTAAACCTAGGAGTAAAAGGGATTTATTGGCCAATTTAAAACCGATTCAGGTATAATAAGTGTGCAAGAGGGTTGACCAAGTCAAGAGCCAACTTTTCTCAGTTAGTGACTCGGCCGTCCGGCCAAGTCCGGCCGGCGGTGCCGGACCGAGTCGGCCGATTCGCCAGCCGGCGGCGCCGAGTCGGGCCGAGTCAAGGTTCCAGTGGCCGGGGATTTTCCTGGGGTACAATTTGGTATATTTACTTTTTCAAGTCCAGTACATATTTTGGGAGTTATGGCCTTTTGACCGTTGACTTTCCAAAAAAATTAAAACAAAACAATATAAAAAATAATGTGGAGCATGGGATTTGAACTCTGGTGGCTTGGTTCAGCAGTGCAAGGTATTACTAATGAGCTACAAGCTCCTTCTTGTAATTATTGTGGTATTTAATTACTTAAACTGATAGCAGCAAGAATAAATACTCCTAGTATACATTAAATTTAAAGTAATTTCTTGTACACTAAAAATGGAGTTATTACATTCTTGTAGCTTGTAATTAAAAACAAAATAATTACCTATATCTTATGCTCATGCTAAGATACCCCTTTGTGGATTTTAAAAAAAAAAATTTGAAAAAAATTTTGTATAGGAAATTTAGGGTTGTTACATTCTACCCTCCTTATAAAAATTTCGTTCTCGAAATTTGTAAATGGAAAGTGTAACAGTGCAAAGAAGTTTGGTGGTTGCAGTATAGATAGTGTATAAAATAACAAAGAGATACAAGGGTGAAAAAGATTTACCGGTGTTACCTTGACCTACAGTCTCGGCTTCTACGGCTTCTAATGTGAAGGTCTGTCGCCGTGGTATATTCCTTCTGGCTGGAGGCACATTCTGCCTTTGAGGCCTGTTTCTCTACCCTCTAGACATGTCCCTCATTGCCTGTTGGAATTGGCGAGCAGGCTGTGCAGGTGGTGGATCAGGTAGTGCAGGACGAGTTGCAGGAGCCCGGATGGTTGGCCGCTGCGGTTGGTTGGTGTGTGTGTGAGTTGAGTTGTATCTATATGGACATGTCTCAATTCTGTGATTGGACGCGCCACAAACTAGGCATAGGCCTTTTGCGCGCCTACAATCCTTCCACAAGTGTCCTTCCCTCTTGCAATAAAAGCAAAAATCGGGTCTTGACCGATCCTTAACTTCTTCCAGTCTTCTGAGTTCAACAGCTGGCCTTGAAGAGGCCCCTCCTGCCATTTTAGTGGCAGGATGTTTCACTCCTGCAGACTGAGGTCTGCCCCTTGACTTTATCACTGCTTCATAGCTGCGGGCAGCTTCCAGAGCATCTTCATGAGTCAAAAATTTCCCCGTGGCTAGGGCAGCCTGAATCTCCGTGTCCAGTCCTTGTTGAAAGCGACGAGCTCTGATATCGTCCGTCGGTATCAAGTGTGCTGCGAATCGGCTTAACATGGTGAATTCAGCATCGTATTCATCTACTGATTTGTCCCACATCGATCCTTGTTGTAGATGAATGAACTGCTGCTCCATTGCAAACCTGGCAGTCGCTGGAAAGTATTTCGCGTCGAACTTCTCACGAAAAGTCTTCCATTCAATCGGCTGTACCAGACGGCTTTCTTCCGCCTTCCACCAGTTGCGAGCATTATCCGTGAGCTGTAGTTTTGCTACACGGACCCAAGCGATGTCTGGCACTTGAGCTGCTGCCAGATCATCTTCGATGCCTTGTGCCCATTCTTCCGCTTCAAGAGGGCTTCCTTTTCCAGAGAACTGCTTGGGATGTAAAGCCCTGAATTGCTTTACTCCCGGTGCATCAGTCTCAGGACGGTTCAGAAGTTGTTGTTGTCCCTCGAGAAGGCTGTGGATCGCCTCAAATAGCATTGTTTGCTCGGTGGGTGGTGCAGGAACAGCAGGTGTGAGAGGTAGTGCTGGAGTTGGAGGTGTGTTGTTGACATTGGTGCTGGTGTTGTTCGGGGAATCCATAACCCTGAAGAAAATTTGGGTTGGGACAGATTCAAATGATAAGATTTAAGGAATATGAAATTGTAAGATTCAAGGGATATGAATTGTAAAAAATGTTTAAGTTGCTGGTTCTTGTGTTATATTGCTTAGGTTGTTCACGCAGACCAGAACTGCATGACAGGGATTCATACAGCTCTGACCTGCACGGGCCACCAACAAAACCTGTCACGCCCCGCTTCCCAGTGTACGGCGAAGGGGACGCGACGAGGTCCGCTACGTATATACTTAGAAGTACATACGCTAAGCGTAGCTAAACAATATAAAGTAAATCACAAGAGACAAATGAAATAGAAATAACAACAACTTTATTAATAGCATTCTTTGTATAATACATGGAAAGGAAAATACAACTGAAATAAAGATGCCTAAACAGTGGCATAACAGGGAATGGAAAGTACTGAAAAGAAAAGTGTACAATGAAATTATACTGCAGAGTCTTCGGCAATTTGCTCCAAGTCTTCTTATGTTGGCTCAACTTCTGCCGGGTCCAAAACACCTGACGACATTCAAAGAAGAGAGAAACAGAATGTCGTCAGCGAACAGGTCGCTCGGTAAGTCCCAAAGATGGGGGAGAAATAGACAAGAGTAGGAGAGAGAGAGCGCTTTCAATATTGTATTGTATTGTTGTAATGTTGTAATGTTATATTAACGATATTGTTTGTACCTTGGTACAGAAGAATGCCAGTGTATACGAGAGGGGTCTCTATATGCTAGAGACCAGGGCAAACGGAAATATAGTACAAGGCTCCGTTATACAACCCGGAACAACGGCAACTGGATTCAGGTTAGGTGTCTGAAATCTGACCGTCTCGTGCCACCTGTAACACCTTCCGTATCAATCTACCCCTTAAACCCCGCGATATTTTGTTTGTATTGTTTTGTGTAAGTTGGGTGACTGACCAAAACCATGATATCAGTAAGCATGTTGTAACTGCATAATCAGGTAAATGGAATAACAGGATAATGGATGTATATCCATGGTTTGATTCAGTCAAATTGAATAGATTGTTAACTGGATTCAGGGATTCATGTATTCATATTGAGTTGGAATATAAAAGAATATTGATTGACTTGAATCATATTCAAGTCAGAAATAGTCAGACTCTAACCCGAGTCAGACTAAAAGAAAGATAATTTGAAGTTCAATAATTGTTAGGGGCCTTATTGTAATTTATAAAACTTGAGGGGGGGTTTATGTAAAAAGTACTATTGTACATTTTTTCAAAATACACCTCAAGTATTTATTATTCGTCTTTATAGTTATAATGAGTGTGAATTTTATTTGTGTTATTCTAGTGAATATATCCTAATAAAATTATTAATTGATTTATTTGAAACTTATGTTATTTTAATGTAACTTTTAATCTTGTAATTTTAAAAAAAAATGGAAACTTTATATTATAATAAAATAGGTGTCTAAATGATAATTAAATATATATTAATACAAGAATAATTTTAAATAAATATTTTATATTCCAAAATCACATTTTTCTTAAATGCCGTATTTTAAACCCTTCGAGACCGAATGCTCCTTGCGGAGGTCTGAATCTCGCACTACTAGCCCGCGGGTGCACGATGAACCGTACTATCCCTAACGGGTTCCCCAAAGATGGGTTGTAGCGGCGCTTTGCATAGGTTTAATAAATACTATTCATTTAGAAAAAACGGTTTTATAAATATAAGCTATTTATTTGTAAATTTCCGTATTTTAGTTTCTAGGGTTTCCTAAGCCAACTAGCCTATTTCTAAGGTCTAAACGATAAGTCATTAGAAGCCTCAAATCGCCTCTTCACCGCCAATTGCGGCCAAGTAAGTGCCAGGTAAGTGGGAAGGAACCACAGTAGTGGGTCTAATTAAAAACCACTAGCCTTGACACACTTGCCTAGACACCACAAAGTCAGTTTAGATAAACGATCGATGTCCATGACATATCGTGCTTTTATTTTAAAAGATTTTATTTAGAATTGTGTACAACTTAAAGCTTTCAAGAAAAGGTTTATAAAGAATATGGTATTTTAGTGAAAAGTCTTGTATTTTCGTATTCTAAATTTTAACGATATCAATTAGGGTTATATTTGCGTGTGTGTGGAGGTAGGTCATTACCTCGTGACTTATTTTAGGTTTTAATGAAGTTTTAGAGGTTAAATATGATGTATTAAACTTGAAGGTATTAAAGCGCAAGAATACGGTATTTGAAAACGTTATCATTTCATGTGTGAAAACTCATTCAAATTGATTTCTACAAGTTTAGTGATCAAGATAAACATATTTAGGAGTGAGGGAATTAATTAAAAGGAGAAAAATAAACTTCATGGTATTTTTATGAAAAGAATACGATTTTACAAGAAAGCTATCATTTCATGTGAGAAACTTTATTTAAATTGGTTTCTATGTGGTTAATAGTCATCATGGATATGTTTAAGTATTATAGATTAGGTGACAAGTGGAATTTTGTAGAAAATCCGAATAGGAAATCGAGTTGTTCCGATTTCCGTCGGGTTCCAAAAAGTCGTATTTTTTTATTAAAAGAAAAGAGAGATAGAAGAGATGGGACTTACGGGTTTGGACAAGCTAAGGAGGCTAAGGAAGTGGTGGTTGTCGGTGCGTCGAAAACGTCGTGAAGGTTCTACTACGATCGCCGGAATTCGCCGTCGATTTCGGCAGCGCTTCGCCTTTCGCTCGTTTTCTAATGTACCGAGTTCTCTTGAGATTTTGGGAGAGTGGACTTAGGAATTTTGGATGAGAAGGTAGAGGGTATGGGGGTTTATATAGGGTTAGGCTAGGGTTTGGGTTTTAATTAAAAAATATATAAAAATATATAAAAATCATTAAAAATCATTAAACCTAGGAGTAAAAGGGATTTATTGGCCAATTTAAAACCGATTCAGGTATAATAAGTGTGCAAGAGGGTTGACCAAGTCAAGAGCCAACTTTTCTCAGTTAGTGACTCGGCCGTCCGGCCAAGTCCGGCCGGCGGCGCCGGACCGAGTCGGCCGATTCGCCAGCCGGCGGCGCCGAGTCGGGCCGAGTCAAGGTTCCAGTGGCCGGGGATTTTCCTGGGGTACAATTTGGTATATTTACTTTTTCAAGTCCAGTACATATTTTGGGAGTTATGGCCTTTTGACCGTTGACTTTCCAAAAAAATTAAAACAAAACAATATAAAAAATAATGTGGGGCATGAGATTTGAACTCTGGTGGCTTGGTTCAGCAGTGCAAGGTATTACCAATGAGCTACAAGCTCCTTCTTGTAATTATTGTGGTATTTAATTACTTAAACTGATAGCAGCAAGAATAAATACTCCTAGTATACATTAAATTTAAAGTAATTTCTTGTACACTAAAAATGGAGTTATTACATTCTTGTAGCTTGTAATTAAAAACAAAATAATTACCTATATCTTGTGCTCATGCTAAAATACCCCTTTGTGGATTTTAAAAAAAAAATTTTGAAAAAAATTTTGTATAGGAAATTTAGGGTTGTTACAACACCAATCTGAAGTGCGCCTCTAACTGAGAAGATACGGGCTGAGTCTCTTTCCCATACTAAGCGAGAATCTGCTCGATATACCGCTGCAACGGATGCAACTCCCCATCCATGACAATATCCATGCCACAAATCTCGCATGCAAACTTTCTGTCGAACTCCCGATCCCATATCCTCGGAGCTTCATCCCTAACCGCTCTCGTGCGCCTAAATACCATAAGCCTTCGCACAACTGGCTGTACCGGACTCTCTGCCTGAATCGAAATATCGACTACCTCATCTATAACATGGACTGAAGCCTCGAACACCAACTGGCTCAGTGATTCTGTTCCCTGCTCACCATCTGACTGAGTCTGTTTTTTCCGAGAAATCGCAGACTTATCCACTATCATATTTTGGCTAATTACTCTACCCATAATACCAGGACACTACAACATGTACCCTTTTGCTTCGATTCTAGAATTATGAAGCCTCGAGTAATTCCCAGCCCCTTCGGTCCATACATCTTTGGGAATTATCTTTTCTGCTGCCGTCGATGGTGACCGATCGATGAGGTACTCGGCAGTAGATAGAGCCTTCACCTGAAGCTCCCTCGGAATTGCAGCCATAAGCCGTGAATACTTGTTCTTCCTAAACACCTTCCGAACAATCCGCTCTGCTCCGCCAATATACCTAAGATGAAAAGTGGTGTGATGCACGATCCTCCTTGACTTGCTGAACTCTCCACCATGATCGGAACGAAGAATCTTCGCACGCTTCCCTAATTCCTTCTTCACAACAGCCTTCCTAAAAATCTGAAAATTCTCCACCTTCGGCTCAACAACATACAACCACAACTTCCTTGAGAAGTCGTCAATGAAGGAACCATGATGACTGTTCCTTTATAAAAAAAAAAGAAAGAAAAGGAGAAGAAAGAGAGAAAAAGTGATGGGAAAATTTCCACTAATAAAACATCACGTGCCCACACGTGAGCGCCTATATAAAGATTATATGCACTGGGTTTAAGCAATTGATAAGCCTCACGTGAAAGTGCGTGACGTCTATATACAAAGTATATAGGCGCCATATTAAAACAAATGACAGGCCAGAAAGCTCACGTGTCAGCACGTGATGCCCTCTTCTGACTGTTGCACATACGCAAATGAGTTTAACTCTGTGGGGTCACGTGCAACATGTGAGTGGTCTCAAATACCTTCTGAGTCGATAGAATTGAATTCTAAATAAAGGGATCAAAATCCTATTTGGAAAATATTTCCTTGAATCTTTCTAAGCAATAAAGATCGCTCTCTGTAAAACAGAGCACCGTTGGATTAAAAATCCAATGGTGATTAAAAATCACCAAGTTACAGAATAAGCTCTGTATGGGAAAATATTTCCCCAATCTTGTTAAAAACAAGAAAAATATCTTTTGTAAAACAGAAGTCCTTAGATCAAAAATCCAACAGTGGATAAAATCCCCAAATCAATTAAGATCTCTCAATGAGAGATTTCTTTAACTAAATCAACAAACTTGTCTCTACTATATAAAGGACCCAAGACTTTAAGTCTTGTACGGAGAAACCCCCCATAAGATTTGAGAAACAAAAAAAAAAAAGAAGAGCTCTCTTTTAGAAAAAGAAAATCTAGGTAAGAAGAAAGACATAGAGAACATTTTATCTCTTCTTCACCACTCCAAGAGTTTAACTCTTCTAAGAAAGAGCTTAGTTCTTCCTCTGGTTGAGATCTGCAGAAGCAGATCTCCCCACAAGTTGAGAATTTAATTCTCATTGGAGAGATTCTGTCATGCAGACTTAAAACTTAGGGGATAGATCTAAGTTTGAAGAATTTAATTCTTCTAAGAGATATAGAAATTTAATTCCTCTGATAAAGCTAGGGTTTAACCCTGCATAAGAATTTAATTCTTATAAAAAAACAAGGAACCTGACATTCTCAAAACTCAGATCAAGATCTCCATGCACATAAAAGAAACGATTAGCGTTCAACGCTATAACAACAGATCACGTGTTCCCACGTGAGCACCTCTGAGGAACAAAAAGGAACGACTGAGACCGCCTCACATGATCCCATGTGACCCCCCAATAGTGCTTAGCACATATAAAAAGGAAAAGGGGAATAAATTAAAGACAGTTCCCATTTTGGGGGCGCCTCACGTGAGCCTACGTGACCTGTAATACCCAGCCCCTTTTTATACCAATATCTGTATAGTTGTTATTTTTTTATTTTATTTGATTTATTTAAATTCTATTTCTTCTAAACCCTAATTTTTCCATTATAACCCAATTTCATTTCCTTTATATACCCCGGCCCGTTTCACTCGTTTTTCAATTTAGATTTAAATTCTCCTGAGCAGGCCCAGCCCTCACCAGCCCACACTTTTTAAATAATTCTTCAATTGTTTTTATATTCCCAGCCCACTCCCATTCGGCCCGTTTCCTTTTTCCTCTAATTCTTTTAATCTTATTTTCTTTGGCCCAGCCTACTTCCAACAGCCCACTCCCTTTTATTCTCCATTTAATTTTCTTTTCTCCTGGCCAGGCCCATCATTTTCCCCCAGCAGCCACTTCCTCACCCGACCCGACTCCATCACTGTTCATCTCCTTTAAATCCCCAACGGCTCCTTTCCCCAACTCCCGCTCGCGACCGCGTTTCTCGCCGCCTCCTCCGCCCTCGCTCGCATGCCGTTATCCCCACGACTCGTGCGCCGTTACCTTGACGTGCGCACCCCTCGTCTCTCCTAACCCCCTCGAACTCACTATCGCTCCTCTCTCGTCTCCCATTCTCTCTCGAACTCGCGCCACCACCGTCTCCTCACCGCCGCTCACCGACCACTCCATCCCTCTCACCATTAAGACCTCCGACGAGCTACCATCAACATTGCCGACCACCCCAAGCTTCACCTGCTCTCCTCTTCATCACCGACCACCAACTTCTCCTCCTTCCTCAACCCCACCTCGACTCCATGGTCGAGTTCCCGGCCAAGGCAGCTCCTTCGTAGCCAAGACATCACCCCGGCCGATCTCCCCTGCAACCATTGACTGTCCCCTGCACTCCGTTTTCCCTCACTCGATTCCCTCGTCGGCGGCAGCCACCACCATTCCCGAGCTGCACCCCTCACCTGAACCCGTCGCATTTCGTCGACCCCCGCCTCACCGCCGTTCAGCCACGCCGTCACCCCATCATCATCGTCGTTGTCGTCATCGTCACTCTCTCTCTCTCTCTCTGCCTTCCCCTCTCTCTCTGTCTCTGTCACTCTCTCACTCTCTTTCTCTGAATCTCATCTCTCTCTCTCTCTCTGTTCTCTTTCTCTCTCAGTCACTCTCTCTCTCTTTCTCTGCCTACTCCCTCTCTCTCATTTCTCTATAACCTCTTTCTCTCTCTCTAACACACACACACTCTCTCTCAATAACTCTCTCCCTCTGCAAATCCCTCGCCATCGGCCTCGCAGCACCATCATCTCCCCAGTCTCACGAGCCGTAGCTGTTACCGAGGCAATACCCCATAGCTGAGCATGAGCACGAGCCGAGGCCGCGAACCCTACACGCGCCATTCATCGCGCGTTCGTGCCGTTATCATTGCCGAGCATCGCCAAGACGCCTTCAGGCAAGTTTTTACTTGCTTACATGCTATTTACTTATGGTACAATCACTGAATACATAGATTATAAAGTTACAAATTTTAACCAATTATGTGCCATACCTGCTCGACGTGTGTTCCCAAAGAAAATACTTTTCTAAATTGACGGAACTGGATTATTTACTTTGGCCCTTGCTGTGATGAACACCCTGTACAAGTCTCGCTGGAAAATACGACCGTTAATGACTAAAACAACTACCCCCAAGTTTAACCGTAAGACTGTAATTTTATTGTACCTGAAAATCGTTAAATTCACCATAAATCATATACATACCAGAATGGTGCGTTCGAGGGCTCAATTCGAAGCCGACTCGACGAACTTTAACCCTATACTAGATTCCAGACATTCCTGTACTTAAACCGTGATGATAATTGAATCTGAGTGCGACTCTGGACTGCAGTCCAGAGCGACTTCAGTTGTTGCTTGCTGCTCCGTAATGGGTACCACAGGATTTCCTTAACTCCTAGGTTGCGGAAATCCACTGCGTATTATAGGTAAATCTGTTAACTAGACAACACAATTGATTTCGTTCTGTTTCGTTACCATTTGATATTTATTCTATAATTTAGAGGATCGGGACGCATAACAGTCCCAACAGATTCAGAACTGACATATTAGAATTAAACAGTGTATAACTCCTGACGTGCAGATGCGGTTGATGATCCGTCTATTGCGTTGAAAACCTTACTGAAAACCCTAGATTTCATCTAACTGTAGCATCACTAAAATCTGATCCCAACTGGGATTAAAATGCGTTGCGAAACGGATTTCTGATTCTGAAACCGGATTTCCAGCCGCGAGCACTTAAAATGAAATGGTTATAGTTAATGATCCTGGAATCCGATTGGCATGAAACCAAATTAGATGGATAGTTAACTGAACATGCTAATTATTACCTGTTTATCATTCCGCTAAACTGTGCACGTACGTTCCATGATAAATCGTGCAAGTGATAAATTACTGTTTCATAACATCCTAATCATGCTCATATACTGTTTACGTATCATATCATACTCATATCATTGCAGTGATTACCTAGTGATATCGTGCATTTACCCAGTGTTAGATTTTAGTGATGATTGTGGCAAGTACGTCAGTGTTCGTGTATCCGTGAATAAGTGAAAGTGATACGTACTTGTGCACAATCAGTGACCCTATTATTCTATTGCATTGT
Source organism: Agapanthus africanus (assembly GCA_030015575.1). Taxonomy (NCBI): domain Eukaryota; kingdom Viridiplantae; phylum Streptophyta; class Magnoliopsida; order Asparagales; family Amaryllidaceae; genus Agapanthus; species Agapanthus africanus. The sequence continues at coordinate 73,056,377 of JASDDO010000026.1, forward strand.
CGACGTCTGTGGGATGCGTGTACGTGTGACTATAAGTGGTATGGGACACTTATGGAAGCGCTTGCACGGGTGTCACAGATAAGGCATCCGACACTACCATTTATCTTAGGTATTAGTCGGGACGTGCTTGATGGAGGTCCTACCTCCAATTCTCGCGCAGACTTGTCACGGATCGATTAGTATTTAGGGTGATGGTTAGCGTTTGATGTAGACCACGGGGTGTGGGGTAGTTTAAGTGTGAGTTCAACAGAATCTCGGGAGTCCCATGCCGGCTTATATATTTAGGGAGATATATGGAGATTTACAGGGTATGTGATATACACCGTGATATACATGTTACATGTTGGGCCCGTGGTCCCTTGCCCTTGGGTTCTACCCTTGGGTGGAGGACACTCGCGAGTGGTTGACTCTCACACTTGGACTGACGATAGGCTTAGTGACCTGTACAGTGAGACTTAGAGACTGGTAGGGATACTGGCATTTATATTCTTTATATACTATGTTGACATATGTGACATATTGTTCTACTGCTTTACTGCTCCGCTGCATTGATTACTGCACTTTCATATTCATGCTGTCATTGATTTACTGTTTCATATATCTGTTACCGCTGTTAGAATTGTCACCTGATTATATATATAATATATTGCTATTGTGTCGCTCTGACGACCTGGGTATGCATGCTCAGTGTGAGGAGAAGATTTAGCCTGGACCAGGACTAGACGCACTTCACGGACATCTTGTTTAGCTATTCAGAGTTATATCTTTTGTTTTCCACCAGGTCAGTTCTTTTTACTGTTTTATTCCAGTTACTGCATTTCTCATTACCTGCGCATTATTTACTGTTTACCATGATAAACTAGAAGCCGAAGTGTGACTACGGTGGGACGTTTCCTTGACCGTAGGAGCATGGCTGGCCTTGTCTACCCCTCCTATTCCGTATTTTGGGAAGCGGGGCGTGACATGACCCCCCAATAATGCTTAGCACTTATAAAAAGGAAAAAGGGAATAAATCAAAGACAGTTCCTATTTTTGGGGCGCCTCACGTGAGCCCACATGACCCCCAATAGGGCTTAGCACTTATAAAAGGAAAAGGGAATAAACCCAAAGAAGCAATACCCAATTCTCAGGCGCCTCACGCGCTACACGTGAGCGCTCCAAATTTCAGTGTTTAACACTGCTCTAGAGCCTCATGTGGGAGCACGTGAGCGCTGAGCAAATGCTAGTGTTTAACACTATGAGAGGCCAACCTTAGCCTAAATTGGACAAGTCTCCCAAGGCCAAAATCCTTTTGACCATCAATCAACCGAGCCCTCCTATACTCAGGTCTCTCCAAATCGATCTTAGTTCCAAAGATGACTAATGAGCTCCTAACACATGGCATCTAAAATGATGTTCGTTCCACCATGATCTCTCCCTTCAATCTGGAATTTGGTTCAAGGATACATCTCTACATACCTCTGATCCATGTAATTGTAATTCTTCAACGTCTTCAGAGAGATGGAGGGTCCCGACAACTAACAGTTCTTTTGGTACACTCACAAACCCATGAGCACACCCCAATGGACCGCAACATCCTTAAACTAAGCTATGGACCGCAACGTCCTTAAACTAAACCCTCACCTAGAAAAAATGGTGATCTACAGACCGTAACGTCCCTAAACTAAAACGATAGAGCCCAAACGCTCTTTTGTTGGATCAAAAACGATCCTAAACCCCCGTTAAGTAGATCTTAGTCCAAGATCGGACTAACGTATCCTTAACAAACATTTAAGTTGATCTTAATCTCAAACAAGATTAACGATCCTTAAATCAACCCAAACCCAAATCTAAGAATATACGGATTTGGACTAATCCACGCACTACGGGCGACAACATAAATTAGTCTCCGTATACAATCCACGGGCAACCAAAAATAAAACAAACACACACGATACGAAGTGAATATCTGGAGCAGGAGAAAGTGGTTATCGCGATGCGAGGTAATTAACTGCAGGGGCTTGCTCCTGCAGGGAAGAGCGTCCCCACAATCAAAAACCCCTCGCAACGAGAGGAATCTGACGAAGTCTGCTACAACGGCCGCATCCGTCCAAACCCCCGATACACGGTGCCATAAATCAACTTGGCATCTTCGGAGAGGTGGACGGATAAAACCAAATAGCATCTGCCCCCAAATTCAGGCAAGACATTTGTCTTCCCAGTTTTTGGTGGTAAACAATGTCTGATTCCGCCTTTAGAACAAACCGGTGTCGGAACCATCTCTGTTTTCTTCCCTTGAACACAGTCCTCCCAAAGATCTCTCATGCTGATCTCTACACCTCCAAATGACTGCCTATTTCGAGACCCCTCCAAACTCGCCTCGTCAATAAGGCCCGATCGTGGACACCACATCTTGACGGGGTCTGAACCACCTGTAGTAAAAGATCTAACAATATCTTCTAAGACCGTCCATCCTAGAAGAAAATTTAGATTCCTCATCTTCTTCGCCTTCATGTCAATAAGAGCATCCCTGAAAATCATCACGTAATCTCTATCGATCACGCACTTATAAGCGATCCCGCCCAAAGCACCTAATGAAATCAAGCTCCTCCTCAGATCTGGTACGTGCATGATATCTGTCAATGTTCGAACTCTCCCATCATGCATGCGGATCCGAACTGCACTAGTCACACCCCGCTTCCCAGTAGACGGAAACGGTGACGTAGAAAGCCCGCAGCGTATTTACTAAGAAAATACGTTAATCGTAATTAAGCAATATAACAATATACAAGAATAACAAGAGTAATAAAATGAAACAACAACTTTATTTACATTTAATTTTATATACAACTATCTGAAAATAAAAGATACAATAATAAAAGCAAATGCCTAAATAATGGCATACTGAAAGTAAGTGCATGCTGGAAGGAGCTAGTAGTCTGGCTGAGTAGCAAACTGGTCCAAGTCCTCCGGGCTCAGCTCTATCTCCTCAGAATCCTGTACTCTTGATGAACATTCCAAAAAAGAAACGGAAAGGAATGTCGTCAGTGAACTAGCGCTCGGTAAGTCCCTAAAAGAAGTAATAGAAAATGACTGAATGGTATATGACGTGAATAGAAACTAAGTAAAAGTAAACAGATAGGGATGTATTTGAGAGTATCTAAATATGTTCACTTACAGGTATAAGATAGCTATTCTAACGTGGTTGTTTGTAGTTTGGTAAAGAATGTATTTATGTATACGAGAGGAGTCCATCTTACCCTGTGGACTATGATAACTGTAGTACAAGGCCCCTTCATAACCCATGGGACAACGACACGTGAATTCATGTAGGTGTCTTTTAAGTGACCTCTCGTGCCATGATATACGTTCCGTACCAATCTACCATTTTATCCCCGCGTATTGTATTGTATAGATTAAGATTATAGGTCTTGGCCAAATCCATGGATATAAAATGTTCAGGTTCATGTTCAAAATGTAATCATGTGTTCAGGTATTCATGTCAAGTTCATTTCAAGTTATAATCATGGTTCGGTCAAGTCGTCTCAAGTATTCAAATTTGGGTTTGATATTTGAATTCGAATGTTTAGGTTCATAATCAAGTATTCAAGTTCATATTTGATTTTGGATTATAGTTTGAGTTTGGATTCAAATTGAAGTTAGAAACTTGAGAAAGGATTTAGTTCTTGAAATTCTTAGATTCGGGAGTAATCGGCAACTGCTGCACATGGACGGCAGGATTTGTGTCTTTTTCCAAAACAATTGTCATTTGATAACTCCGTTAAGTTGTCTAACCTGAATAAGCAAGCACTCAATTTTTCCGGCTCCCCTAGGCTCAATAGAAATGATACCGCTTAAACCTATATTAATCTATAGTCCTTAAAATATTGTTTTGCATATCTCGAGGTTTTTTTTATGGAAAATACTTTAATATCATTTAAAATTAAACATCAAAGGCGATTTATAATATTTAGGGGTTTCATGAACATGTATTTTAATTTGTTGTGGTGTTTTGGTGATAACCTAGATTTTTGAAAGTTCATGGTACTTTTGTGAAAACTAGCTCTTTTGGAAACTTGATGGTATTAAAATTTTAACTTTTCATTTTAAAAATATAGTTTCATAATATGTTTTTATTGAAAATACGAATTCGTAATTTTTTATAATTTTTTCCAAGATTTAGTTTTTATTTTAAAAAGTCGTATTTCTTAAAAACCGTATTTTTTTCCTTTCGAGACCGAATACTCCGTGAAGAGTTCTGCATCTCGCTCTACTGTCCTAAGAATGTGCGATAATCCGCACCATCCATTAGCGGGTCCCTTGAAAAGGGTTGTAGAGGCGTAATTGCCAAGAATTTAAAAATCTCGATTAAAAGAAACCCGTTTTGAAAAGGTGTGGTACTTTAATGTAAAACTTATTCTTTAGATTAGTCATATGTTTAAAATACAGTGCAATGAAAACATAGTGTGCGTGTGGGGTAGGTCATTACCCCGTGAAGTTTTCCTAAAGGTATTTTTAACAATTATCGAAGTAAGGGTTATACTAAAGTTCATGGTATTTTAATGAAAAGTTCGTTATATGATTGTTTCACATGAAAATTTTGGTTAAATTCAAAACTAAATAATTGTAAACAAAGTTACAAGTAGTGTGAGAAAATTAGTTGACCTATTTTGCTTTAACGAGGGAAGTACAAAGGTTAAAATCACACATATCGGAGTTCACTCCACTTTACCGATATATTTTTAGAAGATGGTTTAAGATGAAAGAAGAAGAGAGAAGAGAGACTAATTCGCTGTGTAGGGTTGGGAAGAGGATAAAGAAAAAAGAGGGGTTTCCGTGGCGTCGCAAAAACTCCGGAAATGACTTCGATCTTCGATGGAAAGAACTTGGTTGCTAACTCCACTTGACTCCATTTGCACTAGGAATTTTGGGGATAATTTTGATGGAAAATTTCAGAATAGAGGGGAGCTAGGGCATGGGGTGGTATTTATAGTGAAGAATTAGGGTTTGGGAATTAAAAATTTGGATTAAAAGAATTAAAATGGTGTTAAATGATGAATTGAAGGGTCGCTGTTTAATTGCAGGGAAATCAAACAGTGCAGAGGAGTTGAGGGGAGTCGAAGGGACGAGTGTGCAAAGCACGGAGTCATTTGGACTCATCAAGACCATCGACACCGGCCCAAAATGAGAAACGGGCGGTCGAGATTTGATGATCCGTCTTGAGATTCATGCCACGTGGTGTAGTCAAGGTTTACTCCTTTTTGCATATGTTTGATTTTTTTGAAACTTTTCGTTTCTCCGTGAATTGCACGTGCAACTCTTGGGCTTATGAAAAATTAAAAAGAAAAAATCTTAAAAAATAATTGGGTCTAATGGGATTCGAGCACACAGGCTATGTCGCAACAGTGTAGGGGCTTTACTAGTGAGCTACAAGTTGCTTCTTACTTTTATTAAATAAATCGAACTTATAACTTTACAGCAGGCCGAAATACCCCTTTCTATATATTTAAAAAAATAATTCTGTACAGGGGTTTCAGAGTCGTTACATTCTACCCTCCTTATAAAAATTTCGTCCTCGAAATTTACATAAAGGACTAATTTTCTAATAGCTGAAGGTATCGTGCACGCATATCGTCTTCTCGCTCCCATGTCGATTCTCCTGGCAAGTCTTTTCTCCACATTACCCGGACCAAGTTCACCTCCTTGTTCCGCAGTGTCTTCATCTTACGGTCCAGGATATCAACTGGTAGTTGCTCACAGGTTAGGTCGGTTTGTAATGTGAGCTCTGAGTGATCAAGTATATGGATGGAGTCGCTCACATATTGTCGTAGTTGGAATATGTGGAACACGTTGTACACTCCTTCCAATGAGGGTGGTAGTGCTAAACGGTATACAACTTCTCCAACTCGTTCCAGTATGTCTAACGGTCATATGTACCTTGGACTTAATTTACTATTCTTACCAAAACGTATCACTCCTCGGTTTGGAAAGATCTTCAGGAACACATGCTCTCCTGGATAGAACTCCAGGTGTCAGCGCTTTGCATCTGTCCAATATTTCTGTTAGTCTTGGTCTATACGCATCTTTTCCCTGATCGTGTAAACCACTTTCATAGTTGCCACGATCATCTCTGGTCCAAAGAGTTCACGATCTCCAACGCCATCCCAACTCAACGGGGAACGACATTTCCGTCCGTAGAGTGCTGCAAAAGGTGCCTGTTTCGCCCAATCAGAGCAAAGCTCTGTTGAAATTCAAAATTCAAAATTTTGAAGCAACGCTTCAAATCTCAGGCGCAATGCGCCACATGTCAGGCGCTGATACGTCAGCACAGCGTCCAAGAAAGCGCGTCCAATCAGAGCAAAACTCTATTAAAGGAAGCAACGCTTCAGTTGCGCAGGTGCTGCGCTGCGCGACACGTGTCAGCACAGATGCGCTAGCGCAATTGCGCTGCGCTGTGCGCTGCGCGACACGTGTCAGCGCAGTCGCGCTGCGCTGTGCGCTGCGCGACACGTGTCACGCGCTGGGGCATCTGCGCCAAACAGAATTAAAATTTCAAGAAATCTTTTCTGTTCTTGTTGAAACAAGAAAATTTTCTTCTGTAAAGTAGAAGCCCTTGGATCAAAGATCCAACGGTGGGGAAAATTCCCTAAATCACTCAGAGAAAGATCTCTTTAACAAATTTAACTAATTTATGGGCACTATAAAAAGTACCCTAGGCCTCAATTCAAAGGCATAAATATCTTTCTAAAAAAAAAAGAGAGAAGAGAACTCTTGAGAACTCCTCAAGAACAACAGAAGGTAAAATCCTTTAGGAGAAAGAGAAAATTCTCTTATGGACAGACTATTGATCTAAGAACAAGATCAATAATCTTAAATAAAAAAAATAAGTAATAGCAGTGCTTTGCACTTTCTTATGAACCATTGGTTCCTTGAAAACAAAAGAAAACTTGTTTTCTTTGATTTAAAATCAACTAAAATATAAAAACAGTGCTTTGCACTTGAAAAATTGCGCTGTTGCGCTCCTTTGTTGGCGCAACTCACCAGAGCGTGCCACGTGTCAGCAGCGCAACAGTGCAGCGCACTAGCGCAGCGCACTGCGTTGTTGCGCTTGCGCTCGCCAGAGCATGACACGTGTCCTCACCACAAGCGCTTGCGCTCAGTGATTGGCGCAAAGCACCTGACAAATGCAATGCATTTCATTTCCTGAAGGGCCACCCCAATTAAAAGGCTTAACAGGCCTAATAAATAAAATGCTATGCATTATTTAAAAGGGCAGAGCCCAATTGAAAGGTCCAGTGGACCAAAACAAATGATCTGCAGAGCCCAGTCAAAATTGGCATAAATGGCCTGAATTAATGCAATGCATTATTTAAGTGTGGGCAAAACCCTAGCACAGGTCTAATAGACCGGAAATAAATAAAGGTGTTGAACATTTTCCACTGGACTTAGCCCAATTTTGGCCGTAAGTCCTTAAATAAAATTGACTGAGCACAGCTCTCTCTTAAATCAATTTATATCCGGTTCGAGGGTACATCTCCGAACTCCTTTGATGACTGTCGTTGTAATCCTTCAACGACGTCAGAGAGGTGACGGGTCCCGACGACCACACAAACTAATATTGGACCGAAACGTCCCTAAACTAATGTTGGACCGAAACGTCCCTAAACTAATGTTAGACCGAAACGTCCCTAAACTAATGTCGGACTACCACGTCCCTAAACTGGAACATGGACCACCACGTCCCTAAACTGGAGCATGGACCGCAACGTCCCTAAACTACCTATGGACCACTACGTCCCTAAACTGGAACAATAGAGCCTCCAAATGCTCTTTTGCCGGATCTAAACGGTCCCGTTTAAGTTGATCTTAGCCCCAAACACGGCTAATGTATCCTTAAACATTCAAATAGACTATAAAATCCCAAATTGACTTTGGTTCAAGGGTATATCTCTGAACTCCTCTGACATCTGCCGTTGTAATCCTTCAACGACGTTGGAGAGGTGACGAGTCCCGATGGCCAGATATTAAATAGATTATCACGTTAAGTTGATCTTAGTCTCAAACAGGACTATCGTATCCTTAACGAACGCTTAAGTTGATCATAGCCGCAACGCGACTAATGCATCCTTAAACTAAAAACACCAAACCCAAATCTAAGTAAATACGGATTTGGACTAATCCACGTCCTACGGGCGACGGCATTACTCAGTCTCCGTATATAATCCACGGGCAACCACAAACAAAACAAACACACACGACACGAAGTGAAATTCTGGAGAAGGAGAAAGTTGTTACCGCGATGCGGTAGCGTAATTAACTGCAGGGGCTTGCGCCTGCAGGGAAGAGCGTCCCCACAATCAAAAAACCCCTCAAGCGAGGGGGAATCTGACGAAGTCTGCTACATCGGCCGCATCCGTCTAAACCTTCGATACACGGTGCCATAAATCAACTTGGCATTTTCGGAGAGGTGGACGGATAAAACCAAATAGCATCTGCCCCGAATCTCAGTGCCAGGACTTCGCGGTCCTGTGCGCCGTCTTTCGGAGGGGAACAGATTCTGGCACGCCCGGTGGGACCTTTTCCTCTTTCCACTTCACACTTCATGTGTCGTGTTCGCGAACCAATTGCGGTTTGTTAAATGGTTGCCTTCAGATTTCTAGTTACTAAGATTTGGTCTTTTGTCTGGCGCAGAACTCAAGGTTCAATGGCCTCTAATTGCATCAACTGCTCGAAGTGCCAATGCAACAGACGCTCCACCTCACCAGGAGGTGTAGCATGTGGGCCCCAAGCGGCTTCCTTCCTCGCTCTGCCGGTAGACCAGGTAACTCAAGCCACCACTGGCCTGTTCTTCGGAACCATGATCCCATCTACAAGCTTCCCTGAGCCAATACCTGCACCGGAAGTGAACAAGAAGTCGGTCTTCGACCGGCTTACTGCTACTACGACCCCTGTCAACCGGTCGCCCACTACCAAACCGACAACCTCTGTTTTCACCAGGCTAAATCAGAACTCTAAACTGGCTGTCCCAAGGAAGGCAATGACTGCTGCTTCAGAAGTCGTCAAGGCGGTTTCCCCTGTCAAAGAGTCAGTCTTTTCAAGGCTGACGATTCCTGCTCCTGTCCCTGCTCGAAGATCTGTCTTCGATAGGTTGGATATCACACCTCAGAAGACAACCTCAGTCTTTAAGAGGTTAACACCGGCGGCGCCCCATTCAGACATGGGGCAAAAAGAAGATGTCTCAATCTCCGAACCAGTCCCAACGGCTCGTCATGCTCGACGTCGCCATTGGCAACGAGTGAGGAAGGCAGGGGGCAACTCCCCCTCAGGGATAACTCTACTAGCTCCAGTGGTGGAAATCAACGCTGCTGTTCCAACTGGGAACAGCTTTGAACTGCTGAGGAGGGTACGGAAGAATTCTCCAACCGCTACACTGAAAAGATCTCCTCCGCCTGCGGAGAGAGTCCCAGGAACAAAGCAAGAACAGCCCCCTCAACGACTGTCCTCAAGAATTTATAAAGTTTGGAGGAGGGTTCAAGACATCGTCATAGTCCGTGGATTTAAGGACATCGCGGTCAAGGTTAAGGACGTCATAGTCCGTGGATTTAAGGACTCCACAGTCAATGTTAGTTTTAAGACATCACGGTCAAGGTTAAGGACATCATCGTCCATGAGTTTAAGGACCCCACAGTCCATTGTTAATTTTAAGACATCACGGTCAAGGTTAAGGACATCATAGTCCATGAGTTTAAGGACCCCACAGTCCATTGTTAGTTTTAAGACATCACGGTCAAGGTTAAGGACATCATAGTCCATGAGTTTAAGGACCCCACAGTCCGTGAAATGTATGGTTGTTGGGACCCGTCACCTCTTTGAAGACGTTGAGGAATTACAACGACAAATATCAAAGGAGTGAAGAGATGTACCCTTGAACCAAGGTGGATTAAATGATCTGTAGCCCAATTTGGAACCAAGACCAATTAATTATAATTATGAGCACATGGGCTCAGTTAAATCTGAATTGAGGACTTATGGCAAACTTGGGCTAAGTCCAATTGGATTTGAAGTGTTGGCCTTTTGTTGGACCATTAAACATTTGTCTGGGTTCAAGCCCACATTAATTAGCAATGCTAAATCAGAGTTTGAGGGCTCTGAGAACATTTTTATCTTTGATTGAGCAGTAGACATTACAGTTCTGATTTTTACTCAATTTTGAATGGGAGGCTTTGCCTCTGGAAAATTAACCAATTTGGCTAAAAGTAGAGTTAAACACTGGAGAACCTCAGTATTGAACATTGGGGATAAACTCTCAAATTAGTGTTAAAGACTAAAAGATAATCAGTGTTAAACACTGGAAATATAATCCCCCAAATTAGTGTTAAACACTAGCAAACAACAATGTTAAACACTGAAAATGAAGTTGTCAAATTAGTGTTACACACTAGAAAACACTAGTGTTAAACACTGGGTACAAAGTTCTCGAATTAGTGTTAAACACTAAAGAAAGAGGGGTCATGTGCGAGCACGTGAGGGCGCCCAAAGGTGGGACCAGATCCCCTTTTATCTCGTTCTGCAATTAAGTGTTAAACACTTTTTATTATTTTTATTTTGAGCTTCACGTGTTGATACGTGATGGGGATTTATGCGCTGACTGTTAAAGCGTTTGTCAAGGGGGCACGTGGTAACACGTGAGAGCGCCCAAAGCCTTCATTTCCTTTGCTTTTTCTTTCTGCGTTTTGGGAGTCACATGGGAGCACGTGAGGTATTGCCTCAAAGCTGTTTCCTTTTTATTTTTGGGGATCTTTTCAGGGGCCACGTGGGGACACTTGACCGTAATTCTTTTGCATGCATGAAGATCTCTTTACCTTTAAGAATTAAATTCTCTGTACGGTTAAACCCTAATTTTGTTTTAGAGGAATTAAATTCCCATATATGTAAAAGAATTAAATTCTTGTATAGGGTAAAACCCAAATTTCTTTTTAAGAGGAATTAAATTCCTGTGAATTTGAGAGAATTAAATTCTCAATTAGGGTTAAACCCTAGTTCTGTCCATCTTGAAGGAATTAAATTCTTGTAACTTTGGGAGAATTAAATTCTTATATAGGGTTAAACCCTAACTTTGTTTTGGGAGAATTAAATTCTCTAAACTCAATTCGCCCTCTAAGTTTTGGATCTGCATGGCAGGATCTCAACCCGATGAGAATTAAATTCTCACCTTATGGGGAGATGTGCTCTTTGCAGATCTTCAACCAGAGGAAGAACTAAGTTCTTTTGTGCAGAAGAGTTAAACTCTTAGATTTGAGAATTAAATTCTCTTTTTGAAGTTTTGATTCCCTTTCTTTTCTCACCTAGGGTTTTCTTTGTTGAGAATTAAATTCTCCTCTTTTTTCTCTCTTGAGAATTAAATTCTCCTCTCTCTTTTTTCTTGAGAATTAAATTCTCCTCTCTTTTTTTTCTCTCTTGAGAATTAAATTCTCATCTCTTTTTTTCTCTTTGTTCTTCTCTCAAAAAAAAGTAGATCCCTTCTTTTTTTGGTTTCTATTCATAGAAGAAAGAAAAGAATCAATTTGTTTTGTAAATCTTTCATTGAAAGATTTTATTTGTTTTCATAATTAATATGATCCTTTAGATCACACAGTGAATTTTATTCACCGTTAGATTTTAAATCCAAAGATATTATGTTTGTTATTTCTGGTGAGATTTTTAGGGAAATCTTTCCTTGTCTAAAATCTTTCCATAAATTGGTGATTTTTAATCACCCTTGGATTTTTAATCCAACGGTCCCAATAATCCTTTCCCATTTGGAAAGATTTAGAGAAATTTAGAATTTTAATTCTATTTGGAAAGATTTAGAGAAATTTAGAATTTTAATTCTATTAAACTGTAAGGCTTTCAAAGCCTGTCACGTGCTGACACGTGACCCTTGGTCACGTATGAGCACGTGACCCCCAATTGAGTCCTTTTCTCAGCGTTTACTTACGCTTCTGTTTTAACCATCACGGGTCAACACGTGACCATTGGTCACGTGTGAGCATGTGACACCTCATTGAGGTATTTTCTTCAGCCATTTGTTTTTATTTCTGTTTTAACTATCACGTGTCTACACGTGACCATTGGTCACGTGTGAGCACGTGACCTCCAATTGGGTCTTTCTTCAGCCGTTTGTTTTTTATTTCTATTTTAACTATCACGTGTCAACACGTGACCATTGGTCACGTGTGAGCACGTGATACCTCATTGAGGTAATTCCCGATTTTTAATCAGGGAACAGTGCATAGCATATTTGCTCATAACTTTTGATCCTGGATAAATTATAAAGCCCATAATATATCAAATCGAAGGGTTTTTCAAGAAGCTTTTGATTCCATCAGAATTTAGCTATTCCTCATTCGGGAGTTTGTCAAAAAACAGCCCGGAAAATACTGGTTCGTATTTTCATAAGCGTATCACTGCCATTTAATACCTTGGGCTCTTTGCGCAGAAATTTTTGGCGGGAACAAATGCCCCCCACTACTTTGCCCACGTAAGTATGTACGTGGGTGAAGTAGTGCAGAGTTATGCATGGCGTATGACCAGTTTTGGGTTGATATATAAGTTTTAGAATCTTGATCTGAGAAGATAACGAGCGGACATAAGCGTCGTCATTTATCATTGACTCAAATCTCAACTCTTAAGGGATATAGTTCCAAACCCTCATCCCCATGAGCCGAACCTTTCCATTTCTTTATGTCTTACTCTGGCGTGAAGTAGTTTATATGCTCATGAGTAGCTTCTCCATTTCAGTGGCATGTAGCTTGGGCAATTGTGGCCCATAGATGGTCGATAACAGTTCATCTTGAACTCTTTGTAGGGTAGTGATGTCTTAGGAGACAGGGATAGGATCTGCCACCTAAGACTTTTCAACTTTACAAGCCGTGAGGGTCTCATAAAGATTTTTCTCCCTACGAGTCGAGAGGATCTCGTAGGTGTAATTTCTCCTTAAGAATCGTGAGGATTCTTAAGCAGGTTTTCCCTTGAGAGTCGTAAAGATCTCACAAGAGAGTTTTCTTCCCTACAGGTCGTGAGGACCCGCAAGTGCTGGGTGCGGTTGCCCTTATCCATATTTCACGGGGTCAGGGGTTGCTTTGGATGTTTTCCAGGGTACCGTAGTTTAAAGACATCGCGGTCGAGATTAAGGACATCATAGTCCGTAGGTTTAAGGACCCCACCGTCCGTTTCTAGTTTTAAGACATTACGGTCGAGGTTAAGGACATCATAGTCCGTGGGTTTAAGGACTCCACAGTCTAATGTTAGTTTTAAGACATCACGGTCAAGGTTAAGGACATCATAGTCCGTGGATTTAAGGACTTCATAGTCCAATATTAGTTTTAAGACATCATGGTCAAGGTTAAGGACATCATAGTCTGTGGATTTAAGGACTCCACAGTCCACGAAACGTGTGGTTACTGGGACCCGTCACCTCTTTGAAGACGTTGAGGAATTACAACGACAAATATCAAAGGAGTGAAGAGATGTACCCTTGAACCAAGGTAAAATCAGTCTAGAATCATCATGGATGATCGTTAGTTTTAAGACATTACGGTCGAGGTTAAGGACATCATAGTCCGTGGATTTTAAGGACTCCACAGTCCGATGTTTACTCTGGATGCTTCACACGGGTTCACTGCCGTGCTCTGCGAGGACCAGGCTCCGCTCTGGACGTTTTCCGCGGGGTCAAAGAGTGACGTTATCCGCGTTCCACATGACCAGGAATTTTTCTCTGGATGCTTCCCATGGGTTCACTGCCGTGTTCGGCGAGGACCAGGCTCCTCTCTGGATGCTTCACACGGGTTCACTGCCGTGCTCTGTGAGGACCAGGATCTGCTCTGGACGTTTTCCATGGGGTCAAAGAGTGACGTTATCCGCGTTCCACGTGACCAGGAATTTTGCTCTGGATGCTTCCCACGGGTTCACTGCCATGTTCGGCGAGGACCAGGCTCCGCTCTGGATGCTTCACACGGGTTCACTGCCGTGCTCTGCGAGGACTAGGATCCGCTCTGGAAGTTTTCCACGGGGTCAAAGAGTGACGTTATCCGCGTTCCACGTGACCAGGAATTTTTCTCTGGATGCTTCTCATGGGTTCACTGCCGTGTTCGGCGAGGACCAGGCTCCACTCTGGATGCTTCACACGGGTTCACTGCCGTGCTCTGCGAGAACTAGGATCCGCTCTGGATGTTTTCCACGGGGTCAAAGAGTGACGTTATCCGCGTTCCACGTGACCAGGAATTTTGCTCTGGATGCTTCCCACGGGTTCACTGCCGTGTTCGGCGAGGACCAGGCTCTGCTCTGGATGCTTCACATGGGTTCACTGCCGTGCTCTGCGAGGACCAGGATCCACTCTGGACGTTTTCCACGGGGTCAAAGAGTGACGTTATCCGCGTTCCACATGACCAGGAATTTTGCTCTGGATGCTTCCCACAGGTTTACTGCCATGTTCGTCGAGGACCAGGCTCCGCTTTGGATGCTTCACACGGGTTCAGTGCCGCGCTCTGCGAGGACCAGGATCCGCTCTGGACGTTTTCCATGGGGTCAAAGAGTGACGTTATCCACGTTCCACGTGACCAGGAATTTTGCTTTGGATGCTTCCCACGGGTTCACTGCCGTGTTCGGCGAGGACCAGGCTCCGCTCTGGATGCTTCACACGGGTTCACTGCCGTGCTCTGCGAAGACCAGGATCCGCTCTGGACGTTTTCCATGGGGTCAAAGGGTGACGTTATCCGCGTTCCACATGACCAGGAATTTTGCTCTGGATGCTTCCCACGGGTTCACTGCCGTGTTCTGCGAGGACCAGGCTCCGCTCTGGATGCTTCACACGGGTTCACTGCCGTGCTCTGCGAGGACCAGGCTCCGCTCTGGATGCTTCACACGGGTTCACTGCCGTGCTTTGCAAGGACTAGGATCCGCTTTGGACGTTTTCCACGGGGTCAAAGAGTGACGTTATCTACGTTCTACGTGACCAGGAATTTTTTACTTTGTCTGCGTTTCACGAAGTCAGAATTTGACTCTCGGTCGGCTGTACGCCGCGGAGTCATGGAACTGGGAGTTGCCGCTGTTCCTCTTTGCTTGATGTTGTGTCTGCTGTAATGAGACGAGTGTTGAGATGATCTCTAGGATGTCTGTGAACCATCGAGATTTGGCTTCTTCTTCTGATAAAACCTGGGGAGGAGGAGTGTGATTCCTTCTTCGTTTACGCCCCTGGATTGTATACAGGGATTGATGTAACATCACCTGTAGGGCATAGATTTCATTTTTATTTTATTTCTTTTTCCGCGATGCTCTATCATTTCAGTTTTTATATCGCGAAGGTCGCGATTGCCCCATCATTTCGGCTATTTTTCGCGGCGCCCAATCATTTCGGCTATTTATTTTATTTTTACTCGCTGCTTTTTATTGCGAGTTGCCCAATCATTTCGGCTATTTTGCATGCATACACTTTTTTTTACTTGCTTCTTCTGTTGCAAGTTGCCCCATCATTTCGGCTATTTCATATGCATGTGTGGCTCGCTAGCCTTTTGCCGCAAGCTCGGGATTAGACACCGATTTCGGCATCAGCACCGTTACAACTGGGATATTGCCAGGAGCGAATCATCATTTGCCTCTGTCGATATCGAACAAAGGTGGCTTAGCGAACAGGGTTAAGATCCTGTCGACTAAGGCTTTTGACTTCATGAGCCGTAAGGGTCTCATAAAGGTATTTCTCCCTGCGAGTCGTGAGGATCTCGTAGGTGTAATTTCTCCTTAAGAATCGTGAGGATTCCTAAGTGCATGGTCTCTTATAAGTCGTAAGGATCTTACAAGAGTGCTTTCTCCTTATAAGTCGAGAGGACTCACAAGGGATGTTCACCGTATGGACATATCCCTAGTCACGGATGGGATTTTGTTAGGGAAACGTTTATTCGCGCCCGTGGATTGTATATAAGGGTCAGTATTGAGCCACTTGTAGGGAAGTATCGGAGATTGTGGGGGTTCATTAAGAACAGGTTCAGGTCTCTGTAACTTAAGACTTTCAAATCTTGTGAGCCGTGAGGGTCCCATAAAAGAATTCTCCTTACGAGTCGTGAGGATCTCGCAAGTGTAATTTCTCCTTAGGAATCGTGGGGATCTCTAAGTGTGTGTCTCCTTTGTGAGTCGTAAGGATCTCACGCAGGTGGTTTCTCCTCACAAGGTCGAGAGGACCTTGTAAGTGTCTTTTAACGAGGTTGCGCTCTTTCGGGTTTTCACAAACACTCGCCGGTAGCCCTACTGTTTTTACTCACGGAGCCCTTTCGGGTTTTCATCCGTGCCCATTCTGCTTATGAACATACCATTTTCTTTTCTTTTCTTTTCTTTTTATTCTTTTTTTTCCTAACGAGGTTGCGCCCTTTCGGGTTTTCACAAGACTCGCCGGTAGCCCTGCTGTTTTTACTCACGAAGCCCTTTCGGGTTTCATCCGTGCCCATTTTGCTTATGGACATACCGTTTTCTTTTTCTTTTTCTTTTCATTTTAGTATCAGCTTTGTGATGCTGCAATCCACCGTAGTTTTATCGACATCTCAGTCAACAGCTAGTTTTAGGACATAGTGGTCCGTCGTTAGTTTAGGGACGTTTCGGTCCGTCGTTAGTTTAGGGACGTTTTGGTCCGCTGTTAGTTTAAGGACGTTTCGGTCCATTGTTAGTTTAAGGACGTTTCGGTCCGCTGATCGGCAACTACTTATAGAGTTTGGGCTTAGGAAGATAGCGAGCGGACATAGTCGTCGTCATCTATCATTGACCTAGGCCGTGACTCGTCAAGCGAAGTACTTCTTCAGGAAGCGACCGTTTATTGGCCTGAAAGGTCTTTCACCGTACATGTCTATGAGTAGATAGGCTCCACCCTGGTAGACCTTGTCTATAATGTATGGGCCTTCATAATTCGGCTCAAGTTTTCCCCGCTTGGCGCGATTGGGGATCATGGGGTTTTTGACCACTAGCACGAGTTCGCCTTGGCGGAATGTCCTCGGCCTGGTCAATCTTTCATATGAGCGCATCATCTTTGCTTTATAAGCCTCCAAATTTTGTTGCGCTATGAGCCGGGTTTCATCAAGGGCATCAAGCTCCTCAAGCCGAAGGTGAGCTTTTTCTTCATACGTCAGCTCGTAATGGATTGCCACTCGTAGAGAAGGTAATTCTATCTCGATGGGAAGTACTGCTTCTGTATTGAATACCAACGCGTACGGCGTTGTGCTGGGGACCGTCTTGAACGTAGTTCGATATGCCCAGAAAGCCTCTGGCAGTCTCTCATGCCAGTCTCTCATGCCAGTCCTTCTTATTTCGGGACATCATTTTCTTCACGATCTTCGTCAGGGTCTTATTGAAAGCCTCCGCTAGACCGGTAGCTCGGGGATTATAAACCGAGGAGTATCTCCAGTCTATGTTGTGCTGTTGTGCAAAGCGGCTGATCTTGTGGCTTCTGTAGGCTGGTCCGTTATCGGAGATGATCCGTCGCGGAATTCCAAACCGATAAATAACGTGCGTGTTTACCCCAATCAGAGCAAAGCTCTGTTCAAATTCCGAGGCGGGAGATAAAGCAACGCTTCATCTTCCCCCAATCAGAGCAAAGCTCTGCTTTGAAAATTTAAAAATTTAATAAATGAAGCAACGCTTCAGATTATTTGCGCTGCGCAACACGCCACGTGTCAGGCGCAGATGCATCAGCACAGCGCCCAAGGCAGCGCACCCAATCAGAGCAAAACTCTATTTAAAGAAAAATTAAATGAAGCAACGCTTCAGTTGCGCAGGCGCTGTGCTGCGCGACACATGTCAGCGCAGTTGCGCTGCGCTGTGCGCTGTGCGACACGTGTCAGCGCAGATGCGCTAGCGCAGTTGCGCTGCGCTTTGCGCTGCGCGACACGTGTCAGCGCAGTTGCGCTGCGCTGTGCGCTGCGCGACACGTGTCACGCGCTGGGGCATCTGCGCCAAACAGAATTAAATTTCTAAGAAATCTTTTCTGTTCTTATTAAAATAAGAAGATTTTCTTCTGCAAAGCAGAAGCCCTTTGGATCAAAGATCCAACGGTGGGGAAAACTCCCCAAATCACTCAGAGAAAGATCTTTTTAACAAATTTAACTAATTTATGGGCACTATAAAAGAGACCCCAGACCTCAATTCAAAGGCATGAACATTTTCTGAGAAAAAAAAAGTAGAGAACTCTGAGGAATTCCTCAAGAACAAAAAAAAAAGGTAAAAACCTTCAGAAAAAGAGAAAATTCTTTTAAAAACAGATCATTGATCCAAGAATAAGATCAACGATCTTCAATAAGAAGGAAAACTAACTAATAATAGTGCTTTGCACTCGCTTATGAACCATTGGTTCCTTGAAAACAAGAAAAACTTGTTTTTCTTTGATCAAAAGATAAAACAGTGCTCTGCACTTGCAAGAACAGCGCTGTTGCGCTCCTGTGTTGGCGCAACTCACCAGAGCGCGCCACGTGTCAGCAGCGCAACAGCGCAGCGCATTGCGCTGTTGCGCTTGCGCTCACCAGAGCATGACACGTGTCATCACCATATGAGCTTGCGCTCATTACTTAGCGCAAAGCGCCAGACAAATGCACTGTATTGCTTACAAAAGGGCCAAGCCCAATTAAAGAAGGCCTAACGGGCCTAATAAAATGCAATGTATTACTTAAAAAAAAAGGGCAGAGCCCAAACCAAAACAGATGCTCTGCATCATAAAGAAAGGGACAGAGCCCAAATCAAAAAGGCCTAGCAGGCCAGAATAAAATGCAGTGCATTATTAAATATGGGCAAAGCCCTAGCATAGGCCTAATAGGCCAAAGATCAAGAAAAATCTTGAATATTCTCAATGGGACTTAGCTCGATCATGGCCGTAAGTCCCCAAACTAAATTGACTGAGCAAAAATGCTCTCCTAAATCAATTTACGACTGGTTCAAGGGTACATCTCAGAACTCCTCTGACACATGTCGTTGTAATCCTTCAACGACGTCAGAGAGGTGACGGGTCCCGACAACCACATATCAATATTGGACCGAGACGTCCTTAAACTAATATTGGACCGAGACGTCCCTAAACTAATATCGGATCGAGACATCCCTAAACTAATATCGGACCGAGACGTCTTTAAACTAATATCGGACCGAGACGTCCTTAAACTAATGTCGGACCACCACGTCCCTAAACTGGAACATGGACCACCACGTCCCTAAACTGGAGCATGGACCGCAACGTGCCTAAACTACCTATGGACCACTACGTCCCTAAACTGGAACAATAGAGCCTCCAAATGCTCTTTTGCCGGATCTAAACGATCCCGTTTAAGTTGATCTTAGCCCCCAAACACGGCTAACGTATCCTTAAACATTCAAACGGACTATAAAACTCCAAATCAACCTTGGTTCAAGGGTACATCTCTGAACTCCTCTGACATCTGCCGTTGTAATCCTTCAACGACGTTAGAGAGGTGACGAGTCCCGATGGCCAGATATTAAATGGATTATCACGTTAAGTTGATCTTAGTCTCAAACAGGACTATCGTATCCTTAACGAACGTTTAAGTTGATCTTAGCCGCAACGCGACTAATGCATCCTTAAACTAAAAACACCAAACCCAAATCTAAGTAAATACGGATTTGGACTAATCCACGTCCTACGGGCGATGGCATTACTCAGTCTCCGTATACAATTCACGGGCAACCACAAACAAAACAAACACACACGACACGAAGTGAAATTCTGGAGAAGGAGAAAGTTGTTACCGCGATGCGGTAGCGTAATTAACTGCAGGGGCTTGCGCCTGCAGGGAAGAGCGTCCCCACAATCAAAAACCCCTCAAGCGAGGGAGAATCTGACGAAGTCTGCTACATTGGCCGCATCCGTCTAAACCTCCGATACACGGTGCCATAAATCAACTTGGCATCTTCGGAGAGGTGGACGGATAAAACCAAATAGCATCTGCCCCGAATCTCATCGTCAGGACATCGCAGTCTTGTGCGCCGTCTTTCGGAGGGGAACAGATTATGGCACGCCCGGTGTGACCTTTTCCTCTTTCCACTCCACACTTCGTGTGTCGTCTTCGCGAACCAATCGCGGTTTGTTAAATGGTTGCCTTTGGATTTCAAGTTACTAAGATTTGGTCTTTTTCCTGGCGCAGAACTCAAGATTCAATGGCCTCTAGTTGCACCAATTGCTCGAAGTGCCACTGCAACGGATGCTCCACCTCACCGGGAGGTGTAGCATATGGGCCCCAAGCGGCTTCCTTCCTCACTCTCCCGGTAGATCAGGTGACCCAAGCCACCACTGGTCTGTTCTTTGGGACCATGATCCGACCTACAAGCTTCCCTACGCCAATACCTGCACCGGAAGTGAACAAGAAGTCGGTCTTCGACCGGCTCACTACTACGACGACCCCTGTCAACGGGTCGCCCACTACCAAACCGACAGCCTCTGTTTTCACCAGGCTAAATCAGAACTCTAAATTGGCTGTCTCGAGGAAGGCAATAACGGCTGCTCCAGAAGTCGTCAAGGCGGCTTTCCCTGTCAAAGAGTCAGTCTTTTCAAGACAGACGATTCCTGCCCCTGCCCGAGGATCTGTCTTCGACAGGTTAAATATCACCCCTCAAGAGACAACCTCAGTCTTTAAGAGGTTAACACCGGCGGCGCCTCATTCAGACAGGGGGCAAAAAGAAGATGTCTCAATCTCTGAGCCAATCCCAACGGCTCGCCGTGCTCGACGTCGCCATTGGCAACGAGTGAGGAGGGCAGGGGGCAACTCCCCCTCAGGGTTAACTCTACCTGCTCCAATGGTGGAAGTCAACGCTACTGTTCCAACTGGGAACAGCTTTGAACTGCTGAGGAGGGTGCGTAAGAACTCTCCAACCGCTACACTGAAAAGATCTCCTCCACCTGCGGAGAGAGTTCCGGAAACAAAACAAGAACAGCCCCCTCAACGGCTGTCCTCAAGAATTTATAAAGTTTGGCGGAGGGTTCAAGACTCCGTGATTGACCCAGGTCACTCTCGTCACCAGAAAAAGGCGAAGGTGGAAAAAGATAAGGACCGTCCCATTAAACAGCGGGGGACAGCAACTGCTAGGGTGCCCACTGCAACAGCCCCTCCAACCTCAACGGCCCACAAAAGAAGAAGGCCGGAGAAAACCCCCGCGCCCGCGGCAAATGCCAAAGGTGGTGAGCTTAAACGCCCTAAGTCCGGGGGCATGATAGTTCATACAGTTTACATGGCATCGGGAAAAGAAGATAGCCGCATATCAATAGGTCATAGACCGCACACGAGATCAGTGACCAAGGCTCAGGAGCAGCAGCAGAAGCTCCAAGAAATGATGAACGCTATGGCCGCACTTACAGGGCCAAAAGAAACCCCTGAAACATCCTCGGACGAGCGTCAAGAACAAGAAACGGATGCTGAATTCCTATGTCGCGTACTAGAAAAGAAAGATAAAGAAGCTGCGGAGTAGGCAGCCAACATAAAGAAAATAACCCTCCTGTTCCAGGATATGGTGGGTATGATGATTCAACAAGATCCACCTGCTGAAGATCCCCCGATCATCCTTGAAGACGATAGGGGAGAAACGTCGAATCCTCCACCAGCTCTGTCCACAGCTAAAGAGGATACAATCTCCAAAGCTGATATGGATGAATACATCGCCCAGCAAATACGGGTTCATCATGCGACCGAAGCGGCCGGTCAGGTCGTAAAAACGGGGCGGCCATATCCAAGTTGGTACGATCAAATCAAGTACCCGCCAGGTTATACGATTCCCAAGTTCCATGTCTACAAGGGGACGGGCAATCCTCATCAGCATGTTGCCCAGTTCAGGGCACTCTGCGGCAACACCGGCGGTGACGACAAGCTGTTGCTTCGCCAGTTTGTTGGAAGCTTATCAGATACGGCGTTTGAATGGTACTCTGAGCTCCCGAACGACTCTATTAAAACCTTCGCGGAGATGGAGCTGTTGTTTACTCAGCGTTTTGCAAGCGCCAGTGAACGTACCCCGATGACAGCACTGATTAACGCCAGGGTAAAACCCGGCGAGACGTGGGTTCAGTACACTATACGATGGCGGAACTTATGGTCGAAGTGTGAACAACGCATTGAAGAAGCTCCCGCGGTGGGTATGTTTGTGGGAACCCTCGATCCACAAGCAACCATCTCGCAGTTTATGATGTTTTTCAAGCCGACAACCTTCCAGGCCTTGATTGACAAACTAGCACAGATGGATCAGATGGGCCACAAACCTCCTCTTCCAAGGCCGGACTCCCGAAGTGACAAAGGGAAGGGGAAAGCGATCGTCGTCGCTAATGCTCAACAACAGCCGAGCGACTCGAAGCCCGTTGCTCGTCAAAATAATATGTGCCCGTACGTACCCCTTGAGGATAGGATGGGACGTCCTTATTCCTTTCCTCGCGATAAAACGGGGAGGTTATTCGAGCTGGCGTTGCGCAACAGACTCATAAATCTGCCGGATCCAAAACGTTCGTTGCAACCAAGTGACGTCAACGAACCCAACTACTGTCCTTATCATCGAGTACTAGGCCATCCGATCGAAGATTGCTACGTTTTCAAGAATTGGCTTGAAAACCAGTACCAACAGGGAAAGTTCGTATTATCTGACAAATGGAAGGTGAATCCCCCACAGCCCCACACCTCTAAGGGGACGAATACGCCGGGGGCAACATGCTCCGTCGTTGAAGAAGCTCCTTGGGAGGTTGTATTATCAGCTAAAACGAAGAGGATGCTAAATGATCTTCAGACATGTCTAGCAATCAAGTGGAAGAACCCATTGGAGCCGCAAATTATGGAGAGAATGCTAAAACCTCATCCGACTCAAAAGATTCGTGGAAGTGGCCCAAACACTCATAACCAGCCGTCGAAGTCTTCAAAGAAGAAGAAGAAATCGAAGAAGCCCGTGAAGCCCAACGACAAGCGCACGGACTTGCAAAAACAAATTGACGCGCTGGAGGAATACAATCAGAGGGCACGAACCCCCATTACGTTCCAAGAGTTCCTCAGCCATGTCTTTCAAGAAGAGGATGAGAGAGAAAGTTCATCAGATGATCCGAGGAATATATGGCGAGCTGTCATATGATTTCCCATTCGATCACGAATGATGAGGAGATTCCTTGCACCGAAAAGCTGGGGGCAGATCCTGAACCAAAAGTTCTGGGGCCATCAGATGAAATAATTGACGCACTCCTTAATGAAGCTCGGTTGAAAAGTAAAGCTGATCGGGAGCGCGAGGCGGCTATATTTGAAAGGGCCAAGCGCCAGCGACTTGATGAAGGAGCTGAGATGATCCCATTGGAGCTGAACACCTCCGCTACCGACAAAAGCCGATTCAAGATGAGGAAAAAGTTTGCTAAGGCCATATCAATGGGTATGAAGCTACCATCCTCTAAAGGAAGCATCACCAATGAAATAGAAATACACCCGTCCTATTGCTTATATCATCAGAAGGTTTCGCACCCCATCCAAGAGTGCAAAACTTTCGATAGATGGTGGCAAGGATATGTTGCTCATCGACAACGCTTCAAGCGAGAGAAACGCAAAACTCGTCGGGAGCAAAGAAATACGACCAAAGGGCTTAAAAGAACTGCTGGCGATTGTTGCATGGTTAACACCGGTGGATCACAAGTGCCTACATTCGGGAGTGATTCTGATGAAGAGCTAGAACTTGCCCCTCTCTTTAAAGAGTCCTCTTCGAGAACTGAAGAAGAACCGAAGGTTTGCGAAAATATCCGGCTACGTAATCGCACGCTGCCCGGAAAGAACCTCGGGCCCTCGAACAGGAAAGATAAAGGGAAAGAAAAGGTCTCTGAAGATATCGTCTTAGATGACCAAGTGGTGGAAGAGCTAGCAGCCAAAGACTCACCAAAGAAGAATAAGGTGGACTACAACGTCTTAGCACATTTGAGGAAGCTGCCCTCACAGCTCAGCATTCTTGACGCCCTTTTGCTATCAAAAGAGGCGAGAGATTCGTTGATTAAGGCGCTCCAAGACCCGGAACAATTCCAAGCATGCCTGGCCGAGGAAAAGATGAAAGATGAATTGGAGGAAGTGCAAACGGCCGATTTTACTTTTGGCGATGAAGACCTTCTACTTGGGACATGCGAACACAATCGCCCTCTCTATGTCTCAGGATACTGCCATGATATAAAGATAGGCAAAATCCTGATCGTTAACGGGTCGTCTGTTAACCTACTCAACGTGCGGGTGTTGAAGGAAATCTGCATGAGCGTCCAACACCTTGTTCGGGACAAGATCACCATCTCCGGGTTCGACTCCCAATCGTCAAAGACTCTTGGATCTGTGATACTGACGCTATGCTTCGGGCTACTCGTCATGGACATTAAGTTCCACGTCATAGACGCCAAGACATGCTACAACGCTTTGCTTGGCCGACCATGGTTACATGAGTACAACATCATCCCTTCTACACAACATCAGTGTATGAAGTATTTTAAGGATGGTTTCGAGTATACCGTGATGGGAGAACTGAACCTGTTCTCTGTGAACGAGGTCCGCAAATACGAAGATGCCAAATACTTCTTACCGGATTTCGAAGACACAGAGAAGTGTCACAAGCCGGAGGATAAAACTAACGCTACCATCCCTGTCTTCAGCAGTGATACTGAGGAGGAAGAGAAGATAGTCTATTCGGGTCCGCCCCAACACCACAAGCCGGGACCATCGGCTCCTACATTGATCTTTGGCAGCGACTCGGAAGATGAAGTCCATGTTGTATTCCCTGCTCGACCTTCAATACAAACGTCCGCTAATGAGGAGCAAAGTCTACAAGTCGCCATGGTGCCGCTTAAACACCATAAAGAACTGTGTTCCCCTCCGAACGGCGGCCGAGACGCGGGGACGTCTATGGCTGAGGTTCGGGGCAGATGCTAATAGGTGCTATCCGTCCACCTCTCCGAAGATGCCAAGTTGATTTATGGCACCATGTATCGAAGGTTTAAACGGATGCGTCCGATGTAGCAGACTTCGTCAGATTCCCCCTCGCACGAGGGGTTTTTGATTATGGGGACGCTCTTCCCTGCAGGCATAAGCCCCTGCAGTTAATTACGCTACCGCATCGCGGTAACAACTTTCTCCTTCTCCAGCTGGTCACTTCGTGTCGTGGGTGCTTGTTTTGTTTGTGGTTGCCCATGGATTGTTTACGGAGACCGAGTTATGTCGTCGCCCGTAGGGCGTGGACTAGTCTCAATCCGTATTATCTTAGATTTGGGTTTGGGGGTTTGGTTTGAGGATACGTTAGCCATATTTGAGGCCGAGATCAACTCAAACTTTTTTTAAGGATATGTTAGTCTAGTTTGAGACTAAGATCAACTTAACGGGATCGTTTAGATCCGACAAAAGAGCGTTCGGGCTTTATTGTTCCAGTTTAGGGACATAGCGGTCCATCGTATGTATGGCCGTCGGGACCCGTCATCTCTCTGACGACGTTGAAGGATTATAACGACAGATGTTAGAGGAGTTCAAAGATGTACCCTCGAACCAGGGTTAATTGGGGGAGATTCATAGTCCAGTCTGTTTGAAGGTTTAAGGATACGTTAGCCATCTTTGAAGCTAAGATCAACTTAAACGGGATTGTTTAGATCCGACAAAAGAGCATGCGGGGCTCTATTGTCCCAGTTTTAGGGACGTGGTGGTCCACTGCTAGTTTAAGGACATTGCGGTCCATGGGTAGTTTAAGGACATTGCGGTCCATTGTTAGTTTTAAGACATCTCGGTCGAGGTTAAGGACGTCGTAGTCCATGGGTTTAAGGACCCCACAGTCCACATCAATGCGAGGTCACCGGGACCCGTCACCTCTTTGAAGACGTTGAGGGATTACAACGCCAAGTATCAAAAGAGTGAAGAGATGTACCCTGGAACCGGAGTGGATTAAATAGTCTTCGGCCCAATTTGGGATCAAGACCAATCAATTATGTTATGAGCCCATTAGCCCATTCAATTACGAATTGAGGACTTATGGCCATCTTGGGCTAAGTCCACTTATGTCTGGAATATTGGCTTCCTGTTGGTCCCTTGAAGGAGAGGTTTTGCCTCTATCCATTCGGCCAATTGGGCCGGTGTCTAGTGTTAAACACTAAAGACGAATCAGTGTTGAACACTGGGAATAAGATTGATAAGTTAGTGTTTCAACACTAAAAGAGACCAGTGTTAATCACTGTCAACAGGAGTCCCAAACTAGTGTTGAACACTACGGTAATCAGTGTTGAACACTGCAAATATAGTTCTGTGCTTAGCGTTACACTAAGGCCAAACAATGTTTTATCACTGAATTCAGGGGTTCCGTTTTAGTGTTAAACATTAAGGCAAGAGGGGTCACGTGGCAACACGTGAGAGCGCCCTCCCTTCACTTGTTCTTCTGAGACTATGCATCTTTTTGGAGCATCACGTGCCATCACGTGACGGGGATTCAAGCGCTTGTGTGTTAAAGCTTCTGTCAAGGGTCACGTGAGTCACGTGAGGCACTGCCTCCAGAGGGCTTTCTGTAGATCTTTTGGGGGGGAGGGTCACGTGGTGGCACGTGACCCTGCTTCTATGTATGTTGTTTAGAAGATCTGTTAATCTTTTTCCTCGTAGGGTTCAACCCTAATAAAGCTTTAAATTCCAGAGGAATTAAATTCCTACTTTCTTTTGAAGATTTTTATTCTGGAATAGAGTTGAACTCTGAATTTTCTGTAGGAATTAAATTCCTCATATACATGAAGAACCGAATAGGGTTAAATCCTAATGAAGGCTTTAAGGAACTAAACTCCCATTCTCTGTTAAAGAATTATGATTAAGGGAATTAAACTCCCGTTGTTTCAACAGAACTAAGTTCTTAATCAGGGTTAAACCCTGTTTCCTTTTGTTCTGAAGGAATTAAACTCCCCTAACACAGGATCAAGCCCTAATTTTATTTTAAAGGAATTAAATTCCTATAGTTCTGTGAGAATTAAATTCTCTTGCTTCCACTCCCTCTCTATGCTTTGGATCTGCATGGCAGGATCTCAACCCATTGAGAATTAAATTCTCAACTTCAAGGGGAGATGTGCACTTTACAGATCTTCTATCAAAGAGAGAAGAAATATATTTTTTCTGTTTTATATCAGAGTTAAACTCTGTTGAGAATTAAATTCTCTTTTCTTTCAAGAAGCCTTCCCTTTCTTACCTAGGGTTTTCTTTTGCAGAAGATCCAAATTCCTCAAAGTATCAAGGCTCTCTCCTTTTTCTTCCTTCTGCCCCCCTCTTTTTGTGTCTCTTGGCTCCTATTTATAGGAGAAGCAGCCGAGTCAATTAGTTTTTTGACGAATCTTCATTGAGAGATTTGATTTGCATCCATCATTCGTTTTGGACCTTTGGATTATTAGGTGAATTTTATTCACCATTGGATTTCAAATCCAGGGATTCTCCTTTATTATTTCTGTTAGATTTAAAGGGGAAATCTTTCCAAATTTCGAGATTTTCCCATAGATAGATGATATTTAATCACCTCTAAATCTTTAATTCAGTCGGTTGCTTTTGGAAAGATTTGAGAGTTCTTTTCTCAGAATTCAATTCTGTTAACAAATAGGCTTTGAAGTCGGTCACGTGTGGCCATGTGACCCTTGGTCACGTGTGGGCACGTGACCCCCTTGGAACGAGCTTTCTTCTTTCTTTCTGCGCTTTGCTTTCTGTTCTCTGTTTAGCTGTCACGTGCCACCACGTGACAACTGGTCACGTGTGAGCACGTGACCCTGGCATGGAGCCTTCTTCTCGATTTAACCGGAGAATGAGTCTGATGTTTTGAGTGTCACGTGCCAACACCTGACCCTGGTCACGTGGGAGCACGTGACCTCTTCTGAAGCCTTTTTCTTGATTTGATCAGGGAACCGTTGTGTCTTTGCCGCTGCTTTTAGATGTCACGTGCCGACACGTGACCCAGGTCACGTGGGAGCACGTGACCCTTTCTGAAGCCCTTTTCTTTGATGCAGTCGGGAAGCTGAATTTGCCTTGCTGATACTTTTAGATGTCACGTGCCAACACGTGACTGCCGGTCACGTGTAAGCGCGTGACTCTTTTCTGAAGCCTTTTCCGTAAGCTTTCCTGATTTTAAATCAGGAAACAAATGCCCTCACAGCGTTGTTCTCACGTGTCCGCACGTGAGTGCAACGCTGTCACCTTTTGTGACCGTTGGATTCCTCTAGGGATCTGGGGAGATGAAACGTTTCCATCACCTCCTATAAATACTCATGTTTCTTCAGAAGTGCCTTCACTTTGTTCATCTTCTTCTTTTGAGAACTTTTTCCCTCGAGAATTTAATTCTCGCTTCCAGAGCTTAGTTCTCTGTCTTGAAACAATCTTCAGAGTTTAACTCTGTTCAGGTGACCCTTTTTCCTCAGGTAATGTTCTTGGACAAACAGTAAATTTTCACATTCCTTTGGATTTTAAATCCCAAAACAAGGGTTTTTACTCTTTTTCAACAAGGAACCCATTTTTCTTCAAGTTTTTCCATAAGAACAGGAAACCACCTAACCTTCGAACTGTAGATCTGTTAGGGTTTAGATGATCTTTGGGGAGATGATGATGGCGTTTCAACTCCATGGAACTTAATTCCATCCAAAAATGTTTCTGGGAATTTAATTCCCTTCTCTTAATAAGGAATTTAATTCCAATGAAGAACTCAGTTTCTTCACACGGAGGCTTCTTGGGGTCTCTTGACCCGAGGTTGTCCTTCTGCAATTAATGAAACAAGAGCTTTCTAATGATTCTCATGACCTTTATTTCAGGTATCATGGATGCCCATCTGTATGGTCTTGATGAGATTATTTCCTATGGGAATATTCGTGCACTGGGCCGCAGTCAGAACCAGGAGTTCACCAATGCTCAGTGTGCTGAGATTATGAGCCGCTTTGACGAGTACGACCATCGGCTACTCCCCCGTCGCTCTTCTCTTCTGAGGCTCATCGTGCTGGCGATTTGGGAGGCGCTTCCGCTCTTCTGCGCCGGTGTGCCACTCAGGGCATTGGACGTTGCCGAGGATAAGATACATTCGGTGTATCTGATGAGTCTGATCTCGAAGAGAAGGCGTGACAACCTTATTGATCTTTTGCACCAGGCGTTTCAGCAGTCGGCCATACTTGCTGCCTACCGGAGGGTGGAGGACATCCGCGAGGACCCAGACGCTTGCGATCGCGAGAGAAAACATACTCGGGCCATTCGAAATGCTTGGAGGATCTTGGACAAGGTCAAGCTTGAGTTTCTCAACCCATGCCCCGCGTCTGAAGTCTTACCATTGTAAACGTGCCCTCTTTAGTTTGTATGAACTTCTTGAAAGATTCAGTGACAAGTTTTATTATGTCTTTCCATGTTTGCATGCCTCTCCCTGGGACTTTATTATTTTGCTACTGTTGTTGTTGGTGCTTTTAATATGCAGGGTGCTACTCCATTTTTTTTTGTAGATCGGGTTTGGGCCTCACGTGTTCTGCACGTGGGGTCCCTTGATGGGGCTGTTCACAAAATCTTCCCCTGCCATATTTTCAGTGCACAATATCAGATGCAGAAGAAGGGCCTTGGAAATAGTTCCCTCTCCTTGATTTTCGATGCATTTCCTTTTTTGGGCCTTGGAAATAGCTTCACCATGCAAGATTTTCCACGCACAGCGCTTAATGCACTTCTTTATATATGAGGCCATAGCTTTCTTTTCCCTTCACAAAGAGATTTATATTATTATTATTGTTATTTTTATCTTGGTGTAACTTGTCTTGAGAAACAAACGAGCGCCATGGCCTGCAATCGCCCTCATGCTCGTCGACAGCCTTGGGAAGTTCCTATTGAGGAGATGATCCCCCGCTTTGCTGCTCGGTTGGTGGATCCCCTTTTTATTGAATGTATTCTGCGGATATTCTATCTTGATCTCCTTGCAGGACAGCGATGGCTTAGGATTCAGGGTTAGGATCTGCTTCCTAAGGCTTTTGCATTTTATGAGCCACGAGAGTCTCATAAAGAGATTTTCTCCCTACAGGTCGAGAGGATCCCATAGGTGTAAGTTCTTCTTAAGAATCGTGAGGATTCTTAAAAGGGTTTTCTCTTAAGAGTCGTAAGGATCCCACAAGAGAGTTTTTCTTCCTTACAGGTCGTGAGGACTTGTAAGTGTTGGATGCGGTCACCCTTGTCCGTGTTTTACGGAGTTAGGGGTTTCTCCAGGTATTGTAGTTTAAAGACGTCGCGGTCAAGGTTAAGGACCTCATAGTCCGTGGATTTAAGGACTCCACAGTCCGATGTTAGTTTTAAGACATCACGGTCAAGGTTAAGGACCTCATAGTCCGTGGATTTAGGGACTCCACAGTCCGATATTAGTTTTAAGACATCACGGTCAAGGTTAAGGACCTCATAGTCCGTGGATTTAGGGACTCCACAGTCCGATGTTTGGTTGCAGAGACCCGTCACCTCTTTGAAGACGTTGAGGAATTACAACGCCAGGTATCAAAGGAGTGAAGAGATGTACCCTTAAACCAAGGCAGAATCCGTAGGGAATCGGGGTGGTTGATCGTTAGTTTTAAGACATCACGGTCGAGGTTAAGGACATCATAGTCCGTGGATTTTAAGGACTCCACAGTCCGATATTTGCTCTGGATGCTTCACACGGGTTCACTGCCGTGCTTGGCGAGAACCAGGCTCCGCTCTGGACGTTTTCCACGGGGTCAAAGAGTGACATTATCCGCATTCTACGTGACCAGGAATTTTGCACTAGATGCTTCACACGGGTTCACTGCCGCGCTCGGCGAGGACTAGGCTCCGCTCTGGATGCTTCACACGGGTTCACTGCCGTGCTCTGTGAGAACCAGGATCCGCTCTGGACGTTTTCCACGAGGTCAAAGAGTGACGTTATCCGCGTTCCACATAACCAGGAATTTTGCACTAGATGCTTCACACGGGTTCACTGCCGTGCTCGGCGAGGACTAGGCTCCGCTCTGGATGCTTCACACGGGTTCACTGCCGTGCTCTGCGAGGACCAGGATCCGCTCTGGACGTTTTCCACGGGGTCAAAGAGTGACGTTATCCGCGTTCCACATAACAAGGAATTTTGCACTAGATGCTTCACACGGGTTCACTGCCGCGCTCGGCGAGGACTAGGCTCCGCTCTGGATGCTTCACACGGGTTCACTGCCGTGCTCTGCGAGGACCAGGATCCGCTGTGGACGTTTTCCACGGGGTCAAAGAGTGACGTTATCCGCGTTCCACGTAACCAGGAATTTTGCACTAGATGCTTCACACAGGTTCACTGCCGCGTTAGGCGAGGACTAGGCTCCGCTCTGGATGCTTCGCACGGGTTCACTGCCGTGCTCTGCGAGGACCAGGATCCGCTCTGGACGTTTTCCACGGGGTCAAAGAGTGACGTTATCCGCGTTCCACGTGACCAGGAATCTTGCACTAGATGCTTCACACGGGTTCACTGCCGCGTTAGGCGAGGACTAGGCTCCGCTCTGGATGCTTCACACGGGTTCACTGCCGTGTTCTGCGAGGACCAGGATCCGCTCTGGACGTTTTACACGGGGTCAAAGAGTGACGTTATCCGTGTTCCACGTGACCAGGAATTTTTCACTAGATGCTTCACACAGGTTCACTGCCGCGTTAGGCGAGGACTAGGCTCCGCTCTGGATGCTTCACACGGGTTCACTGCCATGTTCTGCGAGGACCAGGATCCGCTCTGGATGTTTTCCACGGTGTCAAAGAGTGACGTTATCCGCGTTCCACGTGACCAGGAATTTCGCACTAGATGCTTCACACGGGTTCACTGCCGCGTTAGGCGAGGACTAGGCTCCGTTCTGGATGCTTCACACGGGTTCACTGCCCTGCTCTGCGAGGACCAGGATCCGCTCTGGATGTTTTCCACGGGGTCAAAGGGTGACGTTATCCGCGTTCCACGTAACCAGGAATTTCGTTGATTGTATCCGCATTTCATGGAGTTGGGACTTGACTCTCTGTGGGAGTACATCGTCGAGTCATGGAACTGGGAGTTGTCGCTGTTCCGCTTTGCTTGATGATGTGTCCGCTGTGACGAGACGAGTGTTGAGATGATCTCTAGGTTATTTATGGCCCGTCGAGATTCGGCTTCTTCTTCTGATAAAACCTGGGGAGGAGGAGTGCGACCCCTTCTTTGTTTGCGCCCCTGGATTGTATACAGGGATTGATGTAGCATCACCTATAGAGCAAAAAGGTTTCATTTTTCCATCATTTCTTTTATTCTTTCCGCGATGCTCTATCATTTCAGCTTTTTATATCGCGAAGGTCGCGATTGCCCAATCATTTCGGCTATTTTTCGCAGTGCCCAATCATTTCGGCTATTTATTTTATTTTTACTCGCTGTTTTTTATTGCGAGTTGCCCAATCATTTCGGCTATTTATTTTATTTTTACTCGCTGTTTTTTATTACAAGTTGCCCAATCATTTCGGCTATTTAGTATGCATACATTTTTACTTGCTGATTCTGTTTGCAAGTTGCCCCATCCTTTCGGCTATTTCATATGCATTTTTTTTTCTGGCTCGCTGATTTTTTTCTCGCGAGTAGGAGATTTGGGATCTGATACCAATCTTGGCATCAACATCGCTACAACTGGAATATTGCCAGGAGCGAATCATCATTTGCCATGAAAGGACTTGGAATTTGATACCGGTTTAGGCATCAGCATCGCTACAACTGGAATATTGCCAGGAGCGAATCATCATTTGCCTTGAAAGGGCTTGGAATTTGATACCGGTTTAGGCATCAGCATCGCTGCAACTGGGATATTGCCAGGAGCGAATCATCATTTGCCTCTGTCGATATTGAACAAAGGTGGCTTAGCAAACAGGGTTAGGATCCCGTCGACTAAGGCTTTTGACTTCATGAGCCGTAAGGGTCTCACAAAGGTATTTCTCCCTACAAGTCGTGAGGATCTCGTAGGTGTGTTTTCTCCTTAGGGGTCGTGAGGACTCCTAAGTGTATGCTCCCCTGTAAGTCGTAGGGATCTTACAAAAAGGGTTTTCTCCTTATAAGTCGAGAGGACTTACAAGGGTTGTTCACCGTATGAACATATCCCCAGTCACGGGTAGGACTTGGTTAGGAAAATGTTTATTCGCGCCCGTGGATTGTATACAAGGGTCAGTATTGAGCCGCTTGTAGGGCCATATCGGAGGTTGTGGGGGTTGCTTAAGAACAGGTTAAGGTTTATGTAACTTAAGACTTTCAAATCTTATGAGCCGTGAGGGTCCCATAAGAGAGTTCTCCTTACGAGTCGTGAGGATCTCGCAAGTGTAATTTCTCCTTAAGAATCGTGAGGATCCCTAAGTGTGTTGCTCCCTTGTGAGTCGTAAGGATCTCACGCAGATGATTTCTCCTTACAAGGTCGAGAGAATCCTGTAAGTGTGTTTTAACGAGGTTGCGCCCTTTCGGGTTTTCACAAACACTCGCCGGTAGCCCTGCTGTTTTTACTCACGGAGCCCTTTCGGGTTTTCACCCGTGCCCATTTTGCTTATGGACATACCGTTTTTTTTTCTTTTATTTTATTTTATTCTTTTTTTTTAACGAGGTCACGCCCTTTCGGGTTTTCACGAACACTCGCCGGTAGCTCTGCTGTTTTTACTCATGGAGCCCTTTCGGGTTTTCATTCGTGCCCATTTTGCTTGTGGACGTACCGTTTTTTTTTTGTTTTTTTTTTACCACGTCAGCCTGAAGATGCTGCGGGTTGGGAGTAGTTTGACGACGTTTCGGTCATTTGCAAGTTTTAGGACATTGCGGTCCGCCGTTAGTTTAAGGACGTTTCGGTCCATTGTTAGTTTAAGGACATTTCGGTCCATTATTAGTTTAAGGACATTTCGGTCCGTCGTTAGTTTAAGGACGCTTCGGTCCATCGTTCAGGGGAGGGCCGGCTACTGCTTGTAAATTCTGAGCTTAGGAAGATAGCGAGCGGACATAGTTGTTGTCATCTATCATTGATCCAGGCTGTGGCTCATTAAGCATAGTACTTCTTTAAGAAGCGGCCGTTTATTGGCCTGAAAGGCCTTTCACCGTGCATGTCCATGAGTAGATAGGCTCCACCCTGGTAGACCTTGTCTATGATGTACGGGCCTTCATAGTTTGGCTCAAATTTTCCCCGCTTGGCACGATTGGGGATCATAGGTCTTTTGACCACTAGTACGAGTTCGCCTTGGCGGAATGTCCTCGGCCTGGTCAATCTTTCATACGAGCGCGTCATCTTTGCTTTGTAGGCTTCTAGATGTTGTTGCGCTATGAGCCGGGTTTCATCGAGGGCATCAAGCTCCTCAAGCCGAAGGTGAGCATTTTCTTCGTCCGTCAGCTCGTAGTGGACTGCCACTTGTAGATAGGGTAACTCTATCTCGAGAGGGAGCACTGCTTCCGTCCCAAATACCAACGCGTACGGCGTTGTGTTTGTGGCCGTCTTGAATGTAGTTCGATAGGCCTAAAGGGCCTCTTGCAGCCTCTCGTGCCAGTCTCTCTTATTCCGGGAAACGGTCTTTTTTATGATCTTCGTCAAGGTCTTATTGAAGGCCTCGGCCAGACCGTTAGCTCGTGGGTTGTAAACTGAAGAATATCTCCAGTCTATATTGTGCTGCTGCGCGAAGCGGCTAATCTTATGGCTTCTGTAGGCTGGCCCGTTATCGGAGATAATCCGCCGTAGGGTTCCAAACCGATAGATGACGTGCGTCTTGAAGAAGTGGAGGATGTTCTCCGTCTTCACTTCCCTCAACGGTACTGCTTCTGCCCATTTGGAGAAGTAATCAGTTGTCGCTAGGATGAAACGATGTCCCCGGGACGATGCTGGCTCGATGGGGCCGACTATGTCAGTCCCCCACATTTCGAATGGCCAACTAGCCACCGTTGGGTGTAGTGGATTCGGATGTTGGTGGATAAAGTCTCCATGAATCTGGCACGAGTGGTATTGCTTCGCATACTCGAGGCAGTCCTGGGTCATCGTGGGCCAATAGTAACCCATCCGTTTAATTTTTAACTTCATCTTTGGGCCTGCTTGGTGAGAACCGCAAAGTCCGTCGTGAACTTCCTGAACGACTCTTTCTGCTTCATCAGGTCCTAAGCATCTCAGCCATAGAGAATCAAACGATCTCTTGTATAGGGTATCGTTGACGAAAGCGAAAGACAGAGCTCGTTTCATGAGCTGATGTCTTGAGGATGCTTCTTCGGGCATTCGGTGGGACTTAAAGTAGTCTATGAAGACTTCCCTCCAGTCCTCGGCCTCCTTATGGTCTTTTATTTGTAGAGTCGCCTGCTCAGTCGCTCCCTTCTCCTCATATGATTCCGGAGGTATTTCCGTTGGGGCGAGCACCCGACGGCTTTGTACCACGATTCTTACATCATCGAGGTTTTCGTCAGCCAGCTCCTTAGCAAGCTTGGCCAACGCGTCTGCCTTGCTATTTTCCGCGCGCGGTATGTTCTCCAAAGTATAAGAGGGAATTTGGGTCAATAGTCGTTGCACCTTTTCGCCGTACTTCACCAACTCCGGCTTGCACGTTTGGTAGTCACCATTTACTTGACTAATGACCAATTGAGAATCCCCGTATATAAGGAGGTCTTCAATTCCCATGTCGATGGCGATCTCGAGGCCTGCTATCAGAGCTTCGTACTCAGCTTCATTGTTCGTCCTCGGCTCTGTTAAGGAGAAGGCAAAGCGCATTATCCCTCCTTGTGGAGTCACGAAGATGAGGCCTACCCCCGATTTGATCATTGGGATACCTTGTTTCCGTTTCTTTATGGAGGACGCTCCATCGAAATAGAGTTCCCATCGGGTACTACCGCCGCCAATCGCATCAAATGCATGCTCGTCCGGCAAATCGCAGTTCAGAGGAGAATCGGCCGGTATCGGGTGCTCAGCGAGGAAATCGGCAATGGCCTGGCCTTTCACCGCCTTGAGAGGTTGATACGTTATCGAGAACTCCATCAAGAGCAGGGCCCATTTAGCAAGTCGTCCCGTCAATATGGATTTTGACATCAAGTATTTAAGGGGGTCCACCTTCGAGATGAGACGGACTTCGTGTGCCAACGCATAGCGCCTGAGCTTTGTTATCGCGAAGATTAACGCCAAGCAATGTTTTTCAATGGGAGAGTAGTTGCTTTCCGCCCCCAGTAGAACTCGACTTAAGTAGTAGAGTGCTCTCTCTTTCCCTTGCTCGTTCTCTTGTGCCCATAATGCGCCTAAGGAACCTTCGAGGGCGGTTGTATAAAGAATGAGGGGTTTTCCCTTGACCGGCGCAGCCAACACCGGAGGGTTCTGCAGGTACTCCTTGATCTCGTCTAGTGCACCTTGGCATTTGTGATCCCAAACGAATGGAGTTCCCTTTTTCATCAGGTGGCTGTAGGGACGGCATTTGCCTGAAAGATTGGCGATAAACCGCCGAATGTATGCGAGTTTCCCTTGGAGAGACCGCAACTGTTTGAGGGTTCTTGGCGGAGGCATTTCCATGATCGCTTTAATCTTTGACGGATCTATTTCAATACCTCGGTGTCGAACGATGAATCCCAGGAATTTGCCCGAGGAGACTCCAAACGCGCATTTGAGGGGATTCATTTTCAATTAATATTGCCGAAGGCGTTGAAATACAGTCTCCAGATGCTTTAAATGCTCTTCGTATGACATGCTCTTCACTACAAGGTCATCGATATAGCACTCGACGATATCATGTATGAGACCGTCGAAGATCTTTGTCATGGCCCTTTGATAGGTAGCGCCGGCGTTCTTTAGACCAAAGGGCATAACCCTGTAGCAGAATATACCCAAAGGGGTCTGGAAAGCGGTGTGCTTCTGGTCTTCGGGATGCATCTTTATCTGATTGTATCCTGATGAACCGTCCATAAAAGAGAAAACCTCGTGAGTGGACGTGTTATCTATCATTAGCTCGGTTACCGGTACCGGGAAATCGTCCTTTGGACAGGCTTTATTGAGATCCCTGAAATCCACGCATATGCGTACCGTCCCATTCTTCTTCATTACCGGGACGATGTTGGCGATCCAGTCGGGATATTGGACTTCTTGGATAAATCCAGAATCGATCAGCTTCTTGACTTCGGCGTTGATGCTCATCTCAAGCTCGAGCCGCATCCTTCTTGGCGCCTGCTTGACCGGCTTGATATCCGGGGATATTGTTAATTTATGCACAGCAATCTCCGGATCTAATCCCGGCATCTCGGAATAGTTCCACGCGAAGCAGTCTTTATGTCGTAGAAGCACTTTCTTTAACGCAGCCACCCTTTCTTCAGATAGCAGCTCGCTGACAAATGTCGGTCGCGGGTCATCTGCCGATCCCAACTCAATCTTCTTGAGGTTATCTGCAGTAGTATGTATACCATCTTCTAGTTCTTTCGAAGTTGGCGGAAATTCTGAGATCACCTCATCATCGCTGTTCTCAAAGCACCGGGGAAGGTCATCCATGTTCTCGGGCTCTTCTTGTAATATTGTAATCGTATAACAGGTGCGAATCCACTCCCAGGACTGAGATGGATTCGGTTCTGCTCTTGCGGCCTTGGGTTCGTGCTTTTGTGGCGGCGTTACCCTCCAGCCGTCGGATAAAGCGAATCTGCCCCGTTGGTACTGGTCCTCGACCCAGTTCTTGAAGGTGAAGCAGTCTTCGGTAGGATGTCCTATGGCTCGGTGATAAGAGCAATAGTTCAGATGAGACGCCTTGTTAGCTTGCTCAGGGCGTCTAGACTCTGGAAGCGTGATCATTTGATGTTTTAAAGCGAGCTTGAGTAACCTTTCCGTCTTGTCTCGGAGGAAGGAGTACGCTCGACTCATCTTCTTCATGAGGGACAAATCCGAGCCGTGCAATACCCGATCACGTAACTCTGTAATCCTGCGTCGTTGTTGTCGGCTCCTTTTTCCGCTTCTTGATTTATTTCTGTCTCTGCGTCGGGCCATTCGTACAACGGGTTGACAAAGACGAACGTCTTTGTCTTTTGTAACCTGTTGAAATAGACGTTGCGTCCTGGCCTTCTCGTAGATGGCCATCTCGCGGTTGTGGTCTTCCCGAGCTTTCTGACCCACTTTCCTGATAGGGTTGTCCACTCGTTGTTCAAACGACGGACTCGGCACTTCAGTCGCGGGGTCTAGTTTTGATGAGGGGTTGGTACTTCCTGACAGGGCGTCCTCTTCTTCATCAAAGGTATATATAGCGTAATTACTGTGGGCCCGTCCCCGTTTTCCGGTTCTCGCGTATCCAAGCCCAAGTGTTTCCATTTTTCCGTTGGGCAATTTGCGTTGAGTCCCAGGGACATCCCAAATCTTGTTGTAGAACCGAGCCTGCCGAACAGTCTGTTTTAAGGGTACTCCCTGGCGCTTCAATAGCTTCTTTAATCCATTTGTATAGTATCTGGACAGACGGATGGGTTGGAGCCTGTCGAGTGTAGCATCCGCGCCATGCCAGATCTCTTTCTCTACTTTCGACTCTGAGGATCGGTAGAATAGGATCACCTTCTCACCCCTTTGCCTGGGAGGGACGTAAAATGTTAGCAGGTCCTGCACATTGTGAGCTTGAAGTGTGTCGAGATCCTTGTAGTGTTCTCGCGGTACCATGGCGATTTTCAAACTATAGTCATCGCCAGGGGGTGCTTGTATTGACAGCCGATTGGAGAACAAGGCATTAACTTCATCTTCTGAATCACTTCCGAAGACCAACATGGGGGTGGACGTCCCCAGGTTGTTGCGTTGAGATGGCCCGGCATAAACTATCTCTTCCTCTTCTTTGGTATCTCTCCCGAAAACAGGGATGGTGGCGGCGGTTTTGTTCTCTGGGTTGCGACACCTTTCTGTATCCTCGCAATCTGGCAAAAAGTACTTCGCATCTTCGTATTTGCGGACTTCGTTCACGGAAAATGGGTTCAACTCACCTGTTACGGTATACTCGAAACCATCCTTAAAGTACTTCATACACTGATGTTGCGTAGAAGGGATGATGTTGTACTCGTGTAGCCAAGGACGGCCGAGCAAGGCATTGTAGCAGGTCTTGGCGTCAATGACATGGAATTTGATGTCTGTGACGAGAAGTCCAAAGCGTAATGTTAGTATCATGGATCCGAGAGTCCGTGACGATTGTGAATCGAAATAGGAGATGGTAATCTTGTCACGAGCGAGGTGTTGCACACTCATGCAGATTTCCTTTAACACCTGA
The DNA here is from genome assembly GCA_030015575.1 of Agapanthus africanus. Taxonomy (NCBI): domain Eukaryota; kingdom Viridiplantae; phylum Streptophyta; class Magnoliopsida; order Asparagales; family Amaryllidaceae; genus Agapanthus; species Agapanthus africanus. The sequence continues at coordinate 73,095,538 of JASDDO010000026.1, forward strand.
ACGTTAAGGAGATTGACGGAGGATCCATTATCCACTAGGATCTTGCCTATCTTGATATCATGGCAGTATCCAGAGACATATAGGGGATGGTTGTGGTCGCACGTCCCGAGAAGGAGGTCTTCGTCACCGAAAGTGATGTCGGCCGTGTGCACTTCCTCCAGTTCATCCTTCATCCTTTCAGTGGCGAGGAAGGCTTGGAATTGCTCAGGTTGTTGTAACGCTTTAATCAGTGACTCTCGCGCTTCTTTTGATAGTAGGAGGGCATCGAGAATGCTAAGCTGAGAAGGTAGCTTCCTTAGGTGTGGCAGGATATTGTAGTCCACCTTACCCTTCCTGGGGGGGTCTTTGGTAGTCAGCTCTTTCATGACTTGGTCATCTAAAGTGATATCCTCAGTGACCTTTTCCTTTCCCTTATCTTTTCTACTCGCAGGCCCGAGATTCTTTTCTGGGAGTGTGCGATTGCGCAGCTGAATGTTCTCGCAGGCCTTTGATCTCTCCTCTTTCCCTAAAACGGATTCTTTAAAGAGAGGGCCCAGAGCCATTTCTTCATCAGAGTCGCTCCCAAAAGTGAGAACTTGTGTCCCCCCGGCGTTAACCATGCAACAGTTGCCAGTAGTTCTGTTGTGCCCATCGACAGTACTTCTTCGTTCCCGACGAGTCTTGCGTTTCATGCGCTTAAAATGTTGCCGATGAGCAACATATCCTTGCCACCATATCCTAAAGGCGTCGCACTCCTCCGTGGGGTGTGAAATTTTCCGATGATATGCGCAATAATCAGGGTGTCTCTCCACCCCATTGAGCGTGTTTTCTTCCAAGGGTGGTAACTTCATTCCCATTGACATGGCTTTGGCAAACCGTTTCCTCGTCTTGAACATCTTCTTGTCTGCCTCGGATGTCTTTCGATCTGGCGGGAGTACTTCAACTCTTTCATTTAGTCGCCTGTGTTCGGCCCCTTCCGATGCGGTCATCTCACGCTCCTGATCTGCTTTACTCTTTAGACGGATCTCGTCCAGAAAGGCGTCGATCATTTCATCTGTCGGCCACACAAGTCCTGGCTCAGGGTGTGCCCCCAGTTTCTCGGTGCCAGGAGTTTTCTCATCTTCCGAGTGGGAAATCACATGACAACTCGCCACATATCCCTCGGATTCATCCGATGAGCTCTCTTCCTCATCTTCCTTCTGAAAGACGTGGTTTAGGAACTCTTGCAGTGTGACGGGAGTCCGTGCCTTTTGATTGTACTCCTCCAGCGCGTCAATCTGTTTCTGCAAATCCGTGCGCTTGTTTCCAGGCTTCATGGGCTTTTTGGATTTCCTCTTCTTTTTCTTCGAAGATTTTGACGGTTGGGTGTGAGTACTTGGGCCATTACCACGAATCTTTGTAGTTGGGCGCGGCTTCAACATCCCTTTGATGATTTGAGGTTCAAGCGGGTTCTTCCATTCAACCGCTGGACACGCATGAAGGTCACTCAGCATCCTTTTGGTTTTAGCTGATAGCACGATTTCCCATGGAGCTTCTTCAATAAAGGAACAAGTCGCCCCCGGTGCGTCCTTCTTCTTAGGAGTATGCGGCTGTGGCGGGTTCACCTTCCACTTTTCGGACAGCGCAAACTTTCCCTGGAGATATTGATCTTCAATCCACCCTTTGAAGACGAAGCAATCTTCGATCGGATGACTTACCGTTTGATGGTAAGGGCAATAATTAGGGTTATTCACCTCGGTGGGTTGCGGCGGTCGCCTTGGATTTGGTAGGTTTATAAGTCTGTTGCGTACTGCCAGCTCGAATAACCGTTTCGTCTTGTCTCGTAGGAATGAGTAGGGACGCTTCATCTTCTCGTTATAATACCGGCGTCTTTCTTCCGGTTGATCTGCCGGTTTCGGGGCGTTAGGTTGCTGTTGGGCATTCGCGACGAAGGTTGCCCTTCCTTTACCCTTATCATTCCGAGGTTCCGACTTCGGGGGAGGTGGTCTATGACCCATCTGGTCTATCTGAGCCAACTTGTCGATTAAAGCCTGGAATGTGGTTGGCTTAAAGAACATCATAAACTGGGAGATTGTTGCGTGGGGGTCTAGGGTTCCCACGAACATGCCCACTGCGGGTGCTTCCTCAATGCGTTGTTCGCATCTCGACCACAAATTCCGCCAGCGTATAGCATACTGGACCCAGGTTTCGCCTGGTTTTACCCTGGCGTTAATCAGTGCTGTTATTGGAGTGCGTTCGCTGGCACTTGCGAATCGCTGAGTGAATAACAACTCCATTTCAGCGAACGTCTTGATAGAATCGTTCGGGAGTTCCGAATACCATTCGAACGCTGTTTCTGATAAGCTGCCCACGAACTGGCGAAGCAACAGTTTATCATCACCGCCGGTGTTACCGCAGAGGGCCCGGAACTGGGCAACATGTTGATGGGGATTGCCGGTCCCCTTATACACGTGGAATTTTGGTATCGTATAGCCCGGCGGGTATTTGATTTGGTCGTACCAGCTTGGATACGGCCGGCCCGTCTTTACGACTTGACCAGCTGCCTCAGCCGCATGATGAACCCGGATTTGCTGGGCTATATAGTCAACCAAATCAGCTTTAGAGATTGCCTCCTCCTTGGCCGTTGAGAGGGCCGGTGGTGGATTTGACGTTTCTCCTCGGTCGTCTTCAAGAACGATTGGGGGATCCTCCGCGGGTAGGTCCTGCTAGATCATCATTCCTATCATATCTTGGAAGAGAAGGCCCATACGCTGTATGTTGGTTGCTTGTTCGGCAGCCTCTTTGTCCTTTTTCTCCAGTATCCGGCGAAGGAATTCAGCGTCGGTTTCTTCCTCCTGGCGTGCGTCTGAGGACGTTTCTGGGTTTTCTTTTGGCCCGGTAAGTGCGGCCATAGCATTCATCATTTCTTGGAGCTTTTGCTGTTGCTCCTGAGCTTTGGTCACAGACCGTGTAAGCGGTCTATGACCCGTGGACGCACGGCTGTCTTCTTTTCCTGACGCCATGTATACGGTGTGGACCATCATGCCCCCAGACTTAGGACGTCTGGGCTCAGTGCTATTAGCTGTCGTTGCGGGCTGGGGGATCTTCTCTAGCTTCCTCCTTTTATGAGCCATGGAGGTTGAAGGGGCCATTGAGGTGGGCGTCCAGACAGCCTTTCGGGGTTTAGCCTGGTGACCAGCTTCCGGTTGGATTTTTAGCTTCTTTTGCTGGCGGGAGAAGTTTGGATCGATGATCGAATCTCGGGCCTGCCGCCAAACCTTATAGATTTTGGAAGACAGCCGTTGAGGGGATCGGGGCTATTCTGATTTTATTTCCACAACCTTTTTTAATGGGGGAGGGGACCTCTTTAGCACTGCAGTAGGGGAATTCCTTCGCACCTTATTTAGCATCTCGAAGCTGTTCCCAGTTGGAACAGCAGCATTAACTTCTGCCATCGGGGCTGATGGAGTTAACCCACAGGGGGAGTTGCCCCCAGCCTTCCTTACTCGGCGCCAATGGCGACATCGAGCATGTCGAGCGGACGGCGTTGGTTCAGCGGTAAGAATGGTTTCGTCTTGCCCTCTGTGTAGGTGGGGGGTCGCTGTTGGTGTTAGCCTGTCAAAGACCGACGTCCTTTGGGTAGCAGGGGCAGAAGCTGAAGCCGTCAATCTTGTAAAGATCGACTTTTTGGCCGGAGAAGCCGCCTTGGCGATTTCGGGAGCAGGAGCGGCCACTTTTTTAGAAGCAGCCTTCTCTGGGATTGTAGGCCCCATGATGGGTCCACCGGATTTCTGGCCCAATCTAGAGAAGACCGAGGCGCTGATGTTGGGCGACCCGTTGAGAGGAGCCACAGCAGGGGTAAGGCGATCAAAGACCGACTTCTTGAGAGCTTTCTTTGTCAGCACCGGTGCCGCGAAGCTTGTTAGTGGGAGTATAGTCCCGATGAACAATCCGGTAGTGGCCTGAGTCACCTGGTCCATCGGCATTGTGAATAACGAAGCAGCTTGGGGTCCGTAGGCTATACCTCCTGGCGAGGCAAAGCGTTGGTCGTAATTGCAGTCTGAGCAGTTGGAGAATTTCACGGAAGTAGAAGCCATCGATCCTTTGCTTTCTGCAACAAGCAAGACGCCAATTCTTAGTATCTTGAAACCCCAGGAAAACCATTAGCGAACCGCGATTGGTTCGCGAATCACGACACACGAAGTGTGGAGTGGAAAGAGGAAAAGGTCCCACCAGGCGTGCCAGTTAGTTTAAGGACATTTCGGTCCATTGTTAGTTTAAGGACATTTCGGTCCGTCATTAGTTTTAAGACATCTCGGTCGAGGTTAAGGACGTCGTAGTCCATGGGTTTAAGGACCCCACAGTCCACATCAATGCGAGGTCACCGGGACCCGTCACCTCTTTGAAGACGTTGAGGGATTACAACGCCAAGTATCAAAGGAGTGAAGAGATGTACCCTGGAACCGGAGTGGATTAAATAGTCTTCGGCCCAATTTGGGATCAAGACCAATCAATTATGTTATGAGCCCATTAGCCCATTCAATTACGAATTGAGGACTTATGGCCATCTTGGGCTAAGTCCACTTATGTCTGGAATATTGGCTTCCTGTTGGTCCCTTGAAGGAGAGGTTTTGCGTCTATCCATTCGGCCAATTGGGCCGGTGTCTAGTGTTAAACACTAAAGACGAATCAGTGTTGAACACTGGGAATAAGATTGATAAGTTAGTGTTTCAACACTAAAAGAGACCAGTGTTAAACACTGTCAACAGGAGTCCCAAATTAGTGTTGAACACTACGGTAATCAGTGTGGAACACTGCAAATATAGTTCTGTGCTTAGCGTTACACTAAGGCCAAACAATGTTTTATCACTGAATTCAGGGGTTCCGTTTTAGTGTTAAACACTAAGGCAAGAGGGGTCACGTGGCAACACGTGAGAGCGCCCTCCCTTCACTTGTTCTTCTGAGACTATGCATCTTTTTGGAGCATCACGTGCCATCACGTGACGGGGATTCAAGCGCTTGTGTGTTAAAGCTTCTGTCAAGGGTCACGTGAGTCACGTGAGGCACTGCCTCCAGAGGGCTTTCTGTAGATCTTTTGGGGGGAGGGTTACATGGTGGCACGTGACCCTGCCTTTATGTATGTTGTTTAGAAGATCTGTTAATCTTTGTCCTCGTAGGGTTCAACCCTAATAAAAGCTTTAAATTCCAGAGGAATTAAATTCCTACTTCCTTTTGAAGATTTATATTCTGGAATAGAGTCGAACTTTGAATTTTCTGTAGGAATTAAATTCCTCATATACATGAAGAACCGAATAGGGTTAAACCCTAATGAAGGCTTTAAGGAACTAAACTCCCATTCTTTGTTAAAGAATTATGATTAAGGGAATTAAACTCCCGTTGTTTCAACAGAACTAAGTTCTTAATCAGGGTTAAACCCTGTTTCCTTTTGTTCTGAAGGAATTAAACTCCCCTAACACAGGGTCAAGCCCTAATTTTATTTTAAAGGAATTAAATTCCTATAGTTCTGTGAGAATTAAATTCTCTTGCTTCCACTCCCTCTCTATGCTTTGGATCTGCATGGCAGGATCTCAACCCATTGAGAATTAAATTCTCAACTTCAAGGGGAGATGTGCACTTTACAGATCTTCTATCAAAGAGAGAAGAAATATGTTTTTCTGTTTTATATCAGAGTTAAACTCTGTTGAGAATTAAATTCTCTTTTCTTTCAAGAAGCCTTCCCTTTCTTACCTAGGGTTTTCTTTTGCAGAAGATCCAAATTCCTCAAAGTATCAAGGCTCTCTCCTTTTTCTTCCTTCTGCCCCCCTCTTTTTGTGTCTCTTGGCTCCTATTTATAGGAGAAGCAGCCGAGTCAATTAGTTTTCTGACGAATCTTCATTGAGAGATTTGATTTGCATCCATCATTCGTTTTGGACCTTTGGATTATTAGGTGAATTTTATTCACCATTGGATTTCAAATCCAGGGATTCTCCTATGTTATTTCTGTTAGATTTAAAGGGGAAATCTTTCCAAATTTCGAGATTTTCCCATAGATAGATGATATTTAATCACCTCTAAATCTTTAATTCAGTCGGTTGCTTTTGGAAAGATTTGAGAGTTCTTTTCTCAGAATTCAATTCTGTTAACAAATGGTCTTTGAAGTCGGTCACGTGTGGCCACGTGACCCTTGGTCACGTGTGGGCACGTGACCCCCTTGGAACGAGCTTTCTTCTTTCTTTCTGCGCTTTGCTTTCTGTTCTTTGTTTAGCTGTCACGTGCCACCACGTGACAACTGGTCACGTGTGAGCACGTGACCCTGGCATGGAGCCTTCTTCTCGATTTAACCGGAGAATGTGTCTTATGTTTTGAGTGTCACGTGCCAACACGTGACCCTGGTCACGTGGGACGTGACCTCTTCTGAAGCCTTTTTCTTGATTTGATCAGGGAACCGTTGTGTCTTTGCCGCTGCTTTTAGATGTCACGTGCTGACACGTGACCCAGGTCACGTGGGAGCACGTGACCCTTTCTGAAGCCCTTTTCTTTGATGCAGTCGGGAAGCTAAATTTGCCTTGCTGATGCTTTTAGATGTCACGTGCCAACACGTAACTGCCGGTCACGTGTATGCGCGTGACTCTTTTCTGAAGCCTTTTCCGTAAGCTTTCCTAATTTTAAATCAGGAAACAAACTGGATGCACTTAATATTTACAATGTAGAAGAGCTACAAACATTCTACATCCCTCCCAGGCGAGAAAGCGAGAAAGCAATTTTGTTCTACCGCTCTGAAGAAACCAAGGTGGAAAAAGAAATCTGGCATGGCGCGGATCCCACGCTCGACAGGCTTCAGCCTATCCGTCTTCCCAGATATTATACAGAGGGTTTAAAGAAGCTGCTGAAGCGCCAGGGGATATCCTTCAAGCAGACCGTTCGGAAAGCCAAGTTCTATGACAAAGTCTGGAACGTTCCCGGAACTCAACGCAAACTGCCTAATGGGAAAATGGAAACAATTGGGCTTGGATACATCAGGTTAAAGAAATGAAAGTTACTACCCGGCTGCTACGTCGTGTATGACCTTGATGAAGCGACGGATGCTCAATGGGAGGACGCTAATCCTAACCCAGTGAAAGTTCCAGATGCAAAGGAACCCAGTCCGCCGTTCGAGGAACAAATGGACAAACTTATAAAGAAAGCTGGTCAAAAAGTCCGAGACGATCATAACCGCGAAATGGTCATCTACGAGAAAGCTAGAACGCAACGCCTTCTCCAACAGGCCGTGAAAGATGAAAAGGCTGCTCCCTGTCAACCTGTTATAAACAAGGCTCGACGCAAAAGCAGAAATAAATCGAAAGGCCAAAAAGGCGCTCAGCAACAACAAAGCAAGGCTAAGAAGCCACGCCAACGGGAGACAAGAGTTATTGATTTATCCCTCATGAAGAAAATGGGTCGAGCGTACTCGTTTCCACGGGACAAGACGAGGAAGATACTTGACCTCGCTCTAAAACATCAAATGCTTACATTGCCGGAGTCTAAAAAACCTGAACAAGCGGGCGAAGTCTCACACCCGGACTATTGCTCTTACCATCGAGTAATAGGGCATTCTCTTGAAGATTGCTTCACCTTCAAGAATTGGGTCGAAGATCAGTATCAGCTTGGCAAGTTCGCTTTATCCGACAACTGGAGGGTAGCACCTGTTAGTTATATGTATGCCCTAGAGGCCATTACTGTACATCGGATGTATATTGTAGTGGATGCTGGGACATATATAGGTATGACTTTCTTGCTCGACATGACAGTACACTATCTGGTTGCTCTTTATCTTAACGTGTATACTTATTGTCTCTCTGTTACATGTTGATAAAGCCCTTAGGATGTGTACTCGACTTCCAGGACTGTGATGCAGATCATACTAGCGGGGCCTGGATAGTCCATGAGTATATCTTTCAATGTTCCTAGTCGAGGGAATATCGAGACGGGGCATCGATATTCCAGAGTAGACTAGCGTATATCTTCTCAACCCATGCGATGGGCGATGGATGATCCCATATCCATTGGTGTTTGACATCAGAGATGGTATACGGGTGCTCAGTGGAGACTGGGTACACTAAACGGACTCGCCGAGAACTCCCAGATGGTATTATACCTCACGTCAGATGGCAGTTCTCTGGTGACACTGGTACAGCTTAGTCTGTTGACCCGAGATCGTCATAGAGTCTTGTGTGTGTCCCACTGTGTTTTGATTTCCATCCTACCACGGCTCTACTGAGTCGTGCAAACAGATGGTTTTTGGGTACAGTCCCGATTCACATAGAGGCAATGAGCGATAGGAGGGGATTCGCCTCTCCCAGTATTGGGGGTTGATGTTGCGCAATGCACGACTGGCCATAACAGGAAATCCCTGGCCAGGGTTGCTGTGATATACTGGTAAGAGTTATCAGTAGTTTCACGAAAGTTATGGACCCTACGTCGGCATGACTTATCAAGCTATTGGGGTCTGACGTTTACCACCCCTAGGCGAGATATGCGACATATCAGACGAACAGACCGGACTGTACGGTAAGTGTTACTGGTTGGATTCACAGGAGTGTGAGCGGGCTTGCTCGTCGATCTTCTGATCGCTCAATACCCGGGTGGCCGTTACGTTTAGCAGACCGCTTGCGGCTTGTGGGTGTTTGATATGATCATCACCTGCTGCCGGCGTATTGACGAGTCTTTAGAGTCCTACACAGAGGTTTCCTAGCTCAAGCGAAACGAAATAGGAGCGCATATGAGATATGTGCGGGACCGAGAATAATGCGTGTATGTGATACCGTATTCTATTCTTGCGATTAATGTGTCGAATGGTTGTATGCGATATAACCTAGTTATCGAATCAATGATTGATTCGATAAGCCGATACATTGGATACTAGCCGGTTATATGCGACATGACCGGATCATTGAATCAAGTGTTGATTTAATGATTTAATGCATAATTATATATTTGATATATTACTTTGCATTAACTAGTATTGGTTCACTTTAAATGGATTTACTCACTTGAAATGCACAAGTTGTATATGAGATATACTTTTGTGCACAAGATTGTATTATGTTTGATGATACATGCAAACTTGGGTTTGTGTAAAGAATTGACCATGGTTATATGAATGGTTAGGGTTTCATTTTATTTACTTATTTATCTATTTATTTATCTTTTTCATTTTGGAAAGGAGAATGACAAATGGTGGATTTTCTTTGTTTGCTAGTTGAAAGTTCTTGAAGTTTTGAACTAGTCCACCATTCTTGTCTTATACTTAACCCTAACCATTCAAGTTAACCATGGTCCATTCTCTACAATTAACCAAGGGTTAATATATGATAAGTATTGATTTATTTATCTAATTATTCAACACTTATCATAATATTCCTTCTTCTTCTTCTTCTTCATCATCAACATGAAGAAAGCTTGCTCCATCAATGGCAACTTGAGCTAATGAGTGAGAAATCCAATTCTAAAGTGAACCCACCTCCTATTTCTTCATCCTCTACCTCTTGCCAAGTAGTATAGGGTGTTTCCTTCACAAGTTTTCAAGACTTGGTGAAGTAGGAGCTTGATCTTGTGATGCCTCGACGTAGATCATCTTCGGCATCGAACCGACGACCAAGCCCGCCCATTTCTCCGATGAAGCCGATGATAGAGTCATGGATTTGATTTGGATAGCGGAGGGACCTCATCACGGAGCCTAGGACATGGAGGACCGGATCTACAAAGGTTGTAGCTTCTTTCCTTTAGTTAAAAGTCGTTAACTTGCATCGCATAGCCTATATATCTAGTTAACGATCCGTATTAGGGTTTCTCGGCACTTGTAAAATTTAAATTGGCCGTGTTTGATCACTTGCAAGACTTCATTAGTGTGCCTAGGAACCCTACAGCACCGCCACAGAAGCACGAGCCCAAGGCCACAAAAGGAGAACCGGTTCCACATTGGGATTGGAGGCGAATTCGCACCTGTCACATGATTACAATATTAAAAGAAGAGCCCGAGGACATAGAGGAGCTCCCTTGGTGCTTCGAAAACAGCAGCGACGAGATAATCTCAGAATTCCCACCAGCGCCAAAAGAGCTGGAAGATGGAATCCATACCACTGCAGATAACCTCAAGAAGATTGAGTTGGGGACGGCAAACGATCCACGGCCGACCTTCATCAGCGAGTTACTATCTGAAGAAAGGGTAGCTGTGTTAAAGGATGTGCTTCTGCAGCATAGAGATTGCTTCGCATGGAACTATTCCGAAATGCCGGGACTAGATCCAGAAATTGCTGTACACAGATTGGCGATATCCCCGGACAGCAAACCAGTCAAACAGGCACCAAGAAGAATGCGGCTCGAGCTTGAAACGAGTATCAATGCTGAAGTCAAAAAGCTGATCGACTCTGGCTTCATCCAGGAGGTTCAATATCCGGATTGGATCGCCAACATTGTCCCGGTGATGAAGAAAAATGGGACTGTGCGCATATGCGTGGATTTTCGGGATCTCAATAAAGCCTGCCCGAAGGATGATTTCCCAGTGCCAGTCACCGAACTGATGATAGATAACAGGTCTACTCACGAGGTTTTCTCCTTCATGGATGGCTCATCAGGGTATAATCAAATAAAGATGCATCTCGAAGACCAGAAGCACACAGCCTTCAGGACTCCTCTGGGTATATTCTGCTACAAGGTGATGCCCTTCGGTTTAAAGAATGCCGGCGCCACTTATCAAAGGACCATAACGAAGATCTTCGATGACCATATACACGAAATCGTCGAATGCCATATCGACGATCTCGTGGTTAAAAGCAAATCATATGAGGAACATCTCGAACATCTGAAGACCGTATTTCAACGCCTTCGACAATACAATTTGAAGATGAACCCTCTCAAGTGTGCATTCGGAGTTTCCTCGGGCAAATTCCTGGGATTCATCGTCCGACACCGGGGTATCGAAATAGATCCTTCCAAGATCAAGGCGATCATGGAAATGCCTCCGCCCAGGACTCTCAAATAGTTGCGGTCTCTCCAAGGAAAGCTCGCATATATTCGGCGATTTATAGCCAACCTCTCTGGCAAGTGCCGCCCTTACAGTCACCTGATGAAGAAGGGAACCCCGTTCGTCTGGGATCAAAAATGCCAAAGCGCACTAGACGAGATCAAGCAGTACCTGCAAAACCCTCCAGTGTTGGCTGCTCCGGTTAAGGGAAAGCCTCTTATTCTTTATACAACCGCCCTCGAAGGTTCTTTAGGCGCATTATGGGCACAAGAGAACGATCAAGGGAAAGAGAGAGCACTCTACTACTTAAGTCGAGTTCTACTGGGGGCAGAAAGCAACTACTCCCCCATTGAAAAACACTGCCTAGCGTTGATCTTCGCGATAACAAAGCTCAGGCACTATGCGTTGGCGCATGAGGTCCGTCTCATTTCGAAGGTGGACCCTCTTAAGTATTTAATGTCAAAAGCCATACTGACAGGCCGACTCGCTAAATGGGCTCTGCTCTTGATGGAGTTCTCGATAACGTATCAAACTCTCAAGGCAGTGAAAGGCAAGGCCATCGCCGATTTCCTCGCTGAGCACCCGATACCGGCCGACTCCCCTTTAAACTGCGATCTTCCAGACGAACATGCGCTTGATGCGGTCGACAGTGATGAGACTCGATGGGAGCTTTATTTCGATGGCGCATCTTCCATGAAGAAGCGCAAACAAAGCACCCCTATAATCAAATCGGGCGTAGGCCTCATCTTCGTGACTCCGCAAGGAGGGATAATGCGTTTCGCTTTCTCCTTAACAGAGCCTAGGACAAACAATGAAGCCGAATACGAAGCTCTGATAGCAGGCCTCGAGATCGCCATTGACATGGGAATTGAAAACCTCCTCATATACGGGGATTCTCAGCTGGTCGTTAGTCAAGTAAACGGCGACTGCCAAACGTGCAAACCAGAATTGGTGAAATACGGTAAAAAGGTGCAACAATTGTTTGCCCAAATCCCCTCTTATACTTTAGAGAACATACCGCGTGCGGAAAACAGCAAAGCATACACGTTGGCCAAAATTGCCAAAGAACTGGCTGACGAGAACCTCGATGACGTTAGAATCGTGGTACAAAGCCGTCGAGTGCTTGCCCCGGCAGAAATATCTCCGGAACCATCCGAAGAAAAAGGAGCGAACGAGCAGACAACCCTGCAAGTAAAAGATTGGGAAAATACCGAGGATTGGAGAGAAATCTTCATAGATTACTTCAAGTCCCACCGAATGCCTGAAGAAGCGTCCACAAGACATCAGCTCATGAAACGAGCCCTGTCTTTCGCCTTCGTCAATGATACTCTGTACAAGAGGTCATTCGATTCTTTGTGGCTGAGATGCTTAGGACCTGATGAAGCGAAAAGGGTCGTCCAGGAAGTTCACGACGGACTCTGCGGTTCTCATCAAGCAGGCTCAAAGATGAAGTTGAAGATAAAATGGATGGCTACTACTGGCCCACGATGATTCAAGACTGCCTCGAATATGCGAAGCAGTGTCGCTCGTGTCAAATTAATGGGGATTTCATCCACCAGCATCCAAATCCATTACATCCAACGGTGGCTAGCTGGCCATTCGAGATGTGGGGGACTGATATAGTCGGCCCTATCGAACCAGCATCGTCTAGAGGGCATCGTTTCATCCTGGCGATGACTGACTACTTCTCTAAATGGGCAGAAGCAGTACCGTTAAGAGAAGTGAAGACAGAGAATATCCTCCATTTCTTCAGGACGCATGTCATATATCGATTTGGAACTCCGCGACGGATCATCTCCGATAACGGGCCAGCATATAGAAGCCACAAGATTAGTCGCTTCGCGCAACATCATAACATAGACTGGAGATATTCCTCGGTCTATAACCCGCGAGCCAACGGACTAGCTGAGGCCTTCAATAAGACTTTAACAAAAATCATGAAGAAAACGGTGTCCCGAAATAAGAAAGACTGGCACGAGAGACTGCAAAAGGCTCTTTGGGCGTATCGAACTACGTTCAAGATGGCCACGAACACAACGCCGTATGCGTTGGTATTTGGGACGGAAGCAGTACTCCCCCTCGAGATAGAATTACCCTCTTTACGAGTGGCAGTCCACCACGAGCTAACGGACGAAGAAAATGTTCACCTTCGGCTTGAGGAGCTTGACGCCCTTGATGAAACCCGGCTCGTAGCACAGCAAAATCTGGAAGCTTATAAAGCAAAGATGACGCGCTCATATGAAAGATTGACCCAACCAAGGACATTCTGCCAAGGCGAACTTATGCTAGTGGTCAAAAGGCCTATGATCCCCAATCGCGCCAAGCGGGGAAAACTCGAGCCAAACTATGAAGGCCCATACATCATAGATAAGGTCTACCAGGGTGGGGCCTACCTACTCATGGACATGCACGGTGAAAGGCCTTTCAGACCAATAAACGGTCGCTTCCTAAAGAAATACTACGCTTAATGAGCCACAGCCTAGGTCAATGATAGATGACGACGACCATGTCCGCTCGCTACCTTCCTAAGCTCAAGCTTTATAAGCAGTAGCCAGCCTCTCAACGCCGGACCGAAATGTCCTTAAACTAATAGCGAACCGAAATGTCCTTAAACTAATAGCGGACCGAAATGTCCTTAAACTAATAGCGGATCGAAATGTCCTTAAACTAATAGCGGACCGAAATGTCCTTAAACTAATACCGCAGCATCTTTAGGCTGACGAGATAAAAAAACATATAAAAATAAAATAAAAAAAACGGTATGTCCATAAGCAAAAAGGGGCACGGATGAAAACCCGAAAGGGCTCCGTGAGTAAAAACAGCAGGGCTACCGGCGAGTGTTCGTGAAAACCCGAAAGGGCGCGACCTCGTTTAAAAAAAAAGAGAGAGAAAAAGAAAATAAAAAGAATAATAAAAAAAAGGTATGTCCATAAGCAAAATGGGCACGGATGAAAACCTGAAAGGGCTCCGTGAGTAAAAACAGCAGGACTACCGGCGAGTGTTTGTGAAAACCCGAAAGGGCGCAACCTCGTTAAAAGATACTTATAGGGTCCTCTCGACCTTGTAAGGAGAAACCACCCGCGTGAGATCCTTACGACTCACAAGGGAACAACACACTTAGGCATCCCCACGATTCCTAAGGAGAAAATACACTTGCGAGATCCTTACGACTCGTAAGGAGAACTCTCTTATGGGACCCTCACGGCTCATAGGATTTGAAAGTCTTAAGTTACAGAGACCTAAACCTGTGCTTAAGCAACGCCCACAACTTTAGATATTGCCCTACAAGTGGCTCAATACTGGCCCTTGTATACAATCCACGGGCGCGAATAAATATTTCCCTAACCAAGTTTCATCCGTGACTGGGGATATGTTCGTATGGTGAACGACCCTTGTAAATCCTCTCGATTTACAAGGAGAAAACCCTCCTGTGGGATCCTTACGACTTACAAGGAGAAAACCCTCTTGTAAGATCCTTACGACTTACAGAGGAACATACACTTAGGAATCCTTACGATTCCTAAGGAGAAGATACACCTACAAGATCCTCACGACTTGTAGGGAGAAATACCTTTGTGAGACCCTTACGGCTCATAAAGTTAAAAGCCTTAGACGACAGGACCCTAACCCTGGTCGCTAAGCCACCTTTGTTCAACATCGACAGAAGCAAATGATGATTCGCTCCTGGTAATGTCCCAGTTGTAGCGATGCTGATGCCGAAATCAGCGTCTATTTTCAGGCTTACGGCGGAAAGCCAGTAGGCCACACATGCATACAAAATAGCCGAAATGATTGGGCAATTTACAATAAAAAGCAGCAAGTAAAATGTATGCATGCAAAATAGCCGAAATGATTAGGCAACTCGCAATAAAAAGCAGCGAGTAAAAATAAAATAAATAGCCGAAATGATTGGGCACCGCGAAAAATAGCCGAAATGATTGGGCAATCGCGACCTTCGCGATATAAAAGCTGAAATGATAAAGCATCGCGGAGATAAAACAAAAAAAAGTGATGATAAAACTTTGGCCCTACAGTTAAGATCATATCGATCCCTGTATACAATCCAAGGGCTTAAACAAAGAGGGAACCATACTTTCCCAACTGGCTCCGCCAGAAGACGAAGCCAAATCTCGACGGTTCATTCCAACTTCGAAGAAACCAGTGTCTTCAGCCAATTCCTCGACTCATGGATACAAACACTCCTTGACGAGAGCCTCCTGATCCGCGTCAACTCGCAGAGTCACCAGCGTCTCCGTGGGAAATCCTCGACTCGTTTCAAACCCCAAGGAAACAAATAATCCTTGGCGCTTGGGAAACAGATAATCCCTAGCAAATTCCTCGACTCACGGATACAAACACTCCTTGACGAGAGCCTCCTGATCCGCGTTGACTCGCAGAGCCACCAGCGTCTCCGTGGGAAATCCTCGACTCGTTTCAAACCCCAAGGAAACAAATAATCCTTGGCGCTTGGGAAACAAATAATCCCCAGCAAATTCCTCGACTCAGGGATACAAACACTCCTTGACGAGAGCCTCCTGATCCGCGTCGACTCGCAGAGCCACCAGCGTCTCCGTGGGAAATCCTCGACTCGTTTCAAACCCTAAGGAAACAAATAATCCTTGGCGCTTGGGAAACAAATAATCCCTAGCAAACTCCTCGACTCACGGATACAAACAGTCCTTGACGAGAGCCTCCTGATCAGCGTCGACTCGCAGAGCCACCAGTGCCTCCGTGGGAAATTCTCGACTCGTTTCAAACCCCAAGGAAACAAATAATCCTTGGCGCTTGGGAAACAAATAATCCCTAGCAAACTCCTCGACTCACGGATACAAACACTCCTTGACGAGAGCCTCCTGATCCGCGTCGACTCGCAGAGCCACCAGTGCCTCCGTGGGAAATCCTTGACTCGTTTTAAACCCCAAGGAAACAAATAATCCCTAGCAAATTCCTCGACTCACGGATACAAACACTCCTTGACGAGAGCCTCCTGATTCGCGTCGGCTCGCAGAGAAACTGTGTCTCCGCGGGAAATTCCTGATTCGTCTCAACATGCAAATAAAGCCTCAGGCAGCAGGGACTAAAAAACTTGCTTCCTGAACAATGGGACTCTGCAAGTCAATCCAAAATGGTCTCTTGCATACTATTCATGGATCTCACTCTCCAAAGTCGAATTTCGACGAGGAGGGAAACAACCGCTTGTGGGTCCTCTCGACTCGTAAGAGGGAAAAATTCTCTTATAGGATCCTTACGACTTGTAAGAGAAAATAACACTTAGGAATCCTCACGATTCCTAAGGAGAAAACCCACCTACGAGATCCTCTCGATCCGTAGGGAGAAAAGTCTTTATGAGACCCTCACGGCTTATAGAGTTGAAAAGTCTTAGGCAGAAGATCTGAACCTGCGGCCTAAGCCATCGCTATATCTTAAGAAAGTCAAGATGCGTGCTCTATTATCCGTCAACCATGTTTATTAATATAGCATGCCGATAATAAGAGAAAGAAGAAAGCTACAGAAAGAACATCCGATTTACATTTGATCAGGCGTTTGAGACGCATTCATTTATGCATGGGCAGAAGACTCAGGACGAGAAATAAGACAAGCTGAAATAAAAAAAAAGGAGGGTTTCCATTCATATTGCTAAAAATTCTTACAATCACAAGAGCAATGAATAAGAAACATTATTCAAATTATTACAACGGTATAACCTCAGATCTGGGGCACGGATTGAGGAATTCAAAAGTAAGGCCATCCAGAGTTCTTCTGGCCTTTCTAATTATTCTTATGCGCAGCCTCTCGCGCTCCTCTGTGTCAAGATCCTCGGCAAGCCCTCCCGGCCTTCGATAAGCAGCAACTATCGTCGTCTGCTGGAAGATTTGGTGTAGGATGTCAATGAGGCTGTCCCGCCGTTTCTTCGAGATCAGACCCGTCAGGTACACTGAATGCACCTTGTCCTCGGCATCATCCAGCGCATTGACCGGCAGGGCCTCGTGAAGACCCGGAAGTGCTCTTCATATTGCTCCCAGCACGACTTTCAAAAGAGCCGAACGACGGGGTGGCAGCCAACCACCGTTTGCGTTCAGACGACCCATGACCTCTGCACATTGAGCGTCTGTAAACTCCTGGTTTTGTTGACGACCCTGTGCACGGATATCGTCATAGGTGATGAACTCGTGCAAACTGTATAGATGCACCGCCATTATGCCTGGAGGAAATACCACAGGAAGATTAGCGATAGAAGAAAAATAATATACATAGAGGGCTAAATTCCTAGAGAGCAAAGCTCTGTTCAGGGATTAAAACCCATGAACAAAAGCTTAATGAAACCCCAATGGGGATCTCTTTAGATCAAAAGATCTGTGAGAGCAAAGCTCTTTGACTGAGATTAATTTAAGTTAATTTGATTTACATTAATTTTATCTAAAAGTTTCTAACTTTGAAAATGAGTAAAGCTCTGCTACTGAAACCCCAATGGGGATCTCTTTAGATCAAAAGATCTATGAGAGCAAAGCTCTACTGGTTAAGATTAATTAAAATTAATTTAATCAAAGAATCAATTTTACCTAAAGTTTTTCTAAAAACTTTGGAAAGGAGAGCAAAGCTCTGGAGTTCTTGAAGGCAAGAGCAAAGCTCTGAAGTTTTTTGAAAATAAAAATCTGAAAGATAATAAGCATCTGTGGGGGACCAAAGGTCCTATTTATAGGCATCAAGTGCCTCTTCGACTTCCGAAAGTTGTCACGGCGGTTGGAATTCCGCCACCGTTGCGCTCAAGTTTGGGGCCACGTAAGCGCAACGGTGGGGGGGCATTTGTTTACCCCAATCAGAGCAAACCTCTGTTCAAATTCCGAGGCGGGAGATAAAGCAACGCTTCATCTTCCCCCAATCAGAGCAAAGCTCTGCTTTGAAAATTTAAAAATTTAATAAATGAAGCAACGCTTCAGATTATTTGCGCTGCGCAACACGCCACGTGTCAGGCGCAGATGCATCAGCGCAGCGCCCAAGGCAGCGCATCCAATCAAAGCAAAACTCTATTTAAAGAAAAATTAAATGAAGCAACGCTTCAGTTGCGCAGGCGCTGCGCTGCGCGACACGTGTCAGCGCAGTTGCGCTGCGCGACACGTGTCAGCGCAGTTGCGCTGCGCGACACGTGTCACGCGCTGGGGCATCTGCGCCAAACAGAATTAAATTTCTAAGAAATCTTTTCTGTTCTTGTTAAAACAAGAAGATTTTCTTCTGCAAAGCAGAAGCCCTTTGGATCAAAGATCCAACGGTGGGGAAAACTCCCCAAATCACTCAGAGAAAGATCTTTTTAACAAATTTAACTAATTTATGGGCACTATAAAAGGGACCCCAGACCTCAATTCAAAGGCATGAACATTTTCTGAGGAAAAAAAAGAGAGAACTCTGAGGAATTCCTCAAGAACAAAAAAAAAGGTAAAAACCTTCAGAAAAAGAGAAAATTCTTTTAAAAACAGATCATTAATCTAAGAATAAGATCAACGATCTTCAATAAGAAGGAAAACTAACTAATAATAGGGCTTTGCACTTGCTTATGAACCATTGGTTTCTTGAAAACAAGAAAAACTTGTTTTTCTTTGATCAAAAGATAAAACAGTGCTCTGCACTTGCAAGAACAGCGCTGTTGCGCTCCTGTGTTGGCGCAACTCACCAGAGCGCGCCACGTGTCAGCAGCGCAACAGCGCAGCGCATTGCGCTGTTGCGCTTGCGCTCACCAGAGCATGACACGTGTCATCACCATATGAGCTTGTGCTCATTACTTAGCGCAAAGCGCCAGACAAATGCACTGTATTGCTTACAAAAGGCCCAAGCCCAATTAAAGAAGGCCTAACGGGCCTAATAAAATGCAATGCATTACTTTAAAAAAAAGGGGCAGAGCCCAAACCAAAACAGATGCTCTGCATCATAAAGAAAGGGACATAGCCCAAATCAAAAAGGCCTAGCAGGCCAGAATAAAATGCAGTGCATTATTAAATATGGGCAAAGCCCTAGCATAGGCCTAATAGGCCAAAGATCAAGAAAAATCTTGAATATTCTCAATGGGACTTAGCTCGATCATGGCCGTAAGTCCCCAAACTAAATTGACTGAGCAAAAATGCTCTCCTAAATCAATTTACGACTGGTTCAAGGGTACATCTCTGAACTCCTCTGACACATGTCGTTGTAATCCTTCAACGACGTCAGAGAGGTGACGGGTCCCGCCAACCACATATCAATATTGGACCGAGACGTCCTTAAACTAATATCGGACTGAGACGTCCCTAAACTAATATCGGACCGAGACGTCCCTAAACTAATATCGGACCGAGACGTCCCTAAACTAATGTCGGACCACCACGTCCCTAAACTGGAACATGGACCACCACGTCCCTAAACTGGAGCATGGACCGCAACGTCCCTAAACTACCTATGGACCACTACGTCCCTAAACTGGAACAATAGAGCCTCCAAATGCTCTTTTGCCGGATTTAAACGATCCCGTTTAAGTTGATCTTAGCCCCCAAACACGGCTAACGTATCCTTAAACATTCAAACGGACTATAAAACTCCAAATCAACCTTGGTTCAAGGGTACATCTCTGAACTCCTCTGACATCTGCCGTTGTAATCCTTCAACGACATTAGAGAGGTGACGAGTCCCGATGGCCAGATATTAAATGGATTATCACGTTAAATTGATCTTAGTCTCAAACAGGACTATCGTATCCTTAACGAACGTTTTAGTTGATCTTAGCCGCAACGCGACTAATGCATCCTTAAACTAAAAACACTAAACCCAAATCTAAGTAAATACGGATTTGGACTAATCCACGTCCTACGGGCGACGGCATTACTCAGTCTCCGTATACAATCCACGGGCAACCACAAACAAAACAAACACACATGACACGAAGTGAAATTCTGGAGAAGGAGAAAGTTGTTACCGCGATGCGGTAGCGTAATTAACTGCAGGGGCTTGCGCCTGCAGGGAAGAGCGTCCCCACAATCAAAAACCCCTCAAGCGAGGGGGAATCTGACGAAGTCTGCTACATCGGCCGCATCCGTCTAAACCTCCAATACACGGTGCCATAAATCAACTTGGCATCTTCGGAGAGGTGGACGGATAAAACCAAATAGCATCTGCCCCGAATCTCAGCGTCAGGACATCGCAGTCTTGTGCGCCGTCTTTCGGAGGGGAACAGTGCGTCTTGAAGAAGTGGAGGATATTCTCCGTCTTCACTTCCCTCGGCGGTACTGCTTCTGCCCATTTGGAGAAGTAATCAGTTGTCGCCAAAATGAAACGATGCCCTCTGGAGGATGAAGGTTCGATGGGGCCGATCATATCAATTCCCCACATTTCGAACGGCCAGCTAACCACTGTCGGGTGTAGTGGGTTCGGATGCTGATGGATAAAGTCTCCATGAATCTGGCATGAGTGGCATTGCTTCGCATACTCGAGGCAGTCCTGAATCATCGTGGGCCTGTAATAACCCATCTGTTTAATCTTCAACTTCATCTTCGGCCCGGCTTGATGAGAACCGCAGAGTCCGTCGTGAACTTTTTGGACGACTCTTTTTGCTTCTTCAGGTCCCAGGCATCTCAACCACAGAGAATCAAACGACCTCTTGTACATAGTATCATTGACGAAGGCAAAAGATAGGGCTCGCTTCATGAGCTGATGTTTTGAGGACGCATCTTCAGGTGTTCGACGGGATTTGAGGTAGTCTATAAAGACTTCTCTCCAATCTTCAACCTTCTCTTGGTCTTTTACTTGTAGGGCCGTCTGTTCAATCGCTTCCTTTTCCTCAGATGATTCCGGAGATATTTCTGCCGGTGCGAGTACCCGACGGCTTTGTACCACGATTCTGACGGCATCGAGGTTCTCATCAGCCAGTTCTTTAGCGAGCTTGGCTAACGCGTCCGCCTTGCTATTTTCTGCACGCGGTATGCTTTCCATCATGTAGGAGGGAATTTAAGTCAGCAGTTGCTGTACTCTCTCGCCATACTTCACCATCTCTAGCTTGCACGTTTGGTAGTCGCCATTTACTTGACTAACGACCAGTTGGGAGTCTCCGTATATGAGAAGGTTTTCAATTCCCATGTCGATGGCGATCTCGAGGCCTGCTATCAAAGCTTCGTATTCATCTTCATTGTTCGTCCTCGGCTATGTCAAGGAGAAGGCGAAGCGCATTATCCCTCCTTATGGGGTCACGAAGATAAGGCCTACCCCTGATTTGATTATAGGCGCGTTCTGTTTGCGATTCTTCATGGAAGACGCTCCATCAAAATAAAGTTCCCATCGGGTATCATCATCGTAGATCGCATCAAACGCATGTTAGTCTGGCAGTTCGCAATTCAAAGGGGAATTGGCTGGTATCGGATGCTCAGCGAGGAAGTCGGCGATGGCCTGGCCTTTCACTGCCTTAAGAGGTTGATAAGTTATTGATAACTCCATTAAGAGTAAGGCCCACTTAGCGAGTCGCCCTGTCAATATGGCCTTTGACATCAAATATTTGAGAGGGTCCACCCTCGATATGAGACGGACTTCATGCGCCAATGCATAGTGCCTGAGTTTCGTTATCACGAAGATCAATGCTAGGCAATGTTTTTCGATGGGAGAATAATTGCTTTCTGCCCTTAGTAGAACTCGACTCAAATAATAGAGAGCTCTTTCTTTCCCTTGGTCGTTCTCTTGTGCCCATAACGCGTCTAAAGAACCTTCGAGGGCGGTTGTATGAAGAATGAGAGGCTTTCCCTTGACCAGAGCAGCCAGCACTGGAGGGCTCTGCAGATACTGCTGTCCTCTTTTCCGGACACCATATAGACGGTGTGCACCACCATGCCCCCAGACTTGGGGCGTTTAGGTTCAGTGGTCTTGCGATTCATCGCAGACTTAGGGATTTTCTCCGGCCTTCTTTTCTTGTGAGCGGTCGAAGTTGAGGGGGCCCTTGCAGTGGGCACCCAAGTAGCTATCGCCTTTTATGGCTTGATAGGACGGTTCTCTTCACGCTGAACTTTCACCTTTTTCTATCGGCGGGGATAATCTTGATCAATTACCGAGTCTTGGACTTGACGCCAGACCTTGTAGATTTTAGAGGACAGCCGTTGACGGGGCTGTTCCGGCTTCTCCTTTGTAGCGCTCTCCATAGGTGGAGGAGATCTTTTCAGCACAGCGGTCGGAGAGTTCTTGAGGACCTTCCTAAGTGGTTCAAAGTTGTTCCCAGTTGGAACAGCAGCATCAATTTCCGCCGTTGGAGTCGGCGGAGTCAGTCCAGGAGGAGAGTTGCCCCCAGCCTTCCTTACTCGGCGCCAGTGGCATATCCCTAGTAGGAGGAGTGTTGTCTCCTGAGGGTTTTCAGCGGATTACACCCACAAAATCCTATAATAAAAGAGAGATGGTGAAAGTTATATAAAGATAAGAACTATAAAAGAAAGAACTTGAAAATATGAGTTTTCAACTATACCAGCTTTTCAGTTGCTATGAGCCCTATCTTAATGGTCATGAAAAAATGTTAGAAATCACACTATCCCTCAATAAAACATCGCCTTTAGTTTTCATTCCTACATTTCTTCCAAACATTGATCATATACCCCTACGTGTGTGAACTGGACATCCCTACACTCAGAGAATTCAATTCAAGCAATCATACTCTTGTCCATCTACCTTAGTACCACTAGTAAAATAAGGGGTTGCCTCTACGGATAATAACATCCGTAGGGGCAGTTAAAGTTTGGCCCTACGGATTAATCCGTAGGGCAAAACTGTTGCCCCTACGGTCCTTCAATATTTATTTAAAATTTATTAAATCTTAAAGTTTGGTTTGCCCCTACGGAGCCGCAAACCAAGCACCTACGGGTATATCCATAGGGGCATATAAATAGGGATTTAAGAGATCGATCCCTACGCTGATTATTTCTTTTTCTTATTCTCGCGCGAAACCAAATTTTCCCAAATCGAGATCGTCGTCGCCGCCGTGCTGCAGTGATCTCGTCGTCGCCGAATCCAAGCCGAATCGTCGTCGCCACGCCTGCGCAGTGATCTCGTGGTCGCCACCGTGCTCCGTTCTCGTTGTCGCCACCGCCCTCGTCGTCGCCGATTGTGTCTCCGTCGTCGCCTATAGGTAATTAGTTAAACATTATTATAATGATGTTAGGGTAGCGATCGATGAGGGTTAGGATTAGGTATCGGTTGTGGTTAGGGTTAGGATTAGGGCTAGGGTACGGGTTCGATCGGCGGTTGGGGTTCGACGACTGGTGTTGGGGTTAGGGTTAGGGTTAGGGTTCGGTTGGGGTTTGGTGTTGGGGTTGGGGTTCGGCTGGGGCTGGGTTGGGGTTAGGGTTAGGCCGGGTTAGGGTTTGGTGTTGGGTTGGGGTTCGGCTGGGGCTGGGTTGGGGTTAGGATGAGTTGGAAAGATTGAAGGCGAGCTGGGTTTTGGGAGAAGAGAAGGAAATGGCACTGCTTGCTGCTTCAATTTTTTGATATAGATAGATAAGGTTCTTTTAGGATTTTGGAGGGGTTTTGGGGGAAATAAATAGCTTTGGAGATGAAATGGGGCATTTCGATAATTTGATTCTCTGTTGCAAATATTATTTATCAATATATTTAATTATAAATATTAAAAAAAATAAAGTAAACTATAAATAATATGAAACCAATATATGATACTCGATGATAATATGAAACCTTCATATTCCCATCGATACTCATATATGAAACTAAAAGCGCCACTTAGTCCCGGTCTATCGGTTAACATACGTGCGATGCTCGTCGTGACCTAGAACTATACGTAGGTTGTTAAATATCGAACAGTATAGCTCGATACTAACAACCGTCGTATAGTCTACGCGACGAGAAAATTCAATCGTATGGTAACCCATAGATTTGTCCCGTGTGGACAAGTTAAGAATGTATAAAGCAAACGCCTTCATTCACTTGTGTTTTCATCTGTTTCGAGATATTTCGTCGGTACCTTTCCGCTGGTTCTCCGTGTACAAAGATAGATTAGATGTTCATTTCAACGTTGTTTCACAGCTTTGAAATGATTATCTATTCTATTATAGTGTACTCGGAGAACAGCGGGGAGGTGCTGCCGAAATTTACTCGAAACGGTTGAAAGCACAAGTGATGGGCGTTCGCTCTATACATTCTTAATGGGATAGAAGCCTACCCCCGACAGCCGGAATACACACATACAACAAGAATACACAACAAACGCATAATTAGAGAGCGATTCGAGATGTTCGGGTTAAAACCAATATATGATACTCAATGATAATATGAAACCTTCATATTCCCATCGATACTCATATATGAAACTAAAAGCGCCATTTAGTCCCCGTCTATCGGTTAACATACGTGCGATGCTCGTCGTGACCTAGAACTATACGAAGGTTGTTAAATATCGGACAGTATAGCTCGATACTAACAACCGTCGTATAGTCTACGCGACGAGAAAATTCAATCGTATGGTAACCCATAGATTTGTTCCGTGTGGACAAGTTAAGAATGTATAAAGCAAACGCCTTCATTCACTTGTGTTTTCATCTGTTTCGAGATATTTCGTCGGTACCTTTCCGCTGGTTCTCCGTGTACAAAGATAGATTAGATGTTCATTTCAACGTTATTTCACAGCTTTGAAATGATTATCTATTCTATTACAGTGTACTCGAAGAACAGTGGGGAGGTGCTGCCGAATTTTACTCGAAACGGTTGAAAGCACAAGTGATGGGCGTTCGCTCTATACATTCTTAATGGGATAGAAGCCTACCCCCGACAGCCGGAACACACACACACAAACGCATAATTATAGAGCGATTCGAGATGTTCGGGTTAAAACCAATATATGATAATATGAAACCTTCATATTCCCATCGATACTCATATATGAAACTAAAAGCGCCACTTAGTCCCCGTCTATCGGTTAACATACGTGCGATAATTTATTCTTTTCAACGACAAACGCACACACAAAGCATATACACGGATTTTCTCCTTTGTCAGTAACTATCCCGTTCTTATATTTCTCAATATAGTCAGCATAACCTACAATTTATATGTTATTCAGTCTAACATGGCCCATGAGTACGTCAGAGTTAAGGACTGGATGTATGTAGATTGGAAACAACGTATGCAACCTAAGTTTGTCGCAGGAGTTGCTGCTTTCCTTGAATTTGCACGCGCACATAATAAGATCATAATAGAGAAGATTCTCTGTCCGTGCGATAGATGTGGTAATAAGTACTGGCAGAAGGTAGAATTGGCAGAGCTTCATATTATAAAACATGGGTTTACTAGACTTTATTCAACTTGGAAATATCACGGGGAAGGAGAAGAATGCAGTACTGCGGTAGAAGAAGAAGGAGAACACGATAATGCGGCAGGAGAAGAAGAAGAATTCGGTAATACGGCAGGAGACGGAAATTTATTTCCATCAGAAGAAATGGAGGATATGGTAGAGGCTGCCCTAGGTGAATCTATTCGTACCGAAGATGACATTCCTTCCGGTCAAGGACCGCGTGCGGATAAATATACTATTCACAGTGTTTGAAGCATCCGGGGTGGAGTGTTGTATGCCGATGGAAACCCAGAGATATCTACGATGTCCCGGAATACGAGGACAGCGATGAGGACGAAGAAGAGAGAAGGCTTAAAGTGCTCCGACCGTCTGTTTCGAAGGACGGGTTGTCTTCGACCGATCATGAAGTTACGTGGGTTAGAAATGACATCGACGATGAAATCCAAGTAGATATGTATGATGCGCCCACGAAACGAAAAAGGTTATCAGTAATGTTATATTATTACTTCACATTTTACGCTCTATACATATATAGTCAATATTTTTAATGATTGTCTAATGCGTCCACGAACCGTTTATCTAGATTTGATGACGATGTCGGGAGCAGCGAGGGGCGGCAGGAGCTCCAGCCGCGGCAGAGGCAGAGGCAGAGCGGTTCTGCCCCCCGGAGAGCTCCGTAGGGAGCTTCAGAGGGCCGGTCTTGCACCCAGATCGGAGACCCCTTCGGATGCCTCCTTCCGTATGGATTTTGCCACAACTCCAGGTATACTGCACGCATATCCATTTTGAATGTAATATTACAGATATTCATGCCTGTTTATGTCAAAATTACTTATATTGTCAATGTTTGATTGTCTAGTTGTTGGTGATGCGTCCACATCTGGGACAGAGGCCACCCCCGCTCCTCCAGGTATATTTATATATCATATAGTGTATGTATATTGATTTAGAATGCTATATCATAAATACACACATTCCTTTTGCTCTTACTTAGCAATTTTTATTATTGTCTAGCTGTAGGTGGTGATACCACCGCACCTGCGGGTATGTTTATATATCCTATAGTGTATGCATATTGATTTAGAACGTTGTATTATTGATCTACACATTCTTTTTACAATTACTTATATAATCTATTTTTAATTGTCTAATTATAGGTGGTGCGTCCACACCTTCCGCAGGGGCCACTCCTGCCGCTTCCATACCCTCCGCATCGTCTGCAGGTTAGTATGAATAAATTTAAAATATTTACTCATTTTACATATGCTCTATAGAATAAATATGAACTTCATGGAAATTTAGCGTTGATGTTTATTTTCTAGTTGGAGGGGATGCGTCCGCATCTGGGACCCCGGTTGTTCCTCACCGGAGGAACTATCGTCCCGCTCGTGCTGCTGCCCGGGCCCAGGCTCGTGCGATAGTCACCGGAGGTATATATCACACTTGAATTTTCGTTTAACCTTGATTTCTTAATACAACTTTGTCTTATTATTGATTGTCTTGATATTTCGTGCAGACGCAGGGCCTCCCCATCCCCAGAGGGGGACTCGAGGCCCGAATCAGTCCCATAGGCTGAGGCCTGACAGAGCTAGAGGGGAGGCAGCATTCCCCCTTTTTTTTACCGTTGACTATCTCTATACCGGTCCTCATGCCGAGAGGTTCGGCCGGTATTTGGGGGACGAGAGCCGGCTCGTGAAGAACTATCCACTTCACGTTGAGTGGGGCGAGCAGCACCAGCGCTCATTCGCCCTCTTCTTTGATCAGGCTCGGGTATGTATTAATATATATTTTCATTTGATCTATCCAATATATTTATTATTAACACTTGCAATCTAATAACGATGTTTTTTTGTATTTTCAGTTGGATTACGATTTTCAGCCTGTAGCCGACCCTGATCACCCGGGGAGGGTGCTCGACCTTCATGCTCTATACAATGGCCTGATGAAGAACATGCAGGCCAAGATCCGATACAACAGGAATGAGCTGAAGGCCGACTGCTACTCCCTGTGGATGGCGACCCCCGAGGCAGAGAGAGCGGCCCTCCTATCTACTCCGGCGTTTGCGAGAGTCGACGTAGAGACATGGCCTCTATTGTGCGCTTATTTCGACTCCCAACGCAAACAGGTATGTATTTTAAATGTAATTCATTATTTATGATATAATTTATTTCTTTGTGTTTCTTAATTAGAAAACTAAATGTTAATGCGTTGTGCAGAAACAGGCCGCTCAGAATACAGAGAACAGGAAGTCAGCGAAGAGGGGTCGCCCCACTTACACAGGTGGCTCGAGGAACATTACTCGAGCCATGGAGTTATCGGTAAATTACAATAGACCGACGTTTGTGATATTCTGCAATATTAAGAGTTATTTTCTAATATTTCTAATATTAAGAGTTACTTTCTAATATTGCAGACATCTCGGACCGTGGCGTCAGGTGGTACACCGAGCGTGCTGTCCGCATATCTTGCCGTCCACGGCACCTCGACAGATCCCGCCACGGGCGAGGTTCGATATCCCGACGTCGCTACCCAGGAGTACTGCGTAAGTGTTAATATTTTTTCTACCCAAATTTGAAATTTTAGTTTTGGAAGGTTCAAGTTTAAATCTTATACTTATACTTTACTGCTTAATGTGGGTGTAGGAGCGGGTGGTTGAGCAGGCCCAGGCCTCGGGGATCGATTTTACCGGACAGAGCGATCCGAGGCTGCTGACCCCAGTTCTGGACGCCGCACACGAAGGGCACCACAGAGGTTGGGAGAGAGGCCGGGGACTAGGCCCTAGCAGGGCCCATATGAGGTTGGACTCCACCCCGGCGGTTACTTCCTCCGTCTCCGGTGACCGACGTGTCCATCAGGAACTGGAGAGCTTGAGGGCCACCATTCAGGAGTTGAAGGAGATGCTGGTATGTATACTGCTTTATATTAAAATATCATGTTATATTATATAGATATCAACATATCCATAATTAGTACGTAGCTTGAGCTTATTTGGTTCTAGACTTAAGTTTGATTAATCATACAAACAGATGTAATTAAAATAAACAACAAACTAGATATCCAAACGGGGTTTTGAAATAACTTAATAATGATACGAATTCGAATAATACACAGTTCTTACACGCTTATTACACACGTTAGGTCCAGACGCGACAGGGTACATCGGCCGAGCCTCCACATGCATCTCCTTCGGCTGCGGCTCCGCAAGCCACTACATCGGCTGCGCTTCCGCAGACAGCTCCTGTAGCTCCACCACCCACTCAGACTCCCGCAGCCGCGGCTCCGCAAGCGACTACCTCGACGGCGGCTGCGCAGACCACATCGCCAGCTCTACAGGCCGCTCAGACTCCCGCTCGTGCCGAATTGTAGAGTTTATTGACCGAGGAGCAGACGCGCGTTATTCTATCGTTATTCAGAGGTGGAGCTGGACCGAACTAGGGTAGCTTTTTGGTTCTTATTTTTTGAAACATATATTTATTTATATCATACACATTGTACTACATTTTGAAACGATATCGATATTGGTTTATATTTATATCATATTCAGTTTTTGGATTTCTTTTGTATATTATATGCGTGAGATGTGATTATGAATACTGCGATATATGTTGTGTGATGATTATTTTTATATTTGATTGATGTATATATTATTGTGCACAGGGCGGGAAAAAATCAGGCAGCACTTTTTTTTAAAAAAAATACAGACAATATGTACTTACGGATTAATCCGTAGGTATATATGTTGCCCCTACGGATATATCCGTAGGGGCAAAATGTCAGCAGTAACTGACATTTGCCCCCTCATCTCAGTACCAGGGGTTGGAAGTGCCCCTACGGACATGTCCGTAGGGGCTACAGCCTCTCCCCTACGAAGATATCCATAGGGGCAAAATATCAGGATTCCTGATATTTTGCCCCTACGGATAGGTACCTACGCAGTTATCCGTAGGGTATATAACTTGGACCTACGGACATATCCGTAGGTACACTTAAAATAATAAAAAAAACCGTAAATAATATAAAAAAATTTTACCCTACGGCTTCGTCCGTAGGGACACTAGGACCTACACAGAAATCCGTAGAGGCAAGAATTTGCCCGTAGGGGCAAGTTCAGGGCCTCAACTTGCACCTACGGCCTTTGCACCTACGGGGTATTTTTTCGTCCCTACGCATATATCCGTAGGGGCAGTGGTTTGCCCCTACGGATAAATCCGTAGGGGCAACCCTTATTTGTAGTAGTGTACTTTTTAATAGATATTTAGATGGAATCTCACACATTCTTCATGCGACCGTTAATACTTCTTGAGGTACTAACCGACCGATTACTCATGTGCTTGCTAATTAGGTGTTTTTCCTCGTCTTGCAACACCTAAGGCTTAGCAGTGGCTCCCAAATTAGTTGGTCTAAGGCACTAGGTGATAAAGCACCCTCGCTATATTTTTTATTGCTGCCTTGGTGATAACAAAACCAGTGTTCATTTTTCTTTTCACCATTTTATCTTTTATTCTCCACTTTTATTTTCTTCATACTTTGGCTTTTAGACAAGAGCATTTCAAGGTATCCTCTACTATCCCGAGTTTCAAGATGTGTGTAAGTGCGTATAGTAGGGTATCAACGTTCAAATGTTTGGCTTCCAAAATAGGAACTATTTTTCAGGCTTATTTTTATCCTCAGATTAGTAATTTCCTTCATCTTACTAACCCTTGGGACAACAGCTCATAACTACTTATTACTAGTTTCATTTAAGAAAACATCTAACTTTCTTGTTTTTCTTAAACTATTCCTATCTTTTAAATATAATTTTTCACTTTCTACTCTTTTATTATCACAATTTTTTTGTGTGTGCTTATATATAGTATAATGCAAAGTAGGGCGTAAATAAGCACAGGAGCGCTGAAAAAGACTTCTTGGGAGCTTCTTGCAATGGTACAGGAGCGCTGAAGCTCGTTGGCAGGAGCATGGTCCCGAAGAATAGACCAGTGGTGGCTTGAGTTACCTGCTCCACTGGCATAGTGAAAAGGGAGGCCGCTTGGGACCTGTAGGTTACTCCTCCAGATGGGACAGAGCGAGAGTTGCTGTTGCAGTTAGTGCAGTTTGAAGCCATTGATTTCTTGAAGAGCTTGAATATTCTGCCCCCTGCGTCGACCTTGGTCTTTGGCATGTGCCAGTTGTTTGAGGACCGATTCCGTCGGAAAGGCTGCTGCTTGGGGAGCCTGCCTGTGGACGACAGACATCCTCTGGGCTTCCTCCATCGGTGTTGAGGCACCGAGGGTGGGAGGTGGGAGCATCGACCCAAAAAGAAGCCCATTGATTTCTTGAAGAACCGGATTGCAGAGATTTGAGGCTGCAAATGACCCATACTTGACTCCGCCGGATATGACAGAGCCTGAGTTGCTAGGGTAGGAGCAAATGCCATTCTTCATAGAGACGAAATGCCGGCTTCAATATCCACTCCCCTAAGGGCAACCAAAAACATACACACCGCGATTATTTGATCGCGGGAAAAACACGACACACGAAGTGTGGAGTGAAAAGAGGAAAATGTCCCACCGGGCGAGCCAGAATCTGTTTACCGCCGGAAACCAGGAAGACGGACTGTCTTGCCTGAATCTGGGGGTAGATGCTAATTGGTGCTATCCGTCCACCTCTCCGAAGATGCCAAGTTAATTTATGGCACCATGTATCGAAGGTTTAAACGGATACGGCCGATGTAGCAGATTTCATCAGATTCCCCCTCATCTGAGGGGTTTTTGATTGTGGGGACGCTCTTCCCTACAAGCGCAAGACCCTGCAGTTAATTACGCTACCGCATCGCGGTAACAACTTTCTCCTTCTCCAGATGGTCACTTCGTGTCGTGGATGTTTGTTTTGTTTTTGGTTTCCCGTGGATTGTATACAGAGACTAATTTATGTCCCCGCCCGTAGGACGTGGATTAGTCCAAATCCTTATTTTCTTAGATTTGGGTTTGGGCGTTTGGGTTTAAGGATACGTTAGCCTCATTTGAGACTAAGATCAACTTAAACGTTTGTTAAGGATATATTAGTCTCATTCCAGACTAAGATCAACTTAACCGTTTGTTAAGGATACGTTAGTCTCATTTCAGATTAAGATCAACTTAACGGGATCGTTTAGATCCAACAAAAGAGCATTTGGGCTCTATTGTTTAGTTTAGGGACATTGCGGTCGATAGGTAGTTTAAGGACATTGCGGTCCAATGTTAGTTTTAAGACATTGCGGTCAAGGTTAAGGACATCATAGTCCGTGGATTTAAGGATTCCACAGTCCAATGTTAGTTTTAAGACATCGCGGTCAAGGTTAAGGACGTCATAGTCCGTTGATTTAAGGACTCCATAGTCCGGTGTTAGTTTTAAGACATCGCGGTCAAGGTTAAGGACATCATAGTCCATGTATTTAAGGACTCCACAGTCAATATTAGTTTTAAGACATCACGGTCAAGGTTAAGGACATCATAGTCCATGAGTTTAAGGACCCCACAGTCCATTGTTAGTTTTAAGACATCACGGTCAAGGTTAAGGACATCATAGTCCATGAGTTTAAGGACCCCACAGTCCATTGTTAGTTCTAAGACATCACGGTCAAGGTTAAGAACATCATAGTCTATGAGTTTAAGGACCCCACAGTCCGTGAAATGTATGGTTGTTGGGACCCGTCACCTCTTTGAAGACGTTGAGGAATTACAGCGACAAATATCAAAGGAGTGAGAGATGTACCCTTGAACCAAGGTGGATTAAATGATCTATAGCCCAATTTGGAACCAAGACCAATTAATTATAATTATGAGCACATGGGCTCAGTTAAATCTGAATTGAGGACTTATGGACAACTTAGGCTAAGTACAATTGGATTTGAAGTGTTGGCCTTTTGTTGGACCATTAAACATTTGCTTGGTTCAAGCCCACATTATTTAGCAATGCTAAATCAGAGTTTGAGGGCTCTGAGAACATTTTTATCTTTGATTGAGCAGTAGACATTATAGTTCTGATTTTTATTCAATTTTGAATTGGAGGCTTTGCCTCTGGAAAATTAGCCAATTTGGCTAAAAGTAGTGTTAAACACTGGAGAACCTCAGTATTGAACATTGGAGATAAACTCTCAAATTAGTGTTAAACACTAAAAGATAATCAGTGTTAAACACTGGAAATATAATCCCCCAAATTAGTGTTAAACACTAGCAAACAACAGTGTTAAACACTGGAAATGAAGTTGTCAAATTAGTGTTACACACTAGAAAACACTAGTGTTAAACACTAGGTACAAAGTTCTCGAATTAGTGTTAAACACTAAAGAAAGAGGGGTCACGTGGGAGCACGTGAGGGCGCCCAAAGGTGGGACCAGATCCCCTTTTATCTCGTTCTGCAATTAAGTGTTAAACACTTTTTATTATTTTTATTTTGAGCGTCACGTGTTGACACGTGATGGAGATTTATGCGCTGACTGTTAAAGCGTTTGTCAAGGGGTCACGTGGTAACACGTGAGAGCGCCCAAAACCTTCATTTCCTTTGCTTTTTCTTTCTGTGTTTTGGGAGTCACGTGGGAGCACGTGAGGCATTGCCTCAAAGCTGTTTCCTTTTTATTTTTGGGGATCTTTTCAGGGGTCACGTGGGGACACGTGACCGTAATTCTTTTGCATGCATGAAGATCTCTTTATGTTTAAGAATTAAATTCTCTGTAGGGTTAAACCCTAATTTTGTTTTAGAGGAATTAAATTCCCATGTATGTAAAAGAATTAAATTCTTGTATAGGGTAAAACCCTAATTTCTTTTTAAGAGGAATTAAATTCCTGTGAATTTGAGAGAATTAAATTCTCAATTAGGGTTAAACCCTAGTTCTGTCCATCTTGAAGGAATTAAATTCCTGTAACTTTGGGAGAATTAAATTCTCATATAGGGTTAAACCCTAACTTTGTTTTGGGAGAATTAAATTCTCCAAACTCAATTCCCCCTCTAAGTTTTGGATCTGCATGGCAGGATCTCAACCCGATGAGAATTAAATTCTCACCTTATAGGGAGATGTGCTCTTTGCAGATCTTCAACCAGATGAAGAACTAAGTTCTTTTGTGCAGAAGAGTTAAACTTTTAGATTTGAGAATTAAATTCTCTTTTTAAAGTTTTGATTCCTTTTCTTTTCTCACCTAGGGTTTTCTTTTTTGAGAATTAAATTCTCCTCACTTTTCTCTCTTGAGAATTAAATTCTCCTATCTTTTTTTTCTTGAGAATTAAATTCTCCTCTCTTTTTTTTCTCTCTTGAGAATTAAATCCTCCTCTCTTTTTTTCTCTTTGTTCTTCTCTCAAAAAAAAGTAGATCCCTTCTCTTCTCTTCTTGGTTACTATTTATAGGAGAAAGAAAAGAATCAATTTGTTTTGTAAATCTTTCATTGAAAGATTTTATTTTTTTTCATAATTAATATGATCCTTTAGATCACACAGTGAATTTTATTCACCGTTGGATTTTAAATCCAAAAATATTATGTTTGTTATTTCTGGTGAGATTTTTAGGGAAATCTTTCCTTGTCTAAAATCTTTCCATAAATTGGTGATTTTTAATCACCCTTGGATTTTTAATCCAACGGTCCTCATAATCCTTTCCCATTTGGAAAGATTTAGAGAAATTTAGAATTTTAATTCTATTTGGAAAGATTTAGAGAAATTTAGAATTTTAATTCTATTAAACTGTAAGGCTTTCAAAGCCTGTCACGTGCTGACACGTGACCCTTGGTCACGTGTGAGCACGTGACCCCCAATTGGGTCCTTTTCTCAGCGTTTACTTACGCTTCAGTTTTAACCATCACGTATCAACACGTGACCATTGGTCACGTGTGAGCACGTGACACCTCATTGAGGTATTTCCTTCAGCCATTTGTTTTTATTTCTGTTTTAACTCTCACGTGTCAACACGTGACCCCCAATTGGGTACTTCTTCAGCCGTTTGTTTTTTATTTCTATTTTAACTATCACGTGTGAGCACATGATACCTCATTGAGGTAATTCCCGATTTTTAATCAGAGAACAGTGCATAGCATATTTGCTCATAACTTTTGATACCGGATGAATTATGAAGCCCATAATATATCAAATCGAAGGGTTTTTCGAGACGCTTTTGATACCATCAGAATTCAGCTGTTCCTCTTTCAGAAGTTTATCAAAAAACCGCCCGGAAAATACTGTTTCGCATTTTCATAAGCGTATCACTACCATTTATTACCTTGGGCTCTTTGCGCAGAAATTTTTGGCGGGAACAAACCCGATCTTAGTTCCAGAGATGGCCAATGATATCCTGACACATGGCATCTAAAATAATGTTCGTTCCACCATGATCTCTCCCTTCAATCTGGAGTTCAGTTCAAGGGTACATCTCTCCACACCTCTGATATATGTCGTTGTAATTCTTCAACGATATCAGAGAGGTGGAGGGTCCCAACAACCAACAGTTCTTGGATGCACTCTCAAACCCATGAGCAGATCCTAACGGACCGCAACATCCTTAAACTAGCTATGGACCGTAATGTCCTTAAACTAGCCCATGGACCGTAATGTCCTTAAACTAGCTATGGACCGTAACGTCCTTAAACTAAAACGACAGAGCCCAAATGCTCTTTCGTTGGATCAAAAATGATCTCGAACCCTCGTTAAGTAAATCTTAGTCCAATATTGGATTAACGTATCCTTAACAAATATTTAAGTTGATATTAATCTCAAACAAGATTAACGATCCTTAAATCAACCCAAACCCAAATCTAAGAAAATACGGATTTGGACTAATCCACGCCCTACGGGCGACAACACAAATTAGTCTCCGTATACAATCCACGGGCAACCAAAAATAAAACAAACACACACGACACGAAGTGACCTTCTGGAGCAGGAGAAAGTGGTTACCGCGATGCGGTAATGTAATTAACTGCAGGGGCTTGCGCCTGTAGGGAAGAGCGTCCCCACAATTAAAAATCCCTCACAACGAGGGGGAATCTGACGAAGTCTGCTACAACTGCCGCATCCGTCCAGACCTCCGATACACGGTGCCATAAATCAACTTGACATCTTCGGAGAGGTGGACGGATAAAACCAAATAGCATCTGCCCCCAAAATTCAGGCCAGACGTCCTAACTTCCCGGTCGCGTCTTTCGGCGGTAAACAGCACCACAAATCAAACACAGGCCATTTGCATGCCTGCAGTCCTTCGCCAAGTATCCAGTTCTCTTGCAGTAGAAACAGAAAATCTGGACTGGACCGGTTAAACGATCCTCTTGACTTTTTGGGTACAGAAGTCAGCCTAGAAGAGGCTCCTCCTATCATCTGGGTAGCAAAGTGTTTGATTCCGGCTGCTTGAGGCTTACCCTTCTTCTTGACCACAGCTTCATAATGGCGTGCTACCTTCAGTGCGAGTTCATGAGTTGGATAGTCGCCTGTGGCTAAAACTGCCTGAATCTCCGGGTCTAAGCCCTGTTGGAACAGTCTATCCCAAATCTCATCAGTCGGGATCAAGTATGCCGCGAACCTGATAAGATATTGATGTCAGGATAGTGATGTATTTTACGGAATAGAATTTGATATGAATTCTTTACCTGCTAAGCATGATGAATTCGGCATCATATTCATCCACTGATTTTACCCATATAGAGCCTCGTTGTAGGTGGATGAACCGTTGTTCCATCTCAAAGTGAGCAGTCTCGGGGAAAAACTTCGCATCGAACAGATCGCGAAATATCTTCCACTCTATTGGTTGTGTGAGACAGATTTCCTCAGACTTCCACCAAACTCTTGCATTGTCGGTGAGCTGGAGCTTAGCCACATGAACCCATGCTATATCTGGCACCTGTGTTGCTGCAAGGTCGTCCTCGATACTTTGGGCCCATTCATCAGCCTCAAGAGGACTCTCTTTTCCTGAAAAGTTCCTTGGATGCAACGCATGAAATTGCTTTACTTCAGGTGCTTCGGCTTCCGGACGGTTCATGAGAATAG
The DNA here is from genome assembly GCA_030015575.1 of Agapanthus africanus. Taxonomy (NCBI): domain Eukaryota; kingdom Viridiplantae; phylum Streptophyta; class Magnoliopsida; order Asparagales; family Amaryllidaceae; genus Agapanthus; species Agapanthus africanus. The sequence continues at coordinate 73,131,765 of JASDDO010000026.1, forward strand.
CAGTCTGCTGCTGGTGGCCCTCCAGAACACTTTTGATGGTTTCTAAAAGCACCGTCTGTTCATTAATTAGAGCAGCAACGGCAGGGGGAGTTGGTAAGGTAGGTGGTGGTGTGTTGCCATTGACGTTGGTACCGGTGTTGTTGGGAGAATCCATCACCTTGATAGAAAAAAAGGTTAGGATTGATTCAAGAAATTTAAAATGTAAAGAATGTATAGTTACTGGTTCTTATAATTTTTGTGATATATTGCTTAAGACTTCATGCAGAACTGACCTATATGGGCCACCAACAAAACCTGTCATGCCCCGCTTCCCAGTAGACGGAAACAGTGACTTAGTAAGCCCGCAACGTATTTACTAAGAAAATACGTTAAGCGTAATTATGCAATATAACAATGTGCAAGAATAACAAGAATAATAAAATGAAATATCAACTTTATTTACATTCAACTTTACATACAACTGTCTGAAAATAAAAGATACAATAATAAAAGCAAATGCCTAAACAATGGCATACTGAAAGTAAGTGCAGGCTGAAAGGAGCTAGTAGTCTAGCTGAGCAGCAAACTGTTCCAAGTCCTCCGGGCTCGGCTCTATCTCCACAAAATCCGGTCCTCCTGACAAACATTCCAAGAAAGAAACGGAGAGGAATGTCGTCAGCGAACTAGCGCTCGGTAAGTCCCCAAAAAAATAATAGAAAATGACTGAATGGTGCATGACGTGAATAGAAACCAAGTAAAAGTAAACAGATAGGGTTTTATTTGAGAGTATCTAAACATATTCACTTACAGGTATAAGATAGCTATTCTAACGTGGTTGTTTGTAATTTGGTAAAGAAGGTATTCATATATACGAGAAGTGTCCATCTTACCCCGTATACTATGATAACATGTAGTTCAAGGCCCCGTCATTAATCAACGGGACAATGGCACGTAAATTCATGTAGGTGTCTTTTAAGTGACCTCTCGTGCCACGATATACGTTCCGTGCAAATCTACCCCTTTATCCCCGCTTATTGTATTGTATAGATTATGATTATAGGTCTTGGCTGAATCCATGGATATAAAATGTTCAGGTTCATGTTCAAGATGTAATCATGTGTTCAGGTATTCATGTCAAGTTCATGTCAAGTTATAACCATAGTTCGGTCAAGTTGTGTCAAGTATTCAAGTTTGAGTTTGATATTTGAATTCGAGTGTTCAGGTTCATGATCAAATATTCAAGTTCGTGTTTGAGTTTGGATTCAGATTGAAGTCAGAAACTTAAGAAAAGATTTAGTTCTTGAAATTCTTAGGTTCGGGAGTAACCGGCAACTGTTGCACATGGACGGCAGGATTTGTGTTTTTTTTCCAAGACAATTGCCATTTGATAACTCCGTTAAATTGTCTAATCTGAATAGACAAGCACTCACTTTCTCCGGCTCCCCGAGGCTCAAGAGAAATGATACCGCTTAAGCCTATATTAATCTATAATCCTTAAAATATTGTTTTGGATATCTCGAGGGGGTTTTATGAAAAATACTTTAAAATCGTTTAAAATTAAACCTCGAGGGTGATTTATAATATTTAGGGTTTTTATGAACATGTATTTTAATTTGTTGTGGTGTTTTGGTGATAACCTAGATTTTTGAAAGTTCATGGTAATTTTATGAAAACTAGCTCTTTTGGAAACTTGATGGTATTAAAATTTTAACCTTTCATTTTAAAAATATAGTTTCATAATATATTTTTATGAAAAATACGAATTCATAGTTTTATATAATTTTTTCCAAAATTTAGTTTTTATTTAAAAAAAGTCATATTTCTTAAAAACCGTATTTTTATTTTCTTTCGAGACCGAATACTCCGTGAGGAGTTCTGCATCTCGCTCTACTGTCCCAAGGATGTGCGATAATATACACCATCCATTAGCGGGTCCCCGAACGAGAGTTGTAGAGGCGTAATTTTCAAGAATTTATGTAACACCCTAGCACTGTTATACTATATTTATTTGGGGTATTTCAAATCTTGCGGCAAAATTCTTTATTATTGTTGCTTTTGGTTCCAAATGGTGCAATTAGCAGTTGTGGTTATTATCCGACCCGATCCGCATATTTGAAACCCGATATTGTTCAAGATTTACATCAAAAATTTGCTAATACATAATATCCATGCAAATCTAGATTTTTTTATATACATATATGATATATTTTAGCATCCACATATCTTTTAAAAATACAATATAAAACCAAATAATATATTTTCTTATCTTGCCTTGCATGTCATAATACCCCATATCATGTGGTTGCACCCATATATCATGTTCATACCCTAATTGTTAAAATAGACTCGTTTTTTTATCACTACGTATACTTACGTAGATCCGTACTTGGGGTATACATTTTTATTTACAGAATATCACATTATAGTTTAAACTTTTACGTATATTCTCCATATTGAAAAACTAGATTTTTAGAATGGTTACGGGTAATATTTCGAGAGATCTGGTATTATCTGTAAAACCCTATAATATATATTATATTATTTCTAACTAACATATATATATATATATATATAATCTGTTGTTATTATATATATATGTGTGTGTGTGTGTGTGTGTGTGTGTATAATTTTAACTAATTATAAAAATCCTCTCTCTCCGTCTCTCTCTCTTTCTCTCGCCTCTGTCTCTCTCGTTCTCTCTCTCTCTAAAACATATATATTATAATATATCAATTATTAAACTAAACCTTACTCTCTCTCTCTTCCTCCCTTCTTCCTCACGTCCCCTGTTCCCGCCAAAAATTTCTGCGCAAAAGAGCCCAAGGTATCAAATGGCGGCGATACACTTAAGAAAATGTGAACCAGTATTTTACGTGCTGTATTTTGACAAACTCCCGAATGAGAAACAGTTAAATTCTGATGGTATCGAAAGTGTCTCGAAAAATCCTTCGATTTGATATATTATGGGCCTCATAATTCACCCAGGATCAAAAGTTATGAGGCACCACGTGCCCACACGTGACTGGGCATCACGTGCCCACACGTGACCATTTACAGGCAAAGCTTGTAGGCACTGAATAAAATAAATAATTAAATAGGGTCACGTGCCATTACGTGATAGGCCTTTGAAAACCCACTGAAGAAAATTAAAAGTGCAATCAGGAATTACCTCAATGAGGTATCACGTGCTCACACGTGACCAATGGTCACGTGTTGACACATGATAGTTAAAACAGAAATAAAAACAAACGGCTGAAGGAGGGCCCAATTGGGGGTCACGTGCTCACACGTGACCAATGGTCACATGTTGACACATGATAGAAATAAAGACAAACGGCTGAAGGAGGACCCAATTGGGGGTCACGTGCTCACACGTGACCAATGGTCACGTGGAGACACGTGATAGAAATAAAAACAAACGGCTGAAAGAGGAACCAATTGGGGGTCACGTGCTCACACGTGACCAAGGGTCACGTGCCAGCACGTGACAAGCTTTGAAGGCCTTACAGTTTAATAGAATTAAAATTCTAAAATTTTCCAAATCTTTCCAAACAAAAAAGGATTATTGGGGACCGTTGGATTAAAAATCCAAAGGTGATTAAAAATCACCAATTTATGGAAAGATTTTATACAAGGAAAGATTTCCCTAAAAATCTCACAAGAAATAACAAACAGAATATCTTTGGATTTAGAATCCAACGGTGCACTGTTTGATCTAAAGGATCATATTAATTATGAAAATAAACAAAATCTTTCAATGAAAGATTTACTAAACAAATTGATTCTTTTCCTTCTCCTATAAATAGGAGCCAAGAGGGGAAAGAGATATAGAATTTTGGGATCTTGAAATTTCTAAAGGAAAATAGCAGAGAGAGAAAAGAAAGGAGAATTTAATTCTCAACAAAGAAAAACCTAGATGAGAAAAGGAAGGGGATCAAAAAATCAAAAAAGAGAATTTAATTCTCAAATCTAAGAGTTTAACCCTTCTGCATAAAAGAACTTAGTTCTTCCTCTGGTTGAAAATCTGCAGAAACAAATCTCCTCATAAGTTGAGAATTTAATTCTCATCGGGTTGATATCCTGCCATGCAGATCCAAAACTTATAATGGGAATTGAGTTTAGAGAATTTAATTCTCCCAAAACAAAATTAGGGTTTAACCCTATATGAGAATTTAATTCTCCCAAACTCACAGGAATTTAATTCCTCCAAAGAAAATTAGGGTTCAACCCTGCATGAGAATTTAATTCTCCCAAAATTATAGAAATTTAATTCCTTCAAAAAAGAAATTAGGGTTTAACCCTACTTAAGAATTTAATTCTTTTACATATATAGGAATGAAAACAGATTGCAGTGCGGGAGCGAACTCATTTAATTCCTCCAAAATCATAATTAGGGTTTAACCCTACAGAGAATTCAATTCTTAAAAATAAGAAGACTTAAAAGATCTCTGTGCATGAAAAGAACTGAGGTCACGTGTCCCCACGTGACCCCCGAAAAGATCCCCAAAAATGAAAAGGAAAAAGCTCTGAGGCAAGGCCTCACGTGCTCCCACGTGACCTCCAAAGCACAGAAAAAAAAAAGCAAAGGAAATCTAAGCTCTGGGCGCTCTCACGTGTTACCACGTGACCCCTTAGCAAACGCTTTAACAATCAGCGCACAGATCTCCATCACGTGCTAACACGTGATGCCCAAAAATAAAAATAAAAAGTGTTTAACACTTATTTGCGGAACAAAGCGAGGAGATCTGGCCCCACCTTTGGGCGCCCTCACGTGCCCGCGTGACCCCTTTTTCTTTAGTGTTTAACACTAATTCGAGAGCTTTATTTCCAGTGTTTAACACTGATTGTCTTCTAATGTTTAACACTAATTTGAGAATCTTATTTCTAGTGTTTAACACTACTTTGAGAATCTTATTTCCAGTGTTTAACACTGTTATCTTCTAGTGTTTAACACTAATTTGAGAGCTTTATTTCAAGTGTTTAACACTATTGTTCCCTAGTGTTTAACACTACTTTTAACCAAATTGGTTAATTTTTCCAGAGGCAAAAGACTCCCCTTCAACTGAATCTCAAAATTGAGCAAAATTCAGGGCTATAATGTTTAATGCCCATTCAAAGATAAAAAGTTGTCAGCGCCCTCACATTCTTGAGGGGCTAAACCCAGACAAATGTCTAATGGTCCAAAGGGCCAATATTTCAAATCTAATTGGACTTAGCCCAAACTGGCCATAAGTTCTCAATTCAGATTTAACTGAGCCAATGTGCTCATAATATAATAAATTGATCTTAGTTCCAAATTGGACTACAAATCCCCAAATCCACTTTGGTTCGAGGGTACATCTCTTCACTCCTTGATATTTGTCGTTGTAATCCTTCAACGTCTTCAAAGAGGTGACGGGTCCCGACAACCACACATTTCATGGACTATGATGTCCTTAACCTTGACTGTAAGGTCTTTAAACTCACGGACTATGATGTCCTTAACCTTGACTCTGAGGTCTTTAAACTCACGAACTATGATGTCCTTAACCTTAACTGTGAGGTCTTTAAACTCACGGACTATGATGTCCTTAACCTTAACTGTGAGGTCTTTAAACTCACGGACTATGATGTCCTTAACCTCGACCGTGAGGTCTTTAAACTAACATTGGACCACTATGTCCTTAAACTGGTATTGGACCACCATGTCCTTAAACTGGTAATTGACCGCAATGTCCCTAAACTAAACAATAGAGTCCAAATGCTCTTTTGTTGGAGCTAAACGATCCCGTTGAGTTGATCTTAGTCTAAAATTAGACTAACGTATCATCAACGTACGTTTAAGTTGATCTTAGTCTCAAATGAGACTAACGTATCCTTAAACCAACCCCTAAACCCAAATCTAAGAAAGTACGAATTTGGACTAATCCACGTCCTACGGGCGACAACATAAATTAGTCTCCGTATACAATCCACGGGCAACCAAAAACAAAACAAACACCCATGACACGAAATGACCATCTGGAAAAGGAGAAAGTGGTTACCGCGATGCGGTAGCGTAATTAACTGCAGGAGCTTGCCCCTGCAGGGAAGAGCGTCCCCACAATCAAAAACCCCTCAACGAGGGGGAATCTGACGAAGTCTGCTACATCGGCCACATCCGTTTAAACTTTCGATACATGGTGCAATAAATCAACTTGGCATCTTCGGAGAGGTGGACGGATAGCACCAATTAGCATCTGCCCTCGGAATTCATGCCCGGACGTCCCAACATCCCGGTCGCGTCTTCCGGCGGGGAATAGATTCTAGCACGCCCGGTGGGACCTTTTCCTCTTTCCACTCCACACTTCGTGTGTCGTGTTTCGCGAACGAATCGCGGTTTGACATGATTGCCCCTGGATTCGAGGTACTAAGACTTGGTGTCTTGCTCCGTGCAGAAAATAGAAAATCAATGGCTTCAAACTGCACTAACTGTAACTACAACTCTCGCTCCGTCCTCGCTGGAGGAGTGACCTACGGGCCTCAAGTGGCCTCCATTTTCACAATGCCAGTGGAGCAGGTAACTCAGGCCACCACTGGGTTGTTCTTTGGGACCATGATCCCACCTATGAGCGACAATGCCCCATTACTGTCACAAGAAGCCCCAAAGAAGTCGGTCTTTGATCGACTTACCACTACCGCGGCCCCTCTCAATGGGTCGCCCAAATTCAACGCCTCAGTTTTCAACAGACTAGGCCAAAACCCCAACGGGCCAGTGAAGAAGCCTGCGATACCAGAAAGGGTTATCCCAAAAAGGATAGCCATTCCTGCTCTCGAAGTCGTCAAAGTGGCTTCTCCTGCCAAAGGGTCGATCTTTACAAGACTGACTGTTTCAGCTCCCGTTTCAGGCGAAATCGTCAAGGCTGCTTCACCTGCTCGGAAGTCTGCTTTCGATAGGTTGGCCATCCCCACTCAGCGGATGTCAGTCTTCAACAGATTGACAGCGACAACTTCTGATCAAGACAGGGGACATAAGGAAACCACCCCCGTAGCTGAGATAATCCCAACTGCAAGACACGCTCGACGTCGCCACTGGCGCCGAGTGAGGAAGGCTGGGGGAAATTCCCCTTCCGGACTGACTCCGCCGGCTCCAATGGTGGAAGTTGATGCTGCTGTTCCAACTGGGAACAGCTTTGAACCGCTAAGGAAGGTGCGCAAAAACTCTCCGACTGCCGTGCTAAAAAGATCTCCTCCACTTATGGAGAATGCCATAAAGGCGAAGCTGGAGAAACCCCCTCAACGGCTGTCCTCTAAAATTTACAAGGTCTGGCGTCAGGTCCAGGACTCCGTGGTAGTTCAGGACTATCCCCGCCGACAGAAAAAGATGAAGGTTCGGCAAGAAGAGAACCGTCCTATTAAGCCACAGAAGGCGACGGCTACTTGGGTGCCCACTGCAACGGCCCCCTCAACTTCGACCACTCATAAGAGGAGAAGGCCAGAGAAAATCCCCATATCTGCGACAAATGTCAAAGTCACTGAGCCCAAACGCCCTAAGTCTGGGGGCATGGTGGTGCATACCGTCTATATGGCATCCGGAAAAGAGGATAGCCGTATCTCCACAGGTCATCGACCGCTTACACGATCCGTGACAAAGCCCAAGAGCAGCAGCAGAAGCTTCAGGAGATGATGACTGCGATGGCCGCACTCACCGGGCCGAAAGCAAGCCCAGAGGCATCCTCGGAGCAACGCCATGAGCAAGAAACTGATTCCGAATTCCTTCGGAGAATGCTTGAAAAGAAGGACAAAGAGGCCGCGGAACAAGCGGCCAATATAAAGCAAATGGCCCTTCTATTCCAGGATATGGTGGGCATGATGATCCAGCCGGATCCCCCAGCCGAAGATCCTCCAGTAATAATTGAAGATGATAGAGGAGAAACATCTAACCCTCTGCCGACTCTGTCAGTAGCCAAGGAGGAAACCATTTCCAAGGCCGCTCTGGATGACTATATTGCTCAGCAAATACGAGCTCACTAGGCGAATGAAGTGGCCAGCCAAGTCGTTAAAACTGGGCGACTATATCCAGGCTGGTATGACCAAATAAGTTACCCGCCGGGATATACAATCCCCAAATTTCATGTATACAAGGGGACAGGCAATCCCCATCAACATGTCGCTCAGTTCAGGGCTCTGTTCGGCAACACCGGGGGCGATGATAAATTGCTGCTTCGCCAATTCGTTGGCAGCTTGTCGGAAACAGCATTTGAGTGGTACTCCGAACTTCCAAACGACTCCGTCAAAACTTTCACAAAAATGGAGTTGTTGTTCACCCAGCGATTCGCAAGTGCTAGTGAACGCACCCCAATAACGGCACTGATCAATGCCAGGGTGAAGCCGGAAGAGACGTGGGTTCAGTACGCGATCCGATGGCGGAATCTGTGGTCGAAATGCGAACAACGCATTGAGGAAGCACCAGCCATGGGCATGTTCGTGGGCACTCTAGACCTTCATGCAACTATTTTACAGTTCATGATGTTCTTCAAGCCGACCACCTTCCAGGCCTTGATTGAAAAGCTGGCCCAAATGGACTAGATAGGCCATAGGCCTTCCTTTCAAAGACGGAGCCTTGGAATGAAAAGGGCAAAGGGAAAGCAACCTTCATTGCCAATACTCAACAACGGCCGAGCAACTTATAGCCGGTTGTTCGCCAAAACAACGTGCGTCCACGCCCATCCCTCGAGGAGAGACTGGGACGTCGTTACTCGTTTCCCCAGGATAAAACGAGGAAACTGTTCGAGCTGGCAGTGCGCAACAGACTCATCAATCTGCCGGATCCAAAACGTCCGTTGCAGCCAGGCGATGTCAACAATCCTAATTATTGCCCTTACCACCAAGCAGTAAGCCATCCAATAGAAGATTGCTTCGTCTTCAAAGGCTGGATTGAGGACCAATACCAACAAGGCAAGTTCGCATTATCCGAAAATTGGAAGGTGAACCCACCACAACCTCACGCCCCTAAAAAGGTGGACATGCCGGGGGTATCGTGCTCATTCATAGAGAAAACCCCTTGGACCAAAAAGTCCGTAAACTAGAAACTCGCCTCAAACATGGCAACAACAGACCGAAACGTCGTTAAACTAACAATGGACCGCAATGTCCTAAAACATGCAAATGACCGAAACATTGTTAAACTACTACCAACCCGCGGCATCTTCAGGCTAACGTGGTAAAAAAAGGTACGTCCATAAGCAAGATGGGCACGGATGAAAACCCGAAGGGGCTCCGTGAGTAAAAACAGCAGGACTACCGACGATGTTTGTGAAAACCCGAAAGGGCGCAAACTCGTTTAAAAAAAACGGTATGTCCATAAGCGTAATGGGCACGGATGAAAACCCGAAAGGGCTCCGTGAGTAAAAATAGCAGGGCTAAGTTTTGTGAAAACCCGAAAGGACGCAATCTCGCTAAAAGACACTTGCAAGGTCCTCTCGACCTTGTGAGGAGAAACCACCTACGTGAGATCCTTACGATTCACAAGGGAGCAATACACTTAGGGATCCCTACGATTCCTGAGGAGAAAACACACTTACGAGATCCTCACGACTCGTAAGGAGAATTCCCCTTTGAGACCCTCACGGCTCATAGGATTCAAAAGACTTAAGGTACAGGGATCTGAACCTGTTCTTAAGCCATCACAATCTCCGATGTTGCCCTACAAGCGGTTCAATATTGACCCTTGTATACAATCCACGGGCACGAATAAACCTTTCCCTAACAGAGTCCCACCAACGACTAGGGATATGCTCATTCGGTGAACAAACACTTGTAGGTCCTCTCGACTTGCAAGGAGAAAACACTCTTATAAGATCCTTACGAGTTATAAGAGAACACACACTTAGGAATCCTCACGATTCCTAAGGAGAAAACGCACCTACGAGATCCTCACGACTCGTAGGGAGAAACACCTTTATGAGACCCTTACGGCTCATGAAGTCAAAAGCCTTAGTCGACGGGATCCTAACCCTGTTTGCTAAGCCACCTTTATTTGACATCGACAGAGGCAAATGATGATTCGCTCCTGGCAATATCCCAGTTGTAGCGATGCTGATGCCTAAATCGGTATCAAATTCCAAGTCCTTTCATGGAAAATGATGATTCGCTCCTGGCAATATTCCAGTCGCAGCGATGTTGATGCTGAGATTGGCGCCAGATTCCAAGTTCCACACTCGCGATAAAAAAATCAGCGAGCCAAAAATGCATATGAAATAGCCGAAATGATGGGGCAACTTGCAACGAAATCAGCAAGTAAAAATGTATGCATACAAAAACAGCCGAAATGATTGGGCAACTCGCAATAAAAAGCAGCGAGTAAAAAGAAAATAGCCGAAATGATTGGGCACCGCAAAAAAATAGCCGAAATGATTGGGCAATCACGATTTTTGTGATATAAAAAGCTGAAATGATAGAGCATCACGGAAAGAATAAAAAAAATGATGATGAAAGAATGAATTTTTTTTGCCCTACAGGCGAGATCACATCGATCCCTGTATACAATCCAGGGGTACAAACAAAGAGGGAACCATACCTTCCCACCAGGCTCCATCAGAAGAAGAGCCAAATCTCGACGGTTCATAGACAACCTAGAGACAAACTCGACATTTGTCGCAATATCGCAGACACAATGTCAACAAATGAAGCAAAGAAAGATCCCCTAGCTTCAGAGTCTCGACGTCAACATCAACAACTTAGAGATCACCAACGGCGTTTCTCCTCACTCCAACCAGATGCAGACGTGACATCAACAACCGACCTCAGAGTCGCAATGAAACGGAACCATGGCAAAGTCCCTAGTTCCAGATCTCAATGGCCACATCTACAGCCTGGAGACCAACAACGATGGGCCTCCACATTCCAGCAGGATGCAGATGCAACGTCAACAAAAGACCACACGATCGAAACAAAGCAGAGTGACGGCGAAATCCCAGCTCCACCTCAGCATTCGTCTCGATACAGCAGACGAGATGTCAACAACGGCGTTCCTCCGTAGTCCAGCAAGATGCGGATGCAACATCAACAAAAGACCTCACGGTCGAAACAAAGCGGAGTGATGGCAAAATCCCAGCTCCACCCCAGCATTCGTCTCGATACAGCAGACGAGATGTCAACGACAGTGTTCCTCCTCAGTTCAGCAGGATGCAGACGCAACGTCAACAAAAGACCTCACGGTCGAAACAAAGCGGAGCGACGGCGAAATCCCAGCTCTACCTCAGTATTCATCTCGATACAAGCAGATGAGATGTCAACGACAGCGTTCCTCCTCAGTTCAGCAGGATGCAGACGCAACGTCAACAAAAGACCCCAGGGTCGAAATAAAGCGGAGTGACGGAAAAATCCCAGCTCTACCTCAGCGTTCGTCTCGATACAGTTGACGCTATGCCAGCAAACGAAGCGAAGGCCAAATTCCTAGCTTCAGGGTCTTGACGGTAACTCATATAAAACCTGAAAGACAGTCGGAGAGCATCCCACGCCAGCGCGGAGTGATCACCATCTCGACATTCGCCTCGATACAGCAGACGAGATGTCACTACAGCGCCCTCCCTCCAACAGGATTCGGATGCGCCAAAGCAAACGAAGCGAAGGCCTTACTCCTAGCTTCTGGGTCTTGACGGTAACTCAAATAAAACCTGAAAGACTATCGGAGATCATCTCACATCAGCGCGGAATGGTCACCACCTCGGCGTTCGTCTCGATACAGCAGACGAGATGTCACTACAGCGCCCTTCCTCCAACAGGATTCGGACGCGCCAAAGCAAACGAAGTAAATGCCAAATTCCTAGCTTTAGGGTCTTGACGGTAACTCATATAAAACCTGAAAGACTATCGGAGATCATCCCACATCAGCGCGGAATGGTCACCACCTCGGCGTTCGTCTCAATACAGCAGACGAGATGTCACTACAGCGCCCTTCCTCCAACATGATTCGGACGCGCCAAAGAAAACGAAGCGAAGGCAAAATTCCTAGCTTCAGGGTCTTGACGGTAACTCATATAAAACCTGAAAGACTACCGGAGATCGTCCCACGCCAGCGCGGAGTGGTCACCACCTCGACGTTCGTCTCGATACAGCAGACGAGATGTCACCCCATCGTTCTTCCTCCAGCAGGGTTCAGACGCGACAATCAAACAACGGAGCCATGGCAAAATCCCCAGTTCCAAGCCTCAACGGTTCACCAACAACCTAGAGACAACCGCGACATTCATCTCGATACAGCAGACGCAATGCCAGCAAACGAAGCAAAGGCCAAATTCCAAGCTTCAGGGCCTTGACGGCAACTCATATAAAACCTGAAAGACTATCGGAGATCATCTCACACCAACGTGGAGTGGTTATGACTCATCGGAGCTCTCCAAAATAAGCCTAACCTCAAGTAAAAAGCGGCATGGCAAAATTCCTAACTCTTGCTCTTCCGACGGTCAAACTGCCTAGGAAGATTGCTTGAAGACGTCTTGTCCAGCCCCCGAAGGGATCAGAGACACGATAGTCGCGAGGCTACTCGAACAAGCAAGATTGCCTATCGAGGAATACATCAGCCAACGTGACGGTACAACAGACAAAATACTAGTACCACAGACCCTAACGGACCTTTGTCATAAAGAGCAGAGGTTAACTGTGACGTTAGGACATCCTTGCGAGAACTTCTCGATTCGTCTCGACTCGTAAGGCAAAGCCTTAGGCAATGGGAATTAAAAAACCTGTTTCCTAAGCACTGGGGCCCTGCAAGTTAGTCCAAGATGGACTCTTGCATACTATTCACGGGTCACACTCTCCGAAGTCGAATATCGATAAAGAGGGAAGCAACCACTTACAAGTCCTCTCGACTTGTAAGCGGGAAAAATTCTCTTGTGAGATCCTTACGACTCTCAAGAGAAAATACACACTTAGGAGTCCTCACGACTCCTAGGGAGAAAATACACCTACGGGATCCTCTCGACTCGTACGGAGAAAAGTCTTTATGAGACCCTCACGGCTCATAAAATTGAAAAGTCTTAGGTGGCAGATCCTAACCCTGTCTCCTAAGCCATCACTGCCCTACAGAGAGGTCAAGATAGACTATCTATAGGCCACATTCCCCGAAGTTAAATATCGACAAGGAGGGAAACAATCACTTATGAGTCCTCTCGACTTGTAAGGGAGAAAATTCTCTTGTGAGATCCTTACGACTCTCAAGAGAAAACGCACTTAGGAGTCCTCACGACCCCTAAGAAGAAAATACACCTACGGGATCCTCTCGACCTGTAGGGAGAAAAAACCTTCTTGAGACCCTTACGGCTCATGAAGATGAAAAAGTCTTAGGCTACAAGGACCCAAAACTTGTCTCCTAAGCCCTCAATTCGGTGGCCATGCATAACTCTGCACTACTCCACCCATGTACATACTTACGTGGGTAAAGTAGTGGGGGGCATTTGTTCCCGCTAAAAATTTCTGCGCAAAAGAGTCCAAGATATCAAATGGCGGCGATACGCTTAAGAAAATGCGAACCAGTATTTTACGGGCTGTATTTTGACAAACTCCCGAATGAGAAACAGCTAAATTCTAATGGTATCAAAAGTGTCTCGAAAAATCCTTCGATTTGATATATTATGGGCCTCATAATTCACCCGAGATCAAAAGTTATGAGGCATCACGTGCCCACAAGAGACTGGACATCACGAGCCAACACGTGACCATTTACAATCAAAGCTTGTAGGCACTGAATAAAATAAATAATTAAATGTGGTCACATGCCATCATGTGATAAGCCTTTGAAAACCCACTGAAGAAAATTAAAAGTGCAATCAGGAATTACCTCAATGAGGTATCACGTGCTCACACGTGACCAATTGTTACGTGTTGACACGTGATAGTTAAAACAGAAATAAAAACAAACGGCTGAAGGAGGACCCAATTGGGGGTCACGTGCTCACACGTGACCAATGGTCATGTGTTGACACGAGATAGAAATAAAGACAAACGGCTGAAGGAGAACCCAATTGGGGGTCACGTGCTCACACGTGACCAATGGTCACGTGGTGACACGTGATAGAAATAAAAACAAACGGCTGAAGGAGGAACCAATTGGGGGTCACGTGCTCACACGTGACCAAGGGTCACGTGCCAGCATGTGACAGGCTTTGAAGGCCTTACAGTTTAATAGAATTAAAATTCTAAAATTTTCCAAATCTTTCCAAACAAAAAAGGATTATTGGGGACCGTTGGATTAAAAATCCAAAGGTGATTAAAAATCACCAATTTACGGAAAGATTTTATACAAGGAAAGATTTCCCTAAAAATCTCACCAGAAATAACAAACAGAATATCTTTGAATTTAGAATCCAACGGTGAATAAAATTCACTGTGTGATCTAAAGGATCATATTAATTATGAAAACAAACAAAATCTTTCAATGAAAGATTTACTAAACAAATTGATTCTTTTCCTTCTCCTATAAATAGGAGCCAAGAGGGGAGAGAGATATAGAATTTTGGGATCTTGAAATTTCTAAAGGAAAATAGCAGAGAGAGAAAAGAAAGGAGAATTTATTTCTCAACAAAAAAAACCTAGGTGAGAAAAGAAAGGGGATCAAAACTTCAAAAAAGAGAATTTAATTCTCAAATCTAAGAGTTTAACTCTTCTGCACAAAAGAACTTAGTTCTTCCTCTGGTTGAAGATCTGCAGAAGCAAATCTCCCTATAAGTTGAGAATTTAATTCTCATCAGGTTGAGATCCTGCCATGCAGATCCAAAACATAGAAGGGGAATTGAGTTTAGAGAATTTAATTCTCCCAAAACAAAATTAGGGTTTAACCCTATATGAGAATTTAATTCTCCTAAACTCACAGGAATTTAATTCCTACAAAGAAAATTAGGGTTCAACCCTGCATGAGAATTTAATTCTCCCAAAATCATAGGAATTTAATTCCTTCAAAAAAGAAATTAGGGTTTAACCCTACTTAAGAATTTAATTCTTTTACATATATAGGAATTTAATTCCTCCAAAATCATAATTAGGGTTTAACCCTACAGAGAATTCAATTCTTAAAAATAAGGAGACTTAAAAGATCTCTGTGCATGAAAAGAACTGAGGTCACGTGTCCCCGCGTGACCCCCGAAAAGATCCCCAAAAATGAAAAGGAAAAAGCTCTGAGGCAACGCCTCACGTGCTCCCACGTGACCTCCAAAGCACAGAAAGAAAAGCAAAGGAAATCTAAGCTCTGGGCGCTCTCACGTGTTACCACGTGACCCCTTAGCAAACGCTTTAACAATCAGCGCACAGATCTCCATCACGTGCTAACACGTGATGCCCAAAAATAAAAATAAAAAGTGTTTAACACTTATTTGCGGAACAAAGCGAGGAGATCTGGCCCCACCTTTTGGAGCCCTCACGTGCCCACGTGACCCCTTTTTCTTTAGTGTTTAACACTAATTCGAGAGCTTTATTTCCATTGTTTAACACTGATTGTCTTCTAGTGTTTAACACTAATTTGAGAATCTTATTTCTAGTGTTTAACACTACTTTGAGAATCTTATTTCCAGTGTTTAACACTGTTATCTTCTAGTGTTTAACACTAATTTGAGAGCTTTATTTCCAGTGTTTAACACTGCTGTTCCCTAGTGTTTAGCACTACTTTTAACCAAATTGGTTAATTTTTCCAGAGGCAAAAGACTCCCCTTCAACTGAATCTCAAAATTGAGCAAAATTCAGGGCTATAATGTTTAATGCCCATTCAAAGATAAAAAGTTATCAGAGCCCTCAAATTCTTGAGGGGCTAAACCCAGACAAATGTCTAATGGTCCAAAGGGCCAATATTTCAAATCTAATTGGACTTAGCCCAAACTGGCCATAAGTCCTCAATTCAGATTTAACTAAGCCAATGTGCTCATAATCTAATAAATTGATCTTAGTTCCAAATTGGACTATAGATCCCCAAATCCACTTTGGTTCGAGAGTGCATCTCTTCACTCCTTTGATATTTGTCGTTGTAATCCTTCAACGTCTTCAAAGAGGTGACGGGTCCCGACAACCACACATTTCATGGATTATGATGTCCTTAACCTTGACTGTGAGGTCTTTAAACTCACGGATTATGATGTCCTTAACCTTGACTGTGAGGTCTTTAAACTCACGGACTATGATGTCCTTAATCTCGACCGTGATGTCTTTAAACTAACATTGGACCACTATGTCCTTAAACTGGTATTGGACCACCATGTCCTTAAACTTGTAATCGACCGCAATGTCCTTAAACTAAACAATAGAGTCCAAATGCTCTATTGTTGGATCTAAACGATCTCGTTGAGTTGATCTTAGTCTAAAATTAGACTAACGTATCCTTAACGAACGTTTAAGTTGATCTTAGTCTCAAATGAGACTAACGTATCCTTAAACCAACCCCCAAACCCAAATCTAAGAAAGTACGAATTTGGACTAATCCACGTCCTACGGGCGACAACATAAATTAGTCTCCGTATACAATCCACGGGCAACCAAAAACAAAACAAACACCCACGATACGAAGTGACCATCTGGAGAAGAAGAAAGTGGTTACCGCGATGCGGTAGCGTAATTAACTGCAGGGGCTTGCGTCTGCAGGGAAGAGCGTCCCCACAATCAAAAACCCCTCAACGAGGAGGAATCTGACGAAGCCTGCTACATCGGCTGCATCCGTTTAAACCTTCGATACATGGTGCCATAAATCAACTTGGCATCTTCGGAGAGGTGGACGGATAGCACCAATTAGTATCTGCCCTCGGAATTCACGCCCGGATGTCCCAACGTCCCGGTCGCATCTTCCGGCGGGGAACATCCCCAAGCTCTAACCCACGCTCGCCGCCACCCCTCGCCTTCGTCCTCGCTCTCTCCTCCTCCTCGCAGCCTTTGCCCCCGAGACCTCCTCCTTCTCCTCCCGACCGCCCGACATCCCCGACGCCAACCCAAGAAACCCACACCCCATCGCCGGAACCCCTTGTCACCAGGAAAACTCATCACCACCGACTACCCTCTTCACCTTCTCGCCTCCCCAGCACCCAAGAACACCCTATACCACAACCATCGACCGACTGACTCTGCAACTTCCCCGATCACCTTCAAACCTCACGACGACCTCACCACCCCGCCGACAGCAGCCTTTCGTCCCCGTCACCTCACCGTCGCCACCTCTGCTGCCCACAGCAACTTCCTCTCCTATCTTCTCTTCTTCTTCTTTCTCTTCTCTTTCTTTCTTTTCTTTCTTTCTTGCCGGTCGTCTCGCCGGAGTTACGCACGTCGCCGATGATCCAGAAGACCCAGCCACCATCGTCGTCTAGCCCGGTCACCACGTCACACAGCTTCTCAGCCAGGTCCAGTTCCGTGTGCGTAAGTTTTGCATCGTGACTTTATTCCGACGTCGGACATGATATCCGTATCTCGACATGAGATCTGATCGGGAAAGTTATAAACTTGCAACATGCTATATTATTATATCGATATTTATTTAATAAATGATAGTGCATGTGTTTTAATAATTCAGCAAATATTACCGATTTACAGTTTTATAGTATCCGTCTGTATCCGTACCGATAATAGTTTATCTAGTTGCCTGCCGGAACATCACGATATTATCGTACTACTATATCAATTCAATATGTTATCTAGATTGCATCATACATAGTAATGGACGTATAATGGTAATTACAGATAGATATACAGGCATTAGTCGTGTTTCGATATTGATTACAATTTTACATTGGCATCTATTTTGGGTTAATATACATTACATGACATGTTCACGACACATTACCAGACTTGTTACTTAGATCTTCTTGCTAAT
Organism: Agapanthus africanus; assembly: GCA_030015575.1. Classification (NCBI taxonomy): domain Eukaryota; kingdom Viridiplantae; phylum Streptophyta; class Magnoliopsida; order Asparagales; family Amaryllidaceae; genus Agapanthus; species Agapanthus africanus. The sequence goes on from JASDDO010000026.1 coordinate 73,149,541, forward strand.
TCCAATAATCCTGATTGTTGTTTCCAACAATCCTGATTGCTGTCCTGATGGACGTAACTTATTGTCTACATAAACAAGACCTGTACCTGCTTGATCATGTATTGGCATTAGATTCATATCATAAATACCTGACTTGAACACAAAACCTTCGGGGTAAGGGGAAATCAATAATGAAACCTGACTTGTAACTCAACAATTCGATGATAATACAAATCAGTCTTTACGAGCTCGGCTAGCCCCGGAATGATACTGTTGAAACCATTCGTATGTACATGTTACCTGTTTACTGCTTAGTGGCACGTCTCGGATTCAGCCCGAGAGTCTTGACCGTGGTCCAGGGAACGCACGGGATACTATTGAGTTACATCGACGATTCCATTAAATTTATTTCAAAGACTCCTAGAATAGATAACCTAAAGGCACAGACTTTAGGATACACATCATATACATACAGCACACTGTTTTATACCTGTGTTTATTATTCGTACACATGTTTAATATAGCATCATATCCTTGTTACTACTATTAATTTTGATATTATGATCCATTGATGTCTGGGTTTTGCATGGCCCAGTTCCTCTACCTTTATCGCAGGCAGATCAAGAGTACTTCAGCAATTAAGCCGAGCAATGAGGAGCTGGCTATTTAGTTTAGAGACTCTCAGTTTATTTATTTCAGCAGTTTTATTTCTATTGATGTGAGCCTGTATTGAGACGTGATTCAGATACTATTGTTTATTAGATCTTGATTCGTTTCAGCTTTATGTATTTTCTTGGTTTTATTTATTGTGGCAGATGGACATGTGTTGGCTAGTTTATTTTAGTGTTCTTGATATCCGATTGACAGCCGTAATGTGACTATGGAGGGATGATTCCTAGCTACAGGTAATATGGTTGGCTCTGTCATGTGCCGTAGTTACGTATCTTAGGAAGCGGGACGTGACAATTTTAAAATCTCGATTAAAAGAAACCCGTTTTGAAAAGGTGTGGTGTTTTAATGTAAAACTTATTCTTTAGATTAGCCTTATGTTTAAAATATAGTGCTATGAAACCATAGTGTGCATGTGGGGTAGGTCGTTACCCCGTGAAGTTTTCCTAAAGGTATTTTTAACAATTATCGAAATTAAGGGTTATACTAAAATTCATGGTATTTTAATGAAAAGTTCGTTATATGATTGTTTCACATGAAAATTTTAGTTAAACTCAAAACTAAATGATTGTAAACAAAGTTACAAGTAGTGTGAGAAAGTTAGTTGACTTATTTTGCTTTAACGAGGGAAGTGCAAAGGTTAAAATCACACATATCGGAGTTAACTCCACTTTACCGATATATTTTTAGAAGATGGTTTGAGATGAAAGAAGAAGAGAGAAGAGAAACTTACTCGTTGTGTAGTGTTGGGAAAATGTTAATGAAAAAGAGGGGGTTTCCGTGGCGTCGTGGAAGCTCCGGAAACGACTTCGATCTTCGATGGAAAGAGCTTGGTTGCTAACTCCACTTGAATCCACTTGCACTTAGGAATTTTTGGAATGATTTTAATGGAAATTTTCAGAATAGAGGGGAGCTAGAGCATGAGGTGGTATTTATAGTGAAGAATTAGAATTTGGGAATTAAAAATTTGGATTAAAAGAATTAAAATAGTGTTAAATGATTAATTGAAGGGTCACTGTTTAATTATAGGGAAATCAAACAGTGCAGGGGAGTTGAGGGGAGTCGAAGGGACGAGTGTGCAAAGCACGGAGTCATTTGGACTCATCAAGACCGTCAACGCTGGCCCAAAGTGAGAAACGGGCGATCGAGATTTGATGATCCGTCTCGAGATTCGTGCCACGTGGTATAGTCAGGGTTTACTCCTTTTTGCGCATGTTTGATTTTTCTGAAACTTTTCGTTTCTCCGTTAATTGCACGTGAAACTCTTGGGCTTCGAACACACAGGCTATGTCGCAGCGGTGTGGAGGCTTTACCAGCAACTACAAGTTGCTTCTTACTTTTATTAAACAAATCTAACTTATAACTTTATAGCAGGCTGAAATACCCCGTTCTATACATTTAAACAAATAATTATGTACAAGGGCTTCAGAGTCGTTACAGCACTGATGTGGATTTTATTAATCCTCCAATTTTAACCGCAAGTATACAGTTTATCGCAGTTGTATTTGAAAATCGTTCCCACAGAGAGGTGTGTTAATTACTTTTAAATTAAGTTAAAGTTGAGTTGTTTTTAAAATCTAAAGATTTGGATACAAAATAAAATAAAAATTGGTTTTCAAGAGAGAGAAAAATCTAGGGTTTTTATCTGCTTTATTTCTATGGTTGGTTTAAAAGATTCATCTTTTTTTCTAATATGGTTCTAATTTGTTTCCATTAATTATAACTAAGCATAGGTTATATTTAAATTATAAAAATAGCCTATCAAAATTATAACATCATCTAGATAATATTAAAATCGTAGTTCTAGTTAATTAGAAATAACCTAGTTTTAATTTTCTAGAAAAATATGTAAGTCATGAGTCTACAATTAATATTTTATCGATTAATCTAGATCCCTTTTAACTATCTAAGTTGAATATCTTGTGATTAAATTATTTTCTTAAATTCCCTAATTAAGTTTCTAATTTATCAAACTTTTCTTAATCTAATTAGATTATTAGTGTTATCATCCTTCCCGTATATGCTTCATTCTTCTATCTCAGCAACCAAGTTTTTTTCCTTTGAAATCAACCTCAATTTGCGACAAATCACGTTTGAAGAGCAAATTGATACAGTAGATACTGTAAACCTTTTGTTTTCTAGCGCATCCAATGGCCCTTATGAGTTAAATTAATCTAAAGTAAGAGTTAGTGCAAGCTTACTAGATCAATGGCAAGCTGCTGCAGAAGCACGAAGACTACGGCAAGCCCAAGAAGCCAAGTAGGAGCCAAGGAGGGAGCATCATCAGGCATGAGGCTGTTGAGGATATTAGAGCTAACTTTGTTCCCAACGGCCCAGTACCCAGATATTGCAGCTGAGTTGAAAGTTAGAAAGATTACTGAATAGCACATCACAAGCCCTTTCACCATCTTCCCTGCCACTGGTGGTGCTAAGGTTGCCTGCATTCATGCACCCAGAATTATTTTTAACATATAAAAAATAAAATAAAAAAATAAAAAAAAGACTTTCCATTCACTCAAAAACCGCCTACTCTCTTATCAAGTTACCTGGATTTCAGGTAGAATGACGTTGCCGAAAACAGAAGCCATAATGGAGACGGAAGTGAAAGCATCGAATGTTCGAACAGACTGCAATGAAGCTAAAGATCTAGAATAGTGCATTTCTCATGTAATCTGCTCTGACGTAAGCAGCAAGCACAAGACAAGTATAGCCCAGACAGATGACGAGGGAAGGGAGGTTGATGTATTTGAGAGAGTGAAAAGATGGGAGCTGGGAGAGGAGGATGAGCATCGCCGTGACAATCGCATTATGAAATGATACAGCTTCAAGGGACCTTGAGGATATATGCTCGTGTACATTATCTGATATCAATAATCATAAATATATTTGTTACTACTAGAGGACCAAAGACAGGCTCTTGTTACATTTCTGATTGTTAATTATAAGTGAAATGTAACATGTAATTTATTCGATGTAGAAACAGAGGTTAGAGAACCAAAAACGGTTTTGCGATTTCACTTATGAGCCTACACGTGCGCTACTCAAGAGGCAAACAACGAAGATCCCTTGCATGATGCTAGTATCTAAATGATGTACAGCTAACAGGCAACCTTAAAACTGAGGAGTAAAAGTTTTTTTAAGCCCAAATATGTGTACTCACTACTCACAAAAGCGTTTTTACTTGTAACGGAACCAATCCCTCTACTAGATACTTAGGATACTGGAGAGGCATGTGGTTCAGTGCCTTCTCGTCTATCATCCGATTCCAATTTCAATCGGCAAAACTTCTATGATATGGAATTTAAACGTCCGATATATGATTACTTGACCCTTCGGTAATTCAATTTTAAATGAATATGCTCCCTGTGCGCCCAGGTAAGAGTTGGCAAACAAAAAACAGGTTGCTACATCATCTTTTAACAAAATTAAAAAACATCTCTTTATAAACAAAATTAAAAAAACATCTCTCTCTGTACACACAATGTGAGAGAGGGAGTAAAGACATCCTAAGAGGCCTTTTGCGTTAGGCGGCGGCAAAATATATGCCCTCCACCATTTTATTCGACGGTCGACACCTTCTAACTTGATATTCATTCTCTAATTTGTCGATACACCAAATTTCATATGATTACAATACCATTTCATCGTTGATTTAATGGGTGCAAAATTAACGGTTTACCGACAATAGAACTTTTTACATTGCTAAATCAGGGGTGAAATTATGATGTAATCATATAAAACTTGGTGTATCGACAAATTAAAGAATGAATATCAAGGTCGTCGAATAAAATGGTGGAGTGCGTGTTTTTTACCCCCACCTAACGCAAACTTGGTGTATCGACAAATTAAAGAATGAATATCAAGGTCGTCGAATAAAATGGTGGAGTGCGTGTTTTTTACCCCCACCTAACGCTAAAAGCCTCATACGGCTTCTTTTCTCCATTATATATATATATATATATATATATATATATATATATATATATATATATATAATATGGAGGAAAGATGCTATAGGAGGGAATTCTCTTCTTTAGTGTCGAAAAAATATGCCCTCGATTTTGTTTTCCGACGATCGGAATCCATCATCTTCATCGTTATCATCTAAGATGTGGGTACGCCAAATTTCATTTGATTCTACAACTTTTTCACCGTTGATTCAGCAATGTAAAAAATTCTATTGTCGGTAAACCGTTAATTTTGAACCCACTAATTCAACGGTGAAAAAATTGTAGAATCACATGAAATTTGGTGTATCCATATCTTAGATGATAACGATGAAGATGATAGGTGCCGATCGTCAGAAAACACTATAGAGATTGTGTTTTTTCAACGCCATAGGAGGGAATTCCCTCTTATGGCATCTTTCCTATATACTAATTTTATGTGATTCTACAACTTTTTCATCGTTGATTTAGCAATGTAAAAAATTCTATTGTCGGTAATCCATCGTGTTTTCCGACGATCGAAATGCATAATCTTCATCATTATCATCTAAGATATGGGTTCACCAAATTTCATATGATTCTACAACTTTTTCACCGTTGAATTAGTGGGTTCAAAATTAACGGTTTACCGACAATAGAATTTTTTACATTGCTAAATCAACGATGAAAAAGTTGTAGAATCACATGAAATTTGGTGTACCCACATCTTAGATGATAACGATGAAGATGATGCATTCCGATCGTCGGAAAACACGATGGAGAGAGTGTTTTTTTTATGTCATAGGAGGAAATTCCTTCCTATGGCCTCTTTTCTCCCTTGTTCTCTCTCTCTCTTTATATATATATATATATATATATATATATATATATATATATATATATAACTCATATTTCGATTGAATGTACATATACAAATTCATTTCTACTTCTTTCATTCAAACTAGAATGTATGGAATTTTGAGGAGAGAATTTTTTGGGATTACCAACACAATTCTAATATATAATCTTTAATTTTGCAACCAAACAGGTACTAATAGAAATTGCATTCGTTCGTATGCTTCTTTGGCGAAACTTTAGAGTGTCGGTTAATGGCCAAGCCCGGGTTAGGGCCGGGCTGGGCTAAGCTAAAGCGGCCCGGCCAAGAGCCAAAGCAGGTTTCAGGCCGGCCCGAGGCCCGCGAACATTTTTTTTTGACCAGGCCCTATTGGGGTTCCTAACGTCCTGGCCGTCTAACGCGGCCGTTGCGGAACGAAAAACTTTAACTTTTAAAAATTACTAGCACTAGAAATCACATCTTAGAATCTAACCAAACATTAAAACTAGCAAGCTAAAGGAATCTAGCTACTGTGATAGAGTGTTACACTTAAACACACGTGTTCTTCGGGTCTTCACTCCTCTTCTTTAGCTCCTTGAGGTCTCCTAAATCAACCTTGATGGCCGGTCTTCTCGGTCCTAAATAATTCACCTGAAAGTTCTTGATTCAAGCTTCTACTTAAAAAAGAAGCAAACTAAGAAAATTAGTTTGCTAATCTAGTTTGCTTAGAAAATGTGGAGATGTTTAGTGGTAATTTTCTATCTCAGATCTCTTTGGCTCTCAACACATGAGAATGTTAAAAGAATGAACTCAAGAGAGGAGAGAGCATGATAAGTCAAGAATAATAAGAAGAAGAATGGCTAAGGTTTTTAGATATGAAGTATTTTTCTTTTCATTAAAAATACAATCATATTTCATTAGTATTCACAATAAATACCAAAACCATGCATCATGCCATCTCACCCATTTCCACCTCATTTTCTATTTTCAACGAATAGAAAAAAATATGATGAGGTATCATCTTCTAGAAAGTATTTTGTATAATTACAAAATATTTTCTACCGTATAAACATACTCGTATTCGTACCAAAATACGAATATCCAAGAGATAGATCTTGTTTTAATGAGGTAATAAATCTTGTTAATCTCACTTGTAATAAAGTTCTGGTTAATGAATAAAGTTTCGTTTTTATTTATCTTGCTTTTGTATATTTTTCCTGCATACTATATGCTTAGCATAACTGTATCGAGTTAAGTTTCTCTCTCGTTATTGCTACATCGCGGGTCTCGTCGTGTCTCCGCTCCATTATCTTGTGAAGCGGGGTGTGACAGGTTTTGGTGGCGGCCCAAGAAGATCCAGAGTATTCCGGTATACTGAGGCAAGATATTAACCAACCTTTGTTAAAACCTCTTGAATCCAAAACCCCTTTGAATCTCATTTCTTGAAATCCATATTGAACCCCTTTTTCCTTCTGAAGATCAAGTCTCGATGCAATACGAACTCACCACCGACTCTTTAAAAATTCCAGTCAACTAAAATTTTACTTGCATCTCTTTCCTAGTTCTTTTTGCAAATCTTTATTCAACTTACCTGCTTAATCTTCTTAAAATCTTTCGGTGAATCCAATTTGACTTTTCCGTGTTTTCTCTTCAAGATCAATGGCAAGGAACGGCGACGATAATATCAACGGCAACGGGACAGCTGATCAGGCTGTGCTTTTCTAACTGATGCAAGACCTGGTGGAGAATCAGCAGCAATAGATTGCTATACTGCAAAGGTCCTCAAGTGAGATGTTGGGAGAAGCTTGATGTAAATCCCCAGATCTTTGTAACATTTTTTCGTAAAATTTGATGTAAATCCCTAGATCTTTGTAACATTTTTTTGTAAATTTTGTATAAATATTTTTTCCCATTTAAATTCTAATTAAGTGTTCTATTTTCCTAATAAATTTCCTAATTAATTTAAAATGATTTCTAATTTAAAACCTTACCTTTAAACCCTAAATATAAATCCCTAACCCAGCCCCAGCCCAAAGCACATGAGCTCACTCCTCTCAATAACCCAAACCCACTCCCTAACCCGACCCCTTCCCCTCTCTCCTCCTTTCTGTCTCCCTCTCTTTCTTTCTTTCTTCTTTTTTCCCCACTTTTGGAAACCCAGTGGCTACACCTTCTTCCTCGGCCACGTTCCTCACCGCCGACGAGCTTCCTACACCAAGCACCTCATTTTCCCTTTTCCTCTTCCTCCAAACGACCCATCATCGCCCACTTCGTCACCTCACCGCCACCTGCTGCCACTGCCGCCACTGCCGACCCCCATTCTCCACTAGCCACCCTCATCCCCAATGACCGCCAGCAACACTTCCTCGTCACCTCCACCGAGCATCCTCTCCCCCCAACACCACACCATTGCACCAACGAGCCCCACTTCTCCCTTGCACCTAACTCCTCACTGTGACCTCACCGCCACTGCACCCATCACTGCCGGCGACCCATTAGCTCCACCGCAACCATCACCACCATCGCCTTGTCAGCAGCCCCCACTCTGCCTCTAAAGATCCCGAGCCACTGTTGAGCCTAGCCGAGCCTAAGCTGTTGCCGTTGTCTAGCCGAGCCCAAGCTGTTGTCGTTGTCGTGTCGTGCCTAGCCGTGCGTGCGTCGAGCATGTGCCATCCGTTGTTGTTCGCTACCATATTGCCATCTATCGTCTAAGGCAAGTGGAACCCTCTTCCCTTCCTAAATCATGATAAATATATGTATTCTAATTAGATTAAATAACTTTTAATTAAGTGTATGTGTACAGGATCCTATTATTAAAACACCCTAACTTTATCTATAACCATAGGCTATAATGATATTGGTTTAAGTACAATTCAATGCATTAAACTATATTGAAACCAATTAGACATTTACACGAATTGGTTGTTGTTTTAAATTAACTCGTTCGAGTTAACGACGTTTAGTATACATAAACATAATCTAAGTGCTTGATGTGTTACTCGAATGAAAACCCTTTTAAAATGGTGGAATTTATGACTAATAGATTCCTTTAGTGATAATGAATAACACGTAAGAAGTTGGGTTAAAAATACGGACTTTATCACCATGAAATGATACCCCTATTTAGTTTCGTCAAAACTGAAATTCCTCACACATGTAGCTTATAAAAATCATAGTAAATTAGATATATACCGGAATGTTGTGTTTTAGGGTTCGTATCGAAGCTGACCCAATAATCTATAACCATATGTGTTTTATATTTCAATACTTCTATAACACAATGACACAAACTAAATGGAAATACGGCTCTGGACTGCAGTCCAGAGCAGTATTTCATATTAACACCTGAATTCAATTGTCTGTATACCTCTGTAAGGAAATGAAAATATGCGAAATCCAGTACTGTTGCGAAGATAAACCTGTTAGCTAACTATAGGAGGTGGTTTCGTTCAATTTGATTACTGTGAATATTATAAATGTATTTTAAACCGTCGGTATGTACTGCAGTTTTCTGCAGAGACAGACTGTATACCTTAACCTTAAGCGGTGCATATCTCCCTGCATACAGGGGATATTATCGATCCGTATGGTGCTTAGAAATATAAAAGATAAATCTAAATATTATCTAACTGTATTGTTGCCTAATTATGATCCTAACAAGGTGTAAAATGTGTTACGAAACCGACTTTCAGTTCAGGAACTGGATTCCCAGCTGTGAACACTTAAAATGGAATGACTGTAACTCACAAACCCGAAACCCGATTAACCTGAAACCAATTTTTTTGGATTTTTTTAAAGTTTAATTTCTACCCCTTTTGTATCATTTTACCTAATTACGATCATACGATTTATTATGATTTTCTGAACTCATAATGCATGTCGTGATTCATATCGTACATGACTTGATTAGTGGCATAATTCTCATATTTACTCGACTGTGATACCTTTAGTGATAGAGAACGCTCTTATTAATTCTTAGAGATTATAGCATTGTCGAACGTGAGTGGTATTAGATTAGTTGTGTCAAGTACGCCAGTGATAAGTGAATGATTCGTGAAATTGAACAATGTAGTGAAAAGTGAATAAAACCGTGTTACTGGTGCGTATTTGTACACAACTAGCCCCATATATATAGTTATTGAAACCTGGGGGGAAATGGGAAATCAAAATGGAATGAAACTTGTATTTAGCGAGGTTAGCGATTTAGAGGATGATCATCCGAATGACTCTTATATATATTTTAGGTTATGGACTTAGTGGTTCGACTGACAGGGTTATGTTCCGGACAACAGCGGGCCGTAGTCTTAGGTACGCACGAGACCCTCATTAATCATGATCACTCTTTTCCACAATTCAATTTCAATTTGACCTAGAGACCGTTTCCTTATAAAAAGAAAAGAAAAAAGAAGAAGAAAAGAAGATGAGAGAAAGAAAGGGGGAAACTTCTCACTAAACAAGCCCCGCGTGTTAAACACGTGAGCGCCTATATGCAAAGCATATAGGCGCTGCAATTAAACTACATATAGGCTAAACAAAGCCCCACGTGTTAAACACGTGAGCGCCTATATACAAAGCATATAGGCATTGCAATTAAACTACAGATAGGCTAAACAAAGCTTCACGTGTTAAACGCGTGAGCGCCTATATGCAAAGCATATAGGCGCTGCAATTAAACTACAGATAGGCTAAAACAAAGCCTTGTTTCCCCAACAAAAGTGCAAAGCTCTGTTTGAAATTTGAAAGGCAGCGCCAAAAGTTATAAACTCTGAGGCACCGCCTCACGTGTCTTGCACGAGGACGCCAGCGCCAAAAGTTAAAAACTCTGAGGCAGCGCCTCACGTGCCTTGCACGAGGACGCCAGCGCCAAGAATTAAAAAACTCTGAGGCAGCGCCTCACGTGCCCCGCACGAGGGCGTCGGCGCTAGAACTAAAAGTTCTCTGCCATTGGATCAAAGATCCAACGGGGATGACAAATTATCAAAATATAGAATTAAATTCCGTTGAGGAAATATTTCTCAAATCTTTCTAAATGAGAAAGATTATTCTCTGTAAAACAGAGTACCGTTGGATTAAAAATCTAATGGTGATTAAAAAATCACCAAGCCACAGAATAAGCTCTGTATGGGAAAATATTTCCCCAATCTTGTTAAAAATAAGAAAAATATCTTCTGTAAAACAGAAGTCCTTGGATCAAAGATCCAACGGTGGATAAAATCCGCAAATCAATTAAAGATCTCTCAATGAGAGATTTCTTCAACTAAATCAACAGACTTGCCTCTACTATATAAAGGACCCAAGACTTCAAGTCTTACAGAGAGAAACCCCCCATAAGCTTCGAGAAAAATAAAGCAGAAAACTTCAAAAAAGGGAGAAAGAAGAACACCTCTCTTCGAGGTAAATAAAAAAATAGAGATCAGAGCATCTCATCCGCATATCCAAGGGTTTAACCCTCATAAAAGAACATAGTTCTTTCCCTGGATCTGAGATCCAAGAGACAAGTCTCCCACAAAATGAGAATTTAACTCTCATAGGGATGAATTTGTTCTTGGGAATCAAAGATCTAGAAAAGAACACAGAATTGAACTCTTCAGAACAGAACATACAAAGAAAACCTAGTGCCAAGCGCCTCATGTGTCCCTCACGTGGGCGCTGCTTAATAAAGAGTGCTTAACACTCAATGGTTGGCACTCAGCGCCAAGCGTCTCACATGTCCCTCACGTAGGCGCTGCTCGATAAAGAGTGCTTAGCACTCAATGGTTGGCGCTCAGCGCCAAGCGCCTCACGTGTCCCTCACGTAGGCCCTGCTCAATAAGGAGTGCCCAGCACTCACTGGTTGGCTCTCAGCGCCAAGGGCCTCACGTGCTCCGCACGTGGGCGCCATAAAGAGTGTTTAACACTCCATAAAAAAAGAGAGGGTAAAGTAAAGGGTGGTCATCAGAACCCATATCAATGCCCAGCACTGCTTGCATATAAAAGAGACTGAGCCCAAATAAGTGTTTAACACTTTATTCAAAGACTGAGTGGGCTGAACCCAAGTTGACCAAAAGTCCCTAATTCGGATCAACCAAGCCCATGTGCTCACCATTTTCCAAATTGGTCTTAGTCCCAAATATGACTACTGATCTTCCAACAGACATTGGTTCAAGGTTACATCTTCCCACACATCTGATAAATGTCGTTGTAATTCTTCAGCGTCTTTAGAGATGTTGTGGGTCCCGATAACCAATAACGCTTTGGTGCACTCCTAAATTGACGGGCACATCCTAATGGACTGCAACGTCTTTAAACTAGCTATAGACCGCATTGTCCTTAAACTAGTTGTGGACCGTAACGTCCTTAAACTAAACCCTCATCCCAAAAAATGGTGATCTACGGACCGTAACGTCCTTAAACTAAAACGATAGAGCCCAAATGCTCTTTTGTTGGATCAAGAATGATCATAAACCCCCGTTAAGTAGATCTTAGTCCAAGATCGGACTAATGTAGCCTTAAAAAAACATTTAAATTGATCTTAATCTCAAACGAGATTAACGATCCTTAAATTAACCCAAACCCAAATCTAAAGATATACGGATTTGGACTAATCAACGCCCTACAAGCGACAACATAAATTAGTCTCCGTATACAATCCACGGGCAACCAAAAATAAAACAAACGCACACGACACGACACAAAGTGAACATCTGGAACAGGAGAAAATGGTTATCACTACGCAGTAACGTAATTAACTACAGGAGTTTGAGCCTACAGGGAAGAGCGTCCCCACAATCAAAAACCCCTTATAATGAGGGGGAATCTGACGAAGTATGCTACAACGGCCGCATCCGTCCAAACTTCTGATACACGGTGCCGTAAATCAACTTGGCATCTTCGGAGATATGGACGGATAAATCCAAATAGCATCTGCCCCCAAATTCAGGCAAGCCGTTTGACTTCCCGGTTTTCGGCGGTAAACAGATTCCGGCACGTCCGGTGAGACCTTTTCATCTTCCCACTCCACACTCCATGTGTCGTGTTCGCGAACAAATCGCGGTTTACTATGGTTGCCCCTGGATTCGAGGTACTAAGATTTGGTGTCTTGCTTCAATGCAGAGAAAAGAAGAATCAATGGCTTCCAAGTGTACTTGCAACAGCAACTCCCACTCCGTCCCTGCTGGAGGAGTGACATGCGGGCCCCAAGCGGCCTCCATCTTTGCAATGCCAGTGGAGCAGGTGACTCAGGCCGCCAATGAGCTTCAATGCTTCAATGCCATCACAAGAGGCTCTAAAGAAGTCGGTCTTCGATCGGTTTGCAACTACCACGACCCCTCTCAACGGGTCGTTCAATTCCAACGCCTTAGTCTTTAACAGGATGAGCCACAGCTCCATTGGGCCCGCAAAAGGCTCACAATACTTGAAGGGGTTATCCCGAAGCGGATAGCCATTCCAGTTCCGACAGACGAAGTCGTCAAGGGGGCTTCTCCCGCTAAAGGACTGGTCTTCGCAAGACTGGCCGTTCTAACTCCTGCTGCAGGTGAGGTCGTTAAAAATGCTTCCCCTTCCAGAAAGTCTGCCTTCGACAGATTGACTGTTCTCTGTCAGCGGATGTCAGTCATCGACAGGCTGACACCGACAACATTCTAATCGGAGCAGTCATTAAAAATGCTTCGGCAGTCAGGTCTATCAAGTATGCGATGTTATATACCAGACCAGATGTAGCTTACTCACTAGGTGTAATGAGTAGCTATCAATCAGATCCAGGGGAGAAACAATAGAAAGCTGTGAAGAACATTCTTAAGTACTTGAGAAGGACTAAAGAAATGTTCTTGGTGTATGGTAACGGTGAACTCTAGATGGAGTCCTTTACCGATTCGAGCTTCCAGAGTGATAAGGATGACAGTAAGTCGGTCTCGGGTTTTGTCTTCACCTTCAATGGAGGGTGGTATGTTGGAAGAGTTCCAAGCAAGATACCGTAGCAGACTCAACGATGGAAGCTGAATACATAGCTATCAACGATGCTGCCAAAAAGGCTGTCTGGATGAAGAAGTTCATAAGATAAACTTGGCGTTGTTCCATCCATTGAGAATCCAATACATGTGTATTGTGATAACAATGGAGCTGTGGCTTTGGCTAAGGAACACCAGTCCCATCAGTGATCCAAACATATTCTTAGACGGTATCACCGGATCAGGGTGATAGTAGACCGCCGAGAGATCGAGGTCAAGAGAGTTGACACGAAGGATAATACAGCGGATCCACTCACCAAGGCCCTCCCCTAGATGCTAATCGAGAGACTTTTTGGGATGTTGGGTATGAGATACTATAACAATTGGCCTTAGTGTAAGTGAGAAATTGTTAGGAATATGTATACCCTAGAGGCAATTATTGTATAATATAGTGGATGCTTGGACATATATTGTAAAAACTCCATTTTTTAGTATACATAAATTTGAATTAAATTTAAAGTATACTTGGGGTATTTAATGTTGCTATTACCACTTTAAGTATTTATTTCACACAATAATTACAAGAAGGAGCTTTTAGCTCATTGGTAATACCTTGCACTGCTGAACCAAGCCACCAAAGTTCAAATCCCCTGCCCCACATTTTTTAAATATTATTTTGCTTTAAATTCTTTGGAAGCCCAACAGTCCACACACAATAACTCTCAAACCTTGAACTGAATCTGAAAAACTAAATATACCAGTGCCTACCCCCGGCGACTCCCCACCTACCCGACCCCCGACTCGGCCCGACTCGGCCGAGTCGGCCGGCGGACCGGCCGAGTCGTCAACTGCAAAATTCTATCTTTTCACCTTCTAAACTCCCCTGCACACTCCAATTAAATGGATCGGTTCCAGAGAGCTAATTATACCCCATTTACTCCAATTTTTAATGATTTTTATACATTTTTACTTTTTTTTATTTAAAAACCCTTCATCTAGCCTAACCCAAGCCTAACCCTATAAATACACCCCTACCCCCTACCATCTCATCTTAAAATTCTGAGCCCACTCTCTCAAATTTCCAAGAATCTTGTGCACTTTGAAAAAGAGCTTGAGGCGAAGCACCGACGAATTTCCGGCGGAACTTCCGGCGATCGTTTTAGGAACTATCAGCGACGACGCAATACATCGGCGATTCCTCTACTTCCTTCTCACTCTCTTGTGTGATCTAAAACCCGTAAGTCCCAATTTTTTCCTATCTCTTCTATCTAAAAATACGGTTTTACAAAACCCGACGGAATCGGAACAAATCCGATTTCCGATTCGGTTTCTTATAAAATTCCACTTCTCACTAATACAATCATACTTAAATTTCCTCATGTTGACTATTAAACACTAATCAACCAAATTGATCAAGTTTCATTGCATAAAATGATGGCTATTTCAAGTTATCATATTTTTCACTTAAATACCACATTATTTCAACTTTACATTTAGCTCCATTAAACTTGTTATACCTTTAAAGTAGAGCACGAGGTAACGACCTACCTCCTCACACACTCATATACAACCTAACGATATCATCGAAAACTTAGAATACGAGAAAACAACATTTTCATTTAAATAGCCTTTACTTAATAAAACCATTTCTAAAAGATTTAGTTTTTAAATAAATACCACTTATTATGAAAATAGGATAAGTTGTGGATATCGGTCATTTATCTAAATCTGACTTTGTGGTGTCTAGGCTAGGCAAGTGAGAAAGGTAACTTTAAAAGGCCCGTCTCACGGTGATTCGTGAGCGGATCCCTCCTTTCTTCACTTGTACTTACCTGACCACAATTGGCGGTGAAGAGGCGATTTGAGATATCTTACAACTTGTCGTTTTGGACCATGTAGGAACAGTCTAGTTGACTTAGGAGACCATAGAACATAGAATACGGGAAAATTTACATCTTTACAAATAAATACCATTTACTTCATAAAACCGTTTTCTAAAGGGTTTAGTATTTTACAATCTTTGTAAAGCGCAGCTACAACCCATTTTGGGGAACCCGTTCGGGATGGTGCGGATTATCGCACAACCTCGGGTTTAGTAGTGCGAGATTCAGACCTCCGCAAGGAGCATTCGGTCTCGAAAGATTTAAAATACGACATCTTAAGAAAATGAGAATTTTAGAATATAAAATATATATTAGAATTATTTTTGTATAAATATATGTATATTTATCATTAAAATACCTATTTTGTTATGATATAAATATTCCACCTTTTTCTAAAAAAATCACAAGAATAAATTTTACACTAAAATACCATGAATTCCAAACAAATCAATATTTCAAATAAATACCTTATTTATGAAATTAGGATATTTTTACTAGAATATCACAATACAAAATCCATATTCATTACAACTCTAAAGACGAATAATAAATACTTGAGGTGTATTTTGAAAACGTATATAAAAGTATTTTTACATAAAACCCCCTCATGTTCTATAAATTACCCTGAGGACCCTAGTAAACATAGGTTTAACCAGAACCAATCTCTTGAGCTCCAGGGAGCCGGAGAATTGGGTGCTTGCCTATCTAAGGTAGACAAATTAATAAAAACAATCAGGACTTCAATTTACTTTGCTAATTGTCTGACTCAGTTTGAGTCTCTGTATAATCTGACTTGAATATGATTCAAGTACAATTTATAATCTACAATCTTCAATATTACAATTCAACATGAATTCATGAATCCAATTATCAATTTATACAACTTGACTGAACCGAACCATGAATATATATTCCATTTAAATGGTTCTCCATTTATTCCATTTACATGATTCTACGGTTACATCCGTTTACTGATATCATGGTTTCGGTCAGTCAATCGGTTATACACTCAATACAATTTACAAGACGAACAATACAATCAAAACACTACGGGGTTTAAGGGGTAGATTGGTACGGAAGGTGTTAAAAGTGACACGAGACTGTAAGACTTAATACACCTAACATGAATTCAGTTGCTGTTGTACCGTGGCATAAACGGTTCCTTGTACTATACGTGCCTCTACTCTCGTATACACTGGCATTTTTCTGTATCAAGCTACAAACAACAGCGTTAATACAATATTACAACAAGATAATACAACTTTAAAAGACACCTTCTTATTCTGTCTATTCTACTTTCCTCTTATCTTTGGGACTTACCGAGCGACATGTTCGCTGACGACATTCTATTTCTTTCTTCTTTGAATGTCGTCAGGTGATTTGGATCCATCAGAGATCGAGCCAACTGCAGAAGACTTGGATCAGTACAGCAAAGACCCTGAGCTCTAGACATTGTACATTTTCCATTCAGTACTTTTCATTTCCTGTTATGCCATTGTTAGGCATCGCTTTTATTTCAGTTGTATTTCCTTTTCATGCATTGTACAAAAGAATGTTAATAAATAAAAGTTGTTGTTTTTATTATACCTTGTCTCTTGTGTACAATTTCTTTTATATTGCTTAGTTACGCTTAGCGTATTAGCTTCTGAGTAAATACGTAGCGGGCCCCGTCTCGTCCCCTTCGCCGTACACCGGGAAGCAGGGCGTGACATATATATAGAGGACTTTCTTACTCGACATGATAGTATGCTATCTGGTTGCCTTTATCTTAACATGTTCACTGGTATTATTATACTGTCTCTCATATACATATTGATGAAGCCCTTAGGATGTTGGCTTGACTACCAGGACTATGATGTGGATCATACTACTAGGACCTGAGTAGTCTGTAAGCACATCCTTTAATTGTTCCTAGTCGAGGGTATATCGAGACATGGCATCGATATTTCAGAGTAGACTAGTGTGTACGTTTCTTGACCCTGTATGGGGGCGATGGTTGATCCTATATCCATTGGCGTTTGATATCAAAGATTGTACACATGTGCTCATTAGAGAATGGGTACACCGAACAGGACTCGCGGAGAACTCCTAAATGGTACTATACCTATTGTCAGATAGAAGTTCTCTGGTGACACCGGTACAGGTTAGTCTGTAGACCTGAGATCGTCATAGAGTCTTGTGTGGTTCCCACTGTGCTTTGATTTCCTCGCTACCACGGCTCAAAGGAGTCATGCAAACAAGTGGATTTTAGGTACAGTCCCGAGTCACATAGAGGCAATGAGCGATAGGAAGGGTTTCGTCTCTCCCGGTATAGAGAGTTGATGTTGCGCTATGCTCGATTGGCTATAACAGGAAGTCCCTGGCCAGGGCTGTTGATGAGATTTACTGGTAAGTGTTATCAGTAGTTTCTCGTACCGTTATAGGCCTTACATCGACATGACTTATCAAGTTATTGGGGTCTGACGATTCCACCCTCAGACTTTATATGCGACATATCAGACGAAGAGACCGGACTGTACGGAAAGTGTTACCTATAGGCTTCATGGGAGTTTGGACAAGCTTTCTTGTTGATCTTCTAATCGCTCAATACCTGAATAGCCGTTACGTCCAGCTAGTACTGACGGCTTGTGGGTGACTGATGTGATCATCACCTACTGCTGGTGTATTGATGAGTCTTTAGAGTCCCACATAGAAGTTTCCCGATTCAAGAGAAACAAAGTAGGGCACATATGCTGATATGTGCGCGGGCCTGATTAAATACGAGTATGTGATACCGTATTCTAATCTGGCGGTTATTTGATATCAGTTAGGTTATATGTGATATAACCGGATTATTGAATCAAGTGTTGATTTGATAATGTGATATACAGATAAATGATATTAGTCGGTTATATGTGATATAACCGGATTATTAAATCAAGTGTTGATTTAATTCTATGATATATATATTTATATTTAATATAATTATATATTAACTAATATTATTAGCTAACTAATTATTCTTCATAATATATATATATATATATATTAATATATATATATATATTAATATATATATATATATATATAAATTATATGAAGCATGGCATGAATTTTCTATTTTGGGAAAATAGAAATTGAAGTGGAAAAATGAGGAGATATTTGTGGTATGGGGCAAAACATGGCTTATTCTTTTTTATATTCATTTGCTTGCACTATTGAAGCATGACTACAATTTTTAATTGTTGAAAATTGTATGCTTCAATAATGTGTGAGCTTTGAAGAGCCATTCTACACGTCATTCTTCACTTGAGTTATTTTCCTCACTTGAGTTTTTCTTGAGCTCATATAATGAGCTCTTGCTCTCTAGCTCTCTCAATCTTCTTCCTCACCTCCTCTAAGCTCAATCTCTCACATGAGTTGTGAAACCTTGAGCTTGTGAGAACCCTAGTGAGCAAACAACACCCCTACTTCACAATCCTACACTAGATTAGCATTTTGGTGTAGTGTGTTTACTTCACTAAAGAGTTTAGTGAAGAGGTAGCTTAGATTAGCGGACTTCTGGTGGATCATCTTCGGCACGAAGGTCATTGAAGCAACTTCGTTCAACCTTCAAGTAGAGCCTGGTGGAGTCGCGTGGACTACAACCCAGAGCTTTAGAAGAGAAGGACACAGACTACAAAGGTTGTAGCATTCTTCTCTTAGATAGTTTTCTTGATATCATAGTTAAACCATAATCATCTAGTTTAAGATCTTAGTTAGTATTGATTAGCACCCTGAAATTTTTTAAAATGGCATGCTTGATGCTAGTAAAACCCAGTAGTGGTGCTAAAAAACACTTTCACGTTCAAAACCTGAGCAAAGTTCTGTAGATCGAGAGGCGCGATAAGCTGCCGCAGTTCAATATCGATCCCCTGCTGAAATCGTCTGGCCGTGGCGGCTTCGGTGGCTAACATGTACGGTGCGAAGCGACTCATCCGGTTAAACTCTGCAGCGTAGACATCCACTGAGAGTCCATTTTGCTTCAATACGAAGAATTTCTCCTCCATTTCGTCCTTGGCAGTGGCCGGGAAATAGTGATCTAGAAAGCACGCCGAGAACGTGTCCCATCCGATAGGTTTCTCTAGCCGACTTTTTTCTACAGACCACCACGTATGAGCCTCATCCTCCAGCTGAATCTTCACTACACTCACTCTGTCATCGTCAGGGACCCGAGCGGCCGTCAAAAGATTCTCCATGTTGATGAGCCATTGCTCGGCCTCGAGTGGATTTGCTAATCCCGTGAAAACCGCTTGATGAAGCCTCCTAAAGTCCGAAATGGTACCATCCCTAGCCTGTATAGCCGGTATGAGGGCGCCCTCGGGGGCGGCGGGAACAGCCATAGATCTCTCTAGAGTGGTAATTGCGGTCTCCTGTACCGCCTTCAATCCCTCAGCCAATAGATCGGTCTTCCTCTCCTGAGCCTGAGCTAGGGTCGTTAGTGTGCTGAGGATTTTCTCGGTACGATCGTGGAAACCGGCATCTGAGGAGTTGCCTGAGGAGTTCATATCTCTGAAAGATGATAAAGAAAAGAAATCAGATTCAAACGAGGATTAGAAAAGTGAACATGAAATGCAATAAGGCTTAAATCAAGAGGGTAACTCAATCTAAGGATCTCTCGACTGAACTGTAATTTCATCCAAATCTGGCTCTGATACCAACAAAACCATGTCACGCCCCGCTTCCCAAAATACGGAATGCGGAGGGTGACTGGGCCAGCCATGCTCCTACGGTCAGGGAATAATCCCGCCGTAGAGCCACTTCGGCTTCTAGCATTACATGGTAGTCAGTAAACAGTACTAGAGTAAAGAAAATCACAGCTCACAACTTTATTACATCAAAATAAAAGAGTTCAAGATACATTTATTTACATGGAAGAAATAACTAACCAACGAAATAATAATATTCTTATAGTAAGAAAGGGATGGCGCTAATGTCACGGTCTAAACCATCGCGATCTCGAATGGCAAGTCCTGCTCCTGTGCTGGGTCTACTTCGTCCTCTAAGCATGCACACTCGGGTCGTCAGGGAGACACATAAAGCAATAAATATATAATGTGTGTACAGTATTATTAAATATGAAAGGTGCAACAGAATACAGAAATATGAGAATAATGAATATCATTTGAATATGAACAACGCGATATATGTATCACGTGAGTAAACCAGGCAATGCGGGTGTCACTACTTATCAGTCACTAAGTCAATGAAATCAATTGGTGGAAAGGATGCTCGTGTTTAACAAGGGTCTCGTGCATGTCCGAGACTACGGTCCACTGTTGCCCGGGACATAACCCTGCAGCCAGGCCGCTAGGCCCACGACCTAATGTGTGTGTGTGTGTGTCACTAATATCGAATGATTATCCTCTAAGTCACTGTACCTCGCTAAATACTAGTTCAATTCCACCTTGATTTCCCCATTCCTCAGGTCTCACTAACTATAAGTATTGGATTAATTGTATACTAGCACGTGCAAAATCACGGTCTTACTCATTTTCACTGCATTGTTCACTTTCACTAATCAATCGCTTATCACTGGCGTGCTTGATACAACTAATCCAATATCATTCACGTTAGACAATGCACGTCAGTCACTAGGTTTCAATGCAACGATCACTTCGTACTGAGTATAAATCAACACAGAATAAGGTAGAAATGCATTAAACAAATGCTCACTAAATCATGACAGCCAACGCCATATGACTTGAAAAATTCACCATAAATCACACGTATAGAATCGACCAAAATAATATAAAAGGCGTACGAAGTATACATGATTTTCTAAGCGGTAAAATTAGTTTCATGTCAATAGAAATTCAGGTTAACGATTTATCATCGTTTTAAATCAGCGATCAATTGCTGGAATTCCAGTTTTAGAACTAGAAGTCCAATTTCGCGCGCGGTTTACTAGGGATTTTGTTTAGATTCAGGTGTTTCCCCAGTTGAATAAAACATATTTCTATCCGTTAGGTTTCCGACGCAACAGGCGGATCCATGATAGCTTTTCTGTACTAGGAGATATGTCCTGTTTAGTGTGAAGGTGAAAGAAAATGTCACTGCAGAAACTGCAGAACACGTCGACAATCTAAAATATAAACAAAATACCAAACAACAGTGTAACTGAACGAGACCAGATCCATATGTTAGCTAACTAAATTATCTACGCGAATATATAGTACTCCACGCATTTTCAGTTTTATGTAGGGATGTACAGGCGCTTAAGTTCAGGTATTCGTAGGGATTTTGGTTCAGGAGTGCAGTCCAGAGCCACAAATACTTTCAGTTTCTGCTATCTAAAAGACACGATATTCAGTAAGAGTCACCGTAAAATTTTAGTTTATACAGTCCTCTTCGCAGAGAGCCTAAGAACGCTATCATCCAATTTTTTTATGATTTATTATGAATTAAACGGTCTAGCATGTTCGGAAAAATTCTGATTTCGCAATAGTTATGAGAGGCAACATATTATGGGGAAAACGATACTAATTTGCAACCAAATTTCTGCAGTATATCTGCGAACAGTAAAAGGGTTCAACAAACACAAGTTCCACCAATTTTAATTAGATTCTGGCTTAAGGTTATTATCGAACATCTTGGATAAACATTCGGTCATCGATCGAAACACATGTTTGCTTTAGCCAAACGAATTTAAATATTAACCATATAACTTCTACATGATACCAACACATTAATAAGCTCTAGTCGGGCTCCATTCCATAAGATGGCATTATGGTTCGCTACACAAATTCAATAATAATTTACGATCTAATTATATTTATGTATATCTAGTTATTGTAAATATCTTTTGGCTAATGTTTATAATAGCATGAAAAACAAGTGAAGCTTTTCACTTGCCTTCGGCCGCTGATATAGAAACGACACCACGTGCGGGATCTGTCTCGACACACGAGAAGGTGCGATGCTGGACACGGTGCGTGGCGCGTGCGCGATGACCCGATACTGGACACGGTCTTAGCTCGGTGCGTGGTGCGGGCGCAACACGGCACGACACGGCACGGGACGCGACGCTCGTGTGGGAGTGGGCACGGTGCGTGCACTGGATTGAGGCACGGGTGGCACGAAGGCTAGCACGGCGTGGCACAGAGGCTGGCGTAGCCCTGGGTTGTCGATGGCGATTGCCGGCGGTGAAGGGTGAGGTCGGCAAAGTTGCAGTAGGGCTCGAGAGTGGGTCGTGAGAACTCGAGTGACGTGCAGGGGTTCGGCTGCGGCGTGGTGTCACGGTGATGGTTGCAAAGGGGAGGCCGGCGGTTGGTGGTGGTGGTTGCAGTGGCCTCGGCGATGGGTGTTGGATCTTGGAGTTGGGTTTGTGAAAAGACGAAGGAGATGGTGTGGTAGGCTCACGAGAGGAGACAAGGAGGATGCTCGGTGATGGGAAGAGGTCGCCGGCGATGAGCTCGGTTGTGCGATGGGTTCTTGGGAGGAGAAAGTGAGGGAAGCTCGACTTGGTGACTGGTGGTGTACGGTGAGGTTGTGGGGGCCGTGGTTGATGGAGGAGAGTCGACGGTGGTGCTGGGGTGCCGGCGGCGAAGAATGCGGTGAGGCTCGGTGGATTCTCGAGTTGGGAGGAAAGGAGGGAGGGAGATTGAAAGAGATGAGAGAGATAAAGATAGGGAGAGCGAGCGAGAGAGAGAAGAAGCAAGAGGCGATGGAGGTGGTAGCCGCGGAGATTGCGAGAGAACGTTGTGCGAAGACGAAGTCGAGAGGAGTGGGTCACGCGGGCGGTTGGCGAAGGAGAAGGAGCGACGCAGGGGAGCTTGGGGGTACAAGAAAGAGGAATAAGAGAGGAGGGGAGACGGTTGAGGAGATTCATGGGGGTTTGTTGGTGTGGGGCTTCGTCGTGGGGAACGGGTCATGCGGAGGCGAGCACGGGAGGGGAGGGGAGTGTTGGAAATGGCGGGAAAAGAAGAGAAGAAGAAGAAGGGGGGTGTAACGAGTCGGGTTTGGGTTGGGTTAGGGATCGGGTTATGGATTAGGTTTGGAGTTTAGTTTAGGAAAAAACATAATAAATAAAATAACTAATAAAAAATGGAAAAATTTTATTAAAAAATATAAAATAATAGAGAAAAATTGGGGGGAAATACGGGAAAATATATGCATGGAACTGGGGATTTACAGTTTGTTTCACTTTTAGTTGAATATCCATAATGCATATTGTGCACAGTTTTTAAGTTTGTCAATGGCAAAAGAAAAGAGCCAAAGAAGCTAAGAAATGTATATATTATGAACAGAAAACATATGAACTCAAACATTTAAATTATGAGAGCAATCATTTCAATTCTTCCAACTCTTATTCCAACTAAGGCCAACAAACAATCCCCAACAGTTAATCTGACCTCCAGAACTACATATATTTATAACTATAATATCTAATACAATAACATTAATGTATTTCCATACCCTTAACATAAATTAACTCCATCCATCACCATTTTTTAGTTCTATGGTCACTGTACCCATTAGATTCCAACACAGTTTCATAAAATAAAAAAAGTCTCAATGATTGTGATTGTGATGTTCTGTAAGCTAGCATAACATCAAGCAAGAGAAAGACAGAGATAGTCTCTATCTATGTTTCCCTTAGCTTAGCTGTGGAATTTTGTCTCAGTCTTCATCTCTGTAATGCTGTGCACCTCCTCTCCATTCATTGACAGCCCCATGGATTTTACCATCTCTCTGAATAGTTGCTGTTTGTTGAGTTGGAATGTATTGAATTGAATTGTCACATGAGCCATTATATATCAATCACATTCTTAGAGTTACTTCCAAAATTCAAGATGTGATTTAGATAGTATACCCTCCCAAGATGAGTGCTCCCCTATTCCAGACTTCCCTAGAGCCTCCCGTGACACAGCCGAGATGCACAGCCGAGATAGCGAAGGCTTGTCTGCCACTGCGGAAATAAAGCGATATAAGTATAGAGAATCCAAGAAACTATCATGATCAGAGGAGCCATTTACCATTACGATAGGTGTCAAGTGAAAGTATAGTGATGTATGCAGCTGAGAGATCTTACACGACCTAGTCAATTCGAAATTCACCATTTATTTTCATCGTTCAACTGCTTGTTTGACAACATGAAAAAACCAAAAGCCCTAGCCTCTCTCCCCAAAACCATAAGAAATTGAAGAGCCCTGCATTACAATGGAAGCATTACTCTGATAATGTAGCAGCAATGAATGATGTATGTGTATTGTGCTGCACAACAATGGAAGCATGAAAGATGTATGAGCAACATTAATCATGCACGATATGATTGGCAATCCAAGATATTTTCCATTATCATAACATGTAATCTTTTCAATTGAAGGTTGCATACTACATCTCATCCATTCAAATATTACACAATGCTAAGCTCAAAACAGAATTACAATCCATATAACACACGTATCTGCACGAGCATAGTAGATACACATGGAATCAGACGGACGATACGAGTTCGACCCCTTCGATGGCCCTATCATATAGAATAGACGAATTCAGAGCTCCGATATTCAACATTGTCTTCATCATCAACTCATTCCAAGTATCAACAGGCCCAGGCAAACACCAATGCAGGCAATCATTCTGTACTCTCGGACCCTTATCAAACGGGTGCGGTTTCCTATAAGGGCCCGGATGCCCGTCTGGACGCAGCAGCGAAAGCTGATAAATATCAAGAAGCTCAATTTTAACCCCCTTTTTAGCCGCAGCGTCCCTTGCCTTTTTATACTCTTCTAACTCAACTTTTAGCAACGAATGATCAACTGCTCTACCATTAAATTGACCCTCTTTATATGGTTCAGTCCGGTTACAAACCCCACCACTATACCATTCACCGTGCTCAAAATGGTCGGGAGTCCATGTACGGAAAAATACAAGTGGCTTGTGATCAGATGAAGCGATAAATTTAAAAACCCGTTGAAGGACTTTCCGATAAGGGAATTCTACACCAAGCTCATTCACATTTCTCTCTTTTGTGCAATCGTGACAACCGATGACCTTGCCATTGTCCCATATAATGAGAGTTTTCAGAAACCATTGGCCACCGCTTATTATGATGTAGTCATATTTGTGATAATCGCTTGTCCAAATGTCAGCTAGGGTGTCGATATGAAGGTGTATGCCCTTGTTATCTTGGCCGGTGTTGTTTTCGAAGATCTCATATTTGACGAGGAAAGGGGCCCATACTGTTGCGATTGTGAAGTTGTGGTTGGGGAAGTGAACTGTCCGGGATTTATATGCTTTGTCGTGATAAATCTCAATAGGTTCTTCTATCTGAGTTCAAAATATATACCAACTTGGTAAGAAAGTAATGGATGTTAAGTATATTGTTTCACAATAATTCTGAACTAAATATTCAGCTAGTCAGATGGGGGGAAACCATTTGAAGGCCAGTAGAGATTTAAGATGTGGGTAATGAAAATATAGAAGTGGTGATGGATATAGTATCAGATCACAAAAATGTCAAAAGAAACCTGAACTACTTAGAGCTAGAAGGATTCTTCCCCAAAAAAGTGCAAGCATACTACTACATTTTTCAACTCAAAAATTTTTCATAAAAAAGCGCAATATGCCGCATAAAGTCTATTATACAAATGAGTATTAAAATTTAACCATGTTAGCAAATTATCATTAATTTTCCATAGTAAATCAAGCAGGATCACGATTAGAGAAGATTATGCATAAAGTTGCAAAGCAGAAACAAATTATATCAAAAGTACCTTAGAGACAAGGCAAACGAGTGATTGCATCTGATTGCGAAGAATTGAGTCACCTATCAAAGCCCAAGTTTTATTCCTCATGGCTTTCATGAACACCACAGGATCAAACGGAGGCAAATCAGAATGGTATGGTTGCCATCTCCAGTAAAGGTAATTTAAGTCAGGCCGTCCATTGTTGATACAGTTGTCAGCTACATCGATGAAATTGCAGGTCGTATCATTGTATAATGGACCTGAAGGGTCTGGAACCCACTTTCCATGCAAAAGTTTATATTGCCCTGCGTTATATGCCATACAGTTCTTCAATATATAAATTTACAATTCTCAAGCATGTCTTCAAATTATTATATATTAGGAACTTCACGCTTTTTGAACATTTCCATTCCTAGGTTACATTTTACACACTTTTCAAAAACTTTTTGCGTACTCATTGTAAGCTTTCATATGTATCCATATTCATGTATATATAAAGACTATATTTGGTAGAGAAGGACGGTAAGCAAGACAAATATAAAAAGTAAAAAATTGGGCAATTTATCAGTATAGGAAGCGAGATGCATTAAAGCATTATGTAAAGATGTGTGAAAATTTATAACAGGTTACTTGTTAGCATATATGTAAACATTCAAAGCAGTTATATTATCAAACGTCGGCATGTACATATTTGCATGAGCTTGCATGTTTATATGTGCATTCATTTTGCACTTTTCCTTTGTTTTTGATATTATGTATATTTTTCATTTATTTTTATACATACGCAATGCTCATGCCTCTTGTCCTAGGACCTACGAGTTTCATCCTCTTAGGTACCTAATTAACTTCAGAACATTGCAAAACCAGAATTTGCACCTCTAAGGAACACACAATATATCAAACAAACTATATATTAAATCAAGAGTTAAGCACCGACGGTTGCAAAAGGAAAAGGATTAGCGCAGAACAGCTAGAATATGTGAAATTGTAATGATAGAGACTTTCATGCTACGATATTATTTCACTCTAAATATGATCCCTTATTTGATTGGCAGAGCGTGAATAGACATCTGCATCATGTCATATTCCATTTTTTTTATGATTCACAGGTATAAATTTGAATAGAAGCGCTAACAAAAAACCTAAAGGCGCACGGAAGCTCTAACACGATGAAAGAAAATAAATAGGGCTCTTTTTTGAAAACAAGATCTCTTGAAGTTCAACTATGATTATAATTTCAATGAGTTTCTTTGAATCACATCGCTTCCGCTCAAGAAACACTTGAGAATAGTGTTGCTTAATCCCAACCTGATGCTTGAAAAGGACATGTTTCCTATAAATACCCAAAAATAATGAGACCTTCCCCATATAAACACCCAAAATTTATCGAGGTCAAAAGGGCGAATCATTACGAGTTGCGCCCCCATTATTTCTATCTATTCTCTAAATTGCTGTATGGAACTCCTAAACTTTTCCCCCCAAAAAACTCCACACTAATACAGTGTCACAATTATGATTTTTCGAGAACCCAACACAAATGTATGCACAAAGGTCCTTCTTTGAAGCAATATCCTAAGTTAGAAGCTAGGTTTCAAGTAAAAACCGCCATCGAAATTAACTTTTTCCCCAAAAAATTAGAATACCCATTAATTATAATCGAAATTTAGACAAGACCCGTGTCTTATTTTGGCTAAAGAAAAGGGAAAGTGGAGCATAGGCTTGCACATTTAAGATATTACCCAAAAAAATCCCCAAATTCCAAATTAATGAACTAAAGATTGAAAATTTGTGGATACCATAATCAGGGTCGGCTCCAAAGACGACGTACACAACGACTCCAATGAGGATGGAAGCAGTGACAAGCTTGCAGATGCTGCACCTTCTCCTTCTTTTGGGAGCAGGGGCTTGCTCTGGGCTTGAGGCTGGGTTCGAATTCTCCTCATTTGCCATCTCCATCTCTCTCTCTCTCTCTCTCTCTCTCTCTCTTCTTTGAGAATCAAGAATGGAGAAAGTTAAGTGTTGGGGTTTTGGGGTGAGAGAAAGCGAAGTTGAGAAATAAAGAGGGGGGAGAGAGAGAGAGAGAGTGATGGATGGAGGGAGATGGAGAGTGGAGAGGGAGATGATGGGAATTCAAGGGCTCCTTTTAATTCACCATGTGGAACTTTGAGTGGGGATCCTAAAGATGATAAGGAGAAAATTTTGATGGAATGGTTGAGATTTGATGGACAAAACCACACGTGAAAATACTTATGGTGTGCGTGCACATAGATAACTAAAGTTTTGAATTATTAGTATGCCATAATAATTATGTCGATCGGATGACTGCAAGGGAAAAACAGAGGACACGTGGGATTGCAAAAATTATTTGGAGTGTCCGGTTGTAATACGCGGGCGGAGGGTGAGTGAGAGAGTGAGGAGGGAATTTCGGGATGGTCCACACTTTTATTTATTCTCTCTCTTGTTCATGTGTATACGGCCAACACATGAATAATTTTTTGTGGGATTGAGATGTTTAGCTTAGAATCTCATCTCTAAAGGTTTTGTACGGGAGCAGCTACTATTGCTTTTCCTGCTGCCCAGATCCAAACCCTTCAGTACTCTTTCAAAACCCTTCAAAATATCGGACCGTCCTGATTTACACAAGCCGGTGTAGACAATAGTACCACCAACATTATCTAAAAATAGCCATGTCCTAAAATTTTAAGTTGAATATATATTTGATTTATTTTTAGAAACTCATGTAAGTCTCCATACTTCAATTTTTGCTTTCCTTAAAAACATCCCTCTAATATTTTATTTTCATTTTATTCTTCACCTTCATGATCTGTCCTTTCATTCATGCTTTAGTTAATTCTAGAAAGCCTTAGTTTTAGCTACATTTATACCAACCATGACTTTAGTATATTGACTTCACGATATAAAATACTATGATCATTAGTTATATTTTTATTCGTTTTAGTACAATTGCATTGAGATTGAACGCCTAATTTGATAAAGATAGAATAAAATGACTACATTTTTAAATTTTTACCCACAATTAAATTGAAAAGGAGGTAAACAAACAAAATAATATGCAAATAAAGTACTGATTCAAGGATTACAAGATAACAGAAGGATAGTAGAGACTAGGAGTGGGGTTTGGAATTGGTCCGTAAGTCTCACTCAAGTATACTTTCCACTCACGTACACAGCACACACAAGCATACATAACACACGCATCAAGAAGACTGACAAATCTGTCCCAAAAACGTTTATTTGTTGTCTTTTCTGTTTTAGGGATTCGAATTCTGCACTCACCCCGGACGAGAAGTCTCAGAAATCTTAGTGCAACTTCTATGGCCCTGCATTGGATTCATTCATGTCATTATAGCTCTGCTGCCCTCAATCAATGACACAAGAAATTTCCATAGAGATCTCTGCTTTCTCGACTTTGTGCATGTATAACACCAAAACCATAAGCTTTGCTGTTTTAAATGTACCATAGGAATAGAGCAAAATTGAGCTGTCTTGCAATTTATTAATAGACTAATAATTCTACGACAGTGTCCAGCCACTTTCTATAAATGCTATCCTCATGTCATTATATCTTTGTATGTATAGTGTTAATCATATATTTTCATGCATTGCATGCTTTAGGAAAATGACAACAACTAAACTTTTTATCTTAGGATTCTCTAGTATATTTATATACTTTCTTGAATATGTCACTACTAATAAGTGATGGGAATTTCCCCTTCCTCTAATTATTTCTTCTCAAAGTCTGTCTGCCGTGTGTGGGATCATGTCAAATGTTACCTTCCGTGGATCTGCTGTTGGCGATGATGGACGGCTGGAATTGAGTAGGAGAGTAGCCTCCTGAAGCGTGTGGATCTCAATGAGCTGTGGTTTTGAGGTTGAGCCGAGCTACCTGCAAGAAAGTCCCGAGATAGTTGTACCACCGAGAACCCTCCGACGATCAAGTTAGTCGTGCAAGTCGAGCAAAGTAGCAGCTTAGTGAAGAAATAATTGCTTACTTGAGTCGTCTGAAAGAGGGGTTTATATAGCGGTGGCAACAGGCAGGCAGACGCGAGAATCACGCTGGCCGTTACGGTCCCGGTGTTACGCCCGCGTGATAGGAGGGATCTCCCATTAATGACGAGACATGCTCGTTAATAGGGAATCGTGATGGCGTGGAACGCGGGACATGGCCGGCGGATATCTCGCGCATGGCAAGATTCACGGAGGTGAGGCGGTCGCGCCTGCGATAGGTGTCGTTGGTCGGTCGACGAGACCGAGGAAGGTGAGCTCGGCAAGAGGCTCGGGGACGAGCGGGAGACCGAGGTGTCTTGGTTCTGTGGTAGCCCGGAGACGAGCTGATAGAACCGAGGAGGTCGCTTGTGAAGGAAGGCTCGGAGGAAAGCCGGATGGCCGAGGAAGCTCGGGCCTGTGATAGCTCGGAGCAGAGCAAAGGGACAGTTGGCTTGGCTGCTGAAGTACTCGGGGGCAAGGAGTGGGGTGCAATTTCGGAGACTGGGTTTGAGGGAAGCCCCCATTGTAGCACACTGGTTCCCCCTCCGTGGCCCTCAGGGGCCTAACTGGCTTACGCATGTGACACGTCATCCACCACGTGTCATGATATAAGGAATTACCGTTATTGAGCATCATCATTAGTCCCTCACTCTCATTCCGATCTATTTGTGGGTCGGGTTGAGAGTGGACTGCTTGGTTCTTTTTGTACGGCTTGGCGCTGGTAATTCCTCATGGTGGATTGTTCGAGGACGACACGGCGTTCTTGTTGTCGTATATCGAGTATGAGTCGAACGAAAGATGAGTGTGGGAAGGTCGGTATCCTCCCTTTGCCGGAGTTGAGGCACTGATCGCGCGCTGAGTATGAGTTTATTCGGCGGGTCTTGGATTCGTGTCTTTGTAGGGTAGGAAGCTACCCGCTGTGGATGCGCCAAGCAGGAAGCTACTCAATGACCTCGCGAGGAGGGCTTTGGACCCACCGTGTTGATGGGCAGGAGGATTCCCGCTGGGGATGCGCCGAGCAGGAAGAAACTCGGCGGCCTCGCGAGGAGGGCTTCAGATCCTCAGCGTCTGACGAGCAGGAGGATACCCGCTAGGGATGCGCCGAGCAGGAAGAAACTCGACGGCCTCACGAGGAGGGCTTCAGATCCTCAGCGTATGATGGGCAGGAGGATGGCCGCTGAGGATGCACCGAGCAGGAAAAAACTCAGCGGCCTCACGAGAAGGGCTTCAGATCCTCAGCGTCTGATGGGCAGGAGACTGCCCACTGGGGATACGCCGAGCAGGAAGAAACTCTGCGGCCTCGCGATGAGGGCTTCAGATCCTTTGCGTCGGTGGGTAAGAAGTTACCCGCTAAAGATTGTCCGAGCAGGGTAGCTGCTCGGTGGCTTCTTGGCGAGGGTTTTAATCCTTGGCGTCGGTGGGTAGTGAACTACCAGCCATGGATGACCGAGAAGGGTTGCTGCTCGGTCGCCTCTTGGCGAGGGCTTTGATCCTTAGTGCAGGAAGAGCCGTAAGAGGCCTGTTAAGGATGGGCCGAGCAGGGTTGCTGCCCGGTGCCTCTTGGCGAGGGCTTTGATCCCTAGCGTCGTAGGGTAGTGAATTACCAGCGGGGGATAGCCGAGCAGGGTAGCCGCTGGGCTACCCTTTAGTGAGGGCTTAGATCCCTGGCGTTGCGAGGTAGGGAATTACCAGCCGGGGATAGCTGAGCAGGGTAGCCGCTGGGCTGCCTCTTAGTGAGGGATTAGATCCTTAGCGCGGGAGGGGACGTGAGGGGCCTACTAAGGACGGACCGAGCAAGGTTGTTGCCCGGTGTCTCTTGGCGAGGGGTTTGATCCCTGGCGCTGTGGGGTAGGGAACTACCAGCCAGGGATAACCGAGCAAGGGCGGGCACAGTTGCCTCTTGGTGAGGGCTTTGATCATTAGCGCGGGAGAGGCAGTTAAGGACCTAGTAAGGACGGGCCAAGTAGGGTTACTGTCCGGTGCCTTTGGTGAGGGCTTTGATCCTTAAGGATGGGCTGAGCAGGGTTGTTGCCCGGTGCCTCTTGGCGAGGGCTTTGATCCCTGGCGTTGTGGGATAGGGAACTACCAAACAGGGATAACCGAGCAAGGGCAAGCCCGGTTGCCTCTTGGCGAGGGCTTAGATGTTTAAGGACAGGCCGAGCAGGGTTGCTGCCCAGTGCCTCTTGGCAAGGGCTTTGATCCTTAGCGTGGGAGGGGCCGTAAAAGGCCTGCTAAGGATGGGCCGAGCATGGTTGCTGCCCGGTGCTTCTTGGCGAGGGCTTGGATCCTTAAGGACGGACCGAGCATGGTGGCCGCTCAGCTGCCTCTTGGTGAGGGCTTCGATCCCTGGCGTCGTGGGGTAGTGAACTACCAGCCAGGGATAGCTGAGCAGGGTAGCCGCTCAGCTGTCTCTTGGTGAGGGCTTCGATCCCTGGCGTCGTGGGGTAATGAACTACCGGCCAGGGATAGCCGAGCAGGGTAGCCGCTCAGCTGCCTCTTGGTGAAGGCTTCGATCCCTGGCGTTGTAGGGGTAGTGAACTACCATCCAGGGATAGGCGAGCAGGGTAGCCGCTCAGCTGCCTCTTGGTGAGTGGTTCGATCCCTGGCGTCGTGGGGTAGTGAACTACCGGCCAGGGATAGCCGAGCAGAGTAGCCGCTCAGCTGCCTCTTGGTGAGGGCTTCGATCCCTGGCGTCGTGGGGTAGTGAACTACAAGCCAGGGATAGCCGAGCAGGGCAGCCGCTCAGCTGCCTCTTGGTGAGGGCTTTGATCCCTGGCGTTGTGGGGTAGGGAACTACCAGCCAGGGATAACCGAGCAAGGGCGAGCCCGGTTGCCTCTTGGTGAGGGCTTCGATCCCTGACGTTGTGGGGTAGGGAACTACCAGCCAGGGATAACTGAGAAAGGGCGAGTCCGGTTGCCTCTTGGTGAGGGCTTCGATCCTTAACGCAGGAGGGCCGCAAGAGGCCTGCTAAGGATGGACCGAGTTGGGTTGCTTCCCGGTCGACTCGTAAGGTTCTGTCCGACCTTCCCGGTGTGAGTATCGGGAAGAGGGATAGTCACGGGCGATACGTGTCATGAACGTGTAGGGGAAGCGAAGCGTCGGAGCCGCGTCCTTTCGATTTCGCCGAGAAAGGCTCGATGTCTTCCGTGTGGCGGTATAGTTATGGGTGAGACGAGCGACTGTTGGACAATGGGGCGCCCACCGGGTCATAGAATATGTTGTCCCGGGAGATCTACGTCCGTGGGAGATAGCGAGGCGGTGGTCAGCAGTACGGACGCGAGCAGAGTCTTCTCTCCCTCTGTAAGGGTCCCGATCCCGAGGTGGGAAAGCGGCGACCTGGGGAGCTTGCCCTGCCGTTTGGACACGGACGAGCGCATCCACGACGGATGCAAGTCGATCTATCCGGGCGGTTAGGACGTGGATAGAGTTCGGGGGAGGGGATTCGTCCGCGCCTCCGTTGTGGGGTAGGCGGCGGCTAGTGCTTGGATCGTCGTTATGGTCGCTCACCATTGGGTTGAGATCGGAAGATGAACTTTTGTTTTAGTGAAATCAAGAGTTCCCACAGACGTCGCCAGCTGACGTGTGTCGGATCACGTCAAGATGTTACCTTCCGTAGATCTGCTATTGGCGATGATGGACGGCTGGGATTGAGTAGGAGAGTAGCCTCTTGAAGCATGCGGATCTCAATGGGCTGTGGTTTTGAGGTTGAGCCGAGCTACCCGCAAGGAAGTCCCGGGGTGGTTGTACCACCGAGGACCCTCTGACGATCAAGTTAGTGGTGCAAGTCGAGCAGAATAGCGGCTTAGTGAAGAAAGAATTGCTTACTTGAGTCGTCTGAAAAATGGGTTTATATAGCGGTGGCAACAGGAGGGCGCGCGCGAGAATCACGTCGGCCGTTACGGTCCCGGCGTTATGCCCGCGTGATGGGCGGGATCTCCCATTAATGACGAGATAGGCTCGTTAATGGGGAATCGCGATGGCGTGGAACGCGGGACGTGGCCGGCAGATATCTCGCGCATGGAGAGAGTCGCGGAGGTGAGGCGGTCGTGCCTGCGATAGGTGTCGTTGGTTGGTCGATGATACCGAGGAAGGTAAGTTCGGTGAGAGTCTCAGGGACAAGCGGGAGGCCGAGGTATCTTGGTTCTGTGGTAGCCCGAAGACGAGCTGATAGGGCCAAGGAGGCCGCTTATGAAGGAAGGCTCGGAGGCGAGCCGGATGGCCGAGGAAGCTCGGGCCTGTGATAGCTCGGAGCAGAGCAAATGGACAGTTGGCTTGGCTTCTGAAGTGCTCGGGGGTAAGGAGTGGAGTGCAACCTCGAAGACTGGGTTTGAGGGAAGCCCCCATTGTAGCACACTGGTTCCCCCTCCGTGGCCCTCAGGGACCTAACTGGCTTACGCATGTGACACGTCATCCACCACGTGTCATGATATAAGGAATTACCGTTATTGAGCATCATCACCGTCCCTTCGTTTCTCAAGAAACAAAAAGTAATAATATTGGTTACAACTAATCTCAAATCGAGTATAGATAGACTCACAGTTTATAACTAGTTTCATATTTATAGATAGATGGATTTAGATCTAATATCTATCTGGATGTGGACTTCCAAAAAAAGATCAAATGGAGCCAAATCAAATTATTACTCTTTAATTATAGACACAATTCAATTCAATATGAAGCTGGGTAAATAAAACATTTAGGCCCGGTTTGGATATGGAGTTGAGATAATTGTACTTTGTTTTTAAGTGGAGATAGGGGGATGTAAACTATGGTTTGCAAGCCTCAAACTCCAAAATTGAAGTTTACAAAACTTTGATCAGATTGGAGTTGAGATAACTGCAGTTATCTCAACATTTGGACTGAGATAACTATATTTATCTCAACTTCAAAATGGTATTCAAACAAACCAAAGTTAGGATTATGGAGTTTATGTTTGCTAACTTTATGAAACTATAGTTTAGAAAATTTTAACTCCATTCCCGAACAGGGCCTTACTAATTCAAATTCCTAGTTTCTATTTAATTACTATATTTCTGTTGAGATAAATGGGGCCGGGTCCACCCCACCCCATAACTGCGGTTGGGGGCCCGCATCACACGATCACGCTTAAAAAAATAAAGAAGAAGAAGCAGCGGCAACCATCTTCGTCTTGGGTTTCCCATCTACACCGATTCCATGAGGATCTCCTCTCTCTCTCTCTCTCATCTTACATGATGCACGATCTCTTCACGGCTTCGACCTAACCTAACCTTAGACTATTCTTTCTTGGAGTTTTTCTCCTCTTTGTTGGGTGTCTTTAAGGTGTTTAAGGTATGCATGGATTTTTATGGTGAAATATATGGTACTTGTAAATTCCCAGTTCTTTGTAAAAATTTTCGTAAATTTTAATAAATAATTTCTAATTTATTCCTAACTAATTAAACCCTAATTTCTAAACCCTAAATTAAACCTTAATTGTAAACCCTAACCCACACCCAAGTCCCGGCCCAAGTCCAAACCCCCAACCCGGCCCATCATCTTTTCTTCTTTTCTTCTTCTTCCTCCCGAGCTCCCGCCCTCGTCGCTCCTCCTCCCTTACAACTACCCGCATGACTCGTTTCCTCCCCGACCTTACTTCACCCCAACGTTCCCCCTCGTTCTTGCGCCTACGTCCTCCAAACTCTCAAAAACTCCTATCTCCTTTTATATCCATCCCACTCTCTACTTCTTCAAAAAGAAAAGAAAAGAAAGAACCCACACTCCCAACCCGACTCCTCCTTTCACCGGTGACTTCACCTCTGTCTGAGCGCCGTCGACAAGCTCCCTGTCACCATCTCCATCACCTTAGCATCAGTGTCTCTACGCCACTTCATCTCCCGCTCCACTTCTCCCTCAAACCCAACTTCCTCTCCTCCACTTTAAGCCTCGCCGACGAGACCCAAGATCACCGGAGCCACTTCGTCGTAATCTTCCACCTCAAACCTTCATCTCCTCCAACGAACCCACAACTCCTCTGCTACCAATCCCCAGCTTCTCCATGACCATTGCTGCCATCGTCGCCTGTAACCAGCCGCTATCGAGACCACAGGCATCACTGTTGTTGATCCGCAACCCCTCACCGGCGACCACCGCCATCTTGCCAACATACTATTCCTACGCCAGCATCTCTCTCTTTCTCTCTCAATCCTTATCCAGCAAGCAGCCGAGCCCAAACTTGTGTCGCCGTGCCCTGTTCGTGCTGTGATCGTGCCCATGCCGCACTCGTCGTTATTACCGTCGCCACCGTCGATATCGTCATCTTCATCACGATCATCGCCAGGCAAGTGCCATTCACTTGTTTTCATGCTATAGTGTATAAAAATAACATTTTTAATATTAACTAAACCGAAAACGAAACCCTAATGTAAATCAACCATTAATGTTGCGGAACACGTAACCAATAAACTTTATACATGATAACGAACAACATATTGAAAATTGATATCAGTCGAATAATATTTGACCACGGTTTGATGCTCCCAAGTCAGGTATCGAAACAGACTAAAACAGCTCTCTTCAGGCCAATCACCGTCTTTACGCCTTTAATGGCGGTACCACCGATACTTGTGTTTTTTAGTGATAAATAATGATATGTTAAAGTTTCTTAACAAAACGACGTGATTTCACGCATAAAGTGACGCCCTAATGTCTATACCGAAACTCGCGTTTACCGAACATTTGACACCATTAAATTTATAATTAATTCCAGAAAAATCCAATCATAGCGTGCTTGATATTTAACATAACATATAATTTTACTGTTAAAAATAACATTTGAACATCGAAAACAGATAACTTATCTGACTTTGGACTGCAGTCCAGAGCAGGAATTCACCCCTTGACATGCTTTTATACACTTGAAACCTTACTGTTTAATTGTGATACTGTGCGAACCCATTTACCGCTGCGTAAACAATTACTTTATATCTCCAATAGTACTAGTTTCACTGAATTACAATATCATTTGGTATTTTAAATATATTTTAAACTGATGACATATATGGCAGATTTCTGCAATTTCAGTTTGCACCCTTCATCAGTAAACCGATTATAACTCCTAAACTAAGACAATTATTGTTGATCCATATTCTGCGCAGAAAAGTTAACTTATAGCCCTACAAATAGTTGAACTATAGCATTGTAGAGTGTTTTTCGTCACCCCGTTGAGATGGGAATACGCGTGCGCTTGTCAGGCGCATTGCAGATTCCCCCTGCCTAGGGTAGGCTGAGCTTTATTGATTGTGGAAATCTGAATCTCTGGCAGCCGCGGACTAAGCTGTCGTTAATTACGCCTCACCTTTGGAGTGAGAGAACCTCCGATTGACGGGTCAAACAGGTCATGCGAACTCAGTGTGCAGTGTGTGTTTTAAAGGGGTTTTGGATATATCGGGGGCCCCGCAGAGTTTTTACGGAGGTCCCGCTACCCGGATAGCGGGCTGGGGGTCAAGGGGGCTAGCAGCCCCTTGCTGGGTGTGGGGCAGCGCCCCGTTAGAAATTTTTTTCTAACAGGGACAATGTCGTGGAGTGTGTGTATATCTATATATACACACACATATATACATGTATATAAGAAGGAGAAAAAGCGTCCAAACGATGCGTGGAGGCCAGCGCCTCAAGTGCGTGGCACGCGGGGGCTGGGCGCTGGCGCCCCACGTGCTCGGCACGTGGGCGCCAGCGTGCTGGGCGCTCGCACCCCACGTGCTTGGCACGCGGACGCTGGACGTCAGCAGGAAAAGGGACTTGGTCCCTGCACTGGGAGCCGTGCTCCCGATTTGACTTATGGAGTTGAACTCTTAGAAAGAAAGACTCTCTTTTTTTATATGGAGTCAAACTCCTGAAAGCTTTGATTTGTGGAGTTAAACTCTAAGAAATCTTTGTAAATGCTCAAGGGGGCCCCTTTCTTCTCCCCTGAGCCTTGGATCTTCCCCCAAAATGGGGTCTTTGGAGATGGGTCTCCTTCTTCCTCCCCTATGTTGACCGAATCTTGGAGAAAAGCGGATGAGATTTAAAAATCTCCCCTTTTTGAGATCTAATGGAAAATCCGAGCTCCACTTTGTGGGTTTTGTGGTGAAAATCTATTTCTTTTTGGAAGAAGAAGAGTAAAACTCTTGATTTAATTCAAAAGGGGAAGAAGTTTTTAGAATTTTGAGGAAGGAGAAGGAGGCACAAAAACCCTAGAGTTTGAGAGAATGAAAAGTGTATGCTTTATTCATCATCATGTTGCCTTATATAGGCTTACACATTTATATATAGCCCCTTGGGCTTTACAAAATGGCATTTTTCCCATCTCATGCCTCGTGTGCTCATTTCTTTTGCACATAAGTCACGGGCTTTACAAAAACTTGGCTTTATACCCATTTTACTTACATTCATGCATAAAAAAATTACATCAAAATTATTTATTACAAGATTTTTTATTTCGGCATGGGGGAGGCCTGCCGCGGGGCTCGACTTGGGCATGGGCCCACTTACTTGGGCTTGGGCCCGCTTACTTGGGGTTGACCTTGACTTTGACTTGGTTAACTAGGGTGCAAATTTTGACCCCAACAAAGTACCCCCATCAATGAATGCACACCACGTATATGAGTTGTGTGCATGAAATTGATGGATCTTGAAGTTGGACTTCGAGGTTGAACATCATTTCAGGGGCGGAGCATCATCCCGGGAGCATAATTCCGGGGATCGGAGCATAATTCCGAGGATTGGAGCATAATTCCAGGATCGGAGCATTATTCCTGAAGAGCGGAGCATGATTCTAGGGATCCGAGCATGATTCCGAAGAGCGGAGCATGATTCCAGGGATCGGAGCATAATTCTGAAGAGCGGTGCAAGATTCCAAGGGGGTCGAAGCATAATTCCGACGAGCGGTAGACATTATGACCGAAGCATAATTTCGATGCAGAGATTGATTCCTAGGTGAAGCATAATTCCGACAGGGAAAGCAGATACTCCGAGGCAAAGCATGATTTCGACACGGGGTACATTCTAAGACGAAACATGATTTTGACGCAGAGCTTGTTAGTCGACTTGATTCCGAGGCGGAGCTTAATTTTGACGGGGAGGTAGTTGGTTGACTTGATTCCGAGTCGAAGCATAATTCCGACAGGGAGGTCGTTGGTTGACTTGATTCCAGGATGGAGCATAATTCCGACGAGGAGGTCGCTTGTTGACTTCATTCCAGGGCGGGGCATAATTCCGACGAGAAGGTCGCTTGTTGACTTGATTCCAGGGCGGGGCATAATTCCGACGAGGAGGTCGCTGGTTGACTTGTCCCCGGCACGGAGTGTCTGTGGTCGACGTTTTCTCGACATGGAGTCACTGGTTTTGACGTAGAGGATGATTCCCAGGCGAAGTATAATTCTGACAGGGAAGGTGGATACTCCGAGGCGAAGCATGATTTCAACGCAGGGTACACTCTGAGACGAACCATGATTCCGCTGCAGAGCTTGTTGGTTTGATTTGATTTAGGTTGACATTAGCATTGCTATACTGGAATATGGTACCAGGAGCGAATCATCATTTGCCACGAGGGGATTTGGGGATTTTGGTTTTGGTCAGCATCTGCATTGCTGCACTGGAATAATGCCAGGAGCAACTCATCATTTTCCCTGGGAGGATTTGGGAATTGGTTTTTAGGTCGGCATCAGCACCCATACACTGGAATATGGTACCAGGAGAGAATCATCATTTGCCTTTGCTTATTGGGAAGTGATGGCTTAGGGGACAGGTTTAGATCCCTATCACCTAAGGCTTTTCAATTTTATGGGCCGTAAAGGTCCCATAAAAGCATTTTCTCACTACGAGTCATAAGGATCCCGTAGGTGCATTTTCTCTTTAGGAGTCATGAGGAACCCCAAGTGTGTTTTTCCTTTATGAGTCGTAAGGATCCCACGAAGGCGTTTTCTTACGAGTCGTAAGGATCTCGCAAGTTTTATTCTCTTCATGCATCGTGAGGACACATGAGTGGATTTCCCTCGTTCCCAGTTTAATGACTTAAGGGTCATCTGTTTCCAGTTTAACGACTTAGAGGTCATTTGTTCCCAGTTTAAAGACTTAGGGGTCTATTGTGCCCATTTTAACGACTTAGCGTTCATCTGTTCCCAGTTTAAAGACTTAGGGGTCTATTGGATCGATTTGGAATTTCGGGGTAGGGACCGGCATCAGCGTTGCTAACACTGAAGCACAGCTGCCGGGAGCAATTCATCATTTGCCTTTTCCTGTTGGGGAGCGATGGCATAGGAGACAGGTTTAGGTCCCTATCACCTAAGGCTTTTCAATTTTATAAGTCGTAAGGGTTCCATAAAAGCATTTTCTCCCTATGAGTCGTAAGGATCCCGTAGGTGTATTCTCCTTAGGAGTCGTGGGGACTCCCGAGTGTGTTTTTCCATTGTGAGTCGTAAGGATCCCACGAAGGTGTTTTCTTACGAGTCGAGAGGATCTCGTAAGTTTGTTCTCCTCGTGTATCATGAGGACACATGAGTGGGTCTTCCCAGATGGAGCATAATTCCAAGGGCGGAGACCGGCCGCTGGATTGGTGATTGCAGTGGGGTATGGGTATGATGAGAATTATTTGAGCCTATGGATTGTATACGATAGTCAATTTAGGGACTAACCATAGGGCTGGAAGAATTTTGGGAAATTGTCGGTGCCTGCATCGCTGCACAGGAATATGGTACCAGGAGCGACTCATTATTCGCCGTTGGATTTTT
Source organism: Agapanthus africanus (assembly GCA_030015575.1). Lineage (NCBI taxonomy): Eukaryota > Viridiplantae > Streptophyta > Magnoliopsida > Asparagales > Amaryllidaceae > Agapanthus > Agapanthus africanus. The sequence continues at coordinate 73,190,206 of JASDDO010000026.1, forward strand.
TTTACCGCGATTGCTCTATCATTTCAGCTTTTCTTATCGCGAAGGTCGTGATTGCTCTATCATTTCGGCTATTTATCCGCGGTTGCCCCATCATTTCGGCTATTTATTTCCATTTTTATTTTACTCGCTGATTTTTATTGCGAGTTGCCCCATCATTTTGGATTTTTTTATATTTTTTTGTTTTATTTACACATTTTTCACACTTTTTTTTACATTCCCAGTTTAACGACTTAGGAGTCGTTTATTCCCAGTTTAATGACATGGTGGTCGGCGGTTTTGTATGAAGTTGGCGGTCACAGCTTGACTGCTTGCCAACACGCCTTTAGACAGTTCTATCTCTCCTGTCTTGTATTGCCTTTCAACCCAATCTTTGAAGACGAAGCAGTCCTCAATGGCATGGCCTATTACTCTTTGATAGGGGCAATATTTGGGGTCATCGGTCATGTTCGCTTCTTGCAATCTCTTTGATTCTGGCAGTTGTAGACCGTTTCTTAGGGCGTCCTTGAATATCTTGTGGACTTTGTCACTTTTGAAGGAATAGACCTTATCCAGTTTCTCTTTCAGTGGAGATTCTCCTCCTCCTCTAAACACTGGCTTCCGAGGCTGGTTGGCATTAAGTCCGCTCATCCCTCGCTTATTTCGGTTAGCCAAAGTGTTGAAAGATTCAGTATCGTCGGAATTTCCGCCTTTACGATTTTCGTCCTTTCGGTTTCTCCAAGACTTATTGTTATTTTAGGAGTCAGAGGAGGACTCCTGGTTTGAGCGTTCCAATATTTGAACTTTCCTGGTCAGCTCTTGGAATGTTTTGAGACCCGCGGTGCATAGAAATGGGGCCATCCAATTGTTGAGATTTTCGACGAGGAGACTGACAGATTGGTCCTACTCTATCGGCGGTTCACATTTGACGGAGAGATTGCGCCATCGGGTTATAAAATCCGTGCTGCTTTCGTTTTTCTTTGGCTTGGTCCTTACGAGATCGGCAATGGTGATCTTATCGTTAACGCTCATGAACCTCTGCCGAAACAGAGACTCCATTTGGACGAAAGTTGTGACGGAGCCATCCGGTATGCTCGCGTACCAGTCGAAAACAACATCGGTCAAGCTATTAACGAACTGGCGGAGGAGAAGCGCATCATTGCTCCAAGTATTCCCGCATGAGGCTTTAAAGTGGGCGATGTGCGGATTCGCATTTCCCGTCTCATCGAATCTTCCGAATTTAGAGATGACATAGCCGCTAGGAAATTCTACCAGATCATACTGAGCAGGATATGGTCTCCCGCTACTGCTAACTTCTTTTTGCGCTTCAGCTTCGGCTACCAATATTTTGACTTTGTTGGCAACCAAATCCATGATTTGATCTTGAGTATGCGGGCTACTGTCATCGGTAGCCAAGACATTTCTCGAGATATGATGCGACCGATTTTCATGCGGTCCTCCTACCTTTGGATTTGAGGGAATAGGCATCGGCTGCCTTGGGACACCGTTTCCCGGTTCATGAGCAGAGCCCTGCGCTTGATTGGGCGGCTGAGAGGAAAGTCGGGCTGTGAGCTGCAAGAAAACATTCGTCAAGTCGTCAATTTTGGAGTAAAGTTTGGCCATCTCCTTATCTTTACTTCCAAGCTGTTTTCGGAACTCTTGGAGAAGTTGCCGCTCTGCGGTCTTAGGATGGAAAGTTGGCTCATCTTCGCTTCCCGAGCCCGACTACTCATGAACTGAGGGCTCTCTCTGCTTATCAGCCTCACTGGAAGGGTCTTCATTACCTTCCAGAGGAGGCTGGTCTGGGAATGTGGCAGCCATATTCACACCAGATTGGATTTGAGATACGGTGGCCCCATCCTTGCTTTTGCTGCGAAGGTTGTCGCTGGGACGCGTGCCCACCATGTAGACGGTGTGGATAATACATTCAGCCATCCTTTCATCACTGGCAGCTGGTTTCGCGGAGCGGTCCGGGCTTTGGAATTTTATAAATTTTAACATGGCCCTAGCCCTTTTGTTGGCTCTGTATCTGAGTCGCTTCTGCCTCAGCTTCTCTGCCTTGAGCGCTTGGCAGGCTTCTGCTCTTCGGGAAGCCGCCATAGGCTGAGTGATGGGGAGGCTTGAGAAGACATCTACCCGCGTGTCCATCGAAGGTATCGCCTGGGATTGCCCGCGATGTCTGGCAACTTCTTTTGTTATGACGGCTTTGCCCCCAGCCGGGGCCATGGAGAGCCATTCTCGCGTTTAGGTTGGGGCGCCCTTGAGATCACCACATTTGGCCTCTTGCCTTTTGAGGCCGGTTTGTCGGTTACCGGAGCTTGAAGAGCAGGGACGGCGTTAGCTAGCACAAACAGAATAGAGCCAAATGGTAGCGGTGGCTCCTCCCACTGTCGTCCGAGACTGGCCGAAAGGACCGTCCTGGCATCCATCTTCATCGTGTAGGAGATGTGAGCCATGCTGAGAGCTGAGTTCATCTTTTGAGACATCGTTGAAAATTATTTGCTTGAAAGCATGCATGAAAGAGCAATATTTTAGTATAAATGTCGATATGTATTTTGATTGAGTTCATATGAATGTTTAAACCCAAATATGGGAGGAGAAATTCGGTCCCACCGAGCGTGCCAGAATCTGCAGGGTGTTTTTCGTCACCCCATTGAGATGGGAATACGCGCGCGCTTGTCAGGCGCATTACAGATTCCCCCTGCCTAGGGTAGACTGGGGTTTATTGATTGTGGGGATCCGAATCTCCGGCAGCCGCGGACTAAGCCGCCGTTAATTACCCCTCGCTTTTGGAGCGAGAGAACCTCCGATTGACGGGTCAAATAGGTCATGCGAACTCAGTGTGCAGTGTGCGTTTTAAAGGGGGTTTTGGATATATCGTGGGCCCCGCAGAGTTTTTACGGGGGTCCCGCAACCCGTTAGAATTTTTTTTCTAATAGGGATAGTATCGTGGAGTGTGTGTGTGTGTGTATACACACACACACACACACACACACATATACATGTATATAAGAAGGAGAAAAACCGTCCAAAGGACGCGTGGGGGCCAGCGCCTCACGTGCGTGGCATGCGGGCGCCAGCACGCTGGCACCCCACGTGCTCGACACGTGGGCACGAGCGCGCTGGGTGCTGGCGCCCCACGTGCTCGGCGCGAGCGCGCGAGCGCGCTGGCGCCCCATGTGCTCGGCACGTGGGCTCCAACGCGCTGGGCGCTGGCGCCTCACGTGCTTCGCAAGCGGGTACTGGGTGTCAACAGGAAAAGGGACTTGGTCCCTGCACTGGGAGCTGTGCTCCCGATTTGACTTATGGAGTTGAACTCCTAGAAAGAAAGACTCTTTTTTTATGGAGTTAAACTCCTAGAAGTTTTGATTTGTGGAGTTAAACTCCAAGAAATCTTTGTAAATACTCAAGGGGGCCCCTTTCTTCTCCCTTGAGCCTTGGATCTTTCCGAAAATGGGGTCTTTGGAGATGGGTCTCCTTCTTCCTCCCCTCTGTTAACCGAATCTTGAAGAAAAGGGGATGGGATTTAAAATCTCCCCTTTTTGAGATCTAATGGAAGATCTGAGCTCCACTTTGTGGGTTTTGTGGTGAAAAACTATTTATTTTTGGAAGAAGAAGAGTAAAACTCTTGATTTAATTCAAAAGGGGAAGAAGATTTTAGAATATTGAGGAAGGAGAAGGAGGCAAAAAAACCTTAGAGTTTGAGAGAATGAAAAGTGTATGCTTTATTCATCATCATGTTGCCTTATATAGGCTTACACATTTACATATAGCCCCTTGGGCTTTACAATATGGCATTTTGCCCATCACATGCCTCATGTGTTCATTTCTTTTGCACATAAGCCATGAGCTTTACAAAAATTTGGCTTTATGCCCATTTTGCTTACATTCATGCATAAAAAATTACATCAAAATTATTTATTTCATGATTTTTTATTGCGGCGTGGGGGAGGCCTGCCGCGGTGCTCGACTTGGGCATGGGCCCACTTGCTTGGGCTTGGGACCGTTTACTTAGGGTCGACCTTGACTTTGACTTGGTCAACTGGGGTGTAAATTTTGACCCCAACAAGCATCACTTAATTGTGATCTCAACAAAGAGTAAAATGTGTTACGAAACGGACTTTTAGTTCAGGAATTGGATATCTAGCAGTAAACACTTAAAATAGAATTACCGTAACTCGCAAACCTGAAACCCGACTGATTTGAAACTAATTTTGTTGGATTGCTGTTTAAGTTTACTTTCTACCCCTATTGTATCATTTTACTTAATTACGATTGTACGATTTAATATGATTTTCTGAACTCATAAGGCGCACAGTGATTCATATTGCACATGACTTGATTAGTGGCATAATTCACATACTTATCCGACCGTGACACCTTCAGTGATAGCGAACACTCTTATTAGTTCTTAACGATTATTGCATTTTCGAACGTAAGTGTATCAGATTAGTTGTGTTAAGTACGCCAGTGAAAAGTGAATGATTCGTGAAAGTGAACAGTGCAGTGAAAAGTGAATAAAACAGTATTATTGATGCGTACTTGTGCACAGCTATCCCCATACATATAATTATTAAAACCTTGGGAAAAGGGAAAAATCGAAGTGGAATGGAACTTATATTTAGCGAGGTATTTAATACTTTAGAGAACGATCATTCGATATTAGTGACAGTGATACATGTGGGTATTTGTGCATAGCGGCATGGCTACCAGGGTTATGTCCCAGGCACATTTTTGACCGTTGTATCGGGCATGCACGAGACCCTTACTAAACATGAGAATACATCTACCGATCGATTTCAAATGATTTAGCGACCTACATATTAACCCAGATTACTACCATGATCCATGCCCACTACTGCTATCTGTTTATGTTATTTTATACATTCATTTTAGTGCTTTATACCGCTGTTTTATGCTTCACTATTTACTGTCACATGTTTAGTATTATTATATTATAATATTATGCCGCTCTGATGACATGAGTATGCATGTTCAGAGGAAAAAGTAGACCTGACTTATTTTGAGAAGATCATGAAGATCCAGACTAGTGAACCAGCTGTATCATTTCTCTGATATCACTGGTTAGTTTTCCCTTTTGTTTGTATCCGTTGCGCTCAGTTTTCTTTATATCTGATAGTTCTAGTGACTGCATTTCTCTTTATCCGTGCTGTGTTTTACTGATTACCATGTAATGATAGAAGCCAAAGTATGATTACGGCAGGATTTTTCCTTGACCGTATGAGCATGGCTAGCCTAGTCACTCTTGTATTCCGTATTTTGGGAAGCGGGGTGTAACATGGTTTTGTTGGTATCAGAGCACCAGGTTTAGAATGAGATTACAATTCAGTTTAGGGATCCCTTGGTTCATATCCTATTATATTGACCTTCTCTTTTATATAATCCTTGTCGTCTTATCGTTCGATATCATATGATCGTTGCTTATTTCCTTTTGTTATATGATTCCTTTCTCCGCTTATCTTTCAGCAATATGGCCTCCTCAGACAACCACTCATCGAATATTAGTTCCCATGATCGCACCGATAAGATCCTTAGTGTGCTAACGACCATCGTTGAGTCACAAAAGAAGAAGACCGATCTCCTCGCTAAGGGATAAAAAGCGGTGCAAGAATCCGCAATTACTACTTTAAGTAGATCTACCATTGTCCCTATCGACCCTAAAGGCACACTTGTATCTGCTACTCATGCTAGGGCCGGTACTATTTCATATTTTAGGAGGTTGCGCCTAGCTGTATTCACCAGCATAACAGATCCACTTGAGGCCGAGCAATGGCTAATCAACGTGGAGAATCTTTAGACGGCCGCCCGAGTCCTTAACAAAAACAGAGTGAACGTGATCAAGATCCAGTTGGAAGACGAGGCCCGTACATGGTGATCAGTCGAAGAGAGTAGACTCGACCAACCTATCGGGCGGAGCAAGTTCAGAGAGTGCTTCCTGGACCATTACTTTATGGCCACAGCAAAAGCGGAAATGGATGAGAAGTTCATTACGTTAAAGCAAAATGGATGCTCTATAGACGTCTGATCAGTCATATTTGTTGCACTTTTTTACGGTCATTTTCCCTATTATTATTAATTACTAAAAGGTGTCATTTGTAAGTTAAGAACATATATGGGTTTATTTTTAAAAAGATTATTGTCATATATTTCTTAATTTATAATTAATATAAATAGGGGAATATATGCATATCATATTTAAATAAAATATCCATGAGATTATTATTTAGTAAAATATGCATATTATATCATATCAAATATTCTTAACTAATATTATTAAGATATCATATCATTTAATTGGTTGGAATATTATCTCAAATAAAATAAATGCTACTAACAATTTGATTTGAGATATTATGCAAGTACTATAATAAATCAGTTCAAGTCTGAAATATAAATAGGAGATCCACATCAAATCAATTTACCATACCAAATCTGCCAAATGTTAGGAGCAAATTGAAGAATCTCGCAACAGTAGAGAAAAAGAGATATTTTTAGAATATTTTTATCAGAAGGATCTCCAAATATCGAGAGAGGAAGGTACGAGAAATCCGGAGACACAACCCCATCAGAAGGCGGCGGAACCGCGGCCATTAGGGGCAAGGGGCGGCGGAAGCGCGGTTCATTGGTGGCCTTTGGATAAGAAAATTCAAGGTCTTGATCGTCTTTGCACACATTTCAATATGACGTCTAGGGTTTTAAGTTCCAGAGCGTATAAAAAGGACCGAGAGCAATTAGCATCAATCTATCCACCGATCATCTACCGATCGAGCAATCTAGATATCTCGAGAAAATTAGGGTTTGTAAGTTAGTTTTTCAGTGAGCAATTTCTGTAATGCAATAGTTTATTCAATAAAAAATATATATTTTTTTATCTTAGCTCATTACTTTACGCATTTTAATTTCTGCATTTGCTTTCCGCAATTTAATTTTTTTTTAACTTATGGATTCTATATTCTTCCATCTTTCTTTTACTTCGTTTATCCCAATAAGAGAGTAAATTCTCGCTTGTTATACTTTGTAGGATAAGGTAGTATAATGGATGAACAAAATCATTAACTTCTTTTTAAGTTTTAATTTTTATAAACTTTAGAAAAATAAGTCTTAACCCTCATATCGGGCGTGCTATCAATTCATGATAGTCACGACCACGATTTGAGATTCGTTATACTTATTTTGTTGAGGGCTTGAGATAAATAGGGATCAATGGAAAGACAAGAGTCAGTAGAAGGAAACCCTAATTCCTCCAAGAACCCTAATCCACATTCATCGCTATTTTTCCAGTATTAAATAATTAAAAAATAAAAAGAATTATTTTTAAAACTTCATCCATTAACTATTAAATCCTATAAACCCTACAAGCCCTTCTCTTATAAAATTTTCAAATCTTCCTAGTATAAAAAGATAAAAATCCCACTTTTCTTTGTTAACTCGTCTAAAATAAGAAAGATAGTTCATCATTTCCTTGTGGACGACCCGTACTCACTATCGGCTAGCTATTACGACACCGTTATTGATTACGGTAATTAGAACACATAAAGACTCACTTTTTCGAACCAATCAAATGGCACCGTTGCCGAGGAAACAGTAGTATTGTTTTTCTTGTTATTCGGGTTGATTTATAAAAAAACCAGAAAAAATAAAAATAAAAATAGAAATAAAAAAAACCGCATTTGGTATTTTTAACGATTTTTGTGTGAGTTTTGCGAGAAATCTGAAGTACTTGGAGAGAACCAACAAAGATTCAGAGACTTTCAAGTAGGAGCAGAGGAGCATTGGAGCCCGGTGCCAAATTTTGGAGAGCAGATTGCACCAAACGGCGGCGGAACCGCGGCCCAATAGAGCATTTGGAGGCCGAACCACGGCCATCTTGGGGAGTTAAGCCCCCAAATCTTTCTGGTATAATTTCCTTTTCTTCCTCTTTCCTCTGAAGCTCCAATAAACTTTTTTACCTGCAGGATTCTTTGCAAACATTGCCGCTAAAAAAAAAATCTTTTTGCGTGTTCAACTTGTCATTATCCTGGATTAATCTAGACCCACCCGTACAAACCATTGACAAAGGCCAACAAGGCTATACGACTGTCCTAGATAATCACATCTATCTATGCAACTGACAAGCAATATCTACCTACCGTACACTACGTCTTGACAAAGGCCAACAAACGCAATACGAATACTAGGTACTACTTATCCGAAATGACGGAGGGTTACGACTGGGTTTTTGACGAAGAAACCCGTTAACGTAATGAACTTGATATCGTTGAAGGAACCTGAGCAGTTTTGAAAAGGAGTGGTTTAAGCTCCGCTTTTAAAAAACTTTTAGTTTGAAAAAAACGAGTAATCTACAGTATAGACTTTTGCTCAAGAGATCACTCCCCACGAAGGGACCTCGGCTCTTGCCTCGTGGAATGAGGTGTAGGATATTCACAACCGAATACCACTATGCAAAGCGAAAGAATATAACTGTATTTTTTCGAAATTTGTTCCAACAACATCCTTTTAGGTTTCTTTTCTTGCATTAATCAAAATTAATGCGGTCCCATCATTTAACCTATCACACCAGAAAAGAATGAAAATATGATGTACGTATATACCATCCGCATTCGCCACTGGGCCCCATCATCACCTATTAGGTTACTTAACTAACGACAGAGCGGGGGCTGGACTAGCGCGGGTGCAAAACATATAAAACATCTACTAGTATATAAATAAGTATATATAACATTCGTCCCAAGCATGATAATAAGCAACATCACAGAATCTCATCCAACAATACAGAATGGTGGATAATCTTGGAGTCCCGGATTTCATTTGAGCCGCAAAGAAAACCCGACATTCCCGGTCGTGTGGACTGTGCAAAGAAAACCCGACGTTCCCGGCCTGTGCAATGAAAACTTGGACCCCTACGAGCGTGGAAAGTTACCCGCTAATTCCAGAAGTGAGGCAACCCCAATCAACAAAGTGAATGGGCCACCCAGCACTCTACGGGATCTGATAACTTGAGTGCCCCTCCATGGGTCATCCTATACCCCCTACGAGTGCGGCGAATAGCCCGCCAATTCTAGAACGAAGCCCCCTCCGTTTCAGCGCTATGAGATACGGGCTTGTTGCTTTCTAGAACCCGGCTATTCGTGCACTCCTCCGTGGGGTAATCCTAGTACAGAAAATGAAAATAATATGTACAATGGTGACATCGACCTCAACCCGGTTATGCACCAAACAAATAATTTACAACCTGGCAAAGACGGCAGTCCACTTGTCGGACGCTCGCCCCGCAAAATGAATATATAAATGAATCTTTAACTGTACCACTAACATTGCACCATAAGCTATCCACCACGACTATCCAACCACAACCACAACACAAACACAAAACATCAACGTGAATGTTATGTTTGCAAACTCGTCTAAAAGAACATATAGCAATTAGATGAGTTATACCGATCGAATGACATTCACGGTAGAAGTGAATGTACTATAAACTATTAAACAATGTCAAATATAACGACTTCGAAATACTCCGAATTGCCCCAAACTCAAAGATAACAGAATATCCATCCTGGGCAAAAATAAACAACACCTGAAACCTAAAATTCAAGAGACAAGAACACGGACCAAAACCTATCTCGATCCTACCCAAGAAAACCTGTGGGGCCGGTTTTTATCATGTTTTGGCCGACCAAAAATAGGTAGAATCGTCTCGATTGTGGTCAGTGTTCATTCCACAATGAAAAGAGCACTCTGCAATTGTTTAAAAAAAATTTGGAGCCTCTGAAAAAATCGACAGAAACTTGAAGTTTGGTTTCAATGTTTTGGAGTTGTTTCGATTTCATTATTTTAACATTGTTTAAACTTGCTTGTATAGGGTTTATGGGCTATCTCTGATACCATGAAAGGTTACGCTAGCATCCCGGCCAACTTCCGTGGCCAAATGCGGAACAAAATTTTTTCTACGAATTAAAACTTGGCGCTAGAATAACCTTAAACCAGATCTACCATAAACATAACCAACAATAAAGATGCTATCCACTATGAAAAGAGTTATACCAAGAGGCTCAAGTCCTTCAGGTCTTCACTCCTCTCTTTTAGTGTGCTCCTAGTGGCCTCCATGATCGAGCTTGATAGTCGGCTCCTTGCGTCAAAGATGATCCACCCGAGAGTGTCTACTTTGGGCTCCTACCTTTAAACTAAGGTAACTAGGTTACTTGGTTTGCTAATCTAAGTAACTTAGGTGATGTTGAGAGTGATAATGGAATGTTTTGTCTTAAGAACCCTAGGTTTCTCAACATATGAGACTATTAGAGTTTGAGGTGGAAGAAGAGAAGCTTGGAGGAGATGAGAGTGTTGTAGAGAGCAACTCAAGAAAACTTAAGTGAAGAATGGCTAAGAATTTTTACTAATAAAGCAAGCATGCCAAGATAATAATAAAATATTATCTCCACTAAAAAATATCTAGATATTTTGTGCAAAATATCTAGATGCTACATTGCCTCAATAGTAACTCATAACTCATCAAGTGAGTTAACAAGTAGCCATGGTTCACTTAAGAAAAGTCAACACCTCATACATCCACCTCATTAACCATTTAACTAAATGGTTAAAACAAATAATGAGGTTTCTTCTTCTAAAAGCACTCTTGTAACAAATTACAAGAGTACTCCTCACCGTATATACATACCCGCATCCGTATTCTGAAAAATACGAATACAAAAGAGACAAAAATAATCCAACAATATAATACTAGGATCTTGCTTAAACCAAAGCCTTCTAGTATTATCCGCTCGAACATCATGCGTGCACAAGTACACGTATGTGATCGAACCCTGCCGTAAAACTATACGGCCTCTACATCGTTTCGTCCTAAGCAGAGAAACCTTCTGTGTGGGACTCTAAAGACTCGACAGTACGCCGACAGTGCGTTACTGGATAAATCCATAACCACAAGTACGTCAGCGGCACTAGCTGTATGTAATGGCTATCCGGGTACCTGTTGAAAAGGAAAGCCGACGAGCAAACTCATCCTGATCCCAACTGAGCCTATCCGTGACAATCTCCGTATGTCCAGTCTCTTCGTCTAAGAGTATTGCATACCGGGTCTAGAGGGTGGTAAACGTCAGACCCTAAAAACCCAATAATTCGTGCTGCTGCGGCTTATGACCAATCCGAGAAACTACTGATCAACCTATCAGTAAATCCCAACTGCCTTGACCAAGGTCTTATGGTCCTAGCCAATCGAACACAGTGCGATATCAAGTCCCAATACCGGGAGAGACTAATCTCTGACAATCACTCACTGCCTCCATGTGGCTCGGGACTGTACCCAACTATTACCTATTTGCACGACTCAGTAGAGCCGTGGTAAGGTAGTGATCAAAGCACAGTAGGAACTCACACGAGACAAATGACGATCTCAGGTCCAAAGACTAACCTGTACACATGTCACAAGAGAACCGCTATCTGACGATGGGTATAATACAATCTAGAGGTTCTCAGCGAGTCCATCCAGTGTACTCACCCCCAGTGAGTACCCGTATACAATCTTAAGTGATCACACCAATGGTTGTGGGACCAACCACCGCCCCTCGTCAGGGTCTCGAAACGTAGACACAAGTCTACTTTGGAGTATCAATGCCCGATCTCGATACTCTTACGACTTGGGACTTTTAAGGATGTGCTTATAGACCACCCAGCTCCTACAAGTATGATCTCCATCATAACACTGGTAGTCAAGCAAGATCCTACGGGCTTTATCAACATGTGGTCGACATATATGACATATGCACATATTAAGATTAAGAAAAATCATAATAGTATACCACTGTATCGAGTCTTTATCAATATGTGCAAACTGGATAAAACATCAATAGAAATAAATACACATATCCTGATAAAGACAAGTCAAATAATATACTATATACTGAGCAAGAATGTCCTGTACATACATATCCCCAGCATCCATATGTATACATATACAATACTGGCCTCTAGGGCATACATATCCAACAAAAAATAAGTCTTATTAATCTCGATTATAGGAGTTCAACATGTTGCAATAGGTTCTCGCACTAAGAGAGGGACGACTATTCCTACAGTGTCTTGTGGGGACAACTGCCTGAGTTTTTTTGGCCTCGAGTTCCTCCTCACTCGCAGTTTCGTCATTCGACTCATTCTCGGCAGGAGCCTCGTTTCAGATTCCCCCTCTATAGGGTCTTCTTCTTCTGCAGGAGCCTCCCCATCAGGATCATATTCCATAGGATTCTCTTCCTTCGCAGGAGACTTTTTTCTGGACCCTCCTCTATATGCTCCTCTTTCATAGGATCTTCTTCTTCATCTTCGGAGTTATTGGCCATCATAGGCTCCGGAGTTGCAGCATCGACTTCTTCATCTCCCGAGTCGCTGTCAGAAATAACCGCCTGAAAGTCTACGACTTTGTCGTCTGAATACCCAAATGTAGCTTCAAAAGTGATGTCTGACATGTTGTCCTCATCCAAAAGATTTTCCATGACCTGAAAAGAAAGGCCATGGTCAGGATACAGAATTTCAAGGAAAGGACAAGAAACATAGAAAAATTATGAAATCGATATAAATGGATGAGATTCATAAATATAATAAGTCAGTTAACGGTTTCATTTTAGTACATTGAGGACATGCATGCACCACCACTAAAATCTGTCACACCCCGCTTCCCAAAAGAAGGTGAAGGATGACGTGGCATGGTCCGCAACCTAACTGTATTGAAAGTGGTCTATTCAATATAGTTACGTTAACCATATGAATATCTATAACATGCATGGTATGTACCAAAACCAAATAATAAAAGCGGAAGGCAGTTATTTCTATTAACCAAACTTTATTACATCCCAAAGGAAAGAGTAAAATAAACTAAACGGTTTAATTACATCGAAGAAGAAGCAACAGCTCTAAACATGTGGGCAACAAACAAAAATAAAACTAGCTAAGCTTCCATCGTTAAGTCCGCATAATCTTCATTAGTTGGCTCCACACCTTGATTCTCGTCATAATACTCATTCTCATCTAACGTGCATTTCAGAGATAGAGAAAAGGAAAGTCCGTCTGCGAGTTACACTCAAGTAGGATTGCCTCATAAGAAAGTAAATGTACAAAAACGAGCAAATGTATATAGGTATGAGGATATGAGGTGTACGGAAATAAAGAGTATGAGGAATGAGGTATATGCGAATAAGAGTATGTTGTATGAGATATATGTGAATAAGAGTATATTGTATGAGATATATGTTAGGTAAAAGTTTGCATTAATTTGTTAAATAAGGGTCCGGATACTCGTGATTATTCCGTTATGGCCATGGAACAACAACTGGGAAAGTGAAATGTACAGTTTCACCTCCCAGGATTATGATTGAGTAGTAGGGGAATTCGAGTTTCGCATCTTCTTGCCTAATAAAACTACCCATCCCTGTTATTCAGTGTAAAGGTTTTGACGAATTAGAGTTGGTGCGTATATCATCTAGGCATGGAATTTCCACATTGTATGTCATCCACAAATTGGATTATTTGCCCTCAAACTAGGGTTAGTATTCGCCCGAATATCGGGTTAGTATTCTCCCGGAGAACGGGTTAGTATTCGCCCAAAGACCGGGTTAGTATTCGTCCGAATATCGGGTTACTAGTCGTCCACATATTGGATTGTTCACCCTGCCTGTAAGGATCTTCATTTATAAGTATTTCATACCTAGGTTCGTGCATTCTAACCCTAACCGTATCATGTGTCATGTATGTTGTAACTTGTATTTAAATAATTGATGTCATTTAATATGGTCTTCCACAACCACCCATTTTATCTTGTCATCTTTTAAAATCTGTAAGGTGCATCATAATGTTTTATAACACGCTTAGTTAATAAAGATCATGGCATTTAATGGTAGTCTTTGTTTATAAGAAACCATGATATTTTAGAGTAATTATAATTTTGGGAAAACCCATGGTATTTTAATGAAAATATCTTTTTAATGAAGGATGATGGTATTTATTTGAAATTATCTTTTAATAAAGTTTTAGGTATTCTCTTTGGAAAATATCATTTATAAAAGTTATGGTTTTTACTGAAAATAGCCTTTTAGTAAAGATCAAAGTATTTAAATGAAATTATATCTTTTTAGGATGGATTAAAGTATTTTATGGTAAATAATAATTTATAAAGTTTGTGGTTTTTATTTGGAGGTAACATTTTAGAAATACGTCCGTGTTGGCAACAGCTGCATATGAGCGGCAGAATTTATGTTATTTTCAGGGACGATTGTCTATCAACCACGGGGTATTTACGTAAAACATTATCCTATTTAAATAAGGATATTTTAATTAAAAGTGGTATTCTATAAGAACAACTCCATGTTGACAACCGCTGCATATGGACGGCAGAATTTGTGTTCTTTTCATAGACGATTATCTAGTAACTTTGAGGTGTTTCATGTAAAATATTACCTTATTAGGGTATCTTATTAAATCTTAGTAAATAGGTTAAGAAAAATTAATATAAAAATATTCTCTTCTAAGTGAAAGAGGGTTAAGTTGGAAACCATAATATAATTAATATTACTCCGTTCAAAAAGTAAAAGGATTTTAATGAAACTAAAATAATTAATGGATAAGGGTAAAAATAAAATATCATTTTAATGTGCCCAAAGTATTTGATTCACAAAGCCCTATATCATATGGGTACTTTAATTTAAATATAACATATTAATAAAAGGAAGGTATTTTTGTGGAAGTAACCCATTTTGAGATCGTACAGTATGTGCGATATGTTATCAAAAATAACCAATATGGTATTAGAAAGTATATGTGATGTGCCAACTTAACTGATAAATGACATCATAAATTTTTTATTGTAGGTATGCGTGTGAGCATGAGGAATAGGTCATTATCCCGTGAGGTCAACATCAAGTCTAGATTCTTTCATTAAAATAATACCGTAACATAATATGCATGAAGGGTTTAGCAACGTAATAAAATGGGTTGCAAGATTATTATCATGTCTAAGAAATTCTAATTGAAGAAGATGATATATCAAGTGATGAGAAGCGGATCCTACCTTTGTTTTGAGATGCTAATCGATAGATCGAAAGCGTAGCTTTGTACTACAACCTTAATAACTCCACGCTCAGATTTTTCCTCGATAATTGGGTGGAACCACGGCGTCGGCATCATCGATACGAAGGTCTAGGTATTTTTTCCCAGAATTTTCGGAGTTCTGTGGTGTGAGAAAATGGAGTTTGAAGGTATCTATTTATAGGGTATTTCTCCCAACAATAAAATCAAAAAAATCCGGTCAAATCCCCTAAAATCCTTCCCCCCCCAAATGATTTCCAGTCCTCACCCGATAATTAGCTGCCGCCGACTTGAATCGTGGCCGTTGGATCTAAATCCAACGGCCCACGAGCCCCCGCCTCTGGCTATGTGGCCACAAGGATTGGGCTTATGCGCGATCCTGGTGGATTTAGATCCAACGGTCCCCACCCTCATGGGCAACCGCGTGCGATCCTAGACCATTGAATTCGAGATCCAACGGTCCAGATTAAAGGATGTTTAATTATATATATATATATATATATATATATATATATATATATATATATATATTAAATCTAAACTGTTTATTTTATAAAACCGAATTTGTTTTCAAAAATTTGTTAAAAATAGTTTAAAATACGGAAAAATTTCAGAAAAATATATTTTATTGTTATCTTCAGTATAAAAATGATTTTGGTTAAAACTAAATAATATTTCCGTATATATGATATTTGTTAGTTATTATAATTATTTAAAAATCTATTTTATCCTTGAAAATATTTTAAATGCTTATAAAAATATGAAATTTATTTTAAGGTATTATAAAATTTTATTAGAACGGTTTAAAGCCCAGAAAAATATAAATAGATTTTAGAAAATTGTTTTAATTATTTTTCAATGTTTAAAAATATTACTCACCTTACTTTTAAAAATAAAATCATTAAGATAAAATATTTTTACATCAAGTAAATACGCAAATAAATACTTGGTACTAATTAAAAGACCTTTTATTGGGTATTTGAAAACACGGTCGTTACAATAAATATGGTCTGTATTCATCAAGAAATGAACATGATGGTCATCCACATGCAAGCCTTTGTTGATACTCAAGACATTATAAGCAGATTTGATCTTTAATAGGCTTGTTCTTTTATTTAAAAAATATCCAAGATAGTTGCTTGCAATATCTAACCACTTATCTGTAACATCTAAGCAGTTGCATATAAGCTCTAACAAAATTGCTTGTAACTTCTAGACAGTTGTCTATAATATCTAAAAAGTTGCCTGTAACATCTAAGAAATTGCATGCCCTATTATATAAGAAGAGTTATTATAGTATCTAATAAGTTGCATGTAATATCTACATAGATGCAATTAATAATATGTTACATAATAGCTTTCTATGTAATAGTTAACACGCATCATCGTCTTCCGCTCCAGCAATTTCGTATGACTGAGTACTTAGAGTCAAGCTTACCACCTGTGAGGTAAGATGATCAAATAATGAGTAGCAATATCCCGATTTCCTGTAACTTCTAAGGCCCTGTTTGGGTATGGGTTAGGATAATTATAGTTTATTTTAAAGCGGAGATAGCGGATGCAAACTATGGTTTGCAAGCCTCAAACTGTAAAAATGGAGTTCAGAAAACTTTAACTAGATTGAAGTTTAAGGAACTACAGCTTTCTTACTTTTAAAGATGAGATAATTGTAGTTATATCAACTCCAAAATGAGCCCTAAACAAGGCAAAGTTAGAAATTTTGTAGTTAAGTCTTGCTAACTTTATGAAACTACAGGAAAACTCAACTCCATTCCCAAACAAGGCCTAAACGGTTGCTTGTAATATCTAACAACTCACCGATAACTTATAAGCAGCAGTCTGTAATATCTAAACACTTGTTTGTAACATTAAGAATTTGCCTGTAACTTCTAAGCAATTGCTTGTAATATCTAAACAGTTGCAATTTTGTAGTTAAGTCCTGCTAAACAGCTGCATATAACATTTAAACAGCTGCATGTGCGTATCCTATCAACAAGGTAATGCATAATACAATCCATAGTATCGGCCAATATAATAAAAGTATATACATTCAAACATCAACAAAAATATTCACATAACACAATCCACAGTATCGGCCAACACCGACGAAATAAAACTAAATACGTCAACAAATTTTTTTTGTCATTCACTACACAATTCATAATATCGGTCAATATCGGCAAAATAAAACTAAATACATCAACAATTTTTTGTCATTCACAACACATTCCATAATATGGGCCAATATCGGCAAAACAAATTTAAACATTCAAACAATTTTTGGTCATACATAAAACAATTTACAGTATTGGTCAATATCGGCGAAATAAAAACGGATCAATACATACATGAATAAACTTACAAAATGTTTAAAATCGAATCAACAAATATCAAGAATCTTGTTGTTCCTTCGGCGGCGGCGGCAGAATTTGCGTAGCTTTTATCAGCCACCGGTGCAACGAAGCTTTTCCCCAATCAAGGCCTTCATGCATAAGTACAGGAACACTTCACAATCCACAAACTGTAATTTCATAAATCAAGAAATAAAATAAAACCAATTTATTTATACTACAAATTCCAATTGCTATATTCATCATAAAGGGAATTAAAGCAAATGCATCACAAATTAAAACCCAAAGTGAAAAAGGATACTCTTTTATGTTTGGATCTTGAAAGAGAATTCCTCAAATTCGATAACCCTGCAACTTCAAATTTCTATTAAGACTCTATATAAAAGTCGATTATCTATAACACCAATACTAATCAAATACCCATTAACTTATACTCCAAATGGAATTATAACAAATGCGTTGCAAATCAACACTCAGAGTCTTAAAAAGGCGCAATTTTGTTTTACAACATACCTTAAACCTTGTGAATTTAGTATTCAAGTTCTTGACATGATCATCATCCCAGCTGTCAAAATTCCCACCATCACTCTTGAAGAGAGAAACACTCCTGCTTCCAATGCTCAATTGCACTAATGTCTTCTCCTGAACACCCAATCCTCCCATTCCTTCAAGACCCAAATCCCCATTTGTTCGAATCATCACAAAATAAGCTTAAAGAATCAATTTTGATAATGCACATGATCACATTTTGATGTTCATTAATAAAAGAGGAAATTTTTATTTTTATGCCTGAAAATGCCCTGATGAGTTTCTCACATTCCTCTACAATGAGATGAGCCATTTCTTTAATTCTATCACTTTTCTTTGTGTTTGATTTTTCTGAGGAATGGGTTTGAATTGAGGCAATGCAAATGGATGGGCCTTTTATAATTTGTGGGCACAAGGATGCTGGCGGAGACAAAGGGGTCGGTGAGTTCGACATGACAGGGATGCTGGCGGAGGCGGGACGCGGAGAAGGGGAAAATTTGGTGCTCGGGATGGTGCAATTATGGGGCGACTCAATGGATCAGCGACGAGGGTGAGAGAGAGAGAGAGATGGCGAGGATCGTCGACGGTGGAGGATCCTCGACGGTGGAGTCAGCAAGGATCGACGATGGAACGCCGGCCAGGATCGTCACGGCGAAGGCGGCGGCGAGGAGGAGGTGAGAGAGAGGAGGGTTCACAAATAATCTATGATAAAATGATTCAAAAATTACATAAAATCATCAATTAAACTTCATTGAAAGTTCAATCAAGCCAAACAAAAACAAAAACAAAAAAAGGCCTATTGTATTAGCTGCTTCTTAAAACAAATTTATAACCAATTATTTGACTAAAGCTATGCAACATCATAAGCCCTAAATTTCACGCAATCGGATCATCACCACATCAAAATCCAAATTTTAAATCTAAAATCAATTCACAGCCCTAACCCAAAGATCCCAAACAACAAAATCCAAAAAAAGAAATCAAAAGAAAGTAACCTGCTCCGAGTGACATCATAAATTTGGCCCATTATGGCCATCAGTAAGGGCTTCTTGGGATCGGACCCATCGTAAATCCTAAGCTCCTCCTCGGTGACCTCGCCAAGCTGCACATGCGGCGACAGTGGCTCCATCTGCTCGAACTTGTGGCCGGCGGAAATAGGAGAAGGTGACGGGGACGGGGTCAAAGAAGGACAAGTCAGTGGGGTTGTGGAGGAGGGAGCGGCGCCATGGTCTTAGCTACTTGGCCAGTGAAGAGCATGAGATCGAAGGAAGATGAGAGATGGCTGTGGGAGTTGTCGACAACGATGACGGGTACAGAAGAGGTGAAAGAGCTTGAGAAGTAAATTGACTGAAGGGAAGGGTAATTTGGTAACTCCATCTAATTAAGAATACCATGCCTGTTTCAAATACAGCGCAGGGTTTTCTCCCAAATATTTATGAACAGTCGGCACTTCCCACCGTTTTGAAAATACCAGGGGCTTTTTGACGACTCCTCAGTGGGCCGGGGGCTTTTTGACAATTTGCCCTAACTTATTTTATGATAGAATTGAAATCATCAAAGCCCATTACTAATATGGCAAGGCTTAGGCTAAAGAAAGAAGTACTGACCCAAACTCCGAATTCTAGGTATATTTTTTGCTGTTTACTAACAATAGCGCTTTTTGGTGTGCGCTCAAAATTTTTTTAGAAACAATCAACATACAAACAACATATTCAGTGCTTTTATTTTAATTTCTAATGATTCAAAAAAAAAAAAAAAGAATAGAAAAAAAATAGACCTTGATATTCCGCAAAAACACCCGCCTTCTACAATACAACAAGAAATATTAAAATATATAATTCAAATAAAAAAGGAATAACATAAAATATCAAGTCTGAACTTTACATATTAGCTTAATCTAGAACTCTCTATTCAAATAATACACTATTTTGACTTAATATGGAGTGGAGAGAAGGATGGGTACTTTATCCAGCGATACCAAAGAAATTTGGAATTCGGATAGCATGTCTGAGTTTTATGGCTGTATGAAATCTAAAGGTCTAAAATTTGCAGCTAGGTGATGTTCATGTATGATGAAAGGGTGGATTTCATAATTGCTTAGATTGCGACTAACTTTATCTGGGCAGAGACTCAAAGATTAGGGGTGCTAATTGAACCGACCAGCTCGGATTAGGAAGAGCTCATTCGAGTTCTGTTCGTTAATAAATAAGCCAAACTTGAGCTAAAAATTAGGCTTTTTAAGTTAACGGCCAGAACTCGAGCTGGCCCTAGCTCGTTCATTTATAGCTCAAGTTCGGTTCGTTTATATAACATTATATTTTTTATATACTTTGGATAACAGTCAATATCCAATACATAAATATCAATCCAAGAAGTCATACCTTTAGTGAAATCATACCAAAATGCACTGGATCTTCTTTCTTTTTATCTTGATGATGTTTTGGAAATATTGGTAAATGACCTATATTCAAACCGAACTTACAAAAACTCTATATGCAGGCTTATTTGTTTATTTATTAGCTTGGTTCATTATGTACTTGATCCCTTAACTACCCAAGCTTGAGCATAACATTATGCTTTGACATTAATACTGGACTTCCACTATAAATAATAATATTTATATCTATAAATATTCGATAATTTTTTATCCATGCGTTAACTTTGGGGTCAAAGTTTGGTATTTAGAAGACATGGAAACAAATCAACTTGCGCCGAATATAACAAGAAGTATGAACAATTTTGAGAAATTGCACTTTAACTTCTGTGTCAAAGCGAAAGGCCATCATATTATCTTGTGGTTATGTGGTTAAGGCACGTGTGATTTGTATTCAAAAATATCAAATGAAAGTGAAGTGTCAGCTTTGTTTATTTCTCTCTGCTCAACCTCCTGTGACCCTATATATATCATGGCTGCCATCATGCACCACTCCATTATATTATACTATAATGTACCCCCGCTTTAAAACAGATGGGATCGAAATTCTTTCAATGAAAATAAAAATCAAAAGGCCGAAAAGCTGAAAATTATAAAAATAACTTAAATAATACGACTTTTAACTATTATTTTACTTACACTGCTATTCATGATTCTTATTTCTGTGTAATCTAAAAATTTGGCATGAATGGCACATTAACCGTTGCTGGTAAAATTTTTGAAAAGACAAAAAAATTCACATTTGACTTGAATGATTGTAGTATATATATTGGGTCCTTTTTTTATATATATATTCTTATAATCAGTACAAACTCAAAAATGTGCCTAAAATTTAATTTCCCATTTAGTATGTAATATCATATACATACAAGTAGCCATAGCTTAAGATTTTTCTTTGTCGTTATAAAAAACGACCAAATTCGATTTCATATTAATATCCAAGTACCCATATTTTAAACTTCGATACTGAATGAAAAAATGATTGATCCGAGTTATGTATCGATGTTGTGACTCAATGTAAGGTTTGATACTGCAAATTTATGTAAATTATTTATTTAAAATATATTTAGATAGAATCTACCTTAGATACTTTATTTTAATGAATGCTAAAGACGGTTGTTTTTACTACATCTTTAGCAGAAAGGACTTCAGGTATCGTTCATTATAACATGCTATATATCAAATTGTGAAAAAAAAAAACTAAATTAAATTTGCTTGTAAAATTAATCATCAATAATTTCATTTTTTAATCAAAAAATTTGAACATCTTACCTAGATTAAAGAAGTGGGCCACAGAAAAAATTCTTTAAATAATTTCGGAAACTGAAAAAGCATATGAATCTTTATTGTGCTCGGAAGCAATTTAATTTCTTCAAGATAGTTAAATGAAAATAGAAGAATCAGATCACATACAGCATTAACAATATTTTTCTATTTTGCTGTTAGAATTCATATAACTACCAAAATAATCTTTACTCAACATAAAATTAAAATTTAAAATGAATGATCAAATTCAAACATAAGGGTATTTTGGGAATTTAGAAAAAAAATAGTGTTTTGGGAGAAAGGGTATTTTGGGAATTTAAATAGATAGAGTTTTGGGACAGATAGTGTTTTGGGAATTTCAAAAATATAGTGGTTTGGGAGAAGTAATAGATAGATAGTGTTTTGGGAGAAAGGGTATTTTGGAGATTTAGAAAAATAATGTTTTGGGAGAATATTCCATTTTGGCGGAATATTCTTCCAAAAACCATTCTTTATGGTACAGTAGCAAAGTAACACTACATCACATCACAAACTAGACTCATGGTTCTGAGACGTTATCTTCAATCAATTTTATTACGAGGGAAAATTATTTTTGGGCCCAATTTGGAGAAGGGATTTATGTTTATACCCAAAATTATCAAAAAACCCAAAATATGTTATTGAAATGCTTTTAACACCATATCTCTATGTATTTTGATTTGCATACATATTTACGTATACATTATCAATAATACCGTCTTAAGATTCTAAATAAATATTAGAATGTGAGATCGATTCGATACACGAAAATTTCATAAGATTACGCCTTCTTATTTCCTCCATTTTGCCAGCCCTAATATCTTTTCTCACCCATCTTCTTAATCAATCCTCAAAGAAAACAATTCTCAAGTGTCATATTTTTTATTTTCAAGATAAAAGAAGTCATTTTAACTTATCAGAACATATTAGTACTTCATATCTATGTTATTATTCCGAAGCGATTGAGTTTAGTGGCCTCAAATTCCAACTATGAAAGCCAATGTTGAGATTAGGGTTACTGTGGAGAAATTCTATTTGAGAATGGAGATTAGATTTAGGAAACAAACCTTAATCCACATTTAATTTTTCCTATTGAAGCTCAAAGAGAAGATATCCTTTCATGATTGGAAGAAATTGTGAAGGAGAAGAAAACAAGCATGAGATCTTCCATTTATCATTTGTATGTTTTTAAAAATACTTTATCATCTCTGCTATTATAACTACAATTCTGCAATTCTTAGGGTAGTTGCAGGTAAGATTTCATATCCATATATCTTTACTATTATAACTACAATTCTTCGGTAGTTGCCATTAGAATTTCAAAATGGGACTAACATGCAACATATGGATGTAAAAGAAAAAAGAAAATATACAAACAAATAAAATAGAATTAGGAACTATCTAGATTAGGCAAAGGTTACACCAATTTCCATGAGTTTTTGATAATATTTGATCGCTTGTGGAAAATATTCAATTACCATTAAACCATCAAATTTACAACCTCTAGTGTGCACGTGAATGAAGTATTGAAATCACATAATTTTTTGTGTGGGCATGTAACGCATGACGGAAATGCAAAAGGGCCAAGGATAAATCTCATGCAAACTATCAATATAAGCATGCATATAAAGAGATCCGACGGTATTTATGATTGATAAATTAAATAAAAATGACCTGTCAATTATTTTTGCAATTGAACTATCAATTTTAAATATTTGATTTCTGCCATCCAAAAGTGTAAATCAACGTAACGGTGACGCTGAGATCACGAATATTATATTTCAGAACTTGAAATCAGATAATCCTAGATCCAAATATTATCAGAGGCATCAATATTAAACCATAAATCCAAGTGAATAAACCGGAGCTAAAAGAATCTTGAGAAATTAATGTCACACCTTTACCGATGCTTTCCACTTTCTTCTCAAATGTGAGTGTTAATGCTGTTGATTTCTGAAAAAACTCAGTTTAGACCCAATATAATGATACTTCATCCAAAAAATTCCAAACCTTATAATGGAATGTCTCATTTTATATTTTATACCCTGTGCATCCCGTAATTTTTTCGATATGGGACTATATTTCCATATTCTTAACACTCTCCCTCACGTGCAACGTGGACAAACTCCACTAACAAGGACTTCAACCTCTAGATAACACCACAATATCTCAACCAAACGGATACAATCACTCCGCAATGTGGGAATATAGTGCCACATCCGCAACAACTTTAGCCTAACAACTAAAAACATTAGATTTTCTTTACTTAAATCCCGCTGCCCTACTGTATTGATGTGTTGACTTATCTCGTCATATTCAATTGGATTCACTTGAAAGTAAGAAGTGATGATTAAGAATGAATCAATTGCAATACTTTTTTCAGATGGATTATCGGCAAGCCACGACACTTCGTCGAGTGACCCAACACATGGTGCCACAAAAAATTCTAAGCTTAAATGGCTATCCTTAAAAGTAAGCTTTGGAGTCTCCATAGGAAGCTAGTCACTAAAAGAAATGTGTGAAGTGTTAAAAAACTCTATGTTGTTAGACTCGATCGAAACACTATGAACCTCTATAACATGATCTGTAGACTCTTCAATACTCTCTAAAACTGGCTCTACGGGCTTACATAAAGGCATCGTCTTAGGTGGTGAAAAATGCGTCGAAACAATTGGTTTCTTTAATGGCATTAACACACAACATTAAGACATGGTCCAATCAAGCTTTGATTAAAAATTGACACAGGACGGGAATGCAAGGACCAGTGGACATGTGTGTATAGATGCAAATGACCAAACGAACTGTTGAGTTGTGTATACTGTATATACACTATTGGGCCTTTGGGCCATCAATGTATTCTGTTCACACCTTAAGGGTGAAACTCTAACCCTAACACTATAAATAGTGCTAGTATTGTATATTGTAAGGTTAATCAATCACCAAGGATATTTCCTTTATATTTTTGTTTTCTCATTCATAACAAATATATATTGTATTTGTAACTGTTAGTAAACGTTCGTGCCCGTGCTACTAACTTGCAGCTAAGGCGGAATACAAAACAATTTTTTTAAAAACAAGAGCACGAACTATTACGGCCTAGAATCAATTCCAAATACTAAATTAGTAAACCAAGAAGGAGTTTAGCTACTCGGTTAATAATTACAACCTTTGTACTCATGTCCTTCGTCTTCATATCTACTTCTTACGCTCCTAAATCGTCGAGAACGAGCTTGGAAGTCGGTCTTTTTCGTTGAAGATGATCCACCCGAAAGAACTCTAACCTAGGCTCTAGCTTCACACTAAAAACCAAGTGAAGCAATTAGGGAACAAAACTTGCTAAGAATTTATCACTAGGATATAGTACCGGTTAATCTCTATGTTTTCTCTCTTTTCTTTCTCCTTTCTCAAGTTTCAAAAAATCAAGACAGGAAGAAGAAGAAGCAAAGGGTGAATATGAAGAAAATTAAGTATGGCCCTCAAAAACTATTCTTCTTATTTCATTTTTCTTTTTATATCTTTTATGAATGGTGTGGATGGAATTGTGACTCACAATGGTAAGTCACAAGTCCCACCATTCTTGTCACGCTCCGCTTCCCGGTGTACGGCGAAGGGGACGCGATTAGGCCGCTACGTATTTACTCTGAAGTAAATACGCTAAGCGTATCTAAACAATATAAGAATAAATGCACAAGAGACAAGATATAATAAAACAACAACTTTATTTATTAACATTCTTTTTGTACAATGCATGGAAAAATAAATACATCTGAATGAAAGCAATACTTAAACAATGGCATAACAGAAAATTAAAAATACTGAAATGAAAGTGTACAATGTAGCTAGAGCTCTGGATCGTAAGCAAGCTGGTCCAAGTCTTCGCTGGTAGGCTCGATCTCTGGAAGATCCGAATAACCTGACGACATTCAAAGAAGAAAGAAAGAGAATGTCGTCAGCGAACAAATCGCTCGGTAAGTCCCAAAGATAAGGGAGAAATAGAATAGACACAGGGAGAAAGTAGCTTTTAAAGTTCTATTATATTGTTTTAGTGTTAACGCTGTTGTTTGTAGCTTGATACAGAAGGATACCAGTGTATACGAGAGGAGTCTCTATATGCCAGAGACTAGAGGCAAGTGTAGTACAAGGAACCGTTTATGCCACGGTACAACAGCAACTGGATTCAGGTTAGGTGTATTAAATCTTACTGTCTCATTCCATTTCAAACACCTTCCGTACCAATCTACCCCTTAAACCCCATGAAGTATTGATTGTATTGTTTGTATTGTAACTTGTATTGTGAATTGTAATATAGTTTGTATAATTGGATGACTTGCCGAAACCATGATATCAGTAAATGGATGTAACTGGAGAATCATGGATATAACTGGAGAATCATGTAAATGGAAGTATATTTATGGTTCGGTTCAGTCAATATAGATTGAATATATGTATTCATGGATTCATGTTGAATTGTACATTGTAGATTGTACTTGAATCATATTCAAATCAGATTATTAATGAGAAGACTCAGTCTGAGTCAGACAATCACTACTACAAATAGGGGTTGCCCCTACGGATTTATCCGTAGGAGCAAACCACCGCCCCTACGAATATATCCGTAGGGGCAATAAATTACCCTGTAGGTGCAAACGCCGTAGGTGTAAGTCTTAGCCTTGAACATGCCCCTACGGTCAAAAACTTGCCCCTACGGAGTAATGTGTAGGTCCAGTTATCCCTACGGATTAGGCTGTAGGTAGGGACAAAAAATTTATTTAATTTATCGGTTTATAAAATAAATTAGGTATCCCTACGGACTTATCCGTAGGGCCAAATAGTTGCCCCTACGGATAAGTGCGTAGGTCCGGATGTGTAGGGACAAAATATCAGGTATTCTGATATTTTGTCCCTACGGATACCTGTGTAGGGGCATTTGTTTGCCCCTACGGATATATCCGTAGGGACAAGTTTAACCCCTATTACTGAGATCATAGGGGCAAAATATCAGGTATCCTGATATTTTTCCTCTACGGATAAATCTGTCGAGGCAAAGAAGGTCCTTACGGATTAATCCGTAGGGATAATGTTGGGCCTTACGGATTAATCCGTAGGTACATATTATCATGTTTTTTTTTAAAAAAAGGGGCTGCCTATTTTTTTCTCGCCCTGTGCACAATAATATATACATCATATATAAAATTAATCAACACGCAGAATATATATCAAAGTATTCATAATCACATCTCACGCATAATATACAAAAGAAATCAACAAGCAGAATATGATATCAATATAAACACGCAAACACCACCAATATCAATATCGTCCAAAATATAGTACAATATGTATCATATAAATAAATACATGTTTAAAATATAAGAATCAAAAAGCTACCCTAGCTCGGTCCAGCTCCACCTCTGATAAATGCCATAATCTGGCGCGCATGCTCCTCGGATATACCCTGAGTCAATAAATCATGCAATGCGGAGTGTGCGGGAGTCTGAGCGGGCTGTGGAGCTGTAGGAGTGGTCTGCGCAACCGCCGCCGAGGTAGTGGCTTGCGAAGCCGCAGCTGCGGGAGTCTGAGCGGGCAGTGGAGCTATTGTTAGTGTATATGCCCTAGAGGCCATTACTGTATCATACTAGTTTGTATATTACTTGATGGAAGCTTGGGATATTCACAGTTGTATATACAATCTTGCTCAAAATGGTAGTATGCTACTTAGTTTGTCTCTGCTTTAATATGTGCATGTGTTTCTTTTAGCATATCGCTGATATACATATTAGTAGAGCCCTTAGGATCTTTGCTTGATTACCAGCGTTGTGATGACGCTCACACTCGTGGGAGCTGGGTGATCTATAAGCACATCCTTATACAGGTCCCTAGTCGTTGGACTATCGAGACAGGGCATCGATACTCCGGAGTAGACCAGCGTATGCGCTTCTCATCCCAGCGTAGGAGACGGTCTGTCCCACAGCCGTCAGTACGTCGTACTTGAGATAGTATGCGGGTGCTCGTTAGGTTATGAGTACACTGGACAGGACTCGTCGGGAACTGTTGGTTGGTATTATACCTATCGTCAGTTATCAGTTCCCAGGTGACATGAGTACAGCTTAGTCCGCTGACTTGACACTGTCACTTCGCCTCGAGTGTGTTCCCACTGCACTTTGATTACTACCCTACCACGGCTCAAAGGAGTCGTGCAAACAGGTAGTTTTTGGGTGCAGTCCCGAAGCACTTGGAGGCAGTGACGGTTAGACAGGATTCGTCTCTCCCGGTATTGGGGGTTAACATCGCGCTGTGTCCAGAAGAGCCATTACACGAGTAGTCCCTGGCCAGGGCAAGCGAGATATACTGGTAGGTTTCCAGTGTTATCTCAGGGTGTTCTGGGCTACACTCCGACACGACTTGTACCGCTATTAGGGGACTGACGTTCACCGCCCCCTAGGCCCGCCATGCGTTGTATCAGACGAACAGACCGGACTGTACGGAGATTGTCACATACAGGCTCAGTAGGAGTTCAGATGGGGTTCACCTCGTCAGTCTTCTTTTCGACATCTACCTGGGGACCGTTACGTACAGCTAGTGCCGCTTGCGGTCTGTGGTTAAACCCACTGCCAGCGTAGTGTCGAGTCTTTAGAGTCCCACACAGAGAGCTATTCGCCTTTAGGCAAAATGAGTAGAGGTCGCATGGTTTTGCGATAGGGTTCGTTCACATCCGCGCACTTGTGCACGTTTGCTGTTCGGACAGCTTATACTAGCGGGCTTTGGTTTAAACCAGATCCTAGTATAGATTTGAGATTGGTTTTTTCTCATTGTATTCGTGTTCCTCGGATCACGAATACGGGTGCGTATGCACAGTTGCTTGAGACAGAAGGAGAGGACTTTGATTAGGGTTAATGACTATTGTCATTTTATTAACCCTAATGCTTATGTGTGTATTATGGTTAATTGATATTAGTTTTAAATAATTGTGCATGGTTATGGTTGTTGACCATTTTACCTCCTTGACTTGTTGACCTTGGTTGACACTTTGACCATCATCATTTCATTTGGAAGATGCTCTTTGATCCTTGCAATTTGCATTAAAAATGAAATGATAATGGTCATGTCTTGATTAACCATGACAATTATCTAGCTAATTATCTAATTACAATAATTCACACATATATGTGAGAATGGTTATTATTCTCTCATTCTATCATTTTACTTTCTCTCTCTTGTTCTTCCTCTCCCTCAAGCTCTCCCCTCTCATGTATTGAGAAACACTTGAGCTTGAGAAAAACCCTTTCTTGATAATCTCTACTTTCATCTAGGGTTCAAAGATTAGCACTTCTTGCACCCTAGTTACTTCTAGCTTGGAGTTGAAGCCAAAGGTCGAGGCTTTCGGGTGGATCTTTCTTCGACGTGAGAAGACGACTAAGGTGACCTCCTTCCACCACTCCAAGGAGCAAGGAGAGAAGGACATAAAGCCCAAGGTATAACCTTTCTAGCACTTAGCTAGTTTCTAGTTAGCTTTAGCTTGTTTTTGTTTAGCAAAGATCCTTCATAGTCTAGTCCATGTTGCCTAAGCTCATAAAAACTTGATTTTTATTCCGTTTTCCGCCTCCCCGCAAGTACCGGGGTGGGCAACGTGGACTTACAGTGGTATCAGAGCCTAACTAAACATAAACTAGCTAGGTAGTAAAGTGTATGGAAGTTCGAATCGGAAAAATCGCAAAACCGAGTTTTCAAAACCCAAACTTTCTGTTAAAATTTTTTCTGTTCAAAATAAAATTTGTCATACTCCAAAAATTGTCTCAGGGTTTTATGAAGAAAGCCACCAAACCCGGTCCAGTGATTCGACCAAGGCGCCGCAGTTCTGCGGCAATAGCAAGCTATTGCCGCGCAACTGCGGCCTAGTTGGCTCTTCACTGGGTCGAGTTTGGTGCAGTGTATTTCTGGCTTGGTTTTAGGATTTTTAAGATGGTTTATATGTGCCCAGATTTTCCAGAATAGAAATTTATTTTTGGGGGCCTATAAATCCGTATTTTTTCCGAACTTCAATACACTTTGACTAAAAGGTTATATCTGTGATGTTTATATGTATTGAACGTCGGCTAATCGCTATATGTCGATTAGTCGGGGTTATACATATCTGTGATCTGTGATTGATGATAGTATGTGTATATGAATGGGTTGGATTGTCGCGGATGAATAGCCGGGGTGGATGTGAGATGAGTGTTGCTTTTTCTTTCATTCATTGTAATATGTAAATTGATGTAATATTATTATTTGTTTGACCGCACAACCGGGTCGGGGTTGTAGCCGTCATTGTATAATTCTTTTTACTGTTTTTGCTCCTAGGATAGACCCATGGAGGGGGTGCACAAACTACCGGGTATTTCGAAGTGCCGAGTGGCCTACTCACGGTGGTGAGGGAGGTTGCTTCGCTTCGGGTACTTGGCGGGTAGTTTGCCGCACCCGTAGGGGTCTTGGGTGGGGTATTGGCTATTCACCGCGACCGTGTAATCTGCTTTTCGTTGCAGGCTCGAACGGATTGCGGATTCCTAGTATATCCAATGTATTCATCTATGATCTGTAATGTCTATCATTGCTATATATTTATATATGATAACTATTTAGGCGTTGTTTATGTTTTACAGCCGCGCTAGCCCAGCCCCCGCTCTGTCGTTAGTTAAGTAACCTAACGGGTGATGACGGGGCCCCGTGGCGAATGCGAATGGCATAAGCGTACGTCATATTTTGGTTGTTTTCTGCAATGGTAGGATTAAATGATGGGACGCATTAAAAGAACTAATGCAAGAAAATAAACCAAGTAAAAGTCGTTGGAACACTTTGAAAACCACTCGGTTCTTTTCAAAAGCAAGCATTTTAAACGCGGAGCTTGAACCACTCCTTTTAAAAGCTATCTCGTTCCATTGACTATATCAAGTTCACTACGTTCACGGTTTCGCCAAAACCATCCGTAGCCCTCCGTCGTTTCATATGAATATTCAACAGTATTCAAGCTGTGTTTGTTGGCCTTAGTCAAGACACAGTGTTTGGTAGCTGGTGGGTATTCATATGTTGCATAGATAGAATGCATTGGTTTGGGACAGTCGTATTGCTTTGTTGGCCATAGTCAAGGGTATATACGGGTGGGTTCAAATTAACCTGGATAACGACGGGTAGAACTTGACATGTGACTTATGATTTGTTGGCCTTAGTCAAGGTCATAAGAGCATGGGGCAAAAATCCACATCGGGAGTTTCGTAAGTACTGAAACTTGCTAGCGCTGCATACCATTTGGAGTGTGATAATTCTGGTAGGATTCCTTCGGTTTTATCACGCGATGATATTTGGATCCCGATCCTACTGTGAGTATATGCTACTCCTCGGGAAAACTCTCACTTAACGATCAATGCTATAAACCTAGTAGGTGTCTAGAAAGGTGTTAGCGGGGCTACGCCCACAGGGAAAAGAGGTTACTTAATTAAGGAATTTCGCGAAAGCGTTGGAAAACCTCCCTCGAAGTACCGACACTGGCCTGGCTGAACGGTTAAGCAAGTATTGTACGGTGAGATTGATCCTGACTAATCCTTCCTTTATGGTTTGAGGAGGGATTCGAGAGACAGTGGGAGCCACCCTGTTTAGATAAATTAAAAACCAATCTAAACTTGCAAGAGCATCATGCTAAGTGTTTTCTTCTCTCTCTCTTAATTGCAGCGACCCAATGACCGCACCTAGGTTGCATCTAGATAATAAAATGACTGAATCTAACTATTTTGACTGGCAAAGGTCTGTCCAGATGTCCATTGCCCAGGACAAGCTGGGACACCTCTTGACTGATCCAACCCCTGCCGTCTCAGGTCCAGTTTCCCCTGTCACGGATATTGATATTCGTAGGACATCGGAAG
The DNA here is from genome assembly GCA_030015575.1 of Agapanthus africanus. Taxonomy (NCBI): domain Eukaryota; kingdom Viridiplantae; phylum Streptophyta; class Magnoliopsida; order Asparagales; family Amaryllidaceae; genus Agapanthus; species Agapanthus africanus. Next base: position 73,221,777 of record JASDDO010000026.1, read on the forward strand.
AAGACTGTGCGAAAGCCAAGTGCCTCGTGTTAGCCTCAGTTGATGGTATATACCAGAGGCAGCACGAGAAGATGGACTCAGCTTCTATCTTCCTCCATAACAAAGTTTTATATGGAGAGCAATCTCGTATCGCAAGATATGAGACCTCGAACGAATTGCTTCTAGCGAGGTTGGCTATCGGGTCATCTGTAGGGGGCAACGTCCTTACAGAGACCAGCTCTTTTGAGCTCTCGGACCTGAACACCACGTTGAAGAACGGGTCAGATGCTGACTCGGTTCAACAGTCTCTACCTACTACCCTAAAGGAAACTAGGGAAGTAGAAAGAAAGGGAAGGGCAGAAGTTTAAGGAACAGATGTAGTAAAAGAAGGATGTTCCTATTGTTACGGGAATGAACATGGGCAGAAGGATTGCAGGGCTTGTAAAGCCAGTAGCCAGAATTCGAAGCATGCTGTGGCTTCGGCTTCGGGTGTGTTTGTGATAGAGAACTGTATGTCAGTTAACCCTACTTCCTGGGTATTGGATACCGGATCAGGATCTCATATCTGTAATTCGTTACAGACTTTGAGAAACCGTAGGGTTATCAGGAAAGGTGATATGACTCTCAGGGTTGCTAACGGAATGAGCATGTATGCTGAATTCGTAGGGGAATATCATCTAGGACTGACAACTGGGCAGATATTGATTCTGCGTGACTGTTTTTATGTGCCAGGTGCGACTTGTAACATCATATCTGTATCCTTACTTTCTAAGGAAGGATATGATTTTACTTTTGTAAGCGATGTAGTAAACATCCACCTAAATCAAGTACTGATTGGGTCAGGTACATTGAAATACGGTATATACGTTTTGAATCAAGCTCAGGTCTTCAGTATCCAGAACACACTTAAAAGAAAGTCTCCGGAATTAAATCAGGCTTTCTTATGGCATTGTAGACTGGGTCACATTAATGAGACATGGTTGACAAAGTTACATAAAGAAGGATACTTGGATCCGTTCGAGTACCAGTCTTATGCCACTTGTGAATCATGTCTCATGGGAAAGATGACAAAGACTCCGTTCACTGGACACGGAGAAAGAGCGAGCGAGCTCTTGGGACTCATACACAGTGATGTGTGTGGTCCAATGTCTACACATGCGCGAAGTAGTTATTCATACTTCATTACTTTCACTGATGATTTCTCTAGGTATGGGCATGTCTTCTTAATGAAGCACAAATCCGAGGCCTTTGAGAAATTTCAGGAATACAAGAATGAAGTTGAAAAACAAACAGGCAAAAGTATCAAGACACTGAGATCTAATCGAGGTGGCGAATACTTGAGTGCCGAGTTTCTGAGCTTCTTAAAAGAGAATGGAATTCTCTCTCAACTTACTCCTCCATACACACCACAACACAACGGTGTATCGGAAAGAAGGAATCGAACCCTATTGGATATGGTTCGTTCCATGATGAGTAAGGCTGAGTTGCCGCGATCCTTCTGGAGTTATGCACTAGAAACAGCTGCATATCTTTTGAACCAAGTTCCTACTAAGTCAGTGTCTACCACACCATATCAGATGTGGAGTGGGAAGAAACCCAGTCTTAAACACTTTAAGACATGGGGGTGTCCAGCTTTTGTAAAAAAGTAGCATGCGGACAAGCTCGAGGCACGTTCGGTACAGTGTAAGTTTGTGGGATACCTGTTTCGCCCAATCAGAGCAAAACTCTGTTGAAATTCAAAATTCAAAAATTCTGAAGCAACGCTTCAAGTCTCGGGCGCAACGCGCCACATGTCAGGCGCTGATACGTCAGCGCAGCGCCCAAGAAGGCGCACCCAATCAGAGCAAAGCTCTATTTAAAGAAAAATTAAATGAAGCAACGCTTCAGCTGCGCAAGCACTGCGCTGTGCGACACGTGTCAGCGCAGTTGCGCTGCGCTGTGCGCTGCGCGACACGTGTCAGCGCAGATGCGCTAGCGCAGTTGCGCTGCGCGACACGTGTCACGCGCTGGGGCATCTGCGCCAAACAGAATTAAAATTTTAAGAAATCTTTTCTGTTCTTTTTAAAACAAAAAGATTTTCTTCTGCAAAGCAGAAGCCCTTGGATCAAAGATCCAACGGTGGGGAAAATTCCCCAAATCACTCAGAGAAAGATCTCTTTAACAAATTTAACTAATTTATGGGCACTATAAAAAGGACCCTAGGCCTCAATTAAAAGGCATCAATATCTTTCTAAAAAAAAAAGAAGGAGAGAAAAGAACTCTGAGAAACTCCTCAAGAATAAAAAAAAGGTAAAAACCTTTATAAAAAAAAAGAGAAAGTTCTCTTAGGAACAGATCATAGATCTAAAAACAAGATCAATGATCTTTAATAAAAATAAAATGAAAATAGTGCTTTGCACTTTTCATGAACCTTTGGTTCTCTGGGATAAGAAAAACAAGAAAAAACTTATTTTTTGATCTAAATTAGATCAAGAAATCAAATAGTGCTTTGCACTTCTGTTCTTGAATCTAAAAGATTCTTAGTGCTTTGCACTTGCAAACTGCGCTGTTGCGCTCTTGGGAGCGCGCCACGTGTCAGCAGCGCAACAGCGCAGCGCACTGCACTGTTGCGCTTGCGCTCACCAGAGCGCGCCACGTGTCAGCAGCGCAACAGCGCAGCGCACTGCACTGTTGCGCTTGCGCTCACCAGAGCATGACACGTGTCTTCACCACAAGCGCTTGCGCTCAGTAAGTGGCGCAAAGCGCCTAACAAATGCAATGCAGGGCCAAGCCCAATTAAAAGACCAAACAGGCCTAATTAAATTGATGCTCTGCATCATTTATAAATGGGCAAAGCCCAAACAAAAATAATAAAATGCTATGCAGATGCCTTGCAAAGCCCAAAATAAATTGATGCTCTGTATCTTTTATGGGCAGAGCCCAAACAAGAAAATAGAAGTAATGCAATGCATTATTTAAGTGTGGGCAAAGCCCTAGCACAGGTCTAATGGACTAAAAATAAATAAAATGTTGAACATTTTCAACTGGACTTAGCCCAATTCTGGCCGTAAGTCCTTAAATTAAATTGAATTGAGCACAAATGCTCTCTCAAATCAATTTATATCCGGTTCGAGGGTACATCTCCGAACTCCTTTGACATCCATCGTTGTAATTCCTCAACGGCGTCAAAGAGGTGACGGGTCCCAACGACCATACATCAATACGGACTACGGGGTCCTTAAACTCGTGGACCGAAACGTCCTTAAATTAATGTTGGACCGAAACGTCCCTAAACTAATGTTGGACCGAAACGTCCCTAAACTAATGGTGGACCACTATGTCCCTAAACTGGAATATGGACCACCACGTCCCTAAACTGGAGCATGGACCGCAACGTCCCTAAACTACCTATGGACCACTACGTCCCTAAACTGGAACAATAGTAGAGCCTCCAAATGCTCTTTTGCCGGATCTAAACGATCCGGTTTAAGTTGATCTTAGCCTCCAAACACGGCTAACGTATCCTTAAACATTCAAATGGACTATAAAACCCTAAATCAACTTCGGTTCGAGGGTACATCTCTGAACTCCTCTGACACTTATCGTTGTAATCCTTCAACGATGTCAGAGAGGTGACGAGTCCCGATGGCCATATATTAAATAAATCACGTTTAAGTTGATCTTAGCCTCAATGAGGCTAACGTATCCTTAAACTAAAATATCAAACCCAAATCTAAGTAAATACGGATTTGGACTAATCCACGTCCTACGGGCGACGGCATTACTCAGTCTCTGTATACAATCAACGGGCAACCACAAACAAAACAAACACACACGACACGAAGTGAAATTCTGAAGAAGGAGAAAATTGTTACCGCGATGCGGTAGCGTAATTAACTGCAGGGGCTTGCGCCTGCAGGGAAGAGCGTCCCCACAATCAAAAACCCCTCAAGCGAGGGAGAATCTGACGAAGTCTGCTACATCGGCCGCATCCGTCTAAACCTCCGATACACGGTGCTATAAATCAACTTGGCATCTTCGGAGAGGTGGACGGATAAAACCATATAGCATCTGCCCCGAACCTCAGCGTCAGGACACATCGCGGTCCTGTGCGCCGCCTTTCGGAGGGGAACAGATTCTGGCACGCCCGGTGGGACCTTTTCCTCTTTCCACTCCACACTTCGTATGTCGTGTTCGCGAACGAATCGCGGTTTGCTGTGGTTGCCTGTGGATTCGAGGTACTAAGATTTGGTGTCTTGCTCCGTGCAGAAAACAGAAGATCAATGGCTTCAAACTGCACTACCTGCAACTGCAACTCTCGCTCCATCCCGTCCGGAGGAGTGACTTATGGGCCTCAGGCGGCCTCCATCTTCGCTATGCCGGTGGAACAGGTAACTCAGGCCACCACTGGGCTGTTCTTTGGGACCATGACCCCACCGATAAGCGTCAATGCCCCAATGACATCGCAAGAAGCTCCCAAGAAGTCGGCATTCGATCGGCTTGCTACTACTGCGACCCCTCTCAACGGGTCGCCCAACTCCACTGCCTCGGTTTTTAATAGGCTAGGTCAGAGCTCCAACGGGCCCATGCAAAAGCCCGCGATACCCGAAGTTGCCATCCCAAAGCGGATAGCCATCCCGGCTCAAGCGGACGAAATCATTGGAAAGGCCCCTCCTTCCAAGAAGTCAGTTTTTACAAGGCTGACCATTCCAGTTGCTGCTCCAGGCGAGATCCTCAAAGCTGCTTTCCCTGCCCAGAGGTCTGTCTTTGACAGATTAGACATTACTTCTCAACGGGTGTCAGCCTTCGATAGGCTAGCACCAATAACAGTCTCTCCTCAAAGCAGGGGGCATGACGAAGTCACCCTTGTAGCTGAAACAACTCCATCCGCAAGACACGCTCGACGTCGCCACTGGCGTCGAGTAAGGAAGGCTGGGGGCAACTCCCCCTCTGGGATAACTCCGTCAGCTCCGATGGTGAGGATTGATGCTGCTGTTCCAACCAAGAATAGCTTTGAACTGCTCAACAAGGTGCGCAGAAACTCTCCTATTGCGATGTTGAAACGAACTCCTTCACCTGTGGAGAATACTCCAGAGAAGAAGCTAGAGCAGCCCCTTCAACGGCTGTCCTCTAAAATTTACAAAGTCTGGCGACAGGTCCAAGAGTCGGTGATCGATCAAGACTGCCTCCGACGACAGAAAAAGATGAAGGTTCGGCAGGGGAAGGATTACTCTGTCAAACCACAAAAAGCAAAAGCTACTTGGGTGCCCACTACAACGGCTCCCTTAACTCCAATCACTCAAAAAAGGAGGCCAGAAAAAGCCCCTGTGAACATGGCGAAGCATAAAAGCGCTGAACACAAACGCCCCAAGTCTGGGGGCATGGTGGTGCATACTGTTTATATGGCTTCTGGAAAGGAGGAAAGCCGCACTTCTACGGGCCACCGACCGCTCACCCGATCCGTGACGAAAGCCCAGGAGCAACAACAAAAGCTTCAGGAAATGATGACTACAATGGCTGCACTCACTGAGCCAAAAGAAAGCTCTGAAACGTCTTCGGATGAGCGTCAAGAACAAGAAACCGACGCTGACTTTTTACGCAGAGTCCTCGAAAAAGAGGGACAAAGAAGCTGCAGAGCAAGCGGCTAACATAAAACAGATGGCACTCCTCTTCCAAGATATGGTAGGGATGATGTTACAGCCGGACCCTCCTGCTGAAGATCCTCCGATCGTCCTTAAAGACGACAGGGGAGAAACGTCAAATCCTCCGCCGGCTCTGTCAACAGCCAAGGAGGAGGCAATCTCCAAAGTTGACCTAGACGAATATATAGCTCAGCAGATCCGGGTTCATCAGGCGAATGAAGCGGCTGGGCAAATTATTAGAACCGGACGACCGTATCCGGGCTGGTATGACCAAATCAGTTACCCGCCAGGATATACGATCCCTAAATTCCACGTATATAAAGGGACAGGGAATCCGCATCAGCATGTCGCTCAATTCAGGGCCTTATGCGGCAATACTGGAGGCGATGACAAATTGTTGCTACGTCAATTCGTCGGCAGCTTAGCAGAAACAGCCTTTGAATGGTATTCGGAGCTACCTAACGACTCTGTCAAAACATTTGCAGAGATGGAACTGCTGTTTACACAAAGATTCGCGAGTGCTAGTGAACGCACCCCGATAACAGCACTAATAAATGCCAGGATAAGGCCAAGCGAAACGTAGGTTCAATACGCAACACGATGGCGGAACCTATGGTCGAAATGCGAACAACGCATAGAAGAGGCACCTGCGGTAGGCATGTTTGTGGGCACTCTCGATCCGCAGGCGACCATCTCACAATTCATGATGTTCTTCAGGCCGACCACCTTCCAGGCCTTGATTGACAAATTAGTCCAAATGGACCAGATGGGCCATAGACCGTCTCCTCCAAAATCAGATTCCCGAGATGAGAAAGGAAAAGGGAAAGCGATCGTCGTCGCCAATGCTCAACAATAGTCGAGCAACTCAAAACCGGTCGTTCGCCAAAACAACGCGCGTCCACGCCCATCCCTTGAAGAGAGGCTAGGACGTTCTTACTCGTTTCCTCAGAATAAAACGGGAAGACTGTTCGAGCTGGCAGTGCGCAACAGACTCATTAATATGCCGAGTCCAAAGCGTCTGTCGCATCCAGGCGATCTTAATAATCCCAATTATTGCCCTTACCACCAAACGGTAAGTCACCCGATTGAGAATTGTTTCGTCTTTAAGGGATGGATCGAGGATCAATACCTACAAGGCAAGTTCGCGTTGTCTGAAAGCTGGAAGGTGAACCCACCACAGCCGCATACTCCAAAGAAGACAAACACGCCGGGGGCAACTTGTCATGTGATCTCTCACTCATTGGCAGATAATAAAGAGGCTCCTTGCGCCGAGAAAACGAGGGCGGACCCTGAAACAGAAATTCCGCGGCCGTCAGACGAGTTGATCGATGCCTTCCTAAATGAAATTCGTCTGAAAGCAAAAGCCAATCAAGAGCATGAAATGGCCATACTGGAAAGAGCCAAGGCATTCCCGTCAAATCAGAAGCCATACACTGCGGGTAAAAACAAATTCAAGACGAGGAAAAGGTTCGCCAAAGCTCTGTCAGTAGGAATGAAGCTACCGCCCTCTGAAGAAAATACTCTCGCTGAGGCAGAGATGCACCCTAACTTCTGTTTATATCATCAGAAGATCATACATCCTACCGAAGACTGCGAATCCTTTAACTGTTGGTGGCAAGGGTATGTCGCTCAAAAGCAACACTTCGACGGGACAAAGTGTGAAGCTTGTGGACATCGGAAAAATGCGATATATGAGCGCAAAAGAGTCGCCGACGATTGCCATATAGCCAACTCTAAGGCATCGCAAATTATCACCTTTGGAAGCAACTCTGACGAAGAAGCTATCCCCAACTCTTCCCTCGGGGAATCTATTTCAAAAATAAAGGAATTGAGAAGCTGCGAGAACGTTCAGCCATGCAATCGCATGCTACTCGGAAAAAATCCCGACCCCGCAAACAACGGAGCGAACAAAAAGGATAAAAGAAAAGGAAAAAAGGCCCTCGTCGCCAGCGCTCAACAACAATCAGGTGACCTTAGACCGGTTGCTTGCTAAAGCAACAAGCGGCAACCCCTCCAGGAAAAGTTGAAACGTCCTTACTCGTTTCCGCAAGATAAAACAAGGGGACTGTTCGAGCTGGCAGTGTGCGACAGACTCATCAATCTGCCGGGTCCAAAACGTCCGTTGCGGCCAGGCGATGTTAATAATCCTAATTATTTCCCTTACCACCAAACAGTAGGTCACCTGATCGAAGACTGCTACGTCTTCAAAAACTGGGTTGAAGACCAATACCAACAGGGCGAGTTTGCGCTGTCTGAAAACTGGAAAGTGAGTCCGCCACAACCGCACGCTCCGAAAAAGACGGATACGCCGGGGGCATCATGCTCATTCATGGGGAAGGACCCATAGACCGAAAAGTCAATAAACTAAATATTCGCCTCAAATATGGCGACAGCGGACCGAGATGTCCTTAAACTAATGATGGACCGCAATGTCCTAAATCTTGCAAAGGACCGAAACGTCCTTAAACTAATACCGCAGCATCTTTAGGCTGACGAGGTGAATAAAAAAAAATATAAATAAAGAAAAATATAATAAATAAAAACGGTATGTCCATAAGCAAAAAGGGCACGGATGAAAACCCGAAAGGGCTCCGTGAGTAAAAACAGCAGGGCTACCGGCGAGTGTTCGTGAAAACCCGAAAGGGCGCGACCTCGTAAAAAATAAGAGAAAAAGAAAACAAAAAAAACAAAAAACGGTATGTCCATAAGCAAAATGGGCACGGATGAAAACCCGAAAGGGCTCCGTGAGTAAAAACAGCAGGACTACCGGCGAGTGTTCGTGAAAACCCAAAAGGGCGCGACCTCGTAAATAAAAAAAAAGAGAGACGGTATGTCCATAAGCAAAACGGGCACGGATGAAAACCCGAAAGGGCTCCGTGAGTAAAAACAGCAGGACTACCGGCGAGTGTTCGTGAAAACCCAAAAGGGCGCGACCTCGTAAACACAAAAAAAAAAGAAAAGAAAAAAAGACGCTATGTCCATAAGCGAAACTGGCACGGATGAAAACCAGAAAGGGCTCCGTGAGTAAAAAACAGCAGGGCTACCGGCGAGTGTTCGTGAAAACCCGAAAGGGCACAACCTCGTTAAAAGACACTTATAAGGTCCCCTCGACCTTGTAAGGAGAAACCACCCGCGTGAGATCCTTACGACTCACAAAAGGAGCAGCACACTTAGGGATCCCCACGATTCCTAAGGAGAAAATACACTTGCGAGATCCTCACGACTCGTAAGGAGAACTCTCTTATGGGACCCTCACGGCTCATATGATTTGAAAGTCTTAAGTTACAGAGACCTAAACCTGTGCTTAAGCAATCCCCACAACTTTCGTTATGGCCCTACAAGTGGCTCGATACTGACCCTTGTATACAATCAACAGGCGCGAATAAACATTCCCTAACCAAGTCCCATCCGTGACTGGGGATATGTCCATACGGTGAACGACCCTTGCAAGTCCTCTCGACTTATAAGGAGAAAACCCTTTTGTAAGATCCTTACGACTTACATAGGAACATACACTTAGGAATCCTCATGATCCCTAAGGAGAAAACACACCTACGAGATCCTCACGACTTGTAGGGAGAAATACCTTTGTGAGACCCTTACGGCTCATGAAGTCAAAAGCCTTAGTCGACAGAATCCTAACCCTGTTTACTAAGCCACCCTTTGTTCGATATCGACAAAGGCAAATGATGATTCGCTCCTGGCAATATCCCAGTTGTAGCGATGCTGATGCCTAAAACGGTATCAAATTCCAAGTCCCTTCATGGAAAATGATGATTCGCTCCTGGCAATATTCCAGTTGTAGCGATGCTGATGCTGAGATTGGTGTCAGATTCCAAATTCCACACTCGCGATAAAAAATCAGCGAGCCACACATGCATACGAAATAGCCGAAATGATGGGGCAACTTGCAATAAAAAGCAGCAAGTAAAAATGTATGCATGCAAAATAGCCGAAATGATTAGGCAACTCGCAATAAAAAGCAGCGAGTAAAAATAAAATAAATAGCCGAAATGATTGGGCACCACGAAAAATAGCCGAAATGATTGGGCAATCGCGACCTTCGCGATATAAAAGCTGAAATGATAGAGCATCGCGGAAAGAAAAAAATGAATGAATGAAACTTTGGCCCTACAGACGATAGTACAGCAATCCCTGTATACGATCCAGGGGCACAAACAAAGAAGGAGGCACCCTTTCCTTCCCAATGCTCCATCAGAAAACGGAGCCAAATCTTAACGGCAATATCTACGTCCTAACAATCAAACAAACGGAGCCACGGCAAAATCCCAGCTCCACCCCGACGTTCGTTTCAATACAGCAGACGAATTGTCACCCCAGCGTTCTTCCTCTTACAGGATTCGGACGTGACAAAGCAAACGAAGCGAAGGCCAAATTCCTAGCTTCAAGGTCTTAACAGCGAGTCATATAAAGCCTGAAAGGCAACTAGAGATCATCTCACACCAGTGCGAAATGGTCACCACTTCGACGTTCGTCTCGACACAGCAGACGCAACAATCATCAAACAAATGGAGCCACGGCAAAATCCCTAGTTCCAAAACTCGACGGTTCATCAGCAACCTGAGACAACCTCGACGTCCGTCTCGATACAACAGACGAGATGTCACCCCAACGTTCGTCTCGATACAGTAGACGCAATGTCAACAACAGCGTTCCTCCGCAGTCCAGCTGGAGGCAGATACAACGTCAACAAAAGACCTCACGGTCGAAACAAAGTGGAGTAACGGCAAAATCCCAACTCCACCTTAGCATTCGTCTCGTTACAGCAGACGCAATGTCAACAACGGCGTTCCTTCGCAGTCCAGCAGGGTGTACATGCAAAGTTAACAAAAGACCCCATGGTCGAAACCAAGTGGAGTGACGGCAAAATCCCAGCTCCACCTCAGCATTCGTTTCAATACACCAGACGCAGTGTGAGCAAATGAAGCGAAGGCCAAATTCCTAGCTTCAAGGTCTTAACGGCAAGTCATATAAGGCCTGAAAGACCACCGGAGATCATCTCACATGGAGTGGTCACCTCCTCGACGTTCATTTCGATACAGCAGACGAGTTGTCACCCCAGCGTTCTTCCTCCAGCAGGGATTCGGACGTGACAAAGCAAACGAAGCGAAGGCCACATTCCTAGCTTCAACGTCTTTACGGTAACTCACATAAAACCGGAAAGACAATCGGAGATCATCTCGCACCAGCACAGAGTGGTCACCACCTTGACGTTCGTCTCGATACAGCAGACGAAATGTCAACCCCAGCATTCTTCCTCCAGCAGGGATTCGGACGTGACAAAGCAAACGAAGCGAAGGCCATATTCCTAGCTTCAACATCTTTACAGTAACTCACATAAAATCGGAAAGACAATCGGAGATCATCTCGCACCAGCACAGAGTGGTCACCACCTTGACGATCGTCTCGATACAGCAGACGAAATGTCAACCCCAGCATTCTTCCTCCAACAGGGATTCGGACGTGACAAAGCAAACGAAGCGAAGGCCACATTCCTAGCTTCAACGTCTTTACGGTAACTCACATAAAACCGGAAAGACAATCGGAGATCATCTCGCACCAGCACAGAGTGGTCACCACCTTGACGTTCGTCTCGATACAACAGGCGAAATGTCAACCCCAGCATTCTTCCTCCAACAGGATTTGGACACACCAAAGCAAACGAAGCGAAGGCTACATTCCTAGCTTCGACGTCTTGACGGTAACTCATATAAAACCGGAAAGACAATCGGAGATCATCTCGCACCAGCATAAAATGGTCACCACCTCGACGTCCGTCTCAATACAGCAGACGAGATGTCACCCCAATGTTCGTCTCGACACAGCAGACGCAACGTCATCAAACGAATGGAGCCACGGCAAAATCCCTAGTTCCAAATCTCGACGGTTCACCAGCAACCTAGAGACAACCTCGACGTCCGTCTCGATACAGTAGATGAGATGTCACCCCAACGTTCATTTCGACACTTCAGACGCAACGTCATCAAACGAATGGAGCCATGGCAAAATCCCTAGTTCCAAACCTCGACGGTTCACCAGCAACCTAGAGACAACCTCGACGTCCGTCTCGATACAGCAGACGAGATGTCACCCCAACGTTCGTCTCGATACAGCAGACGCAACGTCATCAAACAAACGGAGCCACGGCAAAATACCTAGTTCCCACCGCAACATTCGTCTCGATACAGCAGACGCAATTCCAGCAAACGAAGCAAAAGCCAAATTCCTAGCTTCAGGGTCTTGACGGCAACTCACATAAAGCCCGAAAGACTATCGGAGATCATCCCCACACCAGCGCGGAGTGGTTATGACTCATCGGGGATCACCAAAATAAGCCTAACCTCAAGTAAAAAGCGACATGGCAAATTCCTAACGCTTGCTCTTCCGACGGTCAAACTGCCAAGGAGGATTGCTTGAAGACGTCTTGTCCAGCCCCCGAAGGGATCAGAGACACGGCAGTCGCAGGGCTACTCGAACAACACGATTGCCTATCGAGGACTATATCAGCTTATGCGACGGTACGATGGCCAAAACCCTAAGTACCACCAACCTTAACGGGCTTCTGTCGTAAAGAGCAGAGATTAAATGCGACGTTAGGATGTTCTTGCGAGAAACGCTCGATTCGTCTCGACTTACGAAAAAAATTGTTGAGGCGGCTCGACTCGTGAGATAAAGCCTTAGGCAGTGGGCATAAAAGAAGCCTGTTTCCTAAGCACTGGGACCCTACAAGTTGGCCCAAAACGCTCTCTTGCATACCATCCACGGGTCTCACTCTCCAACATCGAACTTCGACAAGGAGGGAAACAACCGCTTACAAGTCCTCTCGACTCGTAAGAGGGAAAAATTCTCTTATAAGATCCTTACGACTTACAAGAGAAAACCACACTTAGGAATCCTCACGATTCCTAAGGAGAAAAATCCACCTACGAGATCCTCTCGATCCGTAGGGAGAAAAGTCTCTATGAGACCCTCACGGCTCATAGAGTTGAAAAGTCTTAGGCAGCAGATCTGAACCTGCGGCCTAAGCCCTCGCTATCTCGTGAAGAAATCAAGAAGCTTACTCTATTACCTAATAATTGTGACGACATGCTGAGAAAGAGGAAAAGCAACAGAAAGAGCATCCGATTTACATTTGATCAAGCATTCAAGACACATTCATTCATGTATGGGCAAAAAGACTAAGGACAAAAGATATATAATAAAGACAAGCCGGGATAAAAAAAAAATATATATCCATTAATATTGCCCGAAGTTTTTACAGTCATAAAAACAATAAACGAAAGTTACAATGGAATAACCTCAGATCCAGGGCATGGATTGAGGAATTCAAAAGCGACCCTATCTATGACTTTCCAAGCCTCGCGGACCATCCTAGTGTGCTTCCTTTCGCAAGCACAAGCGTCAGGGTCCCTCCCGATGTCTTCCACCCTCCGATAAGCAGCGAGTATAGCAGACTGTTGAAAGATCTCGTGCAAGAGGTCAATAAGACTGTCTCGCCGTCTCTTCGAGATAAAGTTCAATAGGTACACAGAGTGCACCTTGTCCTCAGCGGCATCCAACGCCCTAAGCGGCACGCCGGAACAGAATAGGGGAAGCGCTTCCCAGATAGCTCCCACGATAAGTTTAAGAAGAGAGGAACGTCGGGGAAGCAGTGGACTATTGTATGCGTCGAAGCGACTCATTATTTCAGCACACTCCTCGTTTGTGAACTCCCGATTTTGAGAGCGGCCAAGTCGGCGGATGCCCTCATGAGAGATGATCTCGTTAAGAGCATACATGTGGGCGTTCATTGTTCCTGTGAAAGAGGATCAACAGAATTATCAGAAAGACTGATTAAGCAAAACGATATAATGCACTGAGGAATAAAATGCCATCTTTAAGTTCCAAGATCCATGAAAAATTCTTAAGAGTTTTTCTATATGATTTGGGAGGAGCAAAGCTCCATTAATGAATTAAGAAAATCCAAGGAAAATCTTTCAGAGAGCAGAGCTCTATGGAACCCTAGTAGGGTCCCCTTTAGTTCTCTTTAGATCTTTTTAAGACCTGTAGAGCAAAGCTCTGCTAAGTGAAACCCTAAATAGGTTTCCTTTAGATCAGGGATCTATTGAGAGCGAGGCTCTATCAATGAAAATTAATTTAATTTAATTTAATCCAAATTAAAATTTTCACCTAAAAGTTTTAAGAGTTTAACTCTTAAAGTTCTTGAAAATAAAGAGCGGAGCTCTGAGTTCTGAAAGTAAAATTTTAGAGATGAGAATCATCTAAGGGACCAAAGGTCCTATTTATAGGCATCAAGTGCCCTTTCAGCTTCCAAGGGATGGCGCGACGGTTCGGAGTCTGCCACCGCTGCGCTCACGTTCGGAGACCACGTAAGCGCAACGGTGGGGGGGGGCATTTGTTTACCTCAATCAGAACAAAACTCTGTTCAAATTCCAAAGTGGGAAAAGAAGCAATGATTCTGTTTTTCTCCAATCAGAGCAAAACTCTGTCTTGAAAATTAAAGAGAAAATTAAAGTTAAAATAAATGAAGTAACGCTTCAGATCCCCTGCGCTGCACGCAGAGCGCCACGTGTCAAAATCAGACAAGTTAGCGTAGGGAGCGCAGCGCCCAAAGTAGCGTACTCCATCAGAGCAAAGCTCTGCAAAAAAAAAAAAAAAACTTGCGCAAGCTGCGCTGCGCTGCGCGGCACGTGTCCGCGCAGCGCAGCTGTGCGCAACGCAAAAAAAAAAATACAAAAAAAAAACTTGCGCAAGCGCTGCTTTGCTGCGCCGTGTCGCGCAGCGCAACTGTGCGCTGCGCGACACGTGTCAGCGCAGCGCAACTGTGCGCAGCGCCCAAAAAAAAAAAACTTGCACAAACGCTGTGCGCTGCGCGACACATGTCGCGCAGCGCAACTGTGCGCTGCGCGACACGTGTCAGCGCAGCGCAAAAAAAAAAAAAACAGCTGCGCGACACGTGTCACGCTTTGGAGCATTTGCGCTAAGCAGAATTAAAATTCTGAGAAATCTTTTCTGTTCTTGTTAAAACAAGAAAATTTTCTTCTGTAAAACAGAGGCCTTCGGATCAAAGATCCAACGGTGGGGAAAATTCCCTAAATCACTCAGAGAATGATCTCTGTAATAAACTTTAACTGATTTATGGGCACTATAAAAAGGACCCTAGACCTCAATTCAAAGGCATGAACATTTCTTGAAAAAATCAAGAGCTTCAAACAGAGAGAACTCTGAGAAAAATTTCAAGAAAAAGGTAAAAACCTTTATAAGAGAGAAGAAATTTCTTCTAATAGATCATTGATCTAAAAACAAGATCAATGATCTTCACATAATAAACAGTGTTTTGCACTTCTTATGAACCATTGGTTCTTGAATCTAAAAGATTCTCAAATTAATAGTGCTTTGCACTTATAAATCTGCACTGTTGCGCTCTTGGGTTGGTGCAAGCCACCAGAGAGCGCCATGTGTCAGCATCTGAACCAATTGCGCTATGCGCTCTCTGATTGGCGCAAAGTGCCTGATAAATGCAATGCATTTCCTAAAAGGGCCAGGCCCAAATCAAAAAGACCAAACATGCCAAAATAAATTGCAAAGCAATAAAAGGGCAGAGCCCAAATGAAATTGATACTCTGCATCATTTATAAAGGGCAGAGCCCAAAACAAATTGATGCTCTGCATCCTTTCTGGGCAAAGCCCAAATAAAAATAAAAAGAAATGCAATGCAGAAGCAAATAAAATGTTGAACATTTCAACTGGACTTAGCCCAATTTTGGCCATAAGTCCTTAAATGAAATTGATTGAGCAAAATTGCTCTCCTAAATCAATTTACATCCGGTTTGAGGGTACATCTCCGAACTCCTTTGACATCCGTCGTTGTAATTCTTCAACGACGTCAAAGAGGTGACGGGTCCCAACGACCACACATCGATACGGACTGCGGGGTCCTTAAACTCGTGGACCGAAACGTCCTTAAACTAATATCGGACCGAAACGTCCTTAAACTAATGTTGGACCGAAACGTCCTTAAACTAATGATGGACCACTACGTCCTTAAACTGGTGATGGACCGAAACGTCCCTAAACTAATGTTGGACCGAAACGTCCCTAAACTAAGGGTGGACCACCACGTCCCTAAACTGGAACAATAGAGCTCCCAAATGCTCTTTTGCCGGATCTAAACGGTCCCGTTTAAGTTGATCTTAGCTCCAAATACGGCTAACGTATCCTTAAACATTTAAATGGATTATAAAACCCTAAATCGACTTTGGTTCAAGGGTACATCTCTGAACTCCTCTGACATCTGCCGTTGTAATCCTTCAACGACGTTAGAGAGGTGACGAGTCCCGATGGTCAGATATTAAATGGATTTTCACGTTAAGTTGATCTTAGTCTCAAACAGGACTATTGTATCCTTAACGAACGTTTAAGTTGATCTTAGCCGCAACGCGACTAATGCATCCTTAAACTAAAAACACCAAACCCAAATCTAAGTAAATACGGATTTGGACTAATTCACGTCCTACGGGCGACGGGATTACTCAGTCTCCGTATACAATCCACGGGCAACCACAAACAAAACAAACACACACGACACGAAGTGAAATTCTGGAGAAGGAGAAAGTTGTTACCGCGATGCGGTAGCGTAATTAACTGCAGGGGCTTGCGCCTGCAGGGAAGAGCGTCCCCACAATCAAAAACCTCTCAAGCGAGGGGGAATCTGATGAAGTCTGCTACATCGGCCGCATCCGTCTAAACCTCCGATACACGGTGCCATAAATCAACTTGGCATCTTCGGAGAGGTGGACGGATAAAACCATATAGCATCTGCCCCGAACCTCAGCGTCAGGACACATCGCGGTCCTGTGCGCCGCCTTTCGGAGGGGAACAGATTCTGGCACGCCCGGTGGGACCTTTTCCTCTTTCCACTCCACACTTAATAATCACAATTATTGCCCTTACCACAATCAAAGACTTAATAATCAAGGACTCCATCTGTTTGAAGCTCTTGATTATTAAGTCCCACCGGGCGTGCCAGAATCTGTTCCCCTCCGAAAGGCGGCGCACAGGACCGCGATGTGTCCTGACGCTGAGGTTCGGGGCAGATGCTATATGGTTTTTATTCGGGGCAGATGCTATATGGTTTAAGGACGTTTCGGTCCACAATCAAAGACTTAATAATCAAAGACTTATTTGATTATTAAAACCAAATAGCATCTGTCCCGAATCTCAGCGTCAGGACACATCGCAGTCTTGTGCGCCGTCTTTCGGAGGGGAACAATACCCAAAGAACTCCAAGGGATATCTTTTCTATTACGCAGAGGAACAAAAGGTTTTTGTTTCTCGTCATGCCCGCTTCTTGGAAACTGAGTTTTTAGAAAATCAGATAAGTGGGAACGCAATAGAACTGGAAGAAATTCCAGAACCACAAGCTATTACTGAAAGCTTGGTAGAACCAGAGGGTTCGAGAGAACAGGACATCCCAGCGCCACTCCGCAGGAGTAGTAGGCAGTCTCATCCGCCCGAGAGATACTACGGTTTTCTCATTGACGGGGATAGAGAGGATTGCACTATGGATTATGGTGAGCCTACTAGCTTCCAGCAAGCCATTCAGAGCGGTGACTCGGTAAAATGGCTGGATGCAATGCGGGCCGAGATGGAGTCTATGTACACCAACAAAGTTTGGACTTTGGACTTTGCTCCAGAAGGGGTAAAACCCGTAGGCTGTAAATGGATCTTTAGAAAAAAGATTGGTGTAGATGGGCAGGTTGAGACCTATAAAGCTAGACTTGTTGCAAAGGGTTTTCGTCAAAGACCTGGTTTGGACTATGACGAGACCTTTTCTCCAGTGGCTATGCTGAAATCCATTCGGATCCTTCTTGCCATTGCTGCCTTCCACGATTATGAAATCTGGCAGATGGACGTAAAGACGGCTTTCCTAAATGGAAATTTGGAAGAGTGTGTCTATATGGATCAGCCGGAGGGATTCAATCAGAGTGGGAGCAGCGGTAGAGTGTGCAAGTTGCTCAAGTCCATTTATGGACTTAAGCAGGCATCGCGGAGTTGGAACATCTGCTTTGATGATACTGTCAAAAAATTCGACTTTATCAAAAATCCAGATGAACCATGCATTTACAGTAAGATTGTAGGGAGAACTGTGGTATTCCTCATCTTGTACGTGGATGACATTCTCCTAATAGGAAATGATATTCCTATGCTACAGTCAGTCAAAGGATTCTTGTCGCAGAGGTTCTCCATGAAGGACCTGGGCGATGCCAACTACATTCTGGGGATCCAGATCTATCGTGATAGATCTAAGAGGATGTTGGGACTTTCACAGTCAAGCTACATTAACACCATACTGAAAAGGTTCAGTATGGAAGATTCCAAGCACGGTAATTTACCGGCTTGTCACGGGATCACCCTCTCCAAAGAGATGTCTCCCAAGACTGATTTGGAAAGGGATCGCATGTCTATCATACCCTACGCTTCTGCGGTAGGCTCTATAATGTATGCGATGTTGTGTACCAGACCAGATGTAGCATACGTATTGAGCGTTGTAAGCCGGTATCAGTCGAACCCAGGGGAGAAACACTGGATAGCGGTAAAGAACATTCTCAAGTACCTGAGAAGGACTAAGGAGATGTTCTTGGTGTATGGCGGAAAAGACCTCCAGCTCGAGGCCTTTGCTGACTCCAGCTTCCAGAGTGACAAGGATGACTCCAAGTCCATGTCGGGTTATGTCTTTACCCTCAATGGAGGGGCGGTTTGCTGGAAGAGTTCCAAGCAAGAGACCGTTGCTGACTCAACTATGGAAGCGGAGTATATAGCTGCTTGCGATGCCGCAAATGAAGCTGTCTGGATGAAGAAGTTCTTCACGGAGCTTCAGGTGGTTCCTACCATTGTTGATCCAATACCGCTGTATTGCGACAACAACGGAGCTATAGCTTTAGCGAAGGAACCTAGGTCCCATCAGAAGTCCAGGCACATTTTGAGGCGGTACCACCTGATCAGGGAGATCATAGATCGCCAGGAGATCGAGGTGAAGAGAGTAAATACGGAGAACAACACTACAGATCCACTCACGAAGGCCCTACCCCAGACTCAGTTCGAGCGGCTGATCGAGATGATAGGTCTTCGATACGCCAGTACATGGCCTTAGTGCAAGTAGGAGATTGTTAGTGTATATGCCCTAGAGGCCATTACTGTATCATACTAGTTTGTATATTACTTGATGGAAGCTTGGGATATTCACAGTTGTATATACAATCTTGCTCAAAATGGTAGTATGCTACTTGGTTTGTCTCTGCTTTAATATGTGCATGTGTTTCTTTTAGCATATCGCTGATATACATATTAGTAGAGCCCTTAGGATCTTTGCTTGATTACCAGCGTTGTGATGGCGCTCACACTCGTGGGAGCTGGGTGATCTATAAGCACATCCTTATCCAGGTCCCTAGTCGTTGGACTATCGAGACAGGGCATCGATACTCCGGAGTAGACTAGCGTATGCGCTTCTCATCCCAGCATGGGAGACGGTCTGTCCCACAGCTGTCAGTACGTTGTACTTGAGATAGTATGCGGGTGCTCGTTAGGTTACGAGTACACTGGACAGGACTCGTCGGGAACTGTTGGTTGGTATTATACCTATCGTCAGTTATCAGTTCCCAGGTGACATGAGTACAGCTTAGTCCGCTGACTTGACACTGTCACTTCGCCTCGAGTGTGTTCCCACTGCACTTTGATTACTACCCTACCACGGCTCAAAGGAGTCGTGCAAACAGGTAGTTTTTGGGTGCAGTCCCGAAGCACTTGGAGGCAGTGACGGTTAGACAGGATTCGTCTCTCCCGGTATTGGGGGTTGACATCGCGCTGTGTCCAGGAGAGCCATTACACGAGTAGTCCCTGGCCAGGGCAAGCGAGATATACTGGTAGGTTTCCAGTGTTATCTCAGGGTGTTCTGGGCTACACTCCGACACGACTTGTACCGCTATTAGGGGATTGACGTTCACCGCCCCCTAGGCCCGCCATGCGATGTATCAGACGAACAGACCGGACTGTACGGAGATTGTCACATACAGGCTCAGTAGGAGTTCAGATGGGGTTCACCTCGTCAGTCTTCTTATCGACATCTACCTGGGGACCGTTACGTACAGCTAGTGCCGCTTGTGGTCTGTGGTTAAACTTACTGCCAGCGTAGTGTCGAGTCTTTAGAGTCCCACACAGAGAGCTATTCGCCTTTAGGCAAAATGAGTAGAGGTCGCATGGTTTTGCGACAGGGTTCGTTCACATCCGCGCACTTGTGCACGTTTGCTGTCCGGACAGCTTATACTAGCGGGCTTTGGTTTAAGCCAGATCCTAGTATAGATTTGGGATTGGTTTTTTCTCATTGTATTCGTGTTCCTCGGATCACGAATACGGGTGCGTATGCACAGTTGCTTAAGACAGAGGGAGAGGACTTTGATTAGGGTTAATGACTATTGTCATTTTATTAACCCTAATGCTTATGTGTGTATTATGGTTAATTGATATTAGTTTTAAATAATTGTGCATGGTTATGGTTGTTGACCATTTGACCTCCTTGACTTGTTGACCTTGGTTGACACTTTGACCATCATCATTTCATTTGGAAGATGCTCTTTGATCCTTGCAATTTGCATTAAAAATGAAATGATAATGGTCATGTCTTGATTAACCATGACAATTATCTAGCTAATTATCTAATTACAATAATTCACACATATATGTGAGAATGGTTATTATTCTCTCATTCTATCATTTTACTTTCTCTCTCTTGTTCTTCCTCTCCCTCAAGCTCTCCCCTCTCATGTGTTGAGAAACACTTGAGCTTGAGAAAAACCCTTTCTTGATAATCTCTACTCTCATCTAGGGTTCAAGGATTAGCACTTCTTGCACCCTAGTTACTTCTAGTTTGGAGTTGAAGCCAAAGGTCGAGGCTTTCGGATGGATCTTTCTTCGACGTGAGAAGACGACTAAGGTGACCTCCTTCCACCACTCCAAGGAGCAAGGAGAGAAGGACATAAAGCCCAAGGTATAACCTTTCTAGCACTTAGCTAGTTTCTAGTTAGTTTTAGCTTGTTTTTGTTTAGCAAAGATCCTTCATAGTCTAGTCCATGTTGCCTAAGCTCATAAAAACTTGATTTTTATTCCGTTTTCCGCCTCCCCGTAAGTACCGGGGTGGACAACGTGGACTTACAGCTATAGGAGCTGTCTGGGGAACCGCAGCCGATGTAGTAGCTTGCGGAGCCGCAGCCGAAGGAGATGCATGTGGAGGCTCGGCCGATGTACCCTGTCGCGTCTGAACCTACGTGTGTAATAAACGAGTAAGAACTGTGTATTAGTCGAATTCGTATCATTATCAAGTTATTTCGAAACCCCAATCTATGTATACTTAGGGACTTAGGCCTCGTTTGGATATCTAGTTTGGAAAACCGTAGTTTATTTTAATTATATATGTATGTATGATTAATCAAAGCTAAGTCTACAACCAAATAAGCTCATACTACTTACTAATATTGGATATGTTGCTATCTATAATATGACATAATATTTTACTATTAAGTAGTATACATACCAACATCTCCTTCAACTCCTGAACGGTGGCCTTCAAGCTCTCCAGTTCTTGCTGGAAATGTCGCTCACCGGAGACGGAGGAAGTAACCGCCGGAGTGGAGTCCAACCTCATATGGGCCCTGCTAGGGCCCAGTCCCCGGCCTCTCTCCCAACCTCCGTAGTGCCCTCCGTGTGCGGCGTCCAGGACTGGGGTCAGCAGCATCAGATCGTTCTGTCCAGTAAAATCGATCCCCGACCCCTCGTCCTGCTCAACCACCTGCTTCTACACCCATATTAACCAGTAAAATATAAGTATATCATTTAAATTTGAACCTTTCAAAACTAAAATTTCAAATAGGGGTTGAATAAATATTAACACTTACGCAATACTCCTGGGTAGCGGCGTCGGGGTATCGAAGCTCGCCCGTGGCGGGATCTGTCGAGGTGCCGTGAACGGCAGATATGCGGACAGCACGCTCGGTGTACCACCCTACGCCAGGGTCTGAACTTTCTGCAATATTAGAAAATAACTCTTAATATTAGATATATTAAAAAATAACTCTTAATATTACATTATATCACAAAGGCCGGTCTTTTGTAATTTACCGATAACTCCATGGCACGAGTAATATTCCTCGAGCCACCTGTATAAGTGGGGCGACCCCTCTTCGCCGACTTCCTATTCTCTTTATTTTGATCGGCCTATTTCTGTACAACACATTCACATTTAGTTTTCTAATTAAGCAACACAAAAAAAATAAATTATATACTAAACAATGAATTACATTTAAAATACATACCTGTTTGCGATGAGAGTCAAAATATTCGCACAATAGAGGCCATGTATCTATGTCGACTCTCACAAAGGCCGGAGTATATAGGAGGGCCGCTCTCTCTGCCTCGAGGGTCGCCATCCACAGGGAATAGCAGTCGGTCTTCTGCTCATTCCTGTTGTATCGGACCTTCGTCTGCATGTTTTTCATCTGGCCATTGTACAGAGCGTGAAGATCGAGCACCCTCCCAGGGTGATCAGGGTCGGGTACAGGCTGAAAATCGTAATCCAACTGAAAATACAAAAAAAAATTGTTATTAGATTGCAAGTGTTAATAATAAATATATTGGATAAATCAAATAAAAATATATATTAATACCCGAGCCTGATCCCAAAAGAGGGAGAATGAGCGCCGGTGTTGGTCGCCCCACTCAACGTGAAGTGGATAGTTCTTCACGAGCCGGCTCTCATCCCCCATATACCGGCCGAACCTCTCGGCATGATCGCCGGTATAGCGATAATCAGGGGTAAAAAAGAGGGGGAATGCTGCCTCCCCCTAGCTCTGTCGGCCCTCAGCCTGTGGGACTGATTCGGGCCTCGAGTCCCCCTCTCGGGATGTGGAGGCCCTGCGTCTGCAAGAAATATCAAGACAATCAATATTAAGACAAAGTTGTATTAAGAAGTCAAGGTTTAACGAAAATTGAAGTGTGATATATACCTCCGGTGACTAAAGCACGAGCCTGGGCTTGGGCAGCAGCACGAGCGGGACGATAGTTCCTCCGGTGAGGAACAACCGGTTACCCGGACGTGGATGCACTCCAACTAGAAAATAAACATCGATAAAATTACATGGAGTTCATGTTTATTCTTAAAGGATATGTAAAATGAATAAATATTTTATATTTATTCATACAAACCTGCAGACTGAGCGAAGGGAATGGAAGTGACGGGAGTGGCCTCTGCATCAGACGAGGACGCACCACCTATAATTAGACAATCAAGTATCAGCTATATAAGTAATTGCAAAAAGAATGCGTATATCAATAATATAACATTCTAAATCAACATGTATACACTATAGGATATATAAACATACCCGCAAGTATATGATATATAAACATACCTGGAGTATATCAATAATATAATATTCTAAATCAACATGTATACACTATAGGATATATAAACATACCCGCAAGTATATGATATATAAACATACCTGGAGGTGCGGGAGTGGCCTTTGTCCCTGATGTAAGTACGTAAGAGCAAAAAGAATGTATGTATATTTATGATATAGCATTCTAAATCAATATACATGCACTATATGATATATAAATATACTTGGAGGTGCGGGAGTGGCCTATGTCCTTGATGTGGACGCATCACCAACAGCTAGACAATCAAACATTGACAATATAAATAATTTTGACATGAACATGCATGTATATCTATAATATTACATTCAAAATGAATATGCGAGCAATATACCTGGAGGTGTGGCAAAGTCTACACGGAAGGAGGCATCCGAAGGGGTCTCCGATCGGGATGCAAGGCCGGCCCTCTGAAGCTCCCTATGCAGCTCTCTGGGCGGCAGGACCGCTTGCCTCTGCCTCTGCCGGTGCCGCGGCTGAAGCTCTTGCCGCCCCTCGCTGCTCCCATCATAGTCATCAAATCTAGATAAACGGTTCGTGTACGCATTAGACAATCATTACAAGTATTGACTACATATGTATAGATCGTAAAATGTGAAGTAATAATATAACATTACTGATAACCTTTTTCGTTTCGTGGGCGCATTAGACATATCTACTTGGATTTCATCATCGATGTCATTTCTAACCCACGTAACTTCATGATCAGCCGAAGACAACCCGTCTTTCGAAACAGACGGTCGGAGCACTTTAAGTCTTCTCTCTTCTTCATCCTCACCGCTGTCCTCGAATTCTGGGACATCGTAGACATCCATGGGTTTCCAACGGCATACGACACTCCATACCGGATGCTTCAAACACTGTGAGTAGTATACTTGGAACGCTTGGTTCGGAAAGATAAACGGATCTTCTTGACCGTAAAATCGAAGCGTGTTCACACTAGGCAATCCATATTCATCTTTCTAAGTCCCAAGATTGCTTCTCCACTTATCCGTATCGGTTCGCGTATCGTACCAAGTACACTGAAATATATAAAAGGGTTCTGATCGTCCGGGATAGTGGATGCCGAGTATACAATTTAAGTATCCATAATAAATCACACCGTCCGATCCTACCGTCACAATCCCACTATTCTGAGTGGTTCTAGATGTTTCTATGTCCTTAACTCTGAATTTGTATCCAAGGACACCGAATCCTTTATAATATGCAACCTCCATACTAGAAAATTGAGCTAAACATCTTGAATCACTCTCAAATGATGCAGACAAGTTCGGATCGTGGATCTAACAAAACAAATTTTACGACAAATACATAACGATATAAGTTTAGATTAAAACTGATAGCAATAACATGTTATTCGAATAACTTACATGATCTGCAACCCAATCGCAAAAATTATCCTGATGATATTTTTCCAATCGTTTATCATTCCAATCAGGATGCCCCTCACGTACATCGTTAAAATGAATTCTGTTTTCGACAATAAATTATGACATTAATATTATATCATTTCATACACATACAAACACAAATATAACAATTAATCCAAAAAAACCTACTCTCTAATTTTTTCAAGACATGCGCAATTAAGCAAGATAAACCGGTATATCTTGTTGATAAACATAGTGCCTACCCTCTTATAATCGGCTTTACCATATGGCCCGTCTTGAATTCTTCGAGGCCGGTTAAGTCTCGTCTCAATGTTCTCGTCCAGATAGCGGGAACAAAATGTGGTTGCTTCATCAAGAAGATAACCTTGCATGATAGAACCCTCTGATCGATTTCTATTGCGTATATACTTTTTAAGAGTGTAGAGGTACCTAAAGAAAATATGTTGAATAAATAAATACGGGCATACAGGACAACAATAATTTTAAAAATTGCGCGAAACGAAAAATTCCGCGTACCTCTTGACGGGATACATCCATCGATATTGTACCGGTCCGGCTAACTTATCCTCAGTTGTAAGATGAACCGTCGGGTGTTTTATGATATCGAAGAATGACGGTGGGAAAATACGCTCAAACTTGCAAAGTATCAACGCAATAGAATTTTCTAGTTTATCCAGCGTCACAACATCCAGTGTTTTAGCACACAACTCTCTGAAAAAACAACATAGGTCGTTGATTACTAGACCAACCGATTCGGGGAGAGAAGTACTGAGGGCTAATGGAAGAAGGTGTTCCACAATAACATGGTGATCTTGACTTTTCAGCCCATCGATCTCGCCTTTCATAATTTTTATCTTCTTGCCGAATGATCCTGAGAAACCTGTGGGAACTTTCAAATCATGCAACACCTGTAGGAATCTTTTCTTCTCCGGTTGTGACATATAATAAGCGGCATTGGGAAGTATAAACTTGCCTGGTTTACCCGCTACCGGTCTAGGGTGCAATTCACTTCTTATTTCCCACTCCTGTAGATCCATCCGAGCATTCAGGTTGTCTTTCGATTTCCCGTCTTTACAAAGAAGTAAGTTGAGTATGTGCTCTGATACTCCTTTCTCTATATGCATGACGTCCAGACAATGACGCACTAAATTTGTTGACCAGTAAGGAAACTCGAAGAAAATGCTTAACTTGTTCCAAAATGGTGGTTTGATCTGTTTTGTCGGATCCATCCCAAAGGTCACATTATTGTAACCATCCCACTGAACAGTCACGTCCTCTCCAGACAATGGGGATGGAGGTCGAAGAAGCTCCTGATTACCATCAAAGTGAACAACGTCTAACCTGTAGGGGTGGTCTAGAGGCAGGAAACATCGATGGCCGCAATAACAAACCTTCCTGCTAAAATTCAAGAATTTCGATGTTGTGTGTTGATGGTAATGAGGACATGCTTTGTGACTATGTACGGACCAACCTGATAGCATTCCATACGCAGGAAAGTCATTAATTGTCCACATTAAAGCCGCACACAGTATGAAGATTGTATTTGTGTTTGCATCGTAAGTCTCTACACCATCAATGAACAAAGATTTTAACTCCTCGATCAGAGGTCGGAGATAGACGTCGACATTGATTTCTGGTGAGTTTGGTCCGTCGATAAGAAGAGGCATCATAAAGTATGATTGGTCCATAGCCAACCAAGGCGACAGATTATAAATTATCATTATAACGGGCCATGTGCTGTGACTTCCAGCCATATAGTTGAATGCGCAGAAGCCATTACTAGCCAGTCCGAGCCTGATATTGCGAGGATCGCTACTAAATATTGCGTGCCTCCTATCGAAATCCTTCCATGCCGGTGAATCTCTTGGATGGCTCATTTTTCCATCTTCACTTGGAGGAGCACGGTGATGCCAAATCATTGCCTCGGCTGTTTTCTTGCACCTGAATAACCTCTGCAGCCTCTGTGTTATGGGAAAGTATTGTGCTATCTTGACAGGTATATCAGGCTTCTTATCAGAATCTTTCGGTTTATACCTGGCATCTCCGCATGTTGGACACTCTTCCAAATCTGAATTCTCTTTCCAGTACAACACGCAATTTTTAGGACATGCTTGAATCTTCTCACACTTCAGACCTAAATCAGACATCATCTTCTGGGCTCCGTACCAGCTGTCGGGCACGTTATTTCCCGGGGGCATAGAATCTTTCAAGAATGAAAGAAGTATTGTGAATGACTTATTGCTCCATATATTTAGGCACTTAATCTGGAAAAGTTGGACGAACCATGAGAGGGTGGAATACTTTGCATTCTCATAAATTGGTTTTCTAGCATCATTCATGAAATTTTCATATTTATCCGCACGCGGTCCTTGACCGGAAGGAATGTCATCTTCGGTACGAATAGATTCACCTAGGGCAGCCTCTACCATATCCTCCATTTCTTCTGATGGAAAGAAATTACCGTCTTCTTCTTCTGCCGCATTACCGTCTTCTCCTTCTTCTCGGCCGCATTATCGTGTTCTCCTTCTTCTTCTACCGAATTACTGCGTTCTTCTCCTTCCCCGTGATATTTCCAAGTTGTATAAAGTCTAGTAAAACCATATTTTACGATATGAAGCTCTGCCAATTCTACCTTCTGCCAGTACTTATTCCCACATCTATCGTACGGGCAGAGAATCTTCTTTATCACGATCTTATTATGTGCGCGTGCAAATTCAATAAAAGCAGCAACTCCTGCGACAAACTTAGGTTGCATACGTTATTGCCAATCCACATACATCCAGTCCTTAACTCTGACGTACTCATGGGCCATGTTAGACTGTATAACATATAAATTGCAGGTTATGATGACTATATTGAGAAATCTAAGAACGGGATGGTTACTGACAAAGGAGAAAATCCGTGTATATGCTTTGTGTGTGCGTTTGTCGTTGAAAAGAATAAATTATCGATAATCATAGTTAGATTTGAGGATACTCATGTATCACAGACTACGCTCTTGGCATTGCTTTGTTTTTCTCTCCTTTCCTATCAGCGAGAGGAGGTGAATAGAGGTCAGACAGGTAGAGTCCGACAGGGCAGTTAGTTTATGCATAAGTGAAAGGATGGGTTCAATATCGGGAACTAGAGTCCAACTCCCAAATGTCGTCTCGACGGTTGTTAGTATCGAGCTATACCGTCTGATATTTAACAACCTTCGTATAGTTCTATGTCACAACGAACATCGAACGTATGTTAACCGATAGACGGGGACTAAGTGGCGCTTTGAGTTTCATATATGAGTATCGATGAGAATATGAAAGTTTCATATTATCATCGAGTATCATATATTGGTTTTAACTTGAACATCTTGAATCACTCTCTAATGATGCGTTTGTTGTGTATTCTTGTTGTATGTGTGTGTTTCGGCTGTCGGGGGTAAGGCTTCTATCCCATTAAGAATGTATAGAGCGAACACCCATTCGCTTGTACTTTCAACCGTTTCGAGTAAATTTCGGCAGCACCTCCCGCTGTTCTCCGAGTACACTGTAATAGAATAGATAATCATTTCAAAGCTGTGAAACAACGTTGAAATGAACATCTAATCTATCTTTGTACACGGAGAACCAGCGGAAAGGTACCGACGAAATATCTCGAAATGGATGAAAACACAAGTGAATGAAAGTGTTTGCTTTATACATTCCTAACTTGTCCACACGGGACAAATCTATCGGTTATCATACGATTGAATCTTCTCGTCACATAGACTATACGACGGTTGTTAGTATCGAGCTATACCGTCCGATATTTAACAACTTTCGTATAGTTCTATATCACGACGAACATCGAACGTATGTTAACCGATAGACGGGGACTAAGTGGCGCTTTGAGTTTCATATATGAGTATCGATGAGAATATGAAAGTTTCATATTATCATCGAATATCATATATTGGTTTTAACTTGAACATCTTGAATCACTCTCTAATGATGCATTTGTTGTGTTTTCTTGTTGTATGTGTGTGTTTTGGTTGTCAGGGGTAAGGCTTCTATCCCATTAAGAATGTATAGAGCAAACACCCATTCGCTTGTGCTTTCAACCGTTTCGAGTAAATTTCGGCAGCACCTCCCCGCTGTTCTCCGAGTACACTGTAATAGAATAGATAATCATTTCAAAGCTGTGAAACAATGTTGAAATGAACATCTAATCTATCTTTGTACACGGAGAACCAGCGGAAAGGTACCGATGAAATATCTCGAAACGGATGAAAACAAAAGTGAATGAAGGTGTTTGCTTTATACATTCCTAACTTGTCCACACGGGACAAATCTATCGGTTATCATACGATTGAATTTTCTCGTCACATAGACTATACGACGGTTGTTAGTATCGAGCTATACCGTCCGATATTTAACAACCTTCGTATAGTTCTATGTCATGACAAATATCGAACGTATGTTAACCGATAGACGGGGACTAAGTGGCGCTTTGAGTTTCATATATGAGTATCGATAAGAATATGAAAGTTTCATATTATCATCGAATATCATATATTGGTTTTAACTTGAACATCTTGAATCACTCTCTAATGATGCGTTTGTTGTGTATTCTTGTTGTATGTGTGTGTTTCGGCTGTCGGGGGTAAGGTTTCTATCCCATTAAGAATGTATAGAGCGAACACCCATTCGCTTGCCCTATAAGATTGAATCTTCTCGTTACATAGATTATACGACGATTGTTAGTATCGAGCTATACCGTCCGATATTTAACAACCTTCGTATAGTTCTAAACCGACGACGGTAAATAGTGAAGCATGAAACAACGGGTATAAAGCACTAAAATGAATGTATAAAATAACATAAACGGGTAGCAGTAATGGGCATGGATCATGACAGTACTCTAGATTAATATGCAAGTCACTAAACTAACAGTATTTATCTCATTTGAAATCAATTGGTGGAATATATCCTCATATTTAGACTCCTGGACCCCACAGGCTTATGTGAGAGGCCAACCCAATATTTTTTCAAGGACCCTCTAACCCAATTTTTTTTCCTTTTATGAAACCTAAACCTACCCAAACAAGATCAGGCAGGTTTATACAGACGAAAACACCCCTAATTTATTGGACGGGTTAGGGTTGAGTCTAATCTGACTTCACCATACTTAGCTGTTAGAATGTGTATGAATACGGATAATTCGAGCTAACTCCGTATCCGTATTTGATTTGCATCATATACAAATAGTGATTTTCATTTTTGACGACCATCTATATCCGTATACGAAAATGATAACACCTATTCCGTTCCGTATCTGATACCAAAAATGATAATTTTTGGCTTTATCGAGTTAAATTTTCCTAAAAATCACAACCCAACCCTAACCCCAGCCTCAGCCCTAACCCCAGTCGAACTCCAACCCCAACCTTAACCCTAACCCTAACCCCAGCCCCAGCCGAACCCCAACCCCAACCCCAACCCCAGCCGAACCCCAACCCCAACCGCAACCCAAGCCCTAGCCCCAACCGTAACCCCAACCCTAACCCTATCGCTAACCCCAACCGATGCCTAACCCTAACCCTCATCGGTACCCAAACCCTGAACCCTAGCCCTAAAATCATCAAAAAATTGTTTAATTGAAGATTTACTAACCTGTAGGCGGTGGAGGAGACGACGGAGACGCTCGATCGGTGGTCGACAACGCGCGCAATCGGCGACGAGGAAGAACGAGGGTGGTGGCGATGACGAAACGGAGGGCGGTAGCGACGACGAGAATGGGGATTTTAGGAGTTAACGCGCGCGAGAGAGATGATCAGCGTAGGGCATTTCTGTGCCTTTTTAATTAAATTCCTATTATATGCCCCTACAGATTAGTCCGTAGGTCATTGGTTTACGGCTTTGTAGGGACAAACAACAAATTACGATTTAATATTTTTAAATTAAAACGTCTTGAACCGTAGGGGCAACCGTCGGGCCCTACTGATTAGTCCGTAGGGCCAAAATAAATCTTCCCCTACGGATTTCATTATCCGTAGGGGCAACCCCCTATTGTAGTAGTGAATTAGAAAAGTAAATTGAAGTCTTGATTGTTTTGATGTTATCGGTAACCGCTGCACATGGGCGGCAGGATTTGTGTCTTTTTCAAAGACAATTACCGTGTTGATAACACCGTTGTTAAGTTGTCTACCGTAAATAGGCAAGCATCCACTTCTCCGGCTCCCTGAGGCTCAAGAGATTGGTCCCGCTTAAACCTATGTTTACTAGGGTCTTTAGGGTAATTTATAGAACTTGAGGGGGTTTTATGTAAAAATACTTTTATATAATTTTCAAAATACACCCCAAATGTTTAATTATCGTCTTTAAAGTTGTAATAATTATAGATTTTATATTTGTGACATTCCTAGTGAGAATAACCTAATTTTCATAATACATGCTATTAAATTGTAATATTGATTTGTATGGAATTCATGGTATTTTAATGTAAAGTGGGTCTTTGATTTGGAAAAGTTGAAGTATTTATATTATAACAAAAATAGGTATTTTTTGATATTACATATATATATATATATTTCTATAAAAATAAATTTTAATATATATTATAATTCTATAAATCTCATTTTCTTAAGATTTTCGTATTTTAAATCTTTCGAGACCGAATGCTCCTTGCAGAGGTCTGCATCTCGCACTACTAAGCCTAGGGACGTGCGATAATCCGCACCATCCCAGTCGGGTTTCCCAAAATGGGTTGTAGCGGCGCTTTGCAAAGATTTGTTTAAAATACTAAATCTTGTAAAAACGGTTTTATTAGTAAAGGGTATTTATATGTAAAGATTCGTTTTCCGTATTCTATGTTCCCAAAAATGATTGTGCTATATTTCATATGAGTGTTGTGAGGAGGTAGGTCATTACCTCGTGATCTAACTTAAAGGTATAGCAAGATTATGATGATTTAATGTAAAAATGAAACTATATGGTATTTTACTGAAAAAGAGCGATAAAAGTTACAAAATGACATAGATTGTCATGAAACTTGTTCACCATATTTGTTAATGATAAATAGTCAACATGTAATGGTTTAATTGGGTTGTGTTTAAGAAAAGTGGGATTTTTAGAAAGAAACCGAATCGGAAATTGGTTTGACTCCGTTTCCGACGGGTTTTATTAAAAGATGTTTTTAGAGTAGCAAAGGAGAGATAGAGGTGGGACTTACGGGTATAGCTTAAAGAGGAGAGGGAGAGGGAACTGTAGACTTTGCCGGTACGTTGTTTCGTCGCCGGGATCTCCTAGGGTTGTCGTCGGAAGATTCGCCGGAGCTTCGCCTCTTTGCTCACTTCAAAGCACACTAGGGTTCTAGGAAATTTCTTGAGAGTTTGCTCAGAATTTTGGAGTGAGGGGGTAGTGTGTAGGGGTTGTATTTATAGGGTTAGGCTAGGGTTAGGGTAGATGAAAGATTTAATTGAAAAAATGTGATAAATGTAATAAAATGTAATAAAAGTTGGGTTTAATGTGATTTTAAAGGGGCTCTGTTACTGGTCTAGGTATTTAAACCATACAGGTGTGTAGCGGAGTCCAAGAGGCACATTTTATATGTTGGGGATTCGATGGAATGGGCAACTCCGGCCGGCGGCGGCGGCCCGAATCGGCCAATCCGCCGGCCGAGTTGGCCGATTCCGGCCGAGTCAGGCGGCCGGAATCCGTCCCGTCGGTTAGTGATCCCCCTGGCATGGTTACTTTTCAGGGTGTAGTGAGGTTTTTGTGAGATATGCGCGTGTAAACTGTTGGTATTCTAAAAATTCAAAATAAAACAATATTAAAAATAATGTGGGGTGTGGGATTTGAACTCTGGTGGCTTGGTTCAGCAGTGCAAGGTCTTACCAATGAGCTACAAACTACTTCTTATAATTAATTAGCAAAACATATATTTATGGTGCTCACAGAATTACAATTACTCCAAGTATACATTTATTTTTAAACAATTTTTTGTAAACTAAAATTGGAGTTGTTACAGTCTACCCTCCTTATAAAAATTTCGTCATCGAAATTTACAACTTTTATTTGAGAACTACTTTACATAGATATGAGGATATCTTGCACGCATTTTATCTTCCTTTTCCCAAGCGAACTCTCCTGGAGTGTCTTTTCTCCACATCACTCGGACCAAGTTGACTTCCTTGTTACGAAGTGACTTCACTTTCCTGTCCAGGATCTCCACAGGTTGTTGCTCACAGGATAAGTCAGGCTGTAAAGTGAGCTCGGAATGATCAAGTACATGGCTGAGGTCATTCACATACCTTCTGAGTTGGGATATGTGGAACACATTATGCACTCCTTCTAATGAAGGTGGAAGCGCTAAGCGGTATGCCACTTCACCGACTCGTTCGAGTATGTCGAACGGTCCAATGTATCTTGGACTTAGCTTACCCCGTCTTCCAAATCGGATCACTCCGTGGTTCGGAGATATCTTTAAAAATACGTGATCTTCTGGCTGGAACTCCAAATGACGTCTCTTTGCATCAGCCCAATGCTTCTGTCGATTTTGGGCTATGCGCATCTTTTATCTGATAGTACGAACCACATCAACAGACGCTACTATCATCTCAGGTCCAAGAAGTTCCCTATCTCCGACGTCGTCCCAACTTAATGGCGATCGACACTTCCTTCCATATAATGCTGCAAAAGGTGCCATTCCTATGCTTGATTGGTAGCTGTTGTTGTACGAAAACTCCACAAGATGTAGGTGATCTTCCCATGATCCTTTGAAGTCTAACAAACATGCTCTGAGCATATCCTCCAAGATCTGAATAGTTCGCTCAGACTGACCATCTGTTTTTGGATGATAAGCCGTACTGAAGTTCAGACTTGTTCCCAAGCTTGCTTGCAGGCTCTGCCAAAATTGCGATCTGAACCTGGTGTCACGATCGGAGACAATGCATACCGGTACTCCATGAAGTCTTACAATTTCGTCCATGTACTTCTTTGCTAATGTCTCAGTTGATTGGCCAACTCGAAATGGGATGAAGTGAGCCGACTTTGTGAGTCGATCCACAATGACCCATACCGCATCGTTACCCATTGTGCTGCGAGGAAGAGCAGTCATAAAATCCATCGTGGTGTGTTGATGTTCAGACTTTACTTGCTGACACACCAAGCATTTAGCGACGCTTCTGGCTACTTCACGCTTCATTCCATGCCACCAATAATTCTGACGTAGATCTTTGTACATCTTTGTACCTCCAGGGTGTACCGAGTAGGGAGAGCTGTGAGCTTCTTTCATTAACTCTTCCCAAACAGGACCTTTTGGTACACATAGTCTGCTGCCGTATCTCAAAGATCCGTCTTCATGAATGATGAAGTCTGTTCTGAGTCCATTCTCCACTTGTTCTCGGATCTTTGTAACTTAGCATCACTTGCTTGAGCTGCTTTGATCTGATTGACAATTGTTGATTGAACTTGTAAATTCATCAAACTTGAAGTGTTACCTGACATGACTACTTCAATCTCCATCTGATGCAAGTCCTGTCGAAGCTTCCACTGAGCGATGAGATGCATTGCTAATGGTTGGCGACTAAGTGCATCAGGTACCACATTCACCTTCCCTGGATGATATTGCAGGTTGATGTCAAAGTCCGCCATGAGTTCTAACTATCGTCTCTGCCGCATATTCAACTCCTTCTGAGTAAACACATATTTCAGGCTCTTATGATCTGTGTATATGTTCACTCGCTCACCAAGTAAATAGTGGCGCCAAATCTTGAGAGCAAAGATGATGGCTGCCAATTCCAAATCATGCGTCGGATAATTGCGCTCATGAGTCTTCAGCTGTCTTGAAGCATAAGCCACAACCTTACCGTGCTGATGTAGAACACATCCTAATCCCTTACCGGATGCATCGCAATGCACTTCGAAACCTCCAGACTGATCCAGTATGACGAGAATAAGTGCTGATGTCAACCTTAACTTGAGTTCTACGAAATCTTGTTCGCATGCTTCTGACCATACAAATTCTTCATCTTTACATATGAGCTTGGTCAGAGGTGTTGCTATCTTTGAAAAGCCTTCAATGAACCTTCTGTAATATCCAGCTAAACCCAAAAAACTTCGAATGTTCTTCACTGACTTTGGTGTCGGCATTCGCTTATTGCTGAAACTTTCGCTGGATCCACAGAAATTCCTTCGCCTGATACGATATGTCCAAGAAAACCAACTTAATTTAGCCAAAACTCACATTTGATGTACTTGGCATATAATTGATGTTGTCGTAGAGTTTTCAGGACAATTCATAGGTGCTCGGCATGCTCTTTCCGACTCTTAGAATTCACCAGGATGTCGTCGATGAAGATGACAACGAATATGTCTAAGTACTCCCGGAAAACTTGATTCATTAGGTTCATGAATATTGCTGGTGCATTGGTCACTCCAAATGGCATCACTAGGAATTCGTAATGTCCATAGCGAGTTCTGAAATCCGTTTTATGAATATCAGCTTCCTTGACCTTCACCTGATGATAACCTGAACGAAGTTCTAATTTAGAGAAAACACAAGATCCGATTAGCTGATCAAATAAATCGTCGATGCGCGGGAGTGGATACTTGTTCTTTATCGTTACTTCGTTCAAGGCTCTATAATCAATGCACGTTCTGTATGAACCTTCCTTCTTCTTCACAAGTAGTACAGGTGATCCCCAACTTGAAGTGCTGGGACGAATCCATCCTTTCGCCAATAATTCGTCCAACTGTGTTCATACTTCCTTCAAACCTCCTGGACTTAAACGATAAGGTGCTTCACCGGTTGTGCTGCTGGTACTAAATCAATGCCGAATTCAAGAGCTCGATCGGGAGACAAACCTGATATATCATCAGGAAACACATCGTCGAACTCTCGAACCACTTCTGGCCTTGATCCTTCCTCCACTTGAGTTGCTGCAATCACTGCCTTCCTTGGCTTCGCCTTGTATGTACTTGGCTCCAGTGTACGGTCTCCACTTTTGAAATAGAAGTCCGGATGGTCTGGAATCTCGAATACTACCCACCTTTGACGACAGTCGATGGTAGCATAAAAAGTTCCAAGCCAATCCATACCTAGAACGACATCGAAGTTCGGTATGTCCAGCACTTTGAAGTCAGTGTAGAATTCTCTGCTGCAGACGACTACTGGACACAAGCTGTATCCTATTGTTGCCTTTAGAACGCCATTTCCTGAACTGACATTCCAGCTGGATACAAGCGGTGTGACTGGAATCGTATGGGTTCGGACGAACCGTTACGACATAAAGCAGTGAGACGCTGCAGTATCGAACAGTGCTAGTGCTGGTAGTAAGGCTACTAAGATTGTACCTAAGGTATGTAGGATATGTTTTAGGTATAGGTAAAGGTATGTAGATAGGCAGTAAGACTGAAAGAAAATTTGAGAAAGAAAGGTTACCAGTGATAACTTGGCCAGTGGCCTCAGCTTCTTTCACGGTCATCGAGATAGCCTGGCGCCTTGGTACATTCCTCCTGGCCTGAGGAGCATTCCTCGGAATGTTCCTTTGAGCTTGATGGAACTGATGAGGAAGAGGTGCAGCTTATGGTCCTCTAGGTGGTGGAGTAGGTAGTGTAAGTCTTGGAGCAGGTGCTTGGATGGTTGGCGTCACGCTCCGCTTCCCAAAATACGGAATACAAGGGTAACAAGGCCAGCCATGCTCCTACGATCAAGGAAGAATCCTGTCGTAGTCACATATCGACTTCTAACATTATATGGTAATCAGTAAATACATCACAGAAATAAAGGAAAACAATACTAGTTTATTACACCAACTTTCATTGTTCACAGTTTACAATAGGATGAAATGAAAGAAACTACTAACCAAGTGCGAATACAAGGTTGATTTATGGAAAACAGTAAAAATACTGAGGGCACGACCGTCTAGATCTCTGCGACCTCGAAGGGTAGGTCTGACTCTTCAATCCGGTCCTCTGCAATCTCTGAGCATGCATACTCAGGTCGTCACGGCGACGCAATAGCAATATTATAATAATCATGAAAGACAAGAAAATAAAGCAATAACGGTGGAGGTAATAAATGCACACAATCAATATGTCGTGACTGATGTATGGTATGCTCTGTGTCCCTATCTGTCTCTAAGTCATTTTGAAATCGAAATGTGGAAAGGAGTGATCATGTTTAACAAGGGTCTCGTACATACCCGAGACTACGGCCCACGATGCCCGGGACATAACCCTGTCAGCCGGACCGCTAGGTCCAACCTAATATATATGAGTCGCTGTTCGAATGATCATCCTCTAAAACACTGACCTTGCTAAATACAATTTTCTTTCCACTGTGATTTCCCCCTTTTTCCCCAGGTTTCACTATTTATGGGTATAGGCTAGTCGTGTACAAGTACGCACCGATAACGCGGTTTTATTCACTGTTCACTGTATTGTCACTATCATGAACCATTCACTTTTCACTGGCGTACCTGACACACCTAGACCGATACCATTCACGCTCGATAATGCATGGTACACTGAAACTTAATAATGAAGTGCACTATCACTAAAGGTATTACGGTCGGGTATAATATGTGAATTTAAGCCACTAAACATTCATGTGCAATGAAAGTTATTATGCATCTTATGAACTCAAAAAAATCACATTAAATCATACGTTCAAAATTAAATAAAATGATACAAAAGAGGTAATAAGTAAACTCAGTCGGAAGTTCAACGAAATTTATTCCAAGTCGATCGGGTTTCGGGTTCGCAAATTGCATTCGTTTCATTTTAAGTGTTCGCTACTGAAAATTCAGTTCCTGAACTGAAAGTCCATTTCGCAACACAGTTTTCACCCTGTTGGGATCAAAATTAGGCGGCACTATAGTTGAACAATTTTTATGGTTATCAGTTATGTTTCCAAGGCAATTGGAGGATCAGTAATATCCTATTTTAACAGGGAGTTATGGTCAGGTTAAGTTCAATGTGTAAAATATGCCACTGCAGAATTCAGCAGAACACCTCGTCGTTATAAAATATGTTAAAAATATCATACAGTTAAGAAATCCAGTGAAACTAGTG
The DNA here is from genome assembly GCA_030015575.1 of Agapanthus africanus. Lineage (NCBI taxonomy): Eukaryota > Viridiplantae > Streptophyta > Magnoliopsida > Asparagales > Amaryllidaceae > Agapanthus > Agapanthus africanus. The sequence continues at coordinate 73,259,307 of JASDDO010000026.1, forward strand.
GGGTAAGAAATCTAACTCAGTTTTCTACGTAACGATATAGGGTTCCGCACATTTTCGCATTTGAGAAATATTATACGGTGATTTCAAAACAAGGGTGAACTGGGATTACTGCTCTGGACTGCAGTCCAGGGTCGTAATTCTCCCCAGTTTTCTCTATCATAACTAGTTCAAATTTTGAAATAAATTATAGAGTACTGTAGTTTAATTTGTTATCTTCAGTATGAGCCATGGAACGCTCCAATCCGGTTTGTAAAAGATTTATCGTGAATTTAACGGTCTAGTGTGTTCAGAAAAATTCTGATTCCGCAATGGTTATCGGGGTAACATTTTATGGGTGAAACAATAATGATTTTCAATCAAATTTTTGTGGTACCTCTATGAACTGTAAAAGGGTTTAACGATCACTAGTTCCGTCATAAAGTAGGTTTTAGTTCTGGGTTTTGCAGCAAGTAGTTAACTCAACATGTTGTGGTCCTATGTTATGTACCCGTATTTAAGACGATTTCTATAAGCATTACCCTATATCATTATCATAGGGTTCTAAATTAGTGCCGAACAATTCGCATCAGGTTCAAACAACAAAAGTATCGGTGTAGCTCGAACAATAATTCACTACAATTGCATACCTATATAGATATATGTTAATAGTTTAATTAAACCTTAGAATTAATAATTAATAGCATGTAGCAAGTGATAAGTTCACTTGCCTGGCGATGGTTCGACGGCTGTACGGCAGCGGCGCGACGAGCTCGGTGGGCAGTGGAGGTGGGTGAAGGTTCGAGGTGCTTGGGTCTGTGTTGGCGAGGTGCGGTAAGATTGACGGAGGTTGTAGGAGAAGCTTGACGATGGTGTTGCGATGGTAGATGGCCGGAGCTTGCAGGCGGTGGTCACCGGAGTTGCAGGGAGCTCGGCTGTGCTTGGTGTGTCGCGGCTGTGAAAGGAGGAAGGAGTGGGTCATCGATGGTGGTGGGTGCGTCGGGGAGGTCGCACGGTGGTTGGTGGTGGCAGGCGAGGTGGAGGGGAGCTCGGCGGTGGTTGGAACAAGGGTGAGGAGAGAGAGGTTGGGTCGGGTGTGCAGTCGAGGTGGGGATCGGAGAGGTGAAGTTGGGCTCGGGGTTTTGGAGAGAGGAGAGAGGGGCGAGGGTGATGCCGGCGATGGTTGCGGGGCGAGCGCGGCGTCGGTGTGGTGTGGGCGTGGGTGTGGGTCGAGAGAGGGAGCGGGAAGAGAGGAGGAGGAAGGAGAATGAGGAAGATGGTGGGGGAAAAGAGGGGGTGAGAATAGAGGGAGAGAGAACGTGAGTAATAAGGAAGAGAGATTTAAGGGAGAGAGAGAGATTAAATCGTGGGAATTATTATTAATTAAAGAAAATTAAACGAGAGATGAACGGGAAAATGATTTTTAATGTGTGAGGATTAATGAAATTTAATTGGGTAAGATTTTGGTTTAAATGAGGGTATAAAATTTGAATTTTGAAAAGGGAGGAAAGAGTAGATAATTTGAATATAAGTGTTATTTTTTTGAAATAAAGATTTGGGTTGTTGGGCTTGGGCTCAATAAAATTTAAAAGGAAAAATGTAGGATTTAGATATGGACTTGGGCTTAGGGTTGGGTTCATAGGAAGGCAAAAATATAATTAGAAATTTATATAATGTGTAAATGGATAAAATATTTTATTTGAACACGGGTATTGGCGTAGATGAAGACCGGATATTACATCATACCACCCTTACAAAAATTTCGTCCTCGAAATTAAAGGAATGAAATAGAAAACAGCGATACAAAACGGTCACTCGAAAAGATGTTGGAATTGTGAACGGATATCATCCTCACATTCCCAGGTAGATTCCCCCGGTGAACGGCCACCCCAAGACACTCGGACTAACGGAATGACTTTATTCTTCAGTACCTTCTCTTTACGGTCGAGTATAGTAGTTGGCTGCTCCACATAAGTCAAATCGGCACCCAAGGTCAATTCAGAATGATCGAGAACATGACCATCGTCTCGGACGTAGCGCCGCAACTGTGACACATGAAATGTGTTGTGTATGCCCGCTAACGAAGGGGGTAAGGTAAGTCTGTATGCCACTTCTCCGACCCATTCCAAAACTTCGAATGGTCCGATGAATCGGGGACTGAGTTTCCCGCGACTTCCAAACCTGATAACACCACGGGTACGAGAAATCTTCAGAAACACATGATCTCCGACCTCGAATTCTAGTGCTCTTCTGCTAGCATCCGCCCAACTCTTCTGTCGGTCCTGAGCCGTCTTAATGCACTGTCTGATCATCTGAACCTTATCTACCGTCTGAATAATAAGTTCAGGACCCAATAGTCTTCGCTCACCCACATCACCCCAACAAACAGGAGACCGACATTTCCGTCCGTACAGTGCTTCGAATGGGGCCATTTGGATGCTCGCTTGGAAACTGTTGTTATAAGAAAACTCCACTAGATGGAGGTGATCCTCCCAAGAACCTTGAAAGTCAAGCATGCACACCCTTAACATGTCCTCGAGTGTCTGAATAGTACGCTCGGACTGTCCGTCCGTCTGTGGATGGTAAGCCGTGCTGAACTTGAGACGTATACCAAGACTCTCCTGTAAGCTCTTCCAAAAGTGCGAAATGAATCTGGTGTCCCGATCTGATACTATACTTACCGGAACCCCGTGTAGTCGCACTACCTCTTGTATGTATTTCTCCGCAAGCGACTCTGTCGATTGCCCCACCCGGAAGGGTATAAAGTGTGCTGCTTTTGTAAGTCGGTCTACAATAACCCAAACGGCGTTGTTGCCTCGTGGACTCCGCGGTAAAGCGGTCACAAAATCCATAGTGATGTGCTCCCATTTCCATTCCGGTATTGGGAGTGGTTGCAGTAGTCCAGCCATTCTCTGATGTTCAGCCTTTACTTGCTGACACACTAAGCACTTGGATACAAACCGTGCAATCTCTCGCTTTATCCCGTTCCACCAATAATGCTGCCTCAGATCTCGATACATCTTCGTGCCTCCCGGATGTACAGAATAAGCTGAGCTGTGAGCCTCAGTTAGCACTTCTTCTCTAATATCTCCCTTGGGAACACAGAGTCTGTTATCGAATCTCAAAGAACCGTCTCGAGGTATAAGTAAGACTGTCCTCAGCCCGGCTTCCACCTGCTCTCTGAACTTCTGCAGTCAAGGATCGTCAGCTTGCGCAACCTTAATACGATCTACAAGGGAAGACTGCACCTGTAACTGCCAAAACTGTTTGATTGCACTCGGTGTAACAATTTCTATTTCAAGCTTCTGAAAATCCTCAATGATTCTCCTCTGCCTGGTCAACATCATGACCACTGGTTTGCGACTGAGGGCGTCGGGTACGACATTTACCTTTCCCGGATGATACTGTAAGTCCAAGTCGTAGTCCGCCATTAGTTCTAGCCATCGGCGTTGTCTCATATTCAGTTCTCTTTGAGTGAACACGTATTTCAGACTCTTGTGATCTGTGTACACCTCCACCTTTTCTCCCAGTAGGTAATGTCTCCAAATCTTCAATGCGAAAACTACTGCAGCTAACTCCAAGTCGTGTGTTGGGTAGTTCTTCTCGTGATTCTTTAGCTGTCTTGAGGCATAAGCAATTACCCGACCGTGCTGCATCAGAACGCAGCCTAAGCCTTTTCCTGAAGCATCGCTGTGTATCACCAAACCACCCGAATTGTCTGGCACGGTAAGAATAGGTGCCGTGGTCAATTTCTGCTTCAGTACTTCAAATGCCCGAGTACATTCTTCCATCCATACGTACGGTACTTCCTTTCGCGTCAGTTTTGTCAGAGGTTCAGCGACTCGTGCAAAATCCTGAACGAACCGCCGATAATATCCCGCCAAACCCAGGAAGCTTCTGATCTCGGCCACTGACTTCGGTGTCGGCCAATCTCTAACGGATTCTATCTCTGCTGGGTCCACTGAGATGCCTTCGCCTGAAACAACGTGTCCTAAAAATTGCACTTTGTCAAGCCAGAACTCACACTTGCTCAATTTCGCGTATAGCTTCTCTTCCCGAAGAATTTGTAGTACCGTTCGCAAGTGTTCGACGTGTTCCTCTCGAGTCTTAGAGTAGACTAGTATGTCGTCGATGAATACCATGACAAAAGTGTCCAAATATTTTGCAAACACTCTATTCATCAAATCCATAAATATAGCTGGGGCATTGGTGACGCCGAACGGCATCACTAGAAACTCATAGTGTCCGTATCGGGTCCTGAAAGACGTCTTGCATATATCTTCGGCCGTTACTCTGATCTGGTGATAACCCGAACGAAGGTCCAGCTTCGAAAATACCTTGGCACCACCCAACTGATCAAATAAATCGTCGATGCGTGGAATGGGGTATTTATTCTTTATCGTTACTCTGTTCAGCTCCCGGTAGTCTATGCACATTCGTAGTGACCCATCTTTTTTCTTCACCAACAAGACTGGTGCACCCTACGACGAAGCGCTTGGGCAAATAAATCCTTTCTCCATGAGTTCTTCAATTTGTTTCTTCAATTCAGCTAACTCCACTGGTGCCATTCTGTACGGTGCCTTGGAAACTGGAGATGTACCTGGGATCAAATCTATCGAGAATCCCAAAACGCGTGGAGGTGGTAGGCCTGGTAAATCTTCAGGAAACACGTCAAGGAAATCCCGAACGATTTCTGGTGCGGGGTCTTCATCAACCTCTATAGCCGTCAATACTTTCGGTTTGGCTCTATACTTGGCTGGCTCCAAAGACTCGCTTCCTCCTTCAAAGACAAATTCTGGGTGATTGGGAATGCGGAAAGTCACATTCCTGGCCCGGCAATCAATAATTGCGTGGAATGTACTCATCCAATCCATCCCAAGAATTGCGTCATAGCTGCCCGTTTCGATTAAAAGGAAATTCGCGTAGAATTCCCTGCCACAAACTACTACTGGACAAGATCTACATTCTTGACTAGATACTATAATACCATTACCCGTATGTATTTCCCATCCCTTGGTTAATGGCTCATGTGGTATGGAGTGTGTATCGACAAAATGTGTAGATATGAAACAGTGTGATACTCCAGAATCAAATAGTACTCTAGCTGGCATAGAATGTATGAGTAGAATACCTGTAACCACTTCTCCTGAGGCCTCTGCCTCCTCAGCGGTTAGGGTGAAAGCCCTCCCTTGACTACGGCCTGTGTTGGTTTGCCTCTGCTCTAGTGACCTCTGCTGTTGCGGTCCAGGCCCTCCCTGTAGCTCTGCGCGCTGAGGACACCCACTCACCCGGTGCTGATTGGATCCACAAATTAAACACTGTCCTTTGGCACGGCGACAGTCTTTCTGGGTATGTCCATCCCTATGGCAATAGCCGCAGACTAAGGCATTACTCTGTGGACGATACTGGGGTACGAAGGGACGCTTCATCTGTGTTGTTCCTGGCCTGTGAACTGGTATAACCCTTCGAGACGGTGGTGAGTCCATGCCGGAACAACTGGGTGCCTCCTATCACTTGGGCTGGCCCCCCTGAATTTACTGATTAGCTTCTCCTGAATTCGTGCAGCGTTGAGCACCTGCGCGAATGTCTGTAACTCGAGTGACGCAATCAACTGTGCAGCTCAAAGTCAAGTCCCTGTAAGAAACGCCTGGCCCTGGTGGCCTCTGAAGCTACCATATATGAAGTAAATCGGCTTAGCCGGTTGAATTCTGCTGCATACACGTTAACAGGACGGCCGTTCTGCTTCAATAAGATAAATTTCTCTTCCATCTCTGCCTTGGCGGTGGGGGGAAAGTAGTGGTTTAAGAAGCACCCCTTGAACTTGCTCCACTCGATCGGCCCATCGAGTCTGCTCTCTTCGACGGACCACCAAGTACGGGCTTCACCCTCTAGTTGAATCTTTATTACATTCACCTTCTCTTCATCAGGTACCCGTGCGGCCGTAAGTAGGTTCTCCACATTGACCAGCCATTGTTCGGCCTCGAGTGGTTCGGCTAGTCCCGTAAACACAGCTGGGTGTAATCTCCGAAAATCCGACACCGTGCCAGTCCTGGCCGACATGGCTGGCGTAGCGGTGCCCTCGGGAGTGGTAATGAGGGCGGTGGATCCCCTTAATGCAGTAATCGCCCTGAGTCCTTCGGTAAGCAGGTCCGTCTTTCTCTCTTGGGCTTCCGCAAGAGTCGTTAGTGCATTCAGGATCCTTTCTGTGCGATCCTGAGAACTAGAGTCCGAGGAGAGATCATTCGGTGAAGTCATGTCGCTGAAAAAAAGATGAACGGATATGATTAGATTCGAGGATGAAAGCGAGAAGTAGTGAAGTGAACATATAATAAAGCGTAGTTAATGTTATCCTTTAATATTAAGCCTGGCTCTGATACCATCTAAACCATGTCACGCCCCGCTTCCCAAAATACGGAATACAAGGGTAACAAGGCCAGCCATGCTCCTACGATCAAGGAAGAATCCTGTCGTAGTCACATATCGGCTTCTAGCATTATATGGTAATCAGTAAATACAGCACAGAAATAAAGGAAAATAATACTAGTTTATTACACCAATTTTCATTGTTCACAGTTTACAATAGGATGAAATGAAAGAAACTACTAACCAAGTGCGAATACAAGGTTGATTTATGGAAAACAGTAAAAATACTGAGGGCACGACCGTCTAGATCTCTGCGAGCTCGAAGGGTAGGTATGACTCTTGAATCCGGTCCTCTGCAATCTCTGAGCATGCATACTCAGGTTGTCAGGGCGACGCAATAGCAATATTATAATAATCATGAAAGACAAGAAAATAAAGCAATAACGGTGGAGGTAATAAATGCAGACAATCAATATGTCGTGAACTGACGTATGGTATGCTCTGTGTCCCTATCTGTCTCTAAGTCATTTTGAAATCGAAATATGGAAAGGAGTGATCGTGTTTAACGAGGGTCTCGTACATACCCGAGACTACGACCCACGATGCCCGGGACATAACCCTGTCAGCCGGACCGCTAGGTCCAACCTAATATATATGAGTCGCTGTTCGAATGATCATCCTCTAAAACACCGACCTCGCTAAATACAATTTCCTTTCCACTGCGATTTCCCCCTTTTTCCCCAGGTTTCACTATTTATGGGTATAGGCTAGTCGTGTACAAGTACGCACCAATAACGCGGTTTTATTCACTGTTCACTGTATTGTCACTATCATGAACCGTTCACTTTTCACTGGCGTACCTGACACACCTAGACCGATACCATTCACGCTCGACAATGCATGGTACACTGAAACTTAATAATGAAGCGCACTATCACTAAAGGTATTGCGGTCGGGTATAATATGTGCATTTATGCCACTAAACATTCATGTGCAATGAAAGTTATTATGCATCTTATGAACTCATAAAAATCACATTAAATCATACGTTCAAAATTAAATAAAATGATACAAAAGCGGTAACAAGTAAACTCAGTCGGAAGTTCAACGAAATTTATTCCAAGTCGATCGGGTTTCGGGTTCGCAAATTACATTCGTTTCATTTTAAGTGTTCGCTACTGAAAATTCAGTTCCTGAACTGAAAGTCCATTTCGCAACACAGTTTTCACCCTGTTGGGATCAAAATTAGGCGGCACTATAGTTGAACAATTTTTAGGGTTATCAGATATGTTTCCAAGGAAATTGATGGATCAGTAATATCATATTTTAACAGGGAGTTATGGTCAGGTTAAATTCAATGTGTAAAATATGCCACTGCAGAATTCAGCAGAACACCTCGTCGTTATAAAGTATGTTAAAAATATCATACAGTTAAGGAATCTAGTGAAACTAGTGGGGTAAGAAATATAACTCAGTTTTATACGTAACGATATAGGGTTCCGCACATTTTCGCATTTGAGCAATGTTATACTGTGATTTCAAAACAAGGGTGAACTGGGATTACTGCTCTGGACTGCAGTCCAGGGTCGTAATTCTCCCCAGTTTTCTCTATCATAACTAGTTCAAATTTTGAAATAAATTATAGAGTACTGTAGGTTTATTTGTTATCTTCAGTACGAACCATGGAACGCTCCAATCCGGTTTGTAAAAGATTTATCGTGAATTTAACGGTCTAGTGTGTTTAGAAAAATTCCGATTCCGCAATGGTTATCGGGGTAACATTTTATGGGTGAAACAATAATGATTTTCAATCAAATTTTTGTGGTACCTCTATGAACTGTAAAAGGGTTTAACGATCACTAGTTCCGTCATAAAGTAGGTTTTAGTTCTGGGTTTTGCAGCAAGCAGTTAACTCAACATGTTGTGGTCCTATGTTATGTACCTGTATTTAAGACGATTTCTATAAGCATTACCCTATATCATTATCATAGGGTTCTAAATTAGTGCCGAACAATTCGCATCAGGTTCAAACAACAAAAGTATCGGTGTATCTCGAACAATAATTCACTACAATTGCATACCTATATAGATATATGTTAATAGTTTAATTAAACCTTAGAATTAATATGTAATAGCATGTAGCAAGTGATAAGTTCACTTGCCTGGCGATGGTTCGACGGCGGTACGGCAATGGCGCGATGAGCTCGGTGGGCAGTGGAGGTGGGTGAAGGTTCGAGGTGCTTGGGTCTGTGTTGGCGAGGTGCGGTAAGGTTGACGGAGGTTGCAGGAGAAGCTTGACGATGGTGGTTGCGATGGTAGATGGCCGGAGCTTGCAGGCGGTGGTCACCGGAGTTGCAGGGAGCTCGGCTGTGCTTGGTGTGTCGCGGCTATGAAAGGAGGAAGGAGTGGGTCGTCGATGGTGGTGGGTGCGTCGGGGAGGTCGTACGGTGGTCGGTGGTGGCAGGCGAGGTGGAGGGGAGCTCGGCGGTGGTTGGAACAAGGGTGAGGAGAGAGAGGTTGGGTCGGGTGTGCAGTCGAGGTGGGGATCGGAGAGGTGAAGTAGGGCTCGGGGTTTTGGAGAGAGGAGAGAGGGGCGAGGGTGATGCCGGTGATGGTGGCGGGGCGAGCGCGGCGTCGGTGTGGCATGGGCGTGGGTGTGGGTCGAGAGAGGGAGCGGGAAGAGAGGAGGAGGAAGGAAAACGAGGGAGATGGTAGGGGAAAAGAGGGGGTGAGAATAGAGGGGGAGAGAACGTGAGTAATAAGGAAGAGAGATTTAAGGGAGAGAGAGAGAGATTAAATCGTGGGAATTATTATTAATTAAAGAAAATTAAACGAGAGAGGAACGGGAAAATGGTTTTTAATGTGAGAGGATTAATGAAATTTAATTGGGTAAGATTTTGGTTTAATTGAGGGTATAAAATTTGAATTTTGAAAAGGGAGGAAAGAGTAGATAATTTGAATATAAGTGTTATTTTTTTGAAATAAAGATTTCGGTTGTTGGGCTTGGGCTCAATAAAATTTAAAAGGAAAAATGTGGTATTTAGATATGGACTTAGGCTTAAGGTTGGGTTCATAGGAAGGCAAAAATATAATTAGAAATTTATATAAAGTGTAAATGGATAAAATATTTTATTTGAACACGGGTATTGGCGTAGATGAAGACCGGATATTACAGTTGGGCGCTGTGGGTAAGTGTTTGCTGGCCTGGGTGTAGCAATTGGATTTTGTCTATAAGGACAAGATCCAATATGATGAGCAGCTGAGCCGCAGATTAAGAAAAGGCTTTTCGCACGCCGGCAATGTTTCACCAGATGCCCATTTCTCTTGCAGTAGTTACAAAAGGCTGGGCTGGGCCTGTTGTTTGGTACTCCTGGTCTCCTTGGCGCAAACGGTGGCCTCGACGAGGCTCCTCCTGTCATCTGGTTGACAGGGCGTTTAACTCCTGCAGACTGAGGTCTGCCCCTCGCCTTTACTACTGCCTCATAACGGCAGGCAGCTTTCAGAGCCGATTCATGAGTCGGAAAATCTCCCGTGTCTAGTGCGGCTTGGATCTCCGAATCCAAACCCTGTTGAAATCGACAGGCTCTGATATCGTCCGTCGGTATCAAGTGTGCCGCAAATCTGTTAAAGGATTTTATTAGCTTTGTAATATGTGATATTTAAAAATTCAATTATTGAGACATATCTTACTGACTGAGCATGGTGAACTCAGCATCATACTCATCTACCGACTTGGTCCACATCGAACCTTGTTGCAAATGGATGAACTGCTGTTCCATGTCGAACCTGGCAGTCTCAGGGAAGTACTTCGCGTCGAATATATCGCGGAAAGTCTTCCATTCAATAGGCTGATCAAGACGGCTTTCTTCCGCCTTCCACCAGTTCCGTGCATTGTCCGTGAGCTGCAGTTTCGCAACACGGACCCAAGCTATATCTGGCACTTGTGCTGCTGCCAGATCATCCTCTATACTTTGTGCCCATTCTTTAGCTTCCAGTGGGCTTCCCTTTCCAGAGAACTGTTTGGGATGTAAAACTCTAAATTGCTTTACCCCAGATGCATCAGCCTCGGGACGGTTCAAGAGCTACTGCTGTCCCTCTAGGAAGCTATGGATTGCCTCAAGCAGAATCGTTTTCTCGTTGGGTGGAGCAGGAACGGCAGGTGTGATTGGTAATGGAGGTGGAGTGTTGTTGAAGTTGGTGCTTGTGTTGTTTGGGGAATCCATAACCTTGAATGAAAAACTTTGGGTTAGGACAGATTCAAGTATATGAAATGATAAGATTCAAGGAATATGAATTGTAAAGAATGTTTTAGTTGCTGGTTCTTATGTTATATTGCTTAGGTTGTTCACGCAGAACAGAACTGCATAATAGAGTTTCATACAGTTCTGACCTGCATGGGCCACCAACAAAACCTGTCACGCCCTGCTTCCCGGTGTACGGCGAAGGGGACGCGACTAGGCCGCTACGTATTTACTCTGAAGTAAATACGCTAAGCGTATCTAAGCAATATAAGAACAAATGCACAAGAGACAAGATATAATGAAACAACAACTTTATTTATTAACATTCTTTTTGTACAATGCATGGAAAAGTAAATACATCTGAATAAAAGCAATGCCTAAACAACGACATAACAGAAAATGGAAAATACTGAAATGAAAGTGTACAATGTAGCTAGAGCTCTGGATCGTAAGCAAGCTGGTCCAAGTCTTCGCTGGTAGGCTCGATCTCTGGAAGATCTGAATCACCTGACGACATTCAAAGAAGAAAGAAAGAGAATGTCGTCAGCGAACAAATCGCTCGGTAAGTCCCTAAGATAAGAGAGAAATAGAATAGATAGAGGGAGAAAGTAGCTTTTAAAGTTCTATTATATTGTTTTAGTGTTAACGCTGTTGTTTGTAGCTTAGTACAGAAGGATGCCAGTGTATACGAGAGGAGTCTCTATATGCCAGAGACTGGAGGCAAGTGTAGTACAAGGAACCATTTATGCCATGGTACAACAGCAACTGGATTCAGGTTAGGTATATTAAATCTTACTGTCTCGTGCCATTTCTAACACCTTCCGTACCAATCTACCCCTTAAACCCCGCGAAGTATTGATTGTATTAACTTGTATTGTGAATTGTAATATAGTTTGTATAATTGGATGACTTGCCGAAACCATGATATCAGTAAATGGATGTAACTGTAGAATCATGGATGTAACTGGAGAATCATGTAAATGGAAGTATATCCATGGTTCGGTTCAGTCAATATAGATTGAATATATGTATTCATGGATTCATGTTGAATTATAGATTGTAGATTGTACTTGAATCATATTCAAGTCAGATTATTAATGGGAAGACTCAGTCTGAGTCAGACATTTAGAAAAGTAAATTGAAGTCCTGATTGTTTTGATATTATCGGAAACTGCTGCACATGGACGGCAGGATTTGTGTCTTTTTCAAAAACGATTACCGTGTTGATAACACCGTTGTTAAGTTGTCTACCGTAAATAGGCAAACACCCACTTCTCCGGCTCCCTGAGGCTCAAGAGATTGGTCCCACTTAAACCTATGTTTACTAGGGTCCTTAGGGTAATTTATAGAACTTGAGGGGGTTTTATGTAAAAATACTTTTATATAATTTTCAAAATACATCCCAAGTGTTTAATTATCGTCTTTAGAGTTGTAATAATTGTAGATTTTATATTTGTGACATTCCTAGTGAGAATAACCTAATTTTCATAATATATGGTATTAAATTGTAATATTGCATTTGTATGGAATTCATGGTATTTTAATGTAAAGTGATTCTTTGATTTGGAAAAATTGAAGTATTTATATTATAACAAAAATATGTATTTTTTTGATATTACATATATATATATATATATATATATATATATATATATTTCTATAAAAATAAATTTTAATATATATTATAATTCTATAAATCTTATTTTCTTAAGATTTTCGTATTTTAAATCTTTCGAGACCAAATGCTCCTTGCGGAGGTCTGCATCTCGCACTACTAAGCCCATGGACGTGCGATAATCCGCACCATCCCAGTCGGGTTCCCCAAAATGGGTTGTAGCGGCGGTTTGCAAAGATTTGTTTAAAATACTAAATCTTGTAAAAATGGTTTTATTAGTAAAGGGTATTTATATGTAAAGGTTCGTTTTCCGTATTCTATGTTCCCAGAAATGATTGTGCTATATTTCATATGAGTGTTGTGAGGAGGTAGGTCATTACCTCGTAATCTAACTTAAAGGTATAGCAAGATTATGATGATTTAATGTAAAAATGAAACTATATGGTATTTTACTGAAAAAGAGCGATAAAAGTTAAAAAATGATATAAATTGTCATGAAACTTGTTCACCATATTTGTTAATGATTAATAGTCAACATGTAATAGTTTAATAGGGTTGTGTTTAAGAAAAGTGGGATTTTTAGAAAGAAACCGAATCGGAAATCGGTTTGACTCCGATTCCGTCGGGTTTTATTAAAAGATATTTTTAGAGTAGCAAAGGAGAGAGGGAGGTGGGACTTATGGGTTTAGCTTAAAGAGGAGAGGGAGAGGGAACGGTAGACTTCGCCGGTGCGTTGTTTCATTGCCGGGATCTCCTAGGGTTGTCGTCGGAAGATCTGCCGGAGCTTCGCCTCTTTGCTCACTTCAAATCACACTAGGGTTCTAGGAAATTTCTTGAGAGTTTGCTCAGAATTTTGGAGTGAGGGGGTAGTATGTAGGGGTTGTATTTATAGGGTTAGGTTAGAGTTAGGGTAGATGAAAGGTTTAATTGAAAAAATGTGATAAATGTAATAAAAATTGGGTTTAATGTGATTTTAAAGGGGCTCTGTTACTGGTCTAGGTATTTAAACCATACAGGTGTACAGGGGATTCCAAGAGGCACATTTTATATGTTGGGGACTCGGCGGAATCGGCAACTCCAGCCGGCGGCAGCGGTCCGAGTCGACCGGTCCGCCTGCCGAGTTGGCCGATTCCGGCCGAGTCAGGCGGCCGGAATCCGTCCCGTCGGTTGGTGATCCCCCTGGCATGGTTACTTTTCAGGGTGTAGTGGGGTTTTTGTGAGATATGCACGTGTAAACTGTTGGTATTCCAAAAATTCAAAATAAAACAATATGAAAAATAATGTGGGGTATGAGATTTGAACTCTAATGGCTTGGTTCAGCAGTGCAAGGTCTTATCAATGAGCTACAAGCTCCTTCTTGTAATTAATTAGCAAAAACAAATATTTATGGTGCTAACAGAATTGCAATTACTCCAAGTATACATTTATTTTTAAACAATTTTTTGTACACTAAAATTGGAGTTGTTACAATTCTTTAAAGAACATGAAAAGATAAGAAAAGATAAGAAGCAATCTCATGTACACACATATACATATGCATGCATGCATGTATGTATATATACAGACTAACACACACACACAGACTAATACAAGTTTATACTACAAATACATACACCCGTATTTGTATCAAAATACATACACCCGTATTCGTATAAAATATGAATACACGTATTTGTGTTAAGATACAAATACCCGTATTTATACAAATACCCGTATTTATACAAATACCCGTATTCATATAAATACCGTATTCGTGTTAAAATACAAATACCAATATATATATATATAACACTAGCTCACATTTTATTTAAATGTGATAATCTAGTTATCTTTTAAACCGGGCAGTATTAACAAAATGTCCGATTAAAAGTACGTGTACAAAAAAACGTATTAGTTAGAAACTAAGTACATATCAAAATACGAACACTACATCGTTTCACCTGAGCTGGGAACCCTCTATGTGGGACTCTAAAGACTCGACAATGCGTTGGCAGTAGGTTTAACCACAAGCACATCAGCAGCACTAGCTGTACGTAATGGCTACCCAGGTATTAAACGAAAGGAAGGTCGACAAGAAAACTCGTATGTATCCCTACTGAACCTGAAAGTGACAATCTCCATACAATCCGATTTGTTCGTCTAAGAGTATCGCATATCACATCTAGGGGTGGATAAAATGAGACCCATAATAATCCGATAAGTCATGTCAATGTGAAGCCCATCATCTACAGAGAAACTACTGATCCAAATCAGTAAATCTTGTCCATCCAAGCCAATGATTTCTGGTGATGACCACCCGTGCACTATACGGCATCTACCCCCAATACCGGGAGAGACGAATCCCTCACTTCCTCCATGTGGCTTGAGACTGTACCCAACTAAAATATATTTGCATGATTCAGTAGAGCCGTGGTAGGGTAGTAATCAAAGCACGGTAGGAACTCACCCGAGACAAATCACGATCTTAGGTCGACAGACTAAGCTGTACTCATGTCACCAGAGAACTGCTACATGACAATAAGTATAATAACATCTAGCATGCTTTCGGCGAGTCTGTCCAGTGTAACTCATAACCCAATGAGCACATGTATACAATTTTTGGTGACTAACTAACACCAATGGCTGTGATACTGGACATCGCCCCTCGTCAGGATCAAGAAACGTATACACTAGTCTAGTCTGGAATACCGATGTTTGCACCTATTTAAGTGCATATCAAATGTCAAGTATGCACTTGTTGGAAAATGATATGATTCCATGCGCACTTGTACACGTGCGCATATTAAGGCTAATGAATGACATAGGCAGCGACATGTCCGCAGCACGTGTATGCATCGTTTCCATGCGCACTTGGCAAAAATCACTAAGCGCCATGCGCATGTGCAAAACGTGTTCACACATATTAAATTTTTAAGATGTGCACATGATAAACTAAAATTTCCGAAACAAGTAAATAAACTAAGTTAAGTCATTCCATCACAAAATGAAAAAGAAATGCGAATGTAAAAGAAGAGAGGCTTTTCATTGATACGTCAAAAATATTGATCACAGACTAATACCGAAAAGTAAAAGACAAATAAAAGCAAAGGTTGTTATATCGCCCGAAACTTTAGAGCGATAATAGATTGACCAAATTATAAGGATGAGTGAAGTCATAAACGGACTCCGAAAAAGACTCAAAGGCCTTATCTTCCATTGCTGTGTCCGTCTATTCGCCTCTATCATATGCGTACAAGATTGCTCACTGTCAGAAGATTATATGCAGAAAGGTGGTTGTACGGCCTCTCAACCCTCTAGAGATAAACCCTATCAGGAAAACTGAATGCACCTTATTCGTGGCTTGGTCAAGAGCAGGGAGTGGCATTATATCCATAACCTCAGGAATGACATTATAAATGGCTTTAAATATCAGTTGGAGTAGAGTGGAGCATCGATGAAGTTTTCACCCACCATGAGCCTCATAATGACAAAGCACGTTTTCATATTGAGCATCAGAAAAAGCCGGTTCATAAAAGCGGATGTCAACATGAAAAACAATCTCCCTGATCGAATACAGATGGCTAGCCATGATACCTGAAAGAAAAGAAAACTGAAAAGGCGCCGGTCCGCTAAAAGGGTGGAATAAGAATATCCAACTTCAAAACTAAAGAATAAAATTGATTGATTAAGCCAAACTTAAGTGACATGCTTAAAGTTAAAGAATTTTTTTTAAAGTTATCTTAAGTTAAATCAAATGCTCAATTCAAAGGGTGCACAAGCTAATGTTAAGTCAAGTGCGTAACCCAAAGAGTGCGTAACCCAAAGAGTGTGCAAGCACAATCAAGTGTGTAAAGGCAGAGGTGCGCATGCGCACTTACCAAATTAACAAAGAAGAAATAGCTTCTAACAGAAAGTAAAGGCTTCAAAAAGAGTACAACTCTAAAGGAAATGACACCTATTTGTAGGGTCTAAAAGATGGTTCGCACTCCTACACATCTCGAGACAGAACCAATGGATTACAGCTTGATACTTGGTCGCCGCCTTGAAAATATGCGAAGGCATAAGTGCGTACCTATTAATAAATCAATAGGTGCGCATATGGGGCAAAGTCATATCATCAAGACATGCGGCACGTGCAACGCATGTGCGCACTTGATCATAGCTCGTCCCATTTATAATAAATCCAATAAATTTGAGATCAAAGGTACGCATATCAATACGAGATAGAGCGATACATGCAATGCATATGCGCACCTCCTTGAAGTGCGCAACTGTTCAAATGAAGAAATAGAATCTTCTTTGAAACAAATCAAAACAAATTGATATGAGATCATGAGATTCAACGGTGAGCACTTGCCCCATAATTGATCTAAGTCAATTTAATTCAAAACAAATTAAATTAAATCGAAATAAAATCAAAACTAGCCTAATTTGTTAAGAACAAATCCTAGTTTTTGCCCTCCTATAAATAGGAGCCCTATATGAAGAAATAAAAAAAAACCTATAAGCTTGAGAAAAATTCGAAGACTTCTTCCTCCGTGAACAAGTGTGTAAGATAGAAATAAAGAGAAAAAACTTCTCTGTTCCATCATTAAAAAAGATTTTGCTTTTATACAGAAACCTTTACTTCTTTTTAAATCCATTGATTCACTATAAAAGATTAAATGATCTTACGATTCGTCCCTCGTTCATAAAGAATATATTTTTGCGAGAGATTGATCTTAAGATCCAAGAAAATAAGATGCGCACCATAAAACGCATATAAATGATTTGGAAAAGATAAAAATCCCAGTTTTTACTTCTTTGAAAATAAAAGGAGAAGGAAGAGAACATTGAATAAAAGAAACAGAAGCCATTGCTTCTCTGTGAAAGTTTTTGCTTTCTCATCGAAATAAGTGCGCGTCCAAAATGTACGCATTTAGTTCAAAAATTGCTGCCCACGGAAAAATAATCCCCAGGAGATGTGCGCATCATGTGCTACCCACACGTGCACACTTATTAGATGTTGCCCCATAAAGATATGAGCGTCACGTGATTGGCACGTGCGCGCACTTGTTGAAAATGGCCCATGGATGTGTGAGCGTCATGTGCAATGCACGTTGACTTGTTAAATACATACGAACATACATAAATGCGCACATAGATAATTTTGAACCCATAACAGATGCGTCACGTGATACACACATGCGCAATATTTTCGAAATAAAGCAGTGTGTAACCACATGCAAAGCATGTGCGCAACCTTTCCAACTGAAATAAACAGGCATGTGCATCACATATACTTGCACACTTGTATAATAAATCATTATTTGATCACTTAATCGAAATCGAATTAAGTGATGAAGCTTTTGGTATCTCATATGCAATATATTGATCAAAATATCAATAAACCTAAGTGATCTTAGTCTCAAAAATGACTAAAAGTCCTTAATCCATACTTGTTAAGTTGATCTTAATTCAAAACAGAATTAACGAGCCTTAACCATATTCCTGAGTTGATCTTAGTCTTAAAAACGACTAGTGATCCTCAGATGAGATATTTCGAATTGATAGACCTCGTTTACACGAGATCCGTGTTCTATATTCGACCCCAAATTTATAATATATATACGGATTTAGACTAATCCGCGCCTTACAGGTGACGACATAAACTAGTCACTGTATGCAATCCACGGGCAACCCCAAAATAAATAATATAACACGACACGAAGTGATCTACCTGCAACAGGTGAAAGTTGTTATTGCAACGTAATAGTGTAATTAATTGTAGGGGCTTACGCCTGAAGAGAAGAGCATCCACACAATTAAAAAAACTTCAAAGAAGGGGAATTTGATAAAACCATGCTATATCGGTTGCATCCATCCAAATCTCCGATATACGGTGTCATAAATCAACTTGGTATTTTTGGAGAGGTGGATGGATCTGTTCCAAATAGCATCTGGCCCCAGATTCAGGCTAGACGTTTCCGCGTCTCGGACCCATCTCCGGCGGTAAACAGATTCTGGCACGCCCGGTGGGAGATCTTCCACTTTCCACTCTATACTTCGTGTGTCGTGTTCCGTGAACAAAATCGTGGTTCGGTATGGCTGCTCCTGAAGTTTGGTATACTAAAATCTGGTATTTCACCACCGTGCAGATTCAATGGTTTCCAACTGCACCACCTGCAATAGCAACAACTCGCAGGCTAACTCCGCCCCATCTGGAGGAGTCGTCTACAGGCCAAATGCAGTCTCAATATTCTCCTTGCTGGTAGAGCAGGTTGCCCAAGTGACCACTAGGCTATTCTTTGGGACCATAATCCCATCCACCAACTTTGGCGCCTCAACGCCCAAATAAGAAATTCCACGGAAGTCGGTCTTCAATTGACAGAACACTGCGATGGCCTCGCTAACAAGCCTACCAGTGTTAAGGCTTCAGTCTTCGACAGGCTGAAGAAAAGCTTGATGGGACCCATGAAGAAGCCCAAGATTCTTGAGGGGGGCGCCCTTAAACAGCTGGCTATCCCCGCTCTTGCTCCGCGTGAAGCACCACCAAGGCAGTCGGTCTTCAACAGACAGAGCAATCTTGCTCCAGCTCAACCGAGGATGTCAGTGTTTCACAAGATGACACTAGACGAAGCCCCCAGACAACGCAAGGGGCATGTCGAGAAAGTTTCTAATGCTAAGGAGGCCCCCGCTGCAAGACACGCTCGACGTCGTCATTGGCGCTGAGTAAGAAAAACTGGGGGCAATTCCCCTTCTGGGCTGACACTACCAGCTCCTGTGGTGGTTGTTAATGCTGTTGTTCCAACCGGGAACAGTTTCGAACCACTAAGAAGGGTTCACAAAAATTCGCCTACCACGGTGTTGAAGAAAACACCGCCTCCTGTAGAAGCTCTAATGCAGCCAAAACCGGAGCGTTCTTACCAACGGCTTTCTTCACAGATTCACAAAGTTTGGAGAAAAGTTTAGGACTCCGTTCTTGACAAAAATTATTCTCTTTGACCGAAGAAGTCCAAGGTTCGACAGGGGAACGATCATTCCTCTGCCATACAGCGGGGGACTTCTTGAAAGGAGGTGCTTATCACAACGATTCCTCCTACTACGACCTCTCATAAAAGACCAAGGCCGGAGAAAGTTCTAGCGCCGGAGGGAAAATCCAAAGGCGAGAGCTCCAAACACCCCAAGTATGGGGGTATAACCATACACACAGTCTATATGACTGATAGTAAGGAGGAGAGCCATGATTTCATCAGTCATAGACCGCAAACTCGGTCACTGACCGCAAACAAGAGAAGCTCCAAGACATGCTTGCCAAGATGGCAGTGCTTACTGGACCTAAAGAAAGTTCGAATAAATAAATGGAAGAGCACCAAGAACAGGAAACCGATACCGAGTTCTTGAGACAAGTGTTGAAAAGAAGGACAGGGAAGTGGCAGAGCAGGCTACTAATATAAAGCAGATGGCTTTTCTGTTTCAAGATGGTTGGAATGATGATCCAATCAGAACCACCAGTGGTTATCGAAGATGACAAAGGGAAAACGTCAAATCCTCCTCAGGCCCTATCAACGGCCAAGGAAGAAACAATCCCGAAGGCAGCATTGGATGACTATATCACCCAATAAATCAAGACTTATCAAGCCAATGAAATTGCAAATCAGCTTGTCAAACTGGTCAACCATATCCGGCATGGTACGACCAGATGAAATACCTACCGGGATATACGATCCTGATGTTCCATATATATAAAGGAATGGGTAACCACCATCAACATGTCGCGCAGTTCAAAGATCTGTGTGGCAATACCGAAGGAGATGATAAATTGCTGCTTCGCCAACTCATCGAAAGCCTATCACAGTCAGCTTTCGAATGGTACTCGAAGCTCCCAAATGATTTCGTAAAGGCCTTCTCTGAGATGGAGTTTCTATTCACTCAAAGGTTTGTCAGCGCGAGTGAGCGCATACCAATCACGACGCCGATCAATTCTAGGGTCAAGCCAGGGAAAACATGGGTCCAATACGCGATCCGAGGCGAAATTTGTGGTCTAAATGCGAATAACGCATTGAGGAATCCCCGGCCGTAAGAATGTTCATTAGGACTATCGATCCTCAATCAACCGTGTCCCAATTTATGACCTTCTTCAAGACCACCATATTTCAGGCGCTGATCGATAAGCTGGCCCAGATGGGCCATAGTCCTTCCTCCTCAGGCAATGATCCCCGAAATAATAAGGGCAAGGGAATAAAAGCCTTTGTTGTCAATACACGGCAACAGCCGAGCGGTCTGAAAGTAGCCGCCCGCCAAAACAACAGCCGTACACGTCCGAACTTAGAAGAAAAGATGGGACGCGTATATTCATTCCATTGCGACAAGACGAGGAGATTGTTCGAGCTTGCTATGCGGAACAATATGATAATATTGCCCGAACCGCGGCGAACTGCACAAGCTGGTGATGTTAACAACCTTAGCTACTGCCCCTATCACCGGGTAGTAAGCCATCCAATTGAATATTACTACGTCTTTAAAAACTGGGATAAGGTCCAGTATCAGCAGGGGAAATTCGTACTGTCAGATAATTGGAGGTTAGATCTGCCCCAAAAGCATGCCTCCAAGAAAGTGGATACGCAGGGGGCATCCTGTTCACTCGTGGAAGAAGCTCCATGGGAAGTATTTGTTTTGGCAAAAACCAAAAAGAATACTGAAAGATCTACAAACATGCCCAGTGATCAAGTGGAAAAGCCCGCTTAAATCCGAGATTATAGCAGGGATGTTGAAACCGCGTCCCGCACCGAAAACCGTCGACAAGGGGAAAAGCCCCTAAGTCAAGCCTTCGAAATCTTCCAAGAAAAAGAAGAAGGCTAAGAATCATGTGTTGCCTGCTGGAAATGTCGAAAGACGCACAAACCTCCAAAAGTATATAGACGCGCTAGAAAAATACAACCAGAAAACGCGAACACCGGTCACGCTTAAAGAATTCCTCAAGCATATTCTTGAGGACAGGGACAGTAACGATGATGAGAAAAATAACCCATGGGAGGAAACGAAAGAACGTGTAGCAAGCTTCCTTATGGTCTCCCATTCATCCCTATATGATGAAGAAGCCCCTCCAGCGTCGGAAAGCGACAAGGAGGAACTGGGGGCAGAATCGGTATTAAAAATCCTGAAATTGAAAAAAAGACCTAATTGAAAAGATGCTGAATGAAGCCTTTCAAAAGAGTAAAGACGGTCGGGAACGTGAGAAGGCCATATACGAAAAGGCCAAACAGCAGCGTTCAAACAATAAAGACGCAACAAGGATGATTTATAAAGCTCTCCGACCAAACCAATGCTTGCCTGTAAAGAATAAGATCAGGAGCAAAACTAAGAAAAGATTTGTCAGGGACCTATCCATGGGGATGAAACTGTTGCCCCTCAATATGTACACCCGTATCACCGGGTAGTAACCGGGTAAAAGGAGCTTAGATTGTCGGTGTAGCAGGAGGGTTATTAGTCCTTCGATTCTGGGGGCATGTTCCGATAGTGTGAGTAGAAGATCTACAGATTAAGCATAAGTTGTTCGCCCTACGACAGTTCTTCACCGGATGCCATGTTCTTTTGTAGTAGTTGCAAAAGTCTAGCTTGTTGTTAGCGAATGAACCTCCTGGCCTCCGAGATAGTCCGTTGAAAGCTGGCCTGGAAGAGTCCCCTCCTGTGATCTGGTGCAAATGGCGTTTCACACCGGCCAACTGCGTCCTGACCTTTTTCTTCACAACTGCCTCATAGCGTCGAGCAGCCTTCAAAGCTTGCTTGTGGGTTGGGAAATCCCCTGTAACGAGTGCAGCTTGGATTTCAGGGTTCAACCGTTGCTGGAATCGTCATGCCTGGATCTCAGCAGTGGGAATGAGGTGCGCAGCGAACCTTTTACGACCTTGTGTTAGTAGTGTTTAAGTAAGATACGAAAATTTAATTTGAGACTATAGCTTACTTGCCAAGCATGGTAAACTCAGTATCATATTCATCCACAGACTTGACCCATATCGAGTAGATGGATGAATTGATGCTCCACGTCAAAGCGGACAGTCTCCGGAAAGTACTTTGCATCGAAGAGGTCTCGAAATATTTTTCACTTTATTGGTTGCTCGAGACGGCTCTCCTCTGCCATCCACCATACCCTGGTATTATCCGTCAGTTGCAACTTAGCAACCTTTACCCAAGCTATATCTGGCACTTGAGCCGCTGCTAGATCATCCTCAATCGCATGAGCCTGTTCTTCTGCTTCAAGTGGGATCTCTTTATCCAAGAAGTTCTTTAGGTGCAGCGCCCGAAACTGCTTAACTCCGGGTGCCTCCGCCTCAGGGTGAGAAAGTCCTTAGTGCATGAGAGTTGTCTGCTCCTTCTGTTCCTCCAATAGGCTCTTGATAGCCTCAAGAAGTACCGTTTGCTCACTGATAGGCACTGCAATGGTATGTGGTGGTGGTGGTGTAGGCGGTGGAGTGTTGTCGTTGACGTTGGTGCTGGTATTGTTTGGAGAGTCCATCACCTTGATATAAAAGACAGATTCAGATAGATTCAAGAAATTTGAAATGCAAAGAATGTAAATGTTTGTTGAATTCATTAATTCTTATGGTATTTTATTTAAGACTTCATGCAGAACAGACCTGCATGGGCCACCAATAAAACCTGTCACGCCCCGCTTTGTCACGTACCGTATTAATGTATTTTGAGAAACGGGCGTGACAAGATTTTGTTGGTATTAAAGACATGGGTTTAGGATTAGTCGGGTTCGGTTCTTTTGTAGTTGGGTATTAGACCCAATACACTAATCAGGAAACCCGGAATTAGGAACATGTCCTACCACATTACTATCTTACCAGTCTTGAATCTATAATTATCGATATCTTGTTTATTGAATCATGTTTACCGTTACTAATCCCCTTCTGTGTTCTTGGCTTCAGAATCGTGGCAGATAAGGATTTACGGTCATACTAGTGGCGTGTAGATAATGCCGCATTACTTGGAGTGGTATGTGGTATATTGGAAAACCAGAAGCGTCAAACTGAGCTGAATCAGCGGCAGACCGAGGCTTTCCAAAAGGGTTTGAAGACTGTCCAGCAGTCTGTTGTCACAGCAGCTGATAGGGCAGCATCTTCCAGACCAACACAGCATGAGGGCATCGTGGCGGACTTCAAGAAGCTCGGTCCGTACACCTTTACAGGATTAGAAGAGCCATTACCAGCGGAGCAGTGATTAGTAGATACAAAGAACCTTCTTGTTGCCGCGCAGATTCCAGACGAAAAAAGGGTTGATGTAGTACGCATCCAATTGGTAGATTACGCCCGCGAATGGTGGCTTGTTGAGGAGACCCGTTTGACCGAGCCGGTCAGCTGGGAAACCTTTCACGAAGTTTCTTAGGGAAGTTCTTTCCGCAATCTGCTCGAGAGGAAATGGAAGAGAAGTTCATTAGCTTGAAGCAGAATGGTGGATCTGTTGATACACATGCGATGGAGTGGACCCGGCTCAGTCGATTTGCGGGGCCCTTGGTTTCCAACGAGGCAGATATGGCAAGGCGGTTTATGCATAGTCTGGATGTGGAGATTCAGAGACACATCATATATTTAGGATTGACTACCTTCTCCCAAGTTCTCAAGACGGTTAGAGAGCAGCAGAGTTTATCGGTAAAAACAAAGGGTAATCAACAACAAGAGGTTCCAATGCGGAAGACTGCGTTTACACTAACTAGAGCTTCTGTACGTAAAGGCATTCCAGTGAACAAGCAGGGGCGGTACCTATGAAGAGGACCTTTGTTTCAACACAGAAGAAGTATGTGATTTGTGATTACTGCCAATGACCGGGTCATTACCGGAGGGAATGCCGGATAAAGCTTGGGCAGTGTCTGATTTGCGGGGCGGCTGATCATCAGATTAATACTTGTCCATCAAGAGTTTAGTTTGAAAGTGTGTCTTAGCACTACCACTAGGTTTTTACCGGCATCAAGCATGTAATTTTTAAAAAAAACTTGGGTGCTAAGCTACACTAACTTAGAATCTAACTAGGTTATTAGGGTTTAAGCAATGATATAACAAGAACTACACTAAGTGAAAGAGATTAAAATCTTTGTAGACCAAGTCCTTCACTTCTATAGCTCCGGGTAGTAGTCCTTACGATTCTTCTTGGCTCCAGTTGAAGAAATGCTCGAGCTTGCTTCGTGATCTTCGAGGCCGAAGATGATCCACCTTGAAGCTTCTCTAGTTCAATCTACATCTTCACTAATCTATCATTAGTAAAGGAAGCAACCTATACTTAATGGCAAATTGAGTGTAGGTTGATGGAGTAGGAGTATTAGCTCACTTAGAACTCTCTTAAGCCCTAGGGTTCACAACACATATGAGGGTTAGAGCTTGGAGGAGGAAGAAGATGAAAATGGGAGAGCTAGGGTTTTTCTCAAAAGCAAGTGAAGAAAAATCAAGTAAAGAATGCCTTCTTTCCTTCTCACTTATTGAAGCATCAAATATTATCAAATAATATATTGCAACCATACTTCTATAGTTAAAGCAAATGAATAAAGTAATGTAAAAGCCATGCTTCACCCATACTACAAATATCTCCCCATTTTCCATCTCATTTTTCTATTTTCTCAAAATAGAAAAAACCATGCTTCATACATACATATACATATACATACATATACATATACATATATATATTAATATATATAAAGATAAGAAAATAATTAGTGAGCAATAATATTAGTTAATATATAAATATATCAAATATAAATATATATCAAATTATTAAATCAACACTTGATTTAATAATCCAGTTATATCATATATAACCGACTAATATCATTTATCTGTATATCACATCATCAAATCAACACTTGATTCAATAATCCGGTTATATCACATATAACTAACCGATATCAAATATCACCAGATTAGAATACGGTATCACATACTCGTATTTAATCAGGCTCCCGCATATATCAGCATATGTGCCCTACTTCGTTTCGCTTGAACAATGAAACCTCTGTGTGGGATTCTAAAGACTCGTCAGTACGCCAGTAGTAGGTAATGATCACATCAGTTACCTATAAGCCATCAGCGGTACTAGCTGAACGTAACGGCTACCCAGGTATTGAGCGATTAGAAGATCAACAAGCAAGCTTGTCCAAACTCCCATGAAGCCTATAAGTAACACTTATAGTATAGTCCGGTCTCTTCGTCTAATATGTCGCATATCGAGTTTAGGGGTAGAATCGTCAGACCCTAGTAACTTGATAAGTCATGCCGATGTGTGGCTCATAATCTCATCAGCCCTGGCCAGGGACTTGCTATTATAGCCAATCGAGCATAGCGTAACATCAACTCTCTATACCGGGAGAGACGAAACCCTTCCTATCTCTCACTGTCTCTATGTGGCTCGGGACTGTACCCAAAATCCACCTGTTTGCACGACTCCTTTGAGCCGTAGTAGGGAGGAAATCAAAGCACAGTGGGAACCACACAAGACGCTATGACGATCTTGGGTCTACAGACTAACTTGTACCAATGTTACCAGAGAACTGTAATCTGACTATAGGTATGGTACCATCTAGGAGTTCTCGGCGAATCCTGTTCGGTGTACCCATTCTCTAATGAGCACCTACATACAATTTTTGATGTCAAACACTAATGGTTGTAGGATCAACCATCGCCCCATACAGGGTCAAGAAACATACACATTAGTCTACTCTGGAATATCGATGCCCTGTCTCGATATCCCCTCGACTAGGAACTATTAAAGGATGTTCTTGTGGACTATCCAAGCCCCACTAGTATGATCTGCATCATAGTCCTGGTAGACAAGTAAACATCTTAAGGGCTTTATCAATATGTATCAAAGAGAAAGTATAATAATACAAGTGTACATGTTAAGATAAAGAGCAACTAGATTGCATACTATCATGTCGAGCAAGAAAGTCCTCTATATATATCTCCAAGTATCCACTATATCATACAATAATGTTCTCTAGGGCATACATATTCCTAACATAGTTGAAGGGTGATACTCCGAGAGCGCAGCAGAAGCAGATTACTCAGAGGCCTAATCAGGCACGGGCATGTTTCCCCCAATCAGAGCAAAGCTCTGTTTGAATTTCAAAATTCAAAAATTGAAGCAACGCTTCAGATTCCTTGCGCTGCGCGCAGAGCGCCACGTGTCAACAGCAGAGACGCCAGCGCCAAGAGCGCTGCGCCCAAGGCAGCGCACCCCCAATCAGAGCAAAGCTCTGTTTCAAAATTCAAATTTTAATTGAAGCAACGCTTCAGATTCCTTGCGCGCTGCGCGCCATGTGCGCTGCGCGCCACGTGTCAAACACAGGCGCGCTAGCGCAGTTGCGCTGCGCGCCACGTGTCAAACACAGGCGCGCTAGCGCAGTTGCGCTGCGCTCTGCGCTGCGCGCCACGTGTCAAACGCAGGTGCGCTTTTAAATAATAAATTATTAATCAATCAGAATTAAAATTCTAGAAAGATCTTTCCAATCTTATTAAAATAAGAAGATTATCTTCTGTAAAACAGAGGCCTTAGGATCAAAGATCCAACGGTGGGGAAATATCCCCAGATCAATCAGAGAAAGATCTCTGTAACTAACTTAACAAATCAATTGGCCCTATATAAAGGCCCCTAGACTCCAAGTATCATAGATAGAGATACAGAAGAGAGAGAACCCTCTGTAAACTTTAAAAAAAACTCAAAAGGAAAGAAAAAGCAAGCCTTTGAAGAAAGAAGATCATCTTCTTCATCTTTAAAGGTACAGAATTTAATTCTTGAAGAACAGGAGATGAAAACATCTCACTAAAAGAAGAATTTTCTTCTAAAAAGATCAAAGATCTAAGAACAATATCAAG
This sequence comes from Agapanthus africanus, assembly GCA_030015575.1. Classification (NCBI taxonomy): domain Eukaryota; kingdom Viridiplantae; phylum Streptophyta; class Magnoliopsida; order Asparagales; family Amaryllidaceae; genus Agapanthus; species Agapanthus africanus. Next base: position 73,286,327 of record JASDDO010000026.1, read on the forward strand.
ATCTTCAATAAAAAAAAGAAAAAGATCAGAAAGATCCAATCATAAAAATTTAAAGAAGTAATTTACTTCATTCTCAGATCACTTGATCTATAAAGGCACAGCCTTTTGTTGAGAACAAACAACTTGTTCTTTGAACTTAATTTGATCAAGATGCACTCTGCGCTATTGGACAGTGCCTTGCACTTTTGAAATGCGCCTTTATGCTCCTTGGACTGGCGCACGTCACCAGAACGCGCCACGTGTCAACCACAGAACAATTTGCGCTTTGCGCTTCTAAATATAGCGCATTGCGCTCTTGGACTGGCGCACTGCGCCAGAGCGCTCCACGTGTCATTCACTGGCGCAACGCACTCAGAAAGCGCAGTGCGCTAACAGACTTACGCTTAGCGCAGAGCGTGACACGTGTCACCTTCGCATGCGCTAGCGCATTGCGCTCTTTAACTGGCACAAAGCGCCTGACAAGCCACGTGGCGCACTATGAGACCACTATTTTGCTCCTGATAAATGCTATGCATTATTAAAAGGGCCGAGCCCAAATAAAGGCTCAATAGCCAGAACAATAAAATGTTCAACTGAGCCCATATGCTCATAAACCTTCAAACAGACTCTAGACCCAAATTGGACTATAGACCTCCCAACCAATAATGGTTCGAGGGTACATCTCTGAACTCCTCTGATATTTGACGTTGTAATCCTTCAACGTCTTCAGAGAGGTGATGGGTCCCGACAGCCATATAGTCCACGGACTATGATAAATCACCATGTTCTTAAACTGGTAATCGACCGTAATGTCTCTAAACTAAACAATAGAGTCCAAATGCTCTTTTGTTGGATCTAAACGATCCCGTTAAGTCAATCTTAGTCTTAAATTAGACTAACGTGTCCTTAACAAACGTTTAAGTTGATCTTAGCCTCAAACAAGGCTAACGTATCCTTGAACACCCCCCCAAACCCAAATCTAAGAAAGATACGGATTTGGACTAATCCACGTCCTACGAACGACAACACAAATTAGTCTCCGTATACAATCCACGGGCAACCGAACACAAAACAAACACCCACGACATGAAGTGACCATCTGGAGAAGAAGAAAGTTGTTACCGCGATATGGCAGCGTAATTAACTGCAGGGGCTTGCGCCTGCAAAGAAGAGCATCCCCACAATCAAAAACCCCTCAAATGAGGGGGAATCTCACGAAGTCCACTACATCGGCCGCATCCGTGTAAACCTTCGATACATGGTGCCATAAATCAACTTGGCATCTTCGGAGAGGTGGACGGATAGCTCCAATTAGCATCTGCCCCGAATTTCAGGCAAGACGTCTGTCTTGCCCGTCTTTCGGAGGGGAACAGATTCTGGCACGCCCGGTGGGATCTTTTCCTCTTTCCACTCCACACTTCGTGTGTCGTGTTCGCGAAAGAATCGCTGTTTTCTATGGTTGCCGGTGGATTCGAGGTACTTAGATTTGGTGTCTTGCTCCGTACAGAAAACAGAAGATCAATAGCTTCAAACTGCACTAACTGCAACTGCAACTCTCGCTCCGTCCCGTCCGGAGGAGTGACTTACGGGCCCCAAGCGGCCTTCATCTTCGCTATGCCGGTGGAGCAGGTAACTCAAGCCACCACTGGACTATTCTTCGGGACCATACTTCCACCCATGAGCTTCAACGCCCCTGTACCGTCACAAGAAACTCCTAAGAAGTCGGTATTCGATTGGCTTGCTACTACTGCGGCCCCTCTCAACGGGTCGCCCAACTCCACTGCCTCGGTTTTTAACAGACTAGGCCAGAGCTCCAACGGGCCCATGAAGAAGCCTGCAATACCAGAAGGCGTTATCCCGAAGCGGATATCCATCCCTGCTCCCAAAATCGTCAAGGCGGTTTCTCCTGCCAAAGGGTCGGTCTTCACAAGACTAACTATTTCTGCTCCCGTTCCAGGCGAAATCACCAAGGTTGCTTCCCCTACTCGGAAGTCCGCTTTTGATTGGTTGGCCGTCCCCATTCAACGGACGTCAGTCTTTAAAAGGCTGATACCAGCGAATTCTGACCAACACAGGGGGCATGAGGAGGTCACCCCTACGGCTAAACCAACTCCAATCGCATGACATGCTCGCCGTCGATAATGGCACTGGGTAAGGAAGGATGGGGACAACTCCCGCTCTGGGCTAACTCCGCCAGCTCCGATGGTAAAAATCAATGCTGCTGTTCCGACCGGGAATAGCTTTGAACCGCTAAGAAGGGTGCGCAAAAACTCGCCAACTGCCGTATTGAAAAGATCCCCTACACCTGTGGATAATTCCCCAAAGGTGAAGCTGGAGCAGCCCCCTCAACGACTGTTCTCTAAAATTTACAAGGTCTGACGTCAAGTCCAAGACTCCGTAATGGATCAAGACTATCTCCGCCGATAGAAAAAAATGAAGGTTCAGCAGGAGAAGGATTACTTTGTCAAGCCAGAAAAAGCAACAGCTACTTGGGTGCCCACTACAATGGCCCCCTAAACTTCGACCGCTCACAAAAGAAGGAGGTCGGAGAAGATCCCTGTGTCTTTAGCAAATCGTAAAGACACTGAATCTAAACGCCCCAAGTCTGGGGGCATGGTAGTGCACACTGTCTATATGGCATCCGGAAAAGAGGACAGCTGCGCTTCGACGGGTCACCGATCGCTCACCCGATCCGTGACAAAAGCCCAGGAGCAACAGCAGAAGCTTCAAGAAATACTGACGCAAATGGCCACACTCACCGGGCCAAAAGAAAGCCTGGAGGCGTCATCAGAGCAGCGTCGTGAGCAAGAAACGGATGCCGAGTTTCTTCGGAGAATCCTCGAAAAGAAGGACAGAGAAGCAGCAGAACAAGCTACCCACATAAAAAAAATGGCGCTTCTCTTCCAAGACATGGTAGGAATGATGTTACAGCCGAACCCTCCAGCTGAAGACCCTCTGATCATTATTGAAAACGATAGAGGGGAGACATCTAATCCTCCTCCGGCTCATTCAACAGCCAAGGAGGAAACCATTTCTAAAGCTGCATTAGATGACTATATAGCTCAGCAAATACGAACTCACCAGGCAAATGAAGCGGCTGGCCAAATTGTCAAGACCGGACGACCCTATCCGGGATGGTATGACCAAATCAGTTACCTGCCGGGATATACGAACCCTAAATTCCATGTGTACAAGGAGACAGAGAATCCACATCAGCATGTCGCTCAATTCAGGGCCTTATGCGGCAACACTGGAGGCGACGACAAACTGTTACTTCGCCAATTCGTCGGCAGCTTAGCGGAAACGGCCTTCGAATGGTATTTGGAGCTACCTAACGACTCTGTCAAAATATTTGCGGAGTTGGAGCTACTGTTTACACAAATATTCGCGAGTGCTAGTGAACGCACCCCGATAACGGCATTGATCAATGCTAGAGTGAAGCCAGGCGAGACATGGGTCCAATATGCTATCCGATGGCGGAATCTGTGGTCGAAATGCGAACAACGGATCGAAGAAGCGCCAGCGGTGGGCATGTTCATGGGCACTCTTGACCCTCAAGCGGCCATCTCCCAGTTCATGATATTCTTCAAGCCAACTACTTTCCAGGACTTGATTGACAAGTTGGCCCAAATGGACCAGATGGGACATAAGCCATCTCCTCCAAAGACGGACTCTCGAAATGAAAAAGGGAAAGGAAAAGCAACTTTCGTCGCCAATAATCAACAACAGCCGAGCAACTCAAAGCCGGTTGTTCGCCAAAACAACGTGCGTCCACGCCCATCCCTCGAGGAGAGACTGGGACGTCCTTACTCGTTTTCTCAGGATAAAACGAGGAGACTGTTCGAGCTGGCAGTGCGCAACAGACTCATCAATCTGCCGAATCCAAAACGTCCGTTGCAGCCAGGCGATGTCAATGATCCTAATTACTGCCCTTACCACCAAGCGGTAAGCCATCCAATCGAAGATTGCTTCGTCTTTAAGGGATGGATCGAGGATCAGTACCAACAAGGTAAGTTCGCGTTATCCGAAAACTGGAAGGTGAACCCGCCACAGCCTCACACTCCTAAGAAGACAAGCACACCGGGGGCAACGTGCTCTTTTGTTGAGGAAGCTCCATGGGAGGTGGCTCTTTCGGCCAAGACCAAAAGGATGCTAAATGATCTTTAGACATGCCCGGCGATCAGATAGAAGAACCCGTTGGAACCTGAGATCATCAAGGGGATGCTGAAGCCGGGCCCAACTCCAAATATTGGTGGTGATAGCCAAAGCATTCACACCCAGCCGTCGAAATCTTCAAAAAAGAAAAAGAAATCCAAGAAGCCCGTGAAGCCTGGCGACAAGCGCACGGACCTACAAAAGCAGATTGACGCGCTGGAAGAGTATAACCAGAAGGCGCGGACTCCAATCATGCTCTAAGAATTCCTCAGCCACGTTCTTGAGGACGGAGATGATGGAGAAGAATCGTCGGACGAATTTGAGGATTACGTAGCAAGTTGCCATGTGATTTCTCATTCATCGCTAGACAATGAAGAGGCTCCTTGCACAAGAGACTGGGGGCAGAGCCTGGATCGGAACTTCTGGGGCCATCAGATGAAATGATCGACGCATTCCTAAACGAAGCTCTCCTGATAAGTAAAGCTGATCGGGAGCGTGAGATGGCCATATTTGAAAAAGCCAAACGCCGGCGACTGGACAAAAGGGTCGAAACACTCCCACCAGATCAAAGTACATCCGCCGCAAATGAAAGCAGGATCAAGACAAGGAAACGATTCGCCAGAGTCATATCGATGAGGATGAGGCTGCCCTCTTTCAGAGAAAATTCTCCTAGTGGGATACATCTTGATGGAGCGGACGTACATCCTAACTTCTGCTTATATTATCAGAAGATCGCACATCCTACTGAAGATTGCAACTCCTTTAAGTGTTGGTGGCAAGGGTATGTCGCACACAGGCAACACTTCAACAGGACAAAGCGTGAAGCTCGTAGACAGCAGAAAAGTGCGACGGATGAGCGTATAAAAATTGTCGACAATTGTCATAGGGTTGATCCCGAGGGACCGCGAGTTCTCACCTTCGGGAGTGACTCCGACGAAAAAGTAGCCCTCGGCACTCTCTTCAAGGAATCCATCTCTAAAACGAAAGAATTGAGAACTTGCGAGAACATTCAGCCGTGCAATCGCATGCTACCCGGAAAGAATCCCGGACCCGCAAACAAGGGATCGAACAAAAATGATAAAGGGAAGGAAAAAACGGCCTTCGTCGCCAACGCTCAACAACAATGGAGTGACCCTAGGCCGGTTGTTCGCCAAAGCAACAAGTGGCAACCCCTCTATGAAAAGTTGAAACGTCCTTACTCATTTCCCCGGGATGAAACAAGGACGCTGTTCGAACTAGCAGTGCACGACGGGCTTATCACTCTACCGGAGCCGAAACACCAGCTACAACTGAATGATGTCAACAATTCTAATTACTTCCCTTACCACCAAGTATTGGGCCATCCGATCGATAACTGCTACGTCTTCAAAAACTGGATTGAAGACCAGTACCAACATGGCAAGTTCGCGCTGTCCGAAAAATGGAAGGTGAACCCACCACAACCACATGCTCCGAAAAAGATGGACATGCCGGGGGCATCGTGCTCTTTCATAGAGAAAGCTCCATGGACCAAAAAGTCCGTAAAATAGAAACTCGCCTCAAATATGCCAACGATAGACCGAAATGTCGTTAAACTAACGATGGACCACTATGTCCTAAAACTGGCTGAAGACCGAAACGTCGTTAAACTAACGATGGACCACTATGTCCTAAAACTGGCTGATGACCGAAACATCGTTAAACTACTACCAACCCGCGGCATCTTCAGGCTGACAAAAAAAAAACGGTACGTCCATAAGCAAAATGAGCACGGATGAAAACCCAAAAGGGCGCCGTGAGTAAAAACAGCAGGACTACCGGCAATGTTTGTGAAAACCCGAAAGGGCGCAGACTCGTAAAAAAAAACGGTATGTCCATAAGCGAAATGGGCACGGATGAAAATCCGAAAGGGCTCCGTGAGTAAAAACAGCAAGGCTACCGGCGAGTTTTGTGAAAACCCGAAAGGGCGCAACCTCGTCAAAAGACACTTGCAGGGTCCTCTCGACCTTGTGAGGAGAAATCACCCGCGTGAGATCCTTACGACTCACAAGGGAACAACGCACTTAGGGATCCCCACGATTCCTAAGGAGAAATTACACTTGCGAGATCCTCACGACTCATAAGGGGAATTCTCTTATGGGACCCTCACGGCTCATAAGATTCAAAAGTCTTAAGCTACAAGGATCTGAACCTGTTCTTAAGCAACCCCCACAACTTCCGATACTGCCCTACAAGTGGCTCAACGCTGACCCTTGTATACAATCCACGGGCGCGAATAAACATTTCCCGAACGAAGTCCCACCGGTGACTAGGGATATGTCCATATGGTGAACAACCCTTGTAAGTCCTCTCGACTTATAAGGAGAAAACCCTTTTGTAAGATTCTTACGACTTACAGGGGAATATGCACTTAGGAATCCTCACGATTCCTAAGGAAAAAACGCACCTACGAGATCCTCACGACTTGTAGGGAGAAATACCTTTGTGAGACCCTTACAGCTCATGAAGTCAAAAGCCTTAGTTGACAGAATCCTAACCCTGTTTACTAAGCCACCTTTGTTCGGCATCGACAGAGGCAAATGATGATTCGCTCCTGGCCATATCCCAGTTGTAGCGATGCTGATACCGAAATCGGTGTCTAATTCCAAGCTTGCGGCAGAAAACCAGCAAGCTGTACATGCATGCAAAATAGCCGAAATGATTGGGCAACTTGCAACAAAATCAGCAAGTAAAAATATATGCATGCGAAATAGCCGAAATGATTGGGCAATCGCAATAAAAAGCAGCGAGTAAAAATAAAACAAATAGCCGAAATGATTAGGCGACTCGCAATAAAAAGCAGCGAGTAAAAAAATAATAAAACAAATAGCCGAAATGATTGGGCACCGCGAAAAATAGCCGAAATGATGGGGCAATCGCGACCTTCGCGATATAAAAGCTGAAATGATAGAGCATCGCAGAAAGAAATAAGATAAAATAAAAGTGAAATTTATGCCCTATGGGTAAAATCATATCGATCCCTATATACAATCCAGGGGCGCTAACAAATAGAGGATCATATCATCCCACCAGGCTCCATCAGAAAGAGAGCCAAGTCTCAACGGTCACATCTGCATCCCAGAAGACCAACAACAGCGTTCCTCCTTATGCCAACAAGGCACGGAAGCGACATTACTAAACGGAGCCATGGCAAAGTCCCTAGTTCCAAGTCTTGACGGCTTACAAACGACCTAGAGACCACCTCAGCATTCGTCTCGTTACAGCAGACGCAATGTCAACAACGACGTTCCCTCGCAGTCCAACGGGATGCAGATACAACGTCAACGAAAGACCCCATGGTCAAAACAAAGCGGAGTGATGGCAAAATCCCAGCTCCACCTCACCACCGCGACATTCACTTTGATACAGCTGACGCAATGCCAGCAAACGAAGTGAAGGTCAAATTCCTAGCTTCAGGGTCTCGACGGTAACTTATATAAAATCTGAAAGACAATCGGAGATCATCCCACACCAGCACGGAATGGTCACCACTTCGACGCTTGGTTCGATACAGCAGTCGAGATGTCACCCCAGCGTTCTTCTTCCAGCAGGGTTCAGACGCGACAATCAAACAACAGAGCCACGGCAAAATCCCTAGTTTCAAACCTCGACGGTTCACCAGCAACCTAGAGACAACCGCGACATTCGTCTCGATACAGCAGACGCAATGTCATCAAACGAAGCGAAGGCCAAATTCCTAGCTTCACGGTCTCGACGGTAACTCATATAAAACCTGAAAGACCATCGGAGATCATCCCACACCAGCGCGGAGTGGTTATGACTCATCGGGGCTCTCCAAAATGAGCCTAACCTCAAGTAGAAAGCGGCATGGCAAAATTCCTAACGCATTCTCTTCTGACGGTCAAACTGCCTAAGAAGATTGCTTGAAGACGTCTTGTCCAGCCCCTGAAGGGATCAGAGACATGACAGTCGCAAGGCTACCCGAACAGCAAGGTTGCCTATAGAGGAATACATCAGCCGACGCGACGGTACGATGGACAAAACCCTAGTACCACAAACTCTAACGGACCTCTGTCGTAAAGAGTAGAGGTTAACTATGACGTTAGGATATTCTTGCGAGAAATGCTCGATTCGTCTCGACTCGTGAAGCAAAACCTTAGGCAGCGGGGATTAAAAAAAAACTGTTTCCTAAACACTGGGGCCCTGCAAGTCGGTCCGAAATAGGCTCTTGCATACTATTCACGGGTCACACTCTCCAAAGTCGAATCTCGACAAGGAGTGAAACAACCGCTTACGGGCCCTCTCGACTCGTAAGAGGGTAAATTCTTTTGTAAGATCCTTACGACTTATAAGGGAAAACACACTTAGGAATCCTCACGATTCCTAAGGAGAAAATACACCTACGGGATCCTCTCAACCCGTAGGGAGAAAATCCTTTATGAGACCCTCACGGCTCATAAAGTTGGAAAAGTCTTAGGTAACAGATCCTAACTCTGTTTTCTAAGCCATCATTACTCTACAAAGAGCCTAAGACTGACAGCTATACGCTATCTACAGACCGCACTTGCTAAAATCACATGACAAACAACATAGCAAGAAAGAAGAAAGCAGAGAAATGACACAAGACATTATGAAGAACGTGTATCTTTTATTCATGAATTCGATTGAGCACAAAATACACCGTGTTAAAGAATAAAAGAAACAAATATATTTTATTCACAATTACAAATGATACAAAATTTTCATTGAGAAGGAAGCGTTTTCAACAAATTCGCGAGCTGTTCTTGCACTTCTTTCAATGCCTTCTCATGATCAGCCGCCACAGCCAGCTCGGCTTCAACTTGGGCCTGTTGCTGCAAACAGGACGAGAGTTTCTAATCAACTTCCTGCTGGGCAGCCTCCTGACTCTTCGCGACCTGCTCGTTAAGATCAAGCTTCTTCCTCAACACCAACCCGTCTGAGATACATCGTTGAAGTTTTTCAAAAATAGTGTTCAGCTGGGCAGTATTAGCCGCAACCTCGGCGCGCAGTTGGGCAGATTCAACAGCAGTCGCCTCATGTTCCTTTCGCTTAAGGGTTGCCTCTCGTTCGAAATGGCGAAGGAACGGAACACTTTGCTCAACCCATACGGCCCGCTGGGAGTTCAAAGCCTGGGTCTCGGGGGCAGGACGCATAAATTCAAGCTGATGCAGACAGGCCTCGATCTCCCTGCAGTGATTAACCCAAGACTCGACAACACCTTCACTATGGAAATTTGCAAGCGTCGCCAGCATCGGATTGACCTCGGTAGCGAAATCTGCGGCAGATGTAGGAGCTTCTACGTCAAGCTCCTCGACGCATCCGCTCAGCATACTCAGACTCATCGTAGCACCCTTTGAGGATGGACGTCTGGAGAATGGGCCTGCCGGCATCATAATGCGAGACTCAAAAGGGACCGGAGTCGAAGCGACAGCTGCGAAACAAATCACAATCAGATGACGGATCTAGAAATATAAGAGATTCATGAATAATGGAATTTACTATACCAGCTGCAGCAGGCGGCAAAGCCGGGAGGACCGGAGGCGCAACTGAGCTCACATCTCCTCCTTCAATCTGTAGCACTGCAATCAGCGCAAAGAAGAATCAGAAACAATTTCATTATCGGTAAAGGAAAGAGCATTAATTGAAAGCTATATTCACCAGCGCCACTGGATGAAGCAAGCTCTGACGGGAAGGAGAAGTGGGGATGCAGCACCTGGTACAGGTGGTCAAAAAGGACTCCTGCAAAGACGCAATAGTACAACGTCAGTACATAAATTATGCAGCCAAGATAAGACTGGTGGGTCACAAATCCTTACCTTCCAGCATTTGCGACGGTGCGAGAGAAGGAAAAGAAGTGGTCACCGTCAGAGCGGTAAATGACGGTGCTCCCTCGGGTAACGTGGCATCAGCACTAGCCGCACCTGCATTAGAAACAAGATAAATCCTGTCAGGAAGGATTGCAGAATAAAAAAAAAGGGAAGGACGGTAACCCAGAATTTACCTGAAGAGTTGCCGGCCGGAGCCCTAATGAGGGCATCACTTGATGCAACGGTTGCGTCTCCCTCCTCCATTGGGATGGCCTCACCTCCCGTTGCCTCATCGCCCGACTCTATAGGAGCCATCGTCACGCTTGCGACGTCGGAAGACGACAAGGAACCGTAAGCAGGAAGAGCGATGATCGGAGCGTTGCCCGACTCTTGAGAAAGAGCGGCCATCTCTTGCTCAGCGACCATAGCAGCCGTCTCACCCACTACCACTTCGGGCTCAGCGGTCGCAGCCGTCTCGTCCGTAGCAGCCATTTCATCCACTGCTGCCTCAAGCTCGGTTGTAGCAACCGTCTCACCCGCCGCCCCCTCGGGCTCGGCATTGGCAGCCTTCTCGGGCATAGCAGTTGTGACTATCTCGTCAACCACTATCTCAGGCCTGGCAGCTATGCTTACATCGTCTGCCATCGTCTCAGGTTCGGTCGCTACCTCCTCCACTACCCCCTCAGGCTCGGAGGTTGCCGCCACTCCTTCAGTAAGGCTCGGCCCTGCAGGACAAGATATGTAAGAACCGATAGTTTTATAACTTTGACAACAAAGCCTCAAAATCACATTACCTGAGGCGGATTCACCGTTGGCTTCCCGAGCTGCACGTGCCGCCCGTCTATGAACAGTAGACAAGGCGACCGGGAGCTCCTTTGAAGGAGTAGCGGTGGGAGTAACGACGCTTGAACCTGCTCCCACAGCCAAAGCAGCGCTACGCTCTCTCGCTGCGCGCCTCAGGCGCTTCCTTTCCTCCCGGGCCGTCGCGACAGACCTTTTGGAAGCCTCCTTCAGCAAGGCGTCGTCGTCCGCGTTCACGGTTTCCTCCAGAGCCGTCAAGGCTTCCATCATTGGCTTTTTAAGCGGGGCCTCTTGCGGCAATCCCGAAGAAGCCGGGACTTCGGTAGCTTGCCCGGGGAGAATTCCCGCATCGATTTGTAGGATAGGTCTCGTGGTCCCTGCGATAAGACAAAAAGAGGGTCATATTACTCATAAGAAATGGAAGGAGAGACATAGTAAACCGAAATGTACCAAGGCCTAAGGATGCTCTGAGTCGTTCCTCCTCCTCGAAGTTTTGAGAGAAGCAGCGATGGCTTCTTCGGTAGAAATGCATGTTAAAGAAGGAAAAGCGTTAGTCAAAAACAATGATAGAGGTACGATGCAATGACGAAAAATACAACTAGTGATTACCTGATTGCGCAAGTTTAGCTAACCACGCATCGCGCCTTGCCAATCGCTCAGAAGCTACGATGGCGGCCGCCAGATCAGTATCGTCTGGCGGCATAAATAAGCCCTTGTTGGTCCCGTACTCACCCAAGCCCTCGCTATAAGGAGCATGAGGTTCCTGACCAAATACAACATTAGCAGAGAGGATCGACTTCTTCTTCCTCTTCTGCGCACGAGCGTCGGTCGCACCCAAAATCAGCTTGCGCTTCGTGGGCACCTTGGAACAGTGGGTCCTGATATCTGAGACCACGCCAGATTCGGGCGAAACCACGTTCACCGTCTCCACGGGAGCACGGGGCACTGAGGGCACATCCACAGGATCACGGAGCAATCCACACGTGGGGCTTAGCACACGTGGAGGCTCATCTACAGCATCTCCTCTTAGTGGAGGAGGGACAGGGGTCCTTCGCCTTAGGGGAACGTTGTGATTGCTGGCCGGGGGCGCACCCTTGCGATCGAACAGCAGCCGTTTCTCTTCCCTGATAACAGCGCCCATCGCGTGCTGATACCAGGCCCCGTATACGTTGAGGGCCATTGGAATGCAAGTTGGCTCGCTAATGAAGAAATGGGAGCCCGTATTTAGCCGCATGAAGTGATGTAATGCATTCCTTATCCCCTCTCTGATGGCCGCAGGCTCTTCCAAAAATGCCTCCAGTGGGACCCCCTGATTATAACTTAATTGTTGGGCGAAACGATGGGGGTTGTACCTCATAAAAAGCGCCGCATCGTTCTGCCTGAACATGAGGAAGCCCGGCCGGATGGAGTATAGATGTAGAATCTCCCGGGCTTTCAATACGGAGGCCCCGTCCTTGAAATTATCACGCAACGCCAACACCGATTTGGAGGTCTCCAGGCCGATTGTCATGACCTTGTCCATGAAAGAAATGCCTGCTCTGACCGTGCGCGGACGAAGAAGCAACCCCCTAGCCTCCCGCAAAGGCGGATTCATGATAGAAGCGCCGATCAGCCGTATAACTCTCGGGAGTCTGCACTTCTCGTAAAACGAGGGTCTCTTATGAATACCAAATACCCCGAGCACATGTATTTCCATCCATGAAGTAAAGTAGTGCATCGGGAAATTGGCGGGTTGCACTCCCGGTTCATTTGCGTCCGCCGTCACGCTAAGATCATGGTACAGGTGGGCCAATCCGAAAATTCCAATGGACAATTGTATGCCAGCCACCATCCGATGCGCTGGATAGAAGACAGACGGTCTCATGTAGCGCGGGTACATGGGGAGCGCGAACCAGCACAGCCATAGCCCTAGAAACCCGAGAAAGAAAGTCTCCTCGTCGATGCCCGGAGCGGCGGTTTGCGATAAAGGGATGATTGCAGCATCGGGGAGGTAAAAACCCTTTTGGTCGTCTTCCAGTACTGGTCGACGATCTAAGCCCAGGCCGAAAGGGTCATCAAGCTTGGCAAATTTTTCGCCCCGCTGCGATAGAATCTCTGGTCGAAGAAAGCGGGTGATGAAGTCTGCGAAACTATCTCCCCGGCCTCCCGATTCCAAGTAGAGACTTTCATACATATTCAACACCTTTACCAGGCTCGAAAACTGGTGCTGAATAGCATTCTCCGGCGTTAGGTCCATTACCAACTGCTTGGTGGCGAAGAGATATTCATCCGGAGGAAATATCTCCTCACAGTGCTCCCCCTTCACCGGCAGACCGGAAATCTCAGCAAATTCTTCTAGGGGGATGGAAACTTCCCTGTCCGTCAGAAGAAAGGTATGGGTGGGGATGTTCCATTGTTCCATGAATGCTTTAACCCACCACGTCGGAGGAGCAGGGTACTCGAACAGCGAGGCGTAAACGGCGGGGTACAGACCGATCTTCAGCAAATGCGCCTTCTTTGCTGACAAAATGTACCTAGCCTACTGCAAATACCCGGCCGAATGACGAGGGGTCATTCTAATGTTATAGGGTTGTCCCCAAGGGCGCGACTCACCTTGGCATATGCGCCGCCCCAGAATATCCACGGCTGCCGGCGGTTGCACGGGTATGGCAGCAATCGAAGGTTGAAAAAGATCCTCCGAATTCCAATTTACAACCTCCACGGCATAGTTCACCTAGGGTATATCTGCGTACGAGATTGACGAGATTGGATCCGACGGCGTCGCGCAAGAGAAGTTTCGGCAACCTTTGATAATTTCGCTGTACCACCTACCCCACAGGTGAAGATTCTTGTACTCTGGGTCGTAGTCTTTAATGAGAGCAAGAACCTCTCGGTCTACCGGTGCCTCAGGGAATCCTCCCTCCGAACGGAAAAACGGGAACGAGAGATCAGCAGACATGTTGCCTGCAAGAAAAAGCGAAATTCAATTATCAGTATTATAATTTAATTTTAAAAGCCCGACGCTCGGTACTTTAAAATTTATACCACACTGCAATGCAGTGGAGAGGGGACCAAAAGGGGGCCCACAAAATCCAGATGACAATGCATCAGTTAATAAGACAGCCTCATCATTGGATGAGACTGTCAATTAATGAGGAAATCCTCAAAGAATATTCTCATTAAATGAGAAATCCCTTGAGACAAGGAGAAAATCTCCCTTTCAGAGCAAAACTCTGTCACAGAGTGACACTTGTCAAACTCTGGTCACAAGGGAATAAAATTTCTTAAAGAGCCTAGCTCTGTAATAATGATGGAAAAGCCCATCAAAGAAAAATTAATTCCTGAGAATTAAAGTTCTGGGTTCTTAAAGATCCATGAAAAAACTCTTAAGAGTTCTTCATCAAAATATCAAAAGATCTATATTTTGCCAATGAGCAAAGCTCTGTTCATGGGTTAAGAAACCCTGAAACAAGATCTCTTTAGATCTATGGATTCTTGAGAGCAAAGCTCTGTTTATGAAACCCCAAAGGGGTTTTCTTTAGATCAAAAGATCTATGAGAGCAAGGCTTTGTTAATTAAAATCAATTTAATTTAATTTTTACCCAAAATGTTCTAGAGTTTTAACTCTTGAAGTTCTTGAAAATGAGAGCAAAGCTCTGAAAATAAAAACCTTGGGAAGATAATAATTATCTGAGGACCAAGGGTCCTATTTATAGACGCTGAAGTGCCTCCTCAACTTCTGAGTCGATCCAATAGCTCAGATGTTGTCACCGCTGCACTCACGTGTGTGCCACGTGAGCGCAACGGTGGGGGGAGCATTTGTTTCCCCCAATCAGAGCAAAGCTCTGTTTGAATTTCAAAATTCAAAAATTGAAGCAACGCTTCAGATTTCTCGCGCTGCGCGCAGAGCGCCACGTGTCAACAACAAAGACGCCAGCGCCAAGAGCGCTGCGCCCAAGGCAGCGCACCCCCAATCAGAGCAAAGCTCTGTTTCAAAATTCAAATTTTAACTGAAGCAACGCTTCAGATTCCTTGCGCTCTGCGCTGCATGCCACGTGTCAAACAGTGGTACGCTAGCGCAGTTGCGCTGCGCGCCATGTGTCAAACACAGGCGCGCTAGCGCTCTGCGCTGCGCGCCACGTGTCAAACGCAGGTGCGCTTTTAAATAATAAATTATTAATCAATCAGAATTAAAATTCTAGAAAGATCTTTCCAATCTTATTAACATAAGAAAATTATCTTCTGTAAAACAGAGGCCTTAGGATCAAAGATCCAACGGTGGGGAAATATCCCCAGATCAATCAGAGAAAGATCTCTGTAACTAACTTAACAAATCAATTGGCCCTATATAAAGGCCCCTAGACTCCAAGTCTCATAGATAGAGATACAGAAGATAGAGAACCCTCTGTAAACTTTTAAAAAAAACTCAAAGGGAAAGAAAAGGCAAGCCTTTGAAGAAAGAAGATCATCTTCTTCAACTTTAAAGGTACAGAATTTAATTCTTGAAGAACAGGAAATGAAAACATCTCACTAAAAGAAGAATTTTCTTCTAAAAAGATCGAAGATCTAAGAACAAGACCAAGATCTTCAATAAAAAAAAAGAAAAAGATCAGAAAGATCCAATCATAAAAATTTAAAGAAGTAATTTACTTCATTCTCAGATCATTTGATTATAAAGGCACAGCCTTTTGTTGAGAACAAACAACTTGTTTTTTATCTTAATTTGATCAAGATGCGCTCTGCGCTATTGGACAGTGCCTTGCACTTTTGAAATGCGCCTTTGCGCTCCTTGGACTGGCGCACGTCACCAGAACGCGCCACGTGTCAACCACAGAACAATTTGCGCTTTGCGCTTCTAAATATAGCGCATTGCGCTCTTGGACTGGCGCACTACGCCAGAGCGCACCACGTGTCATTCACTGGCGCAGCGCACTCAGAAAGCGCAGTGCACTAACAAACTTGCGCTTAGCGCAGAGCGTGACACGTGTCACCTTCGCATGCGCTAGCGCATTGCGCTCTTTAACTGGCGCAAAGCGCCTGACAAGCCACGTGGCGCACTATCAGACCACTATTTTTCTCCTGATAAATGCAATGCATTATTAAAAGGGCCGAGCCCAAATAAAGGCTCAATAGCCAGAACAATAAAATGTTCAACTGAGCCCATATGCTCATAAACCTTCAAACAGACTCTAGTCCCAAATTGGACTATAGACCTCCCAACCAATAATGGTTCGAGGGTACATCTCTGAACTCCTCTGATATTTGTCGTTGTAATCCTTCAACGTCTTCAGAGAGGTGATGGGTCCCGACAGCCATATATTCCACGGACTATGATAAATCACCCTGTCCTTAAACTGGTAATCGACCGCAATGTCTCTAAACTAAACAATAGAGTCCAAATGCTTTCTTTTTGGATCTAAACGATCTCGTTAAGTCGATCTTAGTCTTAAATTAGACTAACGTGTCCTTAACAAACGTTTAAGTTGATCTTAGCCTCAAACAAGGCTAACATATCCTTGAACACACACCCCCAAACCCAAATCTAAGAAAGATACGGATTTGGACTAATCCACGTCCTACGGGCGACAACACAAATTAGTCTCCGTATACAATCCACGGGCAACCGAACACAAAACAAACACCCACGACACGAAGTGACCATCTAGAGAAGAAGAAAGTTGTTACCGCGATACGACAGCGTAATTAACTGCAGGGGCTTGCGCCTGCAGGGAAGAGCGTCCCCACAATCAAAAACCCCTCAAACGAGGGGGAATCTGATGAAGTCTGCTACATCGGCCGCATTCGTGTAAACCTTCGATACATGGTGCCATAAATTAACTTGGCATCTTCGGAGAGGTGGACGGATAGCTCCAATTAGCATCTGCCCCGAATTTCAGGCAAGACGTCTGTATTGCGCGTCTTTCGGAGGGGAACATGGCCTTCACCTTGACGGCCGAGAAGGCCAAACCTTCAAACGATGTTGTCTCAGGTATCCTACTTGTTTTTAATTTTCCCGCATTAGCATTGTTCGATTCTGGTGCATCCCATTGCTTTATGTCGTCCAAGTTTATTAGTGCACACTCTGTCCCACACACGGCTCTATCTAATTCTTGGGACATACACACTGGGAATGGAAAAATTATATCTAGTAGTGAGTGCAAAGGTTGCTCAATTGTTATTTGCAGACGGGAGTTATTCGCGGATTTCTTGGTGATTGATACGGGCAGCTATGATGTAGTCTTGAGAATGGATTTTCTCAGCATTTTCCACGCTCACATTGATTGCAGGGCAAAGAAAGTGATTTTCCAGATTCTCGGACATCCGAAGTTCATATTCTTGGGAGGTAGCAGACCTGTCAGGCCAGTCAAATTTAGGGCTATGCCGACGAGTGCCATTCTTTCATCGATGGAAGTAAACAAGGAAGAAGCACCGGCAGTGGTTCAGGATTTTATGGATGTGTTCGAGGACATGTCGGGTTTACCGACGAAACGAGATGTGGAGTTCACGATTGATCTTATTCCTGGAGCAGCGCCGTTTTCAAAGGCTTATTATCCGATGGCACCGGTAGAACTAGAAGAAGTAAAGAGACAAGTTACCGAATTATTAGAGAAGGGCTGGATTCGCAGCAGCGGTTCACCATGGAGAGCTCCAGTTCTTCTAGTCAAGAAGAAAGATGGCACACGAAGGATATGCATCGACTATCGGGAGTTAAATCAGGTGAGTATTACGAACAAGTACCCAATATCTCGCATAGGCTAATTATTCGATCAACTCAGTGGCGCGAGGGTATTCTCGTAGTTGGATTTACGATCAGGGTATCATCAAGTTCGGGTGAAAGCAAAAGACATTTGCAAGATGACATTTCGAACTTGATATGGGCATTACAAGTATTTAGTGATGCCATTTGGAGTTACTAACGCACCAGCAATATTTATGGACTTGATGAACCGAATCTTTTCAACATATCTGGATCAGTTCATAGTGGTGTTTATTGACGATATTTTGTTCTATTCGAGGAGCAAAGAAGAGCATGAAGAATACTTGAGGATCACACTGCAAACGTTGAGATAAGAAAAGCTTTATTCTAAGATGAGCAAGTGCGAGTTTTGGCTCGAAGAGGTGAAGTTTTTGGATAATGTTGTATCCGGAGATTCAATTGCAGTCGACCCTGAAAATATTGCAGCTATTCATGATTGGCCTATTCCAAAGAATGTGGGGGGAGATCAGAAGTTTCCTTGGGCTTGCTGGATATCATAATAGAAGGTTTGTGGAGAACTTTACCCGGATAGCAGAACTACTGACCAAGCAACACGTAAGAAGATACCGTTCGTGTGGACTGAGAAGTGTGCGTCAGCTTTTGAAATGCTAAACCAAAGATTGACAATCGCTCTTATTCTGACAGTACCAGATGGTTCCGGAGGACTGGTTATTCATAGCGACACATCTGGGAAAGGGTTGGGATATGTTCTGATGCAACATGGGAAGGTTATAGCATATGAGTCAAGGCAATTGAAGACCTATAAGAAGAACTACCCAACTCATGATTTAAAGCTAGCAGCAGAGATCTTCGCGCTAAAGATTTGGAGACACTACTTATTGGGTGAAAGAGTTGAAATGTTTACAGATCACGGGAGCCTAAACTATGTGTTCGCACAGAAGGAGCTCAACATGAGGCAGCGTAGATGGTTAGAGCTGATGGCTGATTATGATCTTGACCTAAAGTATCATCCGGAAAAAGTTTATGTAGTGACTAATGTTAGTGATATATGCCCTAGAGGCCATTATTGTATCATACTGGATTGTATATCACTTAATGGGAGCTTGGGATATGTTAGTGTATATGCCCTAGAGGCCATTATTGTATCATACTAGTTTGTATATTACTTAATGGAAGCTTGGGATATTCACCTTGTATATACAATCTTGCTCAAAATAGTAGTATGCTACTTGGTTTGTTTCTACTTCAATGTGTACATGTGTTTATTTTAGTATATCACCTATACACATTAGTGGAGCCCTTAGGATCTTTGCTTGATTACCAGCGTTGTGATGGCAGTCACACTAGTGGGGGCTGGGTAATTTATAAGCACATCCTTATGCAGGTCCCTAGTCGCAGGACTATCGAGATAGGGCATCGATACTCCGGAGTAGACTAGCGTATGCGCTTCTCATCCCAGTGTGGGAGATGGTCTGTCCCACAGCCATCAGTACGTCTTACTGGAGATAGTATGCGGGTGCTCGTTGGGTTACGAGTACACTGGACAGGACTCGTCGGGAACTATTGGTTGGTACTATACCTATCGTCAGTTATCAGTTCCCAGGTGACATGAGTACAGCTTAGTCCGCTGACTTGACACTATCACTTCGCCTCGAGTGTGTTTCCCACTGTACTTTTATTAGTACCCTACCACGGCTCAAAGGAGTCATGCAAACATGTAGTTTTTGTGGTGCAGTCCCGAAGCACTTGGAGGCAGTGACGGTTAGATAGGATTCGTCTCTCCCGGTATTGGGGGTTGACATCGCGATGTGTCTAGGAGAGCCATTACACGAGTATTCCCTGGCCAGGGGCAAGCAAGATATACTGGTAGCCTTCCAGTGTTATCTCAGGGTGTATTGGGCTTCACTCCGACACGACTTGTACCGCTATTAGGGGACTGACGTTTACCGCCCCCTAGGCCCGCCATGCGATATATCAGACGAACAGACCGGACTGTACGGAGACTGTCACATTCAGGCTCAGTAGGAGTTCAGATGGGTTTCACCTCGTCAGTCTTCTTGTCGGCATCTACCTGGGGGACCGTTACGCACAGCTAGTGCCGCTTGCGGTCTGTGGTTAAACCCACTGCCAGCGTAGTGTCGAGTCTTTAGAGTCCCACACAGAAAGCTATTCGCCTTTAGGCAAAAGAGTAGAGGTCGCATGATTTTGCGACAGGTCGCATGGTTTTTGCGACAGGGTTCGGTCACATCCGTGCACTTATGCACGTACAGTGTCCGGACAGTTAACACTAACGGGCTTTGGTTTAAGCCAGATCCTAGTGTACGTTTTGGGATTGGTTTTATCCAGTATGTATTCGTGTTCCTCGGAACGCGGATGCGGGTGTGTATGCACAGTTGACGGAGAGACAGAGACAGAGGATTCTCATTAGGGTTGTTGACCGTTTGACTGTTGACTATTGACTTTTTGCTCAACCCAAATGAGAATATCATATGTAATTAACAATAATATTAATTAAGTATTATAGTGACATGGTTGTTGAGGGGTTGACTTTGTTGACTTGTTGACTTTGTTGACCGGTTGATTAGGTTAGACTAGTTGACCATCATGATGACACTGGCTATCATTTCATGGCAAAGACTTTTGCTTGCTTGTTCTCTTGTGCAAAATTAGTGCATGAAATGATATGGCTATTGTAGCTTAAACCATCACTAATACTTGATTGCTATTATGGGTTATGATGGTTTTGGATTATGAGAGCCAAGAGAGAAAAGTCTTTCTCACCTTTTCATTTCCTTTCTCTCTGTTGTGTTCTTGAGCTCTCATCTTCTTCCTCTTGCTCTCCCTCTCTCTAGTCTATGGTTCACTTGTCTCATGTGTTGAGAACCAAGAACCATAGAGAAAAATCCCAACACACTCTCCTCTACTCACTCTAGTTCACAAGGTTTAGCAAACCGAGTGAACTAGTTTCTTCAAAGTTCGAAGAAGAAGCCAAAGGTAGAAGCTTTCAGGTGGATCGATCTTCGGCGCAAGGAGACGACGGGGTGAAGCCGATCCGGACAACCATCGAGGTTTGAAGACGAAGGAGTTCAAGAAAAAAAGGTATAACCCCCTAACCGAGAAGTTAACAACTCCTAGTTAGGTTGTTAGTTAGATGTTTAACAAAGATCCGGTTTTGAGTCCATGTTACCGCCTCTAGAAAATTGTTTTTCATCAAATTCCGCATGCCTGAAAGTACCGGAAGAGGGTAGCATGGACTTATAGTGGTATCAGAGACTAGTTAAACTCTATCTAACATGTTAGCAAAGTAACTAGAAGATCGATCAAAGAAAAAGTCACGAAATACACCAAAATTCAAACTTGCTGTCGATTTTCAAAGTACTGTAAAAGTAATAAATCATGCTTTAAAAATCGACTAAGGGTTTTTATAGTCTACTGTAGAAAAACGGTCCAGAGATCTCACCAAACCACCGCGGAAACGCGGCAATAGCTTGCTATTGCCGCGGTTCCGCGGCCGATTAAGCTCCTCTCTGGATCGTCTTCACTGCAGTTTGTTCTATGGGGTATTTTAGGAATTTTGGTATGTGTTTTTTCAGCCCAGATTTTCCAGAAAGAAAATTTAGTTTTTGGGGCTTTAAAAACCGTATTTCGATCGAGTTTCTAAAGACTTAAGCTGACGGGTTTTTATCTGTGATGTGATATTTGTATTGAACGTCTGCTAATCGCTATATGTCGATTAGTGGGGGTTATACAAATCTGTGATCTGTAATATCATTGGAATGTGTATATGAATGCATTGGATTGTCGCGGATGAATAGCCGGGGGGGTTGTGAGACGAGAGTTTTCTTTTCTTTCAATTCATGTAAATTTGTAAATTGATGTAATAATTATTTATATGGCCGCACAAACGGGTCGGGGTTGTAGCCGTCATTGTATAATTTCTTTTTACTGTTTTTGCTCCTAGGATAGACCCATAGAGGGGGTGCACAAACTACCGGGTATGCCAAAGTGCCGAGTGGCCTACTCACGGAGTTGAGGGAGGTTGCTTCGCTTCGGGTACTTGGCGGGTAGTTTGCCGCACCCGTAGGGGTCTTGGGTGGGGTATTGGCTATTCACCGCGACCGGGTAATCTGCTTTTCGGTACAGGCTCGTACGAATTGCGGGTTCCTAGTATATCCAATGTGTTCATCTGTGATCTAAAATGGCTATCATTGCTATATATCTATATATGATATTATTTAGGCGTTGCTTATGTTTTACAGCCGTGCTAGCCCAGCCCCCGCTCTGTCGTTAGTTAAGTAACCTAACGGGTAATTTCGGGGCCCCGTGGCTAATGCGAATGGCATAAGCGTACGTCATATTTTGGTTGTTTTCTGCAATGGTAGGATTAAATGATGGGACGCATTAAAAGAACTAATGCAAGAATATCACGCATTAAAAGAACTAATGCAAGAAAATAAACCAAGTAAAAGTCGTTGGAACACTTTCGAAAAACTACTCGGTTCTTTTCAAAACTAACTTTTAAATGCGGAGCTTGAGCCACTCCTTTTAAAAGCTATCTCGTTCCATCGATTATATCAAGTTCACTACGTTCACGGTTTTGCCAAAACCATCCGTAGCCCTCCATCATTTCAGTTAAATATTCGGTAGTATTCAAGCTATGTATTTTGACCTCACGCCAAGGCATAGTGATTGGTAGCTGCCGGATATTTATCTGTTGCATAGATAGAATGCGTTGGTTTGGGACAGCCGTACTGCCATTTTGGCCTACGTCAAGGGTAGGTACGGGTGGGTTCAAATTAACCTGGATAATGATGGGAAGAACTTGACATGTGACTTATGACATTTTGACCTCACGCCAAGGTCATAAGAGCATGGGGTAAAAATCCACATCGGGAGTTTCAAAAGAACTGAAACTTGCTAGTGTTGCATACCATTTGGAGTGTGATGATTCTGGTAGGATTCCTTCAGTTTAGTCACGCGATGATATTTGGATCCCGATCCTACTGTGAGTATATGCTCCTCCTCGGGAAATTTCTCACTTAACGATCAATGCTATAAACCTAGTAGGTGTCTAAAAAGGTGTTAGCGGGGCTACGCCCACAGGGAAAAGAGGTTCTTAAATTAAGGAACTTCGCAAAAGCGTTGGAAAACCTCCCTCGAAGTACCGACACTAGCCTGGCTGAACGATTAAGCAAGAATTGTACGGTGAGATTGATCCTGACTAATTCTTCCTTTTTGGTTTGAGGAGGGATTCGAGAAACAGTGGGAGCCATCCTGTTTAGACAAACAAAAAACCACTCTAAACTTGCAAGAGCATCATGCTGAGTGTTTCTTCTCTCTCTCCTAATTGCAGCGACCAATCGACATAACTGGACTTAAGTTACTTCTAGATAAAAACATACTGACAGGGCCAAACTACAAAGATTGGCTCAGGAATGTCAAAATGGCAATCACTTACGACAAGCTGGGGTATCTTCTTACCACCAAAGCTCCCCATGTCCCAGGTCCCAAAACCAGCGTCGCGGATAAGGAAATCCGTAAGACCTGGGAAATCGATTGCGCGAAGGCCAAGTGCCTCGTGCTTGCCTCTATGGACAACGAACATCAGAGGAGGCATGAGAATATGGACCTCGAATCCATATTTCTCCATACAAAAGAACTGTATGGAGAGCAGTTTCGTATCGCAAGATATGAAGTGTCGAAGAAGTTATTTTCAGCAAGGTTGGCCGTCGGATCATCGGTAGCGGAACACGTGCTTAAGATGATTGGCTACATAGAAGAGCTCGCGGACCTTGGGACCACGTTGGAGAATGAGCTCTATACGGACTTGATTCTCCAGTCCCTTCCTTCCACTTATGCCCAGTTTATACTGAACTTCAACTTACAAGAAAAGGAAGTTGAACTTTCAGAACTCCTCAACATGCTGAGGAGCGCAGAGGGCACCCTACAGAAAGGTAGGGAAACATCCACTTTGTTTGTAGGAGGATCTTCCTCTTCTAGGTCCAAGGCGAAAGCCAAGGGAAAGAAGAAGAAAGCCCCCGCCAAACCAAGGGGCGGTGTTAGTAAAGTGGATACGAAGGGAAAAGCAACAAAGAAAGCGGGGCAGCTTGTGGATAAAGAAGAATGCTTCTATTGTCATAAGAAGGGACACTGGAAGAATGATTGCAGGGCTTGGAAGGCCAGAACACAGGAACTGAAGCAGGTTGCGGCTTCAGCTTCAGGTGTGTATGTTATTGAAAACTGTCTTTCAATAAACTCTACTTCCTGGGTATTGGATACCGGATCAGGATCTCATATCTGTAATTCTTTGCAGGCGTTGAGAAACCGTAGGGTTTTGAAGGCAGGTGACATGACCCTCAAAGTTGCAAACGGAGCTAGCATGGTTGCTAAGGCCGTGGGGGACTATCACCTGGGAATGTCAGATGGACATGTTTTGGTTTTGCGTAATCGCTTTTTTGTACCCAACGCAACTTGTAATATCATTTCTGTATCTTTGGTTTCTAAAGAAGGTTATGAATTTACGTTTGTAAGCAATGTTGTAAACATTCACCTTAATCAAGTTCTGATTGGGTCAGGTACATTGAGCAATGGTATATACGTATTAAACCAACCACAGATTTTCAATGTCCAGAATACACACAAAAGAAAGTCTCCGGAAATAAATCAGACTTTCTTATGGCATTGTAGACTGGGTCACATCAATGAGAGAAGGTTGACGAAGTTACATACAGAAGGATATTTGAATCCGTTCGAATATCAATCGTATGCCACTTGTCAATCCTGTCTCAAAGGAAAGATGACAAAGACTCCGTTCACTGGACATGGAGTAAGAGCGAGCGAGCTCTTGGGACTCGTACACAGCGACGTGTGCGGTCCAATGTCTACACATGCGCGAAGCGGTTATTCTTACTTCATTACTTTCACGGATGACTTTTCAAGGTACGGTTATGTCTTCTTAATGAAACATAAGTCCGAAGCCTTTGGGAAATTCCAGGAGTATAAGAATGAAGTAGAAAAACAAACCGGCAAAAGTATCAAGATTCTAAGATCGGATCGAGGTGGAGAATACTTGAGTGCCGAGTTCCTGGACTATTTAAAAGAGAACGGAATTCTCTCTCAGCTTACTCCTCCATACACTCCGCAACATAACAGTGTATCGGAGAGACGGAACCGAACCCTATTGGATATGGTACTGTCCATGATGAGTAACGCTGAGTTACCGCGATCATTCTAGGGATATGCACTAGAATCAGCTACATACCTTTTGAACCGAGTTCCAACTAAGACTGTGCCTACTACACCATATGAGATGTGGTGTGGGAAGAGACCCTATCTTAATCACATTAAGACATGGGGATGTCCAGCTTTTGTCAAAAAGCAGCATGTGGACAAGCTCGAGGCACGCTTAGTACAGTGCAAGTTTGTGGGATATCCAAAGAACTCCAAAGGATATTTCTTCTATTGCGAAGAGGAACAAAAGATTTATGTTTCTCGTCATGCCCACTTCTTGGAAACTGAATTTTTGGAAAATCAGATAAGTGGGAACGCAATAGAACTGGAAGAAATTCCAGAACCACGAGCTATTACTGAAAGCTTAGTAGAACCAGAGGGTTCGAAAGATCAGGACATTCCTGCGCCGCTCCGCAGAAGTAGTAGGCAGTCTCATCCGCCCGAGAGATACTATGGTTTTCTCATACGGGGATAGAGAGGATTGCATCATGGATTATGATGAGCCTACTAGCTTCCAGCAGGCCGTTCAGAGCGTTGACTCGGTAAAATGGCTGGATGCAATGCGGACTGAAATGGAGTCCATGTACACCAACAAAGTATGGACGTTGGACATTGCTCCAGATGGGGTGAAACCCATAGGATGCAAGTGGATCTTCAAAAGGAAGATTGGTGTAGATGGACAGGTTGAGACCTATAAAGCTAGACTGGTTGCAAAGGGTTTTCGTCAAAGACCTGGTTTGGACTATGACGAGACCTTTTCTCCAGTAGCTATGCTGAAATCCATTCGGATCCTTCTTGCCATTGCTGCGTTCCACGATTATGAGATTTGGCAGATGGACGTAAAGACCGCTTTTCTAAATGGAAATTTAGAGGAGTGTGTCTATATGGACCAGCCAGAGGGTTTCATTCAGAGTGGGAGCAACGAAAAGGTGTGCAAGTTGCTTAAGTCCATCTATGGACTAAAGCAGGCATCGCGGAGTTGGAACATCTGCTTTGATGAGACAGTCAAGGAATTTGGCTTTATCAAAAATCCAGATGAACCATGCATCTATAGTAGATTTGTAGTGAGAACTGTAGTATTCCTCGTTTTATACGTGGATGACATTCTCTTAATAGGAAATGACAATCCTATGCTACAATCTGTCAAGGGGTTCTTGTCACACAGGTTCTCCATGAAAGACCTGGGTGATGCCTCATACATCCTGGGGATCCGGATCCATCGTGATAGATCCAAGAGGATATTAGGACTTTCACAGTCCAGGTACATCGACACCATACTGAAAAGATTCAGTATGGAAGATTCCAAGCGCGGTAATCTACCGGCTTGTCACGGAATCACCCTCTCTAAAGAGATGTCTCCCAAGACTGATTTGGAGAGGGATCGCATGTCTATTATACCCTACGCTTCTGCGGTAGGCTCTATAATGTATGCGATGTTGTGTACCAGATCGGATGTAGCTTATGCACTGAGTGTGGTAAGCCGGTATCAGTCAAACCCTGGGGAGAAACACTGGATAGCGGTAAAGAACATTCTCAAGTACCTGAGAAGGACTAAGGAGATGTTCTTGGTGTATGGTGGAAAAGACCTCCAGATCGAGGCCTTTGCTGACTCCAGCTTCCAGAGTGACAAGGATGATTCCAAGTCCATGCCGGGTTTTGTCTTTACCCTCAATGGAGGGGCGGTGTGTTGGAAGATTTCCAAACAGGAAACCGTTGCAGACTCGACGATGGAAGCGGAATACATCGCTGCATCTGATGCCGCAAAAGAAGCGGTCTGGATGAGAAAGTTCTTGAAAAAACTTCAGGTGGTTCCGTCCATTGTTGATCCAATACCTCTGTATTGCGACAACAACGGGGCTATAGCATTAGTGAAGGAACCCAGGTCCCATCAGAGATCCAGACACATCTTAAGGTGGTATCACCTGATCAGGGAGATCGTGGATCGCCAGGAGATCGAGGTTCGGAGGGTTGCTTCAGAAGATAACACTGCAGATCCATTCACCAAGGCCTTGCCTCAGACTCAGTTCGAGCGGCTGATCGAGATGATAGGTTTTCGATACGCCAGTACATGGCCTTAGTGCAAGTGGGAGATTGTTAGTGTATATGCCTTAGAGGCCATTATTGTATCATACTAGTTTGTATATTACTTAATGGAAGCTTGGGATATTCACCTTGTATATACAATCTTGCTCAAAATAGTAGTATGCTACTTGGTTTGTTTCTACTTCAATGTGTACATGTGTTTATTTTAGTATATCACCTATACACTTTAGTGGAGCCCTTAGGATTTTTGCTTGATTACCAGCGTTGTGATGGCAGTTACACTAGTGGGGGCTGGGTAATCTATAAGCACATCCTTATGCAGGTCCCTAGTCGCAGGACTATCGAGACAGGGCATCGATACTCCGGAGTAGACTAGCGTATGCGCTTCTCATCCCAGTGTGGGAGATGGTCTGTCCCACAGCCATCAGTACGTCATACTGAAGATAGTATGCGGGTGCTCGTTGGGTTACGAGTACACTGGACAGGACTCGTCGGGAACTGTTGGTTGGTACTATACCTATCGTCAGTTATCAGTTCCCAGGTGACATGAGTACAGCTTAGTCCGCTGACTTGACACTATTACTTCGCCTCGAGTGTGTTCCCACTGTACTTTTATTAGTACCCTACCACGGCTCAAAGGAGTCATGCAAACATGTAGTTTTTGGGTGCAGTCCCGAAGCACTTGGAGGCAGTGACGGTTAGATAGGATTCGTCTCTCCCGGTATTGGGGGTTGACATCGCGCTGTGTCTAGGAGAGCCATTACACGAGTATTCCCTGGCCAGGGCAAGCGAGATATACTGGTAGCCTTCCAGTGTTATCTCAGGGTGTATTGGGCTTCACTCCGACACGACTTGTACCGCTATTAGGAGACTGACGTTTACCGCCCCCCTAGGCCCGCCATGCGATATATCAGACGAACAGACCGGACTGTACGGAGACTGTCACATTCAGGCTCAGTAGGAGTTCAGATGGGTTTCACCTCGTCAGTCTTCTTGTCGGCATCTACCTGGGAACCGTTACGCACAGCTAGTGCCGCTTGCGGTCTGTGGTTAAACCCACTGCCAGCGTAGTGTCGAGTCTTTAGAGTCCCACACAGAAAGCTATTCGCCTTTAGGCAAAAGAGTAGAGGTCGCATGGTTTTACGACAGGGTTCGGTCACATCCGTGCACTTATGCACGTACAGTGTCCGGACAGTTAACACTAGCGGGCTTTGGTTTAAGCCAGATCCTAGTGTACGTTTTGGAATTGGTTTTATCCAGTATGTATTCGTGTTCCTCGGAACACGGATGCGGGTGTGTATGCACAGTTGACGGAGAGACAGAGGCAGAGGATTCTCATTAGGGTTGTTGACCGTTGACTGTTGACTATTGACTTTTTGCTCAACCCAAATGAGAATATCATATGTAATTAACAATAATATTAATTAAGTATTATAGTGACATGGTTGTTGAGGGGTTGACTTTGTTGACTTGTTGACTTTGTTGACCGGTTGACTAGGTTGGACTAGTTGACCATCATGATGACAATGGCTATCATTTCATGGCAAAGACTTTTGCTTGCTTGTTCTCTTGTGCAAAATGAGTGCATGAAATGATATGGCTATTGTAGCTTAAACCATCACTAATACTTGATTGCTATTATGGGTTATGATGGTTTTGGATTATGAGAGCCAAGAGAGAAAAGTCTTTCTCACTTTTTCATTTCCTTTCTCTCTGTTGTGTTCTTGAGCTCTCATCTTCTTCCTCTTGCTCTCCCTCTCTCTAGTCTATGGTTCACTTGTCTCATGTGTTGAGAACCAAGAACCACAGAGAAAAATCCCAACACACTCTCCTCTACTCACTCTAGTTCACAAGGTTTAGCAAACCGAGTGAACTAGTTTCTTCAAAGTTCGAAGAAGAAGCCAAAGGTAGAAGCTTTCAGGTGGATCGATCTTCGGTACAAGGAGACGACGGGGTAAAGCCGATCCGGACAACCATCGAGGTTTGAAGACGAAGGAGTTCAAGAAAGAAAGGTATAACCCCCTAACCGAGTAGTTAACAACTCCTAGTTAGGTTGTTAGTTAGATGTTTAACAAAGATCCGGTTTTGAGTCCATGTTACCGCCTCTAGAAAATTGTTTTTCATCAAATTCCGCATGCCCGAAAGTACCGGGAGAGGTAGCATGGACTTACAGGATATACACGGATATAGTAACAGTCTTGCTCGAAATGGTAGTATGCTACCTGGTTTGTTTCTACCTCAATATGTGCATGTGTTTCTTTTAGCATATCGCTTATACATATTGGTAGAGCCCTTAGGATCTTTGCTTGATTACCAACATTGTGATGGCAGTCACACTAGTAAGGGCTGGGTAGTCTATAAGCACATCCTATACAGGTCCCTAGTCGTAGGATTATTGAGACGGGGCATCGATACTCTACAGTAGACTAGTGTATACGCTTCTCATCCCAGCAGGGGAGATGGTCTGTCCCACATCCATTAGTACGTCGTACTGGAGATAGTATGCAGGTGCTCATTAGGTTATGAGTACACTGGACAGGACTTGTCGGGAACTGTTAGTGGGTATTATACCTATCGTCGGGTAGTAGTTTCCAGGTGACATGAGTACAGCTTAGTCCGTCGACTTGATACTGTTGCTTCGTCTCGAGTGTATTCCCACTGTACTTTGATTACTACCTACAATGGCTCAAAGGAGTCATACAAACAGGTAGTAGTTGGGTGCAGTCCCGAAGCACTTGGAGGCAGTGGCGGTTAGATAGGATTCATCTCTCCCGGTATTGGGGGTTGATATCGTGCTATGTTCGGAAGGCCATTACACAAAGTCCTTGGCCAAGGCAAGCGAGATTTACTGGTAGGTACTCCAGTAGTCTCTCAGGGTGTTTTGGGCTACTCTCCGACACGACTTATTGCGCTACTAGGGGTCTGGCAATTACCGCCCCTTAGGCCCTATATGCGATACTCTTAGACGAACAGACCGGACTGTACAGAGATTGTCACATACATGCTCAGTAGGAGTTCGAATGAGTTAGCTCATCGTCTTTCTTATCGACACATACCTGGGTAGCCGTTACGTGCAGCTAGTACCGCTTGCGGCTTGTGGTTAAACCCATTGCCAGCATAGTGTCGAGTCTTTAGAGTCCCACATAGAGAGTTTCCCTGCACCGGGCAAAAGGTGTAGAGGCCGTATGGTTTTATGGTAGGGCTTTGATCACTTACATGTACTTGTGCACGTATGATGATCGGGCGGATAATACTAGTGGGCTTTGGTTTAAGCCGGATCCTAGTATTATATTGATGGATTTGTTTCGTCTCTTTGTATTCGTATTCTTCGGAATGCGGATGCGCGTATGTATATACGGATGTGGGGCATTCTCGTAATTTGCGGGAAAGCTTCTAGAAGAGACACCCCATTAGGGTTTCTTTTTTCATTTGGATTAAAGAATAATGAGGTGGAAGAAATGAGGTGTAAACTTGACAAAAGATCAAGCATGACCCATTACATAGATATTTTCAAGCATGCTTGATATTTGTGAGATATTTTTATCTCATCAATAATTAGCATGCTTGAAGATTTTATTCTTGAGCTAAGTCATTCTTTAGTTGCTTTCATACTCTCTCTTCCTCAAGTGACCTTCTTCTTCCTCATAACCCTAGAACTCTCATGAGTTGAGAAACCTAGGGTTCCAAGAGACAAAGCACTCCATCTTCACACTCTATACCCTCTAAGACTTCTAGTTTAGCAAACTAGAAGCCGTAGTTACCTCGGATTTGAGGTAGGAGCTCGGACTATAGACTCTCGGGTGGATCATCTTTGACTCGAGGAGGCCGTCGAGGTTGCTTCGATCTGTTACGATCCTTGGAGCCGACGACGAGCGGAGGACAGCGATGAAGACCCGAAGGACTTGAATCGTAAGGTATAACTTCGTATCATAGTAGTTAACCTCATACCTAGTTAAGCTAGTTAGGGTTTAGACACGATCCTGGAGTTCAAGTCGGTGTTACGAGCTTTGAAAGATCATTTTTCACATATTCCGCCTCCCTGCGAACCCGTAGGGTGCGTGCCATCGACTTACATTGGTATCAGAGCCCACTAAACCCTTACTAACTTGTTAGCAACTTATTAGAACTTCGATCGTCCGAAAACTTGAAAACAAAACCCCAAATCCCTAAAGTTTCTGTCGATTTTTAAAACTGTTGAAAAAATTATTTCAGAGGCATGAAAATTCACTGCAGGGAATCCTAAGAACACTGGAGAAAAACAATTCCATAACTCGGCTAGACAACCGTGGAACTGCGGCGAATCGGTGCGATTCTCCGCCGTTCCGCGGCCGAGTCAACGCCGAATCGGCTCATTTTTCCACAGTTTGTCTTATTTTGGGTGTTCTGTCTTCTTGAATATTTGGTTTCTACCCAAGATATTTTGAGTGCTGGTTTGCATTTGGGGTAGACATGGAAAATAATTTTCGATCAAAATTCTAAGTTATTTGCTAATCGGGTTTTATCTGTATTGTTATATGTGTTGAACGTCTGCTAATCGCTATACGTCGATTAGTAGGGTTGCACATATCTGTGATCTGTGTTATTGGTTTGTGTATATGAACTTGTTGGATCGTCGTGGATGAATAGCCGGGGATGTGAGATGAGAGTTTTCATTCTTCCATTCGATGTAAAATTTGTAAAGTGATGTAATATTATTTTGCGGGGCATATCCGAGTTGAGGTTGTAGCCACCGTTGTATTATTTCTTTTACTGTTTTTGCTCCTAGGATAGACCCAAGGTGGGGTGCACAAAATACCGGGTTCTTTGAAGTGCCGAGTGGCCTACTCATTTTGTTGAGGGAGGTTGCTTCACTCCGGGAATTTGGCGGGTAGTTTGCCACACCCGTAGGGGTCTGGGGTGGAGTTTGGCTATTCATCATGACCGTAGAATCCGTCTTTCGTTACAGGCTTAAACGAAACACGGAATTCCTAGTATATCCAATATGTTCATCTGTGATCTGGAATACCTATTATTGCATCAGACGAATGTTTATTATATATATGCTATATAGTAGACATTGCTTATGTTTTGCACCCGCGCTAGTCCAGCCCTCGCTCTGGCGTTAGTTAAGTAACCTTACGGTGTTAGACGGGGCCCAGTGGCGAATGCGGATGGCATAAGTGGACGTAGTATTTTCGCCTTTTTCTGTGATGATAGGTGTAAATTATGGGACTGCATTATTAATGCAAAGCAAACAAACCAAAGTAGAAATCATTGGAACAAATTTTAAAAACCACTCGGTTATTTTAAAACAGGAGACTTTTAAATGCGGAACTTAAACCACTCCTTTTAAAAGCTATCAGGTTCCTTCGATTATATCAAGTTCACTACGTTCACAGTTTCTTCAAAACCATTCGTAGCCCTCCATCATTTCAATTGAATATTTAGTAGTATTCAAGATATATATTTTGACCTTCACCAAGGCATAGTGTTTGGTAGCTGCTGGATATTCATCTGTAGCATAGATAGATGCGTTGGTTTGGGACAGTCCGACTACTATTTTGGCCTTCGTCAAGGGTATGTACGGGTGGTTTCAAATTAACCTAGACAATGACGGGTAGAACTTGACATGTGACTTATGATATGTTGGCCTTCGTCAAGGTCATAAGAGCATGGGACAAAAATCCACATCGGGAGTTTCTAAGGAAACTAAAACTTGCTAGTGCAGCATACCATTTGGAGTGTGATAATGTTGGTAGGATTCCTTCAGGATTATCACACAATGATATTTGGATCCCGATCCTACTGTGAGTATCCGCTACTCTTCGGAAGATTTTTCACTTAACGATCAATGCTATAAACCAAGTAGGTGTCTAGAACAGTGTTAGCGTGGCTAAGCCTCCAGGGAAAAGAGGTTATTTAATTAAGGAACTTCATGAAAGCGTCGTAAAACCTCCCTCGAAGTACCGACATTAGCCTGGCCGAACGGTTAAGCAAGTATTGTACGGTGAGATTAATCCTGACTAATTCTTCTTTTATGGTTTGAGGAAGGATTCAAGAAACAGTGGGAGTCATCCTGTCTAGATAAATTAAAAACCAATCTAAATTTGCAAGAGCATCATACTGAGTGCTTTCTTCTCTCTCTCCTAATTGCAGCAAACAGGTGACCACATTAGGTTATAGATAGATAATAAAATGACTGAGTTATACTATAGTGACTGGCAAAGGTTTATCCTGATGTCCATTACCTATGACAAGCTGGACCATCTCATTACTACTCAAAGCCCCCGCCGTCCCAGGTCCAGTTTCTACCGTCGCGGATGTTGATATCCGTAAGACAAGGGAAAATGACTGTGCGAATGCCAAGTGCCTCGTGTTGGCCTCAGTATATGGTGAATACCAGAGGCAGCACGAGAAGATGGACATAGTTTCCATCTTCCTCCATAACAACGATTTATATGGAGAGCAATCTCGTATCGCAAGATATGAGACCTCGAAAGAATTGCTTCTAGCGAGGTTGGCTGTCGGGTCATCTGTAGGAGACCACATCCCTACAATGATCAGCTATATTAGACAGCTCATGGACCTGGAAACCACGTTGGAGAACGAGTCATGTACTGACATGATTCTACAGTCCCTACCTCCTATTTACGCCCAGATGAAGAAAGTTATACTTCCAGTTGAGGGCACCCTAAAGGAAATCAGGGTGACACCCGCTCTGCTTATTGGGGAATCTTCCTCTGGATCCAAGGCGAAAGCCAAGGGTAAGAACAAGAAGACCTCCACAAAGCCGATAGGCGGTGTCGGTAAGGTAAAAGAAAAGGGAAGGGCAAAAGTTTCGGGGTTAACAGTAGGGAAGGAGGGATGTTCCTATTGTTACAGGAAATGGCATTGGAAGAAGGGATGCATGGCTTGGAAAACCAGAATCCAGGATCCGAAGCACGCTGTGGCTTCGACTTCGGGTATGTTTGTGATTGAAAACAGTCTATCAATTAACTCTACTTCCTGGGTACAAGATACCGGATCAGGATCTCATATCTGTAATTCATTACAGGTTTTGAGAAACCGTAGAGTTATCAGGGCAGGTGATATGACTCTCAGGATTGCTGTCGGAATGAGCGTGGACACTGTATCCGCAGGGTATATCACCTAGAATTGACAAGTGGACAGATATTGATTCTACATAACTGTTTGTGTGTACCTAGTTTAGTTTGTAAGTGATGTAGTCCGCATCCACCTAAATCAAAGTTTGATTGGGTCAGGTACATAAAAGGACAGTACATACGTGTTAAATCAAGCTCGGGTTTCAACGTTCAGAACACACTTAAAAGAAAGTCTCTAGAATTAAATAAAACTTTCTTATGGCATTTGTAACAACCCTAATTTTCCTATATAAATTTTTGTACAATTTTTTTTCAAAATTGTTTAAAGGGGTATTTATTGCCTGACTACAAGATAAGTAATTAATTAGCAATTTAATTACAAGAAAGACCTTATGGCTCATTGGTAATACCTTACACTGCTGAACCAAGCCACCAGAGTTCAAATCTCATACCCCACATTATTTTTAATAATATTTTGTTTTGAAATTTTTAGAAGTTCAAGAGTCAACACGTGATAACTTCCAAAAACCCCACTACAACCCATAAGTTAAATATACCAGTGAGCATACCAACAGACCAGCCACCCCTGCCCCCCTGACTCGGCCCGACTCGGCCGAGTCGACCGGCGGACCGACCGACTCGGGCCGACGCCGCCTGCTGGACTCGGCCGAACGGCCGAGTCCCCAACTGAGAAATCCTGGCTCTTGGGCTTCTGAACCCCCCTGCACACTCCATTTAATTAGATCGTTTCCAGAGTGCTCTTAATACCTTATTTAATCTATTTTTAATGAATTTTAACATTTTTTTTACATTTTTTCAATTTAAACCCTTCATCTACCTTAACCGTAGCCTAACCCTATAAATACCACCCCTACACTCTACCCCCTCACCTCAAAACTCTGAGCTAACTCTCAAGAATTCTCTAGAAAACCCTAGCGTGCAATCGAAGTGAGCAAGAGGCGAAGCGCCGACGAAATTCCGACTACGACTCTAGGAGCTCCCGGCGACGAAATGACGCACCGGAAGCTACGTTCATTCCATCTCCCTCTTTTCTAGTTCGCAACTCGTAAGTCCCAATTCTATCTTCGCTATTCTTATTCTAAAATACGGAATTACAAAACCCGACGGAATCGGAACAAATCCGATTTTCGATTCGGTTTCTTTATAAAACTTCACTTTTCTTTAATACAATCATGCTTAAACCAATTCATGTTGACTATTAATCACTAATCAACCATATTGATCAAGTTTCATATCATAAAGTAATTGCTATTTCATTTTACCGTATTTTTCATTTAAATACCACATAGTTTCAATTCTATATTTAACATCACAAAACTTGCTATACCTTTAAGTAGATCACGAGGTAATGACCTACTTCCTCACACACTCGTATGAAACATAACACAATACCCTCGGGAACATAGAATACGGGAAATCGACATCTTTACAAATAAATACCATAATTAATAAAACCGCTTTTCCTTAATGATTAGTATTTATACAAATCTTTGCAAAGCGCCGCTACAACCCATTTGGGGAACCCGTTCGGGATGGTGCGGATTATCGCACATCCTCGGGCTTAGTAGTGCGAGATGCAGACCTCCACAAGGAGCATTCGGTCTCGAAAGATTTAAAATACGACATTTTAAGAAAATGAGATTTCTAGAATATTATATATATACTAAAATTATTTTCAAATAAATATATGTATATGTAACATAAAAATATCTATTTTGAATTATTATAAATATTCCACTTTTTCTAAAAATGTCACAAGAATCATTTTACACTAAAATACCATGAAATCCATACAAGTCAATATTACAAATAAATACCCTTTATTATGAAATTAGGATATTTTCACTAGAAATATCACAACATAAAATCTATATTCATTACAACTCTAAAGACGATTAATAAATACTTGGGGTGTATTTTGAAAACTATACAAAGTATTTTTACATAAAACCCCCTCAAGTTCTATAAATTACCCTAAGGACCCTAATAAACATAGGTTTAAGCGGGACCAATCTCTTGATTCTCAGGGAGCCGGAGAAGTGGGTGCTTGCCTATCTAAGATAGACAAATTAACAACGGTGTTATCAATACGGTAATCGTCTTTGAAAACGACACAAATCCTGCCGTCCATGTGCAGTGGTTACCGATAACATCAAAATAATCAGGACTTCAATTTACTTTTCTAATTGTCTGACTCAGTTTGAGCCTCATTATAATCTGACTTGAATATGATTTAAGTACAATCTACAATCTACAGTCTACAATCTACAATCTTCAATATTACAACTCAACATGAATCCATGAACCTAATTATCAATCTATACAACTTGACTGAACCGAACCATGGATATACATTCCATTTACATGATTCTCCAGTTACATCCATTTAAATGATTATACAGTTACATCTGTTTATTGATATCATGGTTTCGGTCAGTCATCCAATTATACAATCAATACAATTTACAATACAATACAATACAAATAAGACATCTCGGGGTTTAAGGGGTAGATTGGTACGGAAGGTGTTAAAAGTAGCACGAAACTGCAAGATTAAGACACCTAACCTGAATCCAATTGTCGTTGTTCCGGGTTGTATAACGGAGCCTTGTACTTCCATTTGCCTCTAGTCTCTGTCATATAAAGACTCCTCTCGTATACACTGGCATTCTTCTGTACCAAGCTACAAAGAACAGCGTTAACACTAAATACAACAATATAACAATATAATATATCTGTGAAAGCTACTCTCTCTCTTACTCTTTGTCTATTCTATTTCTTCCTTATCTTTGGGACTTGCGGAACGATCTGTTCACTGACGAAATTCTCTTTTTTTCTTCTTTGAATGTCGTCAGGTGATCTGGACACGTCAGAGATCGAGCCCACTGCTGAAGACTTGGACCAATTCAGTGAAGACCCCGAGCTCTAGTTCATTATACACTTTCCATTCAGTACTTTTCATTTCTGTTATGCCATTTGTTTAGGCATTGCATTTTATCAGTTGTATTTACTTTCTATGTATTGTACAGAAAGAATGTGAATAAATAAAGTTGCTGTTTTGATTATATCTTGCCTCTTGTGCATTTACTTTTATATTGCTTAGATACGCTTAGCGTATTCACTTCACAGTAAATACGTAGTAGCCTCGTCGTGTTCTCTGCCGGTATACCGGGAAGCGGGGCATGACAGGTTTTGTTGGTGGCCCATGCAGTTCAGAGCTGTATGGAACCATACTATGCAGTACTGTTCTGCGTGAACAAACCTAAGAAATATAACACAAGAACCAGCAACTAAAACATTCTTTACAATCATGTTCCTTGAATCTTATCATTTCATATTCTTTGAATCATATACTTTGAATCTGTTCTAACCTAAATTTTTCATTCAAGGTTATGAATTCCCCAAACAACATCAGCACCAAACTTTCCCTTAAATTTGTTACACTTTCCTTTTACAAATTTCGAGGACGAAATTTTTATAAGGAATGTAGAATGTAACAACCCTAATTTTCCTATACAGATTTTTGTACAATTTTTTTTCAAAATTGTTTAAAGGGGTATTTATTGTCTGAGCACAAGATAAGTAATTAATTAGCAATTTAATTACAAGAAGGAGCTTGTGGCTCATTGGTAATACCTTGCACTGCTGAACCAAGCTACCAGAGTTCAAATCCCATACCCCACATAATTTTTAATATTATTTTGTTTTGAAATTTTTAGAAGTTCAAGAGTCAACACGTGATAACTTCCAAAAACCCCACTACACCCCATAAGTTAAATATACCAGTGAGCATACCAACAGACCAGCCACCCCCTGCCCCCTGACTCGGCCCAATTCGGCCGGCCGGACGAGTCCCCAGCTGAGAAATCCTGGCTCTTGGGCTTCTGAACCCCCCTGCACACTCCATTTAATTAGATCGTTTCTAGAGTGCTCTTAATACCCCATTTAATCTATTTTTAATGAATTTTAACATTTTTTTACATTTTTTCAATTTAAACCCTTCATCTACCTTAACCCTAGCCTAACCCTATAAATACCACCCCTACACTCTACCTCCTCATTTCAAAACTCTGAGCCAGCTCTCAAGAATTCTCTAGAAAACACTAGTGTGCAATCGAATTGAGCAAGAGGCGAAGCGCTAACGAAATTCCGACTACGACTCTAGGAGCTCCCGGCGACGAAACGACGCACCGGAAGCTATGTTCATTCCATCTCCCTCTTGTCTAGTTCGCAACCCGTAAGTCCTAATTCTATCTTTGCTATTCTTATTCTAAAATACGGAATTACAAAACCCGACGGAATCGGAACAAATCCGATTTTCGATTCGGTTTCTTTATAAAACATCACTTTTCTTTAATACAATCATGATTAAACCAATTCATGTTGACTATTAATCACTAATCAACCATATTGATCAAGTTTCATATCATAAAGTAATTGATATTTCATTTTACCGTATTTTTCATTTAAATACCACATAGTTTCAATTCTACATTTAACATCATAAAACTTGCTATACCTTTAAGTAGATCACGAGGTAATGACCTACCTCCTCACACACTCATTTACAACGTAGCACAATACCCTCGGGAACATAGAATACGGGAAATCGACATCTTTACAAATAAATACCATAATTAATAAAACCGCTTTTCCTTAATGATTAGTATTTATACAAATCTTTACAAAGCGCCGCTACAACCCATTTGGGGAACCCGTTCGGGATGGTGCGGATTATCGCACATACTCAGGCTTAGTAGTGCGAGATGCAGACCTCCGCAAGGAGCATTCAGTCTCGAAAGATTTAAAATATGACATCTTAAGAAAACAAGATTTCTAGAATATTATATATATACTAAAATTATTTTCATATAAATATATGTATATGTAAATAAAAATATCTATTTTGAATTATTATAAATATTCCACTTTTTTCTAAAAATGTTACAAGAATCATTTTACACTAAAATACCATGAAATCCATACAAGTTAATATTACAAATAAATACCCTTTATTATGAAATTAACATATTTTCACTAGAAATATCACAACATAAAATCTACATTCATTACAACTCTAAAGACGATTAATAAATACTTGGGGTGTATTTTGAAAACTATACAAAGTATTTTTACATAAAACCCCCTCAAGTTCTATAAATTACCTTAAGGACCCTAGTAAACATAGGTTTAAGCGGGACCAATCTCTTAAGCCTCAGGGAGCCGGAGAAGTGGGTGCTTGCCTATCTAAGGTAGACAAATTAACAACGGTGTTATCAATACGGTAATCGTTTTTGAAAAAGACACAAATCCTGTCGCCCATGTGCAGCGGTTACCGATAACATCAAAACAATCAGGACTTCAATTTACTTTTCTAATTGTCTGACTCAGTTTGAGTCTCATTATAATCTGACTTGAATATGATTCAAGTACAATCTACAGTCTACAATCTACAATCTACAATCTTCAATATTACAATTCAATATGAATCCATGAACCCAATTATCAATCTATACAACTTGACCGAACCGAACCATGGATATACATTCCATTTACATGATTCTCCAGTTACATCCGTTTACATGATTATACAGTTACATCTGTTTACTAATATCATGATTTTGGTCAGCCATCCAATTATACAATCAATACAATTTACATTACAATACAATACAAACAAGACATCTCGGGGTTTAAGGGGTAGATTGGTACGGAAGGTGTTAAAATTGGCACGAGACTGCAAGATTAAGTCACCTAACCTGAATCCAATTGCCGTTGTTCCGGGTTGTATAACGGAGCCTTATACTTCCATTTGCCTCTAGTCTCTGGTATATAGAGACTCCTCTCGTATACACTGGTATTCTTCTGTACCAAGCTACAAATAACAGCGTTAACACTAAATACAACAATATAAAAATATAATACATCTGTGAAAGCTACTCTCTCTCTCTCTTACTCTCTGTCTATTCTATTTCTTCCTCATCTTTGGGACTTACCGAACGATCTGTTCGCTGACGACATTCTCTTTCTTTCTTCTTTGAATGTCGTCAGGTGATCTGGACACGTCAGAGATCGAGCCCACTGCTGAAGACTTAGACCAATTCAGTGAAGACCACGAGCTCTAGTTCATTGTACACTTTCCATTCGGTACTTTTCATTTCTGTTATGCCATTTGTTTAGGCATTGCTTTTTATCAGTTGTATTTACTTTCCATGTATTGTATAGAAAGAATGTGAATAAATAAAGTTGTTGTTTTGATTATATCTTGTCTCTTGTGCATTTACTTTTATATTGCTTAGATACGCTTAGCGTATTTACTTCACAGTAAATACGTAGCGGCCTCGTCGCGTCTCTGCCCGTATACCGGGAAGCAGGGCGTGACAGCATTATAGATAGGGTCACATCAATGAAACACGGTTGTCGAAGTTAAATAGAGAGGGATATTTGGATCTGTTCGAATATCAGTCTTATGCAACTTGTCAATCTTGTCTCATAGGAAAGATGATAATGACTCCGTTCACTGAACACGGAGTAAAAGCGAGCTCGCTCTTGGGACTCATACACAGCGACGTGTATAGTCCAATATCTACAGATGCACGAAGTGGTTATTCCTATTTCATTACTTTTACGGATGATTTCTCCTGGTAAGGACATGTCTTCTTGATGAAGCATAAATCCGAACCCTTTGAGAAATTCCAGGAATATAAGAATGAAATGGAAAAACAAACAGGCAAAAGTATCAAGACACTGAGATCTGATCGATGTGGTGAATACTTAATTGCCGAGTTCCTGGATTACCTAAAAGAGAATGGAATTCTCTCTCAGCTTACTCCTCCATACACACCACAACACAACGGTGTATAGGAAAGGTGGAACAGAACCCTAT
Organism: Agapanthus africanus; assembly: GCA_030015575.1. Taxonomy (NCBI): domain Eukaryota; kingdom Viridiplantae; phylum Streptophyta; class Magnoliopsida; order Asparagales; family Amaryllidaceae; genus Agapanthus; species Agapanthus africanus. The sequence continues at coordinate 73,327,028 of JASDDO010000026.1, forward strand.
TGGATATTGTTCATTCCATCTTGAGTAACGCTGAGTTGCCGCGATCCTTCTAAGATTATGCACTAGAATCAGCTGCATATCTTTTGAATAAGGTTCCTACCAAGATTGTGCCTACCACACCATATCAGACGTAGAGTGGGAAGAAACTCTATCTTCAGTATCTAAACATATAGGGATGTCCAGATTTTGTCAAAAAGTAGTATACGGACGAAATCGAGGCACGCTCAGTACTGTGTAGATTTGTGGGATACCCAAAGAACTCTAAGGGGTATCTTTCCTATTACGCAGGGGAACAAAAGGTTTTTGTTCCTCGTCATGCCCATTTTTTAGAAAATCAATTTTTTGTAAAAGGAAATAGTGGGAGCGCAATAGAACTGGAAGAAATTCCAGAACCACAAACTATTACTGAATGTATGGTAGAACCCAAGATTTCAAAAGAACAGGATATCCATGCGCCAATCCGTGGGACTATTAGGCAGTCTCATCCACCCGATAGATACTAGGGTTTTCTCATAGACGTGGATCGAGAGGATTGCATCAGTGACAATGATGAGCCAACTAGCTTCCGGTTAGCCATTTAGAGCGGTGACTCGGTAAAATGGCTGGATGCAATGCGGACCGAAATGGAGTCCATGTACACCAACAAAAGTATGCACTTTGAATATTGCTCGAGAAGGGGTAAAACCCGTAGGCTGCAAATGGATCTTTAGAAAGAAGATTAGTGTCGATGGATAGGTTGAAACCTATAAGGCTAGACTTGTTGAAAAAGTTTTTCGTCAAAGACCTGGTATGGACCATGATGAAACCTTTTCTACAGTGTCTATGCTCAAATCCATTCGGATCCTTCTTGCCATTGCTGCCTTTCAAAATTTTGAGATCCGGCAGAAAGATGTAAAGACCGCTTTTCTAAATGGAAATTCGGAATAGTGCGTCTATATGGACCAGCCAGAGGGTTTCAATCAGAGTAGGAGCAGTGGGACAGTGTGTAAATTGCTTAAGTCCATTTATGGACTAATGCAGGCATCGCGGAGTTGGAACATCTGTTTTTTTTAGGCGGTCAAAGAATTCGACTTTACCAAAAATCCAGATGAATCATGCATTTATAGTAAGATTGTAGCAAGAACTGTAGAATTCCTCGTTGAGTACGTGTATGACATTCTCTTGATAGGAAATGACATTCCTATGCTACAATCAGTCAAAGGATTCTTGTCACAGAGCTTCTCCATGAAAGACCTGGGTGATACCAACTACATTCTGGGGATCCAGATCTATCGAGATAAATCAAAGAGGATGGTGGGACTTTTAAAGTCAAGGTACATCAACACCATACTAAAATATTTAGTATGGAATATTCAAAGCCCGGTAGTCTACCGACTTGTCATGGAATGACCCTCTCCAAAGAGATGTCTTCCAAGACTGATTTGGAAAGGGCTCGCATCACTTCTATACCCTACGCTTCTGCGGTGGGCTCTATAAAGTATGTAATGTTGTGTACCAGACCAGATGTTTCTTACACACTCGGCGTGGTAAGCCGGTATCAGTCAAACCCAGGGGAGAAGCACTGGATAGCAGTAAAGAACATTCTCAAGTACCTGAGAAGGACTAAGGAGATGTTCTTGGTGTATGGCGGAAAAGACCTCCAGATCGAGACCTTTGCCGACTCCTGCTTCCAGAGTGATAAGAATGACTCCAACTCCATGTTGGGTTATGTCTTTACCCTCAATGGAGGGGTGGTCTGTTGGAAGAGATCCAAGCAGGACACCGTTGCAGACTCGACAATGGAAACGGAGTAGTTCGCTGCATGAGACGCTGCAAAAGAGGCAGTCTGGATGAGGAAGTTCTTAATTGAATTTCAGGTGGTTCCTTCCATTTGTTGGTCCAATACTTTAGTATTGTGACAACATATGGCGCTATAGCTTTAGGGAAGGAACCCAGGTCCCATCAGAAATTCAGACATATCTTGAGGCGGTACCACCTGATCAGGGAGATTATTGATCCCCAGGAGATCGAGGTAAGGAGAGTAGATACGGAGAACAACACTGCAGATCCACTCACAGAGGCCATCCCTCGACAGTGTTCGAGAGGCTATTCGAGATCTTCGGTCTGCGATATGCCAGTATATGGCCTTAGTGCAAGTGGGAGATTGTTAGTGATATATGCCCTAGAGGCCATTATTGTATCATACTGGATTGTATATTACTTAATGGGAGCTTGGGATAAACACGGATATAATAACAGTCTTGCTCGAAATGGTAGTATGCTACTTGGTTTGTTTCTATCTCAATATGTGCATGTGTTTCTTTTAGCATATCGCTTATACATATTGGTAGAGACCTTAGGATCTTTTCTTGATTACCAGCGTTGTGATGGCAGTCACACTAGTGGGGGATGGGTAGTCTATAAGCACATCCTATACAGGTCCCTAGTCATAGGATTATCGAGACGAGCATCGATACTCTACAGTAGACTAGTGTATACGCTTCTCATCCCAGCAGGGGAGACGGTCTGTCCCACAGCCATTAGTACGTTGTACTGGAGATAGTATGCACGTGCTCATTAGGTTATGAGTACACTGGACAGGACTCGTCGGAAACTGTTGGCGGGTAGTATACCTATCGTCGGGTAGCAGTTCCCAGGTGACATGGGTATAGCTTTGTCCGTCGACTTGACACTGCTGCTTTGCCTCGAGTGTGTTCCCACTGTACTTTGATTACTACCCTACCATGGCTTAAAGGAGTCGTGCAAACAGGTAGTAGTTGGGTGCAGTCCCGAAGCACTTGGAGGCAGTGGCGGTTAGATAGGATTCGTCTCTTCCGATATTGGGGGTTGATATTGCGCTATGTTCGGAAGGCCATTACACAAAGTTCTTGGCCAAGGCAAGAGAGATTTACTGGTAGATACTCCAGTAGTTTCTCAGGGTGTTTTGGGCTACTCTCCGACATGACTTATTGCGCTATTAGGGGTCTGACGATTACCGTCCCTAAACCCGATATGCGATACTCTTAAACGAACAGACAGGACTGTACAGAGATTGTCGCATACAGGCTCAGCAGGAGTTCAAATGAGTTAGCTCATCGACCTTCTTATCGACACATACCTGGGTAGCCGTTACGTGCAGCTAGTACCACTTGCGGCTTGTGGTTAAACCCACTACCAGCGTAGTATCGAGTCTTTAGAGTCCCACATAGATAGTTTCCCTGCACCGGGCAAAAGGTGTAGAGGCCGTATGGTTTTACGGCAGAGTTTCGATCACTTACGTGTATTTGTGCACGTATGATGATCGGGCGGATAATACTAGTGGGCTTTGGTTTAAGCCGGATCATAGTATTATATTGATGGATTTGTTTCGTCTCTTTGTATTCGTATTCTTCAGAATGCGGATGCGCGTATATATATACGGATGAGGGGCATTCTCGTAATTTACGAGAAAGCTTGTCACGCCCCGCTTTCTAAAATACAGAATACGAGGGGTAGACAAGGCCAGCCATGCTCCTACGGTCAAGGAAAAGTCCTGCCGTAGTCACACTTCTGCTTCTAGTTTTTCATGGTAAACAGTAAATAATACGCAGGTAAAGAGAGATGCAGTAACTGAAGGAAACAATGTAAAGAACTGACCTGAGGGGGAACAAATATATATATAACTCTGGATATCAAATCGAGATGTCTGTAATATACGTCAAATCCTGGTCCAGGCTAGATCTTCTCCTCACACTGAGCATGCATACTCAAGTCGTCAGAGCGACACAATAGCAATATAATATATATAAAATCATGTGACAATTCTAGCAGTGGTAATAGATATGTGAAACAGTAAATCATTGACAGCATGAATATGAATGTGCAGTAATCAATGCAGCGGAACAGTAAAGCAGTAGAGCGATATGTCACGTATGTCAACACAGCATATAAGGTATATAAATGCCAGTATCCCTATCAGTCTCTAAGTCTCACTGTACAGGTCACTAAGCCTATCGTCGGTCCAAGTGTGAGAGTCAACCACTCGCGAATGTCCTCCACCCAAGGGTAGAACCCAACGGCAAGGGACCACGGGCCCAACATGTAACAAATATATCACGGTGAATATCACATGCACTGTAAATCTCCATATATCTCCCTAAATATATAAGCCGGCATGGGACTCCCGAGATTCTGTTGAACTCACACTTAAACTATCCCACACCCCGTGGTCTATATCAAACGCTAACCATAACCCTAAATACTAATCGATCCGTGACAAGTCTACGCGAGAATTGGAGGCAGGACCTCCATCAAGCACGTCCCGACTAATACCTAAGATAAATGACAGTGTCTGATGCCTTATCTGTGACACCCATGCAAGCGCTTCCATAAGTGTCCCATACCACTTATAGTCACACGTACACGCATCCCACAGACGTCGACAATGCAATAGAATAATAGGGTCACTGATTGTGCACAAGTACGTATCACTTTCACTTATTCACGGATGCACGAATACTGACGTACTTACCACATTCATCACTAAAATCTAACACTGGGTAAATGCACGATATCACTAGGTTATCACTACAATGATATGAGTATGATATGATATGTAAACAGTATATGAAACACGATTAAGGTGTCATAAAAACAGTATTCTATCACATGCACGATTTATCATGAAACGTACGTATATAATTTAGCGAAACGATAAACAGGTAGTAATTAGTATGTTCAGTTGTTCATCCATCGAATTTGGTTTCATGCCTATCGGGTTCCAGGATTGCTAATTATAGCCATTTCATTTTAAGCGCTCGCGGATGGAAATCCGGTTTCAGAATCAGAAATCCATTTCGCAACACATTTTAATCCTAGTTGGGATCAGATTTTAGCGACGCTACAGTTTGATGAAATCTAAGGTTTTCAGTAAGGTTTTCAACGCAACAAACGGATCATCAATCTCATCTATACGTCAGGAGTTATACACTGTTTAACACTAATATGTCAGTTCTGATTCTGTTGGGACTGTTATGCGTCCCGATCTATTAAATTACAGATTAAATATCAAACGGTAACGAAACAGAATGAAACCAATTGTTTTGTCTAGCTAACAGATTTACCTATAATAAGCAGCAGAGTTCTGCAATCTACGAGTTAAGGAAATCTTGTGGTACCCATTACGGAACAGAAAGCAACGACTGGAGTCGCTCTGGACTGCAGTCCAGAGTCGCACTCCGATCCAAATATCATCACAATTTAAGTACAGGAATACCAGGAAACCAGCACAGGATTAAAGTTCGTCGAGTTGGCTTCGATTTGAGCCCTCGAACGCATCATTCTAGTATGTATATAATTTATGGTGAATTTAACGATTCTCAGGTACAATAAAATTTCAGTTTTACGATTTAACTTGGGGGTAGTCGTTTTGGCCATTAGCAGTCATATTATCAAACGAAATTTGCACAAGATATTCATCACACCAAGGGCCAACAAGAACAATCTGGTTCCGTCAAATTAGACAAGTAATTCCATTCGGATCACACATCGAACGGTTGCATCGTGTAATTTATCGAGGATGTTTAGTATAAAATTTATAAGATTATAGTTTGTAACAAATACCAAATAGCATGTAGCAAGTATAAAACTTGCCTGGAGGTGCACGGCAGCGGGGTACAGTACGGGCGCGTGACGAGCTAGCACCGCGACGGTAACGGTCCCGGGTGAGCTCGGGTCTGCTCTCGGTCAGTGGGGCCTCGGGACGTCGTCGGGGTGTCTGCGGTGGTCGCAGCTCTTGATGGTGGGCTGCTTGTGTGGTGGTGGCCGGAAGATGGAATGTTAGCCACAGAGAGAGAGAGAAAGAATTGCTGAGAACGAGAGAGAGAGGAATGAGAGAGAGAGAAGTAGGGGAAGAGAGTGGCAGAGGAGAAGAGAGTTAGAGAGAGTGAACTGAGAAAGGAGAGAGAGAGAGAGAGCCAGAGGGATAGAAAGAGAGAGAGGGAGAGAGCTGAGAAATGTAGAGAGAGAAACAGGGGAGAGGGAGAGAAAGAGCAGAGGGAGGGAGAAAATAGAGGAAGGTGAGAAAGAGAGAGATTGGGGAGTGAGGGTGAAGGCTCGGGTGAGCGAGGGGAGTGAGGAAGAGATCAAGAGAGTCGAGGATGGTGGCGACGGTGACGATAATGATGACGATGGGGTCGACGAGAAGCAGTGGGCCGCCGTCGATAGATTGCAGGGGTGGAGCTATGGTGGTCGCGGTGTCGAGCGGAGGCGGATGAAGAAAGGAGGTGGTCGGCTGGGGTGTCGACGAGATGCGATGGGTTCTGGTGAGGAGGTGCAGGTGAGGGTGCTCGGGGATGATGGTGGCGGTTGCGGGTGCGGGTCGAGAGGGGAGGAAGATGGAGAACGAGGGAGATAGAGATAGTGAGGTGAGGAAAAGAGTGAGTGGGTGTGTACGAGAGGAGCGGTCGAGGCGCGCTTCGTAGGGGTAACGCGCGCGAGCGTGGGCGACGGCGGAGGCGAAGGGGATGGGTCGCGAAGGAAACGCGCGCGAGAAATGAGGAGATAGCCATTGGGGGAGAAGGTACTGTTAGTGGCGGGTCGGGTAGTGAAGCGAGTGAGGGTGAGGGCTAAAGCGGGTGAGGGCTGAAGCGAAGTGGGCTGGGCCGGAGAATAAAATTAAAAGAATTATAAGAAAAGAAACGGGCCGGGGTGAGTTGGGCCAGGAATTAAAATTAGGAAATTTAGAGGAGAAAGGAAAGAATGGGCCGGGGTTAGTTGATAAGGAAATTAAGTTTAAAAGAAAAGGAATTGGAACGGGCTGAAGGAAAAATCCCTTTTTATTAAACCTTGTGGGCTGAGGATAAGGAAAAATGTGGGATATATTAGGGTTTGGGTTCAATGGGGTTTTGAAAAACAAAAATAATAAATTCATAAATAAAATAAATAAAAGTATAAATAAAATAAATAATTCATGATTAAGAATAAATAAAATTCTAAGGTAACAGAATACAAATTTTGGTATAAAGGGGCTGGGTATTACATCATACCACCCTTACAAAAATTTCGTCCTCGAAATTTAAAATAAACGGTAGGTTATACAAACATAGGCGATAGCTATTATATTGCAAACTAACACATAAAGATTCACTAGAAATATGTGGACTGAGGAATTTGAAGTTATAAATATGTAAGAACAAACATAAATACGAAAATATAAATAACAACAATAACGAACAGTATTATTCGAGGCGTACTCGATAAAATCGAAACTCAAATATACGCACGTATAAGTATATTAAAGGTAGCACGGCAGAAAAATAAGTATAAGACACAATCATTCATAATAGTAAACATAGGCACAAAACCCGAAAATAAAATAACGAGAATAAAGTGGTGAAAATTAGTCGGTAGGTTATAAAATTTTAGGGTAACGTGTCGATAAAATAGGTTTAAAATGATTTAGAAAACTTGTATAGTGAAACTAAGAAACATGGGTCAAAATATGCGCGGTGTAAGGTTGCGCTACTGAAAATGGGAATAATACTAGTGTACCTAAAATACATAAAACGAAGTAATCAATAACACGTACTAAAATAATGAAAACTAGATTTTTGAATAACACTGTCCCTATATAGTTAGGGTAATAGGAAGAATACAAAATGTATAAGTTAGCTAGGGTAAAGGTTTCAAGGAAGTGCGTATCATTCAAAAGTCGGAGTGTGGCTGCTTTAGGCTGAAGTTCAAAGAGATTGGGATCGGGTCAGCACAAGAAGTAAGGGTGAGCAACAAAGGACTACTAGGCGAAAATATAGGGGATAACGTTCGGTACATCATATGAATCAAGAATTTGAAGGGTTAGCTAACTCGAGAATTTCACTATGAACTTCTCCTCCCAGAAGGATCTCAAACGTGGCACAGACGAAGGATGAATGGTGGCTCATTCCAAGGATCAGAATGCGGTACTTTCCAATCGAAACGAGGGTGAAAACTATACAACGAGTAAGGGTGGACAGTCAGGGATCTCAGCAGAAAAATAAATGGATATGGGCAATAAACAAGCATCAAGCGAACCAATAATCAAAAGGTTTACGAATTCAGAAGATTTATTTCATTCAAGAAAATTTGAAACAAGGCATTCCCAAAGATGAAAAGTGGCCCTAAACTATACACATTTTTATTTGGCCAGAAAGACAACATCAAAAGAAATTCCGTCAGTCGCGGTTGTGGAGATTCAGTAGGTCGCGGTAGGCTCGCGCACTCAGATAGGGGCGTCCATTTGCATATCGCCTCGCGGGCATCGCCATTGGAAATTCTTCCACAGCAGGGTCTTAATCTTCCGGTCCTTCCTCCTCGGGTGGAGCTTCTTCATCGAGGTCCGATTCCATGTGTTTCTCTCCTTCTGGGTTCTCTTCCATGGGGTCTTCCTCCACTGGATTTTCTTCTATCGGCTCTTCCTCGGGATCTTCTTCTATTGGGTTTTCTTCAAGGTCTTCTTCCTCTTCGTCGGAATCGCCTATCATGTCAAACTCTGGGGCGGCTACTCCTTCGTCCTCTGAATCGTTGTTTCCGAAGTTGACCTGGGGACCGTTGATCTCATCGTCAGAACTCATCAGCGTGCGGTCTAGGGAAACGCATGACTGTGCATCCTTGTCTAGATGCGGTGCTGCTCCGGGGTGGGCCATGGTCTGAAAAGAAAGTGTCATGATTAAACAACGGAACACATCAAGAAAAATAGTTAAGTGTACGAAGTATAGAAATATATGCGGTGGCAGGAATTTTAAAAGAATCAAGATTAAAATGTTGTGCTAATGAATAGTATGAACAAAGGAAATGACAAGGGAATGATGCATATATTACGATTCAAATTTTATTTCATTCAACTAAAAGTTCGACGGATACAAAGGTTCAAACGGAAAGAAATGTTTATAAGAGGGTGACAACATAATACTGAAATTGGAAAGCATTAAAATTCTTCTTTACTTGCTAGACCGCTGCATTATCGTTACGCGAGTTGAATCCTGTGTTGGGTCTGCTTTATCCTCGAAGAGCGAACTACGCAATAATCGTCACTCGGCAGAAGTGGGGAGTGTGGACGAATCTCCTCCTTGTAGCTCCTTCCTTGCTGGGCAACCGTTGATAAGATGTTTGTTGGACCCGCATATCAGACATTTCCCTTGGGCGCGGCGACAATCCCTCTGAAGATGTCCTGGTCTCCTACAATACCCACAACATGGGGTCTTCTGCTGCTTCTGTCGCGGGGAAACAAATTGACGCTTCATCTTCTTCTCCTTTTCTCGTCTAACGGAAATCCCTTTATGATAGGAGACTCCCGCTGGGGTCTGACTCACCTGTCTTCTCAGCCCTTCAGCTAATAAGTCGTTTGTTCGCTCCTGGGCTTCCTTTAAACCTTGCAGTACACTAAGGATCTTAACAGTCTGATTCTGGGGAGTGGAGATAGAGGAAGAGTCGTTGAAAGACATGATCCTGAAACAACAATTTTGAAGATGATATAAGGCACAAGCCATAAGATTCAAATATAATAAGGATTGGACAAGGATTCAAAAATACCAGATGTGATGAAATTTATTACAAGCGGAAAAATCAACTGTATGATTCTAAGTCACTTAAACAGAGTACGGTAATGCAATTGCAACCACATAATCTTGCCAAGTCACCCGAAACCCTAGCGAATGGATAGCAGAACACTCAATGTGAATATGGATCAAGGATATCAAGTTTACAATCTAGACTGAGGGATGTCATAGATTGTCAAGCTCTACACGGAAAACTGCAATCCCAATCGAAGCAAAACCTGGCTCTGATACCAACTAAACCATGTCACGCCCCGCTTCCCAAAATACGGAATACGAGGGGTAGACAAGGCCAGCCATGCTCCTACGGTCAAGGAAAAGTCCTGCCGTAGTCATACTTCTGCTTCTAGTTTTTCATGGTAAACAGTAAATAATGCGCAGGTAAAGAGAGATGCAGTAACTGAAGGAAACAATGTAAAGAACTGACCTGAGGGGAAACAAATATAGATATAACTCTGGATATCAAATCGAGATGTCTGTAATATACGTCAAATCCTGGTCCAGGCTAGATCTTCTCCTCACACTGAGCATGCATACTCAGGTCGTTAGAGCGACACAATAGCAATATAATATATATAAAATCATGTGAAAATTCTAGCAGTGGTAATAGATATGTGAAACAGTAAATCATTGACAGCATGAATATGAATGTGCAGTAATCAATGCAGCGGAACAGTAAAGCAGTAGAGCGATATGTCACGTATGTCAACACAGCAAATAAGGTATATAAATGCCAGTATCCCTATCAGTCTCTAAGTCTCACTGTACATGTCACTAAGCCTATCGTCAGTCCACGTGTGAGAGTCAACCACTCGCGAGTGTCCTCCACCCAAGGGTAGAACCCAAGGGCAAGGGACCACGGGCCCAACATGTAACAAGTATATCACGGTGAATATCACATACCCTGTAAATCTCCATATATCTCCCTAAATATATAAGCCGGTATGGGACTCCCGAGATTCTGTTGAACTCACACTTAAACTACCCCACACCCCGTGGTCTACATCAAACGCTAACCATAACCCTAAATACTAATCGATCCGTGACAAGTCTACGCGAGAATTGGAGGCAGGACCTCCATCAAGCACGTCCCGACTAATACCTAAGATAAATGACATTGTCTGATGCCTTATCTGTGACACCCGTGCAACCGCTTCCATAAGTGTCCCATACCACTTATAGTCACACGTACACGCATCCCACAGACGTCGACAATTCAATAGAATAATAGGGTCACTGATTGTGCACAAGTACGTATCACTTTCACTTATTCACGGATGCACGAACACTGACGTACTTGCCACAATCATCACTAAAATCTAATACTGGGTAAATGCACGATATCACTAGGTTATCACTACAATGATATGAGTATGATATGATACGTAAACAGTATATGAAGCACGATTAAGATGTCATAAAAACAGTATTCTATCACTTGCACGATTTATCATGAAACGTACGTATATAATTTAGCGAAACGATAAACAGGTAGTAATTAGTATGTTCAGTTGTCCATCCATCGAATTTGGTTTCATGCCTATCGGGTTCCAGGATTGCTAATTATAGCCATTTCATTTTAAGCGCTCGCGGCTGGAAATCCGGTTTCAGAATCAGAAATCCATTTCGCAACGCATTTTAATCCCAGTTGGGATCAGATTTTAGCGACGCTACAGTTTGATGAAATCTAGGGTTTTCAGTAAGGTTTTCAACTCAATAGACGGATCGTTAATCGCATCTGTACGTCAGGAGTTATACACTGTTTAACACTAATATGTCAGTTCTGATTCTGTTGGGACTGTTATGCGTCCCGATCTATTAAATTACAGATTAAATATCAAACGGTAACGAAAAAGAATGAAACCAATTGTTTTGTCTAGATAACATATTTACCTATAATAAGCAGTGGAGTTCCACAATCTACGAGTTAAGGAAATCTTGTGGTACCCATTACGGAACAGCAAGCAACGACTGGAGTCGCTCTGGACTGCAGTCCAGAGTCACACTCCGATCCAAATATCATCATAATTTAAGTACAGGAATACCAGGAAACCAGCACAAGATTAAAGTTCGTCGAGTTGGCTTCGATTTGAGCCCTCGAACGCATCATTCTAGTATGTATATAATTTATGGTGAATTTAACGATTCTCAGATACAATAAAATTTCAGTTTTACGATTTAACTTGGGGGTAGTCGTTTTGGCCATTAGCAGTCATATTATCAAACGAAATTTGCACAAGATATTCATCACACCAAGGGCCAACAAGAACAATCTGGTTCCGTCAAATTAGACAAGTGATTCCATTGGGATCACACATCGAACGGTTGCATCGTGTAATTTATCGAGGATGTTTAGTATAAAATTTATAAGATTATAGTTTGTAACAAATACCAAATAGCATGTAGCAAGTATAAAACTTACCTGGAGGCGCACGGCAGCGGGGTACAGTACAGGCGCGTGACGAGCTAGCACCGCGACGGTAACGGCTCCGGGTGAACTCGGGTCTGCTCTCGGTCAGTGGGGGCTCGGGACGTCGTCGGGGTGTCTGCGGTGGTCGCAGCTCTTGATGGTGGGCTGCTTGTGTGGTGGTGGCCGGAAGATGGAATGTTAGCCATAGAGAGAGAGAGAAAGAATTGCTGAGAACGAGAGAGAGAGGAACGAGAGAGAGAGAAGTAGGGGAAGAGAGTGGCAGAGGAGAAGAGAGTTAGAGAGAGTGAACTGAGAAAGGAGAGAGAGAGAGCCAGACGGATAGAAAGAGAGAGAGGGAGAGAGCTGAGAAACGTAGAGAGAGAAACAGGGGGAGAGAGAAAGAGCAGAGAGAGGGAGAAAACAGAGGAAGGTGAGAAAGAGAGAGATTGGGGAGTGAGGGTGAAGGCTCGGGTGAGCGAGGGGAGTGAGGAAGAGATCAAGAGAGTCGAGGATGGTGGCGACGGTGACGAGGATGATGACGATGGGGTCGACGAGAAGTAGTGGGCCGCCGTCGATAGGTTGCAGGGGTGGAGCTATGGTGGTCGCGGTGTCGAGCGGAGGCGGATGAAGAAAGGAGGTGGTCGGCTGGGGTGTCGACGAGATGCGATGGGTTCTGGTGAGGAGGTGCAGGTGAGGGTGCTCGGGGATGATGGTGGCGGTTGCGGGTGAAGGTCGAGAGGGGAGGAAGAAGGAGAACGAGGGAGATAGAGATAGTGAGGTGAGGAAAAGAGTGAGTGGGTGTGTTCGAGAGGAGCGGTCGAGGCGCGCTTCGTGAGGGTAACGCGCGCGAGCGTGGGCGACGGCGGAGGCGAAGGGGGTGGGTCGCGAAGGAAACGCGCGCGAGAAATAAGGAGATAGCCGTTGGGGGAGAAAGCACTGTTGGTGGCCGGTCAGGTAGTGAAGCGAGTGAGGGTGAGGGCTGAAGCGAAGTGGGCTGGGCCAGAGAATAAAATTAAAAGAATTATAAGAAAAGAAACGGGCCGGGGTGAGTTGGGCCGGGAATTAAAATTAGGAAATTTAGAGGAGGAAGGAAAGAATGCGCCGGGGTTAGTTGATAAGGAAATTAAGTTTAAAAGAAAAGGAATTGGAACGGGCTGAAGGAAAAATCCCTTTTTATTAAACCTTGTGGGCTGAGGATAAGGAAAAATGTGGGATATATTAGGGTTTGGGTTCAATGGGGTTTTGAAAAACAAAAATAATAAATTCATAAATAAAATAAATAAAAGTATAAATAAAATAAATAATTCATGATTAAGAATAAATAAAATTCTAAGGTAACAGAATATAAATTTTGGTATAAAGGGGCTGGGTATTACAAAGCTTTTAGAAGAGACACCCCATTAGGGTTTCTTTTTTCATTTGGATTAAAGAATAATGAGGTGGAGGAAATGAGGTGTAAACTTGACAAAAGATCAAGCATGACTCACTATTTAGATATTTTCAAGCATTCTTGATATTTGTGAGATATTTTTATCTCTTCAATAATTAGCTTGCTTGAAGATTCTATTCTTGAGCTAAGTCATTCTTTAGTTGCTTTCACACACTCTCTTCCTCATGTGACTTTCTTCCTCATAACCATAGAACTCTCATGAGTTGAGAAACCTAGGGTTCCAAGAGACAAAGCACTCCATCTTCACACTCTATACCCTCTAGAACTTCTAGTTTAGCAAACTAGAAGCCGTAGTTACCTCGGATTTGAGGTAGAAGCTCGGACTATAGACTCTCGGGTGGATTGTCTTTGACTCGAGGAGGCCATCGAGATTGCTACGATCCGTTACGATCCTTGGAGCCGACGACGAGCCGAGGACAGCGATGAAGACCCGAAGGACTTGAATCGTGAGGTATAACTTCGTATCATAGTAGTTAACCTCATACCTAGTTAAGCTAGTTAGGGTTTAGACACGATCCTGGAGTTCAAGTCGGTGTTACGAGCTTTGAAAGATCGTTTTTCACATATTCCGCCTCTCCGCGAACCCGTAGGGTGCGTGACATCGACTTACACCTGACGCGTTAAGCCGGTTGCTAGCGATACGGATGTTGACTGCACAGCGGGAGATTATAGCTGATCTTCAGAAGTTCGAGTTAGAGATTGTACTACCAGATTCTTCGGGAAAGTTAATGCAGTTGCAAGTACAGTCATACTTGATCGATAGCATTAAGGCTGCATAGTCGCATGACTCTAGATTGCAGAAGTTTCGAGGACAAGTGGAAGCGGGACTTAGAACAAATTTGTTGATTCATGAAGATGGCTCATTAAGATATGGAAGTCGTTTATGTGTACCTAAAGGAGATGTTCATGAAGAAGTCATGAAGGAGGCTCATAGTTCCTCATATTCAGTACATCTGGGAGGCACGAAGATATATAGAGACTTGCAAAAACATTTCTGGTGGGAAGACATGAATAGAGAGATTGCTCGCTACGTATAAAGGTACTTGGTGTGTCAGCAAGTCAAGGCTGAACATCAAAGAGTAGCTGGTTTGTTGCAACCACTCCCGATTCGTCAATAGAAGTGGGAATATATAACTATGGATTTCGTGACAGCCTTACCATGGAGTCCAAATGCAGTTTAGGTGATTGTCGATCGATTGACCAAGGCAGCTCATTTCATACCATTCCGAGTTGGTCAGTCGACGGAGGCGTTGGCAGAGCGGTACATGCTGGAGTTTACGAGATTGCATGGAGTACCAATTAGTATCATTTCTGATCGTGATACTCGGCTCCTATCATACTTTTGGAGGAGTTTACAAGAGAGTTTGGGAACTCGTTTGAAGTTTAGTATGGTTTATCATCCTCAGACAGACGAACAGTCCAAGAGGATGATCCAAACTCTTGAAGATATGTTGAGAGCGTGCATGTTAGATTTCAATAGCTTGTGGGAGAATTATTTGCATTTAGTAGAGTTTTCTTACAATAACAGGTTTCAGGCGACTATACAGATAGCTCCATTTGAAGCATTGTACGGTCGTAAGTGTCGCCCGCCTGTCTGTTAAGATAATGTTGGAGAAAGAAAATTGTTGGGACTGTATCTCATTGTGCAAATTGTGGAGAAAGTTAGCTTAATCCGCGATCATATGAAGGTGGCACGGGATCGACAAAAAAGTGGGGCTGATACAAAAAAAAGACCTTTGGAGTTTGCTATTGGTGACCTTGTGTTCTTGAAGACATCACAGACTAGGCGAGTAATCCGATTTGGTAGTCAAGACAAGCTTAGTCCTCGATTCGTAGGGCCTCTCGATATCATTGAGCGTGTCAGAGAGATAGCTTATCGATTGGCTCTACCACCATCCTTGGCAGGTGTTCATAACGTGTTTCATGTATCTTAACTCCGCAAGTATGTTCGAGATGAGACACATGTCCTTGATCACTCGGAATTGACAGTGAGAGAAGATTTGAATTATAAAAAGCAACCGATAGTGATTGTGGATCGACGAGTAAAGCTTCTCAAGAATAGGGCAATCCCTCTAGTACTTGTTTCGCAGGTAAATTATTCGCATGGAGAATCTACTGGGGAACGTGAAGACGAGATTCGATAAAAATTTCCTCATCTTTTTCCTTAGATCCGTATCTTCTTATCTTTTCCTGTTTAGTGAATTTCGAAGAAGAAATTCTTTTGTAGTTGGGTATAATGTAACACCATAATATGGTTATACGATATTAATTGGTATTTTAACAGTTGCTTTTTATTTCTTATATTTTATTCTTTTGGGTTGCGGGTGATTCGATTAATAGTAGTAGTTATTTGATCCGACACGCATGTGTGAAACCAGTATGGTGCTAGATTATATCTGATATTTATCGGTAAACTGAATCTATGTAAATCTAGTATTATATATATATATATATATATATATATATATATATATATATCATATATTTTTTAGTAGCAACAAATTAAGGATAGGTTATATTTTGTTAACTGTCATCATATGGTTGTCATCCCATATCTTATTTTGCTTTTATCTTTTACGTTTAAATCTCAAGATATAGAATATCAAATATTTAATAAATTTAGATATATTTTTAGAATTCTTTTAAATATTAAATTAGGGGTATGAGTTATTTAAAATATATTCTTGCATTATGATTGAGAAGTTTACGTATGTGAATTATTTTCCAAAATATATTTTTTGATGAGATTTTGGTGGAGATTGGTTGCAGTTTGATATTATCTATATACATTAAAACTAATATATATTTATAATCTAATTTAAACTATACTATATATTTTTATATTAAAAATAAAACCTTTCTTTCTCTGTCTGTCTCTCTCTCCACATAACATATCTCTCTCCTCTAACTAAATCTCTCCCTCATCAATTTATATATTCTCCTTTTTCGTTCTTCAAGTCCACACCCATTCTCGCCGATTCAACTTCAGCCAGATTCTAGAATCTTAACCGAGCCATCAAAACTTGGTGTTGATTTGTATAGCGTCGTATTGCTTCTGTTTATCGCGTTTGTTTTGAGGCAAGTTTACAACTTGCTACATGCTATGCTTTACGTAATTTACTTATATGTTATCGTACTATTATTATTATTATTATTATACAACTATATCTATATAATTTATACACCGTAATTATTTAACGTTAATCAGTTTTATAATATACAGTATATGCAAGTTTACAACTTGCGACTTACTATAATTATATTTATAAATATATATATATATATATATATATATATATATATATATCGGCGTAATATTTCTTATTATTATCATTATACTGTTTATATCTATATAATCTGTATATCATTAATTAGTTTATAATCTGCATTTTATAACGTTATGCAAAATATAATTTGAAAATATTATAGTTTACATATGAAACGTCGTCACCAAGTGGATACGACAAATCTGAAATTTATTGTACACCTTACCTTATAAAATTTATTATAAATCATAAAAAAATCATTAGCACGTGTTCTTTAATTCTTTACGAAGCTAACTCAGAATACTATAATCCTGTCAAATATTCACTTGCAAAATAAATTGTTTAAATAATTTAAACTGTAAATGAAAGTATCTCTGAACTGCTATCCAGAAAAATTCTAGCAGCAAACTTTCAATTTCGAACGTTCATAACTTTTTGTGGGAACAACCTAAGATATTTTAACTTATAAAAATAAAAATCTTATTGAATTAGATTTATTTTGGTATATGACACGTCCCTTTTGGAGGACGTTTAATATTTTAAAACTATTTTACAAATCAGGGTGACGCTGAATTTCTGAACGGAACTTTCTTGTGCATGGTTAATCAATGCCACTTTTATAGTTATTAATCAGATTGAATATGTTATCTCTGTTAATGCTATTATCTTGGTCTTGTACATGATATGATAATGTTATCCTTGACATGTTAGTAACCTGTCAGACTGTACTATTTTTTTATCATATTAATACTCGTTACCTTTAATACTTACCGATGCCAACAATCTTGACTTATTATCCAGATTGAACCGATTTGTTGTCTTGCTAGACAAGACCAATACACGATTTTTCCTGTGTTAGCATTAGGTAGACATTCTATTAATACCTGATTTGAACACAAAACCTGGAGAAAATGGAAAATCAATAATGTAACCGAAACGTAACTCAAGAGAATATTATTATTATTTGCCATGATTCCGGGCGTGAATGGAATAACCATTGTTTATTGCACCGTGGTCCCGTGGGGGTATGAACGAGATATATTGTGCCATGGTCCCATGGTGGTATGAACGGGATATATACTGTTGAGTTACGATGAGAGTTATATTAATTGATTTCAAAGACTTGTAGAATAGATAATCTATAAGCACGGACTTTAGGATATACGTGACATACCTATAACTCACTGTTTTTTACACCTGCGGTAATTATTTATACTCATGTTTCATCATAACTTTCTATTCTGGTTATTATTATCGTTATTGATATTTATAACGCACTGACGTCTGGGTTTTGCATGACCCAGTTCCTTTGACCTTGTCGCAGGAAGATCAAGAGTATTTTAACAATCAAGCTGAGCAGTGAGGAGCTTGATGATTAGGTTTAGAGATGCTTAGTTATTTTATTTCTGTAGTTTAAATTTATCGATGTGATCCCATAAGGGACGTGATTAGGATATTATTTCGTTATTGGATCTTTATTCGTTTCCGCTATATACATTTCTTGACTTTTATCTATTGCGGCAGATGGACATGTGTTAGCTAGATTTTATTTACTGTTCTTGATATCCGACTGACAGCCGTAATATGACTATGGGGGGATCTTTCCTATCCATAGATAGCATGGTTGGTTTTGTCACGTACAATATTTATGTATTTTGGGAAACGGGACGTGATAATATGTAAATGCACATGGGCGTATGTAATATAGTCTCTATATGGTCACTGTGTTAATGTTAAGTTTCAAGTGTGAATGCCAACGCAACCGTAGAACTATTCACGAGTTCAAGAGTAGGGCCTCAGGAGCAAGAAAACACAGGCTCATTTCATGTGTTGGTATCTGAACTCTAAGCTGTGGAGGAGTCGACCCGACTGAGATTCGAGTAAATATAATTTGAGTAGGTTAATACAGGACTTCTGAAGTTCCGTTAGATTCACACCTGAAACTATTCTATGCACCCCGAGTAATATATATTATAACTGTGTAATATCCTTAGATGATTTACTTGGTTGATTATAATATGTCTTGATCGAATCATAGATTGCTAAGTGAATAATGTAGTTGAGTAAGTCAAGTAGAATGTGAGTCATGTCAATTGCAATTCTTGGTCGACTCAAGTTAGTTCCAGTAGAATGAGTGTCACGCCCCGCTTCCCAGTGTACGGCGAAGGAGACGCGATCAGGTCCGCTACGTATATACTCAGAAGTACATACGCTAAGCGTATCTAAGCAATATAAAAGTAATCACAAGAGACAAGAGATATAAAAATAACAGCAACTTTATTTATTAACATTCTTTTGTACAATACATGAAAAGGAAATACAACTGAAGTAAAAACGATGCCTAAACAATGGAATAACAGGAAATTAAAGGTACTAAATGGAAATGTACAATGTCTAGAGCTCGGGGTCTTCGAGGAACTGATCCAAGTCTTCACTGGTGGGCTCGATCTCTGCTGTATTAAGATCACCTGACGACATTCAAAGAAAAAAGAAATAGAATGTAGTCAGCGAACAGGTCGTTCGGTAAGTCCCCAAGTTAAGTGAGAAATAGAAAAGACAGAATAAGAATGTATCTTTTAAAATTGTATAATATTGTAGAATATTGTGTTAACACTGTTGTTTGTAGCTTGGTACAGAAGGATGCCAGTGTATACGAGAGGGGTCTCTATATGTTAGAGACCAGGGCAAACTGAAAGTACAAAGAACCGTTATGCCACTGTACAACAGCAACAGGATTCATGTTAGGTGTCTTAATCTTACTGTCTCGTGCCACTTTTAACACCTTCCGTACCAATCTACCCCTTAAACCTCGTAGTGTTTTGATTGTATTGTTATATTGTATTGTATAAGTTGTATAGTTGGTTGACTGACCGAAACCATGATATCAGTAACGGATGTGAAGGATGTAAACTGGATTCATGTACATGGAAGTATATCCATGATTTGGTTCAGTCAAGTTGAATAGATTGATAACTGGATTCATGGATTCGTGTGTTCATGTTGAATTGTAATATTATAGATTTAGATATTGACTTGAATCATATTCAAGTCAGATTAATCAGACTCAAACCCGAGTCGGACAGTAAAAATGTAAATCGAAGTTCTATAATTACTAAGGTCCTTAAGGTAATTTATAAAACTTGAAGGGGTTTTATGTAAAAATACTTTTGTATAGTTTTCAAGATACACCCCAAATATTTATTATTCGTCTTTAGAGTTATAATGAGAGTGGATTTTATATTGTGATATTTTTAGTGAAAATATCCTAGTTTTATAATTAAGGTATTTATCTGTAATATTGATTTATTTGAAGTTCATGGTATTTTAGTGTAAAATTTATTCTTGTGTTTAGAAAAAGGTGGAATATTAATATTATATTATAATAGATATTTAAATGATAAATATACATATATTTATACAAAAATAATTTTAATAAATATTTTATATTCCAAAAATCGTATTTTCTTAAGATGTCGTATTCTAAACATTTCGAGACCGAATGCTCCTTGCGGAGGTCTGAATCTCGCACTACTAAGCCCGATGGTGCACGATAAATCGTACTATCCCGACGGGTTCCCCAAAAATGGGTTGTATCGGCGCTTTGCAAAGATTTTAAAATACTAATCTTTTAGAAAACGGTTTTATAAAGTAAATGGTATTAATTTGTAAAAAGTCGATTTTCCGTATTTTAGATTCTAGGGTTTTCTAATTCAACTAGACTATTTCTAAATGGTCTAAACAACAAGTTGTTAGATGTCTCAAATCGCCTCTTCACCGCCAATTGTGGCCAGGTAAGTACAAGTGAAGAAATGAGGGATCCGCTCACGAATCATCGTGAGACAGGCCTTTTAAAATTACCTTTCTCACTTGCCTAGCCTAGACACCACAAATTCAGGTTTAGATAAACGACCGATGTCCACAACTCATCGTATTTTCCTAATAAAAGATCTTTATTTAAAAGTGTATCAAAGCTAAAACTTTTAGAAATGGTTTTATTAAGAATATGGTATTTAAATGAAAGTATTGTTTTATTGTATTCTAAGTTTTGATGATATCATTTAGGGTTGTATTTATGTGTGTGTGGAGGTAGGTCATTACCTCGTGATCTACTTAAAGGTATAGCAAGGTTAAGGGGTTAAATGTGCAATCGAAACATTATGGTATTTAAGTGAAAAAATACGATAAATTGGAAAGGCTATCATTTCATGTGATGAAACTTGTTCAAATTATTTGTTAAGTGTTTAATAGTCAACAATAAGATGTTTAAGCATGATTGAATTGGTGAGAGGTGAAATTTTATACAAACCGAATCGGAAATCGGATTTGTTCCGATTCCGTCGGGTTTTGTAATTTAGTATTTTAGAGAATGAGGAAGAGGGATAGAATGGGGACTTACGGGTTTGGACAACACTAGAGAGTGATAAGGAAGAAGAGGGTTCGCCGGTGCGTCGATTCGTCGCCGAGAGTTCCTAGCACGATCACCGGAAGTTTGCCGTCGTTTTCGTCGGTGCTTCGCCTTTCGCTCGTTTCCAAAGTACACAAGGTTTTCTTGAGATTTTGAGAGAGTGGGCTCAGAATTTTGGGATGAGAGGGTAGGAGGCAGGGGTGTATTTATAGGGTTAGGGCGGGTGTAGGGTTTTTAATTAAAAATGTAAAAATAATTGTAAAAATCATTAAAAAATTGGAGTAATTGGTGTTTATTGTGCTTTCTGGAAATGATTTAACCATTTAAAGTATGCAGGGGTGTACAGAAGACCAAGGGGCACAAAAATGCTGTTGGGGACTCGGCGGTCCGGCCGAGTCGGCCGATCCCGGCCGAGTCCAGTGGTCGGGAAGTGGGGGGTTGCCGGGGGTAGCCACTGATGCTTCTAACTTTTCATGGGTAGTGGGGTTTTTGTGAGAAAACACGTGTTGACTGTTGGTATTCCAGAAATTTTTAAACAAAATAATATTAAAAATAATGTGGGGTATGTGATTTGAACTCTTGTGGCTTGGTTCAGCAGTGCAAGGTATTACCAATGAGCTACACGCTCCTTCTTGTAATTATGGAGCTAATTAATTATTTAAAGTAATAACAGTAAATGTAAATACCCCAAGTATACATTAATTTTAAAGCAAATTTTTGTACACTAAAAATGGAGTTGTTACATTCTTTTAACTTGTAATTAAAAAGCAAAATAATTACTTATAACTTATGCTCAGGCTAAAATACCCCTTTATGGATTTTTTTGAAATTTTTTTGTAACTACTTGTATTGGAAATTTGGGGTTGTTACATTCTACCCTCCTTATAAAAATTTCGTCCTCGAAATTTGTAAAAGGAAAGTGTAACAGTTTCAAGGAAAGTCTGGTGACTGGAGTACAGATAGTATATAAAAATAACAAAGTGATATAAGGGTGAAAAAGGCTTACCGGTGTTACCTTGACCTACAGTCTCGGCTTCTACGGCTTCTAATGTCAATGTCTGTCGCCGTGGTACATTCCTTCTAGCTAGAGGCACATTCTGCCTTTGGGGCCTGTTTCTCTGCCCTCTAGGCATGTCCCTCATTTCTTGTTGGAATTGGCGAGTAGGCTGTGCAGGTGGTGGAGCAGGTAGTGCAGGACGAGTTGCAGGAGCCTGGATAGCTGGCCGCTGCGGGTAGTTGGTAGGTGTGTGAGCTGAGTTGTATCTATATGGACAGGTCTCAATTCTGTGATTGGATGCGCCACAAATTAGACACAGGCCTTTTGCGCGTCTACAGTCCTTCCATAAGTGTCCCTTTCTATTGCAGTAGTGGAAAATTTCTTCAGTTCTCCTGGGTTCAAACGATGGCCTAGAAGGGGCTCCTCCTGCCATTTGATTGGCATGGCGTTTCAAACCGGCAGATTGAGGTCTGCCCCTCGCCTTTATTACTGCCTCATAACTGCGGGAAGCTTCCAAAGCATCCTCATGAGTCAGAAATTTCCCAGTTGCTAGTGCAGCCTGAATTTCCGTGTCCAAACCTTGTTGAAAGCGATGGGCTCTGATCTCGTCCGTCGGTATCAAGTGTGCCGCGAATCTGTTTAAGGATTGTGTTAGCTGTATAGTATGTGATATTTAAAAATTGAATTATTGTGACATATCTTACCGGCTTAGCATGGTGAATTCAGCGTCGTACTCATCTACTGACTTGTCCCACCTCGAACCTTGTTGTAGATGAATGAACTGCTGCTCCATGGCAAACCTGGCAGTCACAGGGAAGTACTTCGCGTCGAACTTCTCGCAAAAAGTCTTCCATTCAATAGGCTGTACAAGACGGCTTTCTTCCGCCTTCCACCAGTTGCGAGCATTGTCCTTGAGCTGCAGTTTCGCCACACGGACCCAAGCTATGTCTGGCACTTGTGCTGCCGCCAGATCATCCTCTATACTTTGTGCCCATTCCTCAGCTTCAAGTGGGCTTCCCTTTCCGGAGAACTGCTTGGGATGTAAAGCCCTGAATTGCTTTACCCCAGGTGCGTCAGTCTCGGGACGGTTCAGGAGTTGTTGTTGTCCCTCAAGAAGGCTGTGGATTGCCTCAAGCAGAACCGTTTGCTCGTTGAGTGGAGAAGGAACGGCAGGTGTGAGTGGTAGTGGTGGAGGTGTGTTGTTGACATTGGTGCTGGTGTTGTTTGGGGAATCCATTACCTGACAGATTCAAGGTATATGATTCAAAGAATAAGAAATGATGGGATTCAAAGAACATGATTGTAAAGAATATTTTAGTTGCTGGTTCTTGTGTTATATTGCTTAGGCTGTTCACGCAGAACAGAGCTGCATGATAGAGTTTCATACAGCTCTGACCTGCATGGGCCGCCAACAAAACCTGTCACGCCTCGCTTCCCAGTATACGGAGAAGGGGACGCGACGAGATCCGCTACGTATATACTTAGAAGTACATACGCTAAGCATATCTAAGCAATATAAAAATAATCACAAGAGACAAGAGATATAAAAATAACAGCAACTTTATTTATCAACATTCTTTTGTACAATACATGAAAAGGAAATACAACTAAAGTAAAAACGATGCCTAAACAATGGAATAACAGGAAATTAAAGGTACTGAATGGAAATGTACAATGTCTAGAGCTCGGGGTCTTCGAGGAACTGATCCAAGTCTTCACTGGTGGGCTCGATCTCTGCTGTGTTCAGATCATCTGACGACATTCAAAGAAGAAAGAAATAGAATGTCGTCAGCGAACAGGTCGCTCGGTAAGTCCCAAAGTTAAGGAAGAAATAGAAAAGACAGAATAAGAATGTATCTTTTAAAGTTGTATAATATTGTAGAATATTGTGTTAACGCTGTTGTTTGTAGCTTGGTACAGAAGGATGCTAGTGTATACGAGAGGGGTCTCTATATGCTAGAGACCAGGGCAAACTGAAAGTATAAGGAACCGTTATGCTACGGTACAACAGCAACAGGATTCATATTAGGTGTCTTAATCTTACTGTCTCGTGCCACTTTTAACACCTTCCGTACCAATCTACCCCTTAAACCCCGTAGTCTTTTGATTGTATTGTTATATTGTATTGTATAAGTTATATAGTTGGTTGACTGACCGAAACCATGATATCAGTAACGGATGTGAAGGATGTAAACTGGATTCATGTACATGGAAGTATATCCATGATTTGGTTCAGTCAAGTTGAATAGATTGATAACTGGATTCATGGATTCGTGTGTTCATGTTGAATTGTAATATTAAAGATTTAAAGATTGACTTGAATCATATTCAAGTCAGATTAATCAGACTCAAAGCCGAGTCGGACAGTAGAAATGTAAATCGAAGTTCTATAATTACTAGAGTCCTTAGGGTAATTTATAAAACTTGAGAGGGTTTTATGTAAAAATACTTTTGTATAGTTTTCAAGATACACCCCAAGTATTTATTATTCGTCTTTAGAGTTGTAATGAGAGTGGATTTTATATTGTGATATTTTTAGTGAAAATATCCTAGTTTTATAATTAAGGTATTTATCTGTAATATTGATTTATTTGAAATTCATGGTATTTTAGTGTAAAATTTATTCTTGTGATTTTTAGAAAAAGGTGGAATATTTATATTATATTAAAATAGATATTTAAATGATAAATATACACATATTTATACAAAAATAATTTTAATAAATATTTTATATTCCAAAAATCGCATTTTCTTAAGATGTCGTATTCTAAACCTTTCGAGACCGAACGCTCCTTGCGGAGGTCTGAATCTCGCACTACTAAGCCTGAGGATGCACGATAAATCGTACTATCCCGACGGGTTCCCCAAAAATGGGTTGTAGCGGTGCTTTGCAAAGATTGTAAAATACTAATCCTTTAGAAAACGGTTTTATAAAGTAAATGGTATTAATTTGTAAATAGTTGATTTTCCGTATTTTAGATTCTAGGGTTTTCTAATTCAACTAGACTATTTCTAAATGGTCTAAACAACAAGTTGTTAGATACCTCAAATCGCCTCTTCACCGCCAATTGTGGCCAGGTAAGTACAAGTGAAGAAATGAGCGACCCGCTCACGAATCATCGTGAGTCGGGCCTTTTAAAATTACCTTTCTCACTTGCCTAGCCTAGACACCACAAAGTCAGATTTAGATAAACGACCGATGTCCACAACTCATCGTATTTTCCTAATAAGAGATCTTTATTTAAAAGTGTATCAAAGCTAAAACTTTTAGAAATGGTTTTATTAAGAATATGGCATTTAAATGAAAGTATTGTTTTATTGTATTCTAAGTTTTGATGATATCATTTAGGGTTGTATTTGCGTGTGTGTGGAGGTAGGTCATTACCTCGTGATATTCTTAAAGGTATAGCAAGGTTAAGGGGTTAAATGTGAAATCGAAACATTATGGTATTTAAGTGAAAAATACGATAAATTGGAAAGGTTATCATTTCATGTGATGAAACTTGTTCAAATTATTTGTTAAGTGTTTAATAGTCAACAATAAGATGTTTAAGCATGATTGAATTGGTGAGAAGTGAAATTTTATAGAAAACCGAATCGGAAATCGGATTTGTTCCGATTCCGTCGGGTTTTGTAATTTAGTATTTTAGAGAATGAGAAAGAGGGATAGAATGGGGACTTACGGGTTTGGACAACACTAGAGAGTGATAAGGAAGAAGAGGGTTCGCCGGTGCGTCGATTCGTCGCCGAAAGTTCTTAGCACGATCACCGGAAGTTCGCCGTCGTTTTCGTCGGCGCTTCGCCTTTCGCTCGTTTCCAAAGTACACAAGGTTTTCTTGAGATTTTAAGAGAGTGGGCTCAGAATTTTGGCATGAGAGGGTAGGAGACAGGGGTGTATTTATAGGGTTAGGCTAGGGTTAGGGCAGGTGTAGGGTTTTTAATTAAAAATGTAAAATAATTGTAAAAATCATTAAAAAAAATTTGGAGTAATTGGTGTTTATTGTGCTTTCTAGAAACGATCTAACCATTTAAAGTATGCAGGGGTGTACAGAAGATCAAGGGGCACAAAAATGCTGTTGGGGATTCGGCGGTCCGGCCGAGTCCGGTCGGCGTCGGCTCGAGTCGGTCGGTCCGCCGGTCGACTCGGCCGATCCCGGTGGTCGGGAGGTGGGGGTTGCCTGGGGTAGCCACTGGTGCTTCTAACTTTTCATGGGTAGTGGGGTTTTTGTGAGAAAACACGTGTTGACTGTTGGTATTCCAGAAATTTTAAAACAAAATAATATTAAAAATAATGTGGGGTATGCGATTTGAACTCTGGTGGCTTGGTTCAGCAGTGCAAGGTATTACCAATGAGCTACACGCTCCTTCTTGTAATTATAGAGCTAATTAATTATTTAAAGTACTAACATTAAATGTAAATACCTCAAGTATACATTAATTTTAAAGCAAATTTTTGTACACTAAAAATGGAGTTGTTACATTCTTTTAACTTGTAATTAAAAAGCAAAATAATTACTTATAACTTGTGTTCAGGCTAAAATACCACTTTATGGATTTTTTTTTGAATTTTTTTTGTAAAAACTTGTATTGGAAATTTGGTGTTGTTACATTCTACCCTCCTTATAAAAATTTCGTTCTCGAAATTTATAAAAGGAAAGTGTAACAGTTTCAAGGAAAGTCTGGTGACTGGAGTATAGATAGTATATAAAAATAACAAAGTGATACAAGGGTGAAAAAGGTTTACCGGTGTTACCTTGACCTACAGTCTCGGCTTCTACGGCTTCTAATGTGAATGTCTGTCGCCGTGGTACATTCTTTCTAGCTGGAGGCACATTCTGCCTTTGGGGCCTGTTTCTCTGCCCTCTAGGCATGGCTCTCATTGCTTGTTGGAATTGGTGAGTAGGCTGTGCAGGTGGTGGAGCAGATAGTGCAGGACGAGTTGCAGGAGCCTAGATAGCTGGCTGCTGCGGGTAGTTGGTAGGTGTGTGCGCTAAAGTTGTATCTTACTTTTTTTGACCAAAATTAACTTATAACTTCTATTCAGGCTGAAATACCCTTTCTATACATTTGAACAAGTTACATTTGTACAGGAATTTCAGAGTCGTTACATCAAGAATCATGTAGTCATGTCAATTGCAAGTATTCATATCAGATGTATTCATGATTCGAGTCAAGATGGGTCAAGCATGAAAGCTTAGTACAAGTCATGTCAAGTGTTCATATATTCATGTCAAATATCTTGTGTTGGGTTATGTTTGATTTGATATTCATGTTCATATTCATATAATTGGATTTTTTCATGATGATATGAATTATATATAGGG
Source organism: Agapanthus africanus (assembly GCA_030015575.1). Taxonomy (NCBI): domain Eukaryota; kingdom Viridiplantae; phylum Streptophyta; class Magnoliopsida; order Asparagales; family Amaryllidaceae; genus Agapanthus; species Agapanthus africanus. The sequence continues at coordinate 73,354,428 of JASDDO010000026.1, forward strand.
AGATAGGCAAATTAATAACACTAATTGTCTCCGGTTTTCCGAGTCATAAGAGAGAATAGGCCATTTAAACCCATCTGCTGCATATATACTAGCTAGTTATTAGTTTTATAGATGTAGGTATTTATATGAAAATATTTCATTTAGTAATTTAAAGTATTTTTGTAAAATAGTCCATTAAAAGTTCGAGGGTTTTTTTATGTAAATACTTTATGTTAAAAATAAACCTCGAGAGTGTTTTGTGAAAATATATTAATTAAACATTGAGAGTGTTTAATAAAAATATACTTTAGATTTTCTTGTGGTATTTTAATGTCAAAACCTAACTTTTAGAAGTTTATGGTATTTTAGTGAAAAATCTATCTTTTGGAAAATTAAGGTATTTTAAAAGAACTTAAATATTTTCAATTTATAGGTATTTTATTTAAGATCTAATTTTCATTTTTTTTTCTTTTAAGTTACATATTAAATTATTTCATTATTTAAGTATCGTTGAAATGATTTTTAGTGTTGTTTAAAAAATGTATTTTCCTTTCAAGACCGTGCTCCGTGAAGAGCTCTGCATCTCAATCACTAAACCCAAGATGTGTCATAATCCGCACCATCACAACGGGTTCCCCTAAAAGGGTTGTAAGGTAAAAACTCGTAAAGGAAAAGGATTAGAGTTTTAATTTCAATTTTATAATTTGAGGGTATTTTAGTGTAAACAGATTTTTTTTAGAAAACATGATAAATATGTGATTGTGCTATAATTCAAAAGTGCGTGCATGGGGTGATCATTACCCCGTGCGCTTTCTACATTAACATGTCACAAAAATAAGTATTGAACAACAATAATTAACCATGGCATTTATTCGTTATGTTGAGTTCTAATACTATTTAACATGACAACTCTATTTTAAAATACATATAAAATTTAGATGAGACATGGTATGTAAGGATGTTAGGATAGTAATCTATATTTTCTTGGTATCATGTCATGAACATGTCAAGTTTACAATGAATATTATCGAGTTAAAATTAGCTTATTAAAAACAGTTTTGTGGTGATGATGAGAAGAGAACAAAAGAGAGAGAAGTCGAGGGGGACATACAATTTTAAAGAGAGCAATGGTTCATGGTAGGATTTACAAGGTCAATGAAAAGAGATAGAAAGGAAGATAGGGGACTTACGATTTACCGCTTGTACGAATACGTGCGAGGGAAAGAGGAAGAAGTAGCCTCGGTTTGAAGAGCCGAGACCGTTAAAGCGACGAGGAAGGCGAGCTTGATCTTCTGGCTTCCTTTTGGTGACTCGTAAAGTAACATACCGAGAGGAAGGGGCTTGGAGAGAACTTGGGTGAGCTTGGCTTCTAGAACTTCGTCTTAAGGATACTTGAACTTGAGAGAGTAACTTTAGAGAGAATTTCTATTATAATTCAGAAGGGAGGGAGTGTTGAGGCAGCCATGAATTTATAGGAGATGAAGAAGGGAGGTATGATGAATTAAAAAGAGAAATTAAATTGATTAAAAGAGATTTAATGGGATGGATGAAGGCTTGTCAGCTCTTTGGTTGAGTGGGGGTGTTTTGAACTGGAGAAATAAGCTGAAGGGAGCTCAAAGGACACACGTGCATGGACGGGGCCCGTTTGGGGATGGTTAGGCCGACCAAACCTGGTCAAGGGATGCTCCAGGTCAGGTATTGGATTCGAGGTTTGGGTCATGGACTCGTGTTGATGTCTTTAGTCTAATTTCATATTTCTTTTCTTCTGCAATGTTTTGTAACTCCATGAATCGCCCGTGAATGTTTCAGGATTCAAAAACGACAAAAGGAAATTAAATAAAATAATTTGGGATGCAAGGATTCGAACATGCAGGCTAAGGAACAACAGTGGAGAGTCTTAACCAATGGGCTATAATGAGTTTCTTGCGCTTATTTCACAAGAATTACTTATAACTCGATTCAAGATCAGAAAACAATATCTTATTAATTAAAAAAAAGATATGGTATATGAAATTTAGAATCGTTACATAACTTCCCTGGGATTCAAAGAGTCTAACTTCAAGGTAAAATGCCATGGTGACGCCTAACACTGAATCTTTGATGGCAATGTATATACACATCTAGGAAGATTCTTTTAGACGTTGTATCCTGCCTCAGCAGAGTTTGGAGATACAGCAAATCCGTGGCTACTCGAACAAGGATCTGAGGAACGTGAACCGAGAAGAAGCAAGCTAACACAATGGCGCGACGGACTACATCCAGTACCGCAAACGTGACAGATGCCTATGTTTAACGTCTGGATGAGTTTATTGATACATAAAAGGAGAATAAACTGAACGCTCCGAAACGAGTAAATAAACTAAGGCAGGTCATTATAGCACAAGGAAAATGAGATGTGCAATGGCTGAAACCAGTCCATCCATATGCAACGCACGTGAGTGCAGTGGTGCGGGGCATTTGTTCCCTCTAAAATTTAGCGCTCGGAGCTTAAACTCTATCAAGGCAAAAGTGAAAACCCTTGCTGCGCAAGCTCACCGCATGCAAAGCACGTGGCGCAAGCATCAGACCCATGCGCAAGTGCACCACATGCAATGCATATAGCGCAAGTGTCAATTCTTTGTGCCAGCACCAAACATGCAATGCACATGACACAGGCACATCTGTTCGTTGAAGCACATGCTTCTATTTAAAGCTTAAGCTCTATTTAGGAAAATATTTACCTATATCTTTCTAAAACAGAAAGATATTTTCTTTTCAAATATAGAACTCTTGGATCAAAGATCCAACGGTGTTTAAGCATCACCGGTTGATCATTTGATCAATTATGATATCTCAAATGAGAGATTCTCTCAACTTTCTTAACCATCTCCTCTCCTATAAATAGGAGCCTAGAAGATTAATCTCCATATACACAGACCTCCCACAAGGTTAAAAAGCCTTTGCTTGAAGAAAATTCTTCATCTCCTTCAAACCCTAGGTTAGGGAAAGAGAAAAATATCTTCTTTACCTTCCTTTCTCCGTCATTGAAGCTTAAGATTCTCGAGAACCCTAGGTTCTTCCTTTGGATCAAGAATCCATGAGATTAAATTTTTTCATGCCGAGAGCTTAAGCTCTCATGAGAGATCTAATTTCAAGATCTAAGATCTCGGAGGATGAACTTTGATATTCCTCCACCACGAGTTGAAAGATCATCAAGTTCAAAGAAAAGCTGAAGCTTTAACTTCAGAAGCCCAAGTCTTCATCAAGAACATACACCATTGTCTAGATCACGACCAAGAAAATAGAACCCAAGTTTTAAAGATCATGAAAATTCTTATCTTTATGAATTTTGATGATCGAAGATCATTTTACAGAAAAATTGAGTCTTGAAAACCCAAGTCTTGATACTTTACAAGGTTAACCTTTCTGATCGAAGGAAGAGACAGAGCTTAAGCTCCAAAAACCCTAGCGCCGAGCCAGCGCAGATGCTGCTGCGCCAGTGCCAATGTTGTTCTACCAAGGTTATGCCAGAGCTTAAGCTCTAAATATTATGCTGCGCCATATGCAATACACGTGCGCTAGTGCCAAATAAGTGCGCCACATTTAAATGCACAGGCGCAAGCGCCAACTACAGCACCAAGTGTGCCACGTAAATGCATGGGCGCAAACGCCATATCCCACTGATCTCAGTGCAATGCATCTGCGCCACATGCAACTCATTTGAATAAGCGCTATGCGCAAATCAAAAGTGCAGCGCCAGCGCCACGTACAAATACAGGTGTGCTAGAGCAGCGCCAGCGCCAAGCATAGAAGAGCACCAAACAGATCTCATACTATGCAAAATGGCTAAGTGTTGAAGCATAGAAGAGAACAAAGTTCTCAACATGTGATCAAGCCTATATCCATCTAGGTTGATCTAGTTCTTAAATAAGACTTCGTATTCCTAGGCAAAGCCTATATACACCTAGGTCAATCTAGTTCTCAAATGAGACTACGTATCCCTAGGCAAGGCCTATAAACACCTAGGTCGATCTAGTTCTCATATGAGACTACGTATCCCTAGGCAAGGCCTATATACACCTATGTCAATCTAGTTCTCAAACGGGATTACGTATCCCTAGGCAAAGCTTATATCCCTAAACCATCTGATTCGACCTTAGTTCTCAAATGAAACTAACGTGTCCTTAGATAGAGTTTAAGCTCTCATGTGAAACCATGGACCTCACAAATGTGAGAATGAACATAAGTTCACTCCCGTTGGCAAACCAAGACACCAACGTGAACCCTGTCAAGCAACGTTTAACAAAAATATGAAATATATATACGGATTTGGACTAACCCGCGTCCTACGGGCAACGACGAAATTAGTCTCCGTATACAATCTAAAGGCAAACTAAATAACCCAAAATACACGACATATGAAGAAAAAACCTGGAGTGGAGAAATTTGTTATCGTACACGATAACGTAATTAACTACAGGGGCTTGCGCCTGTAGGAAAAATTCATCCCCACAATCAATACCTCTCACCCTGAGAGGGAATATGAAGTCAACTACATTGGTGCATCTATCCAAACCTCTGATATATGACGCTTAGTGTTTTCGGAGAGGTGGATGATCAAACCAATGCATCTGGCCCCAAATTCAAACAAGACGTTTTGACATGCAGCCATCTGGCCGGTTTTCGGCAGTAAACAACACCTTTACGCCATACCTTATTAACTTATGCTTGTATGTGTTGTAATCGCCATCGATCTGGCTGACGATCAACCGAGAATCCCTGTAGATGTGAAGAGCCTTGATGCCCATATTGATCGCGATTTCAAGACCGGTTATGAGAGCTTCATATTCCATCTCATTGTTCGGTCAAGGTTCTGTCAATGAGATCTCGAAACGTATTATTCCGCCTTGCAAGGTAACAAAGATAAAACCTATCCCAGCTTTGATTATGGGGGTGTTCTCCCTTCGCGCTTTCATTGACGATGCTCCATCGAAGTAACGTTCCCACTGATACTTCTTTTTCTCTTCATTCTCCAGGATGATTGCGTTGAATGTATGTTCATCCGGTAATTCGCAGTTTAGCGCCGAGTCGGCTAAGATAGGATGCTCGGTAAGGAAGTCGGCAATAGCTTGTCCTTTTATCGCTTTGATAGGGTGATAGGTGATTACGAACTCCATTAACAGAAAAGCCCATTTGGCGAGCCTTCCTATCAGTATGGTCAGCGTCATCAAGTACTTGAGAGGGTCCGTTTTTTAGATGAGATGAAGTTCATGCACTAAAGAGTAATGCCTAAGTTTCGTGATTGCGAATACTAGCGCCAGGTAATGTTTCTCGATGGGTGAGTAGTTGCACTCTACCCCCAGCAAAACTCGACTTAAATAGTATAGAGCTCTCTTTTTGCCCTGCTTATTCTCTGGTCCGCATAGAGCGCCTATAGAGTTATCGAGTGCGATTGTATATAAAATGGGGGGTTTCCTGTGACGGGAGCAGCTAACACCGGCGGATTGTGCAGGTCGGGTAGAGATACACTCAATGATGTACATGCGTGAGGATGGGACCGAATCCTCGTCACAGGCGGCAGCGCGACATGTAAGATACCTACACACTCACCACACACACACACACAAATACACATACACCTACACATACAAACACACTCATGCACACACACATAAACTAACACACTCACACACACTCAAATACACATACACATACACACACACACATAAATACGGATACACATACGCATACTCATACACACACACACAAATACACACACATACAGATACAAACACACTCATGTGCGCGCGCATACAAATACACATACACACAAACATACACATACACACTCTCAAAAAGGAGATCTTCTTCGCTGAAGGTTATTCCGGCAGTGTGGACTTTCACCACACAAATACACACACACATACAGATACAAACACACTCATGCGCGCACACATACAAATACTCATACACACAAACATACACATACACACTCTCACAAAAGGAGATCATCTTCGCTGAAGTTTATGCCGGCAGTGTGGACTTTCACCAACTCATCCTTCATATTTTCTTCTGCAAAGAAAGCTTGGAACTAGTCAGGCTCGCTTAAAGTCTTGATAAGGGACTCCCGCGGTTTTTTTGACAGGAGTAGAGTATCATATATGCTCAAGTGCGATGGCAGATTTTTAGGTGCGCAAGAACGTTATAGTCCATCTTGATTTTCTTCGGTAGGTCCTTGGCAGTGAGATCCTTAGCGACTTCTTCGTTCACCTCGATCTCTTCGGTCACTTTCTCTTTTTCTTTATCCTGTTTCTTTTAGGCTTTATTTGTAGGCCCGAAATTTTTCTCGGGAAGGGTGCGATTTTGCAGTTAGATATTGTCACAAGATTTCGTCTCTTTTTCATTTTCCGAGGAGGTGCTTGCGAAAAGGGGATGGTAGACGACTTCTTCTTCTGAGTCACTTCCAATGGCAGGAACTTTGCATTTTGCCATCAACTACATTTGTGCATTGTCAAAGCCGTAGCGCATCTATCACCATCCTCATCAAAAGCAAATTGTTAGAATATAAAATATATTCGCTCAACCGTCATCACAACTTTAGAGTTTTGGTGTATTGAAAATGAATTTCACACAGATGAAGGCATAACACACTGCGAGTGCACTAATCACCAGCTCAGTTGGGATGAGGTTGAGATGTATTTGTTAGCTTTATGAATTTAGAAAAGGGAAGGAGGAGAGAAAGAGTCAAGTTATCCAAGTATAGTTTAGAAAAAACTCATTGAAATTGTTAAAGGGGTATTTTTTTGGAAATCGTTAAATATATGGAAATATGAACTTTTGGGAGTGATATTTAGAATTAGGCAAGTTTTGGAGGTGATATATAGAATTTCGGACAGTCTTGGACAGCGTGTGGGACCCATACATCTATTTCTTTTCTCTTTTGTCCGGATATATACGGTTGGCACAATGAATAATTTTTCCTTCAGAGGATAATCGAGTACATGGTCATAGAAGAAAATAAGGTCTAGAATAAGGGTACGTTGAAAGTAACAAGTGAAATTGCAGTCTAAGTTGATTATGTGCATAAATCAAACTTAGGATTTCTTTTTATATATAGATTTAATTTATAGTCAGCTTTGATTACCATACATATTGTTCCATATTTATGCTAACCAAATTTTTTTATAAGTTTAATTAATCATGGAACATATGACAGTGGTCAGAGGCATCGAGCTAAATTGGCATATCTATTAAAGGTTGGAGAAAAAAGTTGGGATTTTAAAAGGTTAAAATCTGAATATCAAATAGAACAAGATAAGGTTTTTTGTTTTTCGGTTATTTATTTGTCTTATATTTATATTTATTTTTATGTAGGACTTAAATGTAAAAGAACTAATATGCTAAGAGGTTGAAGAACCCAACCAACACTTTCATTCTCTTCTGATGAGAACCAAAATAGTTTTAGAGTTTTGGATATAATTTCAAATATTAATTAAAACTAAAATTATGTTTTGAGACCTTGAAATTTATAATTATATTTTATGACAAGATCAGTGTTCATAAGCTAACGGCTAAATACTATTTTCAAAAATATTTTTAAAGGATTATTTATTATTGTTATGTGATTTTAAGAGTTTCATTTCAAGCAACTGTAACAATTTTCTATGCTATCATTCAAACTTTTTTCCTTTTTTTCTTTGCCACAGTTGTACACAACACACGCACTATATCCACGCACACCACATAACCACACAAAGGACCCATGAATTTGCCCCCAAGTGTTAATTTGTGGCCACTTCCTCTCTTGAGGTTCGAAATCCGTACTCTCTTCAAGAGAGAAAGTGTTGGGTTACGCCAGCGCATCGGCCATCAAACCGTGGCTAAATGCGGAACAAAAAAATTTAAAAAACCGGCGCTAACGGAACCCGATACCCGGATCGAACTATAAGCCCTAAACATGTTAACTTAAAAATATTTGGAGAGGTTATACCGATCGATCCGTGTCTTTCGGTCTTCAATCCCTGTCCCAAGCTCCTCGGGCTTTCTCGATCAAGTTCGATCTCCGGTCTCCCTCGTCGAGGATTAGTAATACGGGCTCCCGCCTCAAAACCGAAGCAACTCGGACATCCAGTTCGCTAGCCTAAATACCCAAGGTGAAGTAGTGTGTGTTTGTGATTAGTTTGTCTCAAAACATCCAAGGATTCTCAACTTATAAGAGGATTTGGATGGAGATTAAAGAAGTTGCCAAGAGTGAAAGTTTGAGGCAAAGATTTTTGGCAGCGAAGTAAAATGGGCTGAGGGTGGTCCTCTGCCTTTTTTAATTTTGTTGTGTTGTAAGATATTGTTGTTAGCAATTAAAGAAAAGGAACTCTTGAATAAAGATCTGCCTTTGCCACACCTAAATATCTCAACACAAACAAAACATTGCATGAATCACGATCACTCATCCAAGACACAAGAGCATGGGTCACGAAATACATCCACCAAGAATTAATGAAACAATGAGTCATCAGTATGACCCACAACACCAGCCAAAGAAAAAATCCATGACTCACACTTTCCACAATAAACCGTAAATTAAATGTTTAAAGCCAAAAATGAAAAAGGCAATTTCTAAAGTGAACTTGTAACGAATTATAAGAATACCCCTCATCCGTATATACATACCCACATCCGTATTCCGACTGAATACGGATACAACGAGAAGAAAATAATCCAACAATATAATACTAGAATCAGGCTTAAACCAAATCCCACTAGTATTATCCGTCCGATCATGATCCGTGCACAAGTGCACGTATATGATCGAACCCTGCTATAAAACCATACGGCCTCTACAACGTTTCGCCCGAACCAGGAAAACCCTCTGTGTGAGACTCTAAAGACTCGTCAATACGCTGGCAGTGGGTTTAACCATAAACACGTCAGTGGTACTAGCTGTACGTAACGGCTACCCATGTATTAATCAAAAGGGAGGCCGACGAGCAAACTCATCCTAAAACCCTACTGAGCCTGACAGTGACAATATCTGTACAGTCCGGCCCGTTTGTCTATGAGTATCGCATATCGAGTCTAGGGGATGGATAAAATCAGACCCCTAATAACTTGAAATTTAGTGTCAGCATGAAACCTATCACCAACTGAGAAACTACCGATCCTAGATCGGTAATTCTCGTCTACCCCAGCCGAGAATTTCTGGTGATGGTCACCCATGCACACCGCGACATCAGCCCCCAATATCGGGAGAGACGAATCCCCTGATGATCCGCTCACTGCCTCCATGTTACTCGGGACTGTACCTAACTAAAACCTGTTTGTACGACTCCTTTGAGCCGTGGTAGGATAGTAATCAAAGCACAGTGGGAACTCACACGAGACAAATGACGATCTCAGGTCGATAGACTAACCTGTACATATATCACCAGGAAACTGCTATCTGACAATAGGCATAATACCAACTAGCATGTTCCCGGTGAGTCCGTCCGGTGTACTCATAACCCAATGAGCACCTGTATATATCTTAGGTGAACCAACTAACACCAATGGCTTGTGAGACCGGCCGCCGCCCCTCATCGGGATCTCGATCTGTATACACTAGTCCACTCTTGGAGTATCGATGCCCAGTCTCGAAACTCCCACGACTAGGGACATTTTAAGGATGTGCTTATAGATCATCCAACTCTCACGTATATGATCGCCATCATACTGCTGGCAGTCAAGCAAGAATCCTATGGGTTCTATCAACATGTAATAGTGATCTATAATGTCATCTAAAGTATGTACACGATAATAAAGACAAACTAGATAGTATACTATCATCTCGAGTTAGACTGTTCTACCGGTATAGATCCTCCCTCAATCATTGCAATTATGTGCCTGCGATCCAATAATTGACTTGAGGGCACTATAGCCAACAGAAAGTGCCCATACCAATTGAGCTATTGCTCATTGATTATGCTATCATTCTTTCTGAGGAAAAATATGTCTTGCTCCCTAGTCCGGAAAACAATAGGAGAAACCTTTTAGGAAAAAAAATTCTTGTGAAAAAATCCATAAACGTACAAAGTAATAGGTTCAAATACTTGAAGTAGAATCAATCATTTTTTATTTTTTAAATATTCTCGTATTCTTCTTATCGATTTCTAGCAGATAAGGGCTGCTACACTTAGCAGATAACTGTTATTTTTATTAAAAAATTATTTAATAAATATACCAATTTATTAATTAATTATAACAGTTATCCGTTAAGTATAGCAATTATCTATCATAAATTGATAAGGATAATATTGAAATATCACAATGTAAATAATGGCCGGTTATAATTTAAGGACTTAAACATAAACCTATTACTTGTTAGGTTGAAGGGAGTTTTTGACCACAAAGGTGTTCCTGTTTTTTGGTTTCATGCTCTGAACCTATATCCAATTTTCCCTTGTTTCTGTTTGCATGTAAAGCTGTAAAAGTTTGGCTCCTACTGGATTAAATGAGCAAGGATAGTGAAAATTTGGAAAAGGCTAAAGACGAGATCTTTAGAGGAGTACTAGGCATGGACCATCGAAATCTCTTTAAATCGCCGTATACATTTGTGTTTGCTCTCTTTTATCATTTACTTCACCGCATTCATTTATATTGCTAATTGCTATAATTTATGATAGATGTTTAATTAGAGTGCGAATTAGCGAAAAATTGTTCAAAACTATGTCCATCCCTCTCAAGAGTTGTAACTTGGTATTTCATGTATCAATGTTTCCTATTAGTTATTAGTTGATATCTCAGATCATAGCCTTAAAATAACCAAGCTTTGTCCACTTGTTGTCAATAGGTACGTATTTTCCGAATCTTACGTGGGCAATCGCCTCCCTTCCTAAAATTGTAGAGAATGAAGAGGGCAAGCTATTTTAAGTCTCTCTTATTCGTGTGCCTCTTGTATTCGATGATTAAAGCTAAGGATCTCTTTTTATAATTTTGAATCGTTGTATGTAATTCTAATTCTAGCTATTAAAAGACATTATATTAAGATTCATTCAAAGAATGCTATTGCAATGAATAATTCACGTACGCTATGAATGAATGCTTTATCAACTAAATTTTCCATATGTTAAGATTTCAATTTCTGAACACGGTTGGATCCCTGAAGGATCCAGGTTCTGCAAGGAATTAAATACGTTGAAAGCCAAATGAAATATCTCATAATGCATTGGTTTAAGAAACCTGAATAAGGATAATTTCTGTGTTTTTTTATGCACATATCCCAAAATTCTTTCTGCTGTGTTTTTACGTCTTATTCTAATTATTCCCCCTGAATCTTTTTTATTTATACATACCTCTAATTCTTTATATTTGCATACATCCCATAAAAATCCTTTAAATTGTCACAATAAACTCCCTTACATCGAAATCCCGTTACAGCCCAATTTTAAAGAGTTGCTATATATTTCCTTAATTATTTAATTATTCAGTATGAAAGCATATAAAGTAAACGCCATCTTCTAATTTGTTTCAACTTTTTTTTTAATCATTTTTTCTATATATATGCTAAGCTTGATAACTTATTTCTTCTCACCAAATTTTTCTTCTTTCTATTTTCTTTAATATTTCTTAAAGAGGAAACGGGTTATCTGTTAGCAGCTGAGATTAAACCGTTGACTTGTATATTACATAACCCAATCCGACCGTCAAATTGACGATCCGCTCAGGCCATCTTATTCTTCATACGAGTGATCTCTCTGTATGAAACTTTGATCAATTTGACACCTTTGTCTTCGATTAAGTGTCTTTTATGTATGATATTTTTATTGTGTTTAAAAGCCATCCGTTTTTTAAATGCTTGATACATCATTTGAAATGCATATGGTGTCGATTAAAATTTCACATACATAAATCACTCTACGAGTAGAATAAGGTGGCCGGAACGGATCGTCGATTTGACGATTGAATTGGATCATCTCTAGACACTGACTGATGGTTTAATATTAGCTACCAGCTGATAACCCGTTTCCTCTTCGGCAAATACAAGTTTTTTTCTAACCAAGGAATCTATGATGATTAATTTTGTGCTTCCATGTGCTGAAACGGACAATTTCTTTACATAAACCAAAAGGAAGAAGACGATGTTACATCTAAAAGTTTTAATAATTCCGGAAGCGGTCGTAATCAAATTGAAAAGCTAGCTAAGCTTTCGTTATCAAATCAAATTGAAAAGCTTACTAAGATTTCGTTATCAAATTGAAAAGCTAGCTGAGCTTGAGCATTGCTTGATACCTATTCAATATGGTCAGGCACGCATCAATGATTTATGGTCGTGCATCAATTTTTTATAAAGTTTTATGGATCATCTTTTCACCGAATCAAAACTCCGAAATTATGATGAGGGTTGAAAGCTTTATATTTATATTCTAACATGTTACCACAGGTTGAAGGCCTTTGGGCCGAAATATAGGCTTTTATGTAGCGATATTTTTAATTTTAATAATACCTTATTTAATACGCGTACGTTGGAGATTGACTCTAGTCTGTTCTGATACCATGTGAAATGTCCTTTTCTCGGTATTAAAACTTCGGAGTTCTGATGAGGGTCAAGCATTTTATATTTATATCCTACCTATATATTTTCCCGCAAAAGACAAAAGTTAAATATCATTTTTTATCCTACCACCGTCCACTCTCTTTACTTTTGACTGAGATACTGTTTCATCAGTGAAAAGGCTGTGGGAAATGTTCAACTATTATTAAATCATTAAATTTGCAACCTCTAATCTAAGCTCATGAAGTATTGGAATTACATTTTTTTTTGTGTGTGGATGTGCTAGAATATGTTAAACAAAATGAACGGCGTCAACCAATAAAAATTTAATAAATCAAGGATTTATTAACCTTGTTCCTCGTTGTGGAAAAAAGTAAACGCTCCACCAATTTTTTCGACGATCGGAAACCACCACTTTCGTCTTCATCGTGCAAGATGTGAATACACCAATTTGATAAGACTCTAATACCCTTTCACCGTTGATTTTATGATATAAAAATACTAAAACCGTTAATGCTATCATAAAACCGTTAATTTTGCACCCAGTACATCAATGAAGAAAATATGTTGGATCATCATCAAATTTGGTGTAGTCACATCTTGCAAGATGAAGGTGGTGGATCTCGATCTTCGAAAAAATTTATGAAGTGTAGACTTTTTTCAGCGCCATAAGAGAAAAATTTCTCCTGTGCCATATAAGATTCAGTTTTCTTAAAACTTATATGCGATATATGTTGGAGATAGTGCCCTCAGAGTCAATTATTGGATCGCAGGTACGTGATTGCAATGATTGCGGAGGACCTATACCGGTAGGACAGTCTTACTCGAGATGATAGTATGCTATCTGGTTTGCCTTTATCAGTCGTGTACATGTTCAGGTGACTGATTACATGTTACACTTTGATAGAGCCCTTAGGATCTTGCTTTACTACCAACAGTATAATGGCGATCATATACGTGAGAGTTGGGTGGTTTATACGCATATCCTTAATTGTGGTCCCTAGTCGTGGGAGTTTGGAGACAGGGCATCGATACTCCGGAGTAGACTAGTGTATACAGTCGAGACCCCGATGAGGGGCGGTGGCCGGTCTCACAAGCCACTGGTGTCAGTTGGATCACCTAAGATGTATACATGTGCTCATTGGGTTATGAGTACACCGGACAGGACTCGCCGGGAATCTGCTAGTTAGTACTATACCTATCGTCAGATAGCAGTTCCCTGGTGACATGTGTATAGGTTAGTTCATCGACTTGAGGTCGTCATTTGTCTCGTGTGAGTTCCCACTGTGCTTTGATTTCTACCCTACCACGGTTCAAAGGAGTCGTGCAAACAGGTAGTTTTTGGGTACAGTCCCGAGCCACATGGAGGCACGTGAGCGGATCGGCAGGGGATTCGTCTCTCCCGGTATTGGGGGTGAGATCGTGCTGTGTCTAGAAGAGCCATTACACAAAGCCCACGGCCGTGGCAGGAGATTTACTGGTAGGTACTCCAGTAGTATCTCAGGGTGTTATTGGGCTACACTCCGACACGACTTATACTGCTATTGGGGGTCTGACGTTACTAGCCCCCTAGGTAGATATGCGATACTCATAGACGAACGGACCGGACTGTATATACATTGTCACTGTTAGGCTCAGTAGGGTTTCCGGATGAGTTCGTTCATCGGCCTCCCTTGAGGTCAGTCCATGGGCAGCCGTTACGCATAGCTAGTGCCGTTGACGGTTTGTGGTTAAACCCACTGCCAGGCTACTGACGAGTCATTAGAGTCCCCCACAGACAGTTTCCCAAGTTCGGGCGAAATGTTGTAGAGGCCGTATGGTTTTATGGCAGGGTTCGGAAAATGCACGTGCGTTTACTTACGTGTCAGATTTCGGGCAGATGATACTGGTCGGCTTTGGTTTAAGCCGGATCCGAGTATTATATTGAGTAGATATAATATCTTTGTCTCAGTTGCATTTGTATTCGTTTGTAATACAAATGCGGGTATATTTATACAGTTACGGGGTTATCCTGAAATTCGTTTCAAGATCGCTTTTAGAAGTTGCCAGTTTCCAGTTTTCTATCAGCCGTCTTTTAACATTCGGTTAAAGACGGATTTATCTTTTCTTGGATGAGTGTGGAAGATTCTAGAAGCATCTAGAAGGTGGTGACAAGGCTTGTGACTCACTTGTTCATTTATGGTGCATTTATTGTGTTCACACTTTGTGTTCACACTAGATATTTTCTTGTGTTCACACTAGATATTTCTTTATGGTTACTCTCTTGTTCCTACACTCACCTCCCTCCTCACTTATATATATGGCCGGCCCCTTCCCACTCTCTCACTTGATTCATATGGTGAAAAGATTATGATAGTTTTGGGGTGTATGGAAATTTCATTGCTCATTTCATTCCATCACCTGAATCAATTGGCAATTTCATTAACCGTTCGTCCATGGTTTTGGACGAAGTGAGACAAAGTCTTCTACTCATTCTCTACATCAATCTTGGTCGTCTCTTTTAGCAAACTTGACGACCGAATTGCCTCGAGTCAGAGGCGGAAGCCCGTTTAAAGAATCGTTGACGTGGTGCCACCTGGACGAGCAGATCGGAGATCGAAGAGATCGGAGCAGCCGCAATAGAGCGTGGGATGATGGTTAAACAACGAAGGCCTCGGATCGTTCGGTATAACCTTTCTACTCTCTTTACAGTTTGTTAGTTTAGCAATAATGGCAGATCCGGGTTAAAGTTTACGATAGCGCCAGTTAAAAAGTTTTTATTCCGCATTTGGCGTCTGTAGACTGCCGGGGCGCTACCGTAGACTTACAGTGGTATCAGAGCCTCACCATTTTGCTTTACTAACTTGTGCTAACGCGTTTAAAATATCGATCGGACCGAATATCAAAAACTGCAAAATTTCCATTCACAGTTTCTGTCGATTTTTAAAGGGTTCCAAAAATTATTTTAACCATCACAGAAACACAAGCAGGCTTTTTAAAAAATAACAGAGAAATACGGTCCCATAAGTCGTCCGTAAGACCGCGGAACCGCGGCCGTCTTGGCGTTTTAGAGGGTCAAATTTCTACCGTTGGTTATTTACTGGAAACTGGGGGTTTTGGTATATATCTTTTGGGCCCAGATTTTGTTACTGTTCAACAGATGTTCGTGGGGCCCACTTCGTGATATTTAGTCGATCGAAATTTAAACATGTTAGTTTACAGTGCTTACATTATATCTCCGACCGGGAATGTCATTTGATCGGTAAACCGCGTCTGATTGCTATAGTTCTTTTAGACGGGTTTGCGAACGTGACATTCGCGTTGATGTTCTGTGTTGTGCTGTGATGTTGCGGATTTGTCGTGGTGGATAGCAGTGTGCAATGGTAGTGCAGTTTGGATTTATTTGTACATTTGATATTGCGGGGCGAGCGTCCAACATGTGGACTGCCGTCACTGCCTGTTGTATAATATTCTTTTGGGGCACGACCGGGTCGAGGTCGATGTACCCATTGTACATATTTTTCATTTCTGTACTAGTTTTACCCCGCGACGGAGTGCACGGATAGCCGAGTTCTGGAGGGCAACGGGTCCGCATCTCATGGCTAAGAGAGGCAGATGGGCCTCACTCTAAAATTGGCAGACTATTTGCCGCACTCGTAGGGGGTACAGGTTGACCCAAGGAGGAGTGCTCAAGCTACCGGATTCCGTGAAGTGCAGGGTGGTCCATTCACTTTGCTGTAGGGGGTTGCCTCACTTCAGGTTTTGGCGGGTAACTTGCCGCACCCGTAAGGGTCTAGGTTTCATTGCACAGGCTATCCACACGACCAGGGGAACGTCGGGTTTCAGCAGCGGCTCTGTGAAACCCGGGGATCCCAGATTATCTGTATTGTTCTGTGATGCTTATTACTTTTCTATAATGTTGCATATTATCACGTCTGGAGCGATTATTGTATATTGGTTTATATACTATTAGATGTTGTATATGTTTTACACCCGTGCTAGTCCAGTCCTCGCACTGTCGTTAGTTAAGCAACCTAACGGGTGATGACGGGACCCAGTGACAAATGCGGATGGCATATACGTACATTATATTTTCGTTCTTTTCTGGTGTGATTAATTGATGGGACTGCGTTGATTCTGATCAATGCAAAGTAAAGCAAACCTGTTTGCAGTTGTTGGAACAAATTTAAAAAGTGTTATTGCAAAGACGTTTCCTTTTTGTTTTGCATAGCGGTATTCAGTGGAATATCCTGCACCTCATTCGATGGGGCAAGGGCCGATATCCCTTCACCGGGACTGACCCCTTGGACAGAAGTTTGCGTCAGGGTAATAACTTCACTATAGTCGATTACAAGTTGCTTTGCATCGCGGTATTCAGTGGAATATCCTGCACCTCATTCCACGAGGAAAGAGCCGAGATCCCTTCACCGGGAGTGACCTCTTTAGCAAAAGGTTTTCGCTACTATATTTTAAAAAAGCTATCAGGTTCCTTCAGCGATATCAAGTTCGTTACGTTAAAGGTTTTTCGCCAAAAACCAGCCGTAGCCCTCCGTCATTTCTTTTGGGTATTCAGTAGTATTCAAGCTATGCATTTTAGCCAAAGTTAAGGCATAGTGTTTGGTAGCTGCTGGGTATTCATTTGTTGCATAGATAGATGAATTGGTTTGGGACAGTCGTTCTGCCATTTGGCCAAAGCCAGGGGCATGTGCGGGTGGGTTCAAATTGACAAGATAGTGATGGGTAGAACTTGGCATGTGACTTATGACATTTTGACCAAAGCCAAAGTTATAAGAGCATGGGGCAAAAATCATATCGGGAGTTTCTAAAGAAACTGAAACTTGCCAAGTATGCGCATACCTTCTGGAGTATGAGTAACGTGGATGCATTCCGTCACGTTATCATGCGATGAGAGTTGGATCCCGATTCCCACTGATGAGTTGGTTTACTCTTCGGGTGATCCCGATTGATTCTTCTTTCAGATTTGGAGGAGAATTTGACAGTACAGTGGGAGGTTTCCGGATTAGATAAAGTGATAACCATTCTGATCTAGGTTAGAGTGCACGCAGAGTATTTCTTTTCTCTCTCTCTTTGGCAGCGACCTTCGACCGACCCTAGACTATGACTCAGTGACCAAGTTGACCGAACCTTCTTAAAATACTGGCTTTTTGATTTGTCTGAGTTGCATAAGTCATTGCCACTCCTTCTTTTACCCTTTGCATTTCTCATAACACCCCGTATTATTACGGACATCCACTTCCATTGGATAGATCCATCATATGGTTATATACGAACTCGAAGGGACTTCTCCGAGGATGGATCAAGGTTCAGGAGAAATAGAATTGGTTTATTCAGTTGTCTTTTATTATCACCTTCTCTCAGGTTGCGAAGGCTCCTTAGTTTAGGAGAGTACACCTATTACGCTTATTGGATAGTCTTATTCCAAACCATAGGCAGGTGCCGAAAGGTAGGGAATGAAGAAAACTATTTAGCCTAAGTAGGGTGTGCAGAAGGTAATATGTAAAGACAAAATAAAGGGATTAGAAAGAGGGCAAAGTAAATTGCGACTGTTATCATTCACGACCAAAACCGCGTACTTCATCGCCACTCCTATTTCACCTTTAAAAGAATAAGGTATTATTCAGATGTCTTTTATCATCACCTTCTCTCAAGATGCGAGTACTCCTTGGTTTAGGAGGGTACACCTATTATGCTTACTGGATAGTCTTCTTCCAAACCATAGGCTGGTGCCGAACGGTAGGGAAGGAAGAAAACCATTTAGCCTAACGATGTTGTACAGGAGGTAACGACTAAAGACAAATAAAGGGATTTGGAGAGATGGCAGTGAAATATACGGTTATAGTCATGAATTGGATTATGGAAGAGGCATTGCTATGAATACCAGGATACCCCTACGAAACATTTTCATGTTTCAGTATATTGTTAAAAGAAAACTGTTTTCCCGATTAGATACTTACTCCAAGGGTATGTATTTACCAGGTTTCATTCTCATATCTGTATGGTTTTACAGATGATGAGTGGGAGTAAGTTATTGGGAATTAGGTAATTATCCTCATTATATCGGAATTCGTTGTAATTGGTGATATTTGAGGAAATCGCCAGGGTACAGTTTTCAACCTACGACGCACAGGTTTTGAGTTGTTCAACTCAGCGGACTTATACAGAGTATTGCATGTTGTCCAAATGTCCATCAGGACAAAGGGGTAGGTCCTCGTACTATGTTCTGTTTACTTATGACTTCTCTAGTTTTTAGACAAGTGTTTCGTAGAAATACAAGGTCTAAATTTTGAGAAGTTGTGGGTATAAGAATAAAGTAGAGAACCAGGTATCACAAGTATCGGGATTCTTCAAAGAGATCGAAGATGTAGATTCTTGTGATTGGTATTCAGATGATAGTAATGGTTTTGAGAAACTTGTTTCTCTTTCAGCTTACTCATAATTGGATGGATTCCTAAGTTGAGTAATGCTGATTAGCCTCTTTCCATTATGGTGATATACACTGGAGACAGCTGCATGATTTGAATCTGGTTCCAATTAAATAAAATGCCAAAGTTTCTATATTGGATATAGAATAGTTCGTACCTTAAAAGATGTTAAGGTACGGGGAGTTGTCCAGCTTATGCTTAAAACCAGACTCTGGATAACTCAGGGCACGTTTCTGTAATGGCTGTTTGTGGGTTGACCCTGGTTATGACGAGGGTTGATATTCTACCATTTGGAAGATCAATAGTGATATTGTTCTTGACTGGCCACAGTTTTAGTAAAATGGATTTTTTTTCAGAAAACAGTAGTGGGAGTATGGTAGAACTGGAAGTGATTCCAGAACCGCGAACGATTACGGAAAATTTAATAGGACCTATATATTCAATCAGGTTTGACATTCCAATAGCCACTCCGCAGATGATGGGTAACCTCAGACACCCGAGAGGTACTTCGGTAGCCTCAAGGACGGTGACAGGGAGGTTCTTGTTTACCCAGACTTGACACTACTGTTGTTCCAGACTATGAGCCCCTGTAGGAGGTTAAGTATAGCGTCGTTCTAAACTCGTTTTAGAAGTGCACGTGTATATTATTCTGTCAGAGGGTTGTTGTGGTCAGTGGGAGCAGCAGAAGCATAGTAGGCAAATAGCTTATATCTATTTATAGACTAGAGCAGATATAGCGGAGATAGATCATCTAATTTTGATGTGACAATCATAGGTTTGACTTCATCAGAATAGGGGATGGATCTGTTAAGAAGGTAGTAGGATGTGATGTCATGGTATCTGGATGACATACACAGAGTAGGAAGTAAAATTCCTATACTACGATCGGTTGTACTGTGGTCGTCACACACTTGTTTCTACAGACAGGATATGGATATAATATTTGACATTCTGGTTTCTAGATCTATGGTTTTAGATCTGGATTTGGGTAGTTTCCCAATGTGGGTACTTTGACAGTATTCTAATGGTTTTTAGAATAAGATGACTCCTGGCATGGTGGTGTACCTGCAGGTGATGGAGTCACCCTCTTTAAAGGTGTCTTACAGACTAAAGGGGAGAGGGATAGGCATGATTGACAGATCACTTGCTTAGGCAACTGAGTCAATCATGAGATATCAAGTACCACACCAGATGTTGTTTTTGCACTAGATGCAATAAGTTTGTATTAATCCAATCCTGGAGAAACATAAGGAAGCGGTTTTAGAACATAAGTGCATGTTCTACGGATTTGATGACGGCAGCCTCTTTTGGGAGACGATTATCATTCCAGGCTTCAAAGGTGACATGGTTGACAGAGTGATTGTCAGAATTATAGTTTTCCCTCTGACGAGGGACAGCATTATGGACAGGTGGTCCAAGAGGATACTGTGGGAGGCTTGGTGCAGGATACTGATTAGGTTCAGTGATCGATACAGTCTAAGAAGTTTGGATTTGGAGTTCATTTATGAACTAGGTCCCATCAGAAATCCAGACATATTCTAAGACATGTATTACTCGATTCGGGAGATGGTTTTCTCCGAGAACTTTAGATTAAGAGAGATATAGAAAGAAACATCTAGGCGGATCCACTCACTGAGGCTATTTCTTGAACACAATAGTTTTACAAACGGGCTTTGTGAAACTGATTAGTAGAGGAGTTGGATGTTCGGTTTCACACAGGCTGTGAGTAGTCGACATCGCAATAATTAGCCATAAGTGCAAGTGGGAGATTGTTGGAGATAGTGCCCTCAGAGTCAATTATTGGATCGCAGGTACGTGATTGCAATGATTGCGGAGGACCTATACCGATAGGACAGTCTTACTCGAGATGATAGTATGCTATCTGGTTTGCCTTTATCAGTCGTGTACATGTTCAGGTGACTGATTACATGTTACACTTTGATAGAGCCCTTAGGATCTTGCTTTACTATCAACAGTATGATGGCGATCATATACGTGAGAGTTGGGTGGTTTATACGCATATCCTTAATTGTGGTCCCTAGTCGTGGGAGTTTCGAGACAGGGCATCGATACTCCGGAGTAGACTAGTGTATACAGTCGAGACCCCGATGAGGGGCGGTGGCCGGTCTCACAAGCCACTGGTGTCAGTTGGATCACCTAAGATGTATACAGGTGCTCATTGGGTTATGAGTACACCGGACAGGACTCGCCGGGAATCTGCTAGTTAGTACTATACCTATCGTCAGATAGCAGTTCCATGGTGACATGTGTACAGGTTAGTTCATCGACCTGAGGTCGTCATTTGTCTCGTGTGAGTTCCCACTGTGCTTTGATTTCTATCCTACCACGGCTCAAAGGAGTCGTGCAAACAGGTAGTTTTTGGGTACAGTCCCGAGCCACATGGAGGCACGTGAGCGGATCGGCAGGGGATTCGTCTCTCCCGGTATTGGGGGTGAGATCGTGTTGTGTCTAGGAGAGCCATTACACAAAGCCCACGGCCGTGGCAGGAGATTTACTGGTAGGTACTCCAGTAGTATCTCAGGGTGTTATTGGGCTACACTCCGACACGACTTATACTGCTATTGGGGGTCTGACGTTACTAGCCCCCTAGGTAGATATGCGATACTCATAGACGAACGGACCGGACTGTATATACATTATCACTGTTAGGCTCAATAGGGTTTCCGGATGAGTTCGCTCATCGGCCTCCCTTGAGGTCAGTCCATGGGCAGCCGTTACGCATAGCTAGTGCCGCTGACGGTTTGTGGTTAAACCCACTGCCAGGCTACTGACGAGTCATTAGAGTCCACCACAGACAGTTTCCCAAGTTCGGATGAAACGTTGTAGAGGTCGTATGGTTTTATGGCAGGTTTCAGAAAATGCACGTGCGTTTACGCACGTGTCAGATTTCGGGCAGATGATACTGGTCGGTCTTGGTTTAAGCCGGATCCGAGTATTATATTGAGTAGATATAATATCTTTGTCTCAGTTGCATTTGTATTCGGTTGTAATACAAATGCGGGTATATTTATACAGTTACGGGGTTATCCTGAAATTCGTTTCGGGATCGCTTTTGAAAGTTGCCAGTTTCCAGTTTTCTATCAGCCGTCTTTTAACATTCGGTTAAAAACGGATTTATCTGGATGAGTGTGGAAGATTCTAGAAGCATCTAGAAGGTGGTCACAAGGCTTGTGACTCACTTGTTCATTTATGGTGCATTTATTGTGTTCACACTAGATATTTTCTTGTGTTCACACTAGATATTTCCTTATGGTTACTCTCTTGTTCCTACACTCACCTCCCTCCTCACTTATATATATGGCCGGCCCCTTCCCACTCTCTCTCTTGATTCATATGGTGAAAAGATTATGATAGTTTTGGGGTGTATGGAAATTTCATTTCTCATTTCATTCCATCACCCGAATCAATTGGCAACTTCATTAACCATTCGTCCATGGCTTTGGACGAAGCGAGACAAAGTCTTCTACTCATTCTCTATATCAATCTTGGTCGTCTCTTTTAGCAAACTTGACGACCGAGTTGCCTCGAGTCAGAGACGGGAGCCCGTTTAAAGAATCGTTGACGTGGTGCCACCTGGACGAGCAGATCGGAGATCGAAGAGATCGGAGCAGCCGCAACAGAGCGTGGGATGATGGTTAAAGAACGAAAGACTCGGATCGTTCGGTATAACCTTTTTACTCTCTTTACAGTTTATTAGTTTAGCAATAATGGCAGATCCGGATTAAAGTTTACGATAGCGCCAGTTAAAAAGTTTTTGTTCCGCATTTTGTGTCTGTAGACTGTCCGGGCGCTACCGTAGACTTACAATATATTTATAAAATACACTTAATAAATGCACTAACTATATATCATATAATAAATCACAATAGATATCTTATAATATTTAGAATTACATTTCTATGTAAGTATCGGGTCAGGTTGGATATAAAAAATGGGTTTGGCTCTCGCCGGGTTTAAGGTTCGGATAGACGAGCAAGTTTAACACTATACAATATCCAACCAAATTTTTTTTATTTAATATTCAATCCTCCAGATCGTCCTCCAGATCGGGTTTGATCGGGTATAGAATGTGTAAAAAAACCCGGAAAAAACTGGTTGGGTCAGAGTAGGTTCGGACCAAACTCAACCTGACTTTCACCTTTGGTTTTACATATGGACCCGAGGTTAAATAGTTAAAGGATTATTATTGACACCTCTATTTATATCTATATATGTATTATTAAGATATGTGGATAACATAGTCTCATATTGAAAAAAAATTATGAGAAGTGTATGCGTATAAAATATAAGATTGGCCAAACTTCAATAAGGCTCGAGTATTATTGATGAAGTCCACTTATATCAAAACCTATGTACACTCATATAAATAAAATATATATCCGCGCTCTCGTTCGTGAATATATATAAATTTAATATGACATCAGAGCTTTAGTCATTAGTGAATTTGAGTACTTTAATTACTCCATGGAGAAAACCGATTGGTCTCTACATGTGTTTCTGTGTACCTTTGAGAGATCCGATTGGCATCAAAGAGTGTGGCTGTACACGTGATGGGAAGTATTAAAATATGTGGATAATATTGCCCCACATTGAAAAAAACTATAAGAAGTGCATTGGTATAAAAGATAAGATGTGCCAAACCTCAACAAGGCTTGGTCTTACTGGATGGAGCCCGTCTATATTAAAAACCCGTGTACACGCATACAAATATAAATATATAATAAACGTTTGAGTTTTCGGTTCTCGTAATGAAACTTGAGTCTTATTGATGTCACCAATTTATATTAAAATCAGTATACATTCAAATAAATAAAATATATAACGGCTCTCTCAGTAGTAAATATATATAAATTTAACATGTATGACCCTACATTCCTTAAAAGTTGACTGTAACTTATCCATGATCCTCCTAACAATGAGAAAAATAGTTTCTTCTGCATTTGGCTGAGCTACCTAGATCTTAGGGCTATATAGTAAAGGGGAGTGATCCAAATATACGTGTATGAAAAATCAAACGATTTAAAAACTCTAACATATGCATCAAATGAAGTTTATGTTGCATTATCCAAAAACATTCATTTTTGCACCCATCGATGTATATGATAGAGATCTTTAAATCTTTTGATTTTTCATATACGTATGTTTGAGGATAGGATGATCAACTTAAATGGATCGGTTCAGATCGTTCAACTATGTCGTAGACCGAGAGTTTCCGTTTCTAAAAAACATGGACCAGTTTGCAATGGATCAATTCCCACATAGTAAATGATGCTTTTCTTGTTGAAAATGAAGAAAAACAGAATAAGTAAATGTTGTATGTTGAAAATTAAATACGTAGCATTTTCAATGAGTCTAACACCTAACATAACTGGTATATGCTCAACCAAAGAGCTGGATGAATATCAAAGCCTTTTCATCTTCATAAATCACTTAGTTATTTGGTAAAAAGCGACATATATAAGGTGTTAAATTAAAGGTATTAGAGTATTTATCTTTAGCAATTTACTAAGTACGAAGTGTTTATCCTTAATTAGCCTATAAAGGTAGGGTAATTATATGAAAATTATCTAAAGTTAAAATGCTTTTGTCAAAAAGTAATTTAATCGACATGTAATAAAAAAAGATCTCTCCAATAAAATTAGGAATAGAAATACTGTCATACTGGTTGAATAGAAATACCTTGGCTAAATACACCAACAAAAACTTTAATATAAGTTTAAGGCTAAATTGCACTTTCACCCTTTTTGGCCATTGATACCGTAATCTTTAATAAATAGATATAAGTACCATAAACTTTTTTTTTTGACATAACTATCATTCTTTGTGTCTTAATAGACCATTATATCTATCAAAATTTTAGCGGTTGACTGAGAACATAAAGGTAACATGGAAAACAAGTTAATATTGATGACATGGCAGTTAAATATAAATTTGCAGACGGAAGAAAAGTTTATGGTATTTAGTTGCAATCGGGAACGATAGTTCATGGTAATTGTTTATAATTAAATTAGTTCATAATATCAATCGTAAAAAAAAACATGAAAGTGGATGGATACATTTGTACAATTAAGCCTAGGTTATGATATGGGATCAATTACCAAAAACTAGCAAATGGTGTTGCCCGTGTTGGTGTTTCATGTTCGGCAACCAACTGCTAAATGATTTTAAATTAGGATAAACAATTATGGATAATGATGCCACGTCAGTGTCGCCGTCGCCGCTTCCACCTCCCATCCAACTCCATCTTCTTCTTTGACCGTCCGTCTTCACCTCCTCCTCCTTCCTCCTCCAATCTTAAATCCTAGTTTTTTTTATATCTCCTGACGGAATCCATTTGGCCGCCGCGGCCATCAAGAAAGTTTTATTCAATTGGGGGATAAAATTGTCATCTGAGATGCAGAGTTTACTCGTTAATCCTCAATTGTTATCTATGGTAGTTTTAATAATTTAAAGTAGTTGCTTACCAATAACCCAAACTATCTAGTAGTTCTGAGAATACATTAAACTCTCAGCAATTTCTGAATAAATATCCTAAACTATTTAGTAGTTTTAATAATGTAAAGTGGTTACTGGTACAAAAATGACTTGTCCCAGCAGGTGGGAAAATCCATAGGGACAATTTTAGTTTGCCCCTACGGTTCCCACCGCAGAGGTATTTACACATAAAAATTATAAAAAAATTAACTTCTGCAATTGCCCCCATGGGACCGTAAGAGAAACCCCTATTGTGGAAATCGTAGGATCAAAATATGGGTATTCTAAAAAAAATAAAATATAAAATTATCCTCTATTTCTTTTCCTTTTTCCCGCCACGTCCCCAACCTTTCCTTCCAAAAAAATTCCCCCTTCGCTAAACCCTAACCTCCTCCACCGCCCCCAATCGATCGTCACGCTCCTCCACCGCCGCCTCCAAAACTCCAAATCAGCATCCACCACCGCCTGGAAGCCAACCGTCACCGTCTCCAACCTTCCAAGTATCCTCCACCGCCTACAAGCCAACCTCGCCAGCATCCTCCACCGCCGCTGCCGCCCTCCACCACATCCAAGACTCCAAACCTCGTCGCCGCCGCTTCCAAACCTCGTCGCCGCTTCCAAACCTCTGCACTGCCGTCGTCTTTGTAGCATATGATGATTTTTTTCTCCAAGGTACCATTTTTTCTCAATTTTTTGTTGGTGATTATGCTGCAGATTTGTAAAAATCCTAATTTTGACATCGGGGTTTGTGTTTGTTATAGAAAAATTCTAAATTTTGGGCTGGTCTTTTTTTTATTGTGGATGAAAACCTCCAGAACATGGGATTATAGCTCGTATTTGAGAATCAATAAAGCCTAAAGTATGGCGTTTGGGTTTTAGGCTTGAAAACCTTAAAACAAATTTATGTGTAGCAACTATGATTTGATTGCAAATAAACTGAATTTTAGAAATGAGTTTTATTCAATACGAAAAATAATCTCGAATTGCAACCTAATAAGTCTGTTATGATACAAATGGCTGAATTTTCCATTACAGAAATTGAGGCAAATGTTTAGCCAGTAGAGCCCTTAATCTATAGAGGACATACCTCTTATGGCTTCCTTGAATCTCTATTTATTGCCACTTTGTTTCTATGTTCCAACTTGGTAGGCTTGGCAGCATATGATGTTGTTAATATCTTGTACCTGTGGTGTGGTGGGGGGATGTAGGTGGTGGCAGTGGCGCCGGGCGTAGGCCAGTGACACCGGGTTCGAGGCCGATTGAGTTTGCGCTTTGATTCGAAGGAAATGTGAGATTTTTAAGGTTTTCTCAATGTTGTTTGTTTCAATTACAATTTGTTTGTGAAAAAAGTTATTGTTTTGTTGTTTGCTTGCAGGGGCAAACAATGTCACTCTCGAAACCTTAATCTTATTATGGTCGAAATTGTCTTGTGATTTTTAGATTAATAAGGAGCAGATCGTGAGTTGGGTTTTATCGTTTCAAGTGTATCCAAGAAAAATCGAAAGCCTCTCAAAGCCACACGATATCTAATTTAACTCCACAACAGTATGTAATCTCTCTCTCGCTTTCTTCGCTTATATATTTTTGTAGATCTATTGTTAGTTTGGTTTGATTTAAATTCTGTTAGATATAATGCCATCAATGCAGTTATTGTAATTGCAAGATGACAATTAAGTAATTGAAGGAGGACCTATACGGAGAACAATCTTACTCGAGGTGATAGTATGCCATCTGGTTTTTCTTTATCTGTCATGTGTATGCGTTATCACGTATCGATAATACATGAGATAAAACCCTTAGGATTTTGCTTGATTACCAGGACTATGATAGAGATCATACTGGTGGGGCTTGGTAGTCCATAAACACATCCTTAAAGTCCCAAGTCGTAGGAGTATCGAGACTGGGCATTGGTATTCCAGTTTAGATCAGTGTATACGTTTCATGACCCTGTACGGGGAAGTGGCTGATCCCATAGCCATTGGTGTTTAACATCGATAACTGTATACAGGTGCTCATTAGAGAATGTGTTACACTGGACGGACTTATCTGAGAACACCTGAGTGGTATTGTATCTATTGTCAGATAACAATTCTCATGAGACATGAGTAAATTGTACTCTGTAGACCTGAGATCATCATAGTGTCTTGTGTGTGTTCCCACTATATTTAGATTACTACCCTACCACGGCTCTACTGAGTCATGCAAACAGATTTTAGTTGGGTACAGTACTGAAGCATATGGAGACAGTGAGCGATCGAAGGGATTTCGTCTCTCCCGGTATAGGGAGTCGAGATCGTGCTGTTTCTGTAGGGTGTTTTTCGTCACCCCATTGAGATGGGAATACGCGCACGCTTCTCAGGCGTACTACAGATTCTCCCTGCCTAGGGTAGGCCGGGGTTTAATGATTGTAGGGATCCGAATCTCCGGCAGCCGCGGACTAAGCTGCCGTTAATTACCCCTCGCCTTTGGGGCGAGGGAACCTCCGATTAACGGGTTAAACTGGTCATGCGAACTCAATGTGCAGTGTACGTGTGTTTTGTTTTGAAAGGGGGTTTTGGATATATCGGGAGCCACGCAGAGTTTTTACGGGGGTCCCGCTATCCGTATGTGTATGTGTACATATGTATATATGTATATATATACATGTATATATAGACAAAAAGGGGGGAAAAGACATCCAAAGGATGCGTGGGGCCAGCGCCTTGAGCGCTGTGCGCTTAGGTGCTGTGCGCAAGGCGCTGGAGCGCAAGCGCGCGCCACGTGTCGGCACG
Source organism: Agapanthus africanus (assembly GCA_030015575.1). Lineage (NCBI taxonomy): Eukaryota > Viridiplantae > Streptophyta > Magnoliopsida > Asparagales > Amaryllidaceae > Agapanthus > Agapanthus africanus. The sequence continues at coordinate 73,382,597 of JASDDO010000026.1, forward strand.
TGGGCGCTTTGCGCTCGGGCGCAGTGCGCCGGAGCGCAAGCGCGCCACGTGTCGGCACGTGGGCGCTTTGCGCTCGGGCGCAGTGCGCTTGAGCGCAAGCGCGCGCGCCACGTGTCGGCACGTGGGCGCTTTGCGCTCGGGCGCACTGCGCTGGAGCGCAAGCGCGCGCGCCACGTGTCGGCACGTGGGCGCTTTGCGCTCGCGCGCAGTGCGCTGGAGCGCAAACGCGCCACGTGTCGGCATGTGGGCGCTTTGCGCTCGAGCGCTAGCGCGCCGGCGAGGAAAAGAGGGCTTTTGACCCCAGAAACTCCCAGAAGAGAAATTAGAAAGGAGTTGGACTCCTGAGTGTGTTTTGTTTTTTTTGTTTTTTTTTTTGGGTTAATGGGAGGGGTTCTTCTTCTTCCTCCTCTGTTAGCTGGATCTTGAAGATCAAGAGATATGGGATTTTAAAAATCACTCCTTTTTGAGATCTAATGGAAGATCTGAGTTCCCCTTGATGGGTTTTGTGGTGAAAAACTAATTTGTTTTATAAAAAGGAGAGTAGAACTCTTGATTTAATTCAAGAGAAAGAAGAAGGTTTTGGAACCTTGAAGAAGGAGAAAGATCTCAGATCTGAAACCTTTTTTTTGGAGAGAGAAAAAGTTGTTGAGATATTTCATTATCTTTGCCTTTATAGACTATACACTTTACACATAGCCCCTTGGGCTTCACAAAATGGCATTTTGCCTATCCCATGGCTCATGTGCCATTTCTTTTTGCACATAAGCCATGGGCTTCACAAAAATTTGGCTTTATGCCTATTTTTCTTACATTTATCCATAGAATAAAACAAAAGAAACACAACAAAATTGTTTATTACAAAATTTTTATCTTGGCGTGGGGGAGGCCGGCCGCTTCATGTTCGGGCTCGACCCGGGCATGGGCCCACTGGGTCTGGGCTTAGGCCCACTTGGCTTGAGGTTGACTTGGATTTTGACTTGGTCAACCGGGGTGTAAATTTTTACCCCAACAAATTGCCCCCCATCAATAAATGCACACCACATATGCGGGTCGTGTGCATGAAATTGATGGATCTTCTTTTACTTGGAGGCGATCTGATTTGGTTCCCGCTTTTTGGGAAGCTGGCATTGCCCTTTTTACGACATGGACGGTCGTTACTTGACATGTCTCCGAGACGGAGTGTCCGTGATAGACGTTTTCCCTGGCCCGGAGTGATCTGGTTCCCGCTTTGTAGGAATCCTGCGCTGCCCTTTTTGAGACTTGGACGGTCGGTGCTGCCCTTTTTGCGACTTGGACGGTCGGTGCTGCCTTTTTAGCGACTTGGACGGTCGGTGCTGCCATTTTAGCGACGTGGACAGTCGGTGCTGCCATTTTAGCGACTTGGACGGTCGGTGCTGCCCTTTTAGCGACGTGGACGGTCGGTTCTGCCCTTTTTGCGACTTGGACGGTCGGTGCTGCCCTTTTAGCGACGTGGACGGTCGGTGCTGCCCTTTTAGTGACGTGGACGGTCGGTGCTGCCCTTTTAGCGACGTGGACGGTCAGTGCTGCAATTTTAGCGACATGGACGGTCGGTGCTGCCATTTTAGCGACGTGGACGGTCGGTTTTGCCATTTTAGCGACGTGGACGGTCGGTTCTGCCCTTTTTGCTACTTGGACGGTCGGTTCTGCCCTTTTTGCGACTTGAACGGTCGGTGCTGCCTTTTTAGCGACGTGGACGGTCGGTTCTTGATTTGACTTGCTCTGCTTCTTGCAGTGTCAGGGGTAGACTTGACTTGCTCCGCTTCTTGCGGTGTCGAGATTGGATTCTGACTTGCTCCGCTTTCTGCGGTGTCGGAGTGGAAGTTGATTTGTTGATTTTGATTTGGGTTGACATCAGCGTCGCTATACTGGAATATGGTACCATGAGCGAATCATCATCTGTCATTGAGAGGATTTTGGGATTTTGGTTTTTGTTTGGCATCTGCATTGCTGCACTGGAACAATGCCAGGAGCAACTCATCATTTGTCTCGGGAGGATTTTGGAATTGTTTTTTTTTTTATGATTATTTTTTTTATTTTTTATTTTTTATTTTTTTGGTGGGACTTTGAATGTGGTCTCACCGGTAGGACTTGGGAGAGATTGGGATTGTTTTACGCCCGTGGATTGTATACGGTTTTGCAGGATGTATGATCCAGACCGTAGGGCCGGAAAAATTTCGGGACTTTGTCGGCGTCTGCATCGCTGCACTGGAATATGGTACCAGGAGCGACTCATCATTCGCCGTTGGGGTATGGGATTTGGAATTTGGTTAGCGTCTGCATCGCTGCACTGGAATATGGTACCAGGAGCGACTCATCATTCGCCATTTGGGGATTGGGGAGCGATGGCTTAGGAGACAGGTTTAGATCCCTATCACCTAAGGCTTTTCAATTTCATGGGCCGTGAGGGTCCCATAAAAGCATTTTCTCCCTACGAGTCGTAAGGATCCCGCAGGTGTATTTTCTCCTTAGGAGTCGTGAGGACTCCTAAGTGTGGTTTTCCTTTATGAGTCGTAAGGATCCCACAAAGGTTTGTTCTCCTCATATATCGTGAGGACACATGAGTGGGTCTTATCAATGGAGCATCATTCCCAAGGCGGAGACCAGCCGCGTAACTGGTGATTACAGTGGGGCATGGGTATGATGAGAATTATTTGAGCCCGTGGATTGTATACGATGGTCAACTTGGGGACCCACCGTAGGGCCGGGAGAATTTTGAGAAATTGGATTTTGGTTGGCGTCTGCATCGCTGCACTGGAATGTGGTACTAGGAGCGACTCATCATTCGCCGTTTGGGGACTTGGAATTTGGATCTTGTTTGGCATCAGCATTGCTGCACTGGAATAATGCCATGAGTAACTCATCATTTGCCTTGGGAGGACTTGGGATTTGGGTTTTTGGTCGGCATCAGCACCGCTAACACTGAAGCGAAATGCCAGGAGCGACTCATCATTTGCCGTTGCCCGTTGGGGAACGATGGCTTAGGAGACAGGTTTGGGTCCCTATCACCTAAGGCTTTTCAATTTTTATGGGCCGTGAGGGTCCCATAAAAGCATTTTCTCCCTGCGGGTCGTAAGGATCCCGCAGGTGTATTTTCTCCTTAGGAATCGTGAGGATTCCTAAGTGTGTTGCTCCTTTGTGAGTCGTAAGGATCTCACGCAGGGTTTTCTCCTCACAAGGTCGAGAGGACTTTGCGAGTGTATTTCATCTCCTTTCACGAGTTTGCGCCCTTTCGGGTTTTCACCGACTCGCCGGTAGTCCTGCTGTTTTTACTCACGGAGCCCTTTCGGGTTTTCATCCGTGCCCATTTTGCTTGTGGACATACCGTTTATTATTATTTTTTATTTATTTTTTATTTATTTATTTATTTATTTTTTTTTTGCCGCTGGTGGGATTTTAAAAGTAGTCACACCGGCAGGATTTGGGAGAGAAAGGGGTCATTTACGCCCGTGGATTGCATACGGTTTTGCAGGATGTATGATCCAGACCGTAGGGCTGATGTGCTCAATTCTCCTGCGACTTGGAGCATTCACTTGTAGTATTTCTTGAGATATCGGCCATTGATGGGTGGCATGGGCCTTTCTCCCTCGGCGCTTATTAGTTGGTAGGATCCTCCGTCAAACACTTTCTCGATGACGTATGGTCCTTCCCAGTTTGGCTCGAATTTTCCCTTGGCATATCGATTGGGGATGATCGGTCTTTTGAGGACCAACACCAATTCACCTTTCTTGAAAGCGCGGAGACGGGTTATCTTGTCATAGGCCCGTGACATTTGGGCTCGGTATAGTTCCAGACTTTGCTGCACCGCGAGCCTCTTTTCTTCGAGGGCATCGAGTTCTTCAAGTCGAAGGAGCACGTTTTCCTCCTCCGTCAACTCATGCTAAACGGCCATTCTTAAGCTTGGAACTTCGAGTTCGAGGGGGAGGACTGCCTCCACTCCGAAGAGCAATGAGTATGGAGTGGACTGAGTTGGAGTACGGTGCGTGGTACGATATGCCCACAATGCCTCGTGAAGCTTGAGATTCCAGTCTCTCTTGTTGGCTGAAGCATTTTTCCTCAGAAACTTGCATAGAGTCTTATTGAAGGCTTCGGCTAGCCCATTGGCTCTTGGATTATAGATGGAGGAATATCTCCAGTCTATCTTGTGCTGAGTAGCGAACCTTGAGACATTGAAGCTCTTGAAAGAAGGCCCGTTGTCAGAAATGATTCTTCTTGGTGTCCCGAAGCGGTATAGAATATTATGCTGGAAGAATGTCAGAATATCTTTTGTCTTGACTTCTTTTAGCGGGACAGCTTCAGCCCATCTGGAGAAGTAGTCTGTCGCGGCCAGTATGAACCGGTGGCCTTTAGATGACGGAGGATCAATTGGGCCAACAATGTCGGTGCCCCAAACTTCGAAGGGCCACGACGCCACCGTAGGATGCAATGGGTTGGGATGCTTGTCGGGACCCGGTTCTTGCTCACGGAGCAAAGTGCCACACGGAACAAAGTGCCACGCCAAGTGTCGTGTTAAGTGGGCGGGGGCCACCTCTTGAATCCGTGGGGGCCACCTCTTGAGTCCGTGGGACCCACTGTAGAACAATGGGGACTCTTCGGAATACATTCCGAAAGGGGGTAGATCTGTACTATAAATGGAATGATACCACTCTTCAATACAGAGGCGCCTTTTAAGTGAACTGGCACTACAGGAGCTTGAGAACTCCGTAGTTAAGCGTGCTCGAGCCAGGGAAGTTCTGGGATGGGTGACCTCCTGGGAAGTGGCCCCTGGCCGGGTCCGGTTCGCCCCGAAGGACAAAACCGTGCGGTTTCGGCCAAAGCGGACAATACTCTCTGTATTGGGGGTGGGGCGTGACATAATGGTATCAGAGCTGGTCCCTCAATAGTAGGTCTGTGGTTCGAGGACGAACCATTGTTTAAAGGTGGGGAGAATGTCGGGACCCGGTTCTTGCTCACGGAGCAAAGTGCCACACGGAACAAAGTGCCACGCCAAGTGTCGTGTTAAGTGGACGGGGGCCACCTCTTGAATCCGTGGGGGCCACCTCTTGAGTCCGTGGGACCCACTGTAGAACAATGGGGACTCTTCGGAATACATTCCGAAAGGGGGTAGATCTGTACTATAAATGGAATGATACCACTCTTCAATACAGAGGCGCCTTTTAAGTGAACTGGCACTACAGGAGCTTGAGAACTCCGTAGTTAAGCGTGCTCGAGCCAGGGAAGTTCTGGGATGGGTGACCTCCTGGGAAGTGGCCCCTGGCCGGGTCCGGTTCGCCCCGAAGGACAAAACCGTGCGGTTTCGGCCAAAACGGACAATACTCTCTGTATTGGGGGTGGGGCGTGACAATGCTTGTGAATGAAATCACCATGGATTTGGCAGATCTGACATTTCTTTGTGTGCTCTCTGCAATCCCGTATCATGGTGGGCCAATAATACCCAAGCCGTTTAATTTGAAGTCGCATCTTGGGGCCAGATTGGTGGGCACCGCAAACGCCCGAGTGAACATCTTTCATGACCTTTTGGGCTTCGGCCAATGACAGACACCTGAGCCAGAGTTGGTCATATGACCTGCGGTATAACGTATCATTTACAAACACGTATCGGAGAGCTCTTTTCTTCAGCTGGATCCTCGCAGATTTTTCTTCGGGCAGCTTGTCGTATCGGAAGTACTCTATGAAGGGTTCTCTCCAATCGGGCTCGTCTTGGATGATCGAAGCTTCTTCGGCAGGACTGCTCTTCTGTTCCGCGCTTTCCTCTTCTCGTAGAGAGAATGGGGGTAGAATTTGTCGGCTCCTAACTGTGATCAGAATTTCGTCCATGTCAGGATCTGCCAGCTCCTTGGCTAGGCGAGCGAGTATGTCGGCTTTTCCGTTCAATGCTCTGGGGATTCTCATTAGTTCAATGTGAGTGAACCGTTTCATGAGTTCCACCGCTCGGCCTCTGTACCGAGCTAACTCGGGTTTGTATATTTTATAATCGCCGCTTACTTGGTTGACGACGAGCTGGGAGTCACCGTAAACTCGTAGCCGACGGATTTCCATTTCTATGGCGAGCTCCAAACCAGCTATCAGAGCTTCATACTCGGCCTCATTGTTTATGCGAGGCTCGGTGAGAGCAAAAGAGTGCCGTAGGGTTCCCATTGATGGCGTGATGAACACCAATCCTATCCCTGCCTTTATCTCTGGGACGCTTGATTTACTGGAGGTCCTTATTGATGAGGCTCCATCGAAGTAGAGCTCCCAACATGGCCCATCTTCCTCGAGGTGCAGCACTTGTTCGTCGGGTAACTCACAATTTAGCGGCGACCCTTCTGGTATGGGATGAGCAACGAGAAAGTCTGCAAGAGCTTGCCCTTTTACTGCTTTCTGAGGAGTATAAACTATGTCAAACTCAAGTAGCATAACAGCCCATCTTGCCATTCTGCCGGCTAGGCTCGCTCTGGTAATCAAGTGTTTGAGCGGGTCGACCTTGGAGATCAGCATAACCCGATGAGCAAGCAGATAGTGCCTCAACTTCTTCACAGCAAATATCAGAGCCAGGCATTGCTTCTCGATTGGGGAATAGTTGTGTTCCGCCCCGACTAGAGTTCGACTGAGGTAGTAGAGGGCATTTTCTTTTCCCTCCTCATTATTCTGGGCAAGGAGCGCACCGAGTGACTCATCTAGCGCGGCAGTGTAGAGAATCAGCGGTTTATTTGGAATGGGAGCGGCCAGCACTGGCGGGTGCAACAAGTATTGTTTGATGCTTTCGAACACCGTTTGACATTCGGCATTCCAGATGAAAGGAGCTCCTTTCTTCATAAGCTTTGAGAAGGGCCTACATCTCCCCGACAAATTTGAGATAAACCTCCGTATATAAGCAAGCTTGCCTTGGAAAGACCTCAGCTGCGTCAGACTCTTTGGAGGGGGCATCTCCATGATGGCCTTTATCTTTGATGGGTCAATTTCGATCCCTCGATGCCGGACTATAAAGCCCAGGAATTTTCCCGATGACACGCCAAAAGCGCATTTCAGAGGATTCATCTTCAGGTCAAATTCCCTCAGTCTGGTGAGAACGGTCCTAAGATCTTGGATGTGGTCGGCCTTGGCTTCAGTTTTGACGACCAGATCATCAACATAGCATTCGACGACTTTATGGATTAGGTCATCAAAGATATTAGTCATTGCCCTTTGATATGTAGCGCCTGCGTTCTTCAATCCGAACGGCATCACCTTGTAGCAATATATTCCGATCGGGGTTCGAAATGCTGTGTGCTTCTCATCCTCAGGCGACATCTTGATCTGATTGTATCCAGACGAGCCATCCATGAAGGTGAACAGCTCGTAATTTGAGGTGTCATCGACCATCATTTCCATGACCGGTAGCGGGAAGTCGTCTTTAGGACATGCCTTGTTGAGGTCCCTGAAGTCGACACAAACTCGGATCTGCCCATTTTTCTTCTTCACTGGGACTATGCATGCGATCCAGTCCGCATATTTCTCTTTCCTGATGAAGCCGGCATCGATGAGCTTCTTGGTTTCCTCGATGACTTTTTCTTCTAGTTCCCTTCTCATTCTTCGAGGGGCTTGTTTGACTGGCTTAGCATCAGGAGATATAGCCAGCTTATGCACAGCCACATCAGGGGAAAGGCCTGGCATTTCTTTGTATGTCCACGCGAAGCAGTCGACGAACTCATGCAGTAGGGCAATTATCTGTGCTTTCATTTCCTCTGACAAGAGTGAGCTGATGTAGGTCGGCCTTGGATTATCGGGCGTTCCTAAGTCAATCTCGGTTAGCTCGTCAAAGGTTGCTTGTCCACCATCCTCGAGCTCTTGAGGAGCTTCTTCTGGCTCGGCTATCTCGTCATCATCATTTGATCTTTTACTGGCCTCACCAACATGGATCATGTAGCACGCTTTGGAATCAAGTTGAATGTAGCCTATGCCCCGTCTATCTGGAATTCGTCCATCGATGAGCGCTCGGACCTGGGGTGGATGCCATAGCCCTTCGTAAAACTTTGCTTCAGACTCCGTTTGATATAACCGGCATCCGCACTTTTTGAAGTATTCCCGCATCTCGGGCGCATAGTATCTGGGATTGAGGACGGCTCTTATGCCTCTCTCATAGGGAAGGCACGCGACAGAAAGATCGTCCGGGTGCACAACGGGGGTTGACCCGTAAAACAGGATGCCCTTTTGTCCATTTTTCCTCCCGGGGACGTAGAAAGTTTTCAGCTTGTCCACAGTGGAGACTGACAACGCATCGAGCTCTTTGCACATCTGGTCCGGCACCCTTGTGACTGCTAGGGACCCTTCTGCGACTTCGAAGGTCTCTCGTAGTTTCGCTTGCTGTATAGGGGTCCAATCTGCACAGTTGTTGCACGGCAGGTCCTCTTCTTCTGACTCTTCAGTGTCACTGCCAAGATGAGGGCGGACTTTGCTGCTAGATGGACCTTCAGTAACAGATTCGTCCGTATCGCTGCTGAAACGAGGGCGGGTTTTACGGAAGGACGAGCTTCCAGCGTCGGACTCATCAGTGTCGCTACCGAAATGTGGGCGCACTTGGGTGTTTTTACTTTTGAAAGTGACAACCAGCGCAGATTTGCTTTTGGGTCTTGCGGCCGGTCTATCTTCAGTCAGTTGTGGCTTAGCATTTTGGTGGTTCATAAAGTACCGAGAATCTTTATAGCGGACTTCATGCACACCGAACGGCTGGATGTCTCCGTCAATGCGTCTTTCTTCGCCATTTTTAGTATACTTCATACATTGATGGAGAGTTGACGGAATGATGCCATAATAGTGGATCCACGGCCGCCCCAAGAGAATCTTATAAGACGTGTCTGCGTCGATCATGTATATCTTAGCTTCAGTTTGCAGATCCCCGAATTTGATTGACAAAGCTATAGACCCCAGAACTTGCTGGCAATTTTGGTTGAAGCCTTGAATGACAATCCTCTCCCTTGACAGGTGTCGGACGTCCATTGACAAACTCTTCAGCGTCCGCAAGTTCATGATGTTCACTGAGGACCCCGGATCAATCAATATGCGATTAATTCGATCTCCGTCGCTGTACCCAGTCACGTAAAGCGGCCGATTATGCTCAGCCGTTCCCAGTAGCAACTCTTCATCCTTAAATATGACTGCGGCGGCACGCAAAGCGTGCTGGGCTTCTTTCATATTAATTTCAGCAAAGTGAGCCTGATACCGCTCGGGGTTTTGTAGAGCGTGAATGAGAACATCTCTAAGCTCCTTAGATAGGACCAAGGCGTCGTAGATGCTCAGGAGAGACGGAAGCTTCCGGAGATGTGCCAAGACATTATAGTCCACCGAGGAAGGACCTATGTTTTCATCAGCCAGTTCTCTGCCATCTTCATCATTAGCGACTTGTTTTTCCTTCCCTTTTGGGGCGTTGCCCTGATTTGGCGGTAGAGCCCTGCCGCTTCTGAGCTGGATTTGATTGGCCTTTGTGGTGAGCTCCTCGTCCTCTTCGGGAAAACAGAGCTCATCCTCAGAGTCGCTGCCAAGATGGATGGCGTAGCAGGTCACTACTGGGATCTCTTTATTGGAGTCTTCTTCTAACTCCTCCAGAATTTCAGCCGCTTGTACAGGGAAGAACTCCTTCAATTGAATCAATGTTCTTTCCCTTTGTTCATATTCTTCGAGGGAATCGATATATTTTTGAATGGTCGATCTCCCTGCAGACTCTTTTTCACGCCGAGCTGCACTTTTCTTCTTCTTGAGCTTCTTGGATTTTGAGCCTGATGGAGCCGCATTGGCAGCTGGACTGGTAGGCTTCTTCTGCCCTCCCCAATCCGTCCTGGGTTCTTTCCGAAGTAGCTTTATCATCTTCTTCGTCTTATTAGATATGTGCGTACTCCACGGAGGCCGCGATGAGTCCGTTTCATTTCTCAGGGCAGCGGGTTCGGCTGTCTGCTCCTAGAAGGCTTCAGTTTCTGTCTGTATAAAGTTGGTGGCTGCAACTTGATTGTTCACCAACACACTTTTGGACAGTTCGATCTCTCCAGCCTTGTACTGCTTCTCGACCCAATCTTTGAAGATATAGCAATCCTCGATCGCATGGCTCACTACTCGGTGGTACGGGCAATACAGAGGATTGTCGGTCATTTTTGCTTCTTGGGGTCTTTTCGACTCCGGCAATTGGAGGCCGTTGTTCAAGGCATCTTTAAATATCTTGCGGACTTTGTCCCTTCTGAAAGAGTAAACCTTGTTCTTTTTCTCCTCTAGGGAAGGCCCATCTCCTCCCAACAATGGCTTTCGAGACCGGTTAGTTTTGAATTCGGCCGCCCTTCGCTTTTCTTCATTGTCAGACGCATTGAAACCATTGGTACTGCTGGAACTCCCGCTTCTACGGCTGTCGTCCCGCTTGCTTTTCCAAGTTTTGTCTCTCTGAGAGTCCGGCGGGGACTCTTGCTTCGAGCGTTCCAGCATTTGGACTTTCTTGGTTAGCTCCTGAAATGTCTTGAGGCCCGCCGTACACAAGAATGGGACCATCCAATTGCTGAGGTTCCCAATGAGAAGGCTGACGGACTGGTCCTGCTCCAGCGGCGGTTCGCACTTGACTGTGAGATTACGCCATCGAGCGATAAAGTCGGTGTTGCTTTCATTCTTCCCCGGCTTGGTCCTCACAAGGTCGGCAATGGAGATTTTATCACTGACACTCATGAACCTTTGCCGAAACAGGGACTCCATTTGGGCAAAGGTAATGACGGACCCGTCCGGTATACTCGCATACCAGTCGAAGGCGACGCCGGTCAGGCTGTTGACAAACTGACGAAGAAGGAGCGCGTCATTGCCCCATGTATTTCCGCACGATGCTTTGAAGTGGGCGACGTGCTGATTTGCATTCCCCGTTCCATCAAATCTTCCGAACTTAGGAATAACGTAGCCGTTTGGGAACTCAATCAGATCGTACTGCGTGGGATATGGCCGCCCGCTACTGCCGATTTCTTTCTGAGCATCGGCTTCGGCCACCAATATTTTAACCTTGCTGGTGACCAAATCCATTATCCGATCCTGTGTTAGCGGGATAGTGTCATCTGGGGCCAAGGCGTCCCCAGAAGCGGAATGTGGCCGGCTTTCATGCGGCTCGACCAGTCTTGGTCCCAAAGGAACAGGCATTGGCTGCCTCAGATTGTCATCACCAGGCTGATTAGTAGCGACTTGTGCTTGATTGGGAGGCGCTCAAGCAATTTGAGCCGTAAGCTGCATCACCACGTTCGTTAAGTCGTCAATCTTCGAATAGAGCTTGGCCATCTCTTTATCTTTGCTCCTGAGCTGTTTTCGAAGCTCTTGAAGCAGCTCTTGCTCCGCAGTCCTGGGGCGGAAAGTCGGCTCTTCCTCGCTGTCCGAGCTTGACTCTGCGTGGACCGAGGGGTCTTTCTGCCTATCATCCTCATCGAGAGGGTTTTCTTCATCCAACGGGGGCGGCTGTTCTTGGGCAGCGGCAACCACATTCAGGCTAGATTGGGCTTGGGATGTGGTGGCCCCATCCTTGCTTTTGCTGCGAAGGTTGTCGCTGGGGCGCCCGCCTGCCATATAGACCGTATGGATGATATATCTGGCCGTCTTTCTATCATTGTCAGCTGATTTCATGGATCGCTGTCTTGACCCCCTTGTTTCGGTAGCTGGTAATCGAGTGAAGGCGGCTGGCCTAACCAGGTTCTTGAATGGTGCTGGCGCTTCTTTTCTGGGTTTGCCCCATTGCTTTCGTGCGGCACAGAGTGCTTGATAGACTCTTGAAGAGACAGTTTCATACTTCTTCTGTTGGGGCCGGGACACGTCTCTTTGTAACACCGTTCGGGCCGCTGTCTTCTTGATTCTGGCGGTCATGGCATTTTTCTGAACCCACTTCAGAGGCTCGAAGGAATTGCTGATTCTTACGCCAGGCTCAGCCGTCGTCGCGGGGCGACCCTGCACTTGGAACTTCACAAGATTCCATTTGGCCGAAGCCTTGGCCCTCTTGTTGGCTCGATACCTGAGCCGCTTCTGCCTTAACTTTTCTGTTCTAAGCACCTGGCAGACTTCGGCTCTTTGGGAAGACGCCGCAGACCGGGCGATGGAGGGCCTTGGAGATACGCTCGATTGTGCATTTGTTGGAGTTATCGCCTGAGCTCGTCCGCAACATTTGATGTTGCCTTTTGTACCGAAGTTCTTGCCCCCTGCTGGAGCACCAGAGAATCGTTTAGATAGCGTCTTAAGTTTCGGTTGTGGTGCTTTGGCGATCACGACATTCGGCCTCTTGCCCCTTGAGACCGGCTTGGCCACCTGTTCCGCCGGGATCTCTGCCAGATGAGCGCTTCCGGCAGGGTAGATGATGACGGAACCAAACTGGCGGGGCGGTTCCTCCCACTGTCGACTGAGGCTTGCGTGGAGAACCACACGAGCGTTGATCTTGACCACGTACGGAATCGGGGTCACGTTGGAAGCTGAATTCGTCTGGGGAGACATTGTCGTCAAAGGTTGATTGCTTGAAAATCTGCATGAAAAAGCATTATTTTTAGTATAAATACAGGCATGTATATTGATTGAATTCGCATGAACATTTAACCCGAAATATGGGAGGAGAGATTGGTCCCACCGGGCGTGCCAGAAACTGTAGGGTGTTTTTCGTCACCCCATTGAGATGGGAATACGCGCACGCTTCTCAGGCGTACTACAGATTCCCCCTGCCTAGGGTAGGCCGGGGTTTAATGATTGTGGGGATCCGAATCTCCGGCAGCCGCGGACTAAGCTGCCGTTAATTACCCCTCGCCTTTGGGGCGAGGGAACCTCCGATTAACGGGTTAAACTGGTCATGCGAACTCAATGTGCAGTGTACGTGTGTTTTGTCTTGAAAGGGGGTTTTGGATATATCGGGAGCCACACAGAGTTTTTTTGGAGGGGGAGAATGTTGCGGAGTATGTGTATGTGTACATATGTATATATATACATGTATATATAAACAAAAGGGGGGAAAAGACATCCAAAGGATGCGTGGGGCCAGCGCCTTGAGCGCTGTGCGCTTAGGTGCTGTGTGCAAGGCGCTGGAGCGCAAGCGCGCGCCACGTGTCGGCACGTGGGCGCTTTGCGCTCGGGCGCAGTGCGCAGGAGCGCAAGCGCGCGCGCCACGTGTCGGCACGTGGGCGCTTTGCGCTCGGGCGCTTTGCGCTTGAGCGCAAGCGCGCCACGTGTCGGCACGTGGGCGCTTTGCGCTCGGGCGCACTGCGCTGGAGCGCAAGCGCGCGCGCCACGTGTCGGCACGTGGGCGCTTTGCGCTCGCGCACAGTGCGCTGGAGCGCAAACGCGCCACGTGTCGGCACGTGGGTGCTTTGCGCTCGAGCGCTAGCGCGCCGGTGAGGAAAAGAGGGCTTTTGACCCCAGAAACTCCCAGAAGAGAAATTAGAAAGGAGTTGGACTCCTGAGTGTGTTTTGTTTTTTGTTTTTTTTGGGTTAATGGGAGGGGTTCTTCTTCTTCCTCCTCTGTTAGCTGGATCTTGAAGATCAAGAGATATGCGATTTTAAAAATCACTCCTTTTTGAGATCTAATGGAAGATCTGAGTTCCCCTTGATGGATTTTGTGGTGAAAAACTAATTTGTTTTATAAAAAGGAGAGTAGAACTCTTGATTTAATTCAAGAGAAAGAAGAAGGTTTTGGAACCTTGAAGAAGGAGAAAGATCTCAGATCTGAAACCTTTTTTTTTGAGAGAGAAAAAGTTGTTGAGATATTTCATTATCTTTGCCTTTATAGGCTATACACTTTACACATAGCCCCTTGGGCTTCACAAAATGGCATTTTGCCTATCTCATGGCTCATGTGCCATTTTTTTTTGCACATAAGCCATGGGCTTCACAAAAATTTGGCTTTATGCCTATTTTTCTTACATTTATCCATAGAATAAAACAAAAGAAACACAACAAAATTGTTTATTACAAAATTTTTATCTTGGCGTGGGGGAGGCCGGCCGCTTCATGTTCGGGCTCGACCCGGGCATGGGCCCACTGGGTCTGGGCTTGGGCCCACTTGGCTTGAGGTTGACTTGGATTTTGACATTGTCAACCGGGGTGTAAATTTTTACCCCAACAGTTTCATATTGACTATAACCATGTGTCCTTGGCCAAAACAGTTGAGATTTACTGATAAGGGTTATCAGTAGTTTATCGGGTGGATGAGTTAATGATCAGCACGACTTATCGGGCTATTAGAGTCTGACGGATTCCACCTCTGTCGGGGCCTGGTTCTTGCTCATAGAGCAAAGTGCCACACGAAACAAAGTGCTACGCCAATTGTCATGATAAGGCGCGGGGGACACCTCTTGAATCCATGGGGGCCACCTCTAGAGTCCGTAGGACCCACTGTAGAACAATGGTGAATTTTCGAAATACATTCCGAAAGAGGACCGAACTGCATTATAATTGTAATGATATCATCCTCAATTACAGAGACACCTTTTAACTGAACCGGTACTATAGGAGCTTAAGAACTCTGTAGTTAAGCGTGCTCGAGCCAGGGAAGTTCTGGGATTGGTGATCTTCTGGGAAGTGGCCCCTGATCGGGTCCGGTTCACTCTAAAGGACAAAACAGTGCGGTTTCGGCCAGAGCGGACATTACCATCTATACTCGGGTGAGGGGCATTACAACCTCCTAGACTCGGTATACGACACTCTCAGACGAAAAGACCAGACTGTACGGAGATTGTCACTGATAGACTTTACAGTGTTCAGATGAGCTTGCTCGTTGACCTTCTTACGATCAATACCTGGGTAGCCGTTACGTGCAGGTGGTACCGCTGACGCGCTTATGAGTTGTGGATATGATCCTAAATCTACTGCTAGCGTATTGTCGAGTCTTTAGAGTCCCACGCTGAGGCTTCCCAGCTCAGACAAAACGATGTAGAGCACGTATGGTGATACGTGCAAGAGTTCAGTCAAACGAGTGTATTTAATACATATAGTTCGATCGGACGTTTAAATAATACTAGCCGACTCTTGTTGAAACCGGATTATTAAATCAAGTGTTGATTTAATATATATATATATATATATATATATATATATATATATATTCTAGTATTATTCTCACTATTTATTTTCTCGTTTTTGTGTTTGTATCTTATACAAATACTATTTGATGTATTTGATACATTAAAGTGTCATGTGTGATGATACATGAGACTTGTTTGTATAAGACATACATGAAGTGGATATGTTATGCTATATTATTCATTATTTATGAAAAAAAGATTTATGAAAAAGAAAAAGAAAAAAGAAAGTTTGAGAGGTTTCATGACTTGATGACCAGGAAAGAAAAGTCTAACTTTGCTTCTTAACCATTCTTATCCTCTTTTCTTTTTCCCTTGTTTGTTGAATATGGCTAGCATGATTCCCACTACTTCATTCTCTCTCTTGAAATGTTCAAGTGAGAAAAAGTGGAGAAAACCATGAGAGAAAAATGAGTGAGCACTAATTTACATCCTCACTAATTATTCATGGAAGTTTAATTAGTGAGTTGTTTCATAGTGATGAACTAGAGCATGTGTTGTGTTGTTTCATGGTGGATCATCTTTGATAAGGAGATCACCGATCAAACTTGTTTCGGACGGTGTGAAAGCTAGCTTGGGTATGTTCCCCCAATCTGAGCAAGGCTCATTTGAATTTTGAAAATTCAAATTTTCTGAAGAAACGCTTCGAATTCCGTGCATTGCGCAATGCGCAAGCGGTCCACAGTGCGACACATGGCTGCACTGTTGCGCAGGTTCACCGCTGCGCGACACGTGTCTGCGCAGTTGCGCAAGCACTGTTGCGCAGGTGCACCGCTGCGCGACACGTGTCTGTGCAGTTGCGCAAGCACTGTTGCGCAAGCCTTCCACTGCGCGACACGTGTCATTCATTGGGGAGTTGCGCAGAAACAAAATGAAAATTTAATGAAATCTTTTCTGTTCTTTCCAAAACCAGAAGATTTTCTTCCGCCTTTGGATCAAAGATCCAGCGGTGGGAAAATTCCCAAAATCACTCAGAAAAGATCTTGTTAACAAATTCAACAAATTTGTGAGCACTATAAATAAGACCCCAGACCTCATTCGATTGGCATCAACTGGAATAAGCGACTTCTAGCAAAAAAAAAAGAAGAAAAGAGAACTCTTGGAGATTATTCAAGAACAAGAAAAAGAAGAAAGGTAAAAACCTTTTTTAAGAGAAAAATCTCTGAAGAACGAAGGATTTAAAAAAAAGGGAAATAAATGAAAATAAATAAATAGTGCCTTGCACTTGTTATGAACCCTTGGTTCTGTGAAATCAGGGAAAACAGGAAGAAAAACTTGTTTTCCTTTGATCCAAATTTAGATCAAAAGTGCTATGCACTTTTGTTCTGCACAAATGCAACCCATTATTTAAAAGGGCCTGGCCCAAATCAAATTGCAAAATAATAAAGGGGCAGAGCCCTGTTTGGATTGATTTTCTAGTCGGGCAAAGCCCAAAATAAATAAAAAAAATTTGGACTTAACGTGTCTGCGCAGTTGCGCAAGCACTGTTGCGCAAGTGCACAACTGCGCGACACGTGTCTGCGCAGTTGCGCAAGCACTGTTGCGCAAGCCTTCCACTGCGCGACACGTGTCACCTCCACGAGCGCTTGCGCTCTTTCATTGCGCAAAGCACCTGACAAGCCGTGTGGGGCACTGTCAGAGTATTAAATGCCATGCATTATTAAGGGGCAGAGCCCAATCAAAGGTCAAATGGATCAAATAGAAGTACTGCACATTATTTTAAAAAGGCAGAGCTTAATCAAAAAGTCTAAACAGACCAAAAATAATGCTATGCATTGTTTAAAGGGCAGAGCCCAATTGAGAGGTCCAATAGACCAAAAACAATGCTCTGTAAAAGGGCAGAGCCCAGTCAATGGCCTGAAGTAATGCTATGCATTATTCTAAAAAACGGGAAAGCCCAAACAAAGACCTAATAGGCCAAATGCAAACAAAATGTGAACATTTTCAACTGGACTTAGCCCAATTCTGGCCGTAAGTCCTTAAATTAAATTGACTGAGCACAGCTGCTCTCCTAAATCAATTCACGACCGGTTCGAGGGTACATCTCCGAACTCCTTTGACATCCCTCGTTGTAATTCCTCAACGACGTCAAAGAGGTGACGGGTCCCAACGACCATACATCCAAATGGACTGCGGGGTCCTTAAACTCGTGGACCGAAAACGTCCCTAAACTAATATCGGACCGAAACGCCCCTAAACTAATATCGGACCGAAACGTCCCTAAACTAATGATGGACCACTACGTCCTTAAACTGGCGACAGACCGAGATGTCCCTAAACTAATAATGGACCACTAGGTCCCTAAACTAGAACAATAGAGCCAATCGCTCTTTTGCCGGATCTAAACGGTCCCGTTTAAGTTGATCTTAGCCCCAAACACGGCTAACGTATCCTTAAACATTTAAATGGATTATAAAACTCCCAATCAACTCTGGTTTGAGGGTACATCTCCGAACTCCTTTGACATCCGTCATTGTAATTCCTCAACGACGTCAAAGAGGTGACGAGTCCCGATGGCCATACATTAAATTAATCACTACGTTAAGTGGATCTTAGTCTAAAACAGGACTAACGTATCCTTAACGAACGTTTAAGTTGATCTTAGTCGTAACGCGACTAATGCATCCTTAAACTAAAAACACAAAACCCAAATCTTAGTAAATACGGATTTGGACTAATCCATGTCCTACGGGCGACGGCATTACTCAGTCTCCGTATACAATCCACGGGCAACCACAAACAAAACAAACACCCACGACACGAAGTGAAATTCTTGAAATTCTGGAGAAGGAGAAAGTTGTTACCGCGATGCGGTAGCGTAATTAACTGCAGGGGCTTGCGCCTGCAGGGAAGAGCGTCCCCACAATCAAAAACCCCTCATCCTAAGGGGGAATCTGACGAAGTCTGCTACATCGGCCGCATCCGTCTAAACCTCCGATACATGGTGCCATAAATCAACTTGGCATCTTTGGAGAGGTAGACGGATAAAACCATATAGCATCTGCCCCGAACCCCAGGCACGGACGCGAAAGTCCAGGCCGCCGTTCGGAGGGGAACAGATTCTGGCACGCCCGGTGGGACCTTTTCCTCTTTCCACTCCACACTTCGTGTGTCGTCTTCGCGAACCAATCGCGGTTTGTTAAATGGTTGCCTACGGATTTCAAGTTGCTAAGATTTGGTCTTTTGTCTGGCACAGAACTCAAGCATCCATGGATTCTAACTGCACCAACTGCGCGAAGTGCCGCTGCAACGGACGCTCCACCTCACCAGGAGGTGTAGCATATGGACCCCAAGCAGCTTCCTTCCTTACTCTGCCGGTAGATCAGGTGACCCAAGCCACCACCGGCTTGTTCTTCGGGACTATGATCCCACCTGCAAGCTTTTCTGCACCAATACCCGCACCGGAAGCGAACAAGAAGTCGGTGTTCGACCGGCTCAATGCTACCACGACCCCTGTCAACGGGTCGCCCGCTACTAAACCGACAGCCTCCGTTTTCACCAGGCTAGGTCAGAACTATAAAGTGGCCGTCCCAAAGAGGGAAACGGCCGCTCCTTTGGAAGTCGTTAAAGCGGCTTCTCCTATCAGAGAGTCGGTCTTCACAAGATTGACGGTTCCCACTCCTCCCCCAGCTGGTCAAAAGGCATCCGTCTTCGATAGGCTGACATCGGCAGTTACCACACACTCAAACAGGGGGCAACAAGAAACCATCTCGATTTTCGAGCCAGTCCCAACAGCTCGCCGTGCGCGACGTCGCCATTGGCGACGAGTGAGAAAAGCAGGGGGCAACTCTCCCTCAGGGCTAACCCCACCTGCTCCAGTGGTGGAGGTCAACGCTGCTGTTCCAACTGGGAACAGCTTTGAATTGCTGAGGAAGGTGAGAAAGAACTCTCTAATTGCTACGTTGAAAAGATCTCCTCCGCCTATGGAAAAAGCTCCGGAGACAAAGCAGGAACAGGCCCCTCAACGGCTGTCGTCAAAAGTTTATCAAGTATGGCGGAGGGTTCAAGACTCCGTGATCGATCCAGACCACTTGCGTCACCAGAAAAAGGCGAAGGTGGAAAATAACAAAAACTGCCCCATTAAACAGCAGGGGGTGACAGTTGCTAGGATGCCCACTCCAACGGCTCCTTTAACCTCGATGGCCCACAAAAGAAGAAGGCCAGGGAAAGATCCCGCGTCAGCGGCAAAGTTTGAAAGCGGTGAACCTAAACGCCCCAAGTCAGGGGGCATAATTGTTCATACGATTTATATGGCTTCTGGAAAGGAAGAAAGCCGTACTTCTACGGGTCACCGACCGCTCACCCGATCAGTGACCAAGGCTCAGGAGCAGCAACAAAAGCTCCAGGAGATGATGACCACAATGGCTGCACTCACTGGGCCGAAAGAAACCCCGGAAACATCCTCAGAAGAACGTCAAGAACAAGAAACGGACGCCGAATTCCTTCGGCGCGTGCTAGAGAAGAAAGATAAAGAGGCTGCGGAACAGGCAGCCAACATAAAGAAGATGGCCCTCCTGTTCCAGGATATGGTGGGTATGATGATTCAACAAGATCCACCTGCTGGGGATCCCCCGATCATTCTTGAAGATGATAGGGGAGAGACATCGAATCCTCTACCGGCTCTATCCGCAGCTAAAGAGGAAACCATATCAAAAGCTGATTTGGATGAATATATTGCCCAACAAATACGGGTGCATCAGGCGACTGAAGCAGCCGGTCAGATCATAAAAACGGGGCGGCCATATCCGGGCTGGTATGACCAAATCAAGTACCCGCCGGGTTACACGATTCCTAAGTTTCATGTTTATAAAGGGACCGGCAATCCGCATCAACATGTTGCCCAGTTCAGGACGCTTTGCGGTAATACCGGCGGCGACGACAAGTTGTTGCTTCGCCAGTTTGTTGGAAGCTTATCAGACACGGCGTTTGAATGGTATTCTGAGCTTCCCAACGACTCTATTAAAACCTTTGCGGAGATGGAGCTGCTTTTCACCCAACGTTTTGCAAGTGCCAGTGAGCGTACCCCGATGACGGCACTGATCAATGCCAGGGTAAAACCCGGCGAGACATGGGTTCAGTACGCTATACGGTGGCGAAATCTATGGTCGAAGTGCGAACAACGCATAGAAGAAGCTCCAGCGGTGGGAATGTTTGTTGGAACGCTTGATCCACAGGCAACCATCTCGCAGTTCATGATGTTCTTCAAGCCGACTTCCTTCCAGGCTTTGATCGACAAATTAGCGCAGATGGACCAGATGGGCCATAAACCCCCTCTCCCGTAGCCGGACTCCCGAAACGATAAAGGAAAGGGAAAAGCGATCATTGTCGCTAATGCCCAACAACAACCGAGCGACTCGAAGCCGGTTGCTCGTCCAAACAATACGCGCCCATACGTACCCCTTGAGGACAGGATGGGACGTGCTTACTCCTTCCCCCGTGATAAAACGAGGAGGCTATTCGAGCTGGCATTGCGCAACAGACTCATAAATCTGCCAGATCCAAAACGCCCGTCGCAACCAAGTGACGTTAACGAGCCTAATTACTGCCCTTATCATCGAGTGCTAGGACATCCGATCGAAGACTGTTACGTTTTCAAAAATTGGCTTGAGAATCAGTACCGCCAGGGCAAATTTGCGCTGTCCGACAAATGGAAGGTGAATCCCCCGCAGCCCCACACCTCTAAAGGGACGAATACGCCGGGGGAAACATGCTCCGTCATTGAGGAAGCTCCTTGGGAGGTTGTATTATCAGCCAAAACGAGGAGAATGCTAAATGATCTTCAGACCTGTCCAGCAGTCAAGTGGAAGAACCCTTTGGAACCGCAGGTTATTGAGGGGATGCTGAAGCCACGTCCGACTCCGAAGACCAATGATGGTAGTTCAAGCATTCATAGCCAGCCGTCAAAATCTTCGAAAAAGAAGAAGAAGAAATCTAAGAAGCCCGTGAAGCTTGGCGACAAGCGCACGGACCTACAAAAGTAGATCGACGCGCTGGATGAATATAACCAAAAGGCGCGGACTCCCATTACGCTCCAAGATTTCCTTGATCACGTCTTTCAAAAGGAAGATGAGGGAGAGAGTTCATCGGACGAATCCGAGGAGTATGTGGCGAGCTGTCATATGATCTCTCATTCGGTCACGAATGATGAAGAGACCTCTGGCACTGAAACGCTGGGGGCAAATACCGAATCAAGAGCTCCAGGGTTATCAGTTGAGATGATTGGCGGTTTTTAAATGAGGCTCGATTGAAAAGTAAAGCTGATCGAGAACGCGAGACGGCTATATTCGAAAGGGCCAAGCGCAGCGACTTGATGAAAGAGCTGAGATGATCCCGCTGGAACAAGATGCCTCCACCGCTGACAAAAGCCAATTCAAGATAAAAAAGAGGTTTGCTAAGGCCATATCAATGGGCATGAAGCTACCATCCTCTGAAGGAAAAATTACTGGTGTGGTAGAAATGCACCCCTCTTATTGCTTATATCATCAGAAGGTCTCGCATCCTACCCAAGAGTGCAAGGCTTTCAATGGATGGTGGCAAGGATACGTCGCTAATCGACAACGCTTTAAACGGGAAAAACGTAAAATTCGCCGAGAGCAAAGAAATACGACTAAAGAACTTGAAAGAACTGCCGGCAATTGTCACATGGTTAACACTGCCGGGTCACAAGTGCCTACATTTGGGAGCGACTCTGATGAGGAACTAGAACTTGGCCCCCTCTTCAAAGAATCCACTTCGGGAAAAGAAGAAGAACCGAAAGCCTGCGAGAATATACAGCTGCGCAATCGAACATTACCCGAAAAGAACCTCGGACCCTTGAACAGAAAAGACAAAGGGAAAGAGAAGGTCTCTGAAGATATCTCCTTGGATGACCGAGTCGCGGAAGAGTTAACCGCCAAGAATCCCCCGAAGAGGAATAAAGTAGATTACAATGTCTTAGCGCATCTGAGGAAGCTACCCTCACAACTCAGCATTCTCGATGCCCTATTACTATCAAAAGAGGCGAGGGATTCTTTGATTAAGGCCCTACAAGATCCGGACCAGTTCCAAGCCTTCCTAGCCGAACAAAAGATGAAAGACGAATTAGAGGAAGTGCACACAGCCGGCGTTGCTTTTGGTGATGAAGACCTTCTCCTCGGGACGTGTGAACACAATCGTCCCCTTTATGTCTCAGGATACTGCCATGACATAAAGATAGGCAAAATTCTGGTCGATAACGGATCATCTGTCAATCTACTTAATGTGCGGGTGTTAAAAGAAATTTGCATGAGCGTCCAACACCTCACCCGGGACAAGATCACTATCTCCGGTTTCGACTCTCAATCCTCAAAGACCCTTGGATCTGTGATATTGACGCTACGCTTCGGGTTGCTCGTCACAGACATCAAATTCCATGTTATAGACGCCAAGACGTGCTACAATGCTCTGCTCGGCCGACCATAGCTACACGAGTACAATATCATCCCTTCTACACAGCATCAGTGCATAAAGTATTCTAGGAATGGCCTTGAGTACACTGTGGCGGGAGAGTTGAATCCATTTTCCGTGAACGAAGTTCGCAAGTATGAAGATGCCAAATACTTCTTACCGAGTTTCGAAGACACGGAAAGGTGTCACAAACCAGAGAACAAAACTAACGCCACCATCCCGGTCTTCGGCAGTGACACCGAGGAGGAGGAGGATATAATTTATTCAGGTCCATCCCAATCCACCAGGCCAGGACCATCCGTTCCTTCATTGATCTTCGGTAGTGATTCAGAGGATGAAGTTCACGCTGTATTCCCTGCTCGGCTATCAATACATGCTTCTGTTGATGAAGAGCGAAGTCTGCAGATAACCATGGTGCCGCTTGAACATTACAAAGAATTGGATACACTCAACGCCAACAGCGTAGAAGAATTACACACATTCTATATTCCTCCCGGACGAAAAGGCGAGAAGGAAATCCTATTCTACCGTTCTGAAGAAAACAAGGTGGAAAAAGAAATTTGGCATGGCGCGGATCCCACGCTCGACAGGCTTCAGCCCATCCGTCTTCCCAGATATTATACCAAAGGTTTGAAGAAACTGTTGAAGCGCCAGGCAATACCTTTCGAACAAACCGTTAGAAAGGCCAAATTCTATGACAAAGTATGGAACGTTCCCGGGACTCAATGCAAATTGCCTAACGGGAGAATAGAAACAAAAGGGCTCGGGTACATCCGGTCAAAGAAACAGGAACTAGTAAACAACTGTTATGTCATGTATGACTTCGATGAAGAGGCGGACGCTCAATGGGAGGACGCTAATCCTGAGCCAGCAAAAGTTCCTGATGCAAAACCGCCCAGTCCATCATTTGAAGACCAGATGGGAAAACTTATAAGGAATGCGGGTCAAAAAGCCCGAGATGATCACAATCGTGAAATGGCAATCTATGAGAAAGCCAAGACACAGCGCCTCCTTCAACAGGCGGTGAAGGATGAAAATGCCGCTCCTTGTCAACCTGCTACAAAAGAGGTTCGACGCGAAAGCAAAAACAAGTCGAGAGGCAAGAAAGGCGCTCGACAACCACAAAGCAGAGCTAAGAAGCCACGCATCCGAGAGTCGAGCGTTATTGACTTAGCCCTCATGAAGAAAATGGGTCGAGCATACTCGTTTCCTCGGAGCAAATCAAGGAAAATACTTGATCTTGCTCTAAAACATCAAATGCTTACACTGCCAGAGTCTAAACACCCTGAGCAAGCAGACGAAGTCTCCAACCCAAATTATTGCTCTTACCATCGAGTAGTAGGGCATCCGCTTGAAGATTGTTTCACCTTTAAGAATTGGGTTGAGGACCAATATCAGCTTGGCAAATTCGCGTTGTCTGACAACTGGAGGGTAGCACCGCCGCAAAAGCACAAACCCGAAAACACCAGGATAGAACCAACTCCGCATTGGGATTGGCAGAAAATTCGCACTTGCCACGTGATAACAATATTAAAAGAAGAGTCCGAGGACATGAACAGCCTTCCTCGGTGCTTTGAAAACAGCAGCGATGAGGTAATCTCAGAATTTCCCCCAGCTCCAAAAGAACTAGAGGATGGAATACATACTACTGCAGATAACCTCAGGAAAATCGAGTTGGGGATGGTAAATGATCCGCGACCGACATTCGTCAGCGAGCTGTTGTCTGAAGAGAGGGTGGCTGCGTTAAAGGACGTCCTTGTGCAGCATAAAGATTGCTTCGCATGGAACTATTCCGAGATGCCGGGACTAGATCCAGAAGTTGCTGTATATAGACTAGCAATATCCCCGAACATCAAGCCAGTCAAACAGGCGCCGAGAAGAATGCGAC
Organism: Agapanthus africanus; assembly: GCA_030015575.1. NCBI lineage: Eukaryota > Viridiplantae > Streptophyta > Magnoliopsida > Asparagales > Amaryllidaceae > Agapanthus > Agapanthus africanus. Next base: position 73,406,942 of record JASDDO010000026.1, read on the forward strand.
TCGAGCTTGAGATGAGCATAAATACCGAAGTCAAAAAGTTAATCGACTCTGGCTTCATCCAGGAAGTTCAGTACCCTGAATGGATCGCCAACATCGTCCTAGTGATGAAGAAAAATAGAACAGTGCGCATATGCGTAGACTTCCGGGATCTTAATAAAGCTTGCCCGAAGGATGATTTCCCAGTGCCAGTCACTGAACTGATGATAGACAATACATCCACTCATGAAGTTTTCTCCTTCATGGACGGCTCATCGGGGTATAACCAGATAAAAATGCATCCAGAAGACCAGAAGCACACAGCCTTCAGGACTCCTCTTGGTATATTTTGTTATAAAGTGATGCCCTTCGGTTTGAAGAACGCCGGTGCTACTTATCAGAGGGCCATGACGAAGATCTTCGACGACCTTATACACGAAATCGTCGAATGCTATATCGACGATCTCGTGGTTAAAAGCAAATCATACGAAGAACACCTCGAGCATTTGAAGACCGTGTTTCAACGCCTTCGACAATACAACTTGAAGATGAACCCGCTCAAGTGTGCATTCGGAGTTTCCTCGGGCAAATTCCTGGGATTCATCGTCCGACACCGAGGTATTGAGATAGACCCGTCTAAGATTAAAGCGATCATGGAAATGCCTCCGCCAAGGACCCTCAAACAGCTACGATCTCTCCAAGGGAAGCTCGCGTATATACGGCGATTTATAGCCAACCTTTCAGGAAAGTGCCGTCCTTATAGTCACCTGATGAAGAAGGGAACCCCATTCGTTTGGGATCACAAATGCCAAGGCGCATTGGATGAGATCAAGCAGTATCTGCAAAACCCTCCGGTGTTGGCTGCTCCAGTTAAGGGGAAGCCTCTCATTCTTTATACAACCGCCCTCGAAGGTTCCTTAGACGCATTATGGGCACAAGAGAACGACCAAGGGAAAGAAAGAGCACTCTACTACTTAAGTCGAGTTCTGCTGGGGGCAGAAAGCAACTACTCTCCCATTGAAAAACACTGCCAGGCGTTGATCTTCGCAATAACAAAGCTTAGGCACTATGCGTTGGCGCACGAAGTCCGTCTTATTTTAAAAGTAGACCCTTTCAAATATCTAATGTCAAAAGCCATATTGACAGGGCGACTCGCTAAATGGGCCCTGCTCTTGATGGAATTTTCGATAACATATCAACCTCTCAGGGCAGTAAAAGGCCAGGCCATCGCCGACTTCCTTGCTGAGCACCCGATACCAGCCGACTCTCCTTTAAACTGCGATCTTCCGGACGAACATGCGTTTGATGCGATCGATGGTGATAATACCCGATGGGAGCTTTATTTTGACGGAGCATCTTCCATGAAAAAGCACAAACAAAGTACGCCAATGATCAAATCAGGGGTAGGACTCATCTTTGTGACTCCACAAGGAGGAATAATGCGCTTCGCCTTCTCCTTAACAGAGCCGAGGACGAATAATGAAGCTGAATATGAAGCTTTGATAGCAGGCCTCGAGATCGCCATTGATATGGGAATTGAAAGCCTCCTCATATATGGGGACTCCCAACTGGTCGTCAGTCAAGTGAACGGCGATTACCAAACGTGCAAACCGGAATTGGTAAAATACGGTGAAAAAGTGCAGCAACTACTAACCCAAATTCCCTCCTACACGTTGGAAAGTATACCGCGAGCGGAAAACAACAAAGCGGACGCACTGGCCAAACTTGCTAAAGAATTGGCTGACGAGAACCTCGATGACGTTAGAATCGTGGTGCAAAGCCGTCGAGTACTCGCCCCGGCAGGAATACCTCCAGAATCATATAAAGAAAAGGGAGCGACTGAGCAGGCGACCCTACAAATAAAAGACCATGAGAAGACCGAAGACTGGAGAGAAGTCTTCATAGATTACTTCAAGTTCCACCGAATGCCTGAAGATGCGTCCGCAAGACATCAACTCATAAAACGAGCTCTGTCCTTCGCCTTCGTCAATGATACTCTCTACAAGAGGTCATTCGATTCTCTGTGGCTGAGATGCTTAGGACCGGACGAAGCGGAAAGAGTCGTTCAGGAAGTTCATGACGGAATCTGCGGTTCTCATCAAGCGGGCCCAAAGATGAAGTTAAAGATCAAACGGATGGGCTACTACTGGCCCACGATGGTTCAAGATTGTCTCGAATATGCGAGGCAATGTCACTCATGCCAAATTCATGGGGACTTCATCCATCAGCACCCAAATCCATTACATCCAACGGTGGCCAGCTGGCCGTTCGAAATGTGGGGAACTGACATAGTCGGCCCCATCGAACCAGCATCGTCCAAGGGACATCGTTTCATCTTGGCGACGACTGATTACCTCTCCAAATGGGCAGAGGCGGTACCGTTGAGGGAACTGAAGACGGAGAATATTCTCCATTTCTTCAAAACGCATGTCATATACCGGTTTGGAACCCCAAGAAGGATCATCTCTGATAATGGGCCAGCCTACCGAAGTCATAAAATTAGCCGCTTCGCACAGCAGCACAATATAGACTGGAGATATTCCTCAGTTTATAATCCACGAGCTAACGGTTTAGCTGAGGCCTTCAACAAGACCTTGACGAAGATCGTGAAGAAAACAGTGTCACGAAATAAAAGAGATTGGCACGAAAGATTGCAAGAGGCTCTTTGGGCATATCGAACTACATTTAAAACGGCCACAAACACAACGCCATACGCGTTGGTGTTCGGTACGGAAGCAGTACTCCCTCTCGAGATAGAGTTACCTTCTCTACGAGTGGCAGTTCACCACGAGCTAACGGACGAAGAAAATGCTCACCTTCGGCTTGAGGAGCTTGACGCCCTTGATGAAGCCCGGCTCCTAGCGCAACAAAATCTAGAGGCCTATAAAGCAAAGATGACACGCTCATACGAAAGATTGACCCGACCGAGGACATTTCGTCAAGGCGAACTCGTGCTAGTGGTCAAAAGGCCTATGATCCCCAATCGCGCCAAGCGGGGAAAGTTTGAGCGAAACTATGAGGGCCCATACATCATTGATAAGGTCTACCAGGGTGGGGCCTATCTACTCGTGGACATGCACGGTGAAAGGCCTTTTAGGCCAATAAACGGTCGTTTCCTAAAGAAATACTACGCTTAATGAGCTACGGCCTAGGTCAACGGTAGATGACGACAACTATGTCCGCTCGCTATCTTCTTAAGCCCAAACTCTATAAGCAGTAAATGGCCTTCCTTAATGATGGACCGAAATGTCCTTAAACTAATAGCAGACCGAAACGTCTTTAAACTACTACCGCAGCATCCTTAGGCTGACAAAAAAAAAACAAAAAAAACAAAAAAAAACGGTATGTCCATAAGCAAAAAAAGGGCACGGATGAAAACCCGAAAGGGCTCCGTGAGTAAAAACAGCAGGGCTACCGGCGAGTGTTCGTGAAAACTTGGAAGGGCGCGACCTCGTAAAAAAAAAAGAAGAAAGATTTCCATGTATTATCAAACATGATACAATCAAGTGCACAAAAGTATGTGGGGGTATGGGATTCGAACGCTGGCGGCTTGGTTCATCAATGCAAGGTATTACCAATGAGTATGCTGCTAACACCATATGATATATGGAGTGGGATTTGGTAAAACCATATATACTTGTTATAAATATCGTAATTATTATTAATATGGGGAGTTGAAAAGTCAGGATCTCAATAACAAAGGGTGAAAGATCTCAATAACAAAGGGTGTAAAAAAAAAACAAAAAACAAAAACGGTATGTCCATAAGCAAAAAGGGCACGGATGAAAACCTGAAAGGGCTCCGTGAGTAAAAACAGCAGGGCTACCGGCGAGTGTTCGTGAAAACCCGAAAGGGCGCAACCTCGTTAAAAGACACTTATAGGGTCTTCTCGACCTTATAAGGAGAAACCACCTGCGTGAGATCCTTACGACTCACAAAGGAGCAACACACTTAGGGATCCCCACGATTCCTAAGGAGAAAACACACTTGCGAGATCCTCACGACTCGTAAGGAGAACTCTCTTATGGGACCCTCACGGCTCATAGGATTTGAAAGTCTTAAGTCACAGAGACCTAAACCTGTGCTTAAGCAAACCCCCACAAACTTTCAATATTGCCCTACAAGTGGCTCAGTATTGACCCTTGTATACAATCCACGGGCGCGAATAAACATTTCCCTAGCCAAATTTCATCCGTAATTGGGAATACGTTCGCATGGTGAACAACCCTTATAAATCCCCTCGATTTATGAGGAGAAAACCCTCCTGTAGGATCCTTATGACTTACAGAGGAACAAAACACTTAGGAACCCTCACGATTCCTAAGGAGAAAATACACCTACAAGATCCTCACGACTTGTAGGGAGAAATACCTTCACGAGACCCTTACGGCTCATGAAGTCAAAAGTCTTAGCCGACAGGACCCTAACCCTGGTCGCTAAGCCTCCTTTTGTTCGACAACGGCAGAGGCAAATGATGATTCGCTTCTGGTAATATCCCAGTTGTAGCGGTGCTGATGCCGAAATCGGTGTCCAATTTCAGGTTTACAGCGAAAAGCCAGTAGGCCGCACATGCATACGAAATAGCCGAAATGATGGGGCGACTTGCAATAAAAAAAAAGCAGCAAGTAAAAATGTATACATGCAAAATAGCCGAAATGATTGGGCAACTCGTAATAAAGAGCGACGGGTAAAAATGAAACAAATAGCCGAAATGATTGGGCACCGCGAAAAATAGCCGAAATGATTGGGCAATCGCGACCTTCGCGATATAAAGCTGAAATGATAGAGCATCGCGGAAATAAAACAAAAAATAAAAAAAATAAAAAAATAAAAAAATGATGATGAAGCTTTGGCCCTACAGTTAAGATCACATCGATCCCTGTATACAATCCAAGGGCGTAAACAAAAAGGAAACCATACTTTCCCAACAGACTCCGTCAGATGACGAAGCCAGACCTCGACGGTTTATTTCAACCGAAGAAGCCAGTGTCACCAGCAAAATCCTCGACTCACGGATACAAACACTCCTTGACGAGAGCCTCCTGATCCGCGTCGACTCGCAGAGCCACCAGCGCCTCCGTGGGAACCCTCGACTCATTTCAAACCCCAAGGATACAAATAATCCTTGGCGCTCGGGAAACAAATAATCCCTAGCAAAATCCTCGACTCACGGATACAAACACTCCTTGACGAGAGCCTCCTGATCCGCGTCGACTCGCAGAGCCAACAGCGCCTCCGTGGGAACCCTCGACTCGTTTCAAACCCCAGGGACACAAATAATCCTTGGCGCTCGGGAAACAAATAATCCCTAGCAAAATCTTCGACTCACGGATACAAACACTCCTTGACGAGAGCCTCATGATCCGCGTCGACTCGCAGAGCCACCAGCGCCTCCGTGGGAACCCTCGACTCGTTTCAAACCCCAAGGAAACAAATAATCCTTGGCGCTTGGAAAACAAATAATCCCAGCAAATTTCTCGACTCACGGATACAAACACTCCTTGACGAGAGCTTCCTGATCCGCGTCGACCCGCAGAGCCACCAGAGCCCCCGTGGGAACCCTCGACTCGTTTCAAACCCCAAGGACACAAATAATCCTTGGCGTTCGGGAAACAAATAATCCCTAGCAAAATCCTCGACTCACGGATACAAACACTCCTTGACGAGAGCCTCCTGATCCGCATCGACTCGCAGAGCCACCAGCGCCTCCGTGGGAACCATCGACTCGTTTCAAACCCCAAGGACACAAATAATCCTTGGCGCTTGGGAAACAAATAATCCCTCGCAAAACTTCTCAACTCACGGATACAAACACTCCATGACGAGAGCCTCTTTGACTCACATCTCGGGCAGTAAGGATTTAAAAACTTGCTTCCTGAACAATGGGACCCTGCAAGTCAATCCTAAATGGTCTCTTGCATACTATTCACGGGTCTCACTCTCTGAAGTCGATTCTCGGCAAAGAGGGAAACAACCGCTTACGAGCCCTCTCGACTCGTAAGAGGGAGAAATTCTCTTATAGGATCCTTTCGACTTATGAGAGAAAACCACACTTGGGAATCCTCACGATTCCTAAGGAGAACATCCACTTACGAGATCCTCTCGATCCGTAGGGAGAAAAGTCTCTATGAGACCCTCACGGCTCATAGAGTTGAAAAGCCTTAGACGGCAGATCTGAACCTGCGGCCTAAGCCATCGCTATCTCTTGAAAAAAAAAAAACTAAGTTATCTGCCAATTATGTTTATCAAAGACAACATGCTGATAATAAGAGAATGCAGAAAGAAAAAGTGCATACAAGACATTGCAAAAGAAAATGTGTATCTTTATTCATTGACTTCAATCAAATACAAGATGAATCGTACAAAAGAATAAAGAATGGATACATATTATTTTAAAGGAAAATTTTACAAATACATTGATACAAGGGCAGCTACTGGGAAGGAAGCGTCTTAAGTAGCTTTATCAGTTGTTCGCACACTTCCTTCCAGGCCTTTTCCCGATCGGCTACCACCGCCAGCTCTGCCTCCACTTGGGCTCGTTGCTGCAAGACCGACGCAAGCTGCTCCCTCACGACTTGATAGGCAGCTTCCCGACTTGGGATATTGCGCTCAGCTACGTCAAGCTTCCGCTTCAAGTTTAGCCCGTGGGAGATGCGCTCCAAGAGACCCTCAAAGATAGTCTTCACTTGGGCGGCATTTGCCTCAACCTCAGCGCGCAGATGGGCCGTTTCGTTCGAGGTCTTCTGGCATTCCCTTAGTCTTAAAGCTACTTCTTGCTCCAAGTGGCGGGAGTACGAAGTGCTTTGCTCGAGCCAAGCTGTACGTTGGGTGCTCAGGGCTAAAACTTCGGAAGAAGGGCGCGTCGACTCCAGCCGGTATAGACAGGCCTCGATCTCCCTGCAGTGATTAACCCAAGATCCGACGACGCCTTCGTTATGAAAATTTACGAGCGCCGCCAACATTGGATTAACCTCCACAGCGAAATCTACGGCAGAAGGGAGAGTGTCCATGTTGAGCTCTTCGATGTACCCGCTCAGCATGCCCAAACTCATCACAGCGCCCTTTGAAGACGGGCGTTTCAAGAAAGGGCCCGCCGGTGGAAGGACGCGAGACTCAAAAGAGACCGGAGCCGGAACAATAGCTGCAAAACAAAACATGGTTAAACAATGGTTCAAGAGATGTTTAAAGGTTACCAAAAAAGGAATTTGCTATACCAGCAGCAACAGACGGTAAAGCCGGAAGGGCCGGTAGCGCGGCAGGTCTTGCATCCCCTCCTTCGATTTGTGGCACTGCGATAAAGAAAGGGAAAAGTCAGAAATCATTCAATTACTAGAAAAAAGAGGATGAACAAAGATATTGTAGTGAACATACACTCACCAGCGCCACTAGAGGGAGAAGCAAGTTCGAATGGGAAGGAGAAGTGTGGGAGCAACACTTGGTATAGATGATCGAAGAGCACTCCTGAAAAGATGCGGTGGTATGGCGTTAGTCCATGAACTACATGTTTAAAAGATTAACTTGTGAGTCGCAAATCCATACCTTCCAACATCCGCGATGGCACGAGGGAAGACGGGGAAGTGACCACCGCCAAAGCAGTAGTTGACGGTGCTCCTTCAAGCAATGGAGCGTCGGCACTGGCCGCACCTGCAAAGACAAGCTTGTTAGAAGAGATCGCAAGATATATAAAAAGGGGGAGAAACGATAGAAACCCGAAACTTACCCGACGAACTGCCAGCCGAGACTGAGGCAACTCCTTCCTCCATTGACATCAGGCCACCGCCCGTAGCCTCGTCACCCGACTCAATAGGGACCGTTGTTACACTTGCAGGCCCTAGAGAAGGCGGGGGAATATAGGCGGAGAGGGTCATGATTGGAGTATTGCCAGATTCCAGAGGAGGAGCGGCTGGCTCATCCTCAGGAATCGTGGCCACCTCACCCGCTACTCCTTCGAGTCCTGCAGTCACAGTTGTCTCGTCCACCGTCGCCGCGAGGTCTCCAGCCTCAAGCGCCTCGACTTCTACTGCCTTCGGCTCGACAATCATCTCATCTGCCGCCACTTCAGACGCGGCATCAATGACCTTCTCGGCGGCGGATCCTTTAACTTCTGTTTCAGGCACCGTGGCCCCGACGACGGTGCCCACCGTCGGCTCAGGTTCGGCAGGCGCCGCTTCCGCCGTTTCCTGGGGTCCGACGGTCTCCGCCTCCCCCTCAGTCGGACTTGGTCCTGCAAGATGGAATGCATATGAGCCAATGGCTTTATAATAATTCTTACAACGAGGTTCTGAAAGAGATGTTACCTGAAGGGGATTTATTATTTGCGCTTCGGGCCGCGCGCGCCACTTGCCTATAAGCAGTAGACAGGGCGACGGGGGCCTCTCCAGAAGGAGTGTCAGCGCGAGGAATGGTACTGGGACCCGCTCCCGTGGCCAAAGCAGCTCTACGCGCCTTTGCTTCGCGTCTCAACCGCTTCCGCTCCTCCCGAGCCGTTGAGAAGGATGCCACTAGAGCTTCCCTAATTGAGGTGTCCTCGTCCGTGAATAGGGAAGCCTCTAAGGTTTTTAGAGCATCCCTTGTCGTTTTGTCAAGCCGAGGCTCTTGCGGCAACTTTGACGAAGCCGGGACTTCAGTAACAGGCTCGGGAAGGATCCCCACATCAACTGATATAACCTCTGCTAAGAAACGAAAGAAGGTTAGGTTGACCATCATAAAAAGACAACAAACTTTTCTTATAAAAGAGAAAGGGGTGAAACATACCAGCGCCTGCTAAGGCACGCTTCTCCTCTTCCTCCTGGAAGGTTTTCAGGGAAGCAGCAATAGCCTCTTCAGTAGAGACACCTGTTGAAAATGGAGCAAATGTTAGTTAAAAATAATAATACAGGATGCAATAAAATGACAAATGAAGCGTCTGATGATTACCGGACTCAGCAAGTTTGCTTAGCATCGCTTCGAGCCTAGCCGATCGCTCCAAAGTTGCAATAGCGGCAGCCAGATTGGTGTCCGCAGGATCTAACACGAAACCCTCATTACTGCTGTATTCACATATGGCATCGGCGGGAGGAGCCGCAGGATTTAAGCTGAGGATCGCGTCGAGGGATAGGGTGGACTTCTTCTTCTTCTGCCCGCCAGCTTTAGATCCACCCGGAGCAGCTTTGCGCTTGGCAGTCACTTTAGGGCGGCGTGTCCCGATATCCGCTCCTGCGCCAGACTCTGGCGATACCACTTTAACTGTCTTTGTGGGAGCACGGGGCGCCGGTGGTGCATCCACCATAGTAGGCAGTGGCAATCCACGCGGGGGGGCCAACACGCGTGGTCGGTCGGCTCCGGCCTCTTTTAGCGGAGGGACGACCGGGCGCCTTGGCTGCAAGGGAGCCTTACGATCACCACCAGGAGGCGCACCCCTACGGTCAACTAGCAAGCGTTTCTCCATTAAAATGATTGGGCCCATAGCATGCGCATACCAGGCTACATATGGATGGATTATTTTAGGGGCACAGCTAGGCTCACTAATAAAAAAATAAGAGCCTGTATTGAGCCGGGTGAAATGATGCATAGCATTCCTTATTCCCCCTTGGTTGGCCGCGGGTGTTTCCAGAAAGGCTTCCATCGGGATCCCTTGATTGTAACTCGATTGTCGGGCAAATCGATGTAGGTTATACCTCATAAAGAGGGCCGTCTCATTCTGCCTAAATACTAGGTAGCCCGGCCGAATGGAGTAAAGATGAAGGATTTCCCGAGCCTTCAGTACAGAAACCCCGCCCTTAAAGTCATCACGCAGCGACACCACTGACTTAGTGGTCTCGGAGCCTATGGTGATGACCTTATCCACAAAAGAAGTCTTCGCTCCGACTAGATGTGAACGCAGGAGCAGTCCCCTAGACTCCCGCGGAGGTGCAACCACGATTGAAGCCCCGACCAACCGCATAATTCTTGGGAGTTTGAATTTATCAAAGAACGGAGGAGTCTTATGGGCACCAAACACCCCGCGCACATGCAGCTCCATCCAAGAAGTGAAGTAGTGCATCGGGAAGTTAGCAGGCTGTACCCCAGGCTCATTAGCATCCGCCGCTACGCTAAGTCCATTGTAGAGGTAAGCCAGCCCGGCGATCCCTACTGATAACTGTAAACCAGCTGCCATTCGATGCGCCGGATAAAAGACAGAGGACCGCATGAGGCGTGGGTGCATGGGGAGCGCGAAGCTGCATAGCCATAGACCCAAGAACCCTATGAAAAAAGTCTCCTCGTCCATGCCAGGAACGGCGATCTCTGAGAAAGGGATGCTGGCAGTGCCCGGGAAATAAAAATCCCGCTGGTCATTTTCCAATGAAGGTCGGCTGTCCAAGCCAAAACCAAAGGGGTCAACAAGCTGAGAGAACTTCTCGCCCTGCTCTGATAGGAACTCCGGGCGGATAAAACGAGCAATGAAATCTGTGAAACTGACGCCCCGGTCGCCCGATTCCAAATGGAGTTCCTTATAAATCTCCAACACCTTCACCAAGCCCGGGTGCTGATGCTGAATGGCATTTTCCGGAGTTAAGTCAAATACAAGCTGCTTGGTGGCGAAGACATACTCGTCTGGAGGAAGCAGCTCCTCGTAGTGTTCTCCCCTCATTGGCAGACCTGAAATTTCAGCAAACTCCTCCAGAGAGATGGAGACTTCCCTATCCGCTGTCAGGAAGGTATGGGTGGGGATATTCCATTGTTCGATGAAGGCCTTTACCCACCACGTCGGAGGAGAGGGATACTCGAAAAGCGAGACGTAGACAGCTGAGTATAAGCCAATCGTCGTCAGGAGAGCCCTCTTCGTCGCCAAAATGTAACGGGCCCATGGCAGATATCCGGCAAGCGGTCGCGGAGTCAATCCAATATTGTAAGCCTGTCCCCAAGGGCGTGCTTCACCCTGACAGATTCGCCTCCCCAAGATATCTATAGCCGGCGGCGGCTGCACCGGAATGGCACCGATTGCAGGCTGAAGGAGGTCGTCGGCATTCCAATTTTTAACCTCCACGGCATACTCCACCGGGGGCTTGTCCGCATAAGGGATCGTAACTATGGGCTCAGAGGGCGAAGCGGAGCTGAAGCTGCGACGGCCTTGGATGATTTGGCTGTACCACCTTCCCCATAAGTGAATTCTCTTGCATTCAGGATCATGATTTTTGATCAGAGCAAAAACCACCCGGTCCACTGGTGCATGTCGGAACCCTCCTTCTGAGCGAACGAAAGGGAAAGACAAATCTTCAGACATGTTCCCTGTAGAAAAAATATATATATATAACCGTTAGTGTTCCAGTGCTTCACATTTCAAAGTCATATATCACACTACAATGCAGTGGGTAGGGGACCAAAAGGGGACCCACAAAATCAAGATGACGGCGCATCATTTGATAAGACAGTCCCATCATTGGATGAGACTGTCAGTTAATTAAAAAGACCCCCAAAAGAATACCCTTATTGGAGGGATCCCTAGAGACAAGGAGAAAATCTCCTCTTTTTAGAGCAAAGCTCTATCACAGAGTGACATTTGTCAAACTCTGATCTCAAAGGAATAAAGCTTCTTAAAAAGAGCCTAGCTCTGTAGTAGTAATGAAAAATTATAACTCCTAAAAATTAAAATTTTTAGGATCTTAAAGATCCATGAAAACTTTTAGGAGTTCTCTATTTGATCTATGAGCATGGCTCTGTTCATGGGTTAAAACCCAGGAACCAGATCTCTGTAATTTTTTGAGAGCAAGGCTCTGTGGATGAAACCCCAAAGGGGTTTTCTTTAGATCAAAGATCTATGAGAGCAAGGCTCTGTTGAAGAAACCCCAAAGGGGTTTTCTTTAGATCAAAGATCTACAAGAGCAAGGCTCTGTTAATTAAAATTAATTTAAATTAATTTAAATTTTTACCTAGAGTGATTCGAAAGGCTGAACTTTGAAGTTCTTGGGAAAGTACAAGAGCAAGGCTCTGAAAGTTCCTAAGCAAGAGCAAGGCTCTGAAATTCAAATTCTTGAAATTGGTAAAGAATTACCAAGGACCAAGGGTCCTATTTATAGACGCCTGCGTCTCTTCAAATGACCCCCATGATCCAACGGCTAAGATCTCGCCACCGTTGCGCTCACGTCGCGCCACGTAAGCACAACGGTGGGGGGGGCATTTGTTCCCCCAATCTGAGCAAGGCTCATTTGAATTTTGAAAATTCAAATTTTCTGAAGCAACGCTTCGAATTCCGTGCATTGCGCAATGCGCAAGCGGTCCACAGTGCGACACGTGTCTGTGCAGTTGCGCAAGCACACCGCTGCGCGACACGTGTCTGCGCAGTTGCGCAAGCACTGTTGCGCAAGTTCACCGCTGCGCGACACGTGTCTGTGCAGTTGCGCACACACTGTTGCACAGGTGCACCGCTGCGCGACACGTGTCTGCGCAGTTGCGCAAGCACTGTTGCGCAGGTGCACAACTGCGCGACACGTGTCTGCGCAGTTGCGCAAGCACTTTTGCGCAAGCCTTCCACTGCGCGACACGTGTCATTCATTGGGGAGTTGCGCAGAAACAAAATGAAAATTTAATGAAATCTTTTCTGTTCTTTCCAAAACCAGAAGATTTTCTTCCGCCTTTGGATCAAAGATCCAGCGGTGGGAAAATTCCCAAAATCACTCAGAAAAGATCTTGCTAACAAATTCAACAAATTTGTGAGCACTATAAATAAGACCCCAGACCTCATTCTATTGGCATCAACTGGAATAAGCGAATTCTAGCAAAAAAAAAAGAAGAAAAGAGAACTCTTGGAGATTATTCAAGAACAAGAAAAAGAAGAAAGGTAAAAACCTTTTTTAAGAGAAAAATCTCTGAAGAACGAAGGATTTAAAAAAAAGGGAAATATGAAAATAAATAAATAGTGCCTTGCACTTGTTATGAACCCTTGGTTATGTGAAATCAGGGAAAACAGGAAGAAAAACTTGTTTTCCTTTGATCCAAATTTAGATCAAAAGTGCTATGCACTTTTGTTCTGCACAAATGCAACCCATTATTTAAAAGGGCCTGGCCCAAATCAAATTGCAAAATAATAAAGGGGCAGAGCCCTGTTTGGATTGATTTTCTAGTCGGGCAAAGCCCAAAATAAATAAAAAAAATTTGTACTTAACGTGTCACTGTTGCGCAAGCCTTCCACTGCGCAACACGTGTCACCTCCACGAGCGCTTGCGCTCTTTCATTGCGCAAAGCACCTGACAAGCCGTGTGGGGCACTGTCAGAGTATTAAATGCCATCATTATTAAGGGGCAGAGCCCAATCAAAGGTCAAATGGATCAAATAGAAGTACTGCACATTATTTTAAAAAGGCAGAGCTTAATCAAAAAGTCTAAACAGACCAAAAATAATGCTATGCATTGTTTAAAGGGCAGAGCCCAATTGAGAGGTCCAATAGACCAAAAACAATGCTCTGCAAAAGGGTAGAGCCCAGTCAATGGCCTGAAGTAATGCTATGCATTATTCTAAAAAGGGGGAAAGCCCAAACAAAGGCCTAATAGGCCAAATGCAAACAAAATGTGAACATTTTCAACTGGACTTAGCCCAATTCTGGCCGTAAGTCCTTAAATTAAATTGACTGAGCACAGCTGCTCTCCTAAATCAATTCACGACCGGTTCGAGGGTACATCTCCGAACTCCTTTGACATCCCTCGTTGTAATTCCTCAACGACGTCAAAGAGGTGACGGGTCCCAACGACCATACATCCAAATGGACTGCGGGGTCCTTAAACTCGTGGACCGAAAACGTCCCTAAACTAATATCGGACCGAAACGTCCCTAAACTAATATCGGACCGAAACGTCCCTAAACTAATGATGGACCACTACGTCCTTAAACTGGCGACAGACCGAGATGTCCCTAAACTAATAATGGACCACTACGTCCCTAAACTAGAACAATAGAGCCAATCGCTCTTTTGCCGGATCTAAACGGTCCCGTTTAAGTTGATCTTAGCCCCAAACACGGCTAACGTATCCTTAAACATTTAAATGGATTATAAAACTCCCAATCAACTCTGGTTCGAGGGTACATCTCCGAACTCCTTTGACATCCGTCGTTGTAATTCCTCAACGACGTCAAAGAGGTGACGAGTCCCGATGGCCATACATTAAATTAATCACTACGTTAAGTGGATCTTAGTCTAAAACAGGACTAACGTATCCTTAACGAACGTTTAAGTTGATCTTAGTCGCAACGCGACTAATGCATCCTTAAACTAAAAACACCAAACCCAAATCTTAGTAAATACGGATTTGGACTAATCCACGTCCTACGGGCGACGGCATTACTCAGTCTCCGTATACAATCCACGGGCAACCACAAACAAAACAAACACCCACGACACGAAGTGAAATTCTGGAGAAGGAGAAAGTTGTTACCGCGATGCGGTAGCGTAATTAACTGCAGGGGCTTGCGCCTGTAGGGAAGAGCGTCCCCACAATCAAAAAACCCTCATCCTAAGGGGGAATCTGACGAAGTCTGCTACATCGGCCGCATCTGACTAAACCTCCGATACATGGTGCCATAAATCAACTTGGCATCTTTGGAGAGGTAGACGGATAAAACCATATAGCATCTGCCCCGAACCCCAGGCACGGACGCGAAATTCCAGGCCGTCGTTCGGAGGGGAACAGGGTATTTTCCTACAAAGGTTGTAGCCGCCTAAAACCCTTAATTTAGCACACTTTTCTTTTTGCATGTTTGTTCTTTTAGATTGATTCTTTGTATGCATGGTTTAGCTCACTAGAAAATTTTAAAATTACGTTCTCGTTTGCTACAAAACCGTTTATTGAACCTATAGTAAGCTAACAAATTCAAGTAGGTCAAACTCCAAGTGCTGTGAAGGAGAACCATTTGATGATTTCCTCACTAAGCTTGCAAGTTAATTTACTTGTCTGCTCTTCAAATTTGGTTGAAAACCTATCATTTTCTCTAATCATTGGCAAATTTCAAAAAAATTCCCACTCTTTTATAAGATAGGAGCATAGAGAAAGCAAGAGTTTTGAAAGGGGGTCAACTTCGAGAGAAAATTTGGATCTAAGGTTTTACTTTAAAACCCTTTAATTTGCATTTTGTCGACGATGGTGGTGGTAAAAATTTGTAATTCGGAGGTGGAATTTGATACGTGCAGGAACAATTTGCGATCGGGTCAGTGACGTCACTCGGGTGCTCGAGAGAATGTCTGCAAGCGGAAAAGCAGATGATTTTAGTGAAGATATGACCGAAAGCTTTCTTCGTAGAGTTCAATTGGTTCCAGTTCAGGTTTGCGTCCTCTTTTGTCTCTAAGTCTTTTCAGTTGTTAGCTATAGGTTTATGATCGATATCCGTTCCATGTGGAATTTTCGATTACTTGGATAAGCCGGGTGTTTACCGCCGAAAACTGGACTGAGACGTTAAGGCATCTAGCCTGAATTTAAGGGCAGATGCTATTTGGACATATCCATCCATCTCTCTGAAAATACCAAATTGATTTATGGCACCGTATATCAGAGGTTTGGATAGATGCGACCGATGTAGCAAATTTTATTAGATCCCCTCTCATTTGTGAGGGTTTTTTTTTATTGTGGGGATGCTTTTCTTTGCAGGCGCAAGCCTCTGCGGTTAATTACATTATCACGTTACGATAACAACTTTATCCTATTTCAGAAGGTCACTTCGTGCCGTGTTATATTTTATTTATTTTGGGTTGCCCGTGAATTGTATACAGAGACTAGCTTATGTCATCGCCCGTAGGGCGCGGATTAGTCTAAATCCATATGTGTGTGTGTGTGCGTACGCGCGCGTGTTTGGGTCAAGCATTTGCTTCACGGAGTTCACGTTGGTATCTTGGTTTGCCAACGGGAGTGAACTTAAGACGCATTTCTCACATTTGTGAGATCCATCAGTTCATATGAAACTTGGGTTTTATCTAAGGGTCATTAGTCTTATTTGAGACTAAGATCCACGTTGGTAGCTTGGTTTGCCAACAAGAATGAACTTAGGAAGCATTTCTCACATTTGTGAGGTCCATTCGTTCATAGGAAACTTGGATTTGATCTAAGAATCGTTAGTCATATATGAAACTAAGATCGACTTAGGAACAATGAGCATATGGGCTCAACTGATAATTAGATCATATATGAATAGCCTATGGATAGTATACGGTAGTCAGTATGGAGAGAGTCCGCGGGGCAAAACATATTAGTTTAAGGATATTTCGGTCCATCATACTCATATTTGGGACGAATATTAGTTTATGAACATTTCGGTGCATTATCGTCGTGTTTGGGGCGACGCGATAATTTAAGAACATTTTAGTCCATCATTAGTTTAGGGACATTTCGGTCCAATATCGTTGTGTTTGGGGCGACAAAAGAGGAGTTGTTGGTTGTTGGGACCCGCCACCTCTTCGAAGACGTTGAGAAATTACAACGCCGTGTATATGTACTCTTGAACCAAATCCCGTATTTGAGGGAGAAGATCATAGTGAATTTAAGAATCGTTAGTCTTATATGAGACTAAGATCAACTTAGAAGATATGTGATAAAAATCATTAGTCGTATATGGGACTAAGATCAGATTGGATAACATCGATGAAAGATCATTAGTCATATATGGGACTAAGATCAAATTGAACATCATGAGCATTTGGGCTCAGTTGATTTAAAATCAAAGAAGAAGCTTAAGCTTCACAGACTTAGCCAATTTGGGCTAAGATTAGGTTTCTATACCACCTGGCAGTGCTAAGCACTCAGTCACGTAGCGCTAGGCACTGAGTCTCTGGCGTTTTTCAAGCGCTCACGTGTATGGCACGTGAGGCGTTGAGTCCCTACTTATGGGCGCTCACGTGAATATCATGTGAGGCGTTATATTTCTTGGTGCTCACATGCCTACACTAGTGCTAAACACTAATCTGTTTTGTTTTTTGGCGCTCACGTGCTATTACGTGAGGCGCTGCCGTGCCGGGCTTTGGGCGCTCACATGCTTTTCATGTGAGGTGCTTTCTTCATGATTTCTTTTGAATTCTCACATGTTTTTCACGTGAGCTGCTGTTTTGGGTGCTCATGTGCCTTTCACGTGAGGCGTTTTTGTTTGATTTTCCCCTTAGTGCTCATGTGGATATCACGTGTGGCGCTTCTTCCTTAGAAATTTAATCTCTGTTCATCTGTTAATGGTATTTTGATCATTAACGATCGCCAAGATCACTATTTTGAGGATCTGGGATCAGGTTCTTTAAAAACTAAGTTCTTGTTTTATGAGCGAACCAAGTTCCTGGAGTATAAACTCCATCTTCTTCATGTCCTTACTTCCATTGTTCTCTCTTGCATTTTTGATTCTTAAGAACAAGATCTTGTCGATGAGAATTAAATTCTCAACTTGTGGAAGACTTGATTTGTGGATCTCAGATCCAGAGAAAGAATTAAGTTCTTTTCGAAGGGTTAAACCCTTAGATATGATATGATAGGTAAAGAAGATATTTTGATATCTACTTTTTTCTTTACCTAGAATTTAAGAGGAGAAAGATCTTCTTTTTTATTGAGAATTAAATTGTCTGTTGTTTTGTAGGAGATTTTAGAGAACCTTCTGTGTTTTTTTACAGAAACTTATGGGGGTCTACTCTCTCTCAGATTTAATCTCTTTGCTCCTATTTATAGGAGAAAGAAAAGATCAATCTGTTTTGAGAAAATCTCTCATTAAAAGATCATGATTGATTTCATAATCAATTAAATTAATCTGAAAGATCTGTTGGAGATAGTGCCCTCATAGTCAATTATTGGATCGCAGGTACGTGATTGCAATGATTGCGGAGGACCTATACCGGTAGGACAGTCTTACTCGAGATGATAGTATGCTATCTGGTTTGCCTTTATCAGTCGTGTACATGTTCAGGTGACTGATTACATGTTACACTTTGATAGAGCCCTTAGGATCTTGCGTTACTACCAACAGTATGATGGCGATCATATACGTGAGAGTTGGGTGGTTTATATGCATATCCTTAATTGTGGTCCCTAGTCGTGGGAGTTTCGAGACAGGGCATCGATACTCCGGAGTAGACTAGTGTATACAGTCGAGACCCCGACGAGGGGCGGTGGCCGGTCTCACAAGCCACTGGTGTCAGTTCGGTCACCTAAGATGTATACAGGTGCTCATTGGGTTATGAGTACACCGGACAGGACTCACCGGGAATCTGCTAGTTGGTATTATACATATCGTTAGATAGCAGTTCCTTGGTGACATGTGTACAGGTTAGTTCATCGACCTGAGGTCGTCATTTGTCTCGTGTGAGTTCCCACTGTGCTTTGATTTCTACCCTACCACGGCTCAAAGGAGTCGTGCAAACAGGTAGTTTTTGGGTACAGTCCCGAGCCATATGGAGGCACGTGAGTGGATCGGCAGGGGATTCGTCTCTCCCGGTATTGGGGGCGAGATCGTGCTGTGTCTAGGAGAGCCATTACACATAGCCCACGGCCGTGGCAGGAGATTTACTGGTAGGTACTCCAGTAGTATCTCAGGGTGTTATTGGGCTACACTCCGACACGACTTATACTGCTATTGGGGGTCTGACGTTACTAGCCCCCTAGGCAGATATGCGATACTCATTGACGAACGGACCGGACTGTATATACATTGTCACTGTTAGGCTCAGTAGGGTTTCTGGATGAGTTCGCTCATCAGCCTCCCTTGAGGTCAGTCCATGGGCAGCCGTTACGCATAGCTAGTGCCGCTGACGGTTTGTGGTTAAACCTACTGCCAGGGTACTGACGAGTCATTAGAGTCCCCCACAGACAGTTTCCTAAGTTCGGGCGAAATGTTGTAGAGGCCGTATGGTTTTATGGCAGGGTTCGGAAAATGCACGTGCGTTTACGCACGTGTCAGTTTTCGGGCAGATGATACTGGTCGGCTTTGGTTTAAGCCGGATCCGAGTATTATTTTGAGTAGCTATAATATCTTTGTCTCAGTTGCATTTGTATTCGGTCGTAATACAAATGCGGGTATATTTATACAGTTACGGGGTTATCCTGAAAGTCGTTTCAGGATCACTTTTGGAAGTTGCCAGTTTCCAGTTTTCTATCAGCCGTCTTTTAACATTCGGTTAAAGACGGGTTTATCTTTTATTTGGAAGAGTGTGGATGCTTCTAGAAGGTTCTAGAAGCGGTGAGGTGTTATTGTTTCATTGGTTGCTTTCTGTGTGTTCACACTGTGTGTTCACACTAGATATTTATTTGTGTTCACACTAGATATTTATTTGTGTTCACACTCTTGTGGTCACCCCCTTCTCCTACACTCACCCTCCTCCTCCCTATAAATGGTCGGCCCCTTCCCCCTCTCTCACTCACTCTCACTTGATGTTTCATTTGCTAAAAAGATATGATAGATTTTGGGGTGTATGGAATTTCACAGCTCATTTCATTCCATCACCCAATTCAAGTGGCAACTTCATTAACCGTTCGTCTATAGCTTTGGACGGAACGAGACAAAGTCTTCTACTCATTCTCTACATCAATCTTGGTCGTCTCTTTTAGCAAATTGACGACCGAGTTGCCTCAAGTCAGAGGCGGGAGCCCGTTTAAAGAATCGTCGACGTGGTGCCACCTGGACGAGCAGATCGGAGATCGAAGAGATCGGAGCAGCCGCAACGGAGCGTGGGATGATGGTTAAAGAACGAAGGACTCGGATCGTTCGGTATAACCTTTCTACACTCTTTACAGTTTGTTAGTTTAGCAATAATAGCAGATCCGGGTTAAAGTATACGATAGCGCCAGTTAAAAGTTTTTTGTTCCGCATTTGGCGTCTGTAGACGGCCGGGGCGCTACCGTAGACTAACAGTGGTATCAGAGCCTCACCATTTTGCTATACTAACTTGTGCTAACGCGTTTAAAATATCGATCGAACCGGATATCGAAAAACACAATTTTCAAGCTTCACAGTTTCTGTCGATTTTAAATGATGTCCTAAAATTATTCTACATATCACAGAAAGTTGTGCAGGGTTTTAGAAGTACACCGACCAAATTTGAGCACGTGATTCCACCAAACAGCCGCGGAATCGCGGCCAAACTCATAGTTTGGCCGCTCATCCGCGGCCATTCTATGGAATCAGTGCACCAAATTTGCACAGTGTCTTCTCTGTTGGAATTTGGGGTTTTTGGTATAAATCTTTTGGGCCCAGATTTTGTTACTGTTCACCAGATGTTCGTGGGGCCCACTTTGTGATATTTTGTCGATCGAAATTTAAACTTGTTAGTTTACAGTGCTTACATTATATCTCCGACCGGGAATGTCATTTGATCGGTAAACCGCGTCTGATTGCTATAGTTTTTTTAGACGGGTTTGCGAACGTGACATTCGCGTTGATGTTCTGTGTTGCGCTGTGATGTTGCGGATTTGTCGTGGTGGATAGCAATGTGCAATGGTAGTACAGTTTGAGTTTATTTGTACATTTGATATTGCGGGGCGAGCGTCCAACATGTGGACTGCCGTCACTGCCTGTTGTATAATATTCTTTTGGGGCACGACCAGGTTGCGGTCGATGTACCTGTTGTACTATTTTTATTACTGTACTAGGTTTTGCCCCGCGACGGAGTGCACGGATAGCCGGGTTCTGGAGGGCAACGGGTCCGCATCTCATGGTTTTGAGAGGCAGAGGGGCCCCACTCTAAAATTGGCAGACTATTCGCCGCACTCGTAGGGGGTACAGGTTGACCCAAGGAGGGGTGCCTAAGATTACCGGATTCCGTGAAGTGCTGGGTGGTCCATTCACTTTGCTGTAGGGGACTGCCTCGCTTCAGGTTTTGGCGGGTAACTTGCCGCACTCGTAGGGGTCTAGGTTTCATTGCACAGGCTATCCACACGACAGGGGAACGTCGGGTTTCAGCAGCGGCTCTGTGAAACTCGGGGATCCCAGATTATCTGTATTGTTCTGTGATGCTTATTACTTTTCTGTAATGTTGCATATTATCACGCCTGGAGCGATTATTGTATATTGGTTTATATACAATTAGATGTTGTATATGTTTTACACCCACGCTAGTTCAGTCCCCGCTCTGTCGTTAGTTAAGTAACCTAACGGGTGATGACGGGACCCAGTGACGAATGCGGATGGCATATACGTACATTTTATTTTCGTTCTTTTTTGGTGTGATTATTGATGGGACTGCGTTGATTCTGATCAATGCAAAGGAAAGCAAACCTGTTTGCAGTTGTTGGAACAATTTAAAAAGAGTTATTGCAAAGTCGTTTCCTTTTGTTTTGCATAGCGGTATTCAGTGGAATATCCTGCACCTCATTCGACGGGGCAAGGGCCGATATCCCTTCACCGGGACTGACCCCTTGGGCAGAAGTTTGCGTCAGGGTAATAACTTCACTATAGTCGATTACAAGTTGCTTTGCATCGCAGTATTCAGTGGAATATCCTGCACCTCATTCCACGAGGAAAGAGCCGAGATCCCTTCACCGGGAGTGACCTCTTTAGCAAAAGGTTTTCGCCACTATATTTTAAAAAGCTATCAGGTTCCTTCAGCGATATCAAGTTCACTACGTTAAAGGTTTTTCGCCAAAAACCAGTCGTAGCCCTCCGTCATTTCTTTTGGGTATTCAGTAGTATTCAAGCTATGCATTTTAGCCAAAGTTAAGGCATAGTGTTTGGTAGCTGCTGGGTGTTCATTTGTTGCATAGATAGATGAGTTGGTTTGGGACAGTCGTTCTGCCGATTGGCCAAAGTCAGGGGCATGTGCGGGTGGGTTCAAATTGACAAGATAGTGACGGGTAGAACTTGGCATGTGACTTATGATATTTTGACCAAAGCCAAGGTCATAAGAGCATGGGGCAAAAATCATATCGGGAGTTTCTAAAGAAACTGAAACTTGCCAAGTATGCGCATACCTTCTGGAGTATGAGTAACGTGGATGCATTCCATCACGTTATCATGCGATGAGAGTTGGATCCCGATTCCCACTGATGAGTTGGTTTACTCTTCGGGTGATCCCGATTGATTCTTCTTTCAGGTTTGGAGGAGAATTTGACAGGACAGTGGGAGGTTTCCGGATTGGATAAAGTGATAACCATTCTAATCTAGGTTAGAGTGCACGCAGAGTGTTTCTTTTCTCTCTCTCTCTTTGGCAGCAACCTTTGACCGACCCTAGACTATGACTCAGTGACCAAGTTGACCGAACCTTCTTAAAATACTGGCTTTTGGATTGTCTGAGTTGCATAAGTCATTGCCACTCATTCTTTTACCCTTTGAATTTCTCAGAACACCTCGTATTACTACGGACATCCACTTCCATTGGATAGATCCATCGTATGGTTATATACGAACTCGAAGGGACTTCTTCAAGGATGGATCAAGGTTCAGGAGAAATAGAATTGGTTTATTCAGTTGTCTTTTATTATCACCTTCTCTCAGGTTGCGAGGGCTCCTTGGTTTAGGAGAGTACACCTATTACGCTTATTGGATAGTCTTATTCCAAACCATAGGCAGGTGCCGAAAGGTAGGGAATGAAGAAAACCAATTAGCCTAAGTAGGGTGTGCAGAAGGCAATATGTAAAGACAAAATAAAGGGATTAGAAAGAGGGCAAAGTAAATTGCGACTGATATCATTCACGACCAAACCGCGTGCTTCATCGCCACTCCTATTTCACCTTTAATAGAATAAGGTATTATTCAGTTGTCTTTTATCATCACCTTCTCTCAAGATGTGAGTACTCCTTGGTTTAGGAGGGTACACCTATTATACTTACTGGATAGTCTTCTTCTAAACCATAGGCTGGTGCCGAACGGTAGGGAAGGAAGAAAACCATTTAGCCTAACGAAAGTGTGCAGAAGGTAACGACTAAAGACAAATAAAGGAATTTGGAGAGAAGGCAAAGAAATATACGGTTAAAATCATGAATTAGATTATGGAAGAGGCATTACTAGGAATACCAGGATACCCCTACGAAACATTTTCATGTTTCAGTGCATTGTTAAAAGAAAACTGTTTTCCCGATTAGATACTTACTCCAAGGGTATGTATTTACCAGGTTTCATTCTCATATCTGTATGGTTTTACGGATGATGAGTGGGAGTAAGTTATTGGGAATTAGGTAATTATCCTCATTATATCGGAATTCGTTGTAATTGGTGATATTTGAGAAAATCGCCAGGGTACAGTTTTCAACTTACGAAGCACAGGTTTTGAGTTATTCAACTCAGCGGACTTATACAGAGTATTGTATGTTGTCCAGTGTCCATCAGGACAAAGGGGTAGGTCCTCGTACTTTGTTCTATTTACTTATGACTTCTCAAGTTTTTAGACAAGTGTTTCGTAGAAATACAAGGTCTAAGTTTTGAGAAGTTGTGGGTATAAGAATAAAGTAGAGAACCAGGTGTCACAAGTATCGGGATTCTTCAAAAAGATCGAAGATGTAGATTCTTGTGATTGGTATTCAGATGATAGTAATGGCTTTGAGAAACTTGTTTCTCTTTCAGGTTACTCATAATTGGATGGATTCCTAAGTTGAGTAATGCTGATTAGTCTCTTTCCATTAAGTTGATATGCACCGGAGACAGCTGCATAATTGAATCTGGTTCTAATTAAATAAAGTGCCAAAGTTTCTATATTGGATATAGAATAGTTCGTACCTTAAAAGATGTTAAGCTACGGGGAGTTGTCCAGCTTATGCTTAAAACCAGACTCTGGATAACTCAGGGCACGTTTCTGTAATGGCTGTTTGTGGGTTGACCCTGGCTATGACGAGGGTTGATATTCTACCATTTGGAAGATCAATAGTGATATTGTTCTTGACTCGCCACGGTTTTAGTAAAATGGATTTTTCCAGAAAACAGTAGTGGGAGTATGGTAGAACTGGAAGTGATTCCAGAACCGCAAACGATTACGGAAAATTTAATAGGACCTATATATTCATTTAGGTTTGACATTCCATTAGCCACTCCGCAGATATGGTGGGTAACCTCAGACACCCGAGAGGTATTTCGGTAGCCTCAAGGACGGTGACAGGGAGGTTCTTATCTACCCAGACTTGACACTACTGTTGTTCCAGACTATGAGACCGGGCAGGAGGATAAGTATGGTGTCGTTCTAAACTAGCTTTAGAAGTGCACGTGTATATTATTCTGCCAGAGGGTTGTTGTAGTCAGTGGGAGCAGCGGAAGCATAGTGGGCAAGTAGCTTATGTCTATTTATAGACTAGAGCAGTTATAGCGGAGATAGATCATCTAATTTTGATGTGACAGTCATGGGTTTGACTTCATCAGAATAGGGGATGGATCTGTTAAGAAGGTAGTAGGGTGTGATGTCATGGTATCTGGATGACATACACAGAGTAGGAAGTAAAATTCCTATACTACGATCGGTTGTACTGTGGTCGTCACACAGTTGTTTCTCCAGACAGGATATGGATATAATATTTGACATTCTGGTTTCTGGATCTATGGTTTTAGATCTAGATTTGGGTAGTTTCCCAATGTGGGTACTTTGACAGATATTCTAATGGTTTTTAGAATAGTTGACTCCTAGCATGGTGGTGTACCTGCAGGTGATGGAGTCACCCTCTCTAAAGGTGTCGTATAGACTAAAGAGGAGAGGGCTGTACATGATTGGCAGATCACTTGCTTAGGCAATTGAGTCAATCGTGAGGTGTCAAGTACCACACCAGATGTTGTTTTTGCACTAGATGCGCTAAGTTTGTATTAATCCAATCCTGGAGAGACATAAGGAAGCCGTTTTAGAACATAAGTGGATGTTCTACAGATTTGATGACGGCAGCCTTCTTCGGGAGACGATTATCATTCCAGGCTTCAAAGGTGACGTGGATGACAGAGTGATTGTCAGAGTTTTAGTTTTCCCTCTGACGAGGGACAGTATTATGGACAGGTGGTCCAAGAGGATACTGTGGGTGGCATGGTACCGGATACTGATTAGGTTCAATGATCGATACAGTCTAAGAAGTTTGGATTTGGAGTTCATTTATGAACTAGGTCCCATCAGATATCCAGACATATTCTAAGACAGGTATTACTCGATTCGGGAGATGGCTTTCTCCGCGAACTTGAGATTTAGAGAGATATAGAAAGAAACATCTAGGCGGATCCACTCACTGAGGCTATTTCTCGAACACAATAGTTTTACAAACGGGCTTTGTGAAACTGATTAGTAGAGGAGTTGGATGTTCGGTTTCACACGGGCTGTGAGTAGTCGACATCGCAATAATTAGCCTTGAGTGCAAGTGGGAGATTGTTGGAGATAGTGCCCTCATAGTCAATTATTGGATCGCAGGTACGTGATTGCAATGATTGCGGAGGACCTATACCGGTAGGACAGTCTTACTCGAGATGATAGTATGCTATCTGGTTTGCCTTTATCAGTCGTGTACATGTTCAGGTGACTGATTACATGTTACACTTTGATAGAGCCCTTAGGATCTTGCTTTACTACCAACAGTATGATGGCGATCATATACGTGAGAGTTGGGTGGTTTATATGCATATCCTTAATTGTGGTCCCTAGTCGTGGGAGTTTCGAGACAGGGCATCGATACTCCGGAGTAGACTAGTGTATACAGTCGAGACCCCGACGAGGGGCGGTGGCCGGTCTCACAAGCCACTGGTGTCAGTTCGGTCACCTAAGATGTATACAGGTGCTCATTGGGTTATGAGTACACCGGACAGGACTCACCGGGAATCTGCTAGTTGGTATTATACATATCGTTAGATAGCAGTTCCTTGGTGACATGTGTACAGGTTAGTTCATCGACCTGAGGTCGTCATTTGTCTCGTGTGAGTTCCCACTGTGCTTTGATTTCTACCCTACCACGGCTCAAAGGAGTCGTGCAAACAGGTAGTTTTTGGGTACAGTCCCGAGCCATATGGAGGCACGTGAGTGGATCGGCAGGGGATTCGTCTCTCCCGGTATTGGGGGCGAGATCGTGCTGTGTCTAGGAGAGCCATTACACATAGCCCACGGCCGTGGCAGGAGATTTACTGGTAGGTACTCCAGTAGTATCTCAGGGTGTTATTGGGCTACACTCCGACACGACTTATACTGCTATTGGGGGTCTGACGTTACTAGCCCCCTAGGCAGATATGCGATACTCATTGACGAACGGACCGGACTGTATATACATTGTCACTGTTAGGCTCAGTAGGGTTTCTGGATGAGTTCGCTCATCAGCCTCCCTTGAGGTCAGTCCATGGGCAGCCGTTACGCATAGCTAGTGCCGCTGACGGTTTGTGGTTAAACCTACTGCCAGGGTACTGACGAGTCATTAGAGTCCCCCACAGACAGTTTCCTAAGTTCGGGCGAAATGTTGTAGAGGCCGTATGGTTTTATGGCAGGGTTCGGAAAATGCACGTGCGTTTACGCACGTGTCAGTTTTCGGGCAGATGATACTGGTCGGCTTTGGTTTAAGCCGGATCCGAGTATTATTTTGAGTAGCTATAATATCTTTGTCTCAGTTGCATTTGTATTCGGTCGTAATACAAATGCGGGTATATTTATACAGTTACGGGGTTATCCTGAAAGTCGTTTCAGGATCACTTTTGGAAGTTGCCAGTTTCCAGTTTTCTATCAGCCGTCTTTTAACATTCGGTTAAAGACGGGTTTATCTTTTATTTGGAAGAGTGTGGATGCTTCTAGAAGGTTCTAGAAGCGGTGAGGTGTTATTGTTTCATTGGTTGCTTTCTGTGTGTTCACACTAGATATTTATTTGTGTTCACACTAGATATTTATTTGTGTTCACACTCTTGTGGTCACCCCCTTCTCCTACACTCACCCTCCTCCTCCCTATAAATGGTCGGCCCCTTCCCCCTCTCTCACTCACTCTCACTTGATGTTTCATTTGCTAAAAAGATATGATAGATTTTGGGGTGTATGGAATTTCACAGCTCATTTCATTCCATCACCCAATTCAAGTGGCAACTTCATTAACCGTTCGTCTATAGCTTTGGACGGAACGAGACAAAGTCTTCTACTCATTCTCTACATCAATCTTGGTCGTCTCTTTTAGCAAATTGACGACCGAGTTGCCTCAAGTCAGAGGCGGGAGCCCGTTTAAAGAATCGTCGACGTGGTGCCACCTGGACGAGCAGATCGGAGATCGAAGAGATCGGAGCAGCCGCAACGGAGCGTGGGATGATGGTTAAAGAACGAAGGACTCGGATCGTTCGGTATAACCTTTCTACACTCTTTACAGTTTGTTAGTTTAGCAATAATAGCAGATCCGGGTTAAAGTATACGATAGCGCCAGTTAAAAGTTTTTTGTTCCGCATTTGGCGTCTGTAGACGGCCGGGGCGCTACCGTAGACTAACAGTGGTATCAGAGCCTCACCATTTTGCTATACTAACTTGTGCTAACGCGTTTAAAATATCGATCGAACCGGATATCGAAAAACACAATTTTCAAGCTTCACAGTTTCTGTCGATTTTAAATGATGTCCTAAAATTATTCTACATATCACAGAAAGTTGTGCAGGGTTTTAGAAGTACACCGACCAAATTTGAGCACGTGATTCCACCAAACAGCCGCGGAATCGCGGCCAAACTCATAGTTTGGCCGCTCATCCGCGGCCATTCTATGGAATCAGTGCACCAAATTTGCACAGTGTCTTCTCTGTTGGAATTTGGGGTTTTTGGTATAAATCTTTTGGGCCCAGATTTTGTTACTGTTCACCAGATGTTCGTGGGGCCCACTTTGTGATATTTTGTCGATCGAAATTTAAACTTGTTAGTTTACAGTGCTTACATTATATCTCCGACCGGGAATGTCATTTGATCGGTAAACCGCGTCTGATTGCTATAGTTTTTTTAGACGGGTTTGCGAACGTGACATTCGCGTTGATGTTCTGTGTTGCGCTGTGATGTTGCGGATTTGTCGTGGTGGATAGCAATGTGCAATGGTAGTACAGTTTGAGTTTATTTGTACATTTGATATTGCGGGGCGAGCGTCCAACATGTGGACTGCCGTCACTGCCTGTTGTATAATATTCTTTTGGGGCACGACCAGGTTGCGGTCGATGTACCTGTTGTACTATTTTTATTACTGTACTAGGTTTTGCCCCGCGACGGAGTGCACGGATAGCCGGGTTCTGGAGGGCAACGGGTCCGCATCTCATGGTTTTGAGAGGCAGAGGGGCCCCACTCTAAAATTGGCAGACTATTCGCCGCACTCGTAGGGGGTACAGGTTGACCCAAGGAGGGGTGCCTAAGATTACCGGATTCCGTGAAGTGCTGGGTGGTCCATTCACTTTGCTGTAGGGGACTGCCTCGCTTCAGGTTTTGGCGGGTAACTTGCCGCACTCGTAGGGGTCTAGGTTTCATTGCACAGGCTATCCACACGACAGGGGAACGTCGGGTTTCAGCAGCGGCTCTGTGAAACTCGGGGATCCCAGATTATCTGTATTGTTCTGTGATGCTTATTACTTTTCTGTAATGTTGCATATTATCACGCCTGGAGCGATTATTGTATATTGGTTTATATACAATTAGATGTTGTATATGTTTTACACCCACGCTAGTTCAGTCCCCGCTCTGTCGTTAGTTAAGTAACCTAACGGGTGATGACGGGACCCAGTGACGAATGCGGATGGCATATACGTACATTTTATTTTCGTTCTTTTTTGGTGTGATTATTGATGGGACTGCGTTGATTCTGATCAATGCAAAGGAAAGCAAACCTGTTTGCAGTTGTTGGAACAATTTAAAAAGAGTTATTGCAAAGTCGTTTCCTTTTGTTTTGCATAGCGGTATTCAGTGGAATATCCTGCACCTCATTCGACGGGGCAAGGGCCGATATCCCTTCACCGGGACTGACCCCTTGGGCAGAAGTTTGCGTCAGGGTAATAACTTCACTATAGTCGATTACAAGTTGCTTTGCATCGCAGTATTCAGTGGAATATCCTGCACCTCATTCCACGAGGAAAGAGCCGAGATCCCTTCACCGGGAGTGACCTCTTTAGCAAAAGGTTTTCGCCACTATATTTTAAAAAGCTATCAGGTTCCTTCAGCGATATCAAGTTCACTACGTTAAAGGTTTTTCGCCAAAAACCAGTCGTAGCCCTCCGTCATTTCTTTTGGGTATTCAGTAGTATTCAAGCTATGCATTTTAGCCAAAGTTAAGGCATAGTGTTTGGTAGCTGCTGGGTGTTCATTTGTTGCATAGATAGATGAGTTGGTTTGGGACAGTCGTTCTGCCGATTGGCCAAAGTCAGGGGCATGTGCGGGTGGGTTCAAATTGACAAGATAGTGACGGGTAGAACTTGGCATGTGACTTATGATATTTTGACCAAAGCCAAGGTCATAAGAGCATGGGGCAAAAATCATATCGGGAGTTTCTAAAGAAACTGAAACTTGCCAAGTATGCGCATACCTTCTGGAGTATGAGTAACGTGGATGCATTCCATCACGTTATCATGCGATGAGAGTTGGATCCCGATTCCCACTGATGAGTTGGTTTACTCTTCGGGTGATCCCGATTGATTCTTCTTTCAGGTTTGGAGGAGAATTTGACAGGACAGTGGGAGGTTTCCGGATTGGATAAAGTGATAACCATTCTAATCTAGGTTAGAGTGCACGCAGAGTGTTTCTTTTCTCTCTCTCTCTTTGGCAGCAACCTTTGACCGACCCTAGACTATGACTCAGTGACCAAGTTGACCGAACCTTCTTAAAATACTGGCTTTTGGATTGTCTGAGTTGCATAAGTCATTGCCACTCATTCTTTTACCCTTTGAATTTCTCAGAACACCTCGTATTACTACGGACATCCACTTCCATTGGATAGATCCATCGTATGGTTATATACGAACTCGAAGGGACTTCTTCAAGGATGGATCAAGGTTCAGGAGAAATAGAATTGGTTTATTCAGTTGTCTTTTATTATCACCTTCTCTCAGGTTGCGAGGGCTCCTTGGTTTAGGAGAGTACACCTATTACGCTTATTGGATAGTCTTATTCCAAACCATAGGCAGGTGCCGAAAGGTAGGGAATGAAGAAAACCAATTAGCCTAAGTAGGGTGTGCAGAAGGCAATATGTAAAGACAAAATAAAGGGATTAGAAAGAGGGCAAAGTAAATTGCGACTGATATCATTCACGACCAAACCGCGTGCTTCATCGCCACTCCTATTTCACCTTTAATAGAATAAGGTATTATTCAGTTGTCTTTTATCATCACCTTCTCTCAAGATGTGAGTACTCCTTGGTTTAGGAGGGTACACCTATTATACTTACTGGATAGTCTTCTTCTAAACCATAGGCTGGTGCCGAACGGTAGGGAAGGAAGAAAACCATTTAGCCTAACGAAAGTGTGCAGAAGGTAACGACTAAAGACAAATAAAGGAATTTGGAGAGAAGGCAAAGAAATATACGGTTAAAATCATGAATTAGATTATGGAAGAGGCATTACTAGGAATACCAGGATACCCCTACGAAACATTTTCATGTTTCAGTGCATTGTTAAAAGAAAACTGTTTTCCCGATTAGATACTTACTCCAAGGGTATGTATTTACCAGGTTTCATTCTCATATCTGTATGGTTTTACGGATGATGAGTGGGAGTAAGTTATTGGGAATTAGGTAATTATCCTCATTATATCGGAATTCGTTGTAATTGGTGATATTTGAGAAAATCGCCAGGGTACAGTTTTCAACTTACGAAGCACAGGTTTTGAGTTATTCAACTCAGCGGACTTATACAGAGTATTGTATGTTGTCCAGTGTCCATCAGGACAAAGGGGTAGGTCCTCGTACTTTGTTCTATTTACTTATGACTTCTCAAGTTTTTAGACAAGTGTTTCGTAGAAATACAAGGTCTAAGTTTTGAGAAGTTGTGGGTATAAGAATAAAGTAGAGAACCAGGTGTCACAAGTATCGGGATTCTTCAAAAAGATCGAAGATGTAGATTCTTGTGATTGGTATTCAGATGATAGTAATGGCTTTGAGAAACTTGTTTCTCTTTCAGGTTACTCATAATTGGATGGATTCCTAAGTTGAGTAATGCTGATTAGTCTCTTTCCATTAAGTTGATATGCACCGGAGACAGCTGCATAATTGAATCTGGTTCTAATTAAATAAAGTGCCAAAGTTTCTATATTGGATATAGAATAGTTCGTACCTTAAAAGATGTTAAGCTACGGGGAGTTGTCCAGCTTATGCTTAAAACCAGACTCTGGATAACTCAGGGCACGTTTCTGTAATGGCTGTTTGTGGGTTGACCCTGGCTATGACGAGGGTTGATATTCTACCATTTGGAAGATCAATAGTGATATTGTTCTTGACTCGCCACGGTTTTAGTAAAATGGATTTTTCCAGAAAACAGTAGTGGGAGTATGGTAGAACTGGAAGTGATTCCAGAACCGCAAACGATTACGGAAAATTTAATAGGACCTATATATTCATTTAGGTTTGACATTCCATTAGCCACTCCGCAGATATGGTGGGTAACCTCAGACACCCGAGAGGTATTTCGGTAGCCTCAAGGACGGTGACAGGGAGGTTCTTATCTACCCAGACTTGACACTACTGTTGTTCCAGACTATGAGACCGGGCAGGAGGATAAGTATGGTGTCGTTCTAAACTAGCTTTAGAAGTGCACGTGTATATTATTCTGCCAGAGGGTTGTTGTAGTCAGTGGGAGCAGCGGAAGCATAGTGGGCAAGTAGCTTATGTCTATTTATAGACTAGAGCAGTTATAGCGGAGATAGATCATCTAATTTTGATGTGACAGTCATGGGTTTGACTTCATCAGAATAGGGGATGGATCTGTTAAGAAGGTAGTAGGGTGTGATGTCATGGTATCTGGATGACATACACAGAGTAGGAAGTAAAATTCCTATACTACGATCGGTTGTACTGTGGTCGTCACACAGTTGTTTCTCCAGACAGGATATGGATATAATATTTGACATTCTGGTTTCTGGATCTATGGTTTTAGATCTAGATTTGGGTAGTTTCCCAATGTGGGTACTTTGACAGATATTCTAATGGTTTTTAGAATAGTTGACTCCTAGCATGGTGGTGTACCTGCAGGTGATGGAGTCACCCTCTCTAAAGGTGTCGTATAGACTAAAGAGGAGAGGGCTGTACATGATTGGCAGATCACTTGCTTAGGCAATTGAGTCAATCGTGAGGTGTCAAGTACCACACCAGATGTTGTTTTTGCACTAGATGCGCTAAGTTTGTATTAATCCAATCCTGGAGAGACATAAGGAAGCCGTTTTAGAACATAAGTGGATGTTCTACAGATTTGATGACGGCAGCCTTCTTCGGGAGACGATTATCATTCCAGGCTTCAAAGGTGACGTGGATGACAGAGTGATTGTCAGAGTTTTAGTTTTCCCTCTGACGAGGGACAGTATTATGGACAGGTGGTCCAAGAGGATACTGTGGGTGGCATGGTACCGGATACTGATTAGGTTCAATGATCGATACAGTCTAAGAAGTTTGGATTTGGAGTTCATTTATGAACTAGGTCCCATCAGATATCCAGACATATTCTAAGACAGGTATTACTCGATTCGGGAGATGGCTTTCTCCGCGAACTTGAGATTTAGAGAGATATAGAAAGAAACATCTAGGCGGATCCACTCACTGAGGCTATTTCTCGAACACAATAGTTTTACAAACGGGCTTTGTGAAACTGATTAGTAGAGGAGTTGGATGTTCGGTTTCACACGGGCTGTGAGTAGTCGACATCGCAATAATTAGCCTTGAGTGCAAGTGGGAGATTGTTGGAGATAGTGCCCTCATAGTCAATTATTGGATCGCAGGTACGTGATTGCAATGATTGCGGAGGACCTATACCGGTAGGACAGTCTTACTCGAGATGATAGTATGCTATCTGGTTTGCCTTTATCAGTCGTGTACATGTTCAGGTGACTGATTACATGTTACACTTTGATAGAGCCCTTAGGATCTTGCTTTACTACCAACAGTATGATGGCGATCATATACGTGAGAGTTGGGTGGTTTATATGCATATCCTTAATTGTGGTCCCTAGTCGTGGGAGTTTCGAGACAGGGCATCGATACTCCGGAGTAGACTAGTGTATACAGTCGAGACCCCGACGAGGGGCGGTGGCCGGTCTCACAAGCCACTGGTGTCAGTTCGGTCACCTAAGATGTATACAGGTGCTCATTGGGTTATGAGTACACCGGACAGGACTCACCGGGAATCTGCTAGTTGGTATTATACATATCGTTAGATAGCAGTTCCTTGGTGACATGTGTACAGGTTAGTTCATCGACCTGAGGTCGTCATTTGTCTCGTGTGAGTTCCCACTGTGCTTTGATTTCTACCCTACCACGGCTCAAAGGAGTCGTGCAAACAGGTAGTTTTTGGGTACAGTCCCGAGCCATATGGAGGCACGTGAGTGGATCGGCAGGGGATTCGTCTCTCCCGGTATTGGGGGCGAGATCGTGCTGTGTCTAGGAGAGCCATTACACATAGCCCACGGCCGTGGCAGGAGATTTACTGGTAGGTACTCCAGTAGTATCTCAGGGTGTTATTGGGCTACACTCCGACACGACTTATACTGCTATTGGGGGTCTGACGTTACTAGCCCCCTAGGCAGATATGCGATACTCATTGACGAACGGACCGGACTGTATATACATTGTCACTGTTAGGCTCAGTAGGGTTTCTGGATGAGTTCGCTCATCAGCCTCCCTTGAGGTCAGTCCATGGGCAGCCGTTACGCATAGCTAGTGCCGCTGACGGTTTGTGGTTAAACCTACTGACGAGTCATTAGAGTCCCCCACAGACAGTTTCCCAAGTTCGGGCGAAATATTGTAGAGGCCGTATGGTTTTATGGCAGGGTTCGGAAAATGCACGTGCGTTTACGCACGTGTCAGTTTTCGGGCAGATGATACTGGTCGGCTTTGGTTTAAGCCGGATCCGAGTATTATATTGAGTAGATATAATATCTTTGTCTCAGTTGCATTTGTATTCGGTCGTAATACAAATGCGGGTATATTTATACAGTTACGGGGTTATCCTGAAAGTCGTTTCAGGATTACTTTTGGAAGTTGCCAGTTTCCAGTTTTCTATCAGCCGTCTTTTAACATTCGGTTAAAGACGGGTTTATCTTTTCTTTGGAAGAGTGTGGATGCTTCTAGAAGGTTCTAGAAGCGGTGAGGTGTTATTGTTTTATTGGTTGCTTTCTGTGTGTTCACACTAGATATTTATTTGTGTTCACACTAGATATTTATTTGTGTTCACACTCTTGTGGTCACCCCCTTCTCCTACACTCACCCTCCTCCTCCCTATAAATGGCCGGCCCCTTCCCCCTCTCTCACTCACTCTCACTTGATGTTTCATTTGCTAAAAAGATATGATATATTTTGGGTTGTATGGAATTTCACAGCTCATTTCATTCCATCACCCGATTCGAGTGGTAACTTCATTAACCGTTCGTCCATAGCTTTGGACGGAACGAGACAAAGTCTTCTACTCATTCTCTACATCAATCTTGGTCGTCTCTTTTAGCAAACTTGACGACCGAGTTGCCTCAAGTCAGAGGCGGGAGCCCGTTTAAAGAATCGTCGACGTGGTGCCACCTGGACGAGCAGATCGGAGATCGAAGATATCGGAGCAGCCGCAACGGAGCGTGGGATGATGGTTAAAGAACGAAGGACTCGGATCGTTCGGTATAACCTTTCTACACTCTTTACAGTTTGTTAGTTTAGCAATAATGGCAGATCCGGGTTAAAGTATACGATAGCGCCAGTTAAAAGTTTTTTGTTCCGCATTTGGCGTCTGTAGACGGCCGGGGCGCTACCGTAGACTAACAAGATCAACCGGTGAATTTTATTCACCGTTGGATTTTTAATCCAAAGCTTCTCTAATCAACAGAAAAGAATTCTTGTTTGTTGTAATAAAAATAGAAAAATATTTTCATAAAATAGAATTTAATTCTATCTGATGAATATATTTTTAGGAAGATATTTTCCTAACTATAGAATTTTATTTTTGTCATGCTCCGCTTCCCAAAGTATGGTAAGGAGACGTGACGGGTCACGCGACGTATTTACTCAAAAATAAACACGCTAAGCGTAAATAAACAATATAGTAAAGTACACAAGTAAGACATGAGATGTAAATGAATAGCAACTTTTATTTATTAAATATCCTTTACAATACAACTGGAAATGTAAATACAAGACTGAAAGCAATGCCTAAACAATGGCATGAACTGAGAGTAAAGTATATACAAGTGACTAGAGCTCTGGGTCTTCTGAGAACTGCTCCAAGTCGTCTGTGCTGGGCTCGATCTCCAGGGAATCAGATCCCCCTGAAAACATTCCAAACAAAGAAGAAAAAAGAAATGTCGTCAGCGAACAATAGCTCGGTAAGTCCCAAAAAGATGTAGAATGAGAATAGAGAGGTAAGAGATTATAACTGGTATAAAGTTGATAGTTATGTTAACGCAGTTGTTTGTAGCTTGGTACAGAATATGCCGGTGTATACAAGAGGAGTCCAGCTTACCCAGTGGACTATGGTATACGGATCACAAGGCCCCATCAAAACCCACGAGACAACGGCAACGGATGTTCAGGTTAAGTGTATTAAAGTGACCATCTCGTGCCACTTTTAACACATTTCGTACCGGTATACCCCTTTAAAACCCCGTAATGTATTTTGTATTGATGTGTATTGTTTTGTTTAGTAGATGTAAGACTTGCCGAAACCATGATATCAGTAGTTCATGTAAACGGAAAGGATATAAACGGATAGTCATGTAAACAATGTCAAATGTATATCCATGGTTCGGTCAAATCAATTCATGTTGATATAGATTGTATTCTGGTATAAATGGATTCATATTGAATTGGAGTTATACCTGAATTGTATTCAAGAATGGATTGATTTCAGATTAGACTGAGACTCTGACTGATTCAGATACTTTGAAACGAATTGAAGTCCTGAATTAGCTTTGGAGTTATCGGTAACTGCTGCACATGGACGGCAGGATTTGTGACTTTTTCCAAGCCAATTACCATATTGATAACCCCGTTTTAGTTGTCTATCTTAATTAGGCAAGCACCCAAATTCTCCGGCTTCCTGAGGCTCAAGAGAACTGGTTGCGCTTAAACCAATATTTACTAGGGTCCTTATTGTAATTTAATATAACTTGAGAGGGTTTTATGAAAAATGGTGTTGATATATTTTCAAAATACACCTCAAGTATTTAATTATCGTATTTAGGATTTTCATGGATGTAAATTTAAAAGATGAAATATTCTAGTGGATATAAACCAAAATTGAATAGTATATGGTATTTTCATGTAAATTGACTTGTATTGATTTGTTCATATCATAATATTGTATTATTATATTCCCCATTCTTATGCATTTTACAAATAAATAGGTGTTTTTGACCCATGTCTGCTACATAAGTACAGGTTACAGGTTCTTGGATAAAAAAACAGTGAAAAAGATAAAAGACGATGCAAAAGTGAGATTACAACCAACAAACAGAAGGATCTTGATAATGCCTACACAAAGATCAGTTTACAAAGTATAAAGGCAGCGCAAGATCCAAGATTACACAGCGAACGGTTAAAAGTCCACTGCAATTGTTCACTGGGAGATCTGGAAGAAACAGAGAAGCTAAATTCAGTAAAGAACCAAAGAAGTAGAAAGCCCAGAAAGCCCAAAAGCAGCACACAAAACTTCAGAACATGATCTCTTCATTGGGGCGCGGAACCGCGGCCCAACCCATGCTGAGGCCGCGGATCCGCGACCATCTAGAGCCCAAAGATAAATAATTTTTTACCTAAATGCAGAGCGGCGCTGACTAGTCAACCTAGGGGTATTTTGGTAAATGCAGACATGCGGCAATTATAAACCTAGGGTTTTCTATGTCATATAAATAGATACCCAAACTCTTGTATTAGGTTATGCCTCCTTTTATTAATAAAATTCAGAATTCTTTTGAAGAGCATCAATTTGTAAGTTCTTAATTTATTTTTCTACCCTAGGTTAAATTTCTTATCTGCCCTAAGTAATTTCTATTCCTTGCCCTAATTAGATCTTTAATTCCTTGCCCTAGATAAATAGTTAGATCTGTTCTTAAATTCCCTAATGAGCGAGTAGTCTCCTCGCTTGTTAGGGTTAGCTTTGGGGAAGGTTTGAGAGATGAAGATCTCTCACCCCTTTCTTGCCCATTACATATAATTAATAGGACTCCATGCATACATGCACATACCGCTCCCTACGGCACCCTATCCCACGAGGTAGCGGTGATATCGTAGTATAAAGGCCCGGTTGCGCGTGTTTTCCATGGAGGTTAGGGTAAGGATTGATAAAGGAAGGATAAGAAGCTAGAGGAAGAAACATCTTCCCAATGGTTCTAATTCCCATTATTAGTAATTACCATAACTCCTAATAAGATCTTAATATGGGTATAGAAAGCGGTGAGATTTATAGACTTTCCAAACTTAACCTAGACCTAACCCTAGCAAGATTTAGATCTAGATTAATTCAGTTTTTAGATTAAATCAATCCGATGCCCATCGAAATTAACTCGTTAGAGCGATTAGGAAATTCACAACATCCCTGTGGACCGATCCGTACTCACCGGCTAGCTACCAAGCGACGCCATTCTTGATTGCGGTTACTAATTATTTTTGAGATAAATCATGATTCTTGATGGTACTTTCATGAACTTTTGTGATTCTTTTTTTTATTAGAAAACATGGAATATATTATATATTTAAAATAGATATTTTGATAATATATATATAATTATTAAAAATAGAATTTATTTATTAACAGAAATCACGTTTTCTTAGAAATTGTAATAAAAATTCCATCGAGATCGTATGCTCCGTGAGGAGGTCTGCATCTCGCCCTACTAGTCCGATAGATGTGCGATAACCCGCACCAACCAAATCAGATTCCCCAAAATAGGTTGTAAGGACATAATCGCATGGAATTTAATTAAAAAAATTTGAAGAATACGGTTTTGATAGTTTATGGTATTTAAATGTAAAATTCGTCTTAGCCACAAAAATATCGTTCTCAAGCAATTGTGCTATGTCAAGATGAGTGTTGTGATGAGATAGGTCATTACCTCGTGCAATCTTCTAAAGGTAATATGAGCAAAATGAAGAAATAATGTCGTAGGTAAACTTGATGGGATTTAACCGTAAAAGTGAACTAAAAGTTGTATAACATTATAATTTTGAATTGAAACTTGTTCTACATATTGTCTTATAGTTTCTAAACAAGATATAAAGAGATGGTTAATTTGTGGTTAAGAAAAATTGAGTTTTTAAAGAAATTAGAATCGAAAGTCGGATTAACTTCGCTTCCGACGAGTTTTGAAAAGAGAAGTCTTTTTAATAGAAAGAGAGGAGGGGAGAGGGGACTTACATATTGAGAAGAGAGAGGGGAGGTAGAGGATGGGTTTGTAAGCGCCGTGGATTCGCGGGGTCGCCGGATTTGTCCCGAGTCGTCGCCGAAACTTGACCTTGAGCTAACTCCACTTGTACAACTTCTTGGACTTGGAAAATTTAGAGAGTTTTGGCAAAGGATTTCAAGATGATGAGGCTATGGTGTATGGTGGTATTTATAGGAGAAATTAGGATTTAGGGTATTGAAGAATGAAATTAAAATGCATTAACATTTTGGATTAATGCCTCATTTTAATTCTTTGGAAATCTGCAGGGAAAACTAACAGACTAGGGTTAGTGGGGGAGTCCAAGAGGTGCTAGAGAGATTTTTTGGAGCATTAGTTACCGGGGGGACCAGCGGCACCAGTCCCAAGCCCAATATCGCCGGCCAAGTTGTGGGGTTTGGGCTCTTGATTCATGCCACGTGTCCTAGTCGTAGTTAATATTATTTTGCATATGTTTGATTTCAGTGACTTTTCATTTTACGTGTATTGCACGTATAACTTTTGGGCTTCCAAAAAGTTTATAAGAAAAATCAGCAAAAATAATATATGGCAGGGAGGATTCGAACACAGGGGCTACGTCACAGCAGTGCAAGGCTTTACCAATGAGCTACAAGTGCTTTCTTGCTGTTTAAAAACAAATCAAATTTATAACTTGTGCTCAGGATTTAAAAATGCTCCATTGAATCCTCTGCTTATGTAAAGTCAGCCTTTGACTATCTTCCACCCGGTCAAGCCAACTTTCTGTACATTAACTTTAAAAATTTTCTGTATATTAAAACAGAGTCGCTACATTCTACCCTTCTTACAAAAATTTCGTCCTCGAAATTTATAATTATTTATGGACTAATTTACAAACAAGTGAGGGTATCTTGAACGCACGTCGTCCTCTCTTTCCCACGTTGATTCTCCTGGTGAGTCTTTTCTCCACATCACTCGAACCAAGTTTACTTTCTTGTTCCGAGGTGACTTTACCTTTCTGTCTAGGATTTCAACGGGTTGTTGTTCACAAGATAGGTTCGTCTGTCCAGTGAGCTCGGAGTGATCAAGAATGTGACTGGGGCCACTCACATATCTTCTGAGTTGGGATATGTGGAACACATTGTGCACTCTTTCCAATGAGGGTGGAAGTGCCAAGCGATAAGACACTTCTCCGACTCGTTCTAGTATGTCGAACGGTCCAATGAATCTCGGACTTAGCTTACCCCTTCTTCCAAAGCGAATCACTCCACGGTTTGGAGAAATCTTTATAAAGACATGATCTCCCGGTTAGAACTCCAAATGACGGCGCTTTGCATCAGCCCAGTGCTTCTGTCGGTCTTGGGCTATGCGCATTCTTTCCCTAATAGTGCAAACTACATTCACTGTTGCTACTATCATCTCAGCTCCAAGGAGTTCTCTATCTCCGATGTCGTCCCAACTTAATGGTGAACGGCACTTCCTTCCATATAGAGTTGCAAATGGTGTCATTCCAATACTTGCTTCGTAGCTGTTGTTGTATGAAAACTCCTGTTCCCCCAATCAGAGCAAAGCTCTGTTTAAATTTTAAAATTTGAAATGAAGCAGCGCTTCATAGCAACGCCAGCGCTGAGAGTCAAAGACTCTGAGGCAGCGCTCACGTGCAAAGCACATGAGCGCTAGCGCTAAGAGTGCTGCATTCAGAGCAGCGCACCACGTGCAAAGCATGTGAGCGCTAACAACGCTACACTTTAAGCAGCGCACCACGTGCAAAGCACGTGTGCACTAGCGCTAAGAGCGCCACACTCTAAGCAGCGCACCACGTGCAAAGCACGTAAGCGCTAGCGCTAAGTGCGCTGCACTCTAAGCAGCGCACCACGTGCAAAGCACGAGTGCGCTAGCGCTAGAACTAAATGTTCTCCACCGTTGGATCAAAAATCCAACGAACATGATTAAAAATCATCAATTGACCATAACAAAATTCTGTTGAGGAAACATTCCTCAGAATCTTTCCAAACAGGAAAGATTGTGCTCTGAAAATCAGAGCACCGTTGGAACAATGATCCAACGGTGATTAAAAATCACCAAAATACAGAATAAATTCTGTATGGGAAAAGATTTCCCAATCTTATTAAAAACAAGAAGATTGCCTTCTGTAAATCAGAAGCCCTTGGATCAAAAATCCAACGGGAAAATATCCCCAAATCAATTAGAGAAAAGATCTCTTCAACTGATTCAACAAATCAGCTTGCCCTATATAAAGGCCCCAAGACTTCATGTCTCATATAGAGGAAACCCCTCATAAACTTTGAGAAATTCAAAGACAAAGAGCAAGCTCTCAGAAAAAGAAAACTTTCTTCATGGTAAAAAAAGAACAGAGAGATGAAATCATCTCATATAAAAAGAAGAATTTACTTTTTTTCTAAGATCATATATCTATAAGACCAAGGTCTTTCACAACAGAGATTAAAGTATCTCATCATAAAAATAAGGGGAATAACTTAATATTCTTCAGATCATAGATCTATAAGACAAATTGTCTTTCAGAGATCATAATATCTCATCATAAAAGAGGGAAGAATAATTCAATTCTCTTAGGATCATAGATCCATAAAGGCAGAGCTTTTCACCAAAAACATAAGAGATTGAAACATCTCCTATAAAAAATAAGAACTTTATTCTTAAGTCCGTGAGACAAAGTCTCTTATAGAGAGAATTTAATTCTCAGGACGCAAAACTGTCTAAAAAGAGCCTTAGCGCTCCAATTAAAGAAGAGCGCCTCAGCGCTCCAAATCTAGCGCATAGCGCCGCAGAGCCTTAGCGCTCCAAGCTTAAACAGAAGCGCATTGCGCTCATTGACCAGCGCTCAACGCCAAGCGTGCCACGTGCTTCTCACGTGTGCGCTATTGCGCTCTTTGAACTGGCGCTCAACGCCAAACACGCCACGTGCTCCTCACGTG
The DNA here is from genome assembly GCA_030015575.1 of Agapanthus africanus. Taxonomy (NCBI): domain Eukaryota; kingdom Viridiplantae; phylum Streptophyta; class Magnoliopsida; order Asparagales; family Amaryllidaceae; genus Agapanthus; species Agapanthus africanus. The sequence continues at coordinate 73,448,213 of JASDDO010000026.1, forward strand.
TGCGCTACTGCGCTCTTTGAACTGGCGCTCACCACCAAGCGCGCCACGTGCTCCCCACGTGTGTGCTACTTAAACAGAAGCGCTTTGCGCTCTTTGGACTGGCACTCAGCACCAAGCGCGCCACGTGCTCCTCACGTGTGCGCTACATCACAAGAAGCGCTCTGTGCTCATTGACTGGCGCTCAGCGCCAAGCGCGCCACGTGCTCCTCATGTGTGCGCTAAAAGAACACAAGTTGTTCTGTAAATAAAGCCCAGAGCTATGATGAGTGCTCTGCATTTAATAAAAGACAAAAAGATTGTTAGAGCACATACCAATGTTGAGCATTGTTAAATGTTTAACATTTTAACTAAATGGACCGAGCCCAAAGTGGCCACAGAACCCTATCTCAGATTAATTGAGCCCATATGCTCATAAATATTTGATCTTAGTCCCAAATTGGACTACAGATCCAACCAATATTGGTTCGAGGGTACATCTCTTCACTCCTCTGATATTTGTCGTTGTAATCCTTCAACGTCTTTAGAGAGGTGACGAGTCCCGACAACCAAACATTCCACAGACCGTGGGGTCCTTAAACTCATGGACTATGATGTCCTTAAACTTTACATACTATGACGTCTTTAAACTACGGACTGTGGGGTCCTTAAACTCATGGACTATGATGTCCTTAAACTTCTGGACCGCAAAGTTCTTAAACTAAAACAATAGAGCCCAAATGCTCTTTTGTGGGATCTGAAATAATCCTGTTGAGTAGATCTTAGTCTAAAACTTAGATTAACGTATCCTCAACAAACGTTTAAATTGATCTTAGTCTCAAATGAGATTAACGTTCCTTAAACCTAACCCAAACCCAAATCTAAGAAAATACGGATTTGGACTATTCCACGCCTTACGGACGACAACATAAATTAGTCTCCGTATACAATCCACGGGTAACCAAAAACAAAACAAACACACACGACACGAAGTGACTGTTCCTTGATAAAATATCAGGAAATTCCCCAATGGGGTATCACGTGCTCACGCGTGATGGTTTCCTGGAACTCTGTTGTAATAGAATTAAATTATAACCAAACAGGCAATTAGTTGAGTCACGTTCCACCACGTGATGGGCCTTTAAAACCCAGCCAAAGGGATTAAAAGATGTAATAAGACACTAAGGAAAAACCCCAATGGGGCATCACGTGCTCACATGTGACCAAGGGTCACGTGCTGACACGTGATGATTTCTTAGCTCTGTTAAAAGGCAGAATTAAATTCTGAATAAAATATTCAATCAAGAGGTCACGTGCCAACACGTGACAGGTACCATAACTCTTTAATTGATAGAATTAAATTCTATTTCAATGATCAAATATTGGGATCACGTGCCAAGACGTGATGGGCTTTAAAAGCCTTCTGAGCCAATAGAATTAAATTCTAATTAAGGAAAATCAAAGACCCTAACTGGGAAAATATTTCTTTAAATCTTTCCAAACAAAAAAGATGATGCTCTGTAAAATAGAGCACCGTTGGACTAAAAATCCAATGGTGATTAAAAATCACCAATTTATGAAAAGATTTTATACAACGAAAGATTTCCCTGAATTTCACCAAGAATAACAAACAGAATATCTTCTGGATTAAAAATCCAATGGTGAATAAAATTCACTGAGTGATCTAAAAGATCATATTAGTTACAAAAACAACCAAAATCTTAAATTGAAAGATTCACTAAACAAATTGATTATTTTCTTTCTCCTATAAATAGGAGCCAAGAAGAGAAGAGAATGGATCTTTGGAATTTTGATTTTCTGAAGAAAAACAACAACAGAGAGAAAAGAGAGGAGAATTTAATTCTCAAGAGAGAAAATAAGTTCCTTTCAGAGAAAAGAAACCCTAGGTGAGAAAGAGGAAATAGATCTAAGCTCCATAAAATAAAAGAGAATTTAATTCTCAAGTTTAAGAGTTTAACTTTTCTAAATAAGAACTTAGTTCTTCCTTTGGTTGAAGATATGCAGAAGCAGATCTCCCCACAAGTTGAGAATTTAATCCTCATCGAGGAGATTCTGCCATGCAGATCCAAGACCTAGAGGGAGAATTTGAGTTTAAGAAATTTAGTTCCTCCAAATAAAACTAGAGTTTAACCCTATATGAGAATTTAATTCTCTCAATTTCATAGGAATTTAATTCCTCCAAATAAAACTAGATTTCAACCCTGCATGAGAATTTAATTCTCCCCAAATTCATAAGAATTTAATTCCTCTAAATGAAATTAGGGTTTAACCCTACATAAGAATTTAATTCTTCCACATGCATAGGAATTTAATTCCTCAAAACAAAATCAGGGTTTAACCCTACCAAAGAATTTAATTCTCAAATAAGGGATTTAACTCTCTATGCACGTAAAGAACTTGATCACGTGGTGACACGTGACCCCCATCCTCAATAATCAAAAAATAAAGAACAAAACTAGGTCACGTGTTCTCACGTGACCCTTAAACTGACTCCCCAAAATTAGAAGGAATTAGCCCAGAGGCAATGCCTCACGTGCTCCTACGTGACCTTCAAAACAAAGAAAACAAAGACGAAGGCAGTATAGATTTGGACGCTCTCATGTGTCCTCATGTGACCCCTAATAAACACTTTAATAATCAATATATGGATACCCATCACATGCCAACACGTAATGGCCAGAAGATCAAAAGTGTTTTAACACTTATTTGCAGATTTGAGAATAAAATAAAGGAGGTCTGGCCCCATCTTCAGGCGCCTCACGTGACCCCTTCATTTCTAGTGTTTAACACTATTTTGAGCATTTTATCTCTAGTGTTTAACACTGTTCTAAATACATCACGTGAGGACACGTGAACACCAGATGTCGTCTTGTGTTTTACACTATTTTTAAAACCAGCCTAGTCTAAATTGGCTAAGTTTTCCAGAGGCAAATCTCCTCTTCAAATGAGCCTTAAAATCCAGAGCTATAATGTTTAATGCTCAGCCAAAGACAAAGTGTTATCAGAGCCCTCAAACTCTTGTTTAGCATTGCTAAATAGTGAGGGGTTGAACCCAAACAAATGTTCAATAGCCCAACAAAGCGTCAACATTTCAAACTTAATTGGACTTAGCCCAAATTGGCCATAAGTCCTCAATTCAGATTAAACTGAGCCAATGTGCTCATAATCTAATTAATTGATCTTAGTTCCAAATTGGACTACAGATCTCCCAATCAACTTTGGTTCAAGGGTACATCTCTGAACTCCTCTGATATTTGTCGTTGTAATCCTTCAACGTCTTCAGAGAGGTGACGGGTCCCGACAACTATACATTTCATAGAGGAAACGGCCTGTTATCGGAGATGATCCGTCCCGACAACCATACATTTCATAGATGATCCGTCCCGACAACCATACATTTCATATGATTTGTTCAGAGAGGTGACAGCCCGTTATTGGAGATGATCCATCCCGACAACCATACATTTCATAGAGGTGCGGTCGCGTTTCTGTGTAGTATGTGATATTAGATAATCGAATATTAAGACATATCTTACCTGCTCAACATGGTGAACTCTGCATCATACTCATCCACTGATTTGCTCCACATAGAGACTTGTTGTAAGTGGATGAATTGCTGCTCCATATCGAATCGGGCAGTCTCTGGAAAATAATTCGCGTCGAAAATGTCGCGAAAAGTCTTCCATTCGATCGGCTGGGAAAGACGACTTTCTTCTGCCTTCCACCATACTCGGGCGTTATCCGTGAGTTGTAGCTTCGCAACCCTTACCCAAGAAATGTCTGGCACTTGTGCTGCTTCCAGATCGTCTTCGATCGACTGAGCGCATTCTTCAGCTTCCAAGGGGCTCTTTTTCCCAGAAAATTGCTTCGGATGAATTGCCCGGAATTGCTTCACTCTATGTTCTTCTGCTTCTGGATGGTTCATTAGTTTGGTAGTCTACTGCTGCTGTCCTTCCAGAAGGCTCTTAATTGTCTCGAGCAGTACCGTCTGCTCGTTGATCGGAGCTACAACGGTAGGCGTAAGTGGAAGAGGTGGTGGTGTGTTGTTGATGTTTGACTTGTGTTGTTGGGAGAATTCATAACCTTGAAAGAAAAATAAGGTTAAGATAGATTCAAAAATTATGAAATACAAAGAATGTTTAGTTGCCGAATCTTGTAATTCTTGTGTTATATTGCTTACGTTTCCATGCAGAACTGACTTGCAAAAACCTGTCACGCCCCGCTTCCCAGAGTACGGTAAGGAGACGTGACGGGTCACACGACGTATTTACTCCGAAGTAAACACACTAAGCGTAAATAAGCAATATAGTAAAGTACACAAGTAAGACATGAGATGTAAATGAACATCAACTTTTATTTATTAAACATCCTTTATAATACAACTGGAAATGTAAATACAAGACTGAAAGCAATGCCTAAACAATGGCATGAACTGAAAGTAAAGTATATTCAAGTGATTAGAGCTCTGGGTTTTCTGAGAACTGCTCCAAGTCGTCTGTGCTGGGCTCGATCTCCAGAGAATTGGATCCCCTTGACAACATTCCAAAGAAAGAAGAGAAAAGGAATATCGACAGCGAACAATCGCTCGGTAAGTCCCAAAGAGATGTAGAATGAGAATAGACAGGTAATAGATTATAACTGGTATAAAATTGATAGATATGTTAACGCAGTTGTTTGTACCTTGGTACAGAATATGCCTGTGTATACGAGAGGAGTCCAGCTTACCCTGTGGACTATGGTATATGAATCACAAGGCCCCGTCAAAACCCACGGGATAACGGCAACGGATGTTCAGGTTTGGTTTATTAAAGTGACCGTCTCGTACCACTTTTAACACATTCCGTACCAGTCTACCCCTTTAAAACCCCGTAATGTATTTTGTATTGATGTGTATTGTTTTGTTTAATAGATGTAAGATTTGCCGAAACCATGATATCAGTGGTTCGTGTAAACGGAAAGGATATAAATGGATAGTCATGTAAACAATGTCAAATGTATATCCATGGTTCGATCAAATCAATTCATGTTGATATAAATTGTATTCTGGTATAAATGGATTCATGTTGAATTAGAGTTATACCTGAATTGTATTCAAGGATGGATTGATTTCAGATTAGACCGAGACTCTGACTGAGTTAGATACTTTAAAACGAATTGAAGTCCTGAATTAGTTTTGGAGTTATCGGTAACTACTGCACATGGACGACAGGATTTATGACTTTTTCCAAACCAATTACCGTATTGATAACCCCGTTTTAGTTGTCTACCTTAAATAGGCAAGCACCCAAATTCTCCGGCTCCCTGAGGCTCAAGAGAACTGGTCGCGCTTAAACCAATATTTACTAGGGTCCTTTTTGTAATTTAATATAACTTGAGAGGGTTTTATGAAAAGTAGTTTTGATATATTTTGAAAATACAACTCAAGTATTTAATTATCGTATTTAGGATTTTCATATAAATTTAAAAGATGAAATATTCTAGTGGATATAAACCTAAATTGAATAATATATGGTATTTTCATGTAAATTGACTTGCATTGATTCTTGATGGTACTTTCATAAACTTTTGTGATTCTTTTCTTTTGATTAGAAAACATGGAATATATTATATATTTAAAATAGATATTTTGATAATATATATATATAATTATTAAAAATAGAATTTATTTATTAATAGAAATCACGTTTTCTTAGAAATTGTAATAAAAATTCCATCGAGATCGTATGCTCCGTGAAGAGGTCTGCATCTCGCTCTACTAGTCCGATAGATGTGCGATAAGCTACACCAACCAAATCGGATTCCCCAAAATGGGTTGTAAGGACATAATCGTATGGAATTTAATTAAAACAATTTGAAGAATACGGTTTTGATAGTTTATGGTATTTAAATGTAAAATTCGTTTTAGCCACAAAAATATCGTTCTCAAGCAATTATGCTATGTCAAGATGAATGTTGTGATGAGATAGGTCATTACCTCGTGCAATCTTCTAAAGATAATATGAGCAAAATGAAGAAATAATGCCGTAGGTAAACTTGATGGGATTTAACCGTAAAAGTGAACTAAAAGTTGTATAACATTATAATTTTGAATTGAAACTTGTTCTACATATTGTCTTGTGGTTGCTAAACAAGATATGAAGATATGGTTAATTTGTGGTTAAGAAAAATTGAGTTTTTAAAGAAATTAGAATCGGAAGTCGGATTAACTCAGCTTCCGACGAGTTTTGAAAAGAGAAGTCTTTTTAATAGAAAGAGAGGAGGGGAGAGGGGACTTACGGATTGAGAAGAGAGAGGGGAGGTAGAGGATGGGTTAGCAAGCGTCATGGATTCGCGGGGTCGCCGGATTTGTCCTGAGTCGTCGCCGGAACTTGACCTTGAGCTAACTCCACTTGTACAACTTCTTGGACTTGAAAAATTTAGAGAGTTTTGGCAAAGGATTTCTGAATGAGGAGGCTATGGTGTATGGTGGTATTTATAGGAGAAATTAAGGTTTAGGGTATTGAAGAATGGAATTAAAATGCATTAAAATTTTGGATTAATGCCTCATTTTAATTCTCTGGAAATGTGCAGGGAAAACAAACAGAGTAGGGTTAGTGGGGGAGTCTAAGAGGTGCGAGAGAAATTTTTTTGGAGCATTAGCTACCGGGGGGACCGGCGGCATCGGCCCCAAGCCCAATATCGCCGGCCAAGTTGGGGGGTTTGGGCTCTGAAATCATGCCACGTTGTTAATAGTATTTTGCACATGTTTGATTTTTCAGTGACTTTTCATTTTACGTGTATTTCACGTGTAACTTTTGGGCTTCCAAAATGTTTAAAAGAAAAATCAGCATAAATAACATGTGGCAAGGGGGATTCGAACATAAGGATTACGTCACAGCAGTGCAAGGTTTGACCAATGAGCTACAAGTGTTTTCTTGCTATTTAAAAACAAATCAAATTTACAACTTGTGATCAGGATTTACAAATACTCCATTTTTACATTAACTTTAAAAATTTTCTGTATATTAAAACAGAGTCGTTACAATTTTGTTTAACAGAGAAGATCTTTTTTATTTTAGAAAGATTAGGGAAATATTTCCCACATAAAATTTAATTCTATCAGATGGTTTAATTGATGATTTTATCTCCATTGGATTTTAAATTCAAGATTCTCTGTTAGAGAAAGATCTTTTCATATTAGAAAGACCAGTGAAAATATTTCCGAAATAGAATTTAATTCTATCACATAAAATTTATTTCTATCATATAAGAGCATTTTAAATTAGGGGTGCTCAAACGCTGCCATATACATATATGGCAACGACGCTTGCATGTGAGCGCTGCCATAAGAATGCGGTAAGGAAACTCACGTGTTTAATACGTGGGTGCTCACATGTTTAACACGTGGGTGCTATCATAGGATTTATTCATGTCTGAAGCCAGTACTCACATTTGCATGTGAGTGCTTACGTGCTTTGCACGTGGGGGTTGTCCTCTATAAAAAGGAACATCAAGTTTTGATCCAAAATTTTTGGCCGGAACAGCTGGGTTCAAAGAAAATTGAATTAATTGATATAAGCTGTAATTTGGGGTCAACATCTTACTTATGGTGCTAGATTCCATCACATTCTTTCCAGTACCTGTGGTCCAAATGAATGATGCACCTATTATCATGCATTTATAAAATTTCCAATTTTACCGGTCCAACAAGTGCATGAGTTTTAGACTTTTAGCTTACTACACAAGTATGTGCTCGAGCTTCTGCCACGTTTTAACTTACCATGTGCTCAACTTTTTTCATATTATATTTTTGGTGCTACGATTAAGGGGGAAATAAATTAGTTTTAGAAATTTTTACCGCTTTTTAAGAGTAAGTAACTTATTACCTAAAGCTTAAATAAATTAGTAAGGATTTTATGTGTTTTGGGAGACGCGGCGGGGGGGGGGGGGGGGGGGCGCAATTTAAGAGAATTTAACATGCTATTGATATACAGGCGTCTTGTTTAAATAAACTTTATAAATTAACATCTTCATGATTGTATCTTGTTCATGATTTTAAATTTAAATAATAATAATAATTCTAGAGCATTTGAGGTGCATGGGCTACAGCGCGGACCGGCTTCACCAGATACGTCAGATACTTGAAGATCGAGCACCCATATCGAGCCAGCCGTGATTTTTTTTAATATTTTTGTAGGATGACAAGATATTATCAGTTTGCGACATGTGTATATTTTTGATATCGGTTGTATATGATGACTATGATCATGATTTAGAGTGATTTTGTATTGTGTTTGTTTATTTCGTTATATATTATGCGTGAGATTTTATTGATATATATTTTTGTATTTGGATATATGATATAGTGTATGATATATTATTGTGTACATAGCGGATAAAAAAAAAAGACGGCATTTTAAAAATAAATTTAAAAATGTCTATTTGCCACTACGGTTCCAACGGAAGGAGCATATATACTATCAGTTTTTATAGCCTTTGCTATATAAACCAAACTAGTCTCTCAAACAACACAAGCTAAATCATCAACCATGGATCTCTCTATCATCATCATCTCCCTCCTCTTTCTCCTCTCTCTCCTCCTCCTCCTCCTCCTCTCCTCAACAAGAACCAACAAACACATTAATCTCCCCCCGGGCCCAACCAACCTCCCCGTCATCGGAAACCTCCACCAATTCACATCTGCCCCGCATCGCGCCCTTCACAAACTGTCCCAAAAACACGGCCCTATCATGTTCCTCAGACTCGGCACGGTCCCAGCCATCATCGCCTCGTCGGCCTCCACGGCCAAAGAATTCTTGAAAACACATGACCTCAGCTGCTGCAGCAGACCCCTGCTCACTCCTTTAAAAAAACTCAGCTACAACTTTTGCGACGTCGCGTTCTCCCCCTACAACGAGCATTGGAGAGAGCTGCGCAAGATTTGCATCCTCCATCTTTTCAGCAGAAAAAAGGTCGCGTCTTTTCGTGCCATAAGAGAAGAGGAGGTCGACAGAATGATTGGCTGCATATCATCTTCTTGTTCCGAGAATACAGAGATTAATATAAGTGAGATGCTTCTCGAGCTCGCTTATGATATTACGTGCAGGGCAGCGCTTGGAAAGAGATATGATACGGGAGGAAGCGGCCTGTCTCGGATTCTTAGCGAGACGCAGGCGCTGTTTAATGCGTTCTTTTTCGCTGATTATATACCGATGTTGGGGTTTCTCGATGCGTTGACGGGGATGGGAGAGAGGTTGGAGAAGAATTTCCGAGAGCTGAATGAGTTCTACCAGAAGGTTATTGATGAGCACTTGGATATGAGGAAGAGGAATGAGGATGAGGATGGAGATTTTGTGCATGTTTTGCTTGATATGAAGAAAAGAGATGGATTTTTAACGGATGATCATATCAAGGGAGTTCTTATGGTAGTGTTCTTCACTTCATTCCTACTTTTATTTTGTTTGGCTAAATTACGTAAACTTAGTTTTTCCATTTTACTTCATTTTTCAAAATCATATCAATCTTTAATTTTGAAAGATCAAATTTCGGATCAAATATGCTCTGAGAAGTAACAAAAAGTTAAGGGTAGTTTAGTGTAAATTACCCTTTTTGTTATTTTTTCCATCCTTCTCTAAAAATAATTTGAAGAGGACGGACTAATGTTAAAAATGGTAGGAAAAAGCGCAGCTGCCGGAGTGTCTGGTCATTTAGAAATCAATAAATTTTATTTTGATTTAATTTTGTTATTTTTTTGTAAGTTAAACAATTGTTCTAATGTAGGTTTTAACCGCTTTAAATACTTGAGCCCTTCTTGAGTCGAGTTTTGAACTTAAAATCGATACTGTTTGAAGTTAAATTGAACATTTGAAGCCGAAGCTGCTCAAAATTCAAAATCAAAGTTGCTCAAGAATCTTAGCTTTAAATTAATAATAAAAACTAAAAATCCTATTTGCCCCAACCCTTAGTTTGAACCCAAAATTGAATCTCCATCAAGTTCAAAGCCGAAGTCTCCAAGCCAAAAACCCTATTAGTGCATGTCAAAGGATCCAAGTTGAAGTCCGAATACCGGACTCGAAAAATTCTGGTTGAAGTCCCCAAAACCATAGTTAATCGAAGTCTTAGCGGGTAGAGAAAATGAAAACATGAAAAGAATTGAAAGACTGGGTTAATTTATATGCAAGTATTGCAGTACCAACACATACTTGCACTTTATAAGACTTTAGAAAGATATAAATATCAATAAAAAAATACATGATAATAAAAATACTTACTACAATTAAACCCATAAACCTTTAAATGTATTCAATATAAATTAGAAATAAAGTATGGTTAACGGATTAAACGCTGTGCATATATGATTTCACATGAGTGTAAAATAATGTATTAACTGATAGCTCTCCACCTTTTAGGAGTGTAAAAAGGACAGGCCGGGTCCGCTCCTTATCTGGCCGGGTCCGTTTGACCCAGTCAAAATCAGGTTTGGGATCGATCCATCCTTTTAATAATCGGTTTAGTATTTTTAAACCCATATCCGATCCATTTAATATTTAGGTCGGGCTATAATTAGATCATTCGACCCGATCTATGTTGATTCGTTAATTTTTGTTTTATTTATGAACAATACAAATTAGTTATTACAAAGTTGACGCTTATGAATAAATTTCCATATATACAAAATGTAGAACCAAAAATGCTAGAGAACAAGGAATAAGAGAGAAAACGAATGAATTAGGGGATGATGTATTCGGGTTAAACGGGTCGAAGCGAGTCGTGATACATGACTTACACTGACCGTTTATTAAACAAAAAAGACCGGGTAGCCCAATTAAAAACTTAGCGAATTCGGTTCGGGTTGGGGTTTCGGGTCAGGTTATCGTTAACATTGGCATTGGTGAATTACAATTTGAGTTGTAGTTGATGCTCCATATCTTTTTCATTATCATGCTGTATGAATTCTTAATTTCCTTGGCAGGATGTATTCGTCGCTGGATCAGACACATCCTCAGCAGCAGCAGAATGGGCAATGTCGGAGCTGATGAGAAAACCAAGAGCCATGAAGAAACTACAAGACGAAGTAAGAAGCCTCGTAGGAAACAAAGCAAAGGTCGATGAAACCGACCTTGACCGGCTTCGGTTCTTGAAATCGGTCGTGAAAGAGACAATGAGACTGCACCCTCCAGCTCCACTGACCATGCATAGGGAAACCAGACAACACATTAATATCAACGGTTATGACGTCCCCGCGAAATCAAGATTGCTCATCAACGCGTTTGCAATAGCAAGGGACGCAGATGCCTGGGAAAGGCCCGATGAATTCTATCCAGAAAGATTCATGGATCGTTCTATAGATTTCCTGGGGCATGATTATGAGTTCATACCATTTGGAGCCGGGCGGAGGATTTGCCCGGGACTGCATTCTGGGGTTACGGTGGTTGAACTTGTGCTCGCGAATCTTGTTTATCATTTCAACTGGGGACTGCCGAAAGGGACATCCAAAGAGGATATTGATATGGGTGAATCTACTGGTATTACCGTGCATAGAAAGGTTGCTCTTCAACTTGTGGCCACAAAGTATCAAGGAGCCAAGGGCGCCTAAATATGGTTAGATGAGAACCAGGCCTTAGCACTTGAATGAAGTCCAATGCATGTGAAGATCTTCTCTCTTTCAGCTATTGCATCATGGTTGTGTATTATACATGCTATGCAGAACTTTTATTAGTCGTATATTTCCCTAATTACTCTTTAATTACTATATATGGTTGTCTATGCTAAACTATCTTAATGTTATTTAGTTGCAGTCAACCATAATCCTAATCCAATTGGTTCGTCACTCATGCACTACAACTTTTCGAAACAAGATGGGAGGTCACCATTTCGATCCTCAAAATATTTGCATGCATCCAAAGAAAAAAATCCCCCTTTTATAACTTTGATTTTAATCAAGTTTTTACTATTGTACCCTTAACTATAGTAGTAGAAAAGCCCAGTGTTTAGTAAAAATAACATTTTTTTTATTTATTATGGTAGTTGATGTTCTTTTTGAGGTAAAAGGTATTAATTAATGTTATGATTTAGTTAAACAAATTAATTTAACACCCAAAGATGCTGCGATTATGGTGAAAAGTGTCTTTGAAATTTTTTGTCAAAAATAGATATCCACTGTTCATCACCTTAACAAATCAAGAGAATCAATAACTGTTATTATTAATTTTCATTTGCAAATTCTTCCTTTATTTTTACATCCCTTAATAATAGAAAGGGAATAATACTGGCTATTAATTTTCTTGCATGATGAACAGTGAATATTCATTTATGACCAAAAATATTCAAATTTCTAAAATGGTTATCATTCCTCAATCATGAATCTATTAGTAAAAATATTGGAAGAAAATAAGAAAAACCTATATGTCAATTCAACCCCAGTCTGGCAGAATAAGAGTTTATAACCCATCTCTTCTCTGTGGACATTTTCGTTATCTTTCGCTTTCCTTGAACAGCAAATGTAACAACTATTTAACGGGGGAAAATATATAATTGGCTATGGACACTGATGAACGCATTAAATTAAGAGCAATGTTTTACCTATCCACAGTTTGTTTATCCAAAAGTTTATTCAAAGACAAAATAGCATGGACTACAGTACCTAGTTAATAGTATCAAATAGATTGGTCCATGGTGTTTGCTGCTTGGCAAAATTTTGGTCCGATAAATTACCGTAGGAAAATTATTTTTTTTGAAATTAAGAATAGACAAGTCAGACAGGCATTCCTATGTTTGTAACTTAGCTAAAGATACCACTGGTGTGACTTATTGCTCAACCTTTTCAATAAAAATAAAAAGCATTGTTTTTCCTCAATTTCTGTCTATTTAATTCCTTAAAAAGATCAGTTCAGCTTATCATTTCTAGGAAATAAATTTCAAACCCCAAAAAAAAAATTTGGTTTACGCTTTCCATTCTAAAACATGTCATTTTCATTTACTGTGACACTCCAACAATTATCAGTATGATAACACTCTGGGATTTGTTCACCATTTAAACCCTGAACAAAAGGATTTTTGTTCACGGCTTAAACCGTGAGAGAACCGTGACCCAAACCTGCGTAAGCAAATTTTGGGTCACGGTTCTGACCGTGAACAAAATAAAAAATATTCACGGTTAGAACCGTGAACGTTTCTTGGCTGGAAAAGTTGAAAAGTCAGTTAGTTAGTGAGCCCCAGGTTTTTGTTCACGGTTCTAACCGTGAACAAAATCAGTGTTGGTTCACGGTTACAACCGTGAACAAAACTTGTAACCGTGATCCAAAACATTGACCCGCTCCAGATATCAGTATCTAGAGTAGCCTTTTGTTCACGGTTGTAACCGTGACCAAATGTTTTTAGTTACGGTTATAACCGTGACCAATGATTTCTTTAAATAATTAAATTTTCCATACCCCACGCGTATTAAATTAATCACAACCAGCAATATATGATTTCCATTCACAGACAGCAATATATAATTTTCATTCACTCAATATATTAAAATCTCACGCAATATATTATAATCAAAATAATAAGCTCTGAATCACTTGCAAACATAAACAAAAAATATACATACAATCAGTATGATTAATATTCCACTAATCAACAACAAATCAAAAAATGTATGTGTCGAAAAATCCATACCATATGATCAATACTCCACCAATGAACAAATGTATGTGTTAAAAAATCAAAACACGGAACTAATACTGTTGGGACGACGATCCACCTCCATTGTCCCGTGGCCTAAAGAACGCGCTCAACACCTTCCGTATGGCCTGGCGTACAGAATCGACGTGCGACTGCCTCATGTCTCGAATCTCCGCTTTAAGCTCCTGCAGCTCGTGTTGCGTCTGTCTGATACTGCTGCTTCACCTGCTCGTGGAACCGATAGATCTCCTCTTGCGATACTGCTGCCGCATCTGCCCCCGTTTGAATCATGACGCACTCTTGCGCGGTTGAACGTCTATCAAAAAATTAATGGGCTCCGAGACCAACCCCGCGCTCATATTTATCTTGATGCCCACCGGATATCGAATCCATAACATGAACAAAGGCAGTGATCAAGTTGTCAGGGCCAAGTTCCAAGGCGTCCGTCTATTCCTGAAACTGGATCTGTATAGAATACACACACAAGTGCTAACTTAAAATACGTAATCAACTTGATTATATGAAACTTACTATGTATGCGCCCATGTTCTTGTGTAATACGGCCCACCTCTTGGCTTCATTGTAGTTAGCGGGGTCTTTCTTTCTCTGCGATGAAATTATGATTTAGTTTAATAATTAATTAACGATATAGAAAACATATGAAATTAAGCATCGAAAACTCACCAAGTGTCGTCGAGCGTTGGCTTGCAAGCGCTTCCCTTAGATTGGGATAGCGCGTTCTCGCACGCCGTTATTCCGGTTCTGTTTATTTGGAACCAATATCGTCTTGGAAAAATAAAAATTATAATATATTTTAGAATATGATTTCATATTTTATTGTTAAAATCTTAAAAATTAAGTTGATACCTGCACATCATCGCGCTCAAAATAGGTGACAAGAAGCGGCCAATCCTCTCTCGATATCCCCAGCGCTATGACCTCCATCAAGTGCATCCGCTGATTCTCGGTCGCTGCGGTCCAGAAAAGGTAAAATTCACTCTTCACTTCCCATCAGCGTCGTCGCTTGATCACTTAACACTGGTCTAGGAAGTGGGCGGGGACGCGATCTATATCGAATGGCCTGTACACGCCATTCTCACCGGGCTCGCCAACAAATCTGTAATTCTTCTTAGTCTGAAATTGAAATATATTAAACAAATAATTATATGTATATGTATATGTATATAACGATGATTGAAATTTAAATGTGTGAAAGAGTATGTTATACCTCCTCCGACCTAAAAAAACAGCGTAGCATGCTCGGTCTGGGTCTTGTTCCACCGAATATGGAGAGGATACTTGTAATAAGTACGGATCTCCTGCCCAACATAATACCCTGTAACGTTTTGAAAATCGTTCAGGTGAAATTTCGGATAATCGATAAAATAACTGGTGTTTTCCGTAAAAATCCCGATATAATTATTTTTCCACATAAACTTAAATATACCTATTCTAACTATATAATTGCTAGTATTTGGTGTTTATTGAGTCACTTGTAAAATTTCTAGTTGACTGAAATTTTTTCCGAAATTAATTATTTTAATATTATTTTAAGCCGTCACTAATACATTTAATTAGGGATAATTGCAAATTGGAATGTGTTGATACAAGTTTTGTGCATCATGACACATTAAACTAACATCTAAAATATTATTTTTGAAATGAAAAGAAATTGTCATGACGGTTTTAGAAAATATCAAGGAAAAAGGCTTAAATTGTGAAATTAAAGTAAATGGAAATTGGGGTGTGGCGTTTATCTTTTATTTGTTCACTCACTCACTCATCCAATCCCTCACTGGCCGAGCCTCCCCCACAGCAGCCCCCAATTCCCCAAGTCCCCACTTCACTTTCTCATCTCATTAAAATAAAAGAAAGAAAATGGAAAAAGTAAACAAAAAAGAAAATGTTGTATAAGTGTTGACTTGAAATATGGCTTTCCTTTGACCTTGCATTTCAACACCTCACTCTCTCTCTCCTCATCCCCCAATTTAGCCGAAACCCTCCCCATCCCCATTGCAGCAGCCCCCCTCTCTTCTCCTTCTCATTTCACCTCAAATTTTCATCATAAAATGCCTAAAAATCAACACAAGAAACTCACAAAATCAAAATCCAAGCCCTACCCATTTTTTCTTAGCCTATCTAGTATGGTTCTTGGTGAAAAGAAGCTAATTTAGAGGGCTAAATTTGCTTGTGGGGTCTTCAATTTGTTGGGTATAAATTCTAACCCTTTTGATTAATTTGTTGTTTAATTACTTGAATCTAGCATAATTGGTGTTTAATTATAGTTCCCATTTCAAACATGAGAATTCAAGAGAGAGGTTTGAATTAAAGTTAGGGTTTTGATAAATTGTTCATGGTTTAATTGTGTAGTTGAACCTCTTGAGATTTGGGAAAACTTAATCTTGTTGCACATTGCAAATTGTAATATTTAAAATGTCTAAATTAAGTTTTTAGCAAACTAGGTTTTAGAATTTAATTGCAAATGTGAGATTAAAAATCTAGTTAGGGTTTTATATCATTTGAACATGATTTAAGTATGTAATTTATCGTATTAAGGCATGTAAAATCAAACCTAGTAGCTAGTTTGCAAATTGTTATTTTAGAATTTTACTAATTAAGCTAAATTGCAAACTAGAATTTTGGGATTTATGGAAATGAGTGAGTTTAAAATTTAGTTTGGGTTTGGGTGGCTTAATCAAGATATTTAGTGAGCATTGTAGCCGCTAGAATTGTTAAAACAACTAGATTTGAACTAAATTGGCAATTGTTGCTTACTAGAGTTTCGGAAAAATAGCTTTTAAAGCGAATTTGAAGTTTTGATGATTTAAACCCCATCTCATATATATATTTAGTGTGTTGTGAAACCACGAATGGTGCGTTTGGGTTTTTCTCGATCCCTCGGCGTTTGTACGCCGACGTCGATGGTAATTTGGTTCTTCTGCATGAGCGGACCATAGGTTTTGACCTATGTGAGATTCGGGTGTCGTTTTGGTCATGAGTCGGATTTTAATGCGAAACGATGTGTTATGATATGTAGGTACCCTCACGAGGACTTCGAGACGACGAGAAAGCACGTGGCGACATCGGTATCGGCAAGCGAAGATCAAGGTGAGTAGATTTATATCTACGGGGGAAGTCGGGTGGATGGCGTATAGCACCCCCGCAAAGTTGTGAGAAACGATGTGATGTGATATAGATATACTTTTACATGTTAGTGTGTAATATGAACCTTAGCAAGAAAAACTTTAGGAGATTAGGGGTTAGTGTTAGCGAGAATTGAAGAAAGAACTTTAGTCGATTTCTTAGTCACGAAACCCTAGAGTAAAGATTTGCATACATGCATATACACATATTCGCATACATTTACTTCCTTGTGCGTATTGGGGACATATATATATATATATATATATATATATATATATATATATATATATATATATTGGTATTCATACGCTTGGATGATGAGGATGTTATATGATACTTGGGAATGAGTCGATATGATCAGGCATGATACCGTGAGATATTTAATATGTGACCGAGATATGTCATGATGTTATAGCGGATCGTTGGACGACGATACCACGTGGATGATATATATATATATATATATATATATATATATATGACATATGATCGAGATATGAGATGAGATATGTTATGATATTTATAATGGATCGCTTGGGCAATGTATACTTCTATATGATAATATGTGTTGATGATATCGGATTGTATGAGACTTTAGATCAGTAGCTAGATATTGTTGATGATATTAGTAGTGTACTAGACTTAGATCAGTACCTCCTGCTCACGATATGTGATGATGTGGATACCAGATGAATAATGAGATAAATGTGATATTTGACCCATACCCTAATTTAGGATGCCGTATGATGGATTTACCGTACGAGCTATTGATGATAGATCCGCACTCTTGACTCGAGAATATCATATTAGATGGTGTATCGTATGGGATACTATTGAGGCGGGATCCCGACTATTACACACACACACATATCGGCTCAGATGTAGTTGGTTTCCTTACCCTTTTTGATTAGCCTGTTCGCTCAGTCCTGCAGTTTATTGTAAATGATAGACTAGATTCGATTTATACCTATTTCAAAGCAAACAGATCGTAGGTATTTTAAAAGACAGGACAAGGGATTCTACGGATATTTCAAAGGATGTATCTTCTCTTAAAAACACCGTAGCCCTTATTTTCAAAAACACCACGATTCGTATTAATTCAAATGGCAAAACAGTATGACACATGTATATCGATGTAGATTCCTTAGTGTTACGTTATCATTCATGTTCTGCATATTATAATTGCATTTACTATTCATTGTCATCTATTATGTTGTTATCATTTCATTGCATGTTTATTGTGTACTTAGTGATTATGAAACCATGTTGTCAGGACATCAACACCATTACCGATGATACGTATGCTCCACATACACCTGCTTGCCGGCTCACACACATCATCATCGGTAATTGCCATGTCACGTACACTTAGAGAATATTATTTCATTAACATAACTTGCTAGCGGATAGTTGCAACGTGTTATAGCTTCATATGCTAGTTTAACTATTGCATTCATTGCATGATAGCAGTTGCATTCATATATACTCATTGGTCATGCTGCATTACGGAGATTTATGCCGATATTCACTGTTTACTTACTCTTGATTCTTGAATTTCGGATTTCCATGAGATTTCTGGATTTGGGAGAAAACCGCAAGAATATATATAAACTTCTCTCTCTCCCCCACTTTTTAAAATGCAAGTTGCGGTTTTCTCATGATGTATGAGTCGTCCACCATGTGTTTTCTTGATTGCTGTTGAATTTCGAGACCCGTTGCGAGGAGAGGATGAACCGTCTTGGGTATATGGTGGGCCCGATAAGGTACCCCGGGACAATAAGCTCGAGTTGTAGACGATGAGCCTGGCAGGGGAGCACTACCTACCGGTGATTTTACCTGGCGCGGCGGATATCCGGAGGATACCGTCCGTGGTCGTGTAATTTGATGATATGGGCCGATCCGGACTGACGGAGCCCTAGTGTCACGCCCCGCTTCCCAAAATACGGGAACGAGGGATGACTAGGCCAGCCATGCTCCTACGGTCAAGGAATCATCCCGCCGTAGTCGCACTTCGGCTTCTAGCATTGCATGGTAATCAGTAAATAAAGCGCAGTGGTAAAGGAATCACATCACTAATTTATTACATTAATATTCCATTGTTCACAAATTACAGATAACAAGGACAAATACTAACCAAAGTCAAACTTACGATCACTTTTATGGAAAGCAAAAAAATAGAAAGTACACCAGTCTAAATCTCCGTGAACTCGAAGGGTAGATCCGTCTCCTGTGCTGGTCCTCCCACGGGATCTGAGCATGCATACTCAGGTCGTCAGAGCGACACAATAACATTATTATTATAATGAGATGAAACAGGTATATGAGGTAATACTGGTGTAAGAACAATACAAGTAATCACTATGTCACTATATGATGCAGAATATGTTATGTGTCCCTATCGGTCTCTAGGTCATGTTGAAATCACATAGTGGAAGGAGGATCATGTTTAACAGGAGTCTCGTACATACCCGAGACAACGGCCCACATGCTCGGGACATAACCCTGTCAGCCGGATCGCTAGATCCTATCCTACATGTATCAGTATCTCTGTTCGAATGATCATCCTCTAAACACGGTCCCGCTAAATACGATACTATTTCCTCTTTGATTTCCCCTTTTTTCCCAGGTTCTCACTAGTTATGATCTTGATTTAGTTGTGTATAAGTATACCAATGGCACGGTTTTATCACTATTCACTGTATCAATCACTGTCACGAATATTCACTTTCCATTGGTGTACTCGTCACAACTAAACCAACATCTATCACGTACGATAATGCAATATCCACACGTACTAACACTGAATATATGGCAAGGGTATGATATATGTATGTATGCTACCAATGAGCTCTGTATGTTATGAATCAACATGCATGTCATGAACTAAAATAATTTGCATAAATTAATATGTTACGAATTCAGCAAAATGATATAAGTAAGACAATTAGAACACTCAGTCAGCAATTCATCAAAATTTGTTTTAGTTCAATCGGGATTCCGGTTCTCAAGATATAGCTATTTCAGTTTAAGTGCTCGCGGCTGGAAATTCAGTTTCAGAACTGAACGTCCATTTTGCGACAGGAATTGCACCCAGTTGGGCTCAGAATTTAGCGACGTTACAGTTACATGAAATCTAGGTTTTTCAATAGAGTATTCAAAGAAACATACGGATCCTCAATCGCATCTGTACGTTGAAAGTTATGCACAGTTGAACCTCAATATGTCATTTCTGAATCTGTTCTGGACAGATATACGTTCTGCCCTTTTAAATATAGTTTAAAATAGCAAATGGCGATGGAACGGAATGGAACCACCTGTTTTATTTATCTAACAGAGTCATCTTTAATCTACTGTAGGGTTCCGTAACACACGACTTCAAGAAACACAGTGGCACAGGTATTGGGACAGCACACAATAATCAGAAACGCTCTGGACTGCAGTCCAGAGTTGCATTCCGATCTAATTATCATCACGATTACTGAACATAAATCATTATAATTTTACATAGGGTTAAATTTCGTCGAGTCGGCTTCGATTTAAGCCCTAGAACACATCAATCCAGTTTGTGTGTAATTTACGGTGATTTTATTCATTTTCAGATACGAGAAAAATATCAGTTTTGACGGCATATTTGGGGGTATCAATTTTTGTTACAAACAATCGTATTTTCCAGCGAGATTCCTACACCATATTTATCATCCTATGGGCCTACAGATAGTATCAATTTCCGTCAAAATAAACAATCATTTCCATGGGAGATTAGCATCGAACACATAGGTCGTATTATGTATCGGTATTTGGCAAATCCGTAAACTAGATATTTTAGGTTTATACCACTAATATTTTAGCATGAAGCAAGTAAACACTTGTCTGGAAACGTCTCGGGGTCGCAAGGCAGCAACGTCGTCACGAACGCGTGATGTACGCCGCAAAAACGAATTGCGCGAGCTTGGCTCGCGACACGGGTTTGACGTCGGAGTTGCCAAGTGCTCGCTGGAGGTATAGAGTGTGCTCTGTGGGTGGCCTGGGACTTGCTGGGGTCGACGATATCAGCGGTGGTCGCTCCGGCGATGTGTACAGTGAGTGCGCAGAGAATGGGTATTTGGAGAGAGAGAGAGAGAGAGAGAGAGAGAGCAGTGGAGGGGGTCGGGTTTGGAGTGATAAGGATGGTGCTGAGGATGTAGAGGGTCGCAGAGGTGGTTCAGGTGAAGTGGGGCTCGCCGGCGTTGAGATCCAGCGGGTGGCCGAGAGGATGTGCAGGGGGTTTGAGATCGAGTGAGGTGGCTGAGTTGTTGGGGTGAAGGCGAGAGATTTAGGAGGAGGTTAAGGTGAGGTGATGCAGAAGGGGCGGTCGGAGGAAGGTTCGTCGTCGTCGTCGAGGGTGGAGTGCAGTGGGTTGTTTCGAAGTTGGGGGCTCGGTGAATGTGGAGGGAGAGATGAGGAGTGAGTTGGAGAGGGAGAGTGATGAGAGGAGTTGGAGACGGGGAGTTTGAGGGGTGTGGAAACGTAGTCGGGGGTCGCGGGTCGTGGGCAACGGCGAGGGCGACGTAGGGAGCTCGGGGACGTGGGGGCCGCGAAGATGGAGGCGTGAGCGGGAAAAGAAGTGGGAAGAAGAGAAACGGTCGGGTCGGGTCGGTTAGAGAAGGCGGGCTTCTGAGCTGGGCCGGGCCCGATCTCAAAATAATTCCCACCTAACAAATAAAATTCGAAGTAGGCTGAGAAGAGACGGGCCGGGCTGAGGGTTTTACAAAAAGGATTTATTAAAAAATCGAGTGGGCTGGGGAAAAAATAGTAAGGGCCGGCTTAAGTGTTAATATTGATTTTATTTTGGGTTTTTAGTTTAGGTTTTAGTTTAATCGGCTTTGGTTTTAACTCTTGGGTTTTAACTTTTAGGTTTTGGGAAAATATAAATATTTAGCTTAAACAACCAATTCTAATATGAAAGAAAAGAAGGGAAACCACTGGAATCAGAAAATAGGAGACTTTTATTGAAATGGAAACGGGGATTTACATCATACCCCCCTTAACAAAAATTTCGTCCTCGAAATTTAACAAGGATACAAAGAAACAAAAGTACTAAACAAAGAGGTATGGATAACGATCACGGATATCTTCCTCCCGCTCCCAGGTGGATTCTCCTGGGGAACGACCGCCCCAAGACACTCGGACTAACGGAATGACCTTATTCTTCAGCACTTTCTCTCTGCGGTCGAGAATGGTAGTAGGCTGCTCCTCGTACGACAAATCGGTACCCAAAACTAGCTCTGAATGGTCCAGGACATGGCTCTCGTCTCGAACGTAACGCCGCAACTGTGACACGTGGAAGGTATTGTGCACACCAGCTAGCGATGGAGGCAAGGCGAGTCGATAGGCCACCTCTCCTACTCGCTCTAGCACCTCAAAAGGTCCGATAAAGCGGGGACTAAGCTTTCCCCGACCTCCGAACCTGATAACTCCACGAGTAGGGGAAATCTTCAAGAACACATGATCTCCGACTTCGAACTTAAGTGCCCTTCTGCTGGTATCTGCCCAACTCTTCTGTCGATCCTGAGCCGTCTTGATACGCTGTCTGATCATTTAGACTTTGTCGACTGTCTGAACAATAAGTTCGGGGCCCAGTAGTCTTCGTTCTCCCACATCATCCCAACATACTGGGGATCGACATTTCCGCCAGTATAGTGCTTCAAAAGGAGCCATCTGAATACTAGCCTGATAACTATTGTTATAGGAGAACTCGACTAGATGCAGATGGTCCTCCCAGGAACCTTGAAAGTCCAACATACAGGCTCTCAACATGTCCTCGAGCGTCTGAATCGTACGCTCGGATTGTCCATCCGTCTGTGGGTGATAAGCTGTGCTGAAATTAAGGCGGGTACCCAAGCTCTCCTGTAAGCTCTTCCAAAAGTGCGACAAGAATCTCGTGTCCCGGTTTGACACAATGCTGACTGGAACACCGTGAAGTCGTACAATCTCCTGCATATATCTTTCTGCCAATGATTCTGTCGACTGTCCCACTCGGAAAGGTAGGAAATGTGCAGCTTTTGTGAGGCGATCGACGATAACCCAAATGGCGTTATTGCCCCTAGGGCTCCGTGGTAATGCCGTCACGAAATCCATAGTAATGTGCTCCCACTTCCATTCCGGTATCGGCAGGGGTTGTAACAGTCCTGCTGTTCTCTGATGCTCCGCCTTCACCTATTGACATACCAAGCATCTGGATACGAACCTCGCAATTTCCCGCTTCATTCCGTTCCACCAAAAGTGCTGCTTTAGGTCTTGATACATTTTCGTACTTCCCGAATGCACAGAATAAGCTGAACTGTGTGCTTCAGCCAATACTTCTTCTCGAACACCTCCCTTAGGTACGCAGAGTCTGCTACCGAATCTCAGTGAGCCATCTTCATGTATAATCAAATCCGTTCTTAGTCCAGCTTCCACTTCCTCTCTGAACTTTTGCAATCGGGGATCGTCCGCTTGTGCAATCTTGATGCGATCCACCAGGGAAGATTGCACTTGTAGTTGCCAAAGTTGACTGAGTGCGTTCGGCGTAATGACTTCAAGTTCAAGTCTCTGAAAGTCCTCAATAATGCTCCTCTGATCGGTCAACATCATGACCGCTGGCTTGCGGCTGAGCGCATCTGGTACCACATTCACCTTCCCCGGGTGATACTGAAGGTCCAAGTCGTAATCTGCCATCAGCTCTAGCCATCGGCGCTGCCTCATATTTAATTCCTTCTGGGTGAAAACATACTTCAAACTTTTGTGATCTGTGTACACCTCCACTTTCTCACCCAATAGATAGTGCCTCCAAATCTTCAATGCAAAGACGACCGCAGCTAACTCCAAGTCATGTGTGGGGTAGTTCTTCTCGTGATTTCTCAGTTGTCGAGAGGAGTAAGCAACCACACGTCCGTGCTGCATCAAAACACAGCCTAAAACCTTCCCTGAGGCATCACTGTGTATCACCAAACCACCTGAATCATCTGGTACAGTAAGAATAGGCGCCGTGGTTAATTTCTGCTTTAGTGTGTCGAATGCCTGAGTGCACTCCTCTGTCCATGTAAACGGCACGTCCTTCCGTGTCAGCCTCGTCAATGGTTCCGCGATTCTTGAGAAATCTTGGACGAATCTCCGATAATAACCTGCCAATCCCAGAAAACTCCTGATCTCAGCCACTGACTTCGGCGTCGGCCAATCTCTGACAGATTCTATCTTTGCCGGGTCCACCGAAATGCCTTCGCCCGAAACAATATGTCCCAAAAACTGTACCTTGTCGAGCCAGAATTCACACTTGTTTAGCTTCGCATACAGCTTCTCCTCCCGAAGAATTTGTAGGACCGTGCGCAAATGTTCAGCGTGCTCCTCCCGAGTCTTCGAGTAGACAAGTATGTCGTCGATAAACACAACGACAAACGTGTCCAAGTATTTTGCGAACACCCTGTTCATCAAGTCCATGAATATTGCTGGGGCGTTGGTAACGCCGAACGGCATCACAAG
The DNA here is from genome assembly GCA_030015575.1 of Agapanthus africanus. NCBI lineage: Eukaryota > Viridiplantae > Streptophyta > Magnoliopsida > Asparagales > Amaryllidaceae > Agapanthus > Agapanthus africanus. The sequence continues at coordinate 73,472,501 of JASDDO010000026.1, forward strand.
GAACTCGTAATGTCCGTATCGGGTCCTGAAAGCCGTCTTGCACACATCCTCGGCTGCTACTCTGATTTGATGATATCCAGAACGGAGGCCCAACTTCGAGAATACCTTGGCTCCACTCAGCTGATCGAATAGGTCGTCAATGCGCGGGATTGGGTACTTGTTCTTTATTGTGACTTTATTCAGCTCCCGGTAATCTATACACATTCGCAACGATCCATCCTTCTTCTTTACCAATAGAACTGGTGCACCCCACGGTGAAGCGCTTGGCCGAATAAATCCCTTCTCCAAAAGTTCTTCAACCTGCTTCTTTAATTCCGCCAATTCAACTGGTGCCATTCTGTATGGGGCTCTGGATACTGGGGCTGTACCTGGAGTCAAGTCGATTGAGAACTCCAAAACTCGAGGAGGTGGTAGACCAGGTAAATCCTCAGGAAACACGTCCAGAAAATCCCGAACAATTTCTGGGGCTGGGCTCCTATCAATCTCCATAGCTGTCAGCTCCTTAGGCTTTGCTCTGTATTTAGCCGGCTCCAAAGATTCGCTTCCGCCCTCGAAAATAAACTCCGGGTGGTTGGGAATGCGGAAGATCACATTCCTTGCATGACAATCGATAACTTCATGAAAAGTGCTCATCCAATCCATCCCAAGAATTGCGTCGTAACTGCCTGTCCCAATTAGGAGGAAATTCGCATAGAATTCCCTGCCACACACTATAACCGGGCATAATCTACATTCTCGACTAGATATTATGATGCCATTACACGTATGAATTTCCCATCCCTTTGTTAGTGGTTCATGTGGTATTGAGTGTGTATCAGTGAAATGCTCAGACAAGAAACAATGCGATGCTCCTGAATCAAAAAGTACTCTAGCTGGCAAGGAATGTACGAGCAGAGTACCTGTAACCACGTCTCCTGACGCCTCTGCCTGCTCGGCGGTCAGGGTGAAAGCCCGTCCCTGACCGTGACCTGTAAAGGGTTGTCTCTGCTCCTGCGGCCTCTGCTGTGGCGGCCCAGAACTCCCCTGTACCTCTGCTCGCTCAGGGCAACTGCCAATCTTGTGCTGACTGAAACCGCAAATCAAACACTGTCCCTTGGCACGGCGACAGTCCTTCTGGGTATGTCCTCCTCTACCACAATAGCCGCAAGTTACGCCCTGTCTCTAGGGGCGATGCTGTGGTACGAACGGGCGCTTCATTTGTGTCGTTCCTGGCCTGTGAACCGGTATGGCTCCTCGAGATGGCGTGTGGGTACGTGCTGGAACGACTGGGGGTCTCCTGAACTTGTTAATCAATTGTTCCTGAACTCTCGTGCGTTGAGCACCTGTGCGAAAGTCTGTAAATCCAACGATGCAATCAACTGCTGCAACTCAAAATCTAACCCCTGAAGAAAACGTCTGGCCCTGGTAACTTCTGAGGCGACCATGTACGGAGCGAAACCACTCAAGCAGTTGAACTCTGCCGCATAAACATCCACTGGGCGTCCATTCTGCTTCAAAAGAATAAACCTCTCCTCCATTTCTGCCTTGGCTGTGGAAGGAAAATAATGATGTAGGAAGCACTCCTTAAACTTGCTCCATTCGATCGGCCCGTCAAGTCTGCATTCTTCCACCGACCATCATGTGCGGGCTTCGTCTTCTAATTGAATCTTTATCACGTCCACTCTGTCTTCCTCTGGAACCCTGGCGGCTGTCAATAAATTCTCCATGTTCACCAGCCATTGCTCAGCCTCAAGGGGTTCAGCTAGCCCTGTGAACGCAGCTGGGTGTAACCGTCGAAAGTCTGATACTGTACCAGCCCTAGCATGATAAGCTGGTGGAACAACGCCCTCGGGGGCGGTAGTAAGAGCGGAGGGTCCTCCTGTGGCGGTAATCGCCCTGAGTCTCTAAGTGAGCAAGTCGGTCTTCCTCTCCTGAGCTTCCGCGAGAGTGGTCAGTGCACTGAGTATCCTTTCCGTGCGGTCCTGAGAGCTGGAGTCCGAGGAGGGGTCGTTCGGGGACGTCATATCACTGGAAGATTCAAAAGGATAAGATCAGATTCAAGGATGGAAATCAAGAGTAGTGAAACAAGAATAACGTAATACAGCATAGTTAATGTTATCCCTTGATACTAAACACTGGCTCTGATACCAACTAAACCATGTCACGCCCCGCTTCCCAAAATACGGGAACGAGGGATGACTAGGCCAGCCATGCTCCTACGGTCAAGGAATCATCCCGCCGTAGTCGCACTTCGGCTTCTAGCATTGCATGGTAATCAGTAAATAAAACGCAGTGGTAAAGGAATCACATCACTAATTTATTACATTAATATTCCATTGTTCACAAATTACAGATAACAAGGACAAATACTAACCAAAGTCAAACTTACGATCACTTTTATGGAAAGCAGAAAAATAGAAAGTACACCAGTCTAAATCTCCGTGAACTCGAAGGGTAGATCCGTCTCCTGTGCTGGTCCTCCCGCGGGATCTGAGCATGCATACTCAGGTCGTCAGAGCGACACAATAACATTATTATTATAATGAGATGAAACAGGTATATGAGGTAATACTGGTGTAAGAACAATACAAGTAATCACTATGTCACTATATGATGAAGAATATGTTATGTGTCCTTATCGGTCTCTAGGTCATGTTGAAATCACATAGTGGAAGGAGGATCATGTTTAACAGGAGTCTCGTACATACCCGAGACAACGGCTCACATGCTCGGGACATAACCCTGTCAGCCGGATCGCTAGATCCTATCCTACATGTATCAGTATCTCTGTTCGAATGATCATCCTCTAAACACGGTCCCGCTAAATACGATACTCTATCCACTTTGATTTCCCCTTTTTCTCCAGGTTCTCACTAGTTATGATCTTGATTTAGTTGTGTATAAGTATACCAATGGCACGGTTTTATCACTATTCACTGTATCAATCACTGTCACGAATATTCACTTTCCATTGGTGTACTCGTCACAACTACACCAACATCTATCACGTACGATAATGCAATGTCCACACGTACTAACACTGAGTATATGGTAAGGGTATGATATATGTATGTATGCTACCAATGAGCTCTGTATGTTATGAATCAACATGCATGTCATGAACTAAAATAATTTGCATAAATTAATATGTTACGAATTCAGCAAAATTATCTAAGTAAGACAATTAGAACACTCAGTCAGCAATTCATCAAAATTTGTTTTATTTCAATCGGGATTCTGGTTCTCAAGATATAGGTATTTCAGTTTAAGTTCTCGCGGCTGGAAATTCAGTTTCAGAACTGAACGTCCATTTCGCGACAGGAATTGCACCCAGTTGGGCTCAGAATTTAGCGACGTTACAGTTACATGAAATCTAGTGTTTCTAATAGAGTATTCAACGCAACATACGGATCCTCAATCTCATCTGTACGTTGAAAGTTATGCACAGTTGAACCTCAATATGTCATTTCTGAATCTGTTCTGGACAGATATACGTTCTGCCCTTTTAAATATAGTTTAAAATAGCAAATGGCGATGGAACGGAATGGAACCACCTGTTTTATTTAGCTAACAGAGTCATATTTAATCTACTGTAGGGTTCCGTAACACACGACTTCAAGAAACACAGTGGCACAGGTATTGGGACAGCACACAATAATCAGAAACGCTCTGGACTGCAGTCCAGAGTCGCATTCCGATCTAATTATCATCACGATTACTGAACAGAAATCATTATAATTTTACATAGGGTTAAAGTTCGTCGAGTCGGCTTCGATTTAAGCCCTAGAAAACATCAATCCAGTTTGTGTGTAATTTACGGTGATTTTATTCATTTTCAGATACGAGAAAAATATCAGTTTTGACGGCATATTTGGGGGTATCAATTTTTGTTACAAACAATCGTATTTTCCAGCGAGATTCCTACACTATATTTATCATCCTATGGGCCTACAGATAGTATCAATTTCCGTCAAAATAAACAATCATTTCCATGGGAGATTAGCATCGAACACATAGGTCGTATTATGTATCGGTATTTGGCAAATCCGTAAACTAGATATTTTAGGTTTATACCACTAATATTTTAGCATGAAGCAAGTAAACACTTGCCTGGAAATGTCTCGGGGTCGCAAGGCAGCAACTTCGTCACGAACGCGCGATGTACGCCGCAAAAACGAATTGCGCGAGCTTGGCTCGCGACACGGGTTTGACGTCGGAGTTGCCAAGTGCTCGCTGGAGGTATAGAGTGTGCTCTGTGGGTGGCCTGGGACTTGCTGGGGTCGACGATATCGGCGGTGGTCGCTCTGGCGACGTGTACAGTGAGTGCGCAGAGAATGGGTATTTGGAGAGGGGGAGAGAGAGAGAGAGAGAGCAGTGGAGGGGGTCGGGTTTGGAGTGATAAGGATGGTGCTGAGGATGTAGAGGGTCGCAGAGGTGGTTCAGGTGAAGTGGGGCTCGCCGGCGTTGAGATCCAGCGGGTGGCCGAGAGGATGTGCAGGGGGTTTGAGATCGAGTGAGGTGGCTGAGTTGTTGGGGTGAAGGCGAGAGATTTAGGAGGAGGTTAAGGTGAGGTGATGCAGAAGGGGGGGTCGGAGGAAGGTTCGTCGTCGTCGTCGAGGGTGGAGTGCAGTGGGTTGTTTCGAAGTTGGGGGCTCGGTGAATGTAGAGGGAGAGATGAGGAGTGAGTTGGAGAGGGAGAGTGATGAGAGGAGTTGGAGACGGGGAGTTTGAGGGGTGTGGAAACGTGGTCGGGGGTCGCAGGTCGTGGGCAACGGCGAGGGCGACGTGGGGAGCTCGGGGACGTGGGGGTCGCGAAGATGGAGGCGTGAGCGGGAAAAGAAGTGGGAAGAAGAGAAACGGTCGGGTCGGGTCGGTTAGAGAAGGCGGGCTTCTGAGCTGGGCCGGGCCCGATCTCAAAATAATTCCCACCTAACAAATAAAATTCGAAGTAGGCTGAGAAGAGACGGGCCGGGCTGAGGGTTTTACAAAAAGGATTTATTAAAAAATCGAGTGGGCTGGGGAAAAAATAGTAAGGGCCGGCTTTAAGTGTTAATATTGATTTTATTTTGGGTTTTTAGTTTAGGTTTTAGTTTAATCGGCTTTGGTTTTAACTCTTGGGTTTTAACTTTTAGGTTTTGGGAAAATATAAATATTTAGCTTAAACAACCAATTCAAATATGAAAAAAAAGAAGGGAAACCACTGGAATCAGAAAATAGGAGACTTTTATTGAAATGGAAACGGGGATTTACATCTAGATATTGAGATATTGGGATTTGAGACACTGAGATTTTGAAATTTGAGATATTGGGATTTGAGACACTGAGATTTTGAGATTTGAGATATTGGGATACTGAGATATTGAGATATTGAGATTTATGTTTTGTGTCGGTACTTGACACTGATTTCTCTGTTGATTTCATTGATGATACTCGATTTATATACATACAGAAATCTCATTAAATAAAAAAAACAGTTGTCTCTCTCATGATGTATTCTGTTTTCATTCGTAATGCATTCATACATCATATATATCTGATATGTTGCTATCTGAGGCACTGACACGAGCACGTGGTATTGCACTTATATGTAGATGGATCAGGATATTATTTGAGTATATTACTTGATATGACCTAGGATGCGTCATACATGCGATTTCTGCTCTGTGATATTTTCTACTCACGAATTGGCAACTCACCCCTGTTGTGCCACAGTCCTTGCAGGTTTTGCCGTATAGGTTTCGTTGCGGCTTGCTGGCACACTGTTCTTTCCGAGTGATTGCTTTGGTAGGTAGGTTCACTTGCATCGTGACCACCATTGTGTATTGATTATTTCAGTTGTATCTAGAAACTCTATCAACCAAACTTGTATATTATTTTCAGACTTAGAAAACCAGTTGTTATTATTTCGATCTTAGAGTCGCGCTTTATATTATTATGGTTTTCATGTTGATTTTGAGTTTCTTTTGTGTTTTGATCCTCGCCCTTCGGCGTTGTATATTATATTGCTTGCGTGGTTATGACCGTCGATTGACGAAGAGCTAGCTCCCGCTTGGGGATGCCTTTTATCATTTCATATACTATTCATGTTGTACCCCGTTTGGGGCCAGTATTTACAAAAAAGACTCTGCCGAAATTTTCGGGAAAATATGAAGTTGCTTTTAAACGTTTAATGTCATTCATGTTATTTAAACCACTTGTTTTTAATAAGTTTTTATTTCACTTTCCTTAAAAATTGTTTAGATTTCTGTGTTTTTGGCTTACTTGAATTAGGTGTGGTCCTATAGACTTCACATGATTCAAGTGCCAGTCACGTGCTATTTTGGGTCGTGACATACCCCCACTGGGTCATGTGCTCTCCAACAGGCACACCTGTTGCGTCAAAGATCAGATCCCATAGCCCAGCATTCGCCTGCGGCATGCAGCAGTCGGGCCCAGTAGGACCCATCGTCCTAACACTGCTCGAGCCTGCGAAAAAATAGATATACATAAACAATATTATAATATTTAGAATATGAATATAGAATTTGATAAATTTAAATTACAATCATTATTTAAAAGTTTTATGAAATATTAATTATACCTGTCGTCCCCAACGTAGCGCTAGAAATGGCGGCAGACGCCATCCCGTGAATAGAATGCGGATCTGCAAACAATAAACTGTTACATGATTCAATATCCACCTATACTGTAATGATGTATCAAATTTTAAATGAGCAAAATACGCACCATACGCAGGAATGACGGGGGTATGAGGACCCACTGATGCCCTAATAAAGGTAGGGGGAGGCTGCAACGCTACGGGTGATCTGGCGGTAGCATAGAGAGCGCTAGTAAGGATAGGGGATAGTCGGGGGTGATGGGGTGTGAGTAGGAGGCCATGGGGGGTGATGTGGCGGTAAGAGGAAGAGCGCTGGTAGGAATAGGCACTGTTGCTGCGACTCCCATGCCTGCTGAGAGTCCTTGGACAGTCTCGTTGGCGGGTATGGATCGACTTAGAATGTCCTGTGGACGCTGTCTCTTGTGGTGTTTAGTGCCTTTGCCTGCTCCTGTTTCCCCCAATCAGAGCAAAGCTCTGTTCAAATTCCAAGGCGGGAAATGAAGCGACGCTTCTGTTTTCCCCAATCAGAGCAAAGCTCTGTTTGAATTTCAAAATTCAAAAATTGAAGCAACGCTTCAGATTCCTTGCGCTACGCGCCACGTGTCAAAAGCAGACACGCCAGCGCAAGGAGCGCTGTGCCGAAAGTAGCGCACCCCCAATCAGAGCAAGGCTCTGTTTCAAAATTCAAATTTTAAAATAAATGAAGCAACGCTTCAGATCACTTGCGCTCTGTGCTGCGCGCCACGTGTCAAACAGTGGTGCGCTCTGCGCTGCGCGACACGTGTCCAGCGCAGGTGCGCTGCGCGACACGTGTCCAGCGCAGGTGCGCTGCGCGACACGTGTCCAGCGTAGGTGCGCTGGCACCAATTGCGCCAGCACTGGAATTTAAATAATAAATTATTAATTAATCAGAATTAAAATTCTAGAAAGATTTTTCCAATCTTATTAAAATAAGAAGATCGTCTTCTGTAAAACAGAGGCCTTAGGATCAAAGATCCAACGGTGGGGAAATATCCCCGGATCAATCAGAGAAAGATCTCTGTAACTAACTTAACAAACCAATTGGCCCTATATAAAGGCCCCTAGACTCCAAGTCTCAGGGAGAGAGAGACAGAAAAGAGAGAACCCTCTGAAAAATTTGAAAGGCAAGCCTTTGAAGAAAGAAGATCATCTTCTTCATCTTTGAAGGTAAAGAATCTGATTCTTGAAGAAAAGAGATGAAAATACCTCATTAAAAAAGAAGAATTCTCTTCTAAAAAGATCAAAGATTTAAGAACAAGATCAAGATCTTCAATAAAAAAGAAAAAGATCAGAAAGATCTAATCACAAAAAAATTTAAAGAAGTAATTTACTTCATTCCCAGATCATTTGATCTATATAAAGGCACAACCTTTTGATGAACCATTGGTTCTTGAATCTTGAGGTAGAACCTCTTTTGAGAAAACAAAGAACATGTTTCTTTGATCTTAATTGGATCAAGATGCGCTCTGCGCTATTGTACAGTGCCTTGCACTTTTGAAATGCGCATTTGCGCTCCTTAGACTGGCGCAACTCACCAGAGCGCGCCACGTGTCAACCACAGAATGATCTGCGCCTTGCGCTTCTAAAAATAGCGCACAGCGTTCTTGGATTGGCGCACTGCACCAGAGCGCGCCACGTGTCATTCACTGGCGCAGGACACTGCGCTAACAGACTTGCGCTTAGCGCAGAGCGTGACACGTGTCGCCTCCACATGCGCTAGCGCCTTGCGCTCTTTAATTGGCGCAAAGCGCCTGACAAGCCACGTGCGCACTATCAAACCATTATAAATGCAGTGCATTATTTAAAAGGGCAGAGCCCAAGTAAAGGTCTAACAGGCAAAATATAAATGCTATGCATTTAATTACAGAGCCCAATGCTATGCATTAATAAAAGGGCCGAGCCCAAATAAAGGCTCAACAGGTAGAACAATAAAATGTTCAACTCATATCAACTGAGCCCATATGCTCATAGACCTTCAAACAGACTTTAGTCCCAAATTGGACTATAGATCTCCCAACCAACATTGGTTCGAGGGTACATCTCTGAACTCCTCTGATATTTGTCGTTGTAATCCATCAACGTCTTCAGAGAGGTGACGGGTCCCGACGACCATACATTCCACGGACTACAATGGACCACCATGTCCTTAAACTGGCAATCGACCGAAACGTGCATAAACTAAACGATAGAGCCCAAATGCTCTTTTGTTGGATCTAAATGATCCTGTTAAGTTGATCTTAGTCTGAAAATTAGACTAACGTCTCCTTAACAAACGTTTAAGTTGATCTTGGTCCAAAATGAGACTAACGTATCCTTAAACCAAAACCCTAAACCCAAATCTAAGAAAATACGGATTTGGACTAATCCACGTCCTACGGGCGACAACATAAATTAGTCTCCGTATACAATCCACGGACAACCATAAACAAAACAAACACTCACGACACTAAGTGACCATCTGGAGAAGGAGAAAGTTGTTACCGCGGTGCGGTAGCGTAATTAACTGCAGGGGCTTGCGCCTGCAGGAAAGAGCGTCCCCACAATCAAAAACCCCTCAAACGAGGGGGAATCTGACGAAGTCTGCTACATCGGCCGCATCTGTTTAAACCTTCGATACATGGTGCCATAAATCAACTTGGCATCTTCGGAGTGGTGGACGGATAGCACCAATCAGCATCTGCCCCGAATTTCAGGCCAGACGGACCTGCGCGGTTGCGTCTCCGTCTTTCGGAGGGGAACAACGCCCATGATCAAATACTACATATATATCTAAACGATATTTTATTATTTATAATCATTATACAATTTAGAACATTCAATTTAATTTTATGGTGCCACTGCATTTCGGACGCCATTTCCTCACATAAATAACTGTTGCAACCTCGGTATTAACAGAAAATGACGAAGAATTTTTACGGGCACATCACTCGAACGAGAGTCTTTCTTAGGATTGAATCGGTTTTTCCCGCACACTGGGCATCTTTTGAGTGCGGTGTGTTCTTTCCGGAACAAAATGCTGTCATTCTCGCATGCATGTATCTTCTCACACTTTAGGCCGATATTTGTGATTATCTTTTGCGTCTTGTACCGGCTCGGTGGCACTTTATTTTTGTTGGGAAAAGCTTCTTTTAACAATGCTATGAGATTGGTAAAAGACTGGTCACTCCATATGTTCTTACACTTGATCTGGAAGAGGCGTATGAAAAAGGATAGTATCGAAAATCCTTTGCAGTTTGAATATAGATGGATTCTCGAGGAAGCCTTGTACTTCTCCAATAATGCGGGTACAGTGCTTTCCGTATCATAAGGAAGTCCAACGGTATTCATCCATGTTATCGACCAGCATGAACACAGCATCATCATCTTCGACGGTTTTGTATTCTTCACACTGCCATTCCTCCTCTTCCTCCTCCTCTTCTACTATCTCTTACCACTCTTCGGTTTTCGCTGCAAAGAATTTGTTTTCCGTCTCTTGCACTGGCCTTCCATCGTACTTTTCTCCGTGAATATCTCATTTAGTGTAATCTCTAACGAAATCGTTTTTCACGATATATAACCCAACATCCGACTTCTTCTGCAATCATGTGTTCATATACTTATATCAAGAATAATAGATTTCGTGTTCTTTCAGTATCCCAAGGCGTGCGTAGGCAAAATCGGTAAAAAAGTAAACACCGTTGAGGGAAAAAATCAGTGGCTCTCGAGAAAACGTCGACGTACATCCAAATCTTGTCGTGGAGGTACGGGAATGCCATATTGGAAGAAAATGGAACGTAGCAAGATTCATATAGATAAGAGTTATGGAATTAAGATTTTGTAACAAATACGAGACAGATAGATAATAAGAAGCGTTAGTATTATGTTTAATTGACGACTTTATTTAGTTTGGTTTCAATTGTTATTAGATTGGGCTCTCATCAAACTCCTATTGAGAACTTTCTCCTTCTAATCTCAAAGCTCGAGAGTCGGATTCTTTTTCCAAGGAAGATAATGATGATATTAAATGTTCTTTATTGGATGTCGAGAATAACGGCTGTACGGGTAAGGCAATTATCCCATTAAGAATGTATAAAGTATACACCATTCACTTGTACTTTCATCCGTTTCGAGAAAATTTCGGCAGCACCTCCCTGTTGTTCTCCGAGTACACTGTAATAGAATAGATAATCGTTTCAATACTGTGAAATATCATTGAAAAGAATATCTAATCTATCATTGTACATGGAGAACCAGCGGAAAGGTACCAACAAAATATCCCGAAACGAATGAAAAACACAAGTGAATGAAGGTGTCTGCTTTATACATTCTTAACTTGTCCACACGGAACAAATTTATCGGTTATCATGCGATCGAATATTAATTCTCGTCACATAGACCACGCGACGATTGTTAGAAACCGAACGATAATGTCAGATGTTTAATAATGTTCGTGTAGTTTTATGTCATGACGAACACCGAATATATGTTAACTGATAAACGGGAACTAAATCACGTTTTCATTTTCATATATGATTAATTATCGATGAGAATATGAAAATTTTATAGTATCATTGAATGTCACACACTTACTTTAAAATTTAATTTAGATTTGTTTTATGTTTACGTTTCAATTTCAAGGTTTCGAAGTTTTTACATGAGGGTAAAGATTACTTAAGGGTTTTCTTAATCGGGTTTAAGATTTTGGATTTAGGGTTGGTGGGATTTGAAAAGAGTTCAATGTAGAGAAGAATGATGATGTATCAAGGTTTGTGTATGTTTGTATATGTGTGTGTGTGTCTATGTGTGTATGTATGTGTATGTTTGTATGTATGCATGTATGCTTGTGCACGCGCGTGTGTGCACGTGTCTATATCTGTGCGTATGTGTATGTGCGCGCGCGCTTGTGTGTGTATGCGCGCGCGTGCACACATTGGTAACGGTTATAACCTTAACCCTAACCATTAACACTGATCCTAACCATTAACCCTAATCATAACCCTGACCCTAATTAATTCTAACCTCCTAAACAATACATCTTCTTAAATTAACTAAATTATTATAAATTTCACTAAAACACCCTTAACTATTGATGATTTTCCACTAAACTACGTTAAAATTTTACTTAAAAACCTGTTTTGCTCAATTTTATCTTTTTTACACTAAAATACCCTTAACCATTATTGCAATTTTACTAAAATACCCTTAACTACTATTGTTGCAATTTTACTCTAAAATATCCTAACCCCTAATCCTATCCTTAATCCTATCCCTAAACCCAAACCCTCCTTAGCCGTAACCCTAACCCTAAACCCCCCTTGGCTCTAACCCTCAATCCAAATCCTAACTCTCTCAACCCCTAGCTACAACACCAACACCAACATCACCACCAACACTAACAACACCAGAAAGAACATTAAAAACAGAAGCAACAGGAACAATTCAATAACAGAAATTTTAATTTAATTTTGGGGAAAATATAATTAAACCAAAAAATAAATAAATCCATACTTACCTCTTTGACGATCGGTGGCGAGGTCTTCGATGGGGGCTCGACGACAGAGGCCACGACCTTCAGCAACGACGACGACCTCACTCCAGCGAGCTTCAGCGACGACGATGGAGGCTTCAATCACGGCTTATAGCATCGATCCACGAGGCCGGGCTTAACGACGGAGGAGAGGAGGTGAGGGCTTCGAAGGGGACGGCCACGACGGCGATGGCAGGCAGCTCGGCGACGGGCGAGACAATGGCGGCGAACGATCGAGAAGGAGCGACGAGAGGTTTTTCTTTGGAGGGAAAAATTAGGGATCAGGGAAAAAGGGGGGTGGGGAGATTGGGATTTATCACGTGTGGGTAGTGGGCCCAGTCACTTATAGGATTTTGTCACTGTTATAGCTGCGACCAAGAAGAATAAAACCGTGATGAAACCGTGACCAATTTCTCGTTGCTTTAGCCAGCGGTGGTGTAAGTTACATCTGTAGTCTAAGAATCAAGGAACGTGCTTTCTATTTTATCAAGGGCGGCTTCAACACCGAACATTACTTAATTATTAAAATTAAAACTTAAACTAAACCACTTTATTAAATTAAAATTAAAAAAGACAGAAAGAAAGAAAGAAAGAGAAAGAAACTTAACTACCAATCCTAAAAAAAGTTTAAAAAAATTCAACCTAACTGTTTTGCCATCAACTACATTTGTGAATTGTCAAAGCAGTAGGGCATCTATCACCATCTTCATCAAAAGCAAATGGAGACATAGCGTACGTTCCACCTCCTCACTCTTAATTATGTTAAATAAAAAGCAACAAATGTAAGAAGAACCACACTTCACTTTGCTTCTATATATGCTTTGGCTCCTTAATTAACAAGGAAAAGAGAAAAGATGAAAGAAGAGAAAAAAGAAGACCATAAAGAAGAAAGTAATGTGTATGTATGGGATTGTGGAAGTCCTCTTTATGATTCATTTGAGCTTGCGTCTTTCTCCCACCTCCTCGACCGCAACCTTATGTCTCTTCCCTTCGCTGGGCGGTCTAGCCGGAGACTGACGGTTGTTAAGTTTGCTGAGAAGTCTAGTGATGAATTCGAAAGGAAGAAGAAGAAAAAACGTGTAAAGAGGAAGAGGAGATTAATTCAGGGGATCTACTGTGCTGTTGCCTTTTGGAGGAAAGGATGAAATCATATATGTCGAATGCTGATAAATTGCTTTCTTGTGATAAAAGAGAGCACATGTTATTATTAAAATCAAATTGTTAATATGTTTTAGCGAAATGTTTTGCTTAGTATGAATTATTCATTCGAAATATATATGTTGATTGTTCCATTTTTTTTCCTTTTCCATATTTCATATGTTTCCATATTTCATATGTAGAAGGTTGATTTATATATTAGAGATAATGATATAATAATTATCAATTTTTTTATAGCGATAATGATATCATGTTACAAGGAAGAGGACCGTCAACTATCTTATCCTATATCATTTAGTATATCAAATATAATGCATAGAAGAGAAGGATGATAATTTTAGGACATTTAAATGGTCTATGGAAATACTCATAAAGTTATCTTTTCTCTCATATCGATCTTACAACACATGCCAGCTTGTACATGAATTATAATATCTTCAGCTTATAGACCTAGTAAAACATACATCACTAAGCCATCCTTGCTAATTTAGCCTTTTGTAAAGGAAATAAACTTATGGATTATAATCATGCATCAAAATCAATGTAAAAGAGGATACTCCTGAGATCTTCAAATCAAAATTATAACTACTAATAGGTTGAATTTTTTATGTGATCTTAGTTATCCCCTCATAAGCTAATAGGCATGTAGTCTTCTTGGACAGAACCATCTATATATCTATCTCTCTCTCTATTACCTATATATAAAGCCATAAAAGGGAATATTCCCTCTTCAAGTTTTTTTCCCCTACTTATGCAAGAATTTGACTTCATTCCTTTAGTTTAAGGAAATTTGCATTTATCCCATTCTTGCGAAAAATTAATCCTCCACTCTATAATTTAAGTTAATATATGCATTTTGTGCAAAAGTTGGTGTAGCACCTGTGGAGGAGAAGATACGGGAAAACCGGCTAAGATGGTTTGGTCATGTGCGATGCAGACCTATGGAAGTATCGGTTCGATGAATAGATACTCTCGATATGGGTAATGGCAAAAGGGCAAAAGGGAGACCGAAGAAAACATGGATGGAGGCGATACGAAACGATATAGTTGCCAAATGACTCAATGAAAGTATATTGTTCGATAGGAGTGAGTGGAGGTGGAGGATTCATGTGCTGGACCCGGCGTGATTCTCATGTTGGTTCATGTAGCCTACCCCATATGCTTGGTATTAAAGGCTCAGTTGTTGTTGGTATATGCATTTGGTCAATTGTAAGTTTATCTTCATATTCTCATGATATATTTTCAAATGAATTATCTGTATTTATTTCCTTACGGGTTATCACTATTCAATTTAGATTATAGCGTAACATCTATGAAAAGTATTTTCTCCCAGGGAGAATGTAAAGGGACACGAATAATCTGATTAGGATCCGTTTTCGAATCTGACAACCTACGGGTATAGATAGTAAACGCAATATGAGGGAATATTCCCTCTTCAAGATTTTGTTTGTCCTCGTGCAAGGAAAATTTGACTCCACCCCTTTAGTTTAAAAAAAACTTACATTTATCCTTCTCTTGGGAAAAATTAATCCTCCGTCCCCATAATTTAAGTTAATATGCATATGGTCCATTGTAAGTTTATCAACATATTCACGCGATATATTTTCGAATGAATTATCTATATTTATTTCCTTGCGGGTTATCACTATTCAATCTAGATTGTAGTGTAACAACGATGGAATATATCTTCTTCCTGGTAGGATGTAAAGGGACACGGATAATCCGATCTGGATCCGTTTGTAAATCCGACAATCTGCGGATATAGATATTAAAAATCCATATCCTGATGATACGGATTCAGATAGGAAATTTATATCCATGTCGGATCCGGATTCGAATCTGGATATTACAAAAATATTCAAATTCGGATCCGGATATCCGAATGAATGATATTCACTATCCATCTACTAATTAATTTAGTTATAGCCAGACTTCTGGATGGACCGTGGATTTGATGTTACATGAAAAACCTTAATTTGAAACTATTAAGACTTGCGGACTTGATTTGATTGTTTGTATCTAAAAGTATTGGTTAACCTATATTTAATTAGTTATAGTTACGAATCATGACTTTTTACATTTATCCGAATAATATCTGTGTTTGATTTTAGTGGATATAATTTTTACAATATTCGATCCGTATTCGTATTCAAATTGCAATGGATACAGACATTAATATTTGGTTGCCGACAAATATTACCCGCATCCGCATTCGTATTCAACAACTATTATCCGACAGAATAAATCCCGAAAAATGACACGCCATACCACAAAAATACATAATAAATTTGTTGGGCTATTCCGTCGGCTATCGCTATTCCGTCGGCTGATAGCCGAAGGAATAACCCTACTCAAAAATAAAGCCTAGGGGGTCTCGGGGTCTCAAACCCTAGCCCTTAAATACCCCTCTTCCTTCACCCCTTGATGCCAACCTCCTTCCTTCGACCCCCTTGACATAGACGACCTCTTCCAACTCCCCTCGGCTCCGACCTCCTCCTCCTTCCTTCGACCCTCCTTGCCTACTCCAACCTCCTCCTCTTCCTTGACTCCGACCTCCTCCTCCTTCCCTCCTCCTCCTCCCATCACTGACGATAATCTCCTCCTCCTTCTCCCGGCTTCGACCTCCTCCCTCTTCCCTCGACCTAGCCCTTTCTGCTTCGACCTCCTCCCCCTCTACCCTCTTGTCTTCGACCTCTTCCACCGCCTCCCCGTCCTCCTCCAGGCTGGCCCTCCTCCTCAAAGCAGACCCCCTCTAAACCTTCCTTCTTCAAGCCATCGACCACCTCCAAGCCGACCCCCTCTTCCTCTTCCTCCTGCAAGCCGCCGCCGCATTCACCTCCAAGCGCATGTCGTTGCCACATCATCCTAGTCCTCCAAGCCTACGACCATCGCCTCCTTTAAGCCCAGTAAAGGTATCTTTTTAAATTTATTTTCCCCCTAATTTTAATTATTTGTTTGTTGGTTGATATTGAAATTTTGGTTGATATTTTATTATAAATTGTTGATATATAAAAGAGATATTGTGGTTATGATTGTTGATAAAAAATATATTGTGGTTGATGTTCTAGTATAAATTGTCTCGGATAACCTATAAAGCTTGATGTGAAAGCAAAATAATAAATTGAAAGCAAAACAATAACTTGAAACCAAAACCATAAGTTGCAATGAAAAACTTTTAAAAACATATGAATTGAACCTTGAACTTCAAAATAATACGAAAATCTTATACTAAGTGTATGAAACTTGATGATAACATGATATTTACATGTTATCATCAGGGATCACATATTCAAAAAACAAAATGCGCCTTAGACCCCGTTTATCAGTTATATACACAATGGTTTTCATCGTGACATAAAACTACGTGATGGTTGTCAAAACTAAGCGTTTAATTGTTTGTTTCTGACAACAAATCATGAAGTTTATGTGACGAGAAAACTGGTCATACTATAACTGATAGATTTGTCCAGTGTGGATAAATTAAGAATTTATAATGCAAACACACCCTGCATTTGTGCTTTCATTCGTTTCGAGATTAGTTTCATCGGCACCTTTTTGTTGGTTCTTCGTGTACAAATATAGAGGGGATGATCATTTCAGTGTCGATATTTAATATTGAAATGATTATTATCCCTTCTATTGTAGTATACTTAAAGAACGGTGAGGAGGTACTATCGAAATTTTCGCGAAACGAATGAAAGCACAAATGGAGGAGTGTATGCATTATAAATTCTTAATGGGATTGAAGCCTTACCCCTGATAGCTGATGTGATGTATTGATGGATCAAACTAAAATATTAAACCAAACCTACAAGTTATAAACTAAATGTCAAAATGATATGCTAATTATGCAATACATAAGTCAGAAATCGAAGAGCAATGGATAGGAGTTGGAAAAACTGTCTGTGTTATTCGTAATCTTGCAAACAATTAAACACTTTATTTTATTGCAATTTTCATTTTCGTTTCCTTTATATACATGCAACTTTAGATATGCATAATTTAAATTATGTATCGAATATCCTGACTATAATAAATTTAATTTTATCTACAACTATGTAATTTTCTTAACCATTTCTTAAAATTGTTATTGTATATGTATGTTGGATTAGATATTTTTCAGGATGTGTTCGCGACGTGGTTGTGGACTGCTCGGTAAGCTTTCTTCCTTCGCATTCATTTGTATATTTTGCATTTGCAAACTCATTTAAAAACCCATAAAAATCGAAATTTTTTCCAAAAAATATAAAAACTTTTCGTCAAGTTAGCTAATAGGGTAACTTAGATTTTTTATTCTAAAAGTTTAGTTGATACGTTAGAAATAACTAAATTCTAGGTTTAGGAATTGAAAACCCTAAAAATAACCCTCATTTTGTTTAACCTTGGTAATTATACGTCCTTGCAGTTTTTTTTTGAGAAATAGGTAATCTTGAGTTCAGTTCTTGAGTTAAGTCGAAATGAAGGGAAAGTATTAAAGCTTTACTGAAAGATAAGTCTGAAAAATAGTTTCTATTTTTAAATCCAAATTCAGAAAGTATATACCCTATAAACTGCACTTACACGTACCTTAAAACTTAGGATAGTAGAGAATACCCAGAAATACTCTTGCCTACAAGCCTAGTATGAAAGAAAAAATGGTATTTAAAGTTAACCACCAAAAGAGCATTATTAAAAAAATATATCCAGTCTTGAAAAGGAAAAAAAAGAAAAAAGAAAAAAGAAAAAATAGAATAAAGTCAAGACCTGGAAATTGCTATTTACGCTTTAAGCTCACACATTCAGTAATCGGCCGTTAGTGCCTCAAGAAGTATTAATAGTTGCATGAAAGGTGTGTGAGCAACACCGTCCATCATTAATGAAAAGAAGTAGTATTAGGCATTAGGGCAATAGTACTATATCTTGAATTGAATTCTTAAGTGTAGGGATGGAATTTTACACACACGTAGGGGTATACGATCGATATTTGGAGGAAACATAGGAATAAAAAATAAGACTTATGTTTTCTGTAAAGATGATAAAAATCCCGGATTGGAGACCGCACTTTAGAAGAAAAACTCAAGAGATACCGAGATCTTTCAAAACTGTCGAAATGTATAGGATCTGGGGTTAAATATGAGGTGTGAAACATAAGGGTTGGATATTTCTAATTTAGGATAATAGAGTTTCTAACTTAGATGTTAAACTGTAGGAGTAGCTGTTCAGTCGATAAAACTGCACATTTGTAGTATATTTTTCCTACCATTTTTATATTAAAAAAGGACTTTAATATGATATATTATACATATGAGGGTTTATGTGTAAAAACATTATTTTCCATGTGTTAATATATTTTTATTATCATTTGGTAGGAAAATGTATGCAAATAAATCTATTGACCTAATCCTAGTAGAACTAGGTCTACTAAATCTTATTTGAGTTGTTGTGCAGAAATTTTCCAAGTTGTTATGCAGAATTTATCAAACAAATCAATTTGTTGAAGAAAACTTGCCAAATTAAGAAGCAAAACTTGGAGACCAAGTCTGGAAGCAACCGAGAGAAGATTTCTGAATTCTGAAGGTGCCTAGGATTGCCACATGTCACAAGATGCAAGGCCAAGAAAACTCATAAGATGATCTCACCCATTGAGCGCGGATCCGCGGCCAAACCCACCCTTGGGCCGCGGATCCGCCGCAATTCCAGGGAGTTAGAGCGCAAGATTTTTTGGGGTGAATCAAAGCTAAATTTTACCAAGTTTTCAACAATAAGATTCTGGCTTTGCACTATAAAAGGGCACCGAGAGCCTCTTGGAAAAACTATCAAGCCGAAGAGATCACGAAGCTCCCGACACTCACGCATCTAGGCTGATCATCGACTGTTCGACTACCTCCTTAGGAAAGATCGAGAAGCAACTAGTTGTAATCATTTTCTATGGATTAAAGTGTAGTTTGTTCAAGTCGATTAATAAAGGTAGTTATTTTATTTAATTGTTTCTTTTACATTATGTTTTCCCTCTCTTTCTTTTCATCTTCTTCTCCCAATATGCGCGAGTAATTCTCCGCTTGTTAGGGTTCGTAGGATTAGGGTAGGCTAATGGACGATGAAAATAATTAAACCCTTTTTAAGTCCTATAAAGTTTAGGAACTTTATCAAAAGAATCATTAACATCCTAATCGGGCGCGCTAGCAATTCTTTGCTAGTTCCGATCGCGATTAGAGATTAGATTAATGATTGTTTTGGTAAAGGCTAGATAATGAACGGGGTTCCGTGTCGAGATAAGGGTTAAGAGTGGGATTCCTTTTCCCTCCGGAAACCCTAATCTACACGCATCACCGTCGTTCTAGTTCTAAATCTATTAATGGATAAAAAGGGTAACTTTTAATTAATCGTCCATAACTACTAAATCCTAACGAACCCTACAAGCCCTCTTATTATATTAATTACATCTTTAAAATAATCTAGATCTATATTTTACATTCTTGTTTAACGTAGATATAGAAACCATTCTATAAAATTCTTTATCCCTCCTCTCTTTCTCAACACATCTAAAGTAAGAGTAAAAGGTTCCACGTTTCCCAGAGAACGACCCGTACTCATCTCGGTCTAGCTACGTGCGACACCGTTCTGATTGCGGTTAACTACAAAACACACTTTTTCGTACCAATCAGTAGCTACAACGTTAACTTGTGAAACTAGCTTGATGGGATTTTATGTGTAGTATCCGCTGAAACCCTCAGGAGACAAGACTCCTCCTACTAGGGACACTTAGAGTTTTAACGGCTTGTTGCACGAGCTCAGTGCAATCGTGTTCCCTGCGAAATTGAGGTTATGACTTTTTGTGAATAATTGGTTTGGCTCGGGACGAGCAAAAGTTAAGTTTCGGGGTATTTGTTCATACCAGAATATTGCATTTAATACCGCCCGTTCTTATGCTCGTTTGTTTATAGGCAGGAGCTTTTAATCCGTATTTGCTACATATTTACAGGCCACAGGTTTCTAGTCCAAAATAATGCAAATGATACAAAATCTCCACAGTTACGCTAAAATGCAGAACATCTGTTGCTAACAGATAAAAGCCGGGTTCCGGTCATCCGTATCCGTCCAGTGCCGTTTACCAGTTCCAGAGACGACAAATGACAGTGGTCATTCATGTCTCGGACAAGCACAGAGCACGAGAAGGACAACACAAGAATCAATGGGTGTGCGGAGCTCGAGGGAGATGAGGTCAAAAGAATTACTTTTGATGCCATTTTGGACTGTTGCAGATATGAAGAAATTGTGGAAGTAATTTGCAATTTGGAACATGTAGAACAACTGAACATTGCAACACAAGAAACCCCAGAAAAAACGACATGCCAATTCCACCAAAAAGCCGCGGATCCACGGCCTAAGTGGCAACTCGGTGGCAGATTCGCGGCCGAGTTGACTCAATGTCAACTCGGAATTTAGGGTTAGTTTAGTAACTTCATTTGGGCAGAGAATCTTGCCCTAGGGTTTCAGCACTCAGCCTATAAATAGCCCAATTTTGTGCCAAACCAAGAATGCTTCTTTTTGTTAGGATTTAGTTTAGTTCTAGTTAGCTTCTTCTTCTTTTTCATGTCTTCCTCCATTAAAATGTAGTGAGAGTATTGAGTGGATGATGAAATGAAGATGGTTTTTTTTTTATTTTACATTGTATTTTAATTTCTAATGTAACTTTATTATTGTAGTTAAGTAGTTGTTGTTATTTCTTTGCTTGTTTTACTTTCCTTCTCTTCTTATCCGTATTATTTCTAAGCGATGATACTCGACGGAGTTCCTTACTTAGGTAAGGACCCAAGTAGTTAGCTTGCATCATTTGTAAAACCATATTTTTCCCTTTCCTTCTTTTCTTCCTTCTTGTTTTCTTTTTATTTTCTTTTATAATGTGTGAATAATTTCCACACTTGTTAAGGCTAAGGAAGGTGGTATGAGGAACGGAAAAATTTCTTGTGCTTCTCTTCGCCAAACATCTTGAAACGAATCTCGACTAAACAAATGCAACCCCCTCACTTAGGCGATCAAATGGTGTCGTTGCCGGGAAGACGGCAACGTATTTTCTTTCTTCTTGTTCGGGTTAATATTCTTTTTGTATATATATAAAATTATAAATATAACAATAAAAAAATCATTTTGTTATTTTTGATATTTTTTGTGTGCAAGTGTGCAGGCGATCTGGAGCAAGTACAGTAATATAATCAAGAGATAGAGGTTTTTATTCTATTGTACAGAAGAAGAGGAGTGCAGTGACCTAAAAAAAAGTCCCAAGTCAACAATTTGACGGTGGAACCGCGGTCAAAGGGTTGATTTCGTGGCAGTTCCGCGGTCCTATTGAGGCTTCTCAGTCCCAATTTTTTTCTGCTTCTTCTCATTCCTCTACACCTCTCTGTGAATTCCACTGAATTGCATTTTCTGGAGGTTTCTTTGCACAGATTGCACCGCCGCCAAATAAATTTTTTGTTGTTTTAGATTTTGTTTATTTACCGCTTTGCATATAATAATACGGAAATTAAGGGGCTATAACACCAATTCATATTGGGTGGGGATTTTATCACCTTTCCTAAGACCCCCCAAATCACTAATTGCATACGCATTACCTTGAGCTAATAAAAAATCACTAATTGTATACGTTACCGTCTCCCCGGCAACGCCGCCATTTGATCGCCTAAGTGAGGGGGTTGCGTTTGTTTGGTCGGGGTTCGTTTCAAGATATTTGGCGAAGAGAAGCACAAGGGATTTTTCCGTCCCTCATACCACCTTCCTTAGCCTTAACAAATGTGGAAATTATTCACACATTACAAAAGAAAATAAAAACAAAACAAGAAGGAAGAAAAGAAGGAAAAGGAAAAATACGGTTTTACAAATGATGCAAGCTAACTATTTGGGTCCTCACCTAAGCAAGGAACTCCGTCGAGTATCATCGCTTGGAAATAATACGGATAAGAAGAAAAGGAAAGTAAAAAAAGAAAAGAAATAACAACTACTTAACAACAATAATAAAGTTACATTAGAAATTAAAATACAATTCAAAATAAAAAAAACCCTCATCTTCATTTCATTATCCACTCAATACTCTCACTACATTTTAATGGAGGAAGACATGAAGAAGAAGAAGAAGCTAACTAGAACAAAACTAAATCCTAACAAAAAGAAGCATCCTTAGCTTGGCACAAAACTAGGCTATTTATAGGCTGAGTACTGAAACCCTAGGGCAAGATTCTCTGCCCAAATGAAGTTACCAAACTAACCCCAAAATCCGAGTTGATACTGAGTCAACTCGGCCGCCGATCCGCCACCGAGTCGCCACTTAGGCTATGGATCCGCGGCTTTTTGGTGGAATTGGCATGTCGTTTTTATGGGGTTTCTTGTGTTGCAATGTTCAGTTGTTCTAAATGTCCCAAATTGCAAATTACTTCCACAATTTCTTCAGATCTGCAATAATCCAAAATGGCATCAAAAATAATTCTTTTGACCTCATCTCCCTCGAGCTTCGCGCACCCATTGATTCTTGTGCTGCCCCTCGCGTGCTCTGTGCTTGTCCGAGACACGAATGACCTATGTCATTTTTCTTCTCTCTGGAACTGGTAAACAGCACTGGACAGATACGGATGAACGGAACCTGGCTTTTATCTGTTGGCAACAGATGTTCTGTATTTTAGCGTAACTGTGGAGATTTTGTATCATTTGAGTTATTTTGGACTAGGAACCTGTAGTCTGTAAAAATGTAGCAAACACGGATTAAAAGCACCTGCCTATAAACAAACGAGCATAAGAATGGGCGGTATTAAATGCAATATTCTGGTATGAACATGGACATTCTGAGGACGATGAGGCCGCCAAATCGTCGAGTCAAGGTCATGGGAAAAGGGGCCCCCACACAAGAATAAGATATATGGGGCCGCGGGCTAGATGACCCAAAAATCGAGCTGCATTTGTCGGCTACTAGGGATTTCATTGAGCTCAGGGCAAAACAACTAAAAAAATTATGTGCCTCAATCTACAACAACGAAAAACGAATGCCGCATTTCGTGAAAGTCGATTCCAATTATGTCCCGGTGGATTAGACGGAGAAAACTTTAGAGGTCAAGAAGCAAACGGCCTTAGATGAGATTTTGGTAAGGTTTTTTAATTAAGCATTCATTTATTACTTTTGCATATTGATGGAGGTCGGAATGTCCCTCAGATGTTGTCCTCCGTCGATCTTGCGGCCAGCGGGGGTGAACACTTGAAATTTGTTGTGAAGGTTGAGCATATGGGTCTCAATGGGTTGTTTGTTGACGCCGAGCTATCTGCAAAGGAAGCCCCAGGGTGGGAAACCACCGTAGGACCCTCTGACGATCATGTAAGTATCGAGGAATAGATATGCAGAGTAGAGGCCTATTTGAATGAGTTCGGGTTACCTAAAGCGTCTGGAAGAGGGGTTTATATAGCGGTCGTATGGAGCGAGCCGATGGGAGATTCTCGCCATCCGTTACGCTCCTGCTTCACGTATACGTTGATAGTGGGATACACTTATTAATGGCGAGATAGGCTCATTAACGACGAGATATGGTAGCATGAAATGCAGGATGTGGAGCGGTGGAGATCTCGTCGTTGAGACATACACGGAGCCATTTCGGGGGCGCCCGTGCTCGATGCTCCTGGCCAGATGGGGAAGCTGAAGAAGATCAGCTCGGTGACAGCTTGGAGACGAGCGATGAGGCTGAGGAAGCTCAGCCCGGTGACAGCTCGAAGATGAGCGATGAGGCTGAGGAAGCTCAGCTCGGTGACAGCTCGAAGATGAGCGATGAGGCTGAGGAAGCTTAGCTCTATAATAGCTCAGAGACGAGTGAGAAGGCTGAGGAACCTCAGCAGTAGGATAGCTCGGAGGTGAGCTGTTGACTGGTTGCTAGGAGGGAATGTACTCATAGGAGCCCCCCCAAAGGTCGGATGATACCTCGGGGATGAGGCGCCAAGGAATGTCCCCTTCGCATGGTACTTTAAAGAGCTGGTTGGTGCACGTGAGAGACTTGCCATCCGCCACGTGTCTTGATCAGGGAAATCTGCACTTGTGAGCACCATCATCAGCCCCCCACTCTCGTTCCGACCTATTTATGGGTCGGGTTAAGAGTGGTCTACTCGGTTTTCTCCATTCAGCTTGGTGTTGAGGATTTTCCATGGTGGTTTGTTCGGGAACAACATGGTATTTGGCAGTTGTGTCTCCCTGATCTCCGTGCCCACATGGCGATAATTAAGTGCCCTGATCTTTGGGCATGTCTTTGGATGATGTCAGTGGATCATTGATGGGACAACGTCACTAAGGCGACATCGCTTCACCTGATCGGATCCGCGTGAAGGGAAGGCGTCTAATAGTCGGCTGTCGTGTGGCATCACAGGAATCATTGGGCATGACGCTTCATTTGGCAGGAGAGAATATGGGCCGTAGGATGGTCTTCGTTGAGGGTATAAATAGGGGTGCGCAACCCTCGGGGAACATTTTTGTTCACTTGCACTCCTGCCGTGGATGGATGCAATGAGCGGGAAGCAACCCCCCGGACTCATGTTGAAGGCTTTGGATCCACGGCTTTGTTGGGCAGGAAGCTACCTGCAGTGGATGAGCCGAGTAGGAAGCTGCCCGGCTACCTCATGATGAGGGCTTTGGATCCACGTCTTCATTGGGCAGGAAGCTACCCACGGTGGATGGGCCGAGCAGAAAGCTACCCTATGATGAGGGCTTTAGATCCATGGCACTATTGGGCAGGAATCTACCCTCGGTAGATGGGTCGGGAGGGCTTTGGATCCACAGCGTTGTTGGGTAAGAAGCTGCCCGCTGGGGATGGGGCGGGAAGGAAGCTGCCCGCTGGGGATGGGGCGGGAAGCTGCCCGAAGGCCTCGTGATGAAGGCTTTGGACCCATATCTTCGTTGGGCAGGAAGCTACCCGCGGTGGATGGGCCGAGCAGGAAGCTACCCGGCCGCCTCGTGATGAAGGATTTGGATCCACAACGTTGTTAGGCAGGAAGCTACCCACTGCAGATAGGCCGAGCAGTAAGCTGCCCTGCGGCCCCATAATGAGGGCTTTGGACCCACAGCGTTGTTGGGCAGGAAGCTACCCGCTGCGGATGGGCCAAGCAGGAAACTACCTAGTGGCCTCGTGATGAAGGCTTTGGATCCACAGCGTTGTTGGGCAGGAACCTACCCACTGCGGATGGGACGAGCAGAAAACTACCCAGCGGTCTCGTGACGAAGGCTTTGGATCCACGCCTTCATTGGGTAAGAAACTACCTGCGGTGGATTGGCCGAGCAGGAAGCTACCCGGGCGCCTCATGATGAGGGCTTTGGATCCATATCTTCATTGGGTAGGAAGCTACCCACTGTGGATGGGCTGAGCAGGAAGTTACCTAACCGCCTCGTGATGAGGGCTTTGAATCCACGTCTTCGTTGGGAAGGAAGCTACCCACTATGGATGGGCCGAGCAGGAAGATACCTGGCCACCTCATGATGAGGGCTTTGGATCCACAGCGTTGTTGGACAGGAAGCTATCCGCTGTGGATGGGCCGAGTAGGAGGCTACTCGGCCCCTCGTGATAAAGGCTTTGGATCCACGTCATCATTGGGCAGGAAGCTACCCACTGTGGATGGGCTGAGCAGGAAGCTACCCGGCTGCCTCGTGATGAGGGATTTGGATTCACGTCTTCGTTAGGCAGGAAGCTACCTATTGTAGATGGTCCAAGCAGGAAGCTACCCTACCGCCTCGTGATGAGATCTTTAGATCCACGTCTTCATTGGACAGGAAGTTACACACTGTGGATGGGCCAAGCAGGAAGCTACCCGGCTACCTCAAGATGAGGGCTTTGGATCCACGTCTTTGTTGGGCAGGAAGCTACCTACTGTGGATGGGACGAGCAGGAAGCTACCCGTCCATCTCATGATGAGGGCTTTGGATCCACGTATTCGTTGGGAAGGAAGCTGGCCACTGTGGATGGGCCAAGCAGGAAGCTACCCGCCGCCTCGTGATGAGGGCTTTAGATCCACAGTATTGTTGGGTAGGAAGCTACCCATTGCGGATGGGCCAAGCAGGAAGCTACCCGGCGACCTCATGATGAGGGCTTTAGATCCACGACGTTGTTGGGTAGGAAGTTACCCATGGTGGATGGGCCGAGCAGGAAGCTGCCCGGCGGTCTTGTGATGAGGGCATTGGATCCACGACGTTGTTGGGCAGGAAGCTACCCGCGGTAGATGGGCTGAGCAGGAAGCTGCCCGGCGGCCTCGTGATGAGGACTTTGGTTGGCTACCTATAGACACATCCGAGCTTCATTTACTTGAGTGAAGGGCTGGTCTTTGCTTGACGGGCAGGAAGCTACCTGCCGGCCCTGCGGGATGTTTTAGCACGGAAACAAAAAGAAGCAGTTCAAATTGCAGGGAAGCAAAAATCTTTATTGTTAAAGAAAATACATATTCAAGGATACGGTTTAAACTCTCCTGCATTAAATGACCGGATTTGATGGGTGTCCATGTTTCTTGGACTCGGGTCAGTCGGTGACGACCATGACATACCAGATCGTCAACTCTCCGGCTTCAAGTTGGTCGGTTTGCCCCTTATCTTCTTGAAGTTTGTCTTGCAGGTATTTTTCCAGGGGACCGGAGTGGATCGGCTCTTTAATATAATCATGGAGTTGTTTGCATTTCTCGGTCGGGTGCCCCTGTGACCGATGAAAAGCGCAATACTGGCAGCGGAGTCGCTTACTCGGCTTTTGTATCATTGGCAGGAGTTTGAAGAATCTCTCGCTCTTTGCCCCCTCTAGCAGCTCGGTCTGAGAGACTTTCAGAGGGGTGTACTTATGAAATCTCGAGGAATACCGTTTCAGACGATCGGTCCTTTTCTGCTCCTCCTGGTCCCGTCTCTTTCGGTCCGTCTGGTCCCCGTCGGGTAGGTTGGCGTTCACTTCTGACTCGAGTTGGATCTCCTGCTTGGTCCGGACTTTTACCTCGGCCATGGTCTTAGGTTGCGCTAATGCAAAAGTGCAGAGCTACTCTTTGTGCCTAAGACCCGATCTCATGGCGGTGATGACCATTTCATCACGGTGCTCGGGCTCTTCCAGAAGAGCATTATAGAACCGGGTGATGTAACCTTTGAAAGATTCCCAGTCCTCGCTCTTGATGGTGAACTGGTAGTCGACCGTCCTTTTCTGCCATCGCTTGCCGACGAAATGACCGAGGAACTGAGTAGCCATCCCGTCAAAGGTCGAGATTGAACGTGTAGCAAGTCCGTGGAACCAATCCTATCACGCCCCGCTTCTCAGTAGACGGAAGCAGGTACGTGACAAGGCCGCGACGTATTTATTTCGAGAAGGTCATTTTCCGGAATAAATACACTAAGCGTAAAATAAGCAATATAAAATGACAAGATATAAACATGAGATTTAAAATTCAACAACTTTATTTACATTCAACTTGATTCATTTACAATACATGAGTTCAACTGAAAGGAAATACAAGAATGGAAATGCCTAAACAGGCGGCATACATAAACTGAGAAAAAGATAACTAGTTTAGGCCTGGGTCACGATCTGATCGTGCTCTTTCTTGATAGTGTTCACCTCCTCAATCTCCACGATATTTGACAAACATTCTAAGAAAACAAAGAAGGGTGGAATGCCCGTCGGTGAACTTTCGCTCAGTAAGTCCCCAAGAAATGAAGTGAAGTATAAAGTGTAATGGTAAAAAAAATGTATATCATGAACAATTGATTATGATGTATGGTGTGTCAACATGTCGTTTAATGTAAACATGGCAAATTTATTTAGCATGCATTTTTATATATCATGCCAACTAACATGAGCAGAGTATAACATGGCTGTGTAGTGTAGGTATTATGAACATGAAGTGAATGTAAGCGTCTTAACAGGTCTCTACTTGGGTATACTAATTTAACGTAAGTTCAAGGATGAATGCCAACCAATCTGAAGGGTGTTCTCGAACCCAAAAGGCTGTAATTCAGGGATAAGAAACCGCGGGCCCGAATCAAGTGTTAGTAACGGGATTTCAACCTAGTGTTGAAGTATTCCAAACTCAACAGGCTGTAATCTAGGAGTAAGGAAATACGGGCCCTTATGATAGCTTGCTTGTGTTAGAAGATATGGATTCATGATCTAGTGGGATTCCTGAGATTTCATTGGATTCATGCATGAACTACCCCAACACCCTGTGTATGCTAAGTTACAGTTAAAATTACAAGTCTTGCTCGAATCCATGAATACACTAAGTTGGAAGATTGAGTTCATGTCAATATCATGTATTCGGGTCAAGTATTCTTGTATTCATATCAAGTTGTATTCATGGTTCGAGTCAAGTCAGTTTAAATAGCAACCATTGTTTTCTGGTATTCATGGTCGTTCATGTCCAATTATAACCAGGGTTTGGTTAAGTCAAGTATACATGTTTGATACTGATGGTTTGAATTCGAGTGTTCATGTTCAAGTATTCATGTTTGACTTTAGGTTCAAGTTTGAATTGGATTCAGGTTTGAACTAGATTCAGATTTGAATTAGAGTCAGACTGAGTTAGACACTTGTAAACGGATTTAGATCTTGAATTAGGTTTGGGAGTCATCGGTAACTGCTGCACATGGATGGCAGGATTTGTGTTTTTTCCAAGACAATTATCATTGATAACTCCGTTAAGTTTTCTACCTTAAATAGACAAGCACTCACTTTCTCCGGCTTCCTGGGGTTCAAGAGAATTGATCCCGCTTAAACCTATATTTACTAAAACCCTTAAATATTGTTTTTATATAACTCGAAGGGGTTTTATGAAAAAATATATAATAATATAGTTACAAATAAAGCTCGAGGCGTTATTTATATTATTAGGATTTTCATGAGCATGAGTTTTAAGAATTTGAGGTATTTTAGTGATAAACAATTAACTTTGGAAGTTCATGGTATTTTATTGAAAAGAGTTGTCTTTTGGTAACTTGATAGTATTTTATTCAAACATGTTAATCTTTCATTTAAAAAAAATAGGTTTATTATATTTTGAAAATAAGGATTTGTAATTTTTATATAATTATTAAAAATTATATTTCTTTATTTATCTAGAAAATTCATTTTTCTTAAAAACCGTATTTAAATCCTTTCGAGACCCAATGCTCCGTGAGGAGGTCTGCATCTCACTCTATTAGCCCAAGAATATGCGATAATCTGCATCATCCATTAGCGGGTCCCCTAAAGAGAGTTGTAGAGGCATAATCGTAAAGGAATCGAAATACTATTTTAAAAGAAAACCGGTTTTTAAAGTAAGTGGTATTTTAATCTAATTTTTTCTTCGTACAGAAATTCATACAAAAAGGCATCGTGCTATGAAACAAGAGTGTACGTGAGGGGTAGGTCGTTACTCCGTGAAGTTTTTCCTAAAGGTATAGTTTTAACAAAACTAAATTAGATACTATTAAAGTTCATGGCATTTTAATGAAAAGGTTAAATTAAAATTATTTTACATCAGAATTTTGATGAAATTTGATTCTAAACATTATGGTTTAAGGTTATAAGTGATGCGCACAAGTTAGATTGAACAAAATATTAAAGAGAAGGAGTTTTCTAGGGTTTTGAAAAAGATATCGGTATTAACTCCACTTACCGATATACGTTTTGAAATGGAATTTCAAAGTAGAAGAAGAGAGATTGAGAGGAACTTACTATTTGATTATGCTAAGAAAAGGTAAATGAAGAGGAGAGTGTTGTCGTGGTGTCGCAGGAGCTCCGGATGTTGCTTCAATTTTTGCCGGAAGTTGATCGCTTGCTAACTCATCTTTACTCCACTTATACTTAGGAAATTTTTGAGAGTTTTTGCTAGAATTTTCAGAATGATGTTGAACCAAAGTGTGGATGGTATTTATAGTGGAGAATTAGGGTTTTGGAATTAAAATGGTGAATTAAAATGCATTAAAATTATGATAAATTATGAAATGAAGGGTCTTTGTTTGATTGCAGGAAAATCAAACAGTGCAGGAGTGGTAGGGGTAAGTGAAGGGGTTAGTGTGCAAAGCCCGAGGCCAAATGGGCTCATCCAAGCTGTCGGTGACGGCTAAAATGCAAGATCCGCCAATCATTCTAAGGCATAGAGGCTCTGGATTTGTACCATGTGTACATCTCAGTGTTTACTCCATTTTCCACATGTTTGATTTTTCTGACTTTTCATTTTTCTGTGAATTGCACGTGCAAACTTTTGGGCTTCCAAAAAGTTAAAAAAGAAAATCAGAAAAATAATGTGTCTGATAGGGATCGAACACACAAGCTACGTCATAACTGTGCAAGGGTTTTACCAATGAGCTACAAGTTATTTCTTACTTTTATTTAGCAAAAGTAACTTATAACTCAAACTCAGGCTGTTATACTCTTTTCTGTACATTGAAAAGAAAAAAAATTGTACAGTGATTTCTGTAGGGTGTTTTTCGTCACCCCATTGAGATGGGAATACACGCGCGCTTGTCAGGCGTACTACAGATTCCCCTTGCCTAGGATAGGCCGGGGTTTAATGATCATGGGGATCCGAATCTCCGGCAGCCGCGGACTAAGCTGCCGTTAATTACCCCTCGCTTTTGGGGCGAGGGAACCTCCAATTAACGGGTTAAACTGGTCATGCGAACTCAATGTGCAGTGTACGTGTGTTTTGTTTTGGAGGGGGGTTTAAATATATCGGGAGCCACGTAGAGTTTTTACGGGGGTCCCGCTACCCGGATAGCGGGCTGGGGGTCAAGGGGGCTAGCAGCCCCCTTGCGGGGTGCGGGGCAGTGCCCCGTTAGAAATTTTTTTCTTACAGGGACAGTGTCGTGGAGTATGTGTATGTGTACATATGTATACATGTGTATATATATACATGTATATATAAATAAAGGGGGGAAAAGACATCCAAAGGATGCGTGGGGTCAGCGCCTTGAGCGCTGTGCGCTCAGGTGCTGTGCGCTTGGGCGCAAGCGTGCCACGTGTCGGCACGTGGGCGTTTTGCGCTCGAGCGCTGTGCGCTTGGGCGCTAGCGCTCCACGTGTCGGCACATGGTCGCTTTGCGCTCGAGTGCTGGGCGCTTGGGCGCAAGCGCTCCACGTGTCGGCACGTGGGCGCTTTGCGCTCGAGCGCTGGGCGCTGGGGCGCAAGCGCGCCACGTGTCGGCACGTGGGCGCTTTGCGCTCGAGCGCTGGGCACTGGAGTGCGCGCGCCACGTGTCAGCACATGGGCGCTTTGCGCTCGAGCGCTGGGCGCCTAAGTGCAACCGCGGCACGTGGGCGCTTTGCGCTCGAGCGTTGGGCGCTTGAGCGCAAACGCGCCACGTGTCGGCACGTGGACGCTTTGCGCTTGAGCGCAGAGCGCTAGCGACCAAAAAGGGGCTTTTAGTCCCAGAAATAGGGTTTAGAATGGAGTTAAACTCCTAAAATGTTTTGGTTAATGAAGGGGTTCTTCTTCTTCCTCCTCTGTTAGTTGGATCTTGAAGATCAAGAAATGTGAGATCTAAAAATCTTTCCTTTTTAAGATCTAATAACAGATCCAAGCTCCCCTTTGTGGGTTTTGTGGTGAAAAACTATTTAGTTTTATAAAAAAGAGAGTAAAACTCTTGATTTAATTCAAGAGAAAAAAGAATGTTTTGGAACCTTGAAGAAGGAGAAAAGATCTCAGATCTGGAAAATTTTGAGAGAGAGAGAAAAAGTTGTTGAGATATTTCATTATCTTTGCCTTTATAGGCTACACACTTTACACATTGCCCCTTGGGCTTCACCAAATGGCATTTTGCCTATCCCATGGCTCATGTGCCATTTCTTTTTGCACATAAGCCATGGGCTTTACAAAAATTTGGCTTTATGCCTATTTTTCTTACATTTATCCATAAAATAAAATAAAAGAAATGCAACAAAATTATTTATTACAAAATTTTTATCTTGGCATAGGGGGAGGCCGGCCGCTTCATGTTCGGGCTCGACCCGGGCATGGGCCCACTGGATCTGGGCTTGGGCCCACTTGGCTTGGGGTTGACTTTGATTTTGACTTGGTCAACCGGGGTGTAAATTTTTACACCAACAAATTGCCCCCCATCAATAAATGCACACCACATATATGGGTCGTGTGCATGAAATTGATGGATCTTCTTTTACTTGGAGGCGACCTGATTTGGTTCCCGCTTTTTAGGAAGCTGGCACTGCCCTTTTTACGACATGGACGGTCGTTGCTTGACATGTCTCCGAGACGGAGTGTCCGTGATAGACGTTTACCTGTCCCGGAGTAATCTGGTTCCCGCTTTGTAGGAATCCTGCGCTGCCCTTTTTACGACATGGACGGTCAATGCTGCCCTTTTTGCGACTTGGACGGTCGATGCTGACCTTTTAGCGACTTGGACGGTCGATGCTGCCCTTTTTGCGACTTGGACGGTCGCTGCTGCCATTTTAGCGACGTGGACGGTCGGTGCTGCCCTTTTAGCGACGTGGACGGTCGGTGCTGCCATTTTTGCGACTTGGACGGTCGGTTCTGCCCTTTTTGCGACTTGGACGGTCGTTGCTGCCCTTTTAGCGACGTGGACGGTCGGTGCTGCCATTTTAGCGACGTGGACGGTCGATATTGCCCTTTTTGCGACTTGGACGATCGATGCTGCCATTTTAGCGATGTGGACGGTTGGTTCTGCCCTTTTTGCAACTTGGACGGTCGGTACTGCCCTTTAAGCGACGTGGACGGTCGGTGCAGCCATTTTAGTGATGTGGACGGTCGATGCTGCCATTTTTGTGACTTGGACGGTCGGTTCTGCCCTTTTTGCGACTTGGACGGTCGTTGCTGCCCTTTTAGCGACGTGGACGGTCGGTGCTGCCATTTTAGCGACGTGGACGGTCGATACGGCCTTTTTTGCGACTTGGATGGTCGATGCTGCCATTTTAGCGACGTGGACGGTCGGTTCTACCCTTTTTGCGACTTGGACAGTCGGTACTGCCCTTTTAGCGACGTGGACGGTCGGTGCTGCCATTTTAGCGACGTGGAGGGTCGATGTTGCCCTTTTTGCGACTTGGATGGTTGATGCAGCCATTTTAGCGACGTGAACGGTCGGTTCTTCCCTTTTTGCGACTTAGACGGTCGGTACTGCCCTTTTAGCGACGTGGACGGTCGGTTTTGCCCTTTTTGCGACTTGGACGGTCGGTTCTGCCCTTTTTGCGACTTGGATGGTCGGTTCTTCCCTTTTTGCGACTTGGACGGTCGGTGCCGGATTTGACTTGCTCCGCTTCTTGCGGTGTCAGGGATGAAGTTGACTTGTTTCCGAGGTGGAATTTGATTCTGCCAGGGAGGTCATTGGTTGTTTGCTGATTTGATGTGATTTGGGTTGACATCAGCACCGCTACACTGGAATATAGTACCAGGAGCGAATCATCATCTGTCTTTGAGAGGATTTAGGGATTGGGTTTTTTTTTCGTTTGGCATCTGCATTGCTGCACTGGAATAATGCCAGGAGCAACTCATTATTTGCCCTGAGAGGATTTGGGAATTGATGGCTTAGGAGACAGGTTTAGATCCTTATCACCTAAGGCTTTTCAATTTTATGGGCCGTAAGGGTCCCATAAAAGTACTTTCTCCCTACGAGTCGAAAGGATCTCGTAGGTGTATTTTCTCCTTAGGAGTCGTGAGAACTCCTAAGTGTGTTACTCCTTTGTGAGTCGTAAGGATCTCACGCCGGAATTTTCTCCTCTCAAAGTCGAGAGGACTTTGAGAGTACACTTCCTCTCCTTTTCACGAGTTCGCGCCCTTTCGGGTTTTCACAAACTCGCCGGCAGTCCTGCTGTTTTTACTCACGGAGCCCTTTCGGGTTTTCATCCGTGCTCGTTTTGCTTGTGGACATACCATTTATTTTTCTATTTCTTTTATTTTTTTTTATTATATTATTTTTTTTCTCTTTTTTTTTTGGCCGCTGGTGGGACTTTAAAAGTAGTCTCACCGGCAGGACTTGGGAGAGATTGGGATTGTTTTACGCCCGTGGATTGTATACGGTTTTGCAGGATGTATGATCCAGACCGTAGGGCCGAAGAAATTTCGAGATTTTGTTGGTGTCTGCATCGCTGCACTGGAATATGGTACCAGGAGCGACTCATCATTCGCCATTGGGGTATGTGAGTTGGAATTTGGTTGGCGTCTGCATCGCTACACTGGAATATGGTACCAGGAGCGACTCATCTTTCGCCACTTGGGTACTTAGAATTTGGATCTTGTTTGGCATCAGTATTGCTGCACTGGAATAATGCCAGGAGCAACTCATCATTTGCCCCGGGAGGACTTAGGATTTAGGTTTTTGGTCGGCATCAGCACCGCTAACACTGAAGCGAAATTCCAGGAGCGACTCATCATTTTCCGTTGCCCGTTGGGGAACGATGGCTTAGGAGACAGGTTTGGGTCCCTATCACCTAAGGCTTTTCAATTTTATGGGCCGTGAGGGTCCCATAAAAGCATTTTCTCCCTACGAGTCGTAAGGATCCCGCAGGTGTATTTTCTCCTTAGGAATCGTGAGGATTCCTAAGTGTGTTGCTCCTTTGTGAGTCGTAAGGATCTCACGCAGGGGTTTTCTCCTCACAAGGTCGAGAGGACTTTGCGAGTGTATTTCATCTCTTTTCACGAGCTTGCGCCCTTTCGGGTTTTCACAGACTCGCCGGTAGTCCTGCTGTTTTTACTCACGGAGCCCTTTCGGGTTTTCATCCGTGCCCGTTTTGCTTGTGGACATACCGTTTATTTTTTTATTTCTTTTATTTTTATTTTTATTTTTCTCTTTTTCTCCTTTTTTATGCCGCTGGTGGGACTTTAAAAGTAGTCTCACCGGCAGGATTTGGGAGAGATAGGGGTCATTTACGCCCGTGGATTGTATACGGTTTTGCAGGATGTATGATCCAGACCGTAGGGCTGATGTGCTCAATTCGCATACGACTTGGAGCATTCACGTGTAGTATTTCTTGAGATATCGGCCATTGATGGGTGGCATGGGCCTTTCTCCCTCGGCACTTATTAGTTGGTAGGATCCTCCGTCGAACACTTTCTCGATGACGTATGGTCCTTCCCAGTTTGGCTCGAATTTTCCCTTGGCATGTCGATTGGGGATGATCGGTCTTTTGAGGACAAACACCAATTCACCTTTCTTGAAAGCGCGGAGATGGGTTATCTTGTCATAGACCCGTGACATTTGGGCTCAGTATAGCTCCAGATTTTGCTGCACCGTGAGCCTCTTTTCTTCGAGGGCATCGAGCTCTTCAAGTCGAAGGAGCACGTTTTCCTCCTCCGTCAACTCGTGCTGAACGACCATTCTTAAGCTTGGAACTTCGACTTCGAGGGGGAGGACCGCCTCCACTCCGAAGAGCAATGAGTATGGAGTGGACCGAGTTGGAGTACGGTGCGTGGTACGATATGCCCACAACGCCTCGTGAAGTTTAAGATTCCAGTCTCTCTTGTTGGCTGAAGCATTTTTTCTCAGGAGCTTGCATAGAGTCTTATTGAAGGCTTCGGCTAGCCCATTGGCTCTTGGATTATAGATGGAGGAATATCTCCAGTCTATCTTGTGCTGAGTAGCGAACCTTGAGATATTGAAGCTCTTGAAAGAAGGCCCGTTGTCAGAAATGATTCTTCTTAGTGTACCGAAGCGGTATAGAATATTATGCTGGAAGAATGTCAGAATATCTTTTGTCTTGACTTCTTTTAGAGGGACAGCTTCAGCCCATCTGGAAAAGTAATCAGTTGCGGCCAGTATGAACCGGTGGCCTTTGGATAACGGAGGATCAATTGGGCCAACGATGTCGGTGCCCCAGACTTCGAAGGGCCACGACGCCACCGTAGGATGCAACGGATTAGGATGCTTGTGAATGAAATCACCATGGATTTGGCAGATCTGACATTTCTTTGCATGCTCTCCGCAATCCTTTATCATGGTGGGCCAGTAATACCCAAGCCGTTTGATTTGAAGTCGCATCTTGGGGCCAGATTGGTGAGCACCGCAAACGCCCGAGTGAACATCTTTCATGACCTTTTGGGCTTCGGCCAACGACAGACACCTGAGCCAGAGTTGGTCATATGACCTGCGGTATAATGTGTCATTTACAAACACGTATCGGAGAGCTCTTTTCTTCAGCTGAATCCTCGCAGATTTTTCTTCGGGCAGCTTGTCGTATCGGAGGTACTCTATGAAGGGTTCTCTCCAATCGGGCTCATCTTGGATGATCGAAGCTTCTACGGCAGGACTGCTCTTCTGTTTCGCGCTTTCCTCTTCTCGTAGAGAGACAGGGGGTAGAATTTGTCGGCTCCTGACTGTGATCAGAATTTCGTCCATGTCAGGATCAGCCAGCTCCTTGGCTAAGCGAGCGAGTACGTCAGCCTTTCCGTTCAACGCTCTAGGGACACTTGTTAGTTCAATGTGAGTGAACCGTTTCGTGAGTTCTACCAACCGGCTTCTGTACCGAGCTAATTCGGGTTTGTATATCTTATAATTGCCGCTCACTTGGTTGACGACAAGCTGGGAGTCACCGTAAACCGATTTCCATTTCTATGACGAGCTCCAAACCACCTATCAGAGCTTCATACTCAGCTTCGTTGTTCGTTCGAGGCTCGGTGAGAGCGAAAGAACGCCGTAGGGTTCCCATTGATGGCTTGATGAACACCAACCCTATCCCCGCTTTTACCTCCGGGACGCTTGATCTGCCGGAGCTCCTTATTGATGAGGCTCCATCGAAGTAGAGCTCCCAACATGGCCCATCTTCCTCGAGGTGCAGCACTTGTTCGTCGGGTAACTCACAATTTAGTGGCGACCCTTCTGGTATGGGATGAGCAGCGAGAAAGTCTGCAAGAGCTTGCCCTTTTACTACTTTCTGAGGAGTATAAACTATGTCAAACTCAAGTAGAATGACAGCCCATCTTGCCATCCTGCCGGCTAGGCTTGCTTTGGTCATCAAGTGTTTGAGCGGGTCGACCTTGAAGATCAGCATAACCCGATGAGCCAGCAGATAGTGCCTCGGCTTCTTCACAGCAAATATCAGAGCCAGGCATTGCTTTTTAATTGGGGAATAGTTGTGTTCCGCCCCGACTAGAGTTCGACTGAGGTAGTAGAGGGCATTTTCCTTTCCCTCCTCGTTATTCTGGGCAAGGAGCGCACCGAGTGACTCATCTAGCGCGGCAGTGTAGAGAATCAACGGTTTATTTAGAATGGGAGCGGCCAGCACTGGAGGGTGCAGCAAGTACTGTTTGATGCTTTCGAACGCTGCTTGACATTCGGCATCCCAGATAAAAGGAGCTCCTTTCTTCATGAGCTTTGAGAAGGGCCTACATTTCCCCGATAAATTTGAGATAAACCTCCGTATATAAGCAAGCTTGTCTTGAAAAGATCTTAGCTGCGTCAGACTCTTCGGAGGGGGCATCTCCAGGATGGCCTTTATCTTTGATGGGTCAACTTCAATCCCTCGATGTCGGACTATGAAGCCCAGGAATTTTCCCGACGACACGCCAAAAGCGCATTTCAGAGGATTCATCTTTAGGTCATATTCCCTCAGTCTGGTGAGAACGGTCCTAAGATCTTGGATATGATCGGCCTTGGTTTTAGTCTTAACGACCAGATCGTCAACATAACATTCGACGACTTTATGAATTAGGTCATCGAAGATATTGGTCATTGCCCTTTGATATGTAGCACCTGCGTTCTTCAGTCCGAACGGCATCACCTTGTAGCAATATATTCCGATCGGGGTTCGAAATGCTGTGTGCTTCTCATCCTCAGGCGACATCTTGATCTGATTGTATCCAGACGAGCCATCCATAAAGGTGAACAGCTCGTAATTTGAGGTGTCATCGACCATCATTTCCATGACCGGTAGCGGAAAGTCGTCTTTAGGACATGCCTTGTTGAGGTCCCTGAAATCGA
This sequence comes from Agapanthus africanus, assembly GCA_030015575.1. Classification (NCBI taxonomy): domain Eukaryota; kingdom Viridiplantae; phylum Streptophyta; class Magnoliopsida; order Asparagales; family Amaryllidaceae; genus Agapanthus; species Agapanthus africanus. The sequence goes on from JASDDO010000026.1 coordinate 73,510,639, forward strand.
CACAAACTCGGATCTGCCCATTTTTCTTCTTCACTGGGACTATGCATGCGATCCAGTCCGCATATTTCTCTTCCCTGATGAAGCCGGCATCGATGAGCTTCTTGGTTTCTTCGATGACCTTTTCTTCTAGTTCCCTTCTTATTCTTCGAGGAGCTTGCTTGACTGGCTTAGCATCGGGAGATATAGCCAGCTTATGCACGACCACTTTAGGGGAAAGGCCAGGCATTTCTTTGTATGTCCACGCGAAGCAGTCGACGAACTCATGCAACAGGGCAATTATCTGCGCTTTCATTTCCTTTGACAAGAGCGAGCTGATGTAGGCTGGCCTTGGATTATCGGGCGTTCCTAAGTCAATCTCGGTCAGCTCGTCAAAGGTTGCTTGTCCGCCATCTTCGAGCTCTTGAGGAGCTTCTTCTAGCTCGGCTATCTCGTCATCATCATTTGATCTTTCGCTGGCCTCACCAACATGGATCATGTAGCACGCTTTGGAATCAGGTTGAACGTAGCCTATGCCCCGTTTATCTGGAATTCGTCCATCGATGAGTGCTCGGACCTGGGGTGGATGCCATAGCCCTTCGTAAAACTTTGCTTCGGACTCCGTTTGATATAACCGGCATCCGCACTTTTTAAAGTATTCCCGCATCTCGGTCGCATAGTATCTGGGATTGAGGACGGCTCTTATGCCTCTCTCATAGGGAAGGCGCACGATAGAAAGATCGTCCGGGTGCACAACGGGGGTTGACCCGAAAAACATGATGCCCTTCTGTCCTTTTTTCCTTTCGGGGACGTAGAAAGTTTTCAGCTGGTCCACGGTGGAGACTGACAACGCATCGAGCTCTTTGCACATCTGCTCAGGCACCCTTGTGACGGCTAGGGACCCTTCTGTAATTTCGAGGGTCTCTCGTAGTTTCTCTTTTTGCATAGGGGTCCAATGTGCACCGCTGTTGCATGACAGGTCCTCTTCCTCTGACTCTTCAGTGTCGCTGCCAAGATGAGAGCGGACTTTACTGCTAGATGGGGCTTCAGTAACAGATTTGTCCGTATCGCTACCGAAATGAAGGCGAGTTTTACGGAAGGACGGACTTTCAGCGTCGGACTTATCAGTGTCGCTACCGAAATGCGAGCGCACTTGGGCATTTTTGCTTTTGAAAGTGACAGACGGCGCAGATTTGCTTTTGAGTCTTTAGGCCGGTCTATCCTCAGTTAGTTGTGGCTTAGCATTTTGGTGGTTCATAAAGTACCGGGAACCTTCATATCGGACTTCATGCACACCGAACGGTAGAATGTCTCCGTCAATGCGTCATTCTTCGCCATTTTTAGTATACTTCATGCATTGATGGAGAGTTGACGGAATGATGTCGTAATCGTGGAGCCATGGCCTCCCCAAGAGAATCTTATAAGACGTGTCGGCGTCGATCACGTATATCTTAGCTTCAGTTTGCAGATCCCCGAATTTGATTGGCAGAGCTATGGACCCCAGAACTTGCTGGCAATTTTGGTTGAATCCTTGAATGACAATCCTTTCCCTTGACAGGTGTCGGACGTCCATTGACAAACTCTTCAGCGTCCGCAAGTTCATGATGTTCACTGAAGACCCTGGATCAATCAATATGCGATTAATCCGATCTCCGTCGCTGTACCCGGTCATGTAAAGCGACCGATTATGCTCAGCCGTTCCCAGTAGCAAGTCTTCATCCTTAAATGTGGCTGCGGCGGCATGCAAAGCGTGCTGGGCTTCTTTCATATTAATTTCCGCAAAGTGAGCCTGATACCGCTCGGGGTTTTGTAGAGCGTGAATGAGAACATCTCTAAGCTCCTTAGATAGGACCAAGGCATCGTAGATGCTCAGTAGAGACGGAAGCTTCCGGAGATGTGCCAAGACATTATAGTCCACAGAGGAAGGACTTATGTTTTCATCAGCCGGTTCTCTGACATCTTCTTCATTAGCGACTTGTTTTTCCTTCCCTTTTGGGGCGTTGCCCTGATTTGGCGGTAGAGCTCTGCCGCTTCTGAGCTGGATTTGATTCGCCATTGTGGCGAGCTCCTCGTCCTCTTCGGGAAAACAGAGCTCCTCTTCCGAGTCGCTGCCAAGATGGATGGCGTAGCAGGTCACTACTGGGATCTCTTCATTGGAGTCTTCTTCTAACTCCTCCAGAATTTCAGCCGCTTGTACAGGGAGGAACTCTTTTAATTGAACCAAAGTTCTTTCCTTCTGTTCATATTCTTCGAGGGAATCGATATATTTTTGAATGGTCGATCTCCCTGCAGACTCCTTTTCACGCCGAGCCGCACTTTTCTTCATTTTGAGTTTCTTGGATTTTGAGCGTGATGGAGCCGCATTGGCAGCTGGACTGGTAGGCTTCTTCTGCCCTTCCCATTCTGTCCTGGGTTCTTTCCGAAGTAGCTTTATCATCTTCTTCATCTTGTTAGATATGTGCGTACTCCACGGAGACCGCGATGAGTCCGTCTCATTTCTCAGGGCAGCGGGTTCGGCTGTTTGCTCCCAGAAGGCTTCAGCTTCTGTCTGTATAAAGTTGGTGGTTGCAACTTGATTGTTCACCAACACACTTTTGGACAGCTCGATCTCTCCAGCCTTGTACTGCTTCTCAACCCAGTCTTTGAAGATATAGCAATCCTCGATCGCATGGCTCACTACTCGGTGGTACGGGCAATACAGAGGATTGTCGGTCATTTTTGCTTCTTGGGGTCTTTTCGATTCCGGCAATTGTAGGCCGTTGTTCAAGGCATCTTTAAATATCTTGCGGACCTTGTCCCTTCTGAAAGAGTAAACCTTGTTATTTTTCTCCTCTAGGGAAGGCCCATCTCCTCCCAGTAATGTCTTTCGAGACCGGTTAGTTTTGGATTCGGCCACCCTTCGCTTTTCTTCATTGTCGGACGCATTGAAGACATTGGTACTGCTAGAACTCCCGCTTCTACGGTTGTCGTCCCGCTTGCTTTTCCAAGTTTTCTCTCTCTGAGAATCCGGCGGGGACTCTTGCTTCGAGCGTTCCAGCATTTGGACTTTCTTGGTTAGCTCCTGAAATGTCTTGAGGTCCGTTGTACACAAGAATGGGACCATCCAATTGCTGAGGTTCCCAATGAGAAGGCTGACGGACTGCTCCTGCTCCAGCGGCGGTTCGCACTTGACCATGAGATTATGCCATCGGGCGATAAAGTCGGTGTTGCTTTCATTCTTCCCCGGCTTGGTCCTCACAAGGTCGGCTATGGAGATTTTATCACTGACGCTCATGAACCTTTGCCGGAACAGAGACTCCATTTGGGCAAAGGTAATGACGGACCCGTCTGGTATGCTCGCGTAACAGTCGAAAGCGACACCGGTCAGGCTGTTGACAAACTGACGAAGAAGGAGCGCGTCATTGCCCCCTGTATTTCCGCACGATGCTTTGAAGTGGGCGACGTACTGATTTGCATTCCCCGTTCCATCAAATCTTCCAAACTTAGGAATGACGTAGCCGCTTGGGAACTCAATCAGATCGTACTGCGCGGGATATGGCCGCCCACTACTGCCGATTTCTTTCGGAGCTTCGGTTTCGGCCACCAATGTTTTAACCTTGCTGGTGACCAAATCCATTATCCGATCCTGTGTTAGCGGGATAGTGCTATCTGGGGCCAAGGCGTCCCCAGAAGCGGAGTGTGGCCGGCTTTCATGTGGCTCGACCAGTCTTAGACCCGAAGGGACAGGCATTGGCTGCCTCGGATTGTCATCACCCGGCTAATTAGTAGCGGCTTGTGCTTGATTGGGAGGCGCTCGAGCAATTTGAGCCGTAAGCTGCATCACCACGTTCGTTAAGTCATCAATCTTCGAATAGAGCTTGGCCATCTCTTTATCTTTGCTCCTGAGCTGTTTTCGAAGCTCTTGAAGCAGCTCTTGGTCCGCAGTCCTGGGGCGGAAAGTCGGTTCTTCCTCGCTGTCCGAGCTTGACTCTGCATGGACCGAGGGGTCTTTCTGCCTATCATCCTCATCGAGAGGGTTTTCTTCATCCAGCGGGGGCGGCTGTTCTTGGGCAGCAGCAACCACATTCAGGCTAGATTGGGCTTGGGATGTGGTGGCCCCATCCTTGCTTTTGCTGCGAAGGTTGTCGCTGGGGCGCCCGCCCGCCATATAGACCGTATGGATGATATATCCGGCCGTCTTTCTATCATTGGTAGCTGATTTCACGGATCGCTGTCTTAACCCCTTGTTTCGGTAGCTGGTAGTCGATTGAAGGCGGCTGGCCTAACCAGTTTCTTAAATGGTACTGGCGCTTCTTTTCTGGGTTTGCCCCGCTGCTTTCGTGTGGCACAGAGTGCTTGATAGACTCTTGAAAAGACAGTGTCATACTTTTTCTGTTGGGGCCGGGACACGTCTCTTTGCGGCACTGTTCGGACCGCTGTCTTCTTGATTCTGGCGGTCATGGCGTTTTTCTGAACCCAGTTCAGAGGCTCGAAGGAATTGCTAATTCTTACGTCCGACTCAGCCGTCGTCGCGGGGCAACCCTGCACTTGGAACTTCACACGATTCCATTTGGTCGAAGCCTTGGCCTTCTTGTTGGCTCGATACCTGAGCCGCTTCTGCCTTAACTTTTCTGTTCTAAGCACCTGGCATACTTCGGCTCTTTCGGAAGACGCCGCAGACCGGTCGATGGAGGGCCTTGGAGATACGCTCGATTGTGCATTTGTTGGAATCATCGCCTGAGCTCGTCCGCAACATTTGATGTTGCCCTTTGTACCAAAGTTCTTGCCCCCCGCTGGAGCACCAGAGAATCGTTCAGATACCGTCTTAAGTTTCAGTTGTGGTGCCTTGGCGATCACGCCATTCGGCCTCTTACCCCTTGAGACCGGCTTGGCCACCTGTTCCGCCGAGATCTCCGCCAGATGAGCACTTCCGGCAGGGTAGAAGATGACGGAGCCAAACTGGCGGGGCGGTTCCTCCCACTGTCGACTGAGGCTTGCGGGGAGAACCACACGAGCGTTGATCTTGACCACGTACGGAATCGGGGTCGCTTTGGAAGTTGAATTCGTCTGGGGAGACATTGTCGTCAAAAGTTGATTGCTGCACAGAAAAAAAGCATCATTTTAGTATAGACAATCGATATGTATATTGATTGATTTCGCATGAACATTTAACCCGAAATATGAGAGGAGAGAAAGGTCCCACCGGGCGTGCCAGAATCTGTAGGGTGTTTTTCGTCACCCCATTGAGATGGGAATACGCGCGCGCTTGTCAGGCGTACTACAGATTCCCCCTGCCTAGGGTAGGCCGGGGTTTAATGATCATGGGGATCCGAATCTCCGGCAGCCGCGGACTAAGCTGCCGTTAATTACCCCCCGCTTTTGGAGCGAGGGAACCTCCGATTAACGGGTTAAACTGGTCATGCGAACTCAATGTGCAGTGTCCGGGTGTTTTGTTTTGGAGGGGGGTTTAAATATATCGGAAGCCACATAGAGTTTTTACGGGGGTCCCGCTACCCGGATAGCGGGCTGGGGGTCAAGGGGGCTAGCAGCCCCCTTGCGGGGTGCGGGGCAGCGCCCCGTTAGAAATTTTTTTCTAACAGGGACAGTGTCGTGGAGTATGTGTATGTGTACATATGTATATATATACATGTATATATAAATAAAGGGGGGAAAAGACATCCAAAGGATGCGTGGGGTCAGCGCCTTGAGCGATGTGCGCTCAGGTGCTGTGCGCTTGGGCGCAAGCGCGCCACGTGTCGGCACGTGGGCGCTTTGCGCTCGAGCGCTGTGCGCTAGCGCTCCACGTGTCGGCACGTGGTCGCTTTGCGCTCGAGCGCTGGGTGCTTGGGCGTAAGCGCTCCACGTGTCGGCACATGGGCGCTTTGCACTCGAGCGCTGGGCGCTTGGGCGCAAGCGCGCCACGTGTCGGCACGTGGGCGCTTTGCGCTCGAGCGCCGGGCGCTGGAGTGCGCGCGCCACGTGTCGGCACATGGGCGCTTTGCGCTCGAGCGCCTGAGCGCAAACGCGCCACGTGTCGGCACGTGGACGCTTTGCGCTCGAGTGCTGGGTGCCTGAGCGCAAACGTGCCACGTGTCGGCATGTGGACGCTTTGCGCTTGAGCGCTAGCAACCAAAAAGGGGCTTTTAGTCCCAGAAATAGGGTTTAGAATGGAGTTAAACTCCTAAAATGTTTTGGTTAATGAAGGGGGTTCTTCTTCTTCCTCCTCTGTTGGTTGGATCTTGAAGATCAAGAGATGTGAGATCTAAAAATCTCTCCTTTTTGAGATCTAATAACAGATCCAATCTCCCCTTTGTGGGTTTTGTGGTGAAAAACTATTTAGTTTTATAAAAAGGAGAGTAAAACTCTTGATATAATTCAAGAGAAAAAAGAAGGTTTTGGAACCTTGAAGAAGGAGAAAAGATCTCAGATTTGGAAAATTTTGAGAGAGAGAGAAAAAGTTGTTGAGATATTTCATGATCTTTGCCTTTATAGGCTACACACTTTACACATAGCCCCTTGGGCTTCACCGAATGGCATTTTGCCTATCCCATGGCTCATGTGCCATTTCTTTTTGCACATAAGTCATGGGATTTACAAAAATTTGGCTTTATGCCTATTTTTCTTACATTTATTCATAAAATAAAATAAAAGAAATGCTACAAAATTATTTATTACAAAATTTTTATGTTGGCATGGGGGGAGGCCGGCCGCTTCATGTTCGGGATCGACCCGGGCATGGGCCCACTGGATCTGGGCTTGGGCCTACTTGGCTTGGGGTTGACTTTGATTTTGACTTGGTCAACCGGGGTGTAAATTTTTACCCCAACAATTTCATAGTCGTTACATTCTACCTTCCTTATAAAAATTTCGTTCTCGAAATTATACAAGGAAGTTATAACAAATTCAAGAAAAATATGATTACAGAGGTGGTGAAAGAACTACTGATATTGTACCGGAGGTGCATGAAAATGTTTGAAAGAACGAAAGTATGCAAGAATTTGAAATGGGTGAAAAAGATGGGAGGAGGTTTACCGGTATTATTTTGACCTATGGTTTCGGCCTCTACGGCCGCCAAAGTGAAAGCCTGACGTCTCGGTATATTTATCTGTGCACGCTGATACATCGATGGCTGACGAGGTAAAGGCGGTCCCCGTGGAGGTGGTGCATAAAGGACTAAACGAATAGGTGGAGCTTTGATAGCTGGTCTAGCTGCGAGGGCTGGGCCAGTTCGGTTGTGTAGGCAAGTTCCTGTAGTATATAAGAATGATCCACATATCAGACAAAGACCATTCGTTCGAGGATAATCCTTGACTTGATGTCTAGTCTTCTTACAATAGATACAGAAATTCGGTTCAGTCTCGAAAAATGATCCTCCTGAACTCATAACTGGCGTTGGGAGAGTTAGCCTAGAAAAGGCTCCTCTATTAATCTGGTTGGCGGGACATTTCATACCGACCAACCGTGGCCTTCCCTTCTTCTTAATGACAGCTTCATAGCGACGGGCTGACTTCAAAACTGCTTCATGTGTTAGGTATTCTCCCTTGCTAGGGCACCCTGGATCTCAAGATCTAATCCTTATTAAAAGCGCCTGGCTCTGATTTCTGCAGTAGGAATTAGATGGGCGGCGAATCTACCGAGCATGGAAGAAGGGATGTTCCTATTGTTACAGGAAAGGGCATGAGGGATGTTCATATTGTTACAGGAAAGGGCATTGGAAGAAGGGATGCATGGCTTGGAAAACCAGAATCGAGGATCCGAAGCACGTTGTGGGTTCGAATTCGGGTATGTTTGTGATTGAAAATAGTCTGTCAATTAACTCTACTTCCTGGGTACAAGATACCGGATCAGGATCTCATATCTGTAATTCATTACAGATTTTGAGAAACCGTAGAGTTATCAGGGCAGGTGATATGACTCTCAGGGTTGCTGACGGAATGAGCGTGGACGCTGTATCCACAGGGTATATCACCTAGAATTGACAAGTGGACAGATATTGATTCTACATAACTGTTTGTGTGTACCTAGTCTAGTTTGTAAGCGATGTAGTCCGCATCCACCTAAATCAAAGTTTGATTGGGTCAGGTACACAAGAGGACAATACATACGTGTTAAATCAAGCTCAGGTTTCAACGTCCAGAACACACTTAAAAGAAAGTCTCTAGAATTAAATAAAACTTTCTTATGGCATTTGTAACAACCCTAATTTTCCTATACAAATTTTTGTACAATTTTTTTTCAAAATTGTTTAAAGGGGTATTTATTACCTAAGCACAAGATAAGTAATTAATTAGCAATTTAATTACAAGAAGGAGCTTGTGGCTCATTGGTAATACCTTGCACTGCTGAACCAAGCCACCAGAGTTCAAATCCCATACCCCACATTATTTTTAATATTATTTTGTTTTCAAATTTTTAGAAGTTCAAGAGTCAACACGTGATAACTTCCAAAAACCCTACTACACCCCATAAGTTAAATATACCAGTGAGCATACCAACAGACCAGCCACCCCTGTCCCCCTGCTCAGCTCGACTCGGCCGAGTCGGCCGGCGGACCGGCCGACTCGGGCCGGCGCCGTCGGCCGGACTCGGCCGGACGGCCGAGTCCCCAACTGAGAAATCCTGGCTCTTGGGCTTCTGAACCCCCCTGCACACTCCATTTAATTAGATCATTTCCAGAGTGCTCTTAATACCCTATTTAATCTATTTTTAATGAATTTTAACAATTTTTTTACATTTTTTCAATTTAAAACCTTCATCTACCCTAACCCTAGCCTAACGTTATAAATACCACCCCTACACTCTACCCCCTCACCTCAAAACTCTGAGCCAACTCTCAAGAATTCTCTAGAAAACTTTAGTGTGCAATCGAAGTGAGCAAGAGGCGAAGCGCCGACAAAATTCCGACTACGACTCTAGGAGCTCCCGGCGATGAAACGACGCACCGGAAGCTACGTTCATTCCATCTCCCTCTTGTCTAGTTCGCAACCCGTAAGTCCTAATTCTATCTTCGCTATTCTTATTCTAAAATACGGAATTACAAAACCCGACAGAATCGGAACAAATCCGATTTCCGATTCGGTTTCTTTATAAAACTTCACTTTTCTTCAATGCAATCATGCTTAAACCAATTCATGTTGACTATTAATCACTTATCAACCATATTGATCAAGTTTCATATCATAAAATAATTGCTATTTCATTTTACTGTATTTTTCATTTAAATACCACATATTTTCAATTCTACATTTAACATCACAAAACTTGCTATACCTTTAAGTAGATCACGAGGTAATGACCTACCTCCTCATACACTCATATGCAACATAGCACAATACCCTCGGGAACATAGAATACGGGAAATTGACATCTTTACAAATAAATACCATAATTAATAAAACCGTTTTTCTTTAATGATTAGTATTTATACAAATCTTTGCAAAGTGCCGCTACAACCCATTTAGGGAACCCGTTCGGGATGGTGCGGATTATCGCACATCCTCGGGCTTAGTAGTGCGAGATGCAGAGCTCCGCAAGGAGCATTCGGTCTCGAAAGATTTAAAATACGACATTTTAAGAAAACAAGATTTCTAGAATATTGTATATATACTAAAATTATTTTCATATAAATATATGTATATGTAACATAAAAATATCTATTTTGAATTATTATAAATATTCCACTTTTTTCTAAAAATGTCACAAGAATTATTTTACACTAAAATACGATGAAATCCATACAAGTCAATATTACAAATAAATACCCTTTATTATGAAATTAGGATATCTTCACTAGAAATATCACAACATAAAATTTACATTCATTAAAACTCTAAAGACGGTTAATAAATACTTGGGGTGTATTTTGAAAACTATACAAAATATTTTTACATAAAACCCCCTCAAGTTCTATAAATTACCCTAAGGACCCTAGTAAACATAGTTTTAAGCGGGACTAATCTCTTGAGCCTCAGGGAGCCGGAGAAGTGGGTGCTTGCCTATCTAAGATAGACAAATTAACAACGATGTTATCAATACGGTAATCGTCTTTGAAAAAGATATAAATCCTGCCGCCCATGTGCAGCGGTTACCGATAACATCAAAATAATCATGACTTCAATTTACTTTTCTAATTGTCTGACTCAGTTTGAGCTTCATTATAATCTGACTTGAATATGATTTAAGTACAATCTACAATTTACAATCTACAGTGTACAATCTACAATCTTCAATATTACAATTCAACATGAATCTATGAACCCAATTATCAATCTATACAAGTTGACTGAACCGAATCATGGATATACATTCCATTTACATGATTCTCCAGTTACATCCATTTACATGATTATACAGCTACATCCGTTTACTGATATCATGGTTTCGGTCAGTCATCCAATTATACAATCAATACAATTTACAATACAATACAATACAAACAAGACATCTCGGGGTTTAAGGGGTAGATTGGTACGGAAGGTGTTAAAAGTGGCACGAGACTGCAAGATTAAGACACCTAATCTGAATCCAATTGCCGTTGTTCTGGGTTGTATAACGGAGCCTTGTACTTCCATTTGCCTCTAGTCTCTGGCATATAGAGACTTCTCTCGTATACACCGGCATTCTTCCGTACCAAGTTACAAACAACAGCGTTAACACTAAATACAACAATATAACAATATAATACATCTGTGAAAGCTACTCTCTCTCTTACTCTCTGTCTATTCTATTTCTTCCTTATCTTTGGGACTTACCGAACGATCTGTTCGCTGACGACATTCTCTTTCTTTCTTCTTTGAATGTCGTCAGGTGATATGGACACGTCAGAGATCGAGACCACTGCTGAAGACTTGGACCAATTCAGTGAAGACCCCGAGCTCTAGTTCATTGTACACTTTCCATTCAGTACTTTTCATTTCCGTTATGCCATTTGTTTAGGCATTGCTTTTTATCAGTTATATTTACTTTCCATGTATTGTACAGAAAGAATATGAATAAATAAAGTTACTGTTTTGATTATATCTTGTCTCTTGTGCATTTACTTTTATATTGCTTAGATACGCTTAGCGTATTTACTTCACAGTAAATACGTAGCGGTCTCGTCGCGTTCTCTGCCTGTATACTGGGAAGCGGGGTGTGACAGGTTTTGTTGGTGGTCCATACAGGTCAGAGCTGTATGGAACCATACTATGCAGTACTGTTCTGCGTGAACAAACCTAAGCAATATAACACAAGAACCAGCAACTAAAACATTTTTTACAATCATGTTCCTTGAATCTTATCATATCATATTCCTTGAATCATATATTTTGAATCTGTCCTAATCTAAATTTTTCATTCAAGATTATGGATTCCCCAAACAACACCAGCACCAAAGTTTCCCTTAAATTTGTTACACTTTCCTTTTACAAATTTCGAGAACGAAATTTTTATAAGGAGGGTAGAATGTAACAACCCTAATTTTCCTATACAGATTTTTGTACAATTTTTTTTCAAAATTGTTTAAAGGGGTATTTATTGCCTAAGCACAAGATAAGTAATTAATTAGCAATTTAATTATAAGAAGGAGCTTGTGGCTCATTGGTAATAGCTTGCACTGTTGAACCAAGCCACCAGAGTTCAAATCCCATACCCCACATTATTTTTAATATTATTTTGTTTTGAAATTTTTAAAAGTTCAAGAGTCAACACGTGATAACTTCCAAAAAATCCCACTACACCCCATAAGTTAAATATACCAGTAAGCATACCAACAGACCAGCCACCCCTGCCCCCTGACTCGGCCCGACTCGGCCGGACGGCCGAGTCCCCAACTGAGAAATCCTGGCTCTTGGGCTTCTGAACCCCCCTGGACACTCCATTTAATTAGATCGTTTCCAGAGTGCTCTTAATACCCCCATTTAATCTATTTTTAATGAATTTTAACATTTTTTATACTTTTTCAATTTAAACCCTTCATCTACCCTAACCCTATAAATACCACCCCTACACTTTACCCCCTCACCTCAAAACTCTGAGCCAACTCTCAAGAATTCTCTAGAAAACACTAGTGTGCAATCGAATTGAGCAAGAGGCGAAGCGCCGACGAAATTCCGACTACGGCTCTAGGATCTCCCGGCGACGAAACGACGCACCGAAAGCTACGTTCATTCCATCTCCCTCTTATCTAGTTCGCAACCTGTAAGTCCCAATTCTATCTTCGCTATTCTTATTCTAAAATACGGAATTACAAAACCCAACGGAATCGAAACAAATCCGATTTTCGATTCGGTTTCTTTATAAAACTTCACTTTTATTTAATACAATCATACTTAAACCAATTCATGTTGACTATTAATCACTAATCAACCATATTGATCAAGTTTCATATCATAAAGTAATTGCTATTTTATTTTACCGTATTTTTCATTTAAATACCACATAGTTTCAATTCTACATTTAACATCACAAAACTTGCTATACCTTTGAGTAGATCATGAGGTAATGACCTACCTCCTCACACACTTATATGCAACATAGCACAATACCCTCGGGAACATAAAATACGGGAAATCGACATCTTTACAAATAAATACCATAATTAATAAAACCGTTTTTCCTTAATGATTAGTATTTATACAAATCTTTGCAAAGCGCCGCTACAACCCATTTGGAGAAGCCGTTCGGAATGGTGCGGATTATCGCACATACTCGGGCTTAGTAGTGCGAGATGCAGACCTCCGCAAGGAGCATTCGGTCTCGAAAGATTTAAAATACGATATCTTAAGAAAACGAGATTTCTAGAATATTATATATATACTAAAATTATTTTCATATAAATATATGTATATGTAACATAAAAATATCTATTTTGAATTATTATAAATATTCCACTTTTTTCTAAAAATGTCACAAGAATCATTTTACACTAAAATACCATGAAATCCATACAAGTCAATATTACAAATAAATACCCTTTATTATGAAATTAGGATATTTTCACTAGAAATATCACAACATAAAATCTACATTCATTACAACTCTAAAGACGATTAATAAATACTTGGGGTGTATTTTGAAAACTATACAAAGTATTTTTACATAAAAACCCCTCAAGTTCTATAAATTACCCTAAAGACCCTAGTAAATATAGGTTTAAGCGGGACCAATCTTTTAAGCCTCAGGGAGCCGGAGAAGTGGGTGCTTGCCTATCTAAGGTGGACAAATTAACAACGGTGTTATCAATACGGTAATCATCTTTGAAAAATACACAAATCCTGCCGCCCATGTACAGCGGTTATCGATAACATCAAAACAATCAGGACTTTAATTTACTTTTCCAATTGTCTGACTCAGTTTGAGTCTCATTATAATCTGACTTGAATATGATTCAAGTACAATCTACAACTTGACTGAACCGAACCATGGATATACATTCCATTTACATGATTCTCTAGTTACATCCATTTACATGATTATACAGTTATATCCTTTTACTGATATTATGGTTTCGGTCAGTCATCCAATTATACAATCAATACAATTTACAATACAATACAATATAAACAAGACATCTCGGGGTTTAAGAGGTAGATTGGTACGGAAGGTGTTAAAAGTGGCACGAGACTGCGAGATTAAGACACCTAACCTGAATCCAATTGCCGTTATTCCGGATTATATAACGGAGCCTTGTACTTCCATTTGCCTCTAGTCTCTTGTATATAGAGACTCCTCTCATATACACTAGCATTCTTCTGTACCAAGCTACAAACAACAGCGTTAACACTAAATACAACAATATAACAATATAATACATCTGTGAAAACTACTCTCTCTCTTACTCTCTGTCTATTCTATTTCTTTCTCATCTTTGGGACTTACCGAATGATCTGTTCGCTGACGATATTCTCTTTTTTTCTTCTTTGAATGTCGTCAGGTGATCTGGACACATCAGAGATCGAGCCTACTGCTGAAGACTTGGACCAATTCAGTGAAGACCCCGAGCTCTATTTCATTGTACACTTTCCATTCAGTACTTTTCATTTCTGTTATGCCATTTATTTAGGCATTGCTTTTTATCAGTTGTATTTACTTTCCATGTACTGTACAGAAAGAATGTGAATAAATAAAGTTGCTGTTTTGATTATATCTTGTCTCTTGTGCATTTACTTTTATATTGCTTAGATACGCTTAGCGTATTTACTTCACAGTAAATACGTAGCGGCCTCGTCGCGTTCTCTGCCCGTATACCGGGAAGCGGGGCGTGACAGCATTGTAGACAGGGTCACATCAATGAAACACAGTTATCGAAGTTATATAAAGAGGGATATTTGGATCTGTTCGAATATCAGTCTTATGCAACTTGTCAATCTTATCTCATAGGAAAGATGATAAAGACTCCGTTCACTGGACACGGAGTAAGAGCGAGCTCGCTCTTGGGACTCATACACAGCGACGTGTGTAGTCCAATATCTACAGATGCACGAAGTGGTTATTCCTATTTCATTACTTTTACGGATGATTTCTCCAGGTAAGGACATGTCTTCTTGATGAAGCATAAATCCCAACCCTTTGAGAAATTCCGGAAATATAAGAATGAAGTGAAAAAACAAACAGCCAAAAGTATCAAGACACTGAGATCTGATTGATGTGGTGAATACTTAATTGCCGAGTTTCTGGATTACCTAAAAGAGAATGGAATTCTCCCTCAGCTTACTCCTCCATACACAACACAACACAACGGTGTATAGGAAAGGCGGAACAGAACCCTATTGGATATTGTTCATTCCATCTTGAGTAACGCTGAGTTGCCGCGATCCTTCTAAGATTATGCACTAGAATCAGCTGCATATCTTTTGAATAAGGTTCCTACCAAGACTGTGCCTACCATACCATATCAGACGTGGAGTGGGAAGAAACTCTATCTTTAGAATCTAAAGATATAGGGATATCCAGCTTTTATCAAAAAGTAGTATACGGACGAGATCGAGGCACGCTCAGTACTGTGTAGGTTTGTGGGATACCCAAAGAACTCAAAGGGGTATCTTTCCTATTACGCAGGGGAACAAAAGGTTTTTGTTCCTCGTCATGCCCATTTTTTAGAAAATCAATTTTTTGTAAATGGAAATAGTGGGAGCGCAATAGAACTGGAAGAAATTCCAGAACCACAAACTATTACTGAAAGTATGGTAGAACCAGAGATTTCAAAAGAACATGACATCCCTGCGCCAATCCGCAGGACTATTAGGCAGTCTCATCCACCCGAGAGATACTACGGTTTTCTCATAGACGGGAATCGAGAGGGTTGCATCAGTGACAATGATGAGCCAACTAGCTTCCAGTTAGCCATTTAGAGCGGCGACTCGGTAAAATAGCTGGATGCAATGCGGACCGAAATGGAGTCCATGTACACCAACAAAAGTATGCACTTTGAACATTGCTCCAGAAGGGGTAAAACCCGTAGGCTGCAAATGGATCTTCAGAAAGAAGATTGGTGTCGATGGATAGGTTGAAACCTATAAGGCTAGACTTGTTGGAAAAGTTTTTCGTCAAAGACCTGGTATGGACCATGATGAAACCTTTTCTCTAGTGTCTATGCTCAAATCTATTAGGATCCTTCTTGCCATTGCTGCCTTTCAAGATTTTGAGATCCGGCAGAAAGATGTAAAGGCCGATTTTTTAAATGGAAATTCGGAAGAGTGCGTTTATATGGACCAGCCAGAGGGTTTCAATCAGAGTAGGAGCAGTGGGACAGTGTGCAAATTGCTTAAGTCCATTTATGGACTAAAGCAGGCATCGTGGAGTTGGAACATCTGTTTTTTATTGAGGCAGTCAAAGAATTCGACTTTATCAAAAATCCATATGAATCATGCATTTATAGTAAGATTGTAGCAAGAACCGTAGAATTCCTCGTTGAGTACGTGGATGACATTCTCTTGATAAGAAATGACATTCTTATGCTACAATCAGTCAAAGGATTCTTGTCACAGAGGTTCTCCATGAAAGACTTGGGTGATACCAACTACATTCTGGGGATCCAGATCTATCGTGATAGATCAAAGAGGATAGTGGGACTTTCAAAGTCAAGGTACATCAACACCATACTAAAATATTTAGTATGGAAGATTCAAAGCGCGGTAGTCTACCGACTTGTCACGGAATCACAATCTCCAAAGAGATGTCTTCCAAGACTGATTTGGAAAGGGCTCGCATCACTTCTATACCCTACGCTTCTGCGGTAGGCCCTATAAAGTATGTGATGTTGTGTACAAGACCAGATGTTGCTTACACACTCGGCGTAGTAATCCGGTATCAGTCAAACCCAGGGGAGAAGCATTGGATAGCAGTAAAGAACATTCTCAAGTACCTGAGAAGGACTAAGGAGATGTTCTTGGTGTATGGCGGAAAAGACCTCCAGATCGAGGCCTTTACTGACTCCAGCTTCCAGAGTGATAAGAATGACTCCAACTCCATGTTGGGTTATGTCTTTACCCTCAATGGAGGGGCGGTCTGTTGGAAGAGCTCCAAGCAGGACACCGTTGCAGACTTGATAATGGAAACGGAGTAGTTCGCTGCATGAGACGCCGCAAAAGAGGCAGTCTGGATGAGGAAGTTCTTAATTGAATTTCAGGTGGTTCCTTCCATTTGTTGGTCCAATACTTTAGTATTGTGACAACATATGGCGCTATAACTTTAGGGAAGGAACCCAGGTCCCATCAGAAATCCAGACATATCTTGAGGCGGTACCACCTGATCAGGGAGATCGTTGATCCCCAGGAGATCGAGGTGAGGAGAATAAATACAGAGAACAACACTGCAGATCCACTCACAGAGGCCATCCCTCGACAGTGTTCGAGAGGCTATTCGAGATCTTCGGTCTGCGATATGCCAGTATATGGCCTTAGTGCAAGTGGGAGATTGTTAGTGATATATGCCCTAGAGGCCATTATTGTATCATACTGGATTGTATATTACTTAATGGAAGCTTGGGATATACACGGATATAGTAACAGTCTTGCTCGAAATGGTAGTATGCTACTTGGTTTGTTTCTATCTCAATATGTTATCGCTTATACATATTGGTAGAGACCTTAGGATCTTTGCTTGATTACCAGCGTTGTGATGGCAGTCACACTAGTGGGGGATGGGTAGTCTATAAGCACATCCTATACAGGTCACTAGTCATAAGATTATCCAGACGGGGCATCGATACTCTACAGTAGACTAGTGTATACGCTTCTCATCCCAGCAGGGGAGACGGTCTGTCCCACAGCCATTAGTACGTCGTACTGGAGATAGTATACAGGTGCTCATTAGGTTATGAGTACACTGGACAGGATTCGTCGGGAACTATTGGCGGGTATTATACCTATCGTCGGGCAGCAGTTGCCAGGTGACATGAGTATTACTTAGTCCGTCGACTTGACATTGCTGCTTCGCCTCGAGTGTGTTCCCACTGTACTTTGATTACTACCTTACCATGGCTCAAAGGAGTCGTGAAAACAGGTAGTAGTTGGGTGCAGCCCCGAAGCACTTGGAGGCAGTGGCGGTTAGATAGGATCCGTCTCTCCCGGTATTGGGGGTTGATATTGCGCTATGTTCGGAAGGCCATTACACAAAGTCCTTAGCCAAGACAAGCGAGATTTACTGGTGGGTACTCCAGCAGTTTCTCAGGGCGTTTTGGGCTACTCTCCGACATGACTTATTGCGCTATTAGGGGTCTGACGATTACCGCCCCTAGGCCCGATATGCCATACTCTTAGACGAATAGATAGGACTGTACAGAGATTGTCACATACAGGCTCAGCAGGAGTTCGAATGAGTTAGCTCATCGGCCTTCTTATCGATACATACCTGGGTAGCCGTTACGTACAGCTAGTACCGCTTGCGGCTTATGGTTAAACCCACTGCCAGCGTAGTATCGAGTCTTTAGAGTCCCACATAGATAGTTTCCCTACACCGGGCAAAAGGTTTAGAGGCCGTATGGTTTTACGGCAGGGTTTCGATCACTTACGTGTACTTGTGCACGTATGATGATCGGGCGAATAATACTAGTGGGCTTTGGTTTAAGCCGGATCATAGTATTATATTGATAGATTTGTTTCGTCTCTTTGTATTTGTATTCTTCGGAATGCGGATGCGCGTATGTATATACGGATGTGGGGCATTCTCGTAATTTGCGGGAAAGCTTCTAGAAGAGACACCCCATTAGGGTTTCTTTTTTCATTTGGATTAAAGAATAATGAGATGGAGGAAATGAGGTGTAAACTTGACAAAAGATCAAGCATGACTCACTATTTAGATATTTTCAAGCATAATTGATATTTGTGAGATATTTTTATCTCATCAATAATTAGCATGCTTGAAGATTCTATTCTTGAGCTAAGTCATTCTTTAGTTGCTTTCACACTCTCTCTTCCTCAAGTGACCTTCTTCTTCCTCATAACCCTGGAACTCTCATGAGTTGAGAAACCTAGGGTTCCAAGAGACAAAGCACTCCATCTACACACTCTATACCCTCTAGGACTTCTAGTTTAGCAAACTAGAACCCGTAGTTACCTCAGATTTGAGGTAGGAGCTCGGACTATAGACTCTCGGGTGGATTGTCTTTGACTCGAGGAGGCCATCGAGATTGCTACGATCCGTTATGATCCTTGGAGCTGACGACGAGCCGAGGACAGTGATGAAGACCCGAAGGACTTGAATCGTGAGGTATAACTTCGTATCATAGTAGTTAACCTCATACCTAGTTAAGCTAATTAGGGTTTAGACACGATCCTGGAGTTCAAGTCGGTGTTACGAGCTTTGAAAGATCGTTTTTCACATATTCCGCCTCTCCGCGAACCCGTAGGGTGCGTGACATCGACTTACACCTGACGCGTTAAGCCGGTTGCTAGCGATACGGATGTTGACTGCACAGAGGGAGATTATAGCTGATCTTCAGAAGTTCGAGTTAGAGATTGTACTACCAGATTCTTCAGGAAAGTTAATGCAGTTGCAAGTACAGTCATACTTGATCGATAGTATTAAGGCAGCATAGTCGTATGACTCTAGATTGCAGAAGTTTCGAGGATAAGTGGAAGCGGGACTTGGAACAAATTTGTTGATTCATGAAGATGGCTCATTAAGATATGGAAGTCATTTATGTGTACCTAAAGGAGATGTTCATGAAGAAGTCATGAAGGAGGCTCATAGTTCCACATATTCAGTACATCTGGGAGGCACGAAGATATATAGAGACTTGCAACAATATTTCTGGTGGGAAGGCATGAATAGAGAGATTGCTCGCTATGTAGAGAGGTACTTGGTGTGTCAGCAAGTCAATGCTGAAGATCAAAGGGTAGCTGGTTTGTTGCAACCACTCCCGATTCGTCAATAGAAGTGGGAATATATAACTATGGATTTCGTGACAGCCTTACCACGGAATCCAAATGGCAATAACGCAGTTCAGGTGATTGTCGATCGATTGACCAAGGTAGCTCATTTCATACCATTCCGAGTTGGTCAGTCGACGGAGGCGTTGGCAGAGCGGTACATGCTGGAGATTGTGAGATTGCATGGAGTACCAGTTAGTATCATTTCTGATCGTGATACTCGGTTCCTATCACACTTTTGGAAGAGTCTACAAGAGAGTTTGGGAACTCGTTTGAAGTTTAGTATGGCTTATCATCCTCAGACAGACGGACAGTCTAAGAGGACGATCCAAACTCTTGAATATATGTTGAGAGCGTGCATGTTAGATTTCAAGGGCTTGTAGGAGAATTATTTGCATTTAGTAGAGTTTTCTTACAATAACAGCTTTCAGGCGACTATACAGATAGCTCCATTTGAAGCATTGTACGGTCGTAAGTGTCGTCCGCCTGTCTGTTAAGACAATGTTGGAGAAAGAAAATTGTTGGGAGCGTATCTCATTATGCAAATTGTGGAGAAAGTTAGCTTGATCCGCGATCATATGAAGGTGGCACAGGATTGACAAAAAAATTGGGCTGATACAGGAAGAAAACCTTTGGAGTTTGCTATTGGTGACCTTGTGTTCTTGAAGACATCACCGACTAGACGAGTAATCCGATTTGGTAGTCAAGACAAGCTTAGTCCTCGATTCGTAGGGCCTTTCGATATCATTGAGCGTGTCGGAGAGATAGCTTATCGAATGGCTCTACCACCATCCTTGGCAGGTGTTCATAACGTATTTCATGTATCTTAACTCCGCAAGTATGTTCGAGATGAGACACATGTCCTTGATCACTCGGAATTGACAGTGAGAGAAGATTTGAATTATAAAAAGCAACCGATAGTGATTGTGGATCAACGAGTAAAGCTTCTCAAGAATAGGGCAATCCCTCTAGTGCTTGTTTCGTAAGGAAATCATTCGCATGGAGAATCTACTGGGGAACGTGAAGATGAGATTCGACAAAAATTTTCTCTTCTTTTTCCTTAGATCTGTATCTTTTTATCTTTTCCTGTTTAGTGAATTTTGAAGAAGAAATTCTTTTGTAGTTGGGTATAATGTAACACCATAATATGGTTATACGATATTAATTGGTATTTTAATAGTTTCTTTATATTTCTTATATTTTATTTTTTTGGGTTGCAGGTGATTCGATTAATAGTAGTAGTTATTTGATCCAACACGCATGTGTGAAACCAGTATGGTGCTAGATTATATCTGATATTTATCAGTAAACTGAATCTATGTAAATCTAGTATTATATATATATATATATCATATATTTTTTAGTAGCCACAAATTAAGGATAGGTTATATTTTGTTAACTGTCATCATATGGTTGCCATCCCATATCTTATTTTGCTTTTATCCTTTATGTTTATATCTCAAGATATCTAATATCAAATATTTAATAAATCTAGATATATTTTTAGAATTCTTTTAAATTTTAAATTAGGTGTATGAGTTATTTAAAATATATTCTTGCATTATGGTTGAGAAGTTTACGTATGTGAATTATTTTCCAAAATATATTTTTTGATGAGATTTTGGTGGAGATTGGTTGCAGTTTGATATTATCTATATACATTAAAAGTAATATATATTTATAATCTAATTTAAACTATACTATATATTTTTA
Source organism: Agapanthus africanus (assembly GCA_030015575.1). Taxonomy (NCBI): domain Eukaryota; kingdom Viridiplantae; phylum Streptophyta; class Magnoliopsida; order Asparagales; family Amaryllidaceae; genus Agapanthus; species Agapanthus africanus. Next base: position 73,531,656 of record JASDDO010000026.1, read on the forward strand.
TATTAAAACCAAAACCTCTCTTTCTCTATCTGTCTCTCTCTCCACATAACATATCTCTCTCCTCTAACTAAATCTCTCATCATCAATTTATATATTCTCCTTTTTCGTTCTTCAAGTCCACACCCATTCTCGCCAATGCAACTTCAGCCAGATTCTAGAATCTTAACCGAGCCATCAAAACTTGGTGTTGATTTGTATAGCGCCGTATTGCTTCCGTTTATCGCGTTTGTTTCGAAGCAAGTTTACAACTTGCTACATGCTATACTTTACGTAATTTACTTATATGTTATCGTACTATTATTATTATTATTATTATTATTATAATACAACTATATCTATATAATTTATACACCGTAATTATTTAACGTTAATCAGTTTTATAATATACAGTGTATGCAAGTTTACAACTTGCGACTTACTATAATTATATCTATAAATATATATATATATCGGCGTAATATTTCTTATTATTATCATTATACTGTTTATATCTATATAATCTGTATATCATTAATTAGTTTATAATCTGCATTTTATAATGTTATGCAAAATATAGTTTGAAAATATTATAGTTTACACATGAAACGTCGTCGCCAAGTGGATACGATAAATCTGAAATTTACTGTACACCTTACCTTATAAAATTTATTATAAATCATAAAAAAATCATTAGCACGTGTTCTTTAATTCTTTACGAAGCTAACTCAGAATACTATAATCCTGTCAAATATTCACTTGCAAAATAAATTGTTTAAATAATTTAAACTGTAAATGAAAGTATCTCTGAACCGCTGTCCAGGAAAATTCTAGCAGCAAACTTTCAATTTCGAACATTCATAACTTTTTGTAGGAACAACCTAAGATACTTTAACTTATAAAAATGAAAATCTTATTGAATTAGATTTATTTTGGTATATGACACGTCCCTTTTGGAGGACGTTTACTATCTTAAAACTATTTTACAAATCAGGGTGACGCTGAATTTCTGAACGGAACTTTCTTGTGCATGGTTAATCAATACAACTTTTATAGGTATTAATCAGATTGAATATGTTATCCCTGTTAATACTATTATCTTGGTTTTGTACATGATATGATAATGTTATCCTTGACATGTTTGTAACCTGTCAGACTGTACTATTTTTTTTATCATATTAATACCCGTTACCTGTAATACTTACCGATACCAACAATCTTGACTTATTATCCTGATTGAACCGATTTGTTGTCTTGCTAGACAAGACCAATACACGATTGTTCCTGTGTTAGCATTAGGTAGACATTCTATTAATACCTGATTTGAACACAAAACCTGGAGAAAAAGGAAAATCAAGAATGTAACCGAAACGTAACTCAAGAGAATATTATTATTATTTGCCGTGATTCAGGGTGTGAACGGAATAACCATTGTTTATTGTGCTGTGGTCCCATGGGGGTATGAACGAGATATATTATGCCATGGTCCCATGTGGGTATGAACGGGATATATACTGTTGAGTTACGATGAGAATTATATTAATTGATTTCAAAGACTTGTAGAATAGATAACCTATAAGCACAGATTTTAGGATACACGTGACATACCTATAACTCACTGTTTTACACCTGCGGTAATTATTTATACTCATGTTTCATCATAACTTTCTATTCTGGTTATTATTATCATTATTGATATTTATAACGCACTGACGTCTGGGTTTTGCATGGCCCAGTTCCTTTGACCTTCCCCCAGGAAGATCAAGAGTATTTTAACAATCAAGCTGAGCAGTGAGGAGCTTGATGATTAGGTATAGAGATGCTTAGTTATTTTATTTCTGTAGTTTAAATTTATCGATGTGATCACATAAGGGACGTGATTAGGATATTATTTCGTTATTGGATCTTTATTCGTTTCCGCTATATACATTTCTTGACTTTTATCTATTGCGGCAGATGGACAAGTGTTAGTTAGATTTTATTTACTGTTCTTGATATCCGACTGACAGTCGTAATATGACTATGGGGGGATCTTTCCTATCCATAGATAACATGGTTGGTTTTGTCACGTACAGTATTTATGTATTTTGGGAAACGGGACGTGACAATATGTAAATGCACATGGGTGTATGTACTATAGTATCTATATGGTCACTATGTTAATATTAAGTTCCAAGTGTGAATGTCAACGCAACCATAGAACTATTCACGAGTTCAAGAGTAGGGCCTCAGGAGCAAGAAAATATGGGCCCATTTCATGTATTGGTATATGGACTCTAAGCTGTGGAGGAGTCGACCCGACTGAGATTCGAGTAAATATAATTCGAGTAGGTTAATACAGGACTCCTGAAGTTCCGTTGGATTCACACCTGAAACTATTCTATGCACCCCGAGTAATATATATTATAACTGTTAAATATCCTTAGATGATTTACTTGGTTGATTATAATAAGTCTTGATCGAATCATAGATTACAAAGTGAATAATGTAGTTGAGTAAGTCAAGTAGAATGCGAGTCATGTCAATTGCAATTCTTGGTCGACTCAAGTTAATTCGAGTAGAATAAGTTCGAGTTAACGTTCAAGTTTGGGTTCGAGTTTGGATTAGAGTTCAAGTTTAACTTCAAGTTTAGATTCGAGTTTGTATTTGAATTATAGACCTTTCATAGTACTAGATTTAATTTTGAAGATCTTAAGTTTAGGAATAATCAGACAAGCGCTGTACATGGATGACAAAATTTGTGTCTTTTTCCAAGATGATTGCCATTGGTAACTCCGTTAATTTATAGTATTATCTAATCTGGATAGATAAGCACTCACTTTTTCCAGGTCCCTGAGGCTCAAAAGAAATGATACCACTTAAATCTATATTAATCTAGAGTCCTTAAAGATTTATTCTTATTTGTTTATTATGTATTTACATTTCTCGAGGAGTTTTATAAAAATATTTTAATATTGTTTAAAAAAAATAAATCTCGAGGGTGATTTAGAATATTAAGGGTTTTATAGGAATGTATTTTTAGTTTAGATGGTAATTTAGTGATAAAATCTAGCTTTTAAAATTTTATGGTAGTTTTATGAAAACTACACTTTTGGAAACTTTAGGGTATTTTATTTAAAATTTTAATCTTTCATTAAAAATATAATTTTCACAATTTGTTTTCATTGAAAATACGGATTCATAATTTTATATAAATTTTCCAAAGTTTAATTGGTTTTAAAAAGTCGTATTTCTTTAAACCGTATTTTATTTCCTTTCGAGACTGAATTCTCCGTTAGGAGTTCTGTATCTTACTCTACTATTTTTAGGACGTGCGATAATCCGCACCATCCGTAAATTGGTTTCCCTAAAAGGGTTGTAGAGGCGCAATTGCAAAGGTTTTAAAATATCGATAAAAACATTTTTTATAAAAGTAATGGCATTTTAATCTAATTGTTTCATCTTGAATGGACTTGTAATCTGGCATACCGTGCTATGAAGCCATAGTGTATGTGATGGGGTAGGTCATTACCCCATGAGTTTTCTAGAGGTATATATTTCTAAATATCGATAAAAAAGTTCCTTTTAAAGTTCATGATACTTATGTGAAAATTTTCGTTTTATATTTATGTCGTATGAAATTTTAATTACATCAAAAGGTTAAAATGTGAGCAATATTTTGAAGTGATATTATGGCATTTTTGTGACATTATTAACCTATCAATGATGATAAAAATATTTAAAAGAAATGATTTTTAAGATTAACTCCACTTTGTCGATATGATTTTTGGAAGGCAGTTTGAGTCGAAATGAAAGAGAGAAATAGGAACTTACAGGTTGTGTAGCGTTGAGAAGGAATAAAAGAGAGCCAGTCTTCGTGGTGTCACGGGATCGTCGGAAATGGCTCCGGTCTTCAACGGAGTGAACTTGGATCGCTAAATTCACTTGATTAGCCTTAACCCCTCTTGAACTTAGAGAATTTTTTGAGAAATTTTCAGAATAGGGAAGAGTTAGAGAATGGTGTGGTATTTATAGGGATGAATATAGATATAGGGTGAATTAAAACAAGATTAATAGTATTAAAAATTATGATTATGGAGGAAATAAAAAGTCTGTAGGTCTCTGTTTAATTTCAGAGAAAACAAATAAGAAAATAGAGTAGAGGGGAGCTGAAGGGGTGCATAGGCGAAGCACGGAGTGATTTGGGGCAAGGTGAACCACCGGTAGCGGCCAGGGGAGGGATTTAGGCGGTTGGATGTGTGCCACGCTTCTCGAGGTTTGTGCCATGTGTGTTAATCGGTCTTAACTCCTCATTTATCCTGTTTAATTTTTCTGAAACTTTTCAATTCTCCGTGTATTGCACGTGCAACTCTTGGGCTTCTGAAAAGTTAAAAAGAAAAATATTAAAAATAAATGGGACTGATAGGATTCGAACACGCAGGTTATGGCTCAGCAGTAATGAGTCTTAACCAGTGTGCTAAAGTTGTATCTTGCTTTTTTTGAACAAAATTAACTTATAATTTCTATTCAGGCTGAAATACCCTTTCTATACATTTGAACAAGTTACATTTGTACAGGAATTTCAGAGTCGTTAGATCAAGAATCATGTAGTCATGTCAATTGCAAGTATTCATATCAGATGTATTCATGATTCGAGTCAAGATGGGTCAAGCATGAAAGCTTAGTACAAGTCATGTCAAGTGTTCATATATTCATGTCAAATATCTTGTGTTGGGTTATGTTTGATTTGATATTCATGTTCATATTCATATAATTGGATTTTTTCATGATGATATGAATTATATATAGGGAGATAGGCAACTGAATAACACTAATTGTCTCCGGTTTTCCGAGGCATAAGAGAGAATAGGCCATTTAAACCCATCTGCTACATATATACTAGCTAGTTATTAGTTTTATAGATCTAGGTATTTATATGAAAATATTTCATTTAGTAATTTAAAGTATTTTTGTAAAATAGTCCATTAAAAGTTCGAGGGGTTTTTATGTAAATACTTTATGTTAAAAATAAATCTCGAGAGTGTTTTGTGAAATAATATTAATTAAACATTGAGAGTGTTTAATAAAAATATACTTTAGATTTTCTTGTGGTATTTTAATGTCAAAACCTAACTTTTAGAAGTTTATGGTATTTTAGTGAAAAATCTCTCTTTTGGAAAATTAAGGTATTTTAAAAGAACTTAAATCTTTTCAGTTTATAGGTATTTTATTTAAGATCTAATTTGCAAATTTTTTTCTTTTAAGTTACATATTAAATTATTTCATTATTTAAGTATCGTTGAAATGATTTTTAGTGTTGTTTAAAAAACGTATTTTCCTTTCGAGACCGTGCTCCGTGAAGAGCTCTGCATCTCAATCACTAAACCCAAAATGCGTCATAATCCGCACCATCACAACGGGTTCCCCTAAAAGGGTTGTAAGGCAAAAACACGCAAAGGAAAAGGATTAGAGATTTAATTTCAATTTTATAATTTGAGGGTATTTTAGTGTAAACAGATTTTTTTGGAAAACATGATAAATATGTGATTGTGCTATAATTCAAAAGTGTGTGCATGGGGTAGGTCATTACCCCGTGCGCTAGCTACATTAACATGTCACAAAAATAAGTATTGAACAACAATAATTAACCATGGCATTTATTCGTTATGTTGAGTTCTAATATTATTTAACATGACAACTCTATTTTAAAATACATATAAAATTTAGATGAGACATGGTATGCAAGGATGTTAGGATAGTAATCTATATTTTCTTGGTATCATGTCATGAACATGTCAAGTTTATAATGAATATTATCGAGTTAAAATTAGCTTATTAAAAACAGTTTTGTGGTGATGATGAGAGGAGAACAAAAGAGAGAGAAGTCGAGGGGGACATACAATTTTAAAGAGAGCAATGGTTCATGGTAGGATTTACAAGGTCAAAGAAAAGAGATAGAAAGGAAGATAAGGGACTTACGATTTACCACTTGTACGAATACGTGCGAGGGAATGAGGAAGAAGTAGCCTCGATTTGAAGAGCCGAGACCGTTAAAGCGATGAGGAAGGCGAGCTTGATCTTCTGGCTTCCTTTTGGTGACTCATAAAGTAACATACCGAGAGGAAGGGGCTTGGAGAGAACTTGGGTGAGCTTGGCATCTAGAACTTCGTCTTAAGGATACTTGAACTTGAGAGAGTAACTTTAGAGAGAATTTCTATTATAATTCAGAAGGGAGGGAGTGTTGAGGCAGCCATGAATTTATAGGAGATGGAGAAGGGAGGTATGATGAATTAAAAAGAAAAATTAAATTGATTAAAAGAGATTTAATGGGGTAGATGAAGGGTTGTCAGCTCTTTGGTTGAGTGGGGGTGTTTTGAACTGGAGAAATAAGCTGAAGGGAGCTCAAAGGACACACGTGCATGGACGGGGCCCGTTTGGGGATGGTTAGGCCGACCAAACCTGGTCAAGGGAGGCTCCGGGTCAGATATTGGATCCGAGGTTTGGGTCATGGACTCGTGTTGATGTGTTTAGTCTAATTCATATTTCTTTTCTTTTGCAATGTTTTGTAACTCCATGAACCGCTCGTGAAAGTTTCAGGATTCAAAAACGACAAAAAGAAATTAAATAAAATAATTTGGAATGCAAGGATTCGAACATGCAGGCTAAGGAACAGCAATGGAGAGTCTTAACCAATGGGCTATAATGAGTTTCTTGCGCTTAATTCACAAGAATTACTTATAACTCGATTCAAGATCAGAAAACAATATCTTATTAATTAAAAAAAAGATATGGTACATGAAATTTAGAATCGTTACATAACTTCCCTGGGATTCAAAGAGTCTAACTTTAAGGTAAAATGCCATGGTGACGCCTAACACTGAATCTTTGATGGCAATGTATATATACATCTAGGAAGATTCTTTTAGACGTTGTATCCCGCCTCAGCAGAGTTTGGAGATACAGCAAATCCATGGCTACTCGAACAAGGATATGAGGAACGTGAACCGAGAAGAAGCAAGCTAACACAATGGCACGACGGACTACACCCAATACCGCAAATGTGACAGATGTCTATGTTTAACGTCTGGATGAGTTTATTGATACATAAAAGGAGAATAAACTGAACGCTCCAAAACGACTAAATAAACTAAGGCAGGTCATTATAGCACAAGGAAAATGAGATGTGCAATGGCTGACACCACTCCATCCACATGCAACGCACGTGAGCGCAGTGGTGCAGGGCATTTGTTCCCTCTAAAATTTAGCGCTCGGAGCTTAAACTCCACCAAGGCAAAAGTGAAAACCCTTGCTGCGCAAGCTCACTGCGTGCAAAGCACGTGGCGCAAGCGTCAGACCCATGCGCAAGTGCACCACATGCAATGCATATGGCGCATGTGTCAATTCTTTGTGCCAGCATCAAACATGCAATGCACGTGACACAGGCACATCTGTTCGTTGAAGCACATGCTTCTATTTAAAGCTTAAGCTCTATTTAGGAAAATATTTACATATACCTTTCTAAAATTGAAAGATATTTTCTTTTCAAATATAGAACTCTTGGATCAAAGATCCAACGGTGTTTAAGCATCACCGGTTGATCATTTGATCAATTATGATCTCTCAAATGAGAGATTCTCTCAACTTTCTCAACCATTTCCTCTCCTAAAAATAGGAGCCTAGAAGATTAATCTCCATATACACAGACCTCCCACAAGGTTAAAAAGCCTCTGCTTGAAGAAAATTCTTCATCTCCTTCAAACCCTAGGTTAGGGAAAGAAAAAAATATCTTCTTTACCTTCCCTTCTCCGTCACCGAAGCTTAAGATTCTCGAGAACCCTAGGTTCTTCCTTTGGATCAAGAATCCATGAGATTAAATCTTTTCATGCCGAGAGCTTAAGCTCTCATGAGAGATCTAATCTCAAGATCTAAGATCTCGGAGGATGAACTTTGATATTCCTCTACCACGAGTTGAAAGATCATCAAGTTCAAAGAAAAGCTGAAGCTTTAACTTCAGAAGCCCAAGTCTTCATCAAGAACATACACCATTGTCTAGATCACGACCAAGAAAATAGAACCCAAGTTTTAAAGATCATGAAAATTCTTATCTTTATGAATTTTGATGATCAAAGATCATTTTATAGAAAAATTGAGTCTTGAAAACCCAAGTCTTGATACTTTAAAAGGTTAACCTTTCTGATCGAAGGAAGAGACAGAGCTTAAGCTCCAAAAACCCTAGCGCCGAGCCAGTGCCAATGCTGCTGCGCCAGTGCCAATGTTGTTCTACCAAGGTTATGCCAGAGCTTAAGCTCTAAATATTATGCTGCGTCATATGCAATACACGTGCCAGTGCCAAATAAGTGCGCCATGTTTAAATGCACAGGCGCAAGCGCCAACTACAGCACCAAGTGTGCCACGTAAATGCACGGACACAAACGCCATATCCCACTGAGCTCAGTGCAATGCATCTGCGCCATATGCAACTCATTTGAATAAGCGCTATGCGCAAATCAAAAGTGCAGCGCCAGCGCCAAGTGCAAATACAGGTGTGCTAGAGCAGTGCCAGCGCCAAGCATAGAAGAGCACCAAACAAATCTCATACTACACAAAATGGCTAAGTGTTGAAGCATAGAAGAGAACAAAGTTCTCAACATGTGATCAAGCCTATATCCATATAGGTTGATTTAGTTCTTAAATAAGACTTCGTATTCCTAGGCAAAGCCTATATACACCTAGGTCGATCTAGTTCTCAAATGAGACTACGTATCCCTAGGCAAAGCCTATAAACACCTAGGTCGATCTAGTTCTCAGATGAGACTACGTATCCCTAGGCAAGGCCTATATACACCTATGTCAATTTAGTTCTCAAACGGGACTACGTATCCCTAAGCAAAGCCTATATCCCTAAACCATCTGACTCAACCTTAGTTCTCAAATGAAACTAACGTGTCCTTAGATAAAGTTTAAGCTCTCATGTGAACCCATGGACCTCACAAATGTGAGAATGAATCTAAGTTCACTCCCGTTGGCAAACCAAGACACCAACGTGAACCCTGTCAAGCAACGTTTAACAAAATATGAAATATATATACGGATTTGGACTAACCCGTATCCTACGGGCAACGACGAAATTAGTCTGCGTATACAATCCAAAGGCAAACTAAATAACCCAAAATACACGACATATGAAGAAAAAACCTGGAGTGGAGAAATTTGTTATCGTACACGATAACGTAATTAACTACAGGGGCTTGCGCCTGTAGGAAAAATTCATCCCCACAATCAATACCTCTCACCCTGAGAGGGAATCTGAAGTCAACTACATTGGTGTATCTATCCAAACCTCTGATATATGACGCTTAGTGTTTTCGGAGAGGTGGATGATCAAACTAATGCATCTGCCCCCAAATTCAAACAAGACGTTTTGACATGCAGCCGTCTTGCCGGTTTTCGGTAGTAAACAGCACCTTTACTCCATACCTTATTAACTTATGCTTGTATGTGTTGTAACTGCCATCGATTTGGCTGACTATCAACCAAGAATCCCCGTAGATGTGAAGAGCCTTGATGCCCATATTGATCGTGATTTCAAGACCGGTTATGAGAGCTACATATTCCGTCTCATTGTTCGGTCAAGGTTCTGTCAATGAGATCTCGAAACGTATTATTCCGCCTTGCAAGGTAACAAAGGTAAAACCTATCCCAGCTTTGGTTATGGGGGTGTTCTCCCTTCGCGCTTTCATTCACGATGCTCCATCGAAGTAACGTTCCCATTGACACTTCTTTTTCTCTTCATTCTCTAGGATGATTGCGTTGAATGTATGTTCATCCGGTAATTCGCAGTTTAGCGGCGAGTCGACTAAGATAGGATGCTCGGTAAGGAAGTCGGCAATAGCTTGTCCTTTTATCGCTTTGATAGGGTGATAGGTGATTACGAACTTCATTAACAGAAGAGCCCATTTGGCGAGCCTTCCTATCAGTATGGTCCGTGTCATCAAGTACTTGAGAGGGTCCGTTTTTTAGATGAGATGAAGTTCATGCACTAAAGCGTAATGCCTAAGTTTCGTGATTGCGAATACTAGTGCCAGGTAATATTTCTCGATGGGTGAGTAGTTGCACTCTACCCCCAGCAAAACTCGACTTAAATAGTATAGGGCTATTTTTTTGCCCTGCTTATTCTCTGGTGCCCATAGAGCACCTATAGAGTTATTGAGTGCGGTTGTATATAGAATGGGGGGTTTTCCTGTGACGGGAGCAGCTAACACCGGCGGATTGTGCAGGTCGGGTAGAGATACACGCAATGATGTACATGCGTGAGGATGGGACCGAATCCTCGTCACAGGCGGCAGCACGACATGTAAGATTCCCATACACACTCACTACACATACACACAAATACACATACACCTACACATACAAACACACTCATGCACACACACATAAACTAACACACTCACACACACTAAAATACACATACACACACACACACACACACAAATACGGATACACACACACACACACAAATACACACACACACAAATACACACACATACAGATACAAACACACTCATGTGCGCGCGCATACAAATACACATACACACAAACATACACATACACACTCTCAAAAAGGAGATCTTCTTCGCTGAAGATTATGCCGGCAGTGTGGACTTTCACCACACAAATACACACACACATACAGATACAAACACACTCATGCGCGCACACATACAAATACTCATACACACAAACATACATATACACACTCTCACAAAAGGAGATCTTCTTCGCTGAAGTTCATGCCGGCAGTGTGTACTTTCACCAACTCATCCTTCATACTTTCTTCTGCAAAGAAGGCTTGGAACTGGTCAGGCTCGCTTAAAGTCTCGATAAGGGACTCCCGTAGTTTTTTTGACAGGAGTAGAGTATCATATATGCTCAAGTGCGATGGCAGATTTTTAGGTGCGCAAGAACGTTATAGTCCATCTTGATTTTCTTCGGTAGGACCTTGGCAGTGAGATCCTTAGCGACATCTTCGTTCACCTCGATCTCTTCGGTCACTTTCTCTTTTTCTTTATCCTGTTTCTTTTAGGCTTTATTTGTAGGCCCGAGATTTTTCTCGGGAAGGGTGCGATTTTGCAGTTAGATATTGTCACAAGATTTCGTCTCTTTTTCATTTTCCGAGGGGGTGCTTGTGAAAAGGGGACGGTAGACGACTTCTTCTTCTGAGTCACTTCCGATGGTAGGAACTTTGTATTTTGCCATCAACTACATTTGTGCATTGTCAAAGCCGTAGCGCATCTATCACCATCCTCATCAAAAGCAAATTGTTAGAATATAAAATATATTCGCTCAACTCTCATCACAACTTCAGAGTTTTGGTGTAGTGAAAATGAATTTCACATAAATGAAGGCATAACACACTGTGAGTGCACTAATCACCAGCTCAGTTGGGATGAGGTTGAGATGTATTTGTTAGCTTTATGAATTTAAAAAAGGGAAGAAGGAGAGAAAGAGTCAAGTTATCCGAGTATAGTTCAGAAAAAACTCATTGAAATTGTTAAAGGGGTATTTTTTTGGAAATCGTTAAATATATGGAAATATGAACTTTTGGGAGTGATATTTAGAATTAGACAAGTTTTGGAGGTGATATATAGAATTTTGGACAGTCTTGGACAGCGTATGGGACCCACACATCTATTTCTTTTCTCTTTTGTCCGGATATATACGGTTGGCACAAGGAATAATTTTTCCTTCAGAGGATAATAGAGCACATGGTCATGGAAGAAAATAAGGTCAAGAATAAGGGTACGTTGAAAGTAACAAGTGAAATTGCAGTCTAAGTTGATTATGTGCATAAATCAAACTTAGGATTTCTTTTTATATATAGATTTAATTTATGTTTTGTCGGTTTCACCCTAGTCAGTTTTGATTACCATACATATTGTTCCATATTTATGCTAACCAATTTTTTTTTATAAGTTTAATTAATCATGGAATATATGACAGTGGTCGGAGGCATCGAGCTAAATTGTCATATCTATTGAAGGTTGGTGAAAAAAGTTGGGATTTTAAAAGATTAAAATCTGAATATCAAATAGAATAAGATAAGGTTTTTGGTTTTTCGGTTATTTATTTGTCTTGTATTTATATTTATTTTTATATAGGACTTAAATGTAAAAGAACTAATATGCTAAGAGGTTGAAGAACCCAACCAACACTTTCATTCTCTTCTGATGAGCAGAGTCACATAATTCGCGAATTATTCGCCGAATTCGCGAATAATTCGCGAATTCTTGATCAAATGAATTAATCTCCGAATTATTCGTGATTGCCGAACTGGCCGAATTATTCGCGAATAATTCGCGAATTATTCCCGAATTATGTGATAAAACACCGAATAATTTAAAAAACAGCAAATAATTCACAAAATCAAAACCTAGCGTCTCATATATTAATTTATTGTTCGAAATCCTTCCCGAACATTTCCCGAACACTTACCGAATCTTTCCCGAATACCTGCCGATTTTTTCCGAATAATTCTCCGAATCCGAATTTTCGACCTCGCCGAATCATTCCCGAATGACGAATTTGTGACTATGCTGATGAGAACCAAAATAGTTTTAGAGTTTTGGATATAATTTCAAATATTAATTAAAACTAAAATTATGTTTTGAGACCTTGAAATTTATAATTATATTTTATGACAAGATCAATGTTCATAAGCTAACGGCTAAATACTATTTTCAAAAATATTTTTAAAGGATTATTTATTATTGTTATGTGATTTTAAGAGTTTCATTTCAAGCAACTGTAACAATTTTTTATGCTATCATTCATTTTTTTTTCCTTTTTTTCTTTGCCACCGATGAACACAACACACCCACTATATCCACGCACATCACACATAACCACACATAGGACCCATGAATTTGCCCCCAAGTGTTAATTTGTGGCCACTTCCCCTCTTGAGATTCGAAATCCGTACTCTCTCCAAGAGAGAAAGTGTGGGGTTACGCCAACGCACCGGCCATCAAACCGTGGCCAAATGCGGAACAAAAACTTTTTAAAAACCGGCGCTAACGGAACCCGATACCCGGATCGAACCATAAGCCCTAAACATGTTAACTTAAAAGTATTTGGAGAGGTTATACCGATCGATCCGTGTCCTTCGGTCTTCAACCTCTGTCCCAAACTCCTCGCGGCTTTCTCGACCAAGTTTGATCTCCGGTCTCCCTCGTCGAGGATTAGTAATACGGGCTCCCGCCTCAAAACCGAAACAACTCGGACATCCAGTTTGCTAGCCTAAATATCCAAGGTGAAGTAGAGTGTGTTTGTGATTATTTTGTCTCAAAATATCCAAGGATACTCAACTCATGAGAGGATTTGGGTGGAGATTAAAAAAGTTGCCAAGAGTGAAGAAAGTTTGAGGCAAAGATTTTTGGCAGTGAAGTAAAATGGGCTGAGTGGTCCTCTGCCTTTTTTAATTTTGTTGTGTTGTAAGATATTGTTGTTAGCAATTAAAGAAAACGAACTCTTGAATAAAGATCTGCCTTTGCCACAGCTAAATATCTCAACACAAACAAAACATTGCATGAGTCACCATGACTCATCCAAGACACAAGAGCATGGGTCACGAAATACATGCACCAAGAATTAATGAAACAATGAGTCATCACTATGACTCACAACACCAGCCAAAGAAAAAACCCATGACTCACACTTTCCACAATAAACAGTAAACTAAATGTGTAAAGCCAAAAATGAAAAAGGCAACTTCTAAAGTAAACTTGTAACGAATTACAAGAATACCCCTCATCCGTATATACATACCCGTATCTATATTCCGACTGAATACGAATACAACGAGACGAAAATAATCCAACAATATAATACTAGAGTCGGGCTTAAACCAAATCCAACTAGTATTATCCGTCCGATCATGATCCGTGCACAAGTGCACGTATATGATCGAACCCTTCCATAAAACTATACGGCCTCTACAACGTTTCGCCTGAACCAGGAAAACCCTCTGTGTGAAACTTTAAAGACTCGTCAATACGCTGGCAGTGGGTTTAACCATAAGCACGTCAGCGGCACTAGCTGTACGTAACGGCTACCCATGTATTGATCGAAAGGGAGGCCGACGAGCGAACTCATCCTGAAACCCTACTGAGCCTGACAGTGACAATATCTGTACAGTCCGGTCCGTTCGTCTATGAGTATCACATATCGAGTTTAGGGGGTGGATAAAGTCAAACCCCTAATAACTTGACATTTAGTATTGTAACGACCCCAAAATCTTTATATATTTGTATTATCTCTCTTCAATAATATACCGTATTTATTTGTACTTGGTATTTTCTGTTTTCTCCTAAATTTATTATTATTTTATTCTTCAATCTATTATGTATATTTTTCTAGATACAATTTCTTTTTCTTATATTTAAGTTTTTAACTTCTCATTCTAATTTTTCCTTTCATAAATATTTAATCCAAATCCATTATTCTTATTTTCTACAGCCCATCTGAAAAGCCCACTTTCTTTTTAAGCAACAACATGTATTTAATTCTAATTAAATATGTGTATGAACAACTTTGTAGCTCATTGGTTAAGTTTTTGCATTGTTATTTCATAAGTCAAATATTCAAATCCCCATCCTTGCAATTATTTTTTTATCATTTTTTTATTCTTCTCATAACCTACAAATGAGATCTTTCATTTCCAAAATGAATGACGACCTTTCATTTCCAAAATGAATGACGACCTTTCATTTCTTTTTTAATTCTCATATTGAATGCATATATTATTATACATAATTCACCATTACACCATCTTTATTGTCCTCCTCTATCTTTTCATTTCTCACATTTTTCTATCCCCCACTTCTCCCTCTTCACCTAGAGTCCAAGAAGAAGAACATGAAGAACTCTTCAAGAAGGTCTCGCTAGTAACGCGAGGCTATCGGCGGATAGACAAACCCGGTGACAATACCGACTTGTGCATGTAAGTCCTTTCTCTCTCTCCCTCTCCATATCTTTATTCTCCTTTTGTCATATCTCGTAAACCCGCTATTCTTTTCATATCGTAATCCATAAGAGAAGATAAAGATAAACATATACATATATATAAATCTAGATATATATGCTTCTATATGGTTTAATAAATATCTTATTGCTTCTTGTTTAAATCAAAGTGTTTTCAATTCTTTATTCATGATTATGAATGTTTATTACAAGTTGTGAGAACATAGATTTCATGCCACAATATATCTACGATATCTCATGGAATCGGTTTTGTTATTAAAAGAAAGGATGAAGCTTGCATAAAAATACTAGTTAATTTTTTTGCCGATTTTAGTATACACATCAATACCTTTAGCTTTAAAATAATTTTTAGAAATTAATTTTTATTTCTGAAAATTTCAAAAAATTTACATATGATAGAGTATATTATTTTGTACATGCTGTAAAAATTTTAGATCGAATCACCAAACGGTTTAGGAATTATATCGTTTTTATTCACTGTTTGTAAAATAGTAAACTGCAGTTATCGGTTAATTTCTAGGACACATAATTTGGTCTAACGATATCCAAATTGAGCAAACTCAGGTGTTTTGGATATCTACATCGAATGATCTAGATTTCCTTAGTTTTATATTTTTACTGAAAACCGACGTAAAATATAGAAAACTGCGTTACAATATTAAGCGACGAATCTGGACAGAATCTGTCCTGATTCGCACACTGTTTTTAAATTAGACATAACTCAAACTCCCGATATCCGTTCGTGACAAAATTTAGATGTGTAGATGCAAAATTGATAGAACTATAATTTTATGTATACTTTATTACTTAGAAATGCATGAAACACTCCGATATAGGCTTTGCAATACAATATATAGTTGCTGTCCAGAAATCTGAATTTCTATTTTAAACGCTGATAATAAAATGATCATAACTAGAGCTTTAGAAATCCAAATCGTACGAATCTTGGTGTTTTGGATAAGTAATTCAAAATACCTAAAATTTTCTAATAATTTTCGTAACCTAAAACCTGATGGAAATTAACTCGGACTGTGTTTTAAAAATATGTGACGGTGCTGAACAGATTTTGATTTGTTTTGCGCAACGATACGAAAACAGATATATCTCTCAAACCGATAGTCGTATTTAGGTGAAACTGGAACTCACGGATGCAAAACACTTAGAGCCATATTTTTGTTTATGTTCCGCATTCGTTCGACTTGACTAATTAGTCGTACATAATATTTCTTTATAGTATTGTTTTTGGTAGTTACTTGTATAATATACTTGATTCATTTCATACTATTCGAACATGTATACATATTTATCTTGATCATTAAATTGTTGTATGTACATAAATATGATAATTAAATATTTGAGTTGTATTTTGAAAACCATACAAAATTATTTTTACATAAAATCCACCCTCATTACAACTCTAAAGATGAACAATAAATACTTGAGGTGTATTTTGAAAAGTATATAAAAGTATTTTTTACATAAAACCCCCTCAAGTTTTATAAATTACCCTAAGGACCCTAGCAATTATAAGATTTCGATTCACATTTCTCATTGTCTGACTCGGGTTTGAGTCTGATTAATCTGACTTGAATATGATTCAAGTCAATCTATAATCTACAAGATTCTAAGTCAATATGAACACATGAATCCATGAATACAATCATCAATTTACACAACTTGACTGAACCGAACCATGAATATATATTCCTTTTACATGATTCTCAGTATTCCATTTACATGACTCTACGGTTATAACCGTTTCCTGATATCATGGTCTCGGTCAGTCAGTCATTCAATCTTACAATTCAATACAATTTACAAGATAACAATACAAACAAGACATCGCGGGGTTTAAGGGGTAGATTGGTACGGAAGGTGTTAAAGGTGGCACGGGGTGGTCAGATTTAACACACCTAACATGAATCCAGTTGCTGTTGTACCGTGGCATAAACGGTTCCTTGTACTATACGTGCCCCTAGTCTCTGGCATATAGAGACTCTCCTCGTATACACTGGTATTTTTCTGTACCAAGCTACAAACAACAGCGTTGACATAACATTACAACAATAGTTTACACTTTAAAATGTATCTTCTTGTTCTGTCTTTTTTTTTCTACTTCCCTCTTACCATGGGACTTACCGAGCGGCCTGTTCGCTGTCGACATTTTGTTTCTCTCTTCTTTGAATGTCGTTAGGTGATTTGGACCCGGTAGAGGTTGAGCCATCGCAAGAAGATTTGGAGCAGTTTACTGAAGACCCTGCACTGTAGTTTCATTGTACACTTTTCCTTTCTGTACTTTTCATTTCCTGTTATGCCACTGTTTAGGCATCTTATTATTTCAGTTGTATTTCCTTTCATGTATTGTACAAAGAATGTTAATAAATAAAAGCTGCTGTTCTTTTTATTCTTGTTTCTTGTGTATTTATTTTATATTGCTTAGATACGCTTAGCGTATATACTTCTGAGTATATACGTAGCGGACCTCGTCGCGTCTCCTTCGCCGTACACTGGGAAGCGGGACGTGACAAGTGTCGGCATGAAACTTATCACCAACTGAGAAACTATCGATCCTAGATCAGGTAATTCTCGTCTACCCTGGCCGAGAATTTCTGGTGATGGCCACCCGTGCACACCGCGATATCAGCCCCCAATACCGGGAGAGACGAATCCCCTGATGATCCGCTCACTGGCTCCATGTGGCTCGGGACTGTACCTAACTAAAACCTGTTTGCATGACTCTTTTGAGCCGTGGTAGGGTAGTAATCAAAGCACAGTGGGAACTCACACGAGACAAATGACGATCTCAGGTCGATAGACTAACCTGTACACATGTCACCAGGAAACTGCTATCTGACAATAGGTATAATACCAACTAGCATGTTCCCGGCGAGTCCGTCCGGTGTTCTCATAGCCCAATGAGCACCTGTATACATCTTAAGTGAACCAACTAACACCAATGGCTTGTGAGACCGGCCACCGCCCCTCGTCGGGATCTCGATCCGTATACACTAGTCCACTCTTGGAGTATCAATGCCCAGTCTCGAAACTCCCACGACTAGGGACAGTTTAAGGATGTGCTTATAGATCACCCAACTCTCACGTGTATGATCGCCATCATACTGCTGGTAGTCAAGCAAGAATCCTATGGGCTCTATCAACATGTAATAGCGATCTGTAATGTCATCTAAAGTATGTACACGATGATAAAGACAAACCAGATAGCATACTATCATCTCGAGTTAGACTGTTCTACCGGTATAGGTCATCCCTCAAACATTGCAATTACGTGCCTGCGATCCAATAATTGACTTGAGAGTACTATAACCAACAGAAAGTGTCCATACCGATTGAGCTATTGCTCATTGATTATGCTATCATTCTTTCTGAGGAAAAATATGTCTTGCTCCCTAGTCCGGAAAACAATAGGAGAAACCTTTTAGGAAAAAATCTTGTGAAAAATTCTATATACGTACAAAGTAATAGGTTCAAATACTTGAAGTAGAATCAATCACTTTTTATTTTTAAATATTCTCGTATTCTTCTTATCGATTTCTAGCAGATAAGGGCTGCTACACTTAGCAGATAACTGCTATCTTTATTAAAAAAATTATTTAATAAATGTAGCAATCTATCAATTAATTATAGCAGTTATCCGCTAAGTATAGCAGTTATCTATCATAAATTGATAAGGATAATATTGGAATATCACAATGTAAATAATGGCCGGTTATAATTTAAGGACTTAAACATAACCCTATTACTTGTTAGGTTGAAGGGAGTTTTTGACCACAAAGGTGTTCCTGTTTTTTGGTTTCATGCTCTGAACCTATATCCAATTTTCCCTTGTTTCTGTTTGCATAAGATTCCAAATCCAAAAGTGAACATTGGTTGCCACATTCATTATTGTTGGGGTCTTGGATCGCGGATGAAATACCAAAGGATAAGATTATTTAATTCGCAGTCCCCCTCGTTTTTTATTAGTTGGGCCGGTTTTTTAGCTGTTACGAAGAACCCGTTGGATTGTTGATATATGTAATTGGTTTGAAAAGCTTCATGGTTTTCGAGCCTCTCATATTTATCGAGAAGAAAATACAGGTGCTAATTATTAGGCAGATACCGAAGCACTGCATGGTATGGTCGGGTTTGTTGAGATGTCTCTTGCAGGAGCTTTATTGCAGTTGGAGCAGAAGGAACGTCAAGATTGCTTCTTTGTTAGATTTAAAAAACCATTTTGCATAAATAAATAAAAAAACAAACTCAGAGGGTGGTTGTCACATTAGTGATTTTGAACCTAAAGCAGCTGCAAAAATACTATGTTTCTCTCCTGAATTGTTTTAGCCAAGTTTTCTCCAATTATTTTTACACACACACGGACACACAAAATACAATGTTTCTCTCCTGATTTTTTTAGCCCAGTTTTCTCCAATTATACACACACACACTACTCGACTTTACATTGCAATAGATTTTTAACTCTTGAGAAATACTGAAAGCTTCAAACCAATTTTCATTTGCAAATTATTGTTACACTCCTCGAGTTCTTAATCCATATTAGAATGAGGAAAATTATGAGCGACAACTCCACTTACCTATAAGAGAGATTTTTATCGGTGTGTAATTGTAGCATCTTGTGAAGAGGAGGATTGTAAAGTTGTAAAAGTTTAGCTCCTGCTAGGTTAAATGAGCAAGGATAGTGAAATTTTGGAAAAGGCTAAAGACGAGATCTTTAGAGGAGTACTAGGCATGGGACATCGAAATCTCTTTAAATCGCCGTATACATTTGTGTTTGCTCTCTTTTATCATTTACTTGACCGCATTCATTTATATTGTTAATTGCTATAATTTATGATAGATGTTTAATTAGAGTACGAACTTGCAAGAAATTGTTCAAAACCATGTCCATCCCTCACTAGAGCTGTAACTTGGTATTTCATGTATCAATGTTTCCTATTAGTTATTAGTTGATATCTCAGTTCATAGCCTTAAAATAACCAAGCTTTGTCCGCTTGTTGTCAATAGGTACGTACGTATTTCCTGAATCTTACGGGGGCAATCGCCTTCCTAAAAATGTAGAGAATGAAGAGGGCAAGCTATTTTAAGTCTTTCTTATTCGTGTGCCTCTTGTATTCGATGATTAAAGCTGAGGATCTCTTTTTATAATTTTGAATCCTTGTATGTCATTCTAATTCAAGCTATTAAAAGACATTATATTAAGATTCATCCAAAGAATGCTGGTGCAATGAATAATTCACGTACGCTATGAATGAATGCTTTATCAACCAAATTTTCCATATGTTAAGATTTCAATTTCTTAACTTGGTTGGATCACTGAAGGATCCAGGTTCTGCAAGGAATTAAATACGTTGAAAGCCAAATGAAATATGTCATAATGCATTGGTTTAAGAAACCTGAATAAGGATAATTTCTGTGTTTTTTTATGCACATATCCCAAATTTTTTTCTGCAGTGTTTTTACCTCTTATTCTAATTATTCCCCCTGAATCTTTTTTGTTTATACATACCTCTAATTCATTATATTTGCATACATCCCATAAAAATCCTTTAAATTGACACAATAAACTCCCTTACATCGAAATCCCGTTACAACCCAATTTTAAAGAGTTGCTATATATTTCCTTAATTATTTAATTATTCAGTATGAAAGCATATAAAGTAAACGCCATCTTCTAATTTGTTTCAACTTTTTTTTTTATCATTTTTTCTATATATATGCTAAGCTTGATAACTTATTTCTTCTCACCAAATTTTTCTTCTTTCTATTTTCTTTAATATTTCTTAAAGAGGAAACGGGTTATCTGTTAGCAGCTGAGATTAAACCGTTGACTTGTATATTACATAACCCAATCCGACCGTCAATTGACGATCCGCTCAGGCCACCTTATTCTTCATACGAGTGATCTCTTTGTATGAAATTTTGATCAATTCGACACCTATGTCTTCGATTAAGTGTCCTTTAAGTATGATATTTTTATTGTGTTTAAAAGCCATCCGTTTTTTAAATGCTTGATACATCATTTGAAATGCATATCGTGTCGATTAAAATTTCACATACATAGATCACTCTACGAGTAGAATAAGGTGGCCGGAACGGATCGTCGATTTGGCGATTGAATTGGATCACCTCTAGACACTAGCTGACGGTTTAATATCAGCTACCAGCTGATAACCTGTTTCCTCTTTGGCAAATACAAGTTTTTTCTAACCGGTTAATTTTGTGTTTCCATGTGCTGAAACGGACAATTTCCTTACATAAACTAAAAGGAAGAAGACGATGTTACATCTAAAAGTCTTACTAATTCCGGAAGCGGTCGTAATCAAATTGAAAAGCTATCTAAGCTTTCGTTATCAAATTGAAATTGAAAATCTTACTAAGCTTTCGTTATCAAATCAAATTGAAAAGCTTACTAAGCTTTCGTAATCAAATTGAAAAGCTAGCTAAGCTTTCGTAATCAAATTGAAAAGCTAGCTAAGCTTTGGTAATAGCTTGCTAAGCTTTCGTAATCAAATTGAAAAGCTAGCTAAGCTTGAGCATTGTTTGATACCCATTCAACATGGTCAGGCACGCATCAATGATTTATCGCCGTGCATCAATTTTTTAAAAAGTTTTATGGATCATCTTTCACTGTATCAAAACTCTGAAATTATGATGAGAGTTGAAAGCTTTATATTTATATTCTAACAACGTTCCCACAGTTTGAAGGCCTTTGGGCCGAAATCTAGGGTTTTTGTGTTGCGATATTTTTAATTTTAATAATACCGTATTTAATACGCGTCCGTTGTAGATCGACTCTAGTCCGTTCTGATACCATGTGAAATGTCATTTTCACGGTATTAAAACTTCGGAGTTTTGTAGAGGGTCAAGCATTTTATATTTATATCCTACCTATATATTTTCCCGCAAAAGACAAAAGTTAAATATCATTTTTTATCCTACCACCCTCCACTCTCTCTACAACACATTCCGTTTGACTTTTGTGAATTATATATGATGCGATGCTATAGGCACAACACATAACCACATCATTGAATTTTAAAAAAAATATTCCCAGAATTATTGGAATACTGGTCTTGAATTAACTATTTGTGAATTATTTTCCTTTGACCAGAAGTTGAGAAAAATGTCGGTATGAGATGATGGTTTCTCACTTATTATTGGTCAAAAATTTGATATTCGTGACCTGAAGTATAATAAACACTAATTTCCTTATGACTGAGATACTGTTTCATCAGTGAAAAGGCTGTGGGAAATGTTCAACTATTAGTAAATCATTAAATTCGCAACCTCTGATCTAAGCTCATGAAGTATTGGAATTACATTTTTTTTGTGTGTGTGGATGTGCTAGAATATGTTAAACAAAATGAACGGTGTCAACCAATAAAAATTTAATAAATCAAGGATTTATTAACCTTGTTCCTCCTCGTGGAAAAAAGTAAACGCTCCATTAATTTTTTCGACGATCGGGATCCACCACTTTCGTCTTCATCGTACAAGATGTGAATACACCAAATTTGATAAGACTCTATGATGGAGGTCCTTTTAAGATCTCCTTCAGATGTTGTCTTCCGTCGATCTCCCGGTGGATTCTGGAGGGGATCCCCTGTTATGTGTGGGTCTCAATGGGTTTTGAGGAGATTTGATGATTGGAGGAGTTGGACGCCAAGTACCCGCAAAGAAGTCTCGGGATGGTTTGACGCCACCGAAGACCCTCCGACGATCAAGTTAGTACTAGATCCGAGCAGCGTAACGGCTAAGTGGAGTCAAAATGGCTTACTTGACCCTTCTGTGATGAGGGTTTATATAGTGGTGGAGGAATGCAGCAGCAGGCGCGATAATCTCGCCGGCAGTTACGCTCCCGACGTCACGCTCGCGTAGAGAGCGGATCGCCCATGAATGGGGATCGTGAAGGCGTGGAACGTGGGATGTTGCTGGCGGAGAATCCGTGCATGGAAAGATTCGCGGAGCTACAGTTGCGCCTGTGACCGGTGGAACTGGTCGGATGTCCGAAGAAGACGGTCTCGGCAAGGAGCTCGGGGACGAGCGAGTAGGCCGAGGAGACTTGGTCTTGTGGCAGCTCGGGGCGAGCTGAGGGGCCGAGGAGGCCAATCTGCGGGGAGCCCCGAGGGGGGGCTAGCTCTTGCTGGCCAGTCGGGTACAGGGGTGGTATGGTCGGCCCTTGTGGGCCCTTTCTCCTGAGTTCTGGGACGTGCCTTCCGCCACGTGTCCCGATATTAAAGGTTGCCAATATTGAGCATTATCATTAGCCCCCCCACTCTTGTCCCGACCAGCCAGCGGGTTTGGTCAGGAGTGAACCGCCGGGCTGCCCGGGGTGAGCTCCCTCCTAAGGTTTCGTCGGGACGCGTCCCCGGGCCGCGAGCTGTCTTTTCTGCCAGCGAATCAGGGCGAGATCTCCGCATTTAAGGAGGGTGCGCCGGTTCGTGTATCTTGCCTTTGAAGTGACGGCCCACGTGTCGAGCGTCGGTTGGCTAACGCGACGTGTGCAGACTTGCGACGCCTGAAAGGGTGCGGTCCAGTGTGGGGACGACAAGTGGAGCAATCGGGGCCGTTAGATGCGAGGAGGCGTCTTGGCGGGAGATGAAGGGCACCGTCGGATGAGGTCACTTGTGGCGATAAAATAAGGGTGGGGCCCGTTCCGGGGCCCGTACTCCTTCATATTTCCCGTTCCAAGTCTTGGTTGCTCGGCGCTCGTCTTCTTCCTTCCACTTTCGTTCCACGAGAATCATTCTTCCCAAGGTTAGATGTCTTCTCTTATCGAGTCGGTAGATGTCGTTGGGGTAAGTTCTAGGAACCGTTTAGGTGAGCCCGAGTCCTTCCGGGAGGGCAGGGGTTGGCCCCTCTTCCCGGGATCATGTGGCGGGGGCAGCCCCCAGGGAGGAGGCGGTAGATGCTGCCCCTAGCGCCTTGTGTTGGATAAGGCATGAGGATGAGCTTGCCAACGCACGGGCTCGCTTCCACATCCCCTCACTCTATACGCTCCGCCTGGCCAAGGAAGGAGAGAGGGCATACTAAGTACGGGGCAGGGAGATCGCCCTGTATTTGGAAGCATTTTGTGGTGGAATGCGTCTGCCCTTCTCTCCTGAGGTCATTGAAGCGTTGAACTACTTCGGGTTAGCCCCCGGTCAGTTGGTGCCAAACTCGTGGAGGATTCTCCTCGGGTTCCTGGTCCGCCTGAAGTTACAGGCGATCCCCTTCAGCCTTTCCCTCCTTGATTCTTCCCTTGTCTTCAAAAATCACCCCGGTGGTCGAGCGAGCGACCCGAGGTGGGTTTATCTCTCTTTCAGAATGAGACCAGGGGGCGCCGCCGGGACGGGGGTTGTGGCCCTGCCTTCTTCCATTCACGACTGGAAGAAGAAGTTCTTCTTCGTTTCTCCTCCCGAGGGCGAGGACTGGCCCGTGCCTACAGAGTGGTCGAGGGAGAAGCACTTGCCGGGGAACCAGTCCAGTGACCCCATTGCGGTGAGAGTGGCGTCGTGGGAGCCCATCCACCGTTTCGACGTACTGTTGTCTAAGAATGTTCTGAGTTGGGCCGGGCTCAGCCCCGTTGAGTTCGTCGGTAAGTTTAGGTTTTGCTTTTTGGTTCGTATATTGCCCATGTCGCTGGCTCCCTCTACACTTGGTTCTGTGCAGGACCCATGGATACAGACTCGCTCCGGGGTTCAATGCGCCAGCCGAGACTGGTTGCGAAGGTTAGGGGCGCCGGCTCTTCCCGTTCACAGCCTGCCCCGGCTCCTTCTCCCCCGGCGGTAGTGCCCCGCGAGCGCTCGGAAGCGAATCTCGCCCCGGGGCCCAGCAGAACGTCGGGTCGGAGGCGGGCTCGGATTCTGGAGGACCCGGCCTCGGAGGAGGAGACCGGCTCTCCCTCGAGGCCGCTCAAGAGGAGATTTACCCGAGGACCTTCTTCGCCGATCACGGTGGAGGAAGGCGGTCTCCAGTTCGCCATGCCTTCGGGGCTATCCGTCACGGATAGCCTGCTGCATGAGATAGAGGCATCGGCTGGGGGTAGAGTCCCCGGGAGGACCTTCATGGCTCAGCTGGTGTTCATCGCCCAGGAGTCCGTGCAGGTAAGCGCTTGTCTTTCATTATTATTATTCTTTGAGGTTCGGTGCCTCTCTCATCTTCCTGATCTCCCTTCTGCCTTTCAGGTCCTTCAGCACGTCGCCCTCGCCTTGCGCATGGAGGCCGAGGTGGTAGCCCCGGCGATGAAAGCTGCGGGCCAGCTTGCCTCGTTGGAAGAGAGCTCTAAGCAGGAGCTGGAGGCGATGAAGGCGAGGGTCGTCGCCCTGGAGGGTGAGGTGGAGGCCGGGAAGCGGGAGGTTGCACGGCACTGCGAGGCCGCCGCGGTCGCTGAGGCCAAGCTTGAGGACGCTCAGGTGCTGGCCGGCAACCTGAAGAAGACAGTGAAACCCTCTGGAAGGAGCTGGGGACGGCGGCCGAGTGGGCGAAGTCGGACGACCTGAGGGTGGCCAAGTTGGCCGACCTCTCGGCGGCGAAGGCGGTGGAGGGCTACAAGAAGTCGAAAGACTTCTATGATGACTTGGTCGTCGCCACAACCCTCATCTGGCACGAGGCCCTCGACGTTGTTAAGGCCCGAGTGCCGGGGTTCGCCGATGAAGAGCTCCGGACCTAGTACCCTCTCGCGGACACCAGCGGGCAGGAGCAGGAGATTAATGATGAGGAAGTCGCCGAGGACCTAGGTCGCCTCGTGGTGGATGTCGAGGGCTCCGAGGTCGCTCCTGGCCCCGAGGCCTAAAGCCCCCGTCTTCCTCCTCCATTTTATTTTGCTTCGTCTGGAACTTTGTAAGCCTTCGGGCATTTTGTTAGGCTGGGGAGCCAAAAATACCCTCTATAAAGACCGCCTTCTAGTAATAAAACTTTTTCTTTCTTTGGTTTCCTTGATTTGCGCTTTTGTCTTTTGTTCATGAAGGATGCTTGTAAATTTTTTCTTGCGTTGTTGGGAAGAAGGCGTCTCTATGCGTCTCCATGGCCCCGAAGTTGAGGGGAGATCGCTCGAGACTTAGATAGACCTGATGCCCCTGGTTGGCAGCTCAGGCCGTCTGCGAGTGGTGGGCGGAGGGCTGTCCGTCTTATTTGGACCGAGCAGGGTAGCTGCCTGGTTGCCTCTTGTGAGGGTTTTTGATCCTTCAGGATGGGGACCTAGCAGGGTTACTGCCCAGTGCCTCTTGGCGAGGACTTTGATCCCTGTAAGTTATGGTAGGAAGCTACCAGCCGGGGATAGCCGAGCAAGGACTCGACTGCCTCTGGGAGGACTTTGGTCCTTGGCGCGGGAGGGGCTGTAGAAGCCTACCAAGGACCCTTAACCAGGCAGGGTTACTGTCTGGTGCCTCTTGGTGAGGGCTTTTGTCCTAAAGGATAGCCGAGCGAGGGATCCTCGGGCTCGACTGCCTCTGCGAGGGCTTTCTGATCCTTGGCGTTGAGGTAGGGGAGCTACCCGCCGGGGATGACAGAGCAAGGAAGCTGCTAGGTTGCCTCTTGGTGAGGGCTTTGGTCCCTGACGTTGCGGTATGGAGGCTACCCGCCATGGATAATTAAGCAGGGCAGCTGCTGGGCTGCCTCTTGGTGAGGGCTTTAGTCCCCGGCGTTGCGGCGAGAGGCTACCCGCTAGGGATAGATAAGCAGGGCAGCTACTGGGTTGCCTCTTGGTGAGGGTTTTGATCCCTGGCATTGCGGTAGGGGAGCTACCCGCCGGGGATGACCAAGCAGGGCAGCTGCTATGTTGCCTCCGGGAGGTCTTTCCGATCCCTGGTGTTGCGGTAGGGAAGCTACCCGCCAGGGATAACCGAGCAGGGCGGCTGCTGGGTTGCCTCTTGGTGAGGGATTTGACCTTTAGCGCTAGGGGGGCCTGAGGAGGCCGGCTGAGGATAACCGGGAAGGGCAGCTGCTCGGTCGAATCTTCAAGAGGTTTCGCCCGACCATACACCCGGGGAACAGGAACGGCTAGCATGCGCATTGAATGTGGGGGAGGTGAAGCGCCAGGGCCGCGTCGCTTCGGTTCTATTGGAGGAGGCTTAATGATCGCCGTGTGGCGGCGGCTGCTTGGACGAGAGTGGGTGACCGTTGAGTTCCTCTGGGGGCACAACGGGCTATATAAGGCTAAAGGAGTACTAGACCTTCCTTCCCTTGCAAACAGAGTGTTGAGAATGCAGGACTTCCCCTTTACCATCCCCGACATCATCAATTTCGAAGATGTGTACCTGTATGACCAGAACTGTACCGAGGACGCGGTGCAGTTGGTGTACGGGAGCATTGAGGACCACTTCGGCCGGTTGCTCCCCCGACATTCTTCCCTGCTGCAGCTGCTGATGTACTCCATCTGGAGGGCGTCACCGGGTCTTTACAACCCCTGTTCCCCTCTGAAAGACGCAGCGGAGACGCGATAAACGTCTTGCCTGAGATTCGGGGCAGATGCTATATGGTTTTATCCATCCACCTCTCCGAAGATGCCAAGTTGATTTGTGGCACCGTGTATCGGAGGTTTAGACGGATGCGGCCGATGTAGCAGACTTCGTCAGATTCCCCCTCAGGGTGAGGGGTTTTTTGATTGTGGGGACGCTCTTCCCTGCAGGCGCAAGCCTCTGCAGTTAATTGCTA